>OZ010799.1:90671621-93071621 GCA_963932465.1 Maratus speciosus
ATGCTCATGAATCACGAAATATATGCTTCGACATGCAAAAATCGCAAACTTGATAACACTGATCGGAAACTTTTTGCCAGGGGTTGTATATTAGAGATGCAATGTGTATGGAGGCAATGTATAATTTAATTACAAATTTTATTTTTTCAATACAAAGATTTTTAAATCATGCTAGCAAGTATAGTAATTATAATGTAACTATAAATAAATTTTCATTAATATTTTTTTATTAATTTCAGTAAATAATTTTTCTACAATAAATACGTGATTAGATTAGTACTAGTACGTGTAATCCGATTACTAATAGTACGTGATTAGATATACAACTTTAAGTTCAAGAAAACTTCATCAAGAAAACTTCATCAAAAGTTCTTTGAAACCCTTTTCACTTCTATGGGTTTTTTATCACTGATAACATAGGTTCAAATTATAATAAACAGCTAAGGAGTATTATTTCCGTAAAAATCTTTCATTCATTAATATGATTTCAATTCACCACTTCAACAATCTTCAAAATTTATGTACTAATTTTCTAGGTTTAGAATTATGTTATTTCATCTGAAAAAAAAAGAACTGCTATCTTTGAATTAATAAGTCAGACCAAAGCATCTGTATTCCGATAATTATTATTAACTGACAGAGCACTAAAAATTCGTTAAAGTTTTCTGAACATTTATTTTCATTTAAAGTATTCCATCTCTTTTTAATTTACTGGAAGTATGATCATTAAAAGTAATTTATAACAGTGAAATATTTCTACTCCTATCGTGCCATTTTATGACAACTTTAATCATTAATTATTAAAAGATTAAAAATATAGGTTTACATTAAATATTCTAATACAACTTGGATTTTTTTATTAAATCTTTAAAAATATTTTTTAGATGGAATATTGTAGTACATTAGTACCCCGACTTACGTCCCCTCGACTTACGTCACCCCGCATTTACGTCGTCTGGCCTGGAAAATTATTTTTTCTTAAATAAGATGCACTTTGAACTTTTCAGGAGACTTTTGGTAGAAATTTAATATCTCAGATGCGGTCACAGTCATAGGGGATTCATGGGGTTTAGTTCAGCAAAAAACAATGAGATATGCTTCGAAAAGACCGTGTCCTTTTCCTTCGCAGAGACTAAGCAAACATGTGAAAATTGTGATTGTGTATTTCTCTTAATGGATGAAATCACCGAAGATGGATGAGAACTCAACTTAAGAGACTGATGCTGAAGATATTGTTGAACTCATAATTTCCATCGACGAAATTATCGAATTAGAAACAAATGGATGAAGATTTCGAGCCTAGGAGGAAAGGGAAAGATTATGAAGGTTGTAAAATTAATCGAAGCACTAAACCTTATTCATGCTGGAATGACCGTTCTTAAAAATATTGGTTGAGATGAGCAAAGTGTAACAACGACTAAATAAAATTTTGAAAAATCACTCTGCTGTTAGAAAAAGTTTCTAAAAAAAAAAAAAAATCGGTTCAAACTTTATTGCAAGATGTTTTCACGTGCTCAAGGGCTCGAACGGGGAAGCTAGAAGAACAATAAATTGTAAATTAACAACTTATTGATTTATTCCAACTTCATTTTATTGCAAAAGCATTTTTTTGCTAATGTTAAATGTATGTAACATAATCCCTACATACAATAGAATATATTCATTAGATTTTGGCGAATTTTTATTACTTATCCTTTTTCGCTCATCTAAATGTACCTCGACATACGTCGTTTTCGACTTACGTCGCTAGTCTTGGAACCGATTGCTGGCATAAGTCGAGGCATTACTGTATATCCAAATTTAAAATTCCCATTATTCATTTGACACATTTGTAAACCTAACAAAATCTCTCTATTCTAAAAAACATAACTAACGCCTGTCACCGCCGTAAATGAAATTTTCGTGACCGCTGTCTTTTTTCACTAATATTAAGAAAATTATTGCATACAAAAACATAAAAATTGTTAGTATTATAGAGAAATGTTTGATGAACACGCTGAAGTAGACAGTTTTTAAATCGGAGAATTACTTTAAGGCTCCTGTCCTTGGCGGCGAAGGCACTCACGAGCTAATGCTAAATCTATGGGGAGGGATTTTTCTAATAACTCGTTTGCATTTCGACATTTTTTTTTTTTTTTTTTTTTTTTTTTTTTTTTTTTGCATTGGATAGCCGAGGTCCGTCTCTACATTGCACCTTTTTCACTTTTTCGATTTGGGTCGCAGATATTTTTTATAAAATTACTTTCACTTTCAAAACCGTTTCTGAAAATGAAAGTGTTATTCTAAAACATATCTGCGACCCAAATCGAAAAAGTAAAAAAAGGTGCGCTGTAGAGACGAACCTCGGCTATCCAATGCAAAAAAAAAAAAAAAAAAAAAAAAAAAAAAAAAAATATTTAAAAATGTCGAAATACAAACGAGATATTAGAAAAATCCCTCTCCATAGCATTAGCTCGTGAGTGTCTTCGCTGGCAGGGACAGGAACCTTAAGAGATAGTTAACGTTAAAGTTGGTCAAAATCGTTCCTTTAAAAAAGTTTTATAGGAGCAAAAACTATAGAAAGGAAAATAATATTTTTTTTCTAAGGATATACATTAGAATATTGCTGTAGGCAGATTGCATTTATTTTTTTAATTTAACTAACTTTTTAGGCTTTTTTTCATTTTTAATTCAAATTTTTATCATTTCAAGAGACTTTTTTTCGTAGTTTAGAAAAGGTTATTATTTTAAATTGTTGCCAGTTATAAAAACAGTGCAAAGAATAGCATTTCCTTTAAATGACTAATTTATTCACACGGGACTATTCAAAACAGATTTTTTTTTTTCAAATTAGAATTAAATGATTATGTGTTAAAAGCAGGAAAATGTTGAAAATTAAGTCAGAATTAAACAACGTGCAAAATTTAATTACGTGCAAGTTAAGAAAGAAAGACAATTTTAAAATAATAAACTCATTAACATTCGTAAAAAGCAGTAAATGAGGGAAATTACGTCCAACTTAAAATGGCCAAATAATAACATTGCCAAATAATAACATTGCCAAACAATTTAAATTTAAAGATATATTTACACGAGACATTTATTTCATATTTCGAGATGATCTTTTACACTTTTGTTGCCCGTTCTAAGACAGCGCAAATAATAATATTTCCTTTCTAACAAGAAAAATATTTTTAACTTTGGTGAAAATTACGTCAGATTTAAAAGATATACATTAAAAATGTCCTATTTAAAAAATTATCTTTCAGCGTTTTTAAAAAATACCGGAAGGCAAAGACTCTGTTTACTTAGCATTTTATATTAGCTTTTTTTCAAATTCTTAATTGATCTTTTTAATCAAACACGAAAACAGCCACTAGATATCTTAGCAGCAACTGATTCGGCCTTAAAATTCCCACAATCATAAAGGGAAATAACAGAAAACCCGTTTTTAGCTACTGTTTTCTACTGCTCTTTTTAAATATAATTCAATCATCCGTAATCTTTTTAAAGCCGATTAAATTTGCGTGTTTTAGAGTCTGTGGTGTCTGAACGGGAGATGGCGACCATAGCTCGTAGGGGATACAGCTCCTAATTCTGTTAAATATTTCTAATTCTGTAGCAGGATCCAGCTTTAGATTAAAGTTATGTTACATAAATTTCATTATAAACCTTCCATTCATTAACAGGATTTAGAAACTACTTAAAAATAAAAGAATCAGGTAGTGATATAAAGCTAAGACATATAATTTCGTTAAAATCTTTGCATCAATAATATGATTTAAACGTACCACTTCAACCATATCCAAATTTTATGTATACAGCTTTTCTAAGTTTAGAATTAATTTATTTCATCTGAAAATAATGAACCGCTATCTTGGACATTAATATGTCAGACAAAAGCATCCCTTTCTCGATAATTATTCTTAATTGACTAAACATTAAAATTTCGTAAAAGTTTTGTGAACATTTATTTCCATTTAATGTATTCCATCGGTTCTTAATTTACTAGAAAAAGGTTCATTAAAAGTAATTTATATCAATGAAATATTTTTACCCCCATCGTGTCAGTTTATGACAACTTTAATCATTAATTATTAACAGATTAGATCGAATAAGTCAAATAAAAAAAATTATTACAGCTCCGGAAAAATTTTAACCATATCATTAATATTTAAAGTGTACTGTAGATCAAGAAAATGTGTATTCAGGTTTATAAATTTCATTTTTTTTTTCAATTTACGCATTCTCAAACTATACCGGGAATTTTTAGTAATTAGGACAAAAAATAGCATTTTGTTAAGGATATATGTACCACAGTTATGCGATTATATTTCTATTAACCCTTTATCTATTGGCGGTACTTACAAGTACCATTACAATAACTTGTTATAAAATTCATTTAATACATCGATTAGTAGTAATACAGTTTAGAATGAGTTACAGAGGCATTACTTTATCTTATTCCAAAGGCATTATTGGTTACACAAAACAAAAATATTTTTAAAAGGATGATTTCTTTTGCCTTTGCATCTGTTCAGCTTTCTTGGCGTTGGTGGGGAGGGATTTTTCGATTCGGAAATCTTTCTATATTTCTATTGTAAGAACATTATATTTGTATATTTTCCAATTCTGCAAAATACTAAGAAAAATATTTATAATAAAAGATTTGAGTGGGGTTATAAATATTGCACAAAATCCCTATAAATTCAAATTTAATTAATCTTCTAAATCCTTCAATCCTTCTAAAATCCTTCTAAAATTTATTAAATGATTATGTAAATCTTCTAATGTAGTTTCCAAAATTCACGAAAAATGCTTTAGAAGATAAAATTTTCATGAATTCATAATTCAATACACAAAGGATTAATAGCTACAAAGTAACTACAATTATTTCAACTACAATTTTAATTTGTCTAAAAACAATAATTATTAAAAACCTTACGATATGGAAGACTCTTCAATTTAAATGTAAGATACAGTTTGGAGATGAGATGAGCCCAGCGCGAGCCCGAGTCCTATCTCGGTCTTGACTTTCATACGAGTATTCGGGGTTGGACTCAAAATGAAAATTATACTTATTCACGAATTGCAAGAGAGAAGAAAATAGCTTTCTTCTCAAAAATCATGAATGTTGTTTCAGTGTCTAAAAGTATTTAAATTTTTTTTAAAAATCGGTTCAAAAGGGAATTGAATTGTTATTGATGGGATATAATTGGAAATATTTTGTCAGATTCTGAGGCGTTTCCACGATCAGAATGTACTGGAGATTGTAGTGCAGATTGACTCTTTTTTGCTGGTTGAAGAACTTTAATTTGTTTGCTAAAAATTGTAGAGAAATAAAATGATGCAGGTTCAACCACATAGACATGGAAATCAGCAGAGCAACATTGATTCTGGAATGGATGGTAAAAATATATGCTCCACAGCAATGTGGGATATTAAAGGCAGGGATATACCCATTCCACAGATTCAAAATTTAGAGAGAATTTCTCACAAAATAGCAGTGCATTCTGAGTTTTGTTGTGTTGGTATAAATTAGCGAAACTCGCCAAGATAATAGCAAAAATGATAAAATGAGACGCAGTTTTGGTAAAGAAAGGAATAAGCAAAAGCCAAATGAATAATGATGACATTTAACGTATTTTATTTGAACAACAAAAAGGGTGAAATTAATATAATAGCATTTCATTACATATTTCATCATTTAATACGATAAGAAGTTTTGATTCAGTAATCAAAATGACATATGTTATTGACTAATGGCCTATTTATTTATTTTTATTTATTTATTTATTTTTTTTTTTTTAAAGGAGAATTACTTTTTTGATTATAGCAGAAATTGAAGTTTTTATTTAAGGTAATTCCGGGATTTACGCAGCACATTTTTTTGAATTTGTGTATAAAGTCCCATGGTGGACATGAAATAAAAAAAAATCATGATGTGCTTTATAATGTTAAATATGCAACGCGTTTACTGTGAGAAAAAAATTCAAAACAAATAATTAATATTTTTTAACAATTTTTTTCTAAAACATTACACTGGGCCGCGTCACCCGTACATTTAGGCTGAGACGCCGCACTTTGCGGTAGTTATGCCGCGCATGTAATAAGAACAGAATGAAATTATAAATAAAAATAGTCAAAAAAAATATTCATATCTGAACTATAATTAACGATGTAATAACAAAATGAAACTAAGTGAGTACAATGAAACGTATTAGTAGATTCAAATTAATAATTGTTTGCCTACTTTCACTATTAAAATTATCGACATATTTTCTTACATTAAATTTTAATTGTTATTTCAACAAAAACGTAACATCAATGTATGAGAGAGGGAAAAGGAAAAAAGAAAAATTGTGTTTACATAATTTATTTGTTAACCCTTTCAGGACCAGTAGCTTTTACACAAATTTTATTCGGTTGGCACTACTTTTTTAAAAGAAGTTACCTTTACTTAATTAATCATAAAAATGCTCTAATTAAAGAAAGCAAATATTACTTTTCTTTTTTACTGGTGCCAGAAAGAAATTTTGTATGTCCTTTATATGCACGACCTTATAGCTCTTAACCCGAATGGGTTAAGAGACCTGTTTTTTCGACTACAATCTACAGAAAAAGTGTCGAAAAAGTACAGTCTTTATGTAACTACATTTGACACATGATGCAACGAAGCCAATCACACTTCCTCTTTTTTGGAGTAGTTTTCTAAACATCCCTTGCAAAGAACATCTGCATTACGCGTAATCCAATTTTTCATTATTATCATCTTGACTTGCACTTTTCTTGCCCTTCTTACTTTTTATTTTCCACCCTTTCTCCTTTGGTTTTAGTAAACTTGATAACATGCCTAACATGGTTAGTCTGTGCAAAAAGAAAAGGTAAAGTTAATAACACTTAATCATCCCGTGCAAAAGAAACTGCGGCATGTATACCGGAATTGCAGTGCAGCATGCATCCCGTTTTGCATGGTACAGACTTCGGCCATCACAGTTTGGACAGTGAAATTATGCACTTACATCAAAATAAGGATTATACTTCTACAAGTAAACATCGAAATGGGATTCACGCTATACACTGGTTAAAATAATCTCATTGCGCACCTATGCTGTGCGTTTGACGAGCATCTATCGATAATTACAAGAAATGCAAGGGGTGCGGCATCTATCCCGGATGCGGTGACTATATAGTTACCCTATATATAATTTTTTATTAAGTAAAAATTAATTATCAAGTTATTTATTCTTATGAGAGAAAGGAGAACTAATTAGTTATTTATTGCACTCAAAGTACGAAATTTTGAATTGTACAAGGAAGTGAAAACATTGATATATTATGATATAATATTTTAGAGTATAACTGAAACAAACGTTATTTATTGAATTTGTAATTACTTTTATACCATAAAGAAACATAATAATCAAATATCTTACTGGATAAGAAATGCTTGTTTAAGAAAGATGAAATAAATTATTAGCGTGATATGATACATTCAATAAATGATTATGTTTGTTATTAAGGCTGAATAACCGAAAAACTTAAAGGAAGGAACATATTTTATGATAGAGTTTAAATACTTTCTAGAAAAATTGAGAGTCTAATTAAAAATACTTAAATAATTTTAATTGGTGCTATTAAAGTAAATACGGCAGAAATATGTGATTTGATACCACACAGGGATAGTAACATTCTGTAGACGTTGTATATCCCTGGAATATCCTCGCTTTCTGTTTGAAGTCCTTCTCAAGAACTGCGCACGAGCTTTCTAACAAGCGTAAATCAAAGAAATGACTTTTCAATAATACGCGTCACCGCCAAATTAACATATTACAATGGAAATACATGTTGAAACTAACGCAAACTGTAGTCATAAAATTAGGCATGACTTTTAATTGAATTTTTATAAAAGAGTGGTTTTTATAAAATTATTTTCACATTTATTTACTTTTGTACTCGTGGCGCATTTATACAGAAAACATTTAAGTAACACTGCATATATATAAGAATGTATAAAATAAGTATATAGCAGTGAAGGAGTGCTGATAGCAGATGTAATAAATTATTTCAGAGCATTTGTATGCATACGATTTTACATATGTGGGAAAATCAGATTTCCATTTCATTGTGATCTAGGAGAATATATTATACAAGATAGAAAATAATGTAATAAAGTATTAAAAACATTTGTGTGCATACGATTTTGCGCATGTGAGGAAAGCAGATTTCCATTTTATTGTGATCTAGGAGAATAGATTATACAAGGAAGCAAATAATGTAATAAATTATTTAAAAATATTTGTATACATACGATTATACACATGTGAGGAAAGCAGATTTGCATTTCATTGTGATCTAGAAGAAAAGATTATACAAGATAACAGATAATGTAATAAATTATTTTTTTTTAATTGCATGCATACGATTTTATACATGCGGGGAAAGCAGATTTCCATTTTATTGTGATCTAGGAGAATAGATTTACAAGGCAGCAAATAATGTAATAATTTAAAAACTTTTGTATTCATTACGATTTTACACGTGTGAGGAAAGCAGATTTCCATCTTATTGTAATCTAGAAGAATAGATTATACAAGATAGCAAATAATGTAATAAAGTATTTCGAAACATTTGTATGCATGCGATTTTACACATGTGAGGAAAGCAGATTTCTATTTTATTGTGATCTAGGAGAGTAGATTATACAAGGTGCGTACACTCTTTGAAATTTCCAAGGTGTCTAACACCCTTATTTATGCTTAAAATGTTTCTTTTGCATATTTAATATGCAGAATTTGAAGCTGCCTCCTCTGATCGCAGAATATTAAATATTTTTCTGCTTTGAAATAAAGTGAAAAATGATATTTAGAAAATCTGGTACTGTAAATACCCTGCATACATTTATAATTTTTAAATTACTTCAGTTGAAGGATGTTTTTAATTGTTGAATTTACACACACACACACACACACATATATATATATATGAATTTTGTATCCTTTTTTTATGCCGTAAGCCTGTCAACAGTCATATAAATATAATACTTCAGTCTACAAACCTGCATCTATATAACTGCTTATTTCGACCATAAAAGTGGCATTGTATGTCAGTGTTAATAGGAAAATAAGAGATGAATAGCCGATAAGTGCAGCTTTCAAAAGTTAATTATACGTTAAATTTCCATCAAATATCCATTTTCGCAATAATAAGATAAATAACACAGAATAATGAAAGAATAAAATTTCCGAAACACCGCTCGACTGAAATCAAAATGTAAGACAATTTACAGGTTAAAGTCTCAACACTACTTAATTCCCAGACCTCTCCTGCAATCAATACATCATCAACGTTAACACCGTCGGTGATGATTTATACACGTATCTTGTTAGAGCACCTGGCAATAGTTAGAGGTTGTTTACACCAGATATTCTTAAGCTTTTTGTTCCCGTGACACCTTTTTGGAAGAAGATGTTTATGTAACACTCCATACATCGATATGCATAAAATAAACATACAAATGAAATATTTTCTGTGACAAAAGTTCCTAACATGATAAATCATTTAAAAATATTTGTGTTGATATTGTTTTGGTCACGGTGTCATTGACCAAGTCCATACACTGTAAAAAAAAAAATCTGTAAAGTTACTAAAATTTTTCTAGGAAACTGGGATTCTTAGAACTTTTAATGTAAGAGCAACAACAAAAATTCATGTAACATATACACTTTTGCACCATAAATCAAAAAAATCTGTAAGGTTACTAAAAAATTTTTTAGGAAAATAAGATTCCTATAACATTTTATGCAACTGCAAACCGGAGTTACAAATAAAATTTTAGTAACATTACTGTAATTTTAGCAGATTCATTTGTAAAGCTACAGATTTCTGTAGCTTTACAAAACTAGTTTTGTAGATTTACATCTTTTTTTTTCTTTTTTTTTTTTTTTTTGTACAGTGTACAGATAAAATTTTAGTAAGTATGTAACTTTACATCTGTAGAATTACAGATTTTTTTTTTTTTTTTTTTTTTTTTTTTTACAGTATACAATACAAATATATTATTTCATATAAATCTGATGAAAATCTCGCTAAGCTGTCTTCATTATCGTTAACGATGTGTACGAAAATCCGGGTTCAGACTGTAGTTAAACATACTGTATTTTTGTCTGAATAAATGGATTACGAACTATATATACGTTTTCTATACTTAAACAATTTATCTTTACGTGTATTGTACCTAAACTTTTCCTCTACTTTCTCAACTACCCCTAAACTTTTCTCCATTAGTTGAAACACATTCTGTTTTTAAATACCCAACATTTTATCTTTTCCATCTTCCTTCAACCCTAATCATACATTTGTTAAAATTTTGTGGAGGTTGGCATTTCATATTTAAAAATCTCACTCTGTAATCCAAAAATCAAGTAATTAAAACCAATATCAAAAGCGAAGAATAAAAGTGTAAAAATGGACATTGAAAAGGAACAAAGGGTTTTTTAATGACAAAGATATTATCTATAACTTCCTAAGAAAAAAGTGTATATAAATGAACAATAAAAAAGGGTTCTTTTCATTTCAACTAAAAAGAGCTTTTGCTGATTTGCTTAATCAAGCCTTTGCTTCCGCTACTGTGCTGTTAAATATAAGTGGACTTCTAAATCCTTTCCCATTTTTTATATGTAAAAGCTGCTAACTCTTTCTCAGATGGTAGAATTAAGAATAGTTCACAAATCAAGTGCCCCTTCAAACTGTACTGACATTAGATCTTTGTCCCCATGCCCTTAAAGAAAAGGCATAAAAGGGGAGAAGTCCATTGGATGCCAGATATATTGTTATTAACACTAGGCAGGTTTTTTTTTTTTTTTTTTTTTTTTTTTTTCCTGCAATCTTTTTCTGGGGGGATAAATTATATGAAGAGTCAGCCTTTTTTCTTTTGTGATTTTTTGTCTCGATTTGTTTTTGCTGCGATTTTTTAAGCAAGTTGTGATGAAAATAAAGGATTAAATATGTGACGCAGTTATCTGATGAAAGACATCTGGAAAACGCTTTTTTAAATAAAAAATGTATAAAAAAGAAAGAAAAAAATGAGAGAAAGATCAATATGAAATAATTTATAAATTAAAATTTTTCGCAATCAAGAATTAAGGCAAGATATGTTTTTCTTGATTAAATATTGATTTTTCTCTGCATTTTAAATAATATTTGCAATTTTTTAAATTTTTTGTCTACTTTGAAGAATTTTACACCGAAATAGCTAAGTTAGGGATTTGGAATAATAGATTTGTACAAGTAATAAGCAATTATTTCATTTAAAAAGATTCAGTATAAATTAAGAAATAGAATTTTATAAGAATAGGATAAGTAAAATTTGAGCTATATTATTACTAACATAAAGCAGGGTGTTATTTTTTCTCTCAAATCTTTTTTTTTTCTTTTTTTTTTGGGGGGGGGGGGGAAATAAATTCAGTGAAAAGTAGGCTTATTTTTTCTATGTAAATACGTGATTTATCACATTGCTAACTAAGTGTAGAACCAACAGAGGGGAACATATCCAAACCGGGAATCGAGCCCGGAACCCTTCGACGATTCCCGGCTTGTACATTTTTCACTCTGTTGGTTCTACGCTTAGTTAGCAATGTCATAAATCACGTATTTAAATATTCAATAACTTCGAGCGTAATTTTACTGTTGAAAATTAATTGAAAAACTAATTAAAATTATTTTTTCTTTTGGTAATGGGCGGAAATGATTAGTTGTTTAATGGAATTAACATTAACTCAATATTGCACAAGGGTATGTATATGAATAAATTAACAATAATTTGTATTTAAACCATGAAGAACATCTACAGTAATATTAATGAATGTTAAATACAGTAGATATTTTATACATACATTTTTTTACACAAATTTTTTTGAATTGATTTAATGAATTATTCCACTTAAAAAATAGTTTGCATTTTTTAAAAGTCTTGATTAGTGCATAGGTTTGAGAAAAGTCAAAACAACTACGCAGCATATTAGAAGAATAAATATTGCATAGTAAACTGAAGTCCATTAAATACCAGATGTATGGTTTTTAATACTATGCAGAATATAGTTTTCTTTTTTTAAAGTGTAAATATAAAAAAGTACAGCTTTTTCTTCGTTTGCGATTTTATTCAAAATGTTTTTTTTTTTTTTTTTTTTTTTTTTTTTTTTTAGAGCGTTATTCACTTTTTGCATAGTATTTCAGTTGTAGCGTTTATATTTTAAAGGTGAAGACCTAAGACGTTGGTCCGAATAAAAGCAGTTACCAAAACAAATTTAAAATGTATATACAGAATTTTTTTTTTCCAAATTCTATCTTTTTTAACCTTTTAATAACTTACAGTGTCTTAAAATACTAAATGCAACTCTTTTAAATTGCATAAAAATGTACACAGTTCATTATAGAATTTTCTCTGTGCTACTTAGGGAAGGGTGTTCTACCGCGTCGACATAGAAGAACTAATTTTATCGACCTGTCAGGTTGTCGAGAAAAGTCGAATTCGAAAGGGTTTTTTATCTTTATTTTTGAAACTATCAGCTGTCTGGAAGAAAAAAACTCGAGTGGTAACCTGGAATCTATGCCACCTTAACATAGTCGTCGCTGCTGACATCAATACATATCATTTGAATATCTGTATCTCCTACTACGGTATTGTATATGCCTTTTTGTTATATTATTTCTCAAAATATACACAGTATTCTTACTTGTACAATCAGTATTGTATGACTATAAATGCATCGACTAGAAACAGTATCGATATATATATATACATACAATATAAAACACAAAATAAATAAATTTTAATAGGTTGGCTGGGTGGGTACATGTTAGATTATGGAGGAGGGAGGTGTTGTCTGGAAAATTTATGTTCAAATGTTCATTTATTATTATTATTAAAGTTAGATTAGTACATTGTAATACTTACTTAGTTACTTTGTTTATGTTATAGAGCAATGCCAAAAATAGTTTTAATATACATATTAATTTATTTCTATATATATTTATTTTATAAATAGTGGACACTAATACAGTTTGTGATATATGTATATATAAACATGTAGAAATGTTGTATTTAGTTCTATCTGTCTCCCCCCCCACACACACCACCAAAATTAAATTTTATAAAGGGAAGGAAATAGTAAAGAATATTTTCTTTTCTTTTCAAATTAAAATTTAAATCAAGTATGAAAACAATTTATATGTCCTTTTTTTATAATCAATATTCTAATTAGTTAATTTAGAATTAAACAAAATATGTTATGCTCATGGTTTTTAAAAAATTAATAGTGAATAAAACTTGATTTTTAATTTGCAAAATCTTAATTAAAATATCATTATCCGTACTTAATTTAAAATATCAATAGATAGCAGCACTATAATTATATTAAATTACTCCCTATCTATTTAGAATAGTATTTCACTTAAAGTTTCATCAATAGATGGTAGCACTATAATTCATTCACATTCATTCCTCTTTTTTTATTAAAAAATATCTACGGTTGGCAGATTCTACATTTCGTCAACTACTTCATTTCCATTTAATATCTGTATTTCTTCAGTCCTATTTTCTTATAAATTTACACTAGGTTCCTTTAATTAGCATATAAAATAATTTATTATGTTTTGTTTTAATATTATAATACACTTAAAAATTATTATATTTATATTATTAATAATAATTATTTCCTCCATTTGCTAATTTTAAACTATCAGATTCGCTGTTAACTGTAACTGTTTCTTATAACATGTGAAAGGGTTTTGCTATGTTGATTAGGATGAATGATTTTGCGGCTGTTCTGAAATTTTAGATATTTCATCTGTTTCTATTAAAAAATAAGTTTTTCACTCAGACGTTTCATTTTTTAATTCTTGTTATGTATGGCTCGATTATGTTAATGATTTTTTTTTTTTGGTTGCGGTTAATCGGGAAATGGTAGAAACTTTGCTTTCAAGCAAATCTTCTTTTTGTACTTCAGAAATTAACCGCATTCTGCTTATGATGTCGAAATATTTCCCTTGAAAACGAGTTTCGACTCATAAGATCCATTTTTATTCATGATCGTTCCCCTTTTTGCATTCCTTTTGTGGTATTTCTTATTGAATTTATGTATTTTCCAATATATACTGCATTTCAGGCAATGGATTTAAGGATGCTGTCAATGATTTCTTTTTTTCAGGTCTTTTCTCATTTGTTAAAATGTTTTAGTTACAAATAGTTTGACAAAATATGTCAAATATTTCTGATTTCCCATATAGTGTTCTTCTTTTCCCTTTTTTGTGCATTCGGCTTTCTGTTAATATTGATCTTTTGCCAAATTTAAATGTTATAATGTTTGTATCTTATTTTAATTACTTCCTTTATAAGTTTTAGGATCTAGTCTTAAAAAATTCTTTAGTGATTATGTTAATTTAATATTGTTGTTCCAAATTTATAATGTATAATGTTTTTATCATCTTCTAATACTCAATTTATATTTAAAATAGATGATGATTTGTAACATTGTATAATGTTTACATATATACATATATATATATTCATAATATTTGATGGTGGTAGGATATGTTTAATTTGGTTATATATATATACATATATATATATATATATATATATATATATATATGTGTATATATTTATATGTATATATACATAATGAGTGTGTGTGTGTGTGGGGGGGGGGGGGGGTCAACTGCCGCTTGTACGCAAATCCCCGGTTTTCAGAAGATAGTGTGTTGGAAATTTGTTTCTAATTCATCCAATGGAGGAAATGCAGTGTAAATCTACTCAATAATAATAATAATAATAAATTGTTGGATTTAAGAACATTCTAATAAATTTAATTTTCTTATGATTTGACACACCGGCAGATAAATTATTTAAATATATCTTGCGTTTGGCAGTTTTATGTAATAACTTAGTTAATTGTTTAATATCAGTAATGAATTGCTAATTTGTATTTATATCCATAGTCATAATTTAAAATTTGGTTTGCATTAGAAACTAGTTTCAATTCAAAATGATTACAGTGAATGTCTTTTTAAAGTAAAACACACAAACAAAAAAACAAAAACACTATTTTATTTAAATATAATTAATTAGTATCCCGCCATGAGTCGCCAAAAAAGAAAAGGAGAATGATGTTAAATCAGTTCTACCTATTTTTTATCTTGAGTACGCCCGCCGTACAGTGACATAGATATAAAAACATATTTGGTTATCCTTTCCTTACCAAGGGGTGTGAACAACATAAAATGTTGCATTGAATCTGTCGTACCAAAATTATATTGTAGTATGGTCGTCGTATAAGAAAATGTATAAATAAATAAATAAATAAATAAATAAATAAATAAATTTTAGGTAAGCAATTTCCAACCACGGACGGCACTAAAAAAAAAGAAAGGAAAAGAAACCTATGATGTGAAAATTTTTATAAAACATAATTTTGGCCATAGCAAAAGCTTAATTCTTCAGATTATAAAATAAATAAATAAATAAATAAAATGAGAAAGTCATTTTATTTAAATTTGTCCAATTTCCCGCCGCGAGGCGAAATATACGCAGAAGAAATTTTTATTGAATCTGTACCTATTTTTAATATATAAATAAATAAATAATATAAATAAATTCTACCTATTTTTAATTTCAGTATAGCTGTCATACAGTGAAATATTTAAAAAAAAAACCAATTTTTCTTTAAATTTGGATATTCCTCACTTCCAGTATTCGCTAAAGACACAAAAGAGTATTGGGTTAAACCGGTGCTAAATACTTTTACCTTGAATACGGCTGTCGTACAATGATCATGAGAAATCAGTTTTATTTAAATATGTACTACCTCCACAAGAAGCGCTACTTAAAAAAAAAAAAAAAAAAAAAAAAAAAACATAAATTTGCCAATGGCGGAAACCTATTTTGTATGTTTCAGCGAAATTCTTTCGTGGAGAGTAATTCATGCGTACAAAACATTAGTTAAAGACATGGTTCTACATAAAGATGCGTGAAACATAAATTAAATAAAGACCATAAAATAAGAAAATCTTTAAACAATAATTTGTAATAAATAAAATTAGGACAATTTGTCGTCGCGAAAGATTTAGAAGTCTTAACAAAAAGTTGGAAAATTAAATTTTTTGTGAGGGAGTTTGGTTTGTTTTAATCTTTGTTCTCACCACGGCCATCTTTTGTTCTCAAGGATAACGATCTAGGGCAGAGATTTTTCGATATAAAGAATATTACTACTAAGAATAAGCAGGCTTTTTCTTTTCCCTTCACACCACTGGGATATTCATCGATTTTTTCTTTTCGATGGATAAATATATGAGTACAGTCAACAAATTTTTTATAATCTGGTTTTGTGATTTTCGTTTGCGTTTAATTTTAAAATTAAATTCTTATAAAAATAAAAGTCAAAATATCTAACCAATATTTTAAAGCAAAACTATGTTCGTGTGTAACGCTGACGGTGGCAACGAACTAATGCAAAAATTTACTGCCGTTTATTAGTTATAAGGTGTCCTGGGGTAATAACGTCAGGGTGGAAAATAACGTCAAGTGCTAATATTATGTGTAGTTATGGAGGAATCCGGATAAATGGCACTACGGATTCTGCGCTAAAATGCTCTGAGTCATCTGAGTCACAAACAACCGCTAAAAGTTCATTTGTTACATTTGTAGAACTTATTCCTGGAATAAGCACGTAAGAGTCAATGCGCAACATAAAATTTGCTAGGTATGTTCTGTGATGCGAAGACTATATATTTATTAAGAAGTACTTTATTTATTACATAAATAATAAGTATTTCATATACTTTCAAAATATTGTGTGAGATTTTGGATGTGTTCGCGAGCTAGCTTGTAGTTTAAAATATACTGCGCAAAACATATACCTGGGTAATAACGCCATCCACTGGTGTTATTAAAACCCAGTTGATTTTTTTCAGTCGTGGTACTACATTTTTTATTTTATTTATTATTATTATTTTATGAATTAGAGACCATCATTCTCATTGTTGAAAACTAAAACGGGTAAAGAGAAATTTGTGTGTCCTAAATGCTGCTAATTTTTACATGTCAGAAGAATAAAATATCAAATTATTATTACTGCATAGATATTAATCGCAATTAATGGTAAGTAAAAGCAGTTTGTTAATTTCTAGAGCTGTAGAGTCTGAACCTTTAGGATTGGACAATTTACAAGCATTATTCCATCTTATTTTATACTTTTGTTTGCATGGCGTTATTACTCGCATAGGTGGGTAATAACGGGAAATAGCATTGATCAAGAAATCACGCTATTACATTTTATGAATACGTATTTTCTAAAATATTCCTTCTTGCATACATAGTCAATAAATTGCTTTATCAAATACTATATTTATTTGAAAAAAAATCTATAACTAAGCCCGTGAAAATTGGTAGAACCTTAGCGTGGCGTTATTACGACAGGGCGCCTTATTATTTATTTTTTTAACTTTTAGGTATCGCACAATTTCAGTTTTTACACTGCCGAATATGAAAATACATGTTATTTGAAATTCAAGTTGTTAGAAAAAGTGTATTTCAATTTACCGATTTTTTTATAATTTCCAGTTTTCAAAAAAAAAAAAAAAAAATCAAGCTTGATTTTTGGAAAAAATCTATCTCTATTTAGTGGATAAACCAAAAGTATATTCTATCGTGTGCTACTGTTGCCGCCTTGTCAAAAGGCAAGAATGAGAAGTACTAAGATTGGTGTCGTCCAGGTAGCTCAGTAATAGAGCATTGTCGCCTAATGTCAATGGCCCTGGTTCGATTCCGGGCTTCGACAATTTTTCACTCTGTTGGGTGTACCCCTTTTAAGAAAGTTAAAAAAATTCAATAATAATAATAATAATAATAATAATAATAATAATAAGGTTTTCATGAATGTTCTGTAAACCGGGAACCCTGGGAATTCCCTACTGTAAAAGTCAAAATATGTAACATCCATAATCATAATAACTGTTTATTGCATAACCAGCCGCCCTTAGCGACCAGATTGGTGTCCCTTAAATGTATGCTAAGCAATGTACTGTTTTACTTTTATTCATAATTCAGTTTTCTTGCTTAATCCTTCACCAAATCGGAAAATCCTAATAGAGAAATCAAGAACTCGGTATTTTTATATTAGTGGGAATTAGGTGATAAATAGCCAAATATTGTTCCCGTCATATTTTTTTTTATTTCATTAATTTCATTTAAAATATAATTATTTCGCTCATTTTATTTAAAATACAAAACTTTCCTTTAAAATTCCTGGATTTCACTTTTTCTTCTTTTTTTCTTTCTATCTTTTTTTTTTTTTTTTTTTACGAAAAGAAAAGCAAAATATTACATAATACCACAAATCATGACATTTAATGTCAACTTCAAAGCATTATTTTAACCACGCAAAAAAGAAGAAAAAAAAAGTTAACTCACGAGTTAAAAGAAAAAAGCTATTGGCGAGATTTCCAATTAAGTAACATATAAGTATACCTCGAATTCTTTGCGATCATGGCAACTTTTGTGTAGTTTTATTCGAAAAAAATAATTCTGATTTTTTAATGAAAATGGAAACCCTCCGTATGAAAAGCGAAGGGATCAGCCAGTAATTGTTTATGACAGTCACATAACTTCGACTACTATAATATAGATGAAATGATGGCGATTGAACTATATTTGGCGACTTATCACCTGTGCCTGGCTAACATTAAAGTACCAAAATCACCGCTTGGAATATAAAAACGAAGTGATCTATCCGGAACTGTTGATGACAGTCACATGACTTAGGCTATTATTATAGAGATAATTAATCCACATAAGAATTAATTATAATTTTATCATTCATCTAGTATGAATATTCCATATACTTAAATATTTTAAAACGCTTTCTTTATCTTATACATTCTTTTTCAGAAAGAAATACCATTACGTTAATTCAAAAATTATAATAATATGGTTTAATTTTCAGTACATTTGAGAAAACTACATTTAATTAAACGCTTTCATTAAATATCAACTCAAAATTACATCAGATTTATTGTACTAAACAATAAATAATTATTTCATCAATAAAAAAACACATTAAATATCTGCAGAAATGCAAAATGTGTTAGTTAAAAAAAAATATTTCATCTAAATTCTCTAATACTTTTGTTGACAATATGTCAACAATCTCACGGGTGTTAAGGTGTAAATATGTAACATCCATAATAAACGTTTATTGTATAATAATCCTTATAGTTATTAATTAAAATTTTTATTATTTATCTAGTTATGAATATTCCGTATATTTAAATATTTAAAAATGCTTTGTTTATCTTGCACATTCTTATTTAGAAAATATACCATTATTTTAGTTCAAAAATTATAATAAAATTCAAAATACCATTGGATTTATTTTACTAAAAAATAAATAATTATTTCAGAAATAACAAACACAAAAAATAGCTGAAGAAATAAACAAGAAAGAAAAATCATGCGTCAAGCATAGATTTTGAAACGCTTTTCAACACTTCCAGAATATTTTAACAATACTTCACTGTCTAATAAAATAAATAAGAAAACTAAATAATCACTTTAGAAAACTCATAACATATCGTAAGATGGGGATACTTTATGACAGGGGAGGTAACTTTGTGACACTTGGTTTAGTTTGCATATTTTGTGTTAGAGCTTCCGGAAATTGCCGTTAGGTGATGTGTCACACTGTACTAGAAGATGGCAAGGCTGTTTGCTTTCCTACCAAAACGGACAGAGCGGAATATTCGAAATATTAAAACTAAACCGGGTGTCACAAAATAACCCACCTGTCACAAAATAACCCCCATCTCACGGTATTTGAAAGAAAAGCAATTATCATCCATAACCGGAAACCTATTTCAATTCTTTTGTGCTGCCTTGTGTTTGATCTATACATGTATAGATATTCTAAATAGCATGCTAAAATTTCGTTTAGTAATAAAAGGTATTATAAGGTGAAAACATGACAGCAGTTTTTATCAATACTTGAATTCTTCTTTACTGCCCTGCATATAACCTACAGTTTTTGATACACGCCACGTATTAAGCTAAAATTTAATTCACATAAAAAACCCGCATAAAACTAATAAAATCACACTTTTAAAAATTATCGTTCGTAAGTGGTCATTTAACCAGTTCTTTGTGTAGCCCTGTGTATGATTATATTCTACAAAAATCTTTTTGCACACTACATATAAATCAGCTTGAAAATGCATAACTTAATTAAAAACCACCTTTAAAAAATTGTCGCTTTTACTTAGTATGTTTACAAATTCTCTTGTGAAACCTTGTATATGATGCGTAGCATCTATACATACTACATAGTATGCGAACATTAGTTAAATTTAAAAACGCATATTTCAACAGAAAACGAACTCCCAGCAAAATAATAGACAATACTTCGACACAGTACTGTATCCGAAATATTTTGTACATCCCTGTAAATAAACGATAAATGCTATGCACGTCATATTCTACAGCAACTATCTTGAAATAAACCTGAGTAACGTATATCAGTTTCATTATATTTTAAATAGTGTAAAATAATTAAAATACGCTGCAAACAGTTTAACTCCGTAGACTGCTATGTAATTTGTCTGGCCCTGTAAATTAATAATAAATGCCTTACACCCTATGTTCTACAGAATGTTTGTATTAGTGCACTTCAAAAATGTATATAAATATCATTATGTTTGAAATGGCGCAACGTTATCAAAATGCATTTGGAATGATTATTTTCAGCTGATAAATACTTTTCTTCCATGTTGGAAACAGGGCTTAATTTCCAACAAAAAAGTACCGAAGCCCTAATATTCTGTGGTACCGGTACTAAAAACTGTACCATCCCCCCCACCCCGTCACTCCAATCTGTATATTTATATTTTGTACATTATACAAAATGTAAAGGGTTTTTTTACTTTAGCAAAATAAAAATTTTAAATATATCTATCAGCATATACTTTAGCTGTCAACTATTCCATTTTTTAGCTATAACTCCTTTTGAATAGTAATCTTTGCCTAATTAAAATGTTAATTGCGATTTTTTGTTAATTCTACGATTAAATATGGTAAGGATTATGCTTCGGAAATAACATGGAACAATAACATTCGAAACAATACATGGCAATTATATCTACTTACAAATGAAACTGACGTCGTAATATGCAGAGCAGCATTCATGATACGTAATAAATAGAAAAATCACTAACGGGATTTTTATATTCGTACGCAATAGGAGACAAAAAACCTCAAACGAACAAAAAAGCTGATCCTCGTTGGGTAAAAACAGAAAATATTCTTCCACGTTAGATATCTAAATTTAAAAAAAATGAAAAATTAACCTACTGTCATAAAAGAAAATCGAACTGAACGTAAATTCATTGTTCAGTCTCTTGAGTGACGCTGTATCAACGTGTCGCCGACAAAAATTTGCAAATATCACTAAAATAGAAAAACACGATTTCTGTTTTTTCTCCATTCTGATCAAAATAGTTTTAAAATGATTAGAAATAGAATATAATACTTAATTTTGAAGGAGGATTTTTTTTTTAATAAATAAAATTTCGAATATAAGACAGATTGAGCTCTAGTCAATCAAGCCCAAAAACCGATATACAAATTGAGTCCGTTTTATCACCATCTCCTATGTGTGCGACACATTGCGTCACATATAAGTGTTTGATAAAAAAGAATACAAAAACTTGGAAGGGGGAAGGAAAGGAAAGGGTAGTTTAGGCTTCGCTTTTTTGGAAGCACTATTACACCGGAGCCCTGTATTTATGAGCTCCGGTGAATTCTGAACAATATTTAAATATTTACTGAAAACAAAGAAGTACCTGAGCTGGGCTCCGGCGCAAATTAAGGCCTGGCCTGGTTGGAAAGTTAAAAAATCATGATTTTGGCATCCGCCAAATGTACTTGCCTGACTTTCAAAAGAAATGATTTGTTGAAAACGTTTATTTTCTGTGAATGGAAATATAAATATATTAACAAACAGGCAGCGGAAATTCTGTCTTTTCAGAATTTAGTGTCACTTCCAATGAGAAAAAAAAATTATTATTACGAGGTAGAACCCGCCGAATTTCGACGAAAGAAAATGTTTAAGAAGGAACTATTTCAATAATTATATATAAAAAAACACTAAGTGTATAACGCTTCCGGGAGTGAACTCATCCGTTTCCTGATAATCCAAACGCGGCCATGTTAAGCTTAAGCATTCCGATGCCGTATTTGTCGACTGACTCATTTTATCTGTCTATCTGTTCGTTGTGTAACATATTCTTCAATTTTTCTAAAGCCTTCAAAAAGTATACAATTACGCTTTAAGATCTAATTTAAAAATAACCAGATACCAACAAAAGGGCTCCGATGTATACAAGCGATTACCGTTGCCACTCATAAGCACAAATTACAAATCTAAAAACAAATGAATGACTCTTTCAGCTATTCATTAAATACTCTTAAAATATTTTGCAAAAGCATATTAATATTTTGAAATACGTTTTTCACTTTTGTTTACATTTATGTACAGTTTGAGCTGTTAAAAATATCGCGAAATATTACCTCTGTTTTTCAAGGCTATCTATTTTCTAACCAATGAGAACGCTTCATAGTGTTCAGTGAATATAGCTGTATTCTATGATTCATTCCTGTGAATTATTTTGTACTGGATTAACGTTTCCTTTCGAAAAATAAACGTATTTCAAATTCTTTAAAGGCTTTATTATGCTTTTACAAATATTTTAAGAGCAAAATCGGACGTCGACTGTATTTTTTAATGATTCATTCAAAGAGTCATTCATTTGTTTCTGGATTTGGAATTTGTGTTGTACAAGTGGCATCACGAATGAATGTTGATGATTTTTCATGTTGATGATTTTTCAATCTTAAAACGTGCTTGAACATTTTTAGACAGATTATTCAAAATAAATTAACATTTAAGAGATGACTTACATTAAATTATCTATATATTCTGCTGCGATAACTTCAGTTAAAATTAGATTGGCAGCTCTATGTATCCCTATATGAAAGTAAACAAACCAATGAAACAAACAATTGATTCATTCGTCTTGAACTTTTAAAATAGTATTAAAACAAAATGCTCTGTTGCGCCATCAGTCGGTAGTTAAAATAAAAAAAAAGAAAATTTCTTTCTAAAATGTTCTTTGAATTCTGAAGACATACATATCATATAAATGCATTATTATAATAAATATAAATTTGTAATTTAATAACAGAATTTGAGAGAAAAAAATGCTAATGCAATTAATAACTGCAATGTACTTATGTGATAAAAGATAATTTTTAATTATCAAAATTTATTACAGGTTTCTTTTATGCATGTGTTAAAAAAAACGGGATTTTCTCTGTTCAACTTTTTAAAATTTAAGTTATATTATTATTATTTTGGCAATTAATAAAACAAATAAACTTTCTGTTGGAATTGTCTTTTATTTTACCCCATACCATGAAGTAAAATAGTTAATTGGCAATATGTTTTAAGATAGCATTATAAGTACTAATTTACATGTTTTTGTGAAATATTTCTTCAAATTTTGTGAGTGAAGTTCATTCGCATACTTTAATGTCAGTATTTTGCCAATTCAATTAATAATTTTCTTGGAAAAATGGGCTGTTTTTACTTTACCCCACCCGACCTTATTAGTCAGATAAGACAAAATTTATTACTTCACAATTCTTTTTATAATGCAATGCTATATATATATATATATATTTAATGCAAACACGTCATTCTGACGGGCTATATTCTAGTTTATAATAAACTTACAAAATTAGTTACTATAAAAAGTGTATCTTACATTGGTTAGTCTAAGTCTGAAACAAATATTATCAGATTGTGATTTCAATTGCGTTGTTTTCAAAAGTGAAGCATTTCCACCTGTGGAGAATTTAAAAAACGCTGGAGTGAAAATGATGCACTTCCACGACACATATTTCAGTTTTAAGATTTAAAATACACTCTTTTATTTTATATAAAATGACATCATTTGCATCCGTTGAAGAATTCCACACTTACGACGCAGTCTTAAGCAACATCTATAGAAAAGTATGCATATGACATCAATGTCGCGGAATGATACACAAACCCAGCGAAAAACGATGTCGTAGACTCGGAAAAAAAAAATAATAAAAACTCGGCTATCTAATGATTCATATGCCTTCATTTGTTTGTAAAATTTATATGAATAATTTAAATTAAATATAGTTTATAATGGCTCCATGGTTTATCAGAAATCATTCACGTATTTTAGTTACATTTTTTTTTTAAATTTTTACGAGAAAATTGCAAGAAAAAGCTATAGTAATCTACTATTTTCCAACAATTTCCCTTTTACTTTATGCAGAAATAGAGTACTTCAGTTGCCACTCTTACAAAATTGGCTTTAAAACTAAAAAAAAAAATGAATATCTCAAAAGTAAATTGAGATGAAGTTTTAAAACAAATTGCAGTTAAAAATACCTTTTTACTCTATACGAAGGTGTAAAAATTGAAAATGTTCGATACTTAGAACTTTACTTTATTGTTTAGCGGCTGTGCATATATAGCGTTATCATTTTAGGGGGGAGGGTGGGTCTGGCACATGATATCGTAAGATATCGGTAGGGGGGAGGGGGATTTGTCTTCTGATATCGTTATCATTTTTGATCCAACCAAACTTTTTTTTTCTATATTTTTAACTTCGTCTTTACATCAAAATAGTATGTTATCTTTTTTTTAATCTGTTATCTATTTTTATGAGAATACAAAGTTATTACTGAAATCTTTAAATGATTATAAAATTATTTAATACTGTTGGATGCATTATGTAACAAAAAGTTCTTATTAAATTCTTTTAAATACAAACAATTTCTGTTAAGTGTTATTTGATATAAAGCTAATTCATGTATAAAGTGATATTTAATTGACTTCTCTTCCTTTTGACTCAATAAAATATGCAAACAATAAACGTAACCATATTTGAATATCATTCCAAGCAAAAGAAAATTAATAAAGAAACAAAAACAAAATCTAAACATTGACAACGATGTCATTACGGGGGGAGGGAGGGGGGGATGATAACGTATGACATCGTAAGGGGGGGGAGGGGGTCCAAAATTACCAAAATTTTGATAACGTTATAAAAGTACAGCCCATTGCACCCTTATTTCGTTATTTGTTTTTTAAATTTAGTTACAGTTACACTTCATCTAAAAATGCATTATTAATTAAACCTTTTTAATAAATATCAGCAGGAAATACGAAACAACAAATAAGTAACTATCTCATGAGTAACGAAATATATGAAGTATCTAAAGCAGACAAAAATATTACATCTCCAACGCTTTTAGGGTATTAAACTTCAGAGATATTAACTTTTCCAAACCCGCTAAACTTTAATCATCTAATGACCTATAGCCATATTTTATGAGAAACAGCTGTTGGTCTGGAATGTGGAGAATTATAGCAACTCGGCGACATTTTCATCAAGAGTCCGGTGACACCTGCTAGAGTGTTTTGTGGCTTGTCGCTTTGTTATTACCCCGACTTTTCATTTAATCTGATAAATACCAGTTATAATCTGGTTTTCCTCGCTGTGTCACGCGAGTAATTTCACGTCTGATGACAGGTTAACATTTATAAAAGAGAAACTGTAAAGTGAATGTATTTCGTAGCAAGGTATGAATGAATGTCTGGAATGAAAATTAACAGCAGAATAGAAGTTTTTTTTCTTTTTTCTTTTTTACAATGAAATGAAATAATTAGTATTGCAGAATATTAACCTGTCTTTTTTCGAGGGATTTGTTAACAACAGAAACAAGAAC
The DNA here is from genome assembly GCA_963932465.1 of Maratus speciosus. Classification (NCBI taxonomy): domain Eukaryota; kingdom Metazoa; phylum Arthropoda; class Arachnida; order Araneae; family Salticidae; genus Maratus; species Maratus speciosus. The sequence goes on from OZ010799.1 coordinate 90,697,474, forward strand.
GGAAATGACCAGGAACACGAGAGATAGATTATGAAACACTTTTCTACACTGTAAAAAAAATAATAATAATAAATAAATAAACGGACTAAAATACGGAAATACTACTGGCAATCGAAACGCCCGCCAGAGGTTTTCCCCCGTAAATACCAAAAACGGAAAATTTTCTGTAATTTACCGGGGAAAAGTTCCGTTAAAATACGGAAATAGAACCGGCGTCTCGATTGCCAGTAGTATTTCCGCATTTTAGTCCGTTTTTTTTTTTTTTCTTTACAGTGTACACAAACTAAATTTTCGATCATATCCTCTCGTAACGGGATTGATGTTAGAATAGGACGTTACAAATCCACATTCTAACTGCAAGTTTTGAATAATGCTAAATCAAATGGCAACACAAGAACAGCTCAAAATCTCGAATTTGGCAAGTCTTGTTTATAGATCGGGAGGCGGCAGCACAGACAATCACCTCATCGACTTAATGGCTGAAATTGCAGAATTAGCTAAAACTCGATTCGCATATTAAAACGCAATCGGTCTACCAAGTCATATCTTGGTGGGAAACACCTGAAAACCCGAGTTTAGCGGTTCACTCGTAGGTTTAACATTGTGTTTTCCTGCACCCAAAGATATGAAAACATGGAGGATTGGAAGAAGGAAAACGTAATATAAACCTACGAGTCAACTGCTAAAATCGGGTTTTCGGGTGTTTTGCACCAAGATATGACTTGGCAGACCGATTGCGTTTTAATATACGAATCGAGTTTTAATTAATTCTGGAATTTTAGCCGTGAACTCGATGAGGTGATTGTCTGTGCTGCCGCCTTTGTGGAGGAAGAAACCATAACAAAAAACATGGAAGTTTATTCACATGTAAAATAGATGTACACACTAGAAGTTATCTGTATTCCTTATTCCATAAGAAAACTGAATAAGCTGTATCGCGGAAATGGTGGCATAATGACTTAGTGAAAGCATGTATGGTTTAATATAGTTTTCGGAAATATCCCGTGTATGATGCGCACACCGTTTTTTATCCCCAGACTTTTGGGAAAATGTGTATATTAAACACTATACAATGTGTAATTTCAATTGACTCCTCAAGGTCAGTTTCAAGGTCCTTGATCAGTAACTACGGTAACATCCCACTTGTTTGATTGACTGCTCTTATTTTTTCCCTCGCCGTATTTGAGATCAGTAAAAATCTTCGTTTTATGTTCGATTATACCAGTGGGAAAAACGGGATCAGAGCATCGCATCTTCTGGTGGCAACGAAGGAAGGAAGTAGGAAGGACGTATGTCCTTGAGAAGAAAATTGAAATTACATAGAGTATAGTAAATATGGCAGATGTCATGTTGGTCTGAATGTGGAGAATTACAGCAACTCGACAACGTTTCATCAAAAGTCCAGTGCCGTTTGCTAGAGTGTTTTATGCCTTGTCGCTTTGTTATTACCCCGACTTTTCTTTTAATATGATAAATACCAGTTATAATCTGGTTTTCTTCGCTGTGTCACTCGAGTAATTTTACGTCTGATGACAGAATAACATTTATAAAAGAGAAACTACAAAGTGGATGTATTTCGTAGTGAGGTATTAACTGTCTGGAATGAAAATTAGCAGAAGAATAGAAGGCTTTTTAGCTCACAGGCTATCAAAGCCTGAGAGCTAATGTGCCCGCCCGTTCTCTATGTATGTACGTACGTACGTATGTATGTATGTATGTACGTAACGCGATAACTCTTGATAGAAACATCCGATTTGCTTCAAAATTATTTTCTAGATTCATTGTGATAAGGCGCTTCCCTGATTAGTTTTGGGAGTTCATTGGTTAAGGATAAAGGGGGAAAAACGGGGTTAGTCCAGCCCCTTAATTCAGATAAATGGGTTTTTCATGCAGAATCATTCGATTTGCTCCGAATTTAATATACCGGTTTATTGTGTTAAGGAACTTCCCTGATTAGTTTTGGGGGTTCATTGGTTAAGGATAGAGGGGGAAAAACGGAGTTTGTCCACCCCCCTTAATTCAGATAAATGGGTTTATCATGCAGGATCATTCGATTTGCTCCGAATTTGGTATACCGGTTTATTATGTTAAGGAACTTCTCTGATTAGTTTTGGAGGTTCATTGGTTAAGGATAAAGGGGGAAAAGGGGGTTAGTCCACCCCCTTTAATTCAGATAAATGGGTTTTTCATGCAGAATGATTCGATTTGTTCCGAATTTGGTATACCGGTTTAATATGTTAAGGAACTTCCCTGATTAGTTTTGGGGGTTCATTGGTTAAGGAAAAAAGGGGAAAAAACGGGTTAGTCCACCACCATTAATTCAGATAAATGGGTTTTTCATGCAGAATCATTCGATTTGCACCGTATTTGGTATACCGGTTCATTATGTTAAGGAACCCTGATTAGTTTTGGGAGTTCATTGGTTAAGGAAAAAGGGGGAAAAACGGGGTTAGTTCACCCCCCTTAATTCAGATAAATGGGTTTTTCATGCAGAATCATTCGATTTGCTCCGTATTTGATATACCGGTTTATTATGTTAAGGAATTTCCCTGATTAGTTTTGGGGGTTCATTGGTTAAGGATAGAGGGGGAAAAACGGGGTTAGTCCACCCCCCTTAATTCAGATAAATGGGTTTATCATGCAGGATCATTCGATTTGCTCCGAATTTGGTATACCGGTTTATTATGTTAAGGAACTTCCCTGATTAGTTTTGGGGGTTCATTGGTTAAGGATAAAGGGGGGAAAAGGGTGGTTAGTCCACCCCCTTAATTCAGATAAATGGGTTTTTCATGCAGAATCATTCGATTTGCTCCGAATTTGATATACCGGTTTATTATGTTAAGGAACTTCCCTGATTAGTTTTGGGGGTTCATTGGTTAAGGATAAAGGGGGAAAAGGGAGGTTAGCCCGCCCCTCTTAAATTAGATAAATGGGTTTTTCATGCAGAATGATTCGATTTGCTCCGAATTTGGTATACCGGTTTATTATGTTAAAGAACTTCCCTGATTAGTTTTGGGGATTCATTGGTTAAGGATAAAGGGGGAAAAGGGAGGTTAGCCCGCCCTCTTAAATTAGATAAATGGGTTTTTCATGCAGAATGATTCGATTTGCTCCGAATTTGTATACCGGTTTATTATGTTAAAGAACTTCCCTGATTAGTTTTGGGGGTTCATTGGTTAAGGATAAAGGGGGAAAAGGGAGGTTAGCCCGCCCTCTTAAATTAGATAAATGGGTTTTTCATACAGAATGATTCGATTTGATCCGAATTTGGTATACCGGTTTATTATGTTAAAGAACTTCCCTGATTAGTTTTGGGGGTTCATTGGTTAAGGATAAAGGGGGAAAAGGGATGTTAGCCCGCCCCTCTTAAATTAGATAAATGGGTTTTTCATGCAGAATGATTCGATTTGCTGCGAAGTTGGTATACCGGTTTATTATGTTAAGGAACTTCCCTGATTAGTTTTGGGGGTTCATTGGTTAAGGATAAAGGGGGAAGTGGGGTAGTCCACCCCCGTTAATTTATATAAACGGGTTTTTCATGCAGAATTATTCGCTTTGCTCCAGATTTGGTATACCGGTATATTATGTTAAGGAGCTTCCCTGATTCGTTTTGGGGATTCATTGGTTAAGGATAAAGGGGGGGTGGGGTAGTCCTCCCCTTAATTTAGATAAATGGTTTTTTGCAGGATTATTCGATTTGCTCCAAATTTGGTATACCGGTTTATTATGATAAGGAGCTTCCCTGATTAAGTATAAAAGGGAAAACGGGGACTAATTCCCCTTCACTTATTTTTTTGAGGGGCATTATTCTTTAAAATAAGAGTATGATATACAATTAGTGTGAATAGCCTGTGAGCTCAATGCCATCAGTTTAGCTTGGCACTTTTCTTTTTTATTTTCTTTTTTACAATGAAATGAAATAATTAATATTGCAGAATATAACTTGTCTTTTTTATTGGTGGGGGGGGGGGGATTTATTAGCAACAAAAATAAAACGGAAATGAGCAGGGTTACCAGGCACAGTTTATGAAACTCTTTACTAAAGGCCGGTTTATTCGCTTTTATTTGCTTTACCCTGCGGAAACCCGTAAATTATACCCTGACTGTTCTTTTCCAACCGTTCTGAGGTCATATACAAAAGAAAGTAGAGTCTCAACAATGGATAGAGGTGGAAATGATTCGTAGACTAGATTCCTGACCGATTCGAAACCTGCGAAAGTAATAAAAAAAGAAAAGCGCTTTGTGTCCAATACGAAATCGCCGCTATTCGTACGATCTGTCTGTTTGAACCAATCAGACATGTCCTTCAACGGTCACTGTCTTTCTTGCGGTTAGGCAGCATTCTATCTATCTATATATATATATATAAGCTATAAGTATAATATATATGTACAGGGTGTATCTGAAATGCTTCAACAAACTTAGGAGGATGATAGTACTCATCAAGATGAACAAAAAATGCAATAAAATATGGCGTCTTAAAAGACATTTAAACGATGAAAATTGCAAAACTAATAAAAATGTTAAAATCTCGCATGCTGCTTTTCTGCAGAATTGGCTAAGTGGCACGAAACTGGTTTTCCTTTCACTTTGTGCATATCCGGTCAGAAAGAGATACAAAAACTTGAAAAAAGCCAAACAAATCTGTGAGCAGGTATCCACGTATGCAAATTTGAGTTTGCACTATGGGTTTGTACTATTCATGATTTCTATCTAAAATAGATACTATTCGAGAAATAATCTGCACATGACGAACTGTATGTTTCTGTTCTGAGTTATAGATACCATATATGAGTTATAGGGTAATTCCGTGATTTATGCCGCACATTTTTTTGAATTTGTATATAAAATCTCATGGCGGACATAAAATTAAAAAAATCATGCAATGCTGTTTAATGGTAAATATACAACGTGTGTAGTGCGACAAAAAAATTCAAAACAGATTATTAATATTTTTTAACAATTTTTTTTTTAAACATTACACTGCGGCGCGTCACCCGTACATTCAGGCTGAGACGCCGCACTTGTGCGGTAGTTATCCCGTGCTTGTAATAAGAACAGAACGAAATTATAAGTAAAGTATTAAAAAAATATTCATATCTGGGCTATAATTAACGATGTAATAACAAAATGAAACTAAATGAGTACAACGAAACGTATTAATAGATTCAAATTAATATTTGTTGCCTACTTTCACTATTAAAATTATCGACTTATTTTTTTTACATTAAATTTTAATTGTTATTTTAACAACAAGGTAACATCAATGTATTGGAAAGGGAAAAGAAAAAGAGTGAAATTGTGTTTACATAATTTATTTGTTATCCCTTTCGGGACCGGTGGCTTTTACACACATTTTTTTTCGGTTGGTACCCCTTTTTTAAAAGAAGTTACCTTTGTAACGCTCGAACAATACGCACTCCATCATATTTTCTCTCCTTTATTTTTTTTTCTCTTCTTTCAAAGGAACTGACAAGCTGAGTAAAATAGACTTTACGAGAGAGAAGAATGTTTACAAAGTTGTTGCCGACAAGGCATGTGAGCTAAGCCGTAATGTTAAATTAACTGAGTTATTTTGTAAATAGTAATATGTAAATACATTGTAAATATTAAACTTATTAGTCGATGATAAGTTATCCAGTTTTATTTTGTAACATAAGATAGTTTCCCCCCCGGATTCTGAATAATATGTTACAGGAGTGGCTCCCCAACGTCGGGCCCGAATAGAAGCAAGATATGACGATAAGTATTATTTTTAAATTGTGTTAAACTGTTTTAATAAGAAAATTTAGATACTAAAGTACAAAAATTTATACAAAAGTACTTTTGATTCATCCGGAATCTGAGGATTTTTGAAAATTGTATTTGATTCGTCCAGAATCGAAATATATTGGAATTGTTCTATTCAGCCTGAATGATATTTTCCTTAGAATTGAAATACGAAAAGTCGTCTGCAGCTTCAAGTATTTTAGTATCTGAATTAAATGAAGATATTCATAAGAGAAATAATTCTAATAATTATTATTGAAAAATAAAAATCGTTTGCTTTATTTTATACATTTATATAGTTGCACTGAGCTATTTTATTATTGAAGTTATAATTATAAATGAGTGTTTGGCATTATTTTAATTATTATATGATTGATATTATTGTGTAAAAAAAAAGGGCAAATTGTTGGTGTCATTATATTGTGTTTTGAAAGATATTGTATGTTATTTATGTTCTATATATGTTAAAAATTACGTATTTTGCTAAGAGTTATTCGTAACACGGATTAAGTTTGAAGTTAGCTAAAATATATTTAGTTCAAATGATGGAGTTTCTTTCTAAGGGTAAGAAAATTGATTTAATCACATTAGCTTCAGAATTAAAAGTAGAAGTAAGTAGCGATGATAAAGTCCTCGAATTACGTGATAAAATTGTAAATAGTGAGGCATTTAAAGATAGCATAGATTTTGTACAGGTAATTTATGAAAATATCGTAGAAGAAAGAAAGACTCTGGAGGAAGAGAAACGTTTAGCCGAAGAAAGAGAATTTGAGCTACAGAAGCTCAGGTTAGACGCAGGAATAAGAGATGTTGTTGCAAATACAAGCAACCCTCTAGAAACTTCTTCAATCCGCGTTGACTTGAAAAAGATTTTACCCGATTTCGCTCCTGAAAAGGATGATATGAATTTACTTTTAATAACTTTTGAGAGACAAATGAAACTTTTAAAGGTTTCTAAAGAACTGTGGATTACGCATTTAATTGGAGTCCTTCCAAATGAAATCGGTAAATTAATAGCGCGTGAACCGGAAGAAAAATTTGAGGATTATTCTTATATTAAAGATATATTGTTGCAGAGGTTCAAATTAACTGCTGAAAGGTTTAGAGTTTTGCTTAGTCGACATCCAAAGCGAGCCGATATTAGCTGGAAGAAATATTATTTTGAAATCAGAAGCTATTTTGAGGGATGGCTATCCGAATTAAATATAAATTCCTTTGAAAAATTATCGGAATTAATTATTGCTGACCAATTTAAAGAAAAAGGTTTCCCCTGATTGCAAAGAACATTATTTAGAATTTAACAGATCCTGTTGAATTAGCTGAAAAGTTAGATTTATATGATAATTTGAGGTCACACAAAGTAGAAATAAAGAGATCAAATAAAATCAGTGAGATCGGGAATTCTAATCGCTTTGAAAAAACGCCTTTAGATTTTAAAAGAAATGAGTTTGGTAAGATTGGCAATCAAAAGGAGTCCAAGAGAAATAAAATTAACTATCCTTCGAATTTAAATCGACCAATGTAAAGTTGCTATGGTTGTGGAAACCAGGTAGTTATTAAATCCAAGTGTCCAACCTGTTCTCCGAAAAATGTATCGGTGCACTTTCAATCACTAGAATTTCGTACATGTAATATGCAAACATCACCAACATTATTGGTAAAAATAATCATAAATGGTCTCTCTGGCACAGCTTGTGCTGACACTGGCGCAACACATTGCGTTGCGGGTGAAGTTTTGCATTCTTTATTAAAAGACCAAGGTGTGAAGTTTGAAAAATATCAAATGATCGTAGTCTTAGCGGATGGGTTACAAAACACTACCGAAGTTTATAAAACAGAAGTTCAAGTTAAAATTGAAGGTCGCGACATTAAAACAACACTTTATGCTCTGCCGAATGCCAGAAATAATCGTACAATTTTAGGAATAGATTTTTTACGCAAAGCAAAAATTGTTTTGGGTGTAGTAAATCAAGAATGGTTCTTCGTTGATAGATGTAGGTGGAAGTATAGATTCGCTGAAGATACATATAGACCTCCCAGTGAATTAGCAATAAAATCCGTTGAATTAGACACCGTTTTTCTTAGAGACGATGAAGGTAGACATCTCACTTCAGAGCAACAAGTTAGGTTGAATGAACTGCTTGAAAAATTTACTAGTAGCTTCCAACTAGGGGAAGAGGCTACACCTAAAGTTAAACATTATATTGATACTGGATCACATCCTCCTGTAGCAGTACCCCCTTACCATATGTCACCTGCGAGAAAGGAAATTTTGCGTAAAGAATTAGACGAATTACTCTCTAAGGGTATAATCGAAGAGTGCGAGTCTCCTTATGCCTCTCCTGTAGTATTGGTCCCAAAACCAAATAGAAAAATTCGCTTTTGCATCGATTATCGAAAATTGAATGCCATCACAAAGACATATAATTATCCATTATCGTGAATAGATGATTTGCTCCATGAAGCCAAACATACCCCTTATATGACCACTATTTATCTGAAGTCTGGATACCACCAAATTGAAGTAAATGCTGCTGATAGAGACAAAACTGCATTTATTTGTCCATTCGGAGCTTTTCGGTACATTAGAATGCCTTTCGGATTGAAAAATGCCCCAGCAACCTTTCAGAGATTAATAGATAACTTTAGAAAGTCCCTCAAAGACATCTTTATAGTGTCTTACTTAGATGATATTATAATTTTGTCGGAAAGTTTTGAGAAACATTTGTCTGACTAAGAAGCAGTTTTTAATAAACTATCAGAATTCAAATTGTATGTTAATCGTGAAAAATGCAATTTTTCTTGCCCTCGTGTTAAATATTTAGGACATTGGATAACAAGCTCTGGAATCGAAGTTGATCCTGGAAAAACCGCTGCAATTCAACAAATGCCTGCTCCTAAGTCTGTAAAACAAGTTCAATATTTTTTGCAGTCCTGCTCCTGGTACAGACGTTTTATTCCCAAATTTTCAGGTATAGCTAAACCTCTAAGTAATCTTACGAAGAAAGATGCAACTTGGAAGTGGGAAGAAGCAGAACAAAGCGCTTTTGAAACATTGAAAAGCTCATTAATCAATCCTCTAGTACTAAAACAAAATGATCCGACCAAGCCCTATCTTTTTCGTACAGATGCCAGTGGATATGCTCTAGGTGCTGTCCTCCTCCAGGGTCAGGGAGAAGAAGAGCATCCAATAGAATATGCAAGTCGTTTGTTAACTGCACCAGAAAGAAACTATTCTACCACCGAGCGCGAAGCACTTGCTGTCATTTGGGCTTTAAATAAATTCCGTGGCTATATTGAAGGACAGGAAATAGCAGTTGCCTCAGATCATCAGCCCCTAAAATGGCTGATGAGTTTAAAGTCACCGTCAGGCAGACTAGCCCGATGGGCTTTGCAGTTACAATCTTTCAACCTCAAGATTGAATATATTCCTGGAAAAGCAAAAGTTGTTGCTGATATGTTGTCTCGGCCTATTTGCAGTCATGAAGAACCTTCTTGTGAAATTTGCACAATTTCGATTGATATGCCTATTAGATCTCCTAAAGATATCCGAGAAGAGCAATTAAAGGATGAAGATTTAAAGAAAATTATCGTAGCGTTTGAATCTAAAGAAAATAATACAGATTTTGCTAATTGGACTGAACGTGGTTACCTCTTAAACCAAGGAGTCTTATATTGTTACTCTCCAGAATCAGATTCAGAAGAAGCACAATTGGTTGTTCCTGTTCAAGAACGGAAAGAAGTCTTGAAGAATTACCATGATTCACCGACCGCAGGTCATTATGGAACCGAGGGAACCTATTACAGAGTATCCCAGAGATATTACTGGACCGGAATAAGAAAAGATATCGCAGATTATGTTAAACATTGTGTAGACTGTATTCGTTATAAAGCGAGTAACCAAAAACCTGCTGGACTTTTACAAACACCTGTTCATAGTCAAAGATTTGAGACCCTCTCAATAGACTTATTTGGACCCTTGCCAGAAACAGTAGATGGGAAAAAGTGGATTTTTATAATCGAAGACTGTAGCACAAAATGGGTAGAACTTTTTGCATTAAATAACGCAACAGCCACGGAATGTGCTGTTACCTTAATTGAGGAAGTGTATTTACGATATGGTTTTCCAAGAAAAATCATTAGCGACAATCGTCCGCAATTCATCAGTGCTGCGATGCAACAAGTTTGTTTTCTCTTAAAGATAGATCAAAGTTTAACTCCGGTGTACCACCCTCAAGCAAATCCGGTTGAAAGAAAAAACCGAGATCTAAAACCCCGCTTAGCGATACTAGTTGGAGATGATCATACAACTTGGAGTGAAAAATTACCAGTAATCCGTTTTGCCCTTAATACTGCAAGATGTAGTTCCACAGGTCACACAGCTGCATATTTAATGTTCGGTCGTGAAATACGTACTCCGATGATGCTGCTCATGACTTACGCCCTGTAATTGCGAATGATAATTTTATACCCGAAATAACTCCTTATTTAAAAAACTTTGCTAAAATTACTATGCAGATAAGAGATCGCATAGAACAAAGCCAAGATAAGCATAAATATTATGCTGACAAACATTTAAAAGCTTCTGAACAATATAAACCAGGCGACCACGTCTGGGTTACTTTGCATCCCATCAGTCAAAAGAAAAATAACAAAACAACTAAATTCATGCCCCGTCGAGATGGCCCATATGTTATTTTAAAACAAAGATCTCCTACTTCTTATACCATTGCCACTAAAAAAAACCCATTTTCTCCCTTAGGAAATTATCATATATCAGCTTTGTGTCCTTACACGCAAGATTATGGTGAATCTTCTGAAGGCTTTATTCGTCCTAGAGGCAGACCCGGGAAACATCAGACGCCCAGCCAGCAAATATTCAATAGCCAGCAAAGGATCAATAAACACGAGAACCATAGAGGATTTTAGTCACCAGAAAGCATCCCGAAGGAATCCACCCAGGAAATGCACACTGCATCTGAGGGACCAGTAATGCAGTGTGAGGGGAAGAGTGTAACGCTCGAACAATACGCACTCCATCATATTTTCTCTCCTTTACTTTTTTTTCTTTTCTTTCAAAAGAAATGACAAGCTGAGTAAATTAGACATTACGATAGAGAAGAATGTTTACAAAGTTGTTGCCGACAAGGCATGTGAGCTAAGCCGTAATGTTAAATTAACTGAGTTATTTTGTAAATAGTAACATGTAAATACATTGTAAATATTAAACTTATTAGTCGATGATAAGTTATCTAGTTTTATTTTGTAACATAAGATAGTTTCCACCCCGGATTCTGAATAATATGTTACACCTTTACTTAAATAATAATGAAAATGCTCTAATTAAACAAAGCAAATCTTACTTTTCTTTTTTACTGGTGCCAGAAACAAATTTTGTAAGCTCTTTATCAAAGTGCTTATATGTACCTATGGTCCCGAATTGGTTAAGAGAACTGTTTTTCCGACTACAATCTACAGAAAAAGTGTCGAAAAAGTACAGTCTTTATGTAACTACATTTAAACACATGATGCAACGAAGACAATTACACTTCCTCTTTTTGGAGTAGTTTGCAAAGAACGTCTGCGTTACGCGTAATCCAATTTTTCATTATTATCATCTTGACTTGCATCTTTCTTGCCCTTCTTCATTTTTATTTTCTCCTTTTTCTCCTTTGGTTTTAGTAAACTTGATAACATGCCTAACATGGTTAGTCTATGCGAAAAGAAAAGGCAAAGTTAATAACACTTAATCATCCCGTACAAAAGAAACTGCGGAATCTATACCGGAACGGCAGTGCGGCATGTATCCCATTTAGCATGGTGCAGACGTCGGCCATCACAGTTACCTGCCATCGCTAAGGGGAATGGCGTAAACATACACACAGTACTCTATACAAAAGCTACACTTAGTTTTGACTACGAAATCATGCATGCATTTAGTAATTAGTGTATGAAAAGTATTTAAACATAACGTGTTTAAAAGTTTGGACAGTGAAATCATGCACTTACGTCAAATTAAGGATTGTACTTCGATAAGTAAACATCGAAATGGGATTCACGCTATACACTGGTTAAAAGAATCTCATTGCGCACCTATACTGTGCGTTTGACGACCATCTATCGATAATTACAAGAAATACAAGGGGTGCGGCATCTATCCCGTATGCGGCGACTCTCCCGGAGTTACCCTATATCTATATAAGTTTAATGCATGCCATTAGATAGATTTTTAAATTTGAGAAATTCATTCCATGTTGTCGACACAGCAAGCAAACCACTAGGAATGAATAATAAATTATGGAAAGTTCATGCAAATGCTCGACAGATTCCGCTTGTGTCTGCTTGAATTTACCAAGAGATCAGGGAAAATTTTCCATACATGAGGAGATGATTTAGGACGTGCCCGAGAAAAGCAGTATGTAAAGAACAAAACCACACACTGTGGGGATGAAGAATTTTGTTGTAACAGGATCATCTGGGATCGTTTTAAATTTTGTATTATATCAGTGGGAAAGTACACTGGTCTACAGGGATATAGGCTTAGGACCTGCTTTGGTCCTTACTCCGGTCCAGACCTAGTTTTATGTACTTCGATCGGCATTTAAACACAATATCGCAGCTAAAATAAATTAAAAAAGGAAATTTGAAGGAACAGGCACAATCCAGGGCATCCCATTTGTCAAGCCAACGACTCTTAAGAGGTACGAGAGCTTTGTGCATGTCTCAGAAAATGTAATTTTAGTGGTCCAGTGGAAAGACAATAAGAAAGTTGTTCTGCCGTCGAAGTTTACATTCCGTAACTCGTCGCAGACCGTCAAGCGGTGGTCGAAGTGAGAAAAATTGATTGTCGATGTTTTTAGCCCAGCCAGCGTTATGAGCTACAATGCATCGATGGGAAATATGGAGATTTGCGATCAGCAAATGTCTAATATACAGGGTGGTTATAATTAAACTTCCCCTATAAACAACATCCTACAGCGCAAACGGGAGAACGGAATGCAATGAAATTTGGTATATAGACTATACACGAGATGCGCTCACGGAATTTCGAAAAAAAAAATAGTTCCAAAATGTCCACCAGATGGTGCTTTTTCCAGAAAAAACATTAAATTTAACACAATAAACGGCCAAAATATTCGGTTTTACATTTTATTACTCATAATTCTTGTTCTGGATTGCTAATATTGTTTTTGTATTCCGTTTTGGTCGTTTAATGTGTTAAATTTAATGTTTTTCCGGAAAAAGCGCCATCTGGTGGATATTTTGGAACTATTTTTTTTTTCGAAATCCCGTGAGCGCATCTCGTGTATAATCTTTATACCAAATTTCATGCATTCCGCTTACCCGTTTGCGCTGTAGGATGCTGTTTATAGGGGAAATTTAATTATAACCACCCTGTATATATATATATATATATATATATATATATACAAAATATCGAATCTAGTTTAAAACAAGAAAGTGGATCTTGAAAACAACGGTTCATTTCCTTAACCTGGCTGTAATAAATTCATGGTTTCTCTACAAAAGAAATGCCAAAGCAAACAAACCCCGTAAAATACATTTGATTTACTATCATTTCGATTAAGTTCTGCTGGGAACCTGTTGAATGTACCATTACCAAGAAAGAAAAGATGAAGGGCTTTCCTCAGCGACAGAGAAGAGGAAGAAGAGATTGAAGATGATGTTGCTGACTCATTCAGATCCAAATTCTACAATCCACCCATAAAGATACCTTCTGAAGGTAAGAGGTTAGATGGAACTAGGCACTGGCCTTATTTCAACGATCTTAAAACCGCCAGGAGTTGCCGGTTTCAAAAGTGTTACAGCCGTACAAGAGTAGGGTGCGAGAAAGTGATATTTTATTTATATCTGTCCAAATATATATATATATATATATATATATATATATATATATATATTTCAAACATTTTCATTGTGGCTGATGAAAGTTATCTTCATAAACAACAACAATTTTTGCTTAAATTTTTATTTTTTAATATTAGCACAAGAAATCCAAAACTACACAATAGTATATGTTTAGTCAAAAAACGGTTGCAGTAAGGCCGAATCTACACAATTGTGTGTGTCCTCCCGTGACATAACTTGTAATCGGGTATTTTTTTTTAAAACAAATAAGATCCTATGAATTAGGAAAAGGCCACCCAAACTTTTAATTTCTAGCAAAATAAATAAATAAATAAATAAATAAATAAAAAATAAAATAAAAACTCCCGGTCTTAAAGAGTTAGACAAGCACCTGGTTAAGAGCTAAGGTATTGAAAAGACTTTTTAAAAAGTCTTTTCAAAGAAGACTTTTTAAATAAGCGAAAGATGTAGATTAACTTTAACAAATCTTCTTCCTCTAAAGAAATAACTATATCTTATACATAGTAAGAAAAAAAATGCTTTTAAGGTGTAATACTGGTACCCCAATTGACAGTATTACACCGTAAAATCAGCAATAATAAACCCTAAAATTAGCAGTAATATATCGGTTTATAAATATACTAGCAGCAATATACCATATATTACTGCTTATTTTACGGCTTAGTATTGTTCATTTTACACTTTAATACTTGCAGCTGCAGTGACAGTATTATACCGTAAAATCAACTTTATTTTTCAGTGTGATAAAAATATTTATTTGAAATTGTTACTTTTAAATTTAATATCGAGATCTATCCTTTAAAGATTTATTTGTTAAACATTTAAGGCAAATATTGCAGTAAATACGTATTTTTTTAAAAAAACATTCTCATAAATATTCATTATTCAAATACTTTCAGTGAAAACCTCGTTGATATTTTAGACTTAGAAAAATTTAGATTAATTTATTCAATAGAATTTTAAATTTACTCATTGTATTTGTTATATTTATTAAAATAATTGTATTCACCTTGTTTATGAAAGAAACTCATTAAACTATTTTAAAATATACAAATATTGAAAGGAAACTTTCTTTAAAGATATGCGAGATATTAAAAATGTAACCCCTTTTAAGGGTTTTAAACAGTTGTTATTGAATATCTAAAATTTAAGACCTATGTAGTGAAAAATGTGACTCTTGCGAATGCAAAGTAATGCTTATTTTAAATTCATTTATGAGTAAAATTTCATATAATATGACAGAATATTTTTCTGGGGAATATTTTGTTCTTTGATCTGAATTCATGAGAATTTTTAGAAGTATAATATTATAATTTAAACAGTAAAGCATTGTAAATATATAACAAATGAACATCTTGTAATAATATACTAATTTTACTTGCTAAAAGGTGTAAATTAAATCTTTAAATGCGATCAAAATAGGTTTATTCAACTGCTTACATGTTTCGACTCTACCAGAAACATTTTAACACAAATAAATAAAAATATTCTAAAATTGCACGCTCGCCATCATTCAATTTTTCAAGCACACTGTTAAAAGTATCCCTGTAAAATTACGGGCAGAGGCCGTCAGAAGAAATTCCAGTCATACCCCGTCAATAAAAAATCCATGTCCATCATTTTGTGAAGCCCGTAATTTTACGGGGCAAAGTAATACAATTCCTTAAAACAGGATATAATTCACTTTAAAACACAATAACACTTTACTTACTGTTTCGTAGCACGTAGCACGTGAGATAATCATCACAGAATCGCCTTTTTGGCGGTTTAAAAAGTATGTTACGGTCGCGGTTAAGCGACATTATTTTTCGAAACACGACTAAAATGAAGATTTACACCCTAGAAGAGGAAAATGCATGGGGTCGTACCGTATTTTTTCTAATAGATGGGCAAGAACTGTAAGAATATGTGGATTGCCCTTAATTGTCTAAGTATCTAAGGGATAAGGCCGCTTATTTAGTGGATCAGACCATTTTTCATCAAAAAATGCTGTTGCCGTGAAAATTGAAGTGTAAACGCTCATAAATTTGCAGTTTTTTCTGACAGTATACTCTTTCATTTTTTACTTAGATGTTTATTTTTATTTTCGTAAACATTAAGTAACTCGAGCCATAGTTTTGGTAAGTTAATTGATGCTGCATCGTTACACATTGAATTTTTGCGTGTTACAATCTTTATGGTTTCACTTATAATGGATGGATAGTATAGACTGGAGGGGAAAATTATCTAACTTTCATTTAATATATCAAGAAGAAACCATTCAAATAAATTTACATGGAAGTAAGATAATTTTTTCCTCCAGTCTATACTATCCATCCATTATAAGTGCAACCATAGATATTCTAAAAGCGATGTAGCATCATTTAACTTACCAAAACTATGACTCGAATCACTCAATTTTTACGAATACAAAAATAAACATGTCAGTAAAATTTAAAAAATAACATGCGTAATACGAAAGAGTACGTGAAAAATTGATTGATGGCGTTTCATAGACCATGCGATTTTAGAATATTTTTATTTATTTGTTTTGAAAATGACTCGAGTAGCGTCGAAACATGTAAAAAGTTGAATACACTTATTTTTACTGTTTTTAAAGTTTTAACTTACACCTTTTTGCACGTAAAATTAGTATAGTAAAGTATTGTCTAAGAAATATTCAAGTTAAAGTTTTTAAAACTAAGATTATTAGCTATTATTATATATTTAAGATAATGGATGTGCATAATTTAATTTACTAAAATAACAGTGTTTCATAAAAGAAAATTTTAGAAATGTTTTCATTATAAGGCAATTTTCTCTCTTTTCTCTGCGAAATTATGTTCACAGATCAGTGTAAAATATACATTTCTAAACGCTTAAAAGCTAAGCTTACAAGCACCTAAAAATGTAATTTTTAGATTAGTTAATCATTTACGCACAAAATTTCTCTGAAAAAAAAAATAAACAGAAACATATAATAATTATTAAAGAAATTCTGAGTTACAATTCTTATAAATATTGCTATTAAAAAATATTCGAAAAAAACTATATAATATTTATTTTTTATTTGTTAATATTTATTTTTTATTTGTAAAATAAACACTTTAATTTGATTTAATAACATAATAATATGTTCCTCAATATTTCTCATGCATAAAAATATAAAAGATAACAAAAATATTTTCAGAAAAAACATATTACAAACACTTTATCGACACTCTTTGAAGTTCTCTAATTTTGAAACTCTAAACATGTTTTCTCTCCCTGTTCCTGTCTTTCCTTTCTTGTGTTTTGTGTCGTCACTACCGCGCCAGGAAAGCTTTTCCGACCATGCTTTGCTATGTGATTTCACAAGGATTTCGTTAAGGTGTACTCTATCTGTCCTGAAAGTTTATGACCTTTGTACTGATACACTCTGCATTTTGCAAGTATATAAAGGTGAATATCACAAAATGTGAGATTTTGAACATTTAAATCGTTTCAAAGCTTCTGTTTTTTTTTTCTTTTTAAATGTTGGTTGAACAGCTGAATAAAGGAATTTATATGTAAAGTTGTTAAAGTTGGAAGAGCTTAAGTTCATTTTTATGTAATTATAATTATGTGTCATTTTCTTGGCATATGTGTGCCAGGATAGTGACCGCCAAGATGATCACAATTTCATTCTAAAACATTTTTCAAATTCTTCTTGTTTTTTTTTTTGTTTTTTTTTTAGTTCTAACATTTTAATTTTCTTTAAAGGAACTTGTTTCCTCTATAGTACCTCAAATTCAGTGTAATGTTGAGTTTTATTTGTAATTTATAGAAGCCAGGAAAATGTCATAATAAAAGACTACTCAATTTTTACAAAGCCTTTAAACACATTATTTTCAAAGAAATATCTAAAAGATCTTGCTGGTAGCAATGATTTTACTACTTCTGACTTGATCTATGTCAAGAATAAGAAGAATTACTCTGTAGCGCCGTCTTTATACCTCATAAAAAACTATAATGAGCAGGCCAGGACAATGACATTCATTTTCAGTGACAATCATATTTTAATTATGGAAAAATATTTGTAAAATACAGAACTTGTTACCTTCCACATATATGTGTTATATAAGGTATAATTATTAATTAGAAATTTAAAAAAAACTGGAAAAAGATATTTGTACATAGTAGCAGAAAGCCTTTTACTTTGCACAAATCACAGTGTGACATGCCAGGAAAATGACAATCTGAAATTTTAAGTCTTTTAAATTGCTTTATTTTTTTGTTATTATGAATATAATATCTCTTTACCGCTTCAACGGCTGCCCCGAGATAAGTCGGGGGTAAAAGCACTGTTTCCCTATACCCATCGCCAGTGAAGTGGTTAAAATACTTCTAAGAATATTTTTTATTAGATTGTAAAAAAGAAATTGCATTATATAACATTAAATAGAAATTTTATAGTGCGGACTGCAATTTCGGTAATTTGTGATATTGACCCATAACCTTTACATATAATAGTAATGTAATGTAAACGCTTATATAACAAAAATAATTTACATATAATAATAATGTAAGGCATCTATGTAAATATATAACCTTTATATTTATTATTTTTGAGTTTATTGAATAAAATAATCTAAGCTTTTCTTAATAAGTGTTATTTTTTTAAATAACTTTTTCTTTTACTATTTATTTTACGAGCACTTTAATTTATTTTTCAAGATATGAAATTGCACTCTATAAAATTCCTTCTCGCTCAATAAAAAAATAAATAATGAATATAGAAAAAATTCCATGATAAAACATACAGGGAAAAATATTTTTTTAATGTTAATTATACTAATTTATTGACAGAAAAATATTACAAATGCATTATTTTCAAAAGTCAACATATTTTTAATAAATTTGCATGTATGGTAAAAATATATAACAAAATATTCCTTCGTAAAACGTTGTAATGTATAAATCGTGTTTTAAATAAATATATAATTTATATGTACATGTAATTTTTCAAATGATAAATAATTGTAATTGGCATTTATTAAAATATTTTTCCCTGTAAGCACCAACTATACTCATTTATTATTTGAAAAAATTGCATAGATATCTTTTTTATTTCAAACACAGTATATTTCTAACAAATTCTCATGCATTAAAAATATAAATACACAAAATATTCCCCGAAAAAACATACAGGAATACTCTAAGATGATCCTATGAAAAGAAAACCTCATTTATAAAAGAAAATACTTTTATGAAACTCTTGTTTATCTCTCATTATAAAACTTTCAGAATCTGATAATTTACCCTATTTATAGAAAACGTGACCGTTTACAATGATTCGAAATTTTTCGTCCAGAAAAATACTGGCTGATAATTCCTCAAAATTTTGGTCTTTGCTGAAGCAGCAACTACTCAGCAATAACGATCAGATTTGACCACGGGTCAATAGATGCTTATAGAATGCTGACTGTACATATAAAGTAAGTCTGGCATACTTTAAATAGACTGAATATCAAAGATAGCCCTTTTTCTCATTTAAAACAAAAGATCTTTTGCTGGGGTTTTAACTCTTTCTTTTCAGAATTTGATACAGAAATTTATTCTTTTATCTGTAAGGATAATGATTGAACAGATTTGTTTTAAAATACTTTATAGCTTCATTAAAATTGATCTAAGTATTGCGAGTTTACAGATTGAACGAATTGAACTTTATTGAGTTGTTTTAAAATGTTTTTCGTGCTGTATTGCTTGAATACAAAATAGCTTGGATAAAATTTTACTATCTATATTATAAAGGACAAATATATCTGTGCGTAACGCATACGTCATTTTGTGAATGGCAACACTTTGAAATTTAAAATAAAATTTTGGTTTTGCAATTTTCTCTACTGCAAATTTTTAAATTTCTAAACATCGCACATTTAAAATTTTTACGCCGTTGTATAAGGAAAAAAATGCTCTTTTAAATGCACTTTTTTGAAATCTGTATCTCAATTTATTTTTGAGATATTAATTTTTTTGTAGTTCTTAATAACATTTTTCTTATCGTGGCAACACAAGTACCCCATTTCTATTGAAAGTCATTGAAAGTAAACAGAAAATAATCGAAAATAGGCGATACTGTGTCTTTTTGTTGCCATTTTCTCATAAAACCTGAAAAAAAAGTTGAAATTAAAATATGGGCTATGTCAAGAATATTGTCTGTTATTCCGTGATAAGGACGTCATATGCATACTTTTCTATAGACGAAGTTTAAGACTGGATTGTAAAAGTGGATTGCTTTAGCGGATGCAAATGACGTCATTTTATAAAACAGCCTGTATTTTAATTCTTAAACCTGAATTATGTTTTTAGAAGTGCGTCATTTTCACAGCCCAGCTGCTTTGA
This sequence comes from Maratus speciosus, assembly GCA_963932465.1. Classification (NCBI taxonomy): domain Eukaryota; kingdom Metazoa; phylum Arthropoda; class Arachnida; order Araneae; family Salticidae; genus Maratus; species Maratus speciosus. The sequence goes on from OZ010799.1 coordinate 90,717,475, forward strand.
AATTCTTCGCAGGTGAAAATGCTTCACTTTTGAAAATAATGTCATCGAAATCACGCACTGACAAAACACAATGTTTTACAAAAAACTTAGAGTGTCTTTATAAAAGAGAGGTGATATGCAAATAATAGCGATTTATATTACAGAAATTGATGATTCTCGCCTGGATGGATTTGCTTCGCCGTGTTAGACAAGCAAACAAATAATTCGTGGTTTAAAATAATATTATGTTCCTGAAATTTTTGTCCAAAATTCTCCCGAATAATAAAATTTTAATGCTATTCTTTAGGACATTCTACTATAATTTTATCAAAATAACATAATTTGCTTAATTTAATTTTTCATAATTTTATATAATCTATATATTTAAAGCACACGTGTTTTTTTTAGTCATCTGCCCTGATCTTTCTGCTGAACCACTTTTACTAGTATTTTATTTTTCTTTTAACTGAAAGCTCTCTTCATTTGTAGATGTGATCACACTATCTGTTTTAAGTATCCCCACTTTTGTATTTTAATTTTAAAAGCATTTTATAAATTTTCTTCATTGTGAAATTGGGAAAATTAGATAGCTTTCATTATTCCGGACAAAAGAGAAATGATGAGGTATTTTTATATTTATTCATGCTATTTTCTGATAAAAATTCAAAATTGTTGATAAAAATTGTTGTATAGGGTTTAGTGTCGCAAAATCCCATTAGGAGCAGAATATAAATTAGGGGCATGATAACGGAAAATGACATACTGCTTTTGTAAACACGCATTTTCCTCATAAATTTTCTGTGGTGTTTTTCCTTCTGCACGTGTACTGATACTAGGTTTCAGACACAAGGCTAAATGCTTATTTAAGTGAAAATGAAGTCATATTTAAATCAAAACGATCATTTTCCTAGATAAAACTAAACATTTTAACACAAATGCGTCTAAAAAACACAAATTATGGAAATTTTTACTCTCCGTAATTGAGATTAGAATCTCAAGTAAAGAGTGCGTCTGTTCACATAAAATATGTTGCTGACAATCGTGACTTCAAGTTTTGAGTTAAAAGTATTTTTAAACGATCAAACAAAATACAAATTTTTAAAAAATGATGAATATGGATATGAGAAGTGCGTATGCAAATTTTGAGAAGGTTGCTGTTTTTCATTTAGGAATACCAAGCATAAGAGCCTCAATTGATAACCACATCCTAATAACCGAACTTTATTATATTTTACTGATTAAGTATCTATGTTATAAAGAACAAACGTACCTGTGTGTAACGCTGATGTCATTTTGCGAATGGCAACACTTCACGATCAAATTTCGGTCTTGGAATTTTCGCTCCTGCAATTTTTTAATCTTCTGACCATCGTACATTTTCAATTTTCGTCGCATAGGAAAAAAAAAATTATTTTCAAATGCAATTTGTTTAAAAACTGTATCTTAATTGACTGATGTATTATATTTTCTAAAATAATTTTTAAGCATGATTTTATTTTAAGTTTATCTTATCACGTGCCGGTTCCAATACATAATAATAATAAATATTTTGCACATAAAGCAACAAACATTTTTCAGCATTTGTTTCTGACTATTTTTTCATAGATAAATTAATACTTGCTTTATAAACAAATAAAAGGATAATGTTAAAAAAAACCACCAATCTAACATATTTGTGAAAGAAAAATTAGCGAAATTAATACTTTTTTTATAAACAAATAAAATAATAATATTGAAAAAAAAAACACAAATCTAACATACTTGTAATCGTACAATTTAAATTAGGAATAGGATTTTTTTTTTCAAATGGAATTTGTTTGCAAAGTTCATCTCAGTTTACTGATTTTCTATGGTTTTAAAAATAATTTTAAAGCATGAAATATTTTTTAATTTATCTATATCGCGCGTAGCTCGATTACGAAAGATTAATCCATTTGCCCTTAAAACAAAATAAAGAGTTCATCACTTTCTTACGGCTAATATCCATTAAAAAAATTTCCCTGTGAATAAATAAATAAAATAATATAAATAAATCACAAATTTAACAGACATGTATCAGTTCTGAAATTATCAGAATATAAAAGGATGCTATAAGTAGCAAAATCTTGGTCAAATAACTCTTAGCATGCGGCTAATAAGAAAATATCGCTTTTGATAAATTTTTAATTATTTGATTGATTATTTTGAATTAGTATTTTCCATATGAAAATGTTTTGTTAATGTAAGTGGGCAATCTAAAAAAATTATTGCATATAAAAATTATTAGTTTTCAATTTAAAAAAATGTTTTCACCTATATCCTTTAACCCGGAAAGCCCGGGTACGATCCCCTAGTCGTATTAAAGTTAATTTAATATCCACTACTCTTAGATAAATGCTTTTTATTTATTTAGTTAGTAATTTTGTTAGAATAAATATAATCCTAGAGCTTTGATACAAAAATTTATTCTTTTATCTGTCAGGATAATGATTGAACAGACTTGTTTTAAATACTTTAGTTCACAGATTGAACGAATTGAACTTTATTGAATTGTTTTAGAATGTTTTTCGTGCTGTATTGCTTGAATTAAAATAAACTTGAATAAAATTTTACAATTGTATTAAAGTTAATTTAATATCCACTACTCTTAGATAAATGCTGACTTTTTATTTATTAATTTACTTTTTTCTTAGATTAAATATAATCCTACAGCTTTGATACAGAAATTTATTCTTTTATCTGTAATGATAATGATTAAACAGATTTATTTTAAAATACTTTATAACTTCATTAAAATTGATCTAAGTATTGTGAGTTTACAGTTTGAATGAACTGAACTTTATTGAATTGTTTTAGAAAGTTTTTCGTGCTGTATTGCTTGAATTCAAAATAACTTGAATAAAATTTTAGGATTGTATTAAAATTCATTTAATATTAGATAAATGCTGACCTTTTTATTTATTTATTTTGTTAGAATAAATATAATCCTACAGCTTTTGATGGAGAAATTATTCTTTTATCTGTAAGGATAATGGTTGAACAGATTTGTTTTAAAATACTTTATAGCTTCATTAAAATTGATCTAAGTATGGTGAGTTTACAAATTGAACGAATTGAACTTTATTGAATTGTTTTAGAATGTTTTTCGTGCTGTATTGCTTGAATTCAAAATCGTTTGAATAAAATTTTACGATTGTATTAAAGTTAATTTAATATGCGATACACTTAGAATATCGTGTTGACTTTTTTTTCATTTATTATTTTTCTAAATATAATTCTAGAGTTCTTACACAGAAATTTATTCTTTTATCTGCAAGTATATAATACTTGAACGGCTTTAATTTAAATTACTTTATAGCTTAATTAAAATTGATCTCAGTATTGTGAGTTTACAATTTAAACGAATAACGTTACTGAATAATTTTAGAATGCTTCTCCTGCTGTGTTGCTTGAACTCAAAATACTTTACAACTTCATTAAAACTTATCGCAGTACTGTAAATTTACAATTTAAACGAGTAACTTTACTCAATTGTTTTAGAATGCTTCTCGTGCTGAGTTTCTTGAACGCAAAATACTATAACTTCATTAAACTGATCACAGTACTGTGAGTTTACAATTTAAACGAATAAAGTTAATGGATCGTTTTATAATGTTTTTCGTGCTGTGTTGCTTGAATTAAAAATAAGTTATAAAATCTTAGGAATTTATAAAAGTTAATTATTTAGTATTACTTAGAATAATATTGAGATATTTTAAACTCATTTTTGAATGTTTTTTTTTCTTCCCAGTATTTTGTTTAGTTATAACTTCTACATGTAATTATTACATTATACTAATCTGAATCTTCATATTTAAATTGTGTAAAATAATCTTTAAAATGTCAAAAGTCTATAAAAAGATTAATTTATTTCCAAAATCCCAACGGCCCAATTTTGTGACTTTGGGTATAATGGGTTAATACACTAAATATAGTAATTGAGATTTGATACAAACAATTCTTCTTTTATCTGTAACGGATAAGGATTGTACAACTTTATTTTAAAATACTTTATAGCTTAATTAAAATTAATCTCAATTTGATGAGTTTGCAATTCCAACTAATAACTTTATTGAATTGTTTTAATATGATTTTCTTGTTGTATAACTTGAATTCAAAATAACTTAATTTAAAAAAAAAAATTATGAATTTTTTTAAAACTAATTAGTTAACCGATAAACTTTGAAAATTGTTGAGATGTTTTTAACCCATTTTTGTATGATTTCCTTTTTTTTCTTTCTAATACTTTGTAGGTCTGGCTTTATACATATAAATCAATAATTATTACATTCATCTGAATATTCTTTTTATTAATGGTGTAAAATAATCTTAAAAAAATGGAAAAAGAAATTAATCTAAAAATATACATTAAATTATCAAAATTTTGTCCTTTTATCAGCAGCACTGGTGAATGAGTAGAGTAATTTTGTAAAATCCTTTAACACATTCACGCCGGCGCGGTGGGTCACACTCGACTGTCTCAGAGTTGTCAAGTCTCCGCCTTTTAACACACCGCTGTTATTTTAGAGAAAATGCTGTTCCTTTAAATAGTCCAGTTCCTCTAATTAAAGAAAACAATATTTCTGAATTAAAATACTGGTATTAAAACTGGTATTACTCTGAATTAAAAAACAACGCCGGAGACTTGGCAGCTCTGAGACAGTCGAGTGTGACCCACCGCGCCGGCGTGAGCGTGTTAAAGGGGTCCGGGACACATTTAAAACAAAAAAAATATTTATTGAGTTAAAATTTTGAATTTTTTTGTGATGGTTAACCATATCATTTGTAAACAAAATCGCATGATAAAACTTTTCATAATGTTTAAAAAAATAATTTTTTAATTTTGTTAAAAAAAAGTGGGGTAGTTTAAAATCGTTATAACTCGTATATTAAATATTATTTATAGAATTTCAATTTTTTTCATTTAAATAAACAGAAATATATAAATTTTAATTTAGAGCCAGCATTTAAAAATATATTAATTTAAAAAAAATTAAAACTATTTAACGAGAAAATTACAAAAAACATTTTCAAAAGTAAATAGTTTTTTCAAATATGCTGGCTCAAAAGTAAAGTAAAATAATTGAAAAAGATTTGTTCCGAGTTTCAACCCTGTATCTTTAACGGTTCTCGAGTTAAATGAATTTAAATATGAGAAATGATGAAAAAACCTATCATGAAGAAAAACGCAATTTCACAAGTACTCGTTTCCTTGACAACCATGCTTGAAAGGCAGATTTTGAAAACAAACCAAAACGAAAAAATTAATATTTCCTGTTCTAATTAAGATAGAAACATGATTTAAGCATCATTTTAAGCAGAAAACTGCAGAAAAATTTTAAAACCGATAAAAAAAAAAAAAAAAAAAAAAAAAAAAAAAAAAAAAAAATTGAAAGTTTGAAGATTTTTGTTTCCCGGACCCTCTTAAAGCTTCATTTAAACGGATCTCAATATTACCATTTTGTTGTTTAAACACATAATTGTATTAATTTCTTTCAAAATAATTTTACCGTTGTATGACATCGACCTAAAAACTCATTTTAATACAACTCGTTAAAACGAATATCTGTTTAACGAAGTTTTTAATTTAACGAATATAATTTGGATTGTTAAAAAATTCTATTATCCTATTTCATTATAAAATTATTCACTTAACGAATTTTTCAGTATAGCGATTTAAGCACTAGTTTGTTTCTCTTCTCAGTACTTTGTTTACATATGACTATTATACATATGCATCAATAATTATTACATTTTATTTCGGAATTACAATGCATTTTATAAATATTTTAGACGTGTTTTATTTTCATAATTTATATTATGCATATCCATGATGGGTAAGTATTACGGTGGCCCCCAACAACTAGTTTGTTTCTCTTCTCAGTCCTTTGTTTAGATATGACTATTATACATATGCATCGATAATTATTACATTTTATTTCGGAATTACAATGCATTTTATAAATAGTTTACACGTGTTTTATTTTCATAATTTATATTATGCATATCCATGATGGGTAAGTATTACGGTGGCCCCCAACAACTAGATTGTTTCTCTTCTCAGTCCTTTGTTTAGATATGACTATTATACATATGCATCAATAATTATTACATTTTATTTCGGAATTACAATGCATTTTATAAATAGTTTACACGTGTTTTATTTTCATAATTTATATTATGCATATCCATGATGGGTAAGTATTACGGTGGCCCCCAACAACTAGTTTGTTTCTCTTCTCAGTACTTTTTTTAGATATGACTATTATACATATGAAACAATTTATTATTACATTTAACTAATGTGAATATTCTGTTTTTAAATTGAGTGAAATAATCTTAAAAAAAGGCAAAAGCAATCAATCTAAAAATATATATTAAATTGTTTCCGAAAAGTCACAACATCCCAATTTCGGAAAACTAGGCATAAATTAGTTAACAGAGTAAGTAGCAGAAAAATTTAATCGTTTATTACTGATATTTGATCTTTTATTCACTTTAACAAAGGATATTTTTCTCGGATTTTATCTTATTCTTTGCCGAATCTGCTACAGAGCTCTGTTCTTTTATAGTATTATATAGTTCTTATATATTATCAGTAAGGCTGGTGGATGAGTATTTTTATATTAAAATCCTTTATAACTTCAGTGAAGTGGATCTCAGTATGACGATTTTGTTGTTTAAACGCATAATTTTATTCATTTCTTTCAAAATAATTTTACTGTTGTATGACATAGACATAAAAACTCAGTTTAAGTGGAAATTATAAGTATTTGTTAAAATCTATTTAATAGCAGATATTTATAGTGTAAGTCTGGGAAACATCAACCAGATTAAATATAAAAGGTAGAACTGAAGAATCCTTTACAAAGATTTGAGATCATTTAAAAGAATTTGAATTCCGTTTTTCGCATTTAATCAAAGGAACTTTTGCTGAGATTTTAACTCTTTCTTTCCGCATTTGATACAGATTTTTTTTCTGTAAGGATAATGATTGAACGGCCTTTTTTATATATACAGTAATACCTCCATTATGGCAACAATAAGTTTCCCGACTCGCGACGTAATTCGAGGTACACTTAGATTAGCAAAAAAAGGATAAGTAATAAAATTCCTCCAAAGTCTAATGATTATATTAAAACCTTTATAGCTTCAGTGAAGCGGATCTCAGTATGACGATTTTGTTGTTTAACCACGTAATTTTATTCATTTCTTTCAAAATAATTTTACCGTTGTATGACATCGACCCAAAAACTCAGTTTAAGATGAAAATATGCGGATTTGTTAAAATCTATTTAATAGCAGATACTTGTGGAGTAAATCTGTGATACATTAAGCAGATTAAATATAAAAGGTGGACCTGAAGAATCATTTACAAAGGTTTTAGTTCCCTTTTTCGCATTTAATCAAAGGAACTTTTGCTGCGATTTTAACTCTTTCTTTCCCGCACTCGATACAGAAATTTATTTTTTTATCTGGAAGGATAATGATTGAACAGCCATTTTTTTCTTTTCTTTATATACTTTATAGCTGCATTAAAACTTAGTTTCTCAGTTTTGCAAGTTTAAAATTTAAACGAATAATTTTATTGAAATGTTATAGAATTCTTTTTAGGTAGCTTTCTTTACAAAAAGCTACCTATTGCAGCCGTTCGGAGGAAAGCGATTTCAAAAAATTTTGGTATATTTTCATCGATCATGACCCCCAGACCCCGAAACCACCCTCCGTTCAAAATTGATATATATATATCAATATATATATATATATATATCAATATATATATATATATATCAATATATATATATATCAATATATATATATATATATATATATATATATATATATATATATATATATATATATATATATATATATATATATATATCTATATATATCTGACCTATGTCACACTGTAACTCTCGTATTTATGAACTGATTTGGATGTAATTCGGTGTGTACATAGTACATACCAATGTCTCGACCGAGTTCGTTGGCCATCTTCATCCGACATTTTGTTTAAAGATGGCGGCCATTTAAAATTTTAAGAAAAATTTAAATTTGAAATGTGGTACCAAAAAATTGAAATTTGAAAAAATATTTTTTTCTTATGTTTTTGACCTCGATAAAAAGATTCAAAAGCAGTTTTTGTTTCATCTATATCTTAAAAAAATGGCTGAGTCATAGCATTTTGAATTTCTAGTGTGGCTGACATTTTGAAACGCCCTGATTTTTGCCACGTGATAACAGACATATTTACGAACCGATTTGGATGTACCTTGGTGTGTACATAGTACATACAAATAACTCAACCGATTTCGTTGGCCAGCTTCATCCGCCATCTTGTTTCAAAATGGCGGCCATTTAAAAAAATTAAAAAAAAATTCAATTTAAAATGAGATACCAAAAAATTGGAAAATGAAAAAGTGTTTTTTCGTATGTGATTGACCTTAATACAAAGATTCCGGAACAGGTTTTGTTTCGTCTAAATCTAAAAAAATAGCTGAGTTATAACATTTTGAATTTCTATTGTGGCTGACATTTTAAAACGACCTGATATTTGTCACGCGATAACAGGCGTATTTATGAACCGATTTGAATGTAACTTGGTCTGTACATAGTACATACTAATGTCTCGACCGAGTTCGTTGGCCAGCTTCATTCACCATCTTGTTTCAAAAGGATTGCCATTTTTTTAAAAAAATGTAATTTAAAATTTAAAATGAAGTATTAAAAAATTGGAAAATGAAAAAGATTTTTTTATGTGTTTGGCCTTGATACAAAGATTCTGGAGCAGTTTTTGTTTCTGAAAATTTGTTCGTTTGTTTATATTTTAAAAAGTGGTTGAATTATAGCACTTTGAATTTCTATCATGGCTAACACTTTGAAACGGTCTTGTATTTGTCTCGCGATACCACACGTATTCGCCTATTTCGATGGAAGAAGGCATGTTGATAGTATACATCAATATCTCGACCAAGTTCGCTGGCCAGCTTCATCAGCCATCTTGTTTCAAAATGGCGGCCATTAAATTAAAAAATATACATATTTAAAGTGAGGTGCAAAAAAATTAGAAATTGAAAAAGGTTTCTTTCTTAAGTATTTGACCTTGATATATGGATTCAGGTGCATTTTTTGTTTGTCTTTATCTTAAAAAATGGCTCAGGTATAGCAGTTTCAATTTCTAACGTGGGTGACATTTTGAAAAATCTGATTTTTTGCCTGCGACAGCACTCGTATATATCAACCGATTCCAATGTGAGTGAGCATGTGCACAGCAATTACTAAGGTCTCGACCAAGTTCACTGGTTAGCCTCATCCACCATGTTGTCTTAAAATGGCAGGCACTTTAAGAAATCGCCGAATTTGGCAGCCAAATATAAGTTACTTTAAATAAAAGCAGCTTGGATAAAGCTGACTAATTTCGCGAAATTCTCATTCATAAGGATTTAGTATTGATAAAAATTAGCATTGAATCTCCTATATTCGGTTTCCACTTAATTGAGCTTCATGTGTTTGAATAATATAAGTTGGCTTTTTTAAAATAAGGAATATGAAAGCTACCTCTTCCTCCCGGCACTGGCCGGAAGGACTTTTTCTCTTGTATTGCTTGAATTTAGGTAATTTAGTTTACGAATTTATTAAAGTTTATTTAATAACCGATACACTTAGAATAATGTTGACATATTTGTGACTCATTTTTTTTTCTAGTACTTTGTTTATTACAAAGCTTTGTAAAAAGTCACCATAAAATATAACAAAACATAGGACGCGTTTCGAGCTAAAAATATAAACAGCTCGTCATCAGCTACAGTAAACACGTGTCCGAAAGGGGACAAGGTCAAAAATGAACTGAAAGGTAGAGAATAGAGCTTGCAAAGAATGCGACAAATGGCGCCAGCTGAAAGGGTCACATGCAGAAGACGAAATTTTTGCCAAAATGATAGAAGAGAAATTGATAGGAATAAAATGGAAATAAAAGAAATAAACAAAATTAAAATAAAATAAAAGAAGTAAATAGAAAAATATAAATATAAATAATAATAATAATAATAAATAAATAAATATAAAAGAATAAAACAAGATAAAAACCAAAAGATCCTTTTTTTTTCCTCAAGCAAAATAAAAAGAAAAGAAACAAGAGAAGACGGAAAAGAATTACAAAAGTAATTTCCACGCTGGAGAGAGGAAAGGAGATGATGATAGATCATTGACAAAGTTATCAGAAGTTTTAGAAATAAAATATGCTTCATGAAAATCCAAGTAAGAGGGAGAGGCAGGGGAAGAAATAATTTTGGCCATGGAGAAATTCATACAATGACTGGAAGACCAACAGTGAGAAGCAATCGAAGATTTAGAGATTTCTTGATTTGCAATATACCTCTGATGCTCGCCTAATCTGAATTTTAAAGCTCTCTTTGTTTGACCAATATAACTTACATTGCAAGAGCAATGAATAAAATAAACACCCCACCGGTTCTCAGTAGGAATAGGATCTTATAGAGAAGATAATTTAATTTTATTCATAGGTTTGAAGATAACTTTAAAATTAAAACGAGAAAGGATTTTAGCAATTTTAAAAGAGAGAAGAGAATAAAAGGGCAGAACAATAGAGTTAAAATTAGGAGGATTAATTGAATCAGAAAAAGGACGTTTAGGCTTATTAAATTTATACAGAGCTTTTTCAATCAAAGGGGCATTATAACCACGAGCAAGGGCAAGAGATTTGAGATAATTAATTTCATTATTCAGATCAGAAGAGTCAGAACAAATGCGTAACGCCCTTTGCCAGTTTTTGGTGCTGTTTCGCTGCAAGTACTTTTTTTATTTGTAACTTATATTGAATACATTTCAATAATTATCGCATAGTATTAATCTGAATATTCTGATTGCTAATTATGTAAAATAACTTAAGAAATAGAAAAATGTAATCTATGCAAAAAACTATTAACTCCTTTCCAAAAAATCTCAACGCTCCAAATTTGGGGCGTTAGGCTTAAATGTGCTTAAAGCCTAAATAAAATATATATATTTAATCGTTTATATATATTTTTTTCACTTTGCCAAATGATATTTGAGGGTATTTTGCCTTATTCTTTTCGAATGTGCTACAGATATTTATTCTTTTATCAGTGAGGTTGATGGCCGAATTGTTTCATAATAAAATTCTTTAAAATTTTCGTAAAACGAATCTCAGTATTACGGTTTTGTTGTTTAATCATATAATTTTATTCATTTCTTTCAAAATAATTTTAAAGTTGTATGATTTCGACCCCAAAACTCAGTTTAAGATAAAATTTTAAGCATTTATTAAAATGTATTTAATAAATGTATTAGTAAAATGTATTATGGTAAGCTGGGGTAACTGCACCCACGAGGTAACTGGGCCATAGGCTATTTTATAAAAAAAACTGATGATGTTTTTTAAGTTTTAGATTTTGTCTACATCTCTACTTCCCATCTCTACTTCTTAAAACAATGTGTGTCAACTTATTAGTCACAACTCTGCCTTTGCTGTGATAGGTCGCCGAAAATTTACGTTTCTTTTTCTTTAAAACAACGTTCATTTGGTTGAACTTCTTCGGCTTTTTATTAAAACACGGTAAGTACTTTTATTAAACAATCTTTTTATTTAAAGATTAGACACATGAATATATTAATATTATTTGGTTTATATATACCTATTTACTTCATGTTTCAAATGTAAGGCTGGTGTTCCAGTTACCCCATAATTTTTTTCAAGAATGGGGTAACTGTGACATGTATCAGGGGTAACTGGACCATATGGGATCCAGTTAACTCAACAGTTATAAATATCTTTTTGAGTTTTCCTTACTACGGGAAATTAATTTAGCCATTGTTTTTTTTTTCTTGAAATAAAGAAAATTACATAATACCTTATGAATATTATTAATTTATTATGATAAATTACATAATAAAAATTTTAAAAAGCTTTTTCAGGGTATTAAACTAAATTTCTTAAGTGTGATAGCTATAGCTCGAAATTTTACAACACAGATGAAGAGGCGTACATAAGGCAATGTGAGATTATTAGAAAATTATCGAAACGAATAAAAAATAGTTCTGTTCCATATAAAAATATAGTTCCATTCTCCACAGGTTTATTGGGCATATCGAACTTAATAAAAAAGAGATTAAAAAAAAAGGTAAATAAAAAAGAGAATGAGATACCTAAGTACTTACGTAGCCGTTTGTTCATAGATTTAACTTGTTATTTTTTTCTTAAAATACCCATGTAACTTTTATACTTATTACCTATGCTGAAGTACATAATTACTTACTTAATTTTTATGTTTTTTGTATAAATAAATCTACTATTTTCACTTTTAGCGCTTTTTTAGACACATTAACAGTAAAGGTTTCCCTTACAACGCCCTTTAGTTGATATATAATGTACATAGTCTGCCTGATTTAATTTTTTTTCAGTTGTTTACACTTTTTCAAACAGGACCTGATACACAATATATATTTATATATATATAAAAAAAAACGCGTGTGGAACATAGACCCTCCAGATCCACTTGCCCCATTTTTATGGGGCAACTGGACCCATGAGGAAATAAAGATGAAATATATATAATTTTATTTTTAGATATTAAAATGTAATTTTGAACATTTGTCAGAATCTCCAGAGTCACATTGTAAAATCAGGGCCCAATTGCCCACGTAAACTTATTAATCGTTTTACTTTTATTCGGACTTTTGAAACCCTAGATATACCGCCAACAATAAAAAAAATTATCATATTTGAATGCTATACATATGATTTTTGTTCATATGACTGATATATAGAGCTGTTATAAACATAGTAAGAGAGTCTTAAAATTTTAAAATAATCTATAATTTTTCCAACATTTAAGTCAGTGATGAACTTTCCAGTTTTAATCAAAGGATAACATTTTTCATGGAAATCATTTTTGAAAGAAGTTTTTCATATCATCATCATTTTTCGTAGAACGAGGAATATGATTTTTGTTCATAGACTGATTACGTATAGAGCTGTAAAAACATTTAGCCTCAGAAAAATTTAAATAATCTATAATTTTACAAACATTAAAGTCACTGATAAACTTTTCAGTTTTACCACAGGATTACATTTTTTATAGAAATCCTTTTCGAGCACGGCCCCACCAGTGGCCGAGAGGTTCTGCTGTCGAAGATGGTAGACGGTAGGTGCTGGGTTCGATCCCAATCGCGCTCGTCGGCCTAATCGTTAGGAGTTTTTTTTTATTCGAACTTTGGTTTTCCAAGCGTAAACACGGGTTAGGTTCCCTTAGAAAGACCCCCACGGAGAGCACTCCCCGCCTTAGGGCCCAATATTCCTCGTGATGATAATTGGCTATCATAAACACAACCAACCAACCAACCTTTTTGAGCACAATTTTCCATATCATCATCATTTTTCGTTGAACGAGAGACATGTGTGTTTTGTTCATGTGATAGATTACGTATAGAGTTGTAAACAGATAGTTGGAGAGTTCCAGAAAATAAAAAATCATATATGATTTTTCAAAAATTAAAGTCCCGGATGAGCTTCCCAATTTTCTTCAAAGAAAAACATTTTCAACAACTCTTTAAAAACATCAAAATCCTTTCTAACCATAATTTTTCATGTAATCATCATTTTTCTTAAAGCAACATTAAATTAATTTTCTCTTTAATTTTAGTAATGATTAACAAATTTTACCTAATATAACACTGAACATTAAGCAATATCTGAATCAAGGTAATTACTTTTACGTCAAAAATGACTGTGTTAAGTTTACCGTATTAAATAGTTAATTATGATATGAATTATGTTATCAACATTTACGATATAATTATCATTAACAGCATCGAAACATTGCACAAAGCACATCATTTCAGTAACTGTGTGTGCAGCAAAGCATTTTCAAGCTTTAGCAGAAGAATTGCGGTAATAAATGCGAGCACAGATTTTTGAGAATCAAACGTGTATTAGCCTCTTGAGAATTTTAAAATGGAGTGAAATTATTCATAAATATGGATACAGAATTTTGTAACCGAATCTAATTTTACCTTTGTTTAAGAGAAAACTGTCATAATAATTATTTAGCGTAATAATCTTAGATCGTTAAACGCATATTTACTTTGCCTAGGTTATACGTTAATATTTAAATATTTTTTAAATATTTAAATGATACGAAATTCTGGTAATGCAGGGTGTCCATAAAAGAGTGTCCTAGTTTCAATGGTATATTAAAACAGTTTAATTGAGACTATTTACAACAAATCAAAAATAAAGTTGAAGGTAAACTAACCTACACTGTAAAAAAACCACTGTAGATTTGCCAAAACAAACTCGATCACAGTGAATGTGCTGTATCTTTGGTTTCCTGACTATATTAACATGGAAAATACAGTAGTTGAGTAAAATTAACAGCACAATGCGCTGGCAATTTGGACGCATTTTTTTTACAGCCCAAACTCCTGGCGTCCAAATTGCCAGCACATTGTACTGTTAATTTTACGCAACTACTGTATTTTCCATGTTAATATAGTCAGGAAACCAAAGAAAGATACAGCACATTCACTGTGATCGAGTTTGTGCGCGAGATGAACAGTACTTTGTACTGTAAAAATGTCGTTTTTTTTTACAGTGTAGTTTTTCTTTCAAATATTCAATTGGTGCCCATTTAGTGATACGGCACACATCCAACCTAAAGTCCAATTCTTCCCACACTTCAGTTCACAAGTCCGGAGTCATGGAAGCAATAGCCTTTTCAATTCTGTGTCTCAACATTGGCAAATCCTTACGTAGCGGCGAACGTAGACACGATCTTTTATAAAGTCGCGCAGGGAAAAAAATCGCATGGCTCTAACGGCTTTGAAATCTTAAGCCCAACACTAACGCTTTAAGCTCAGGATTTGCCGTTTCGCGCAAGTGCGCAATCGAGTCAATAACAAAAGCAATATTGGCGCAAGTGTGTGTCAAAAACTATTTGTGTTACTCTTTATTTGATACCTTGAATCAGGGCTGCGGAGTCGGGGTCAGGCCCATTTTTGAGCGAAAGAGTCAGAGTCGGATCTGTTAAAATTCCCGGAGTGGGAGTCTGAGTCTTCCATTTTACAAGCAGGCGGAGTCGGCGTCGTGGAATCGGAGTCGGAGACAGGCTCATGTTTAAGCGAAAGAGTCGGAGTCGGATCTGTTAAAATTCCCGGAATTGGAGTCGTCCATTTTTCCTACCGACTGCGCAGCCCTGCCTTGAACCAATACTCCACAACGCTTAGAGTTGATACTATTAAAATTTATAACTGAGGCCATTCTTTTATATATAGCCTGTACAAAACCCGTCAATACATATTTTAAAAAAATTATCTTCATATTCTCAATTTCTACTAGCTGTTTGGTTATTACTAGATACTTTTCTTTTAATACAGCGTACCCCCTGAACTGACGAGCCAAACTGAAAGTTTGATAGAAGATACTTTATTGTACAGCCGTGGGAAGAAAAAAGTAAACACCCCCTACTAACTCCATACATATGTACATCACTTAAAAGTAGACTTTTAAGTGATGTATATAAAATTTGCTTAGGGCGGTCCATCTACATATTAAAACGAACTTTAACTTTGTTTTTTTTTCAATAGCAGTACCCAATTCTGACAGTATAAATGAACTCTACGTCCTTCAATTAGCCTAAAAGCAAATTTTTACGCAATTCGTACCATAAGTTTCCGAGAAATTAATTAGTTTAAAATGAGCGTATTTTAAGGGCTGTATCCAAATTGAAGTTCGGTATTCGATTGTTGGCCGACAGAGCTCCCTTCTTGATCAAGGCACCTTAAGCAGTCAATTTAGCCTGTTAGATTACAGGATAGCGTAAGAAATTTCAAAATATTTAGTCACTTCTATCATAGACGGCCCCTTAAAACATCATTTTTCCGTTTTTTAAGCATAATTTGAAAACTACTTGGTAGAAAAATGTGAAATTTTGGATTTCCATAAAGCAGGACTTAATAAATCTGAATCCATCAAAAAAATTGTAGATTGCAATTCATAATTTTTTTTAATAGTAATTTCCTAATTCATATCAGAAAATTATAAAAACTGCAAATTCAACGTATTTATGTTTGGGTATATTAGTATTATTGCTACACAAAAAATTAGAACATTAGGATCATAATTTTAGAAGTTATAAATAAAAATATGAAAATGTAATTTAACATTAGAAGCACTAAATTTTTAATGTTTATAATTCAAAAACTTATCATTCAAATGACTTGACATTTGGTGTCTGGGCATAGTTTGAACCGAAGATTTGAAATATCTCGTAAAAATTGGGTATTGCCATTTTAAAAAAATGAAGTTTGGATTCGTTTTAATATGTAGATGGCCCCCTAAGCAAATTTTATATACGTCATTTAAAAGGAGACTTTATTTCCAATCGCTCGTCACCAGTAACTTTCGTCGACGATAATTTATTGAGGAGTTAGTAGGGGGTGTTTACTTTTTTTCCCACGACTGTACATTTATTGTATAGGAATGCCTGGACATAAGAGACGCCATGAGGCACAACTGTCGAAAAAGATATGAAAGGAATGGTTGGTTATAAACACCGTCATTGACAAGTGATGTATTCATAATAAGTATTAAAAATTACGTCAGTCAACAGTACTACGTGCTTGGAAAACTATATTTATGTATAAACTAAAGGCTAACACTATTTTAGAGAAAAACACGCACAAAAAACTTTTTATGTTACCTTTTTTAATTTTATAATGTACACTGTTTAATCGCATTTATTTTACTGTATACAAGCAAATGAACTTGTGACTATTATACAGGGTGTCCATAAAAATATTTATAGTTATAAATTTTAATAGTATCAACTGTAAGCGTTGTAGAGAGTTGGTCCAAGGTCACAAAGAAAGAGTAACTTATACAGTTTCCGATATGCGCATGCGTTTGATGAATGCATGATTTCGCTTAAGCTTACTGCTTTGCTATTTACTCGCTTGCAGTGGCGCATACGCATAATGGCGACTCTTGAGCGTAGAGAGTTATTACTAGATTGAAGATTTAAAAGATGTTAGTGACATGCGATTTTTTCTTTTGGTCGCTTTATAAAATATCCTGTCTGCCTTTTGCCGCTACCGAATGATTTGCCAGAATTGAGACACAGAATCGAAGAGGCTACTGCTTCCATTAATCCGGACTTGTTAACCGAAGTGTGGGAAGAATTAGACTTTAGGATGAATGTGTGCTGTGTAACTAAAGGTGTACATATTGAACATTTGTAAGAAGAACTAGGTTAGTTTACCTTCAATTTGATGTATGATTTGTTTTAAATAGTCTAAATTAAAATGTTATAATATACCATTGAAACTGGCACATTATTTTATGGTATTACTTTTTCTGTGTCTTCAATTCCAAGTGTAGATTGAATCCTTTGACAAAATCTTAAAGTAGCTAAGTACAAACTGGTTTTGAAAAGTACTTTTTAGTTGCTACCTTTTTATACGATTAATTTTAGTTGTAGTTAGACACATTTTTTTATAAAGTACACTGTAAAAAAAAATAATGCCAGTTTTCCGGTAGGAATCGAAAAAATAGTTGCACTTATCGTACCGGAATAATTTCCAACCCAGGTCGGAATAAACGCAGTAAAATCGGAATAAAATCCGTAAAATACCGTTTTACTGACTATTTCCTTATTTTTACGTATTTTATGCGGTGCTGGGTCGGACATTATTCCGATACGATAAGGGCAACCGATTCCTACCGGAAAATCTGGCAGTATTTACAGTGTAGTTGTTGTTCGCTACAAAAAAAGTACACTTTTTTCCTCAAGAAACATGAATATTTCATTGATCTGAATAATAAATTTGCGTAAAAATTTTGAGCAAAGTTGGTTCAAAGAAAGTAAATCAAAAATCGATTATTAGATTTTGACCCAGCCAGCTTTTAAATTAAAGCGTGTAAGAAAAAACAAAATTTATGTTTTTATAACATAAATTTGTATTAGAAAAAAGAAAATAATGGAGCTTTCGAAAGAGGTTGTCACTTCTAACCGTTTTTGCACCTCTAATTCAATATAATCTTTACACTTTATTTCGCTTTTCATTAAATAATAACAATCAACATATAGTATAATTTATTTAAAAGCCAAAAATAGCTCCTTTAATGTTTAAAGCATTAAATCTTTGATTGTGATTTCGACAATGTTATCATCTACTATACACTTAAGAATATCAAAGAAAAGCTCAAAATGCATCTTTAAATACGATACTTAAATATGCAGCACATTTTAAATATTTAACTTCATAAATGTTATGGTAAATGGAAACGAGATTTCTGAGCATGAAACTTTTTTATCCTCTTGGGCATTTCAAAGATATCGTTTATTATAATTTGTTTAAGATGTACTTGAAATAAAACGTAATAGTTATGGTTATAGTTAACATTCCTACGTAATATTATGTAGTATAATTATAGTATAACTATGTTCGGAGTATGTTTCAATATTTAAATGCTGTTAGAATATTTAAGTATATTAAAAATAAAAAGTGTATTCTAATGCGCCAAATCCATGGGGGCGTTTCTGACATTTTTCAGCCTTCATTGTCTTTATATTTACGGAATTATAAGCAAAAAAGTTTAAATTAAATGTGTTTATATAAGCCAAAATTTATTTACCGTAATAAAGCAGCTAGAATTTTCTTAAATATTATCATTATTATTTAAAAAAATAGTTTTTAGGTGTTACGCGTAGTAATATGAATGTTACACCCGCAACAAATAAAAGTAGCTTTTTTTTAAAATTTAAAATACTGTCACAGAAGACCTGCGCTGTATTATTAATGTAAATAAATGTTGGAAAAATATAAAATATTGTTAATGCACTTAAAAAAATGAAGTACTAAAAAATGGGAGAATCGATGTACTCATATTGAATTGAGTATGTTTCGAACAAAATATACTATAATACAGTAGCAACGGTTTTCGAAAACATCATTATCATACGTAAAACAATTAGTTTTTAATTGTCGCACGTAGTGACAAGGATATCATAACCGCAAGAAATGAAAACTAATTATTTATGAAAACAATGCCTTAGAAAATCGGAGCTGTTTTATTAAAATCTCTCTATTCTAAAAAAAAAGTAACTACCGCTGTCACCGCCGCCGCCGGTTTTGAATTTTTTGTGACCGGAGGTCTTTCTTCGTTAATATTAAGAAACATAATGCATACAAAAATATGAAAATCGGTAGTATTATACAGAAATGTTTGATAAACACGCTGATGCAGACAGTTTTCAAATCGAAGAATTATTTTAAGAGATATTTAATGCTAAAGTTGGACAAAATCGTTCCACTAAAAAAGTTTTATAGGAGCAAAAACTGTTCACGGGAATTTAATCATTTTTAGATCATTTTATACGTTTGAAGTTCCCTGTGTGCAGATTGTATTTCGTTTTTTAATTTGACTCATTTTTTGAGGGTTTTTTTCTATTTTAAATTCAAATTTTCAGCATTTCTAGAGATATTTTTTACAGATTTTAGAAAGTGATATTAATTTAAACAGTTGCCAACTGTATAATCAGCTGAAACAATAATGTTTGCTTCAGAAAATAAAAAAATATTTATACGTGTAAATAAATTAAAAAATTCATTTACACGTGACTATTATAAACAGATAAAAAACATTTGGAATTAGAATTAAATAATTATGTAAAAAAGCAGGAACTTATTACAAATTATGTCATAAAAACTATAATTACACGTGAATTTTAAGAGAGAAAGGAATTTGTAAAATAATAAATTTATTAACATGCGTTAGAAGCCTTAAATAGGGGAAATTACGTCATATTTACGTCACATTACAGTTATTACATAAAATGAACACAAAATAATATTGCAAAACGGTTTAAATTTAGAAATTGCGCTAGACATTTATTTGATATTTTGAGAGGATACTTTTCAACTATTTTTGTTAGGAAAGCGCAAATAATATTTCATTTCTAACAAAAGTATTTTCATGTGAATATTTAAAAGAGAAAGAATAGCTTGGTAAAAATTACGTCAGATTAAAAACGATTAATTTAAAATGTCTCATTTAAAAGAACTTTCTTTTCGCTTTGTTAAAAAATACCAGGAGACAAAGACTCTGTTTACTTAATTCCTTTTATATTCGCTTATTTTGAAATGTTGTTACACATGTCTACGTCATCAAGTTATTTTTATTTCGACGTTTTATTTGTATTTTTATTAATGTTGTACTAATTTCTTTGTTCTTTCGTTATTTAAAATAACAATTATGTCAATTTGTATAATTTGGAGAGTTGTTTGGCGATTTATATAATTTGGCGAAATTGGTCGACGGGATAATCAAGTAGTACCGCAGCGGTATTGGCGTTAAAATTCCCCAATCAAAGAGAAATGAATAGAAATCCGTTTATAGGGAGATCGCCACTGCTTTTTAAATTATAATTCAATCTTTCGAAATCTTTTTAAAGCCGATCAAATTAGCATGCATTTAGAGTCTGCGGAATCTGGACGGGGGTTGGCGAGTGTAGCTCGTAGGGGTCCGAGCCCCCTAGTATATTAAAATTAAAAATAGATTTCTTTTTCATTTAAAATATTCGACAGACATTTTAAAAAATATGCTATAAATAAGTCAAACATTAATTTAAAATCATAATTAAAAGTAAACTGTAACTTTCCTTTTCAAGTTTCTCAAACTTAAAGTGAATTAATAAGATTTTTAATTTTGTTTCTCTCTATTCTAAAAAAAAGTAACTACCGCTGTCACCGCCGCCGCTGGTTTTGAATTTTTTGCGACCGGAGGTCTTTCTTCGTTAATATTAAGAAAAATAATGCATACAAAAATATGAAAATCGGTAGTATTATACAGAAATGTTTGATAAACACGCTGATGCAGACAGTTTTCAAATCGAAGAATTATTTTAAGAAATATTTAATGCTAAAGTTGGACAAAATCGTTCCATTAAAAAGGTTTTATAGGAGCAAAAACTATTCATGGGAATTTAATCATTTTTAGATTATTGTATACGTTTGAAGTTCCCATGTGCAGATTGTATTTCTTTTTTTAATTTGGCTAATTTTTTGAGGTTTAATTTGTATTTTAAATTCAAATTTTCAGCATTTCTAAAGATATTTTTTACAGATTTTAGAAAGAGATATTAATTTAAACTGTTGCCAAATGTATAAACAGCGGAAACAATAATGTTTGCTTCAAAAAAATAAAATAAAATAAAATAAAATATTTATACGTGTAATAAATTAAAAATTTATTTACACGTGACTATTATAAACAGAAAAAACTTTTGTAATTAGAATTAAATAATTATGTACAAAAAGCAGGAACTTATTAAAAACTACGTCATAAAAACTATAATTACACGTGAATTTTAAGAGAGAAAGGAATTTGTAAAATAATAAATTTATTAACGAGCGTTAGAAGTCTTAAATAGGAGAAATTACGTCATATTTACGTCATATTACGGTTATTACATAAAATGAACACAAAATAATATTGCAAATCGGTTTAAATTTAGAAATTGCGCTAGACATTTATTTGATATTTTGAGAGGATACTTTTCAACTATTTTTCTTAGGAAAGCGCAAATAATATTTCATTTCTAACACAAGTATTTTCACGTAAATATTAAAAAGAGAAAGAATAGTTTGGTCAAAATTACGTAAGATTAAAAACGATTAATTTAAAATGTCTCATTTAAAAGAACTTTCTTTTCGCTTTGTTAAAAAATACCGGGAGACAAAGATTCTGTTTACTTAATTCCTTTTATATTAGCTTATTTTGAAATGTTGTTACACGTGTCTATGTCATCAAGTTATTTTTATTTCGACGTTTTATTTGTATTTTTATTAATGTTGTACTAATTTATTTGTTCTTTCGTTATTTAAAATAAAAATTACGTCAATTTGTATAATTTGGCGAGTGGTTTGGCAATTTATATAATTTGGCGAAATTAGTCGACGGGATAATCAAGTAGTACCGCAGCGAATTTGGCGTTAAAATTTCCCCAATCAAAGAGAAATGAATAGAAATCCGTTTATAGGGAGATCGCCACTGTTTTTTAAATTATAATTCAATCTTTCGAAATCTTTTTAAAGCCGATCACATTAGCGTGCATTTAGAGTCTGCGGTGTCTGGACGGGGGTTGGCGAGCGTAGCTCGTAGGGGACCGAGCCCCCTAGTAAATATAATAAAAATATGTTAGCTTTTTATTATTAAAAAATAAATAAATAAATAAAAATATTATAGAGAGTTTGTTAAAAAAACATACTATAGTATGTTTACCGCCATAACTTTTATCGGTTTAAAAATCAATGTAACACCAAAACAATTTATTAAATATTCAGGAATGATTGGATATATTTTCAACACAGTGCCACATTTAGCTAATATACGAGTTTCATTAAAAATAATAGACTGTTAAAAAACGGAGTAAAATACGGAAATTCTGCTGGGAATCAAGACGCCAGTATTATTTCCATATTTTAACGAAACTTTTCCCCCGTAAATTACAGAAAAAATACGGTTTTCCTGGAATTTACGGGGAAAAACTTCCGTTAAAATACGGAAATAGAACTGGCATCTCGATTGCCAGTAAAATTTCCGTATTTTAGCCCCCCCCCCCCTTTTTTTTTTCTTTTTTTTTTCTTTTACAGTGTATCACTGTAAGAAAAGTATATACAACAATTAATTATTTGCTTTCCAAACAGAACAACTGTTTCTAAACATCATTTCCGGAACTGGTACTGTTTTGAAAGCAATACAAAAATATTCCGTAAAATTGATGGAAAACTTACTGGATTTATACAGATTTGCATTTTCAAAATGTCAGTTACGGATATCGTACAGTTTTCTTGAAAAAATGAAACTATTCCGTAATATTTTACAGAAAATATTGTATATATTGACAGATTTTTTTTTCACAGTGTGTATAAGAATATTAACGTCAAAAACGTGTCGAACCTTTCGAAAAAAAAATATCATTCACCGCTTTGTCGATGTGCAGAGAAAAGAGGATGTTAACATACCAAATAATATGTATGATGGTTTTTACCTATATTCTGTAACCCGGAATGCTTATATTTATCCCCCTTTAAAAATAACTGCCATAAGGCATTTCCTTTCAGGGTTACTTAAAAATATTCCTTCAATATCGCTGAAATATTTTATGACATGCAAATCATAGAAACTAGCTCCTTGTCAAAAGCTGCTGTGCTTTAACTACAGCGTTAAATAGTTAATGAATTTCAAATATAATACCATCGTGTATGATATTATTATACTTCGGATCATTAATATGTAGATCGAAGCATTTCTTTAAAATATATTTAAATATGCAGTGAATGGCTAGTTTTAAATATTAAACTCAGAAATGTAATGATAAATGGAAGCAGAGATTTTCAAGAAATAAACATTTATTACTCTCTTGAGATTCTTAGAATGAGAGAAATTTCCTCATAAATATGAATAACCTATTTTATAATCGTTTTAGAATGAATCCGCAATAAAACTGAATTATTGTGGTTATCATGTAACGTTCCTGGATTGTACGATATAGCGTTAAAATATCTAGAATATATCTTAATGTTTAAATACTATTAAAAATAAAACGACATCAATCAATACAATTATGGAAAATTTCCGAAAAAAATGGTAATACAGTAGAACCTCTTTTATCCGGAGCTATTTTAACCGAAACTCTCGGTTAACCGAAATCCATTTTTAAAGCTTTTTTACTGTCTCATTCCTTGTGTGCAAAATCCATTTTGAAAACTTTTTTCTGAAACTATAATATTCCTTGTGTACAAGCGGTCCTTCCCAAACTACGAGTACATGTAAATATTTTCGATCCCCTTTCGTTCCTTTGAATTTAACTAGAGCTCCCGTAAGCTGCGAAGTGGAACGAAGAAAACGAACAAATTAGCATTTCTGAGGCTTTTGACTGTTTTGCAAAAGGTTTGGTATGGCTGGAGCAGCAGAAAAACTGTGATACTGGTGAACTAATATTAAAAAACTCCGTGGTAGAGCTTCAAAGAAAAGACAATTGAAACTGCGACACACAAAACATTTTTTCAAACCGTTGTGATATATGTGAAAGGTACTTAATTTCAAAATTAAAATTCAAGTAATTTATTCTTGTTTCTATTTTGCTACTGCTTTATTTTTATTAAGCACTTGTTACCATAATAAGAAATACTGCATATATTTCTCTAAAATCTTAAATTTGAAGCACTCTCGATTATCCGAAAATTTCGATTTTCCGAAAGAGGGTCGGTCCCAATTACTTCGGATAATCGAGGTTCTACTGTATTAACATTGTTTCGTAAAAAATAACAGATGCTTTGCATTATGTTGAAAAACTGCATTATTTGCTGAATTTATTTGCAGATTTTATTTGCAAGATTGGTTAATAAAATCATTTTAGATTACCAAATATATTTTTTCCAAATTTGCTTTTATAGGCATGCACATGGATACACTGTATATTTAATACGTTTTTTCCAATTATACAGCCTACTTTTACATCCATTATATGCATAGGGATTATTCACCTCACTGTTAAAAATTTCTATAAAAACGCAGAAAAAAAAGACACTCGATGTAAATTTACACTAGTTTTCTGTTAAATGAATTTGAGTTTCTCGCTAATTGTGATAAACAAGCTTTCAAATTAGACAAAAAATGTAATAAATCTTCAACTTACCCTTTCTGTCAGGTAAGTCTTCTCTTGAGTTCGGACGGCCGAATTGTGATGTGACTTAATTCTATTTAATAATTCACTCGACTAAAATAATACATTATTCGTTAATCTTCAATACTTATATACAAATATGTTACAAAATATTTACAGGATTATATTACTTAACATTTTAATGTTTTAACTTTAATCGAATCATAACGGAGGCGCAACTCCATTCACAAAACAACATTATTCTAAATTTTTTTCAGTTCCATTCAGTTCACTTAGAAATAAAAGTTTTTAGTTAAATCCAGGCGTCACTGTCACTGCAAAGGGATACAGAGGGAGCTGTCCGCGACATACTCCCCCGTTGAGTTTTGCCATATAAAAATTCAACCAGTAAAGGACAAGTTCAGGAGGTCTTCCACGTCGTGATATGAATCGTCGAAATGCAAGCAAGAAACTGTCAGTGGATAATGAAGTGACGAGTTCGAGGTGAACAGCTCGATATACGGCGCAGGTGAATAAGACAGTCCAAGATTTTGACCCATTTTTCAAAAACAAAGGTCCAGCCAGATCGACACCTATGACTTGAAATACAGAACAGTCTTTAATCCTATCTTCCGGCAATGGTGGTATTTCAACATCGTGGGGTTTTGCATCAAACTTCTTACATCTTACACAATTCTTCAGAGCTTTCCGGATCGTTTTACGACTTTTTAAGATCCAATATTTCTCTCTTAAGACTGCCATTAATGTTTGAACTCCTCAATGTAGTGATTATGTTTCTCAACAATTAGTTTCGTAAAAACTTTGTAGTCAGATGGCAAAATTATAGGTAGTCTGAAATCCTCCGATTCTTCTCTCATAATTATTCTGGATTTAAGTCTTATAAGTCCGTATGGATCAATGAAGGGTTTTAAATGACGTAAGCGTTCATCCTTCTCTGATTTGAAGCAACCTTTCGGCACAATTTTCCATACAGTGACTTCAGCTCTTTTAATTTCTTCAATTTTTAAATTCCCAAATGCTCGTTCTTTTTTGTTAGTTTTACAGTTGTCAATAAATCTCTTCATCCAAGCAGTGATTCTAATTATCTTCTTGAACTGTGAAACTTGAGAAAAATATGGAAATTCTTCATCTAGAGAAATCAAAGAAGATATAACTGTCTTCTTCTTTTCTTTATCAACCTCATCCTTTTTCGGAGTTATATCAAAGGCTGGCCAAAAGTCTGGCTCAAGTTTCAGCCACGTCGGACCTTCATGCCATTTCTTAATTTTAAGTGTTTCTACGGAACATCCTCTTGAAATAATATCAGCTGGATTTAAATTCCCAGGAACAAACTCCCAGTTTTCCGGATTACTATGTGCCCTAATTTCTTTGACCCTATTCATCACAAATACACCCCAACTTTCTGTATTCTTAATCCAATGTCTTCATCGAATCCGTCCAGTAGAATATAGGAATCTTTTCCAATTTTAAATCTTCCTTAACCGATTGCATTAGTCTCACTCCCATAGCGCAAGCTAACAATTCAAGTCTACAAATTGTTGTAGGTTTCAGGGGGACTACTCTTGCACGAGCTTGTACAAGTTGGCACGATACTTCAGCTTTGTTTTTACATCTTAAATAAATGCATGTGGCATATGGCTCTTGGGAGGCATCACAGAATACATGATAAGACAAATCTGTATTTGAATTAGGATTAAGCATCATATACCGGGGAATTTTCAACTCTGTCAAATGACACAAATCTTTTTTCCATTTAAGAACTTTTTTACGCACATCTTCGGGAAGAGCTTCGCACATCTTCATCCCATGTAACCTTTAGCTCCCAACACTTTTGTAGTAAGAGTTTCGGAGTCAGTGTCACACCACATGTAAAACCTATTGGATCATAAATTTTGTGTGCTTCTCATAAGATCACTCTTTTTGAAATGCATTCGTTATCGGATTCGTTTATTCCTCTAATGTCGCAACTTAATGTATCCTCTTCTAAATCCCAAATGAGGCCAAGAATAGGAACCGTTTTTCTTTTATTTGAATTTTCGGACACTGAAATTTCCGAAAAAGTGTCATTACCTGCAATTTCGTTCTTCGTTGGCAAATTATAAGCCCAATCTTGCAATTCAAATTTAGCATTCGCTAAAATTTCAACAGAATCACTTTTAAGTTTTCGCAGTTCTTCTTCATTATTTACACTTGTAATTAAATTGTCAACATACCAAGCTTTAGAAATTTTTCCGCCGTTGATCTAAGATGCTCAGGTACGTCATTTAGTAACTTAGTTAAACTAGCACTCAATAAGAAGGGACTACTGGAAATTCCGGAAACGACTCTCCTATGTCTATACATTTTAAAATGTCCCGGATTACCTTGTTCCCACCATAACAATCTCAAAAAATCTCTATCTTTCGGATTAAGTCCTATATGAAGAAAAGCCTTTTTGATATCACAACTTACACCGATGCATTTTTCTCGAAATGTGTTGATAATTGCAAGAATAGTTTCTAGCAAATTAGGCTCCTTTTCTACACAATCATTTATTGACGGAAACCCCTTAATTTTCGCTGACCCATCAAATACTGGTCTTATTTTTGTTGTTGTGGAATTCATTCGAATAACGACCCGATGGGGTAAATAATGGCAGGAATTATCATATTCATTTTCGGGTACAATTTCTATAATTTTTTCTTCTTTCCAAGATTTGAAAACCGCTTCGTAATCTTCTAAGAATCCCTTGTCTTTCAAATTTTTTACTGTATTTTTTAATCTTCTCTCAGCGACCTCTAGATTATTAGGGAGTGGTGGATGGCCCTCTAACCAAGGTAAACTGACTTCAAATCTGCCTTCGTTATCCATTTTAACCGTTGAAAGAAAATGTTGCAGTGTTTGTTCTTGCAAATCTTTTTTAGTTTCATTTTTGGATGGATCTAAAATTCCGAGAGTATCAAAATTCCACAATTCAGCAATTTTATAATCTGATACGTGCATCAAAAATGTAAATGAGTTGTCAGTTTTATTTTCAATTTCCAAAGGAACTTTCCCCATAACTGTCCAGCCTAAGTAAGTTTCAACACATACTAAACCACATTTTAATTTTCTTATCTTACCGGTAAGTAATTTTCCTGCAATATCCGCTCCAATAAGAATATGAATTTCAGTTGGGGATGATTCAAACAACAATTTTTCCTTCACATGGCTAGTGTCATTCAAATATATTCCATGTTCTTTAAGCTCATGTAACAGGAGTTTTATTTCTATTTGTGGTACATCGGAACAAATTTTAGTTTGATCAAAGGCCTTAAAATTACATTTATAAACACCCTTTACATTACTAAGATACACAATAAATTGTTTATGGATTTCAAAAACCTCCGTTCCACCAAATAGACTATGAACAATGTTGCTCTCACTTATTCTTTATATTGCATCATTTCAGCAAAAAACTTCGAAATATACGACTTTTGTGATCCAGTATCGATTAAGCACCTGACAAACTTACCTTCATTATTTTCGCAGATTTTTGCAATTAAAGTTTGTAACAAAACTTTCTGTGTGTATGTTTTATTTGTTAAAGTGAAATTCCTATCGTCAATTTGTTTTTTCTCCGCTACTTTATTATTCTTGTCACAAATTAAAGAATTATGTTTTCCACTGCAATGATCGCATCTTATTTTTGAAAAGCAATCTTTTGCTAAATTATTTCCTTTTTTCATACAGAGATAACACATACCTTTTTTTCTCAAACGTGCTCGTCTTTCTGCTACGGACATAGAACAAGCTTCAGAATTGTGATTAACCGATTCAGCGGAATCTCCGCAAAAAATACAATGATTTATCGAAACCTTCAATGAAGCAGCAGTAGGAACTGTAAACTTATTTATTTTTCTCTCCCTCTGCATTTGCGGTGGATTTTGAACGATAACCCTATTTTGTATTTGAATCGCAGTTTCTCTGCATTCTATTTATGCCCGTAGAAATTCAAGCAGTTCGTTGACTTCAAAAATATTATCCTGAGTTTTCCGTTTACGTTGAAATTCCAAATTTAACTCATTGGGAATTAATTTACGCAAAATTGGCGTTAGTAACGTACCATATGTTCCGGAAGTTACTTCAAGTGAATTTAAACTTCTTATTTGAGTCTCATTATTATAATACAGCTTTCACAATGCAAAAGTATTATTTACATTTTTAACTGTTTCTAAATTCAATAATTTTCCCATATGAACATTTATAATTGTTGGCAAAAGCCACCTCTACTCTGCACAGCAGGTTACGCGCACTAGTACTTAGATAAATAAATAGATATCATTCTGGCCATTAAAACACAATTAATATAATAATATAGGTAATTGCTTACCTTTATCTTTCTTCAGCAGCAATATTCCTCATTTTTCGGCTTGGTGCACATTTTTAACTTCAGTGGGTAATCCATTTATTACGAAGCTAAAGTGTTGAAACTAAAGGTGTTGGTTAAATGTATTATATTATTTATATTTAATCCACACTTGAGACTTGATCACTTTCGTTATAGAGAATTATATTAAAATTTTGACTTTACATTTTAAATTAATGCGTTACATACAGCTGCCTTTTGCAGCAACAAATTAAATATTACATGTTTCTCTTTTGAGATAAAATGGGCAACTAACTTAATAATAAAAAAGAGTTTTTTTTGAGTCAGAGTTCTTTTGATGACGTCAGACCCGCTGCACCATTCGTGGGTTGATATTAAAACAAATTTCGCGAACATATTTCACATATTAATATCATTGTTTATCTTGAGTAGGATGATTTAGCAATAATCGGAAAGTTTGTTTATTGTAGAATGATTTATTATTACTTAATGTATATATTTATGTGTTCAAATGTTTGTATTCTTGAATTGCTTCCTGTTTTGAAATCAGTTAATGATATCTAAGATGATTATGAAGTGATTTACTGCTACTAAATTAGTTCAAGTAATTTAAAGCGTTATGTCCTTGAAAGTTATTGCTTGTATAATGTTTCTAAAGTAGTTTACTGTTCATATCTGAGAGGGTTATAAATCCATCAATAATCAGGTCTTTACGACCAAAACGCTTTTTGAGTAGTTCAATCGCTGCTATATAATTTTCACTCGATAGCGAA
The DNA here is from genome assembly GCA_963932465.1 of Maratus speciosus. Classification (NCBI taxonomy): domain Eukaryota; kingdom Metazoa; phylum Arthropoda; class Arachnida; order Araneae; family Salticidae; genus Maratus; species Maratus speciosus. Next base: position 90,747,324 of record OZ010799.1, read on the forward strand.
AACTCACTAATTGCACCAGACGCAGCTCCAGTAAGGAAGGAATGCAAATAATTAAATTTATCAATGTCAGTTAAGCTATCATTTTGATGTATCTCATTGTCATATTGGTTCCAAAAATATAACCAATAAGCAGGATCTCCATTAAATTTATTAATACTCAATTTCGGTAATTTAATTTTAGAATGAGAGCAAGAAGTCAAATTCTCTGTTGAAATGCTTTCATTAACAGAATTTGTGTTCTTAATAGAACGTTCAGGTTCAACTTTTATTTTTAAAGCATACGCTAGTTTCGATTTCATAGAAATTATTTTTTCAGAATAACTTTCAGCAGTTTCATATTCAGTTTCTAATTCGCCATTATCATCCATTAAGTTTTGGATCTGCTCATCTAAAGTTGTTAAATTATTATACTTTGAGATTAACTGATCAATATGTTCCGTAAGAACAGGAACTTCCTGTACTGATTCTGCAAGATACTGCTCACAAGTATTAATTAATTTCGTAGTCGCCGTTCTAGAAACAGCACGTTTCTTCTTTATTTTTTCAATATCAGACATATTTAATCCGTAATTTTAAATATAATTAATTTTATGGCAACTTTATATAAGAACAATAATATAACTTTCGCAATATATTCAATAACTTTCAAAATAATCCCGTTCTCAAAATACGTTATTGATCAATATTATTAATAATAATATCTTCAAAAGAATTAAGCATTCAAGACTTTTATTTATTTTTATGCTCAGTTCTTCATTATATTCAAGATCAAAACAAACTATCAACAATAATCTTTTCCGAAGAACTAAATATTCGAAACTTTCGTCTATAAATAATTTTTTCATTCAATTAAGATCAAATCAAACCGGCGTCGCTGTTCCGGGCGCCATAAAAATGTGATAAACAAGCTTTCAAATTAGACAAAAAATGTAATAAATCTTCAACTTACCCTTTCTGTCAGGTAAGTCCCCGTTTGCTTCTCTTGAGTTCGGACTGCCGAATTGTGATTTGACTTAATTCTATTTAATAATTCATTCGACTAAAATAATACATTATTCTTTAATCTTCAATACTTATATACAAAATATATTACAAAATATTTACAGGATTATATTACTTAACATTTTAATGTTTTAACTTTAATCGAATCAAAACGGAGGCGCAACTCCGTTCACAAAAACAACATTATTCTAAAGTTTTTTCAGTTCCGTTCAGTTCACTTAGACGTAAAAGTTTTTTGTTAAATTTAGGTGTCACTGTCACTGCAAAGGAATACAGAGGGAGCTGTCCGCGACACTAATCTTTTCACAGACATTTCCCTTTTCTTATAACAAATATCCTGTAGTGATTTTCATGTCATTATTTTAAGATATTTTTCATTTCAAAATACATATTTTTAAAATTCTTTTGCAATTTTATTAGAAATATTCAAAAAGAAAATTTTGTTTAAAAATTGTTTTATTAAAAGTCAGAATATTTTAGAAAGTGAAAATTTGTCTCTGCGGAGTTCAGGGACATTTATCGACAAACACTTTGCAGTTGTTTTATTCATCATCTGCATTAAGGGGACAAGGGAACTTCAAACACATTTTTTATTTTTTTTTATTTCACTTTAAATACAAAAGGTCGTTCCATAATAACTGAGATTAAAATCATAAAAAATCAATAAATATATTTACATTAAAATAACCATCATTCTTCTTCGAAACAACTTCCCTCAGATGATATGCAACAGTCCCATCATTCAACACACTTTTCAAAATAAGTAGAGAAGCCGTTTTCTGGAAGCTGCTTCAAAGAACCTTACACAGCTAAAATAACTTCAAAATCTGTTGTTGAATCTGTAATAATCACTTGTTCCGGACTTGATAAGGGGATCAAAATGATCCAAAATTCCTAGAGACTGTGATATGGGTGCATCATTTTGAACCCCTTATCAAGTCCGCAACAAGTGATTCCGACAACTTCAACAACAGATTTTGAAATTATTTTAGCAGTGTAGGGTCCTCTGAAGCAGCTTCCATAAAACGGTTTCTCTACTTGTTTTGAAAAGTGTGTTGAACGATGGGACCATTGCATATCATGTGAGGGAATGTGTTTTGAAGAAGGATGATGTATTTTTTATGTAAATATTTTTCTTGATTTTTATTATTTCACTCTCAGTTATTATGGAACGGCCTTTGTACTGTTCAAAGATACACTATATTCATTATGGCATATATTAATTACACAATGAAATTTAAAAAAATTGCTTTCGGATAAAAATAAGAAATTTTCCACAATATTTTAAGTGTTATGAAGAACTTTTCAAAATGTTCCATGCGCATTGAATATTAATTAAAATTCCCAATATTATTTATGCAAGCTTGATTTATATATGCAAATAAAACTGTGCATAGTTTTTTAAAACTAAAAATAACTGGAAAATCCTTCAAGAAACTCTGCAGAAAAAAAAAATCAGCTACCTAATAATTAATATGCTTTCATGTATGTGTTTGTAAAATTAAGTATAGTTTATAATAGCTCCATGTTTTATCAGAAATCATTCATTTATATTTTTTCAAAATGGCACTAATTTTAATTACATTTTTTTTCAGTTGTTTCAGGATAATTGCAACAAAAAAAATATAATTACTATTTTCCAACTATTTTTCCTTTCCTTTCTACAGAAATGGAATACTTCTGTTGCCAAAATTAAAGAAATGGCATTAAAAACTACAAAAAAATTAATATCTCAAAAATAAATTGAGATACAGTTTTCAAACAAATTGCATTTAAAAGTACATTTTTACCCCAATAAGACGGTATAAAAATCAAAAATGTGCTATGCTTAAAAATTTTAAAAATTGCGGTAGATTATTTAACCATACAACAATGCATCTGCTTTGTTTTACGGCTGGCTTATGGAACGAAACGTTATTCTTTAGAGACGACACTTTAAATGCTGGCCGAAAGAAATAGCATATCGCGGTCTAAAAATAAATAAAGGTACAGGGTCTACAGTAAATTTACCGAATAATTTCACTGTTGTTTAACAGAATATCTGTTACTCTAATCTCTAAATTTCCATCAGACTTTAAATGTACAGTAAAAAAAAAAAAATTCCGTTAAAATACGAAAATAGTACTGGCGTCTCGATTGTCAGTACAATTTCCGCATTTTTAAGGATTTTTTTTTTTTTTTTTACCAGTAGATTCTTTGTAATTTCACAGAAAACATTTTCACAGTGCAGCCTAAGATTCACTTTTAAATCAAGATTAAGGATGCCATATGTGTCCAAGTATGTATTTTTCATCATGTATGTACATAATGCTTTTATACTTGTATACTAACATATTAAAATTTTTCCTACATACATCTGATACTATGCCTACATACATATACTTGCATACAACGCTAGCGCATGATTCATCTGTACACTGTACAAAAATACAAATGATTCTTAATCAAGAAAAGTGTAATATAACTACAAACGAAAATATACGATAACCACTTCAGGATTTACCCACAATTTCGCAAAGCGTTTTTTATCTTTAGAAATCTCAGAAACCAACATATTTTTGAGATTTAAAGAAGCACTTATAAAAACAATTTTTCTTAAGTTTCATTTATTTATGGAAACATTTCGGAGTAGTTGTTACAGTGGTTTTCTCAATCCGGTATATCAGATTTTGGATTTTATGAAATCTCAAGTAAACATTTTAATGTTCAACAAACATGTATTACTGACAAGCTTAATAAATTAACGCCATTAACATTAACAATAAATTTAATATTATTTTGGTAATTTTGCATGTATAAATTCAATTACGCAGCTGAAAATGTTTCAAATTCTAACCCCTTGACATCCATGACGAAGGGGAGACCGGGCAAGATGACGTATGTCTTAAATTTTCTGTTTTCCACTAGGTGGCAGCATCAAACTAGCACTACTGGTTCTCCTATCGGCGGCTCGTTAAACGTATAGTCGTCGTCGTATAGAGACGTTGAAATCGCCATTTTTGTGTTAGTTGTGAAGCTTTGATTGTTTACCTCTGCCACGTTATAACTTATATGCATGCGTAAAAAAGCTCTGCTGCAGATACAGGTACGATATATCGTTTCTCGTTAATATTTATGAGTAACTTAGTTTAAATACTACCTATTACCATAAATAAATGCCAATTAATCGCCTTCCTTCATGGCAATGAAAACGAATATTTTTAAACAGGCAGTCCGGAGCAAGATGACGAGCTCGTCATCCTCAGTTCCTGGTAGTAGAAAACCAACGTTTAAACCCTCCAGAAGAACCAGAACTTATGGCAAATGCTGATTCCGATGCACCAAAGAAGCCTGTTTGTGTTTTTGATTTCAAACCATTGCCTAAAGTAACACAATGTGAAAAAAAAGAGAGAAAACAAAACACTGCAAATCAAGCATTCTTACAAGCACACCCTTCAAAGAAATGTTAGAACAAAGGGAAAAGCAGAAGGAAGAACAGGAACGTAAAAAAAACAGAGAAAAGAAGATCTTGAAGATAAAAAGGGAGTAAAAAAAACTCAAACTAAGTTCCTGTAGGCCTAAGGATGGTGTTTTCAGATGTCCCGCTTGACGCGAGAAATATTGTGATCCACCAACAGAAGAATGGATCCAGTGTTGTAAATGCCAAGAGTGGTGGCATGAGGAATGTTCCAATTATGAAAATGGTATTTTTATTTGTGACTAATCTTAGCTGCACAGCTAAACGCTTCAACATTACGTTACAATGCATTATGCTTAGTTTGATACTTTGTAAGATGAAAAAACACAGTTATCATTTGTTAAACAATGTAACATATTCAAAAGGTAAAATATGTTCAACATTTATTTGTTAGTGTTGTGAAAAAATAAAATTATCCTTTATTTTTTTTTTATTTGAAAAATTAAATGGTAATATAATACTACAAAGGAATACTCTAACAGTTCATGTAAAATTAATTTTACTATACTTAAAAATAAATTAATAAACAACAAAAATTGTTAACATAGTCATCTTGCCCCGGTCTCTCCTACGCTGATCACTGAATTTTACAACCGAATCAGCTGCTGTTAAGACATCCAATGGCTGTTTTCGTCTTTGATTATACAAGATCAGTTAAACATTTGAAGATAGGCTAATATAAAATGAAGTAACGGTATCATTTCAGTAATCAACGACCATGACGTACACCCCATACTTCGTCCACTACACACTAATAGTTGCATATTTGAATCGGATTGGTCTGTGATATGCAACTGATATAAGAGGGCACTGGTCGAAAGTGAGTTTTGTGAAACAAACATTTTACACCGCATAGCCTGGTAAGTAGCCATTCACCGCCGAAATTAAGCCTGGAGATCAAAGGTCTAATGAAGATAATTATCCTTGTAACTTTCAATATTAAATACTTTGACTTATTGCTGAGATTTTATTAGTTCAGATCCTTAAATACCAGGAGACAAAGACTCTGTTTACTTAATTCATTTTATATTAGCTTATTTTCAAATGTTTAACTGATCTTAGATAATCAAAGATGAAAACAGCCATTGAATCTCTTAATAGCAGCTGATTCGGTCTTAAATTTCCCCAATCAAAGGGAAATGAATGGAAACCCGTTTACAGGAGATCGCAACTGTTTTTTTATTTATAATTCAATCATTCTTAATCTTTTTAAAGCTGATCAAATTACAATGTTATTAGAGTCTGCGGTATCTGAGCGGGGTTGGCGAGCATAACTCGTAGAGGGCCCCCTCCCCTTAGGTTACAAAAATTAAAGAATAAACTGCCTTACTGGCAGTATGCTCCAGAATTGATAAGATTGATAAAAACCTTTTCCTTTTTTGTTTACCATCATACTGAATACTCAATGTTAATGTATTGGTTTGATACTTAAGTACATCCTTTCTTTAGCTATATGCTTACATCTGTCTATATAATACTTAGATGTAGCTTATAACATACTAACATACATACAGCAAATTTCAATATGTTGTATGACATTTTCTTTTCATTTTAATTGTATTTACTTATTAATTGATGAGGTTAATTTCATAAAATGGTTGGATTAAATCATGGGCTGTTGTAGCTATTTGGTACGTGTTAGTTATCCCGTCGACCACTTTTACCAAATTATATAAATCGCCAAACCTCTCGCCAAATTATACAAATTGACATAATTTTTATTTTAAATTAAAAAAAAAAAAAAAAAAAAAAATAGTATATCATTAATAAAAATACAAATAAAACGTCGAAATAAAAATCATTTGATGACGTAAACACGTGTTGTCAAGTGAATGTGATATTTACGATCAACCATTATTGGCATTTAATCTTACAATTTGGCGACAGTAATTTGATCGACGGGATAACTAACAAATGCCAATTATTTATAGTTTAAATTTCTATTGTTGATTTTCTAAGGTTTGCTGTGGTAAGACACAACAAATACATAAAATAGATATCACACCTTTTTCGTCATCAAACACAAGTAAAAGTGATTAATGCAAAATCTTCCATAATCCAAATCCTCAACACTATAATCGATACAATGAACATCATGGTTTGATTATAAATAACACGACCTTCTTTCGACGGCTGGAAAAAGTAAGCAGCTATCAATTGTTTTGTCATTGTGGGGAAATGCTAAAGGAAAACAAAGTAGTGTACAAACGATGTAAATAAGTATAACTAAGTGATGAATAAAATGATAAAAGTGTATAAGTACTTTTATAAGTAGGGTAACTGTAGCATAGATGGTCATAGTATTTAAATAAAAATTCTTATCATGCAAATACAAGAAATATTGATGCATATTTAAAATCCTTATACATATACTCATAATATTTTATGCAAAAAATAATTAAACATTGAAAACAAAAAGTGTTAAACAAAATTTAAATTTAAATGGCAGATGGCCACCTCTCCTTAAAGCCGAGGAGAGATGGCCATCCAATACAAGAAAGAAAAAGTTAATTTAAATAGCAAAAAAACAACACATTTCATATAGTAGCAATTTGTAAAGATGCAGTTATATGATGGAAAATGAGTGAAGAAAACTCGACTAAACAAAATATGAAGCATAATTTCAATACTCCACTCTTCGTAAAATCGTACCACATGCTTAGCAAAAGTATTGATAATTTGTACACGTTTCATGGAACCACTTCAGGTACCTTATGCATTCTATCCAGACATTCTTTTTGGATGTGACACTATATTGTTTAGCACAACCAACATAGTGATCCTCATCCAGTTCTATTTCATCGGAATTTGTAGAATCTGATAATTTAAATGTATTTTGTTTTCTTCGCTACTGGAATTTTCGTTTTTTTTTTTTTTTTTTTTTTTTTTTTTCTCGCGTTAATTGTAGATTTATTACGTTAATTTAGGTTATTTATCAACTTTATCATTTTCTGCTATGAAAGTTTCCGACGTTTTTCAGTATTTTTTGAAAGAAATAAGGTTAGGTCTTATTATATTATTATTATTATTATTAAAATATTTATATTAGTTAAAATTTAAATAATTATATCAATTAATGTATTTATAAACGTAAACGTTATATATTTATTTTAAATTTAATTATGTTTAGTTAAAATCATGACTAAGTATAATTTTGAAATATTGATTAAAGGTGGCCATCTCTCCTCAATTTCATGCGGCCATCTCACCTGAAATTGGAGGACTGGTGGTCGCCCAATTTAAAGCATCAATAGCCATTGTACGTCTTTGTTTTAGTCTTAGAAATAAAGATTAGATTATATACGTGCCTTAAAAGTTCATATAGCAAAAAATATATATAACGTACGTACTGCAAAACATTCAGATACCTAAGTCAAAAAAAATATGCAACCACCTATTTAATTGACATTAAAATTACACTTACTTGTTATAATCGAAAAACACAACAGCACGTCGCAATAAACTCGTTGAACTATTTCATACGAACAATGTTTATATTGTAATCTATGATCATGTTTTGGAGATATTTAGACTGGCCATCTCTCCTCTATGGCCATCTATCCCAGAGTTAACATATATCATTTAATATTAAAAACGTGATTAAGTAATCATATGATATTATGGCATAAGAATAAGTGTATAGTATTTACGCAAAGTTAGAATAAATTCAGCTGAAAATTCAGGAAGTAACTTACAGTAAGGTATGCTGTTTTACCTACTTTCAATTATTATACATAACTGTGAAAGATAAAATAGCATGTGAATCAATTAAATTTGTTTACCATAAAAACTAACTACACTAATGTTAATGCATTAAATTTTTAATTGCGTCCATAAACACGTGATCATCATCTACTATATCATTATACTTAACATTGTATTTAGCTATCAAAATGTAGCATAAACTACCTCATTTAAATAAGGTATTTAAAATATGCAACAAAATAGTTTTAAGTATTTAGTTGCAGAAATGTATTCGTAAATCTAAGCAGAGATTTTTATGAACCAAACCTTTATTACCCTCCTGTGAATTCGAAAATGAGAGAAATTTTCTCATTAACCTGAATATCATATTTCATAATCGGTTTAGGATGAAATCGCAATAAAATGTAATGAGTATGGTTATCACGTAACATTCCTGCATTATAAGGTACAGTATACATAGATTATATCTTAATGTTTAAAGGTTGTTAAAATATTTTGGTTACAATAAATTTACAAATCAATCGTCAAAATGTTTGAAACAAAGAATTATAACATAGCATTTTCAAAAATAAATAAATAATAAATAAATAAAGACTTTCAGGTTCAGGTTACAAAACTGAAATAAAAATCTCCCTTACTGGCATATTATATTTATGCTCCAGAATCGATAAGAATAATAAAAATCTTTTCATATTTTATTTACAGTCATGCTGAATACTTCATGTAGATACATTAGTTTCATACTCAAGCACATAATTTCTTTCAGCTATATGCTTACATACATCTATATAAAATCTAAATGTATTTTATAACATACCTGCATTCATGCATAGAGACATACATACAACAAATTTCAATACATAAAATAGATATAACAACACTTGCTTCATCAAATATAAATAAGAGTATAAAATCCATTAAATTTGCTTTCCATAAAAATAACTACATACTAATGTACTAATGCATTAAACTTTTTAATTACGTCCACAAACACGTGATCATCATCTACTATATCATTATACTTAACTTTGTATTTAGCTATCAAAATGTAGCATAAAGCACCCCATTTAAATAAGGTATTTAAAATATGCAACAAAATAGTTTTAAGTATTTAGTTGCAGAAATGTATTCGTAAATCTAAGCAGAGATTTTATGAACTAAACCTTTATTACCCTCCTGTGAATTTGAAAATGAGAGAAATTTTCTCATAAACGTGAATATCATATTTGATAATCGGTTTAGGATGAAATCGCAATAAAATGTAATGATTATGGTTATCACGTAACATTCCTGCATTCAAAGGTACAGCACACATAGATTATATCTTAATGTTTAAAGGTTGTCAAAACATTTTAGGTACAATGAATGTTCAAAATAATCTTCAAAAATTTTGAAAGAAAGATTATAATATTGCATTTCCAAAATTAAATAAATAAATAAATAATTTAACAAGAAAGAAAAAATCATGCGTCAAGCATAGATTATGAAACACTTTCCAACACATTCATTATAATATTAAAAAATTGCATTGTTAAAAAAATAAACATATTACCCTAATTCAACCACATGGAAACGCATAACACATTTCAAAACCCAATTTCAGCTGTTCCCAATTACAATCGGAAAATTATTCGAATTTTTTCAGCAGCCCTGTATGGGAAATATAGATTTTTATCTACTAACTGCATGCATACCAAAATGTAGTTCACTTAAGAAATACATATTCTTCAGCTGAAAATTCCTCTTCAGCAATTTCCTCTAATAAGGAGAATGTACATGAATACTTTTGTACAGCCCTGTATATGACGTATAGAACTTATATATAGTGAGTAACATGCCAAAAATTAATTAGATTTAAAAGCGAATACCGAATTTTAAATCGTACACTCCAGCAATTATTACTCAAAGACAGTATTGTAACAGATTTCTCTTGTGTGTCCCTGTAAATGAATAAAAAATGCTATAAATGCCCTGTTCTAAGTGATCGTAATGAAATTCAGTGATTTATATCATTTTTAATATATTTGAAATAGCGTAATGTCATTAAAATACTCTGCAAACGATTTTTCCCCATATACCATAATCTAATGGAATACTTTTGAGTGCCCCTGTAAATGAACGATTAATCCTACATACTTCATATACAATACCAAACATGCTTTGGTGACCCTAAGTAAGATTTATCAATTGCATGAAAATCCGAGTATATTTACGGGAGTTAGAGCGTGGACAGACGGCCAGACGGCCAGATGGACAGACGAACACACAAATTGAATGCATAAACACTTTTCAACTTTACTGGAAAGTGTTAAGAAAAATCTTCAGGTTTAGATTACAGAAATGAACGAAAGAACTGCCTTATTGGCATATTATACAGGATGTTTCTACGATCATGGGACAAACAGTAAGGGAAGGTACATTACACATCAAGAGGCAATTTTAGTATAGCAATGTAAGGTTGGAAAATAAAAGTTTTGGCGGATAACAAGAAATGCGGTGGAAATGAAAAAGTGCGTTTCATTGACATAACAATTACAGTAAGCGCTCAAATGTGCCAGTACCAACATCGATGCATACCTGTCAGTGTCTAGCAAGTGATTGGCATACACTTTCGAAGGTTCCAGATGTCTCATCTATTAGACACTAAATGACTCTGATGAGGACCTCATTGCAGGACTTTCTTTCGTTGTTGCTGACATTCGACTTTTTCACACTTACTAATCTACATTGGGCTCGTGGACTCTTGCTCGAATTCATATGATTTCACCAATTCAGGATTGTCCTAGTCTGCTGTATTTTCATCTGTTTTTAGGTGCGTTCGTAATTATATAAATACGTAGCACCTATAGTCGTCGTTCAGTCCGTCCGTCCGTCTGTCCGCATGTAACAGAGCAAAAACTACCCAACCGAATAGTCTGAAATTTCAAATATGTGATTGTTGCAAAATTTTGTCGAGCCATTTCAAATTTTATGAAAATCGTACGTATAGTTTAGTTACAGGGACAGTCAAAAGTTTTTCTTTACATTACGGCCAATGGGAAAAATTATTGCAAGTGAATTTTAATGATATTAGAGCCTTCCGAATGATCTGAAATTTTAAAGATATAATTGTTGCAAAATTTTGTCGAGCCATTTCAAATTTTAGGAAAATCGGATGTATAGTTTAATTACAGGGATAGCCAAAAGTTTTTCTTTACATTACGGCCAATGGGAAAAATTATTGCAAGTGCATTTTAATGATATTACAGCCTTCCGAATGGTCTGAAATTTTAAAGATATAATTGTTGCAAAATTTTGTTGAGCTATTTCAAATTTTAGGAAAATCGGATGTATAGTTTAATTACAGGGACAGTCAAAAGTGTTCCGAAAAAATTATTGGAAGTGCATTTTAATGATGTATCAGACTATGCACGTTATGAAGTGCAAAAAATTATACATTCAGTACAATATGGGGTGCAAAAATAATTTTAAAACTAGTTATAGTAAGAACGCACCTCATTTGCCACGTTTGACGAGCAATTTCCAACTTGTTATTAATTATATGAAATTTTAAGTCATATGTTTATCACTGTAAATGATTCTAATTTTTGTACGTTAGCTTTCACTGACTCAAGATTTTATTCTTTTCTTCAGCATTATTAGTCATATGTGATACAACGTAAATAACTTTAATTTCTGTATTCTACTGATTTTAGTTTGTTGGTATATGCTTACCTTGGGTTGATATACTAGTTTTTCTTAACAATTGCCGTTATTGTCCCGGCCTGTTTTCCTGGCTGCGGATTTGGCCGGATGGTGTAGGGGTTTCTTCAGCTAGGGGGTTTTGACTTTGTCTATTTGTTTGGCACCCCGGTTGAGTGTTTCTGTCCCTTTCTGTGGCAAATGTTCGTGAAATACTTAGGATCTGCGAAAAGGTACGTCAGTCACTTGCTAGATGCTGCCAGTGGGACATTTAAACACTTACTGTAATTGTTATGTAAATAAAACGCACGTTTTCATTTCCTCCACATTTTTTGTTTTTCGCCAAAACTTTTCATTTCCGACCCCACATTGCTGTACGAAATTTGCTTTTTAGGTGCGTTCGTAATTATATAAATACGTAGCACCTATAGTCATCATCCAGTCCGTCTGTCCGTCCGTCCATCCACATATAACAGAGCAAAAATTACCCAACCGAATGGTCTGAAATTTTAAATATATGATTCTCTCTATTCTAAAAAAAAGTAACTACCGCTGTCACCGCCGCCGCCGGTTTTGATTTTTTTGTGACCGGAGGCATTTCTTCGTTAATATTAACAAAAATAATGCATACAAAAATATGAAAATCGGTGGTTTTATACAGAAATGTTTGACAAACACTCTGATGCAGACAGTTTTCAAATCGAAGAATTATTTTAAGAGTTATTTAATGCTAAATTTGGACAAAATCGTTCCATTAAAAAAGTTTTATAGCAGCAAAAACTATACATGGCAGTGTAATCATTTTTAGATCATTTTATGCGTTAGAATTTGCCGGAGTGCAGATTGCATTAATTTTTTTATTTTGACTCATTTTTTATGGTTTTATTTCTATTTTAAATTCAAATTTTCAGCATTTCTAGAGATATTTTTTACAGATTTCAGAAAATTGTACTAATTTAAACTGTTGCCAACTGTATAAAAAGCGCAAGCAATAATGTTTGCTTCAAATTAAAAAATTATTTACACGTGACTATTATAAACAGGAAAAAAACTTTCAAATTAGAATTAAATAATTACGTATAAAAAGCAGGAACTTATTAAAAACTACGTCATAAAATATATACACGTGAATTTTAAAAGAGAAAGGATATTGTAAAATAATAAATTCATTAACATGCGTTAGAAGTCTTAGGAGAAATTACGTCATATTTACGTCACATTATAGTTATTACATAAAATGAACACAAAATAATATTGCAAAAATGTTTAAATTTAGAAATTGCGCTAGACATTTATTTGATATTTTTAGAATTAATTTAAAATATCTCATTTAAAAGAACTTTCTTTTCGCTTTGTTAAAAAATACCAGGAGACAAAGACTCTCTTTACTTAATTCCTTTTATATTAGCTTATTTTGAAATGTTGTTACACGTGTATACGTCATCAAGTTATTTTTATTTCGACGTTTTATTTGTGTTTTTATTAATGTTGTACGAATTTATTTGTTCTTTCGTTATTTAAAATAGAAATTATATCAATTTGTATAATTTGGCAAGTGGTTTGGCGATTTATATAATTTGGCGAAATGGGTCGACAGGATAATCAAGTAGTACCGCAGCGGATTTGGCGTTAAAATTCCCCAATCAAAGAGAAATGAATAGAAATTCGTTTATAGGGAGATCGCCACTGTTTTTTAAATTACAATTCAATCTTTCGAAATCTTTTTAAAGCCGATCAAATTAGCGTGGATTTAGAGTCTGCGGTGTCTGGACGGGGGTTGGCGAGCGTAGCTCGTAGGGGGCCGAGCCCCCTAGTGTTGTAAAATTTTGTAGAGCCATTTCAAATTTTATGAAAATCGGATGTATAGTTTAATTACAGGGACAGTCAAAAGTTTTTCTTTACGTTACGGCCAATGGGAAAAACTATTTCAAGTGCATTTTAATGATATTACAGACTATGCACTAATGAAGTGCAAAAAATATATATTCAGTACAAGATGGGGTGCAAAAAATAATTCTAAAACTAGTTATATTACGAACGCACCTCATTTGCCACGTTTGACGAACAATTTTCAACTTGTTTATGTCTACGTTACCTTCCCTTACTGTTTGTCTTAGAAACGCCGTGCATTTATGCTCCAGAATCGATTAGATTAATAAAAACTTTTTCAGTTTTTATTTACCGTCATGCTAAATATCACATGTTAATAGATTAGTTTCATACTTAAGTACATGATTTCCTTAGCAGTATGCTTACATAATGTATGCTTACATCCATCTACATATTACCTAGATATATCTTTTAACATACATGAATACATACATACAATACATTTCAATACATAAAATGGATATAACAACTCTTTCGTCATCCAATATAAATAAGAGTGATTAATGCAAAATCTTCCATAATCCAAATCTTCAACACTATAATTGATACAGAAATACCCTTTTCAATGAACATCGTGGTTTGATTATAAACGAACCGATCTTCTTAAGATGGCTGTAAGAAATAAACAACTTCGTTGTTAGAAAAAAAAAGCATCGTAATTATAGATTTATAAAGCATGATTTACAGAATTCATTTTATTACATTTTTTCGCACAATTGAAAAATAAAACATTTATTTAAGTCACAGTAGGGTGAAACCTCCATTTATTGACACTAACACTTCAGAAAAATCTAACCCAAATAAGCATTTTCTTGTGAAATTCTCCAAAGTATAGTAGTTTCTCTATAGGGGTAACTTACTTGTTTTAACTGTTGGAATGTATTGGCGTGTTAAGCCAAAAGCACTCAGTAGCAAGATCGCGCTCTCTCATGACTAATCAAAATGGAAATTAAAATATCTTCTTATGGCTTTTATGCTGCTCATGCAAAATAGAGGTAAGTAAAATTTGCTTACCTTTTCGGGTTGGCTTGAAATTCGTTACCGTCTGCATGGAGTATAGACAGGGATAGGGGAGAGTCACCCGTTCAGTGGTGTATCCTTTTCTAATGTTTATCCTTTTATTTGTTCACTTGGAGCGATTCTGGAAAAACACGTTGGTTAATTCACGGATTACTAAAATGAATGTTTCATTAATATGTGTTTTTTCTCTAGAAGTAAAGGACTCCATTTTTGGTTAAAAAACGATACATTGTTTTGGGGCAGTTATAAGCTCCGTCTTATTTAGGAGATTTCATATTACCGACTGATAAAAACAGATGCGGCGAAAACACACGCCGCTTGATAAAAATATAAAAACATGTCTGTTAAGAGCAAGAGTACTCTGTTTCGGAAAGTTACTTCTATGTGGTGCAATATTAGTAATTAAACAAGGAAGAAACATAAAGTTCACAAAATAGTTCGTTAAAGTGTTTTGAAACCACTAATTGAATTCTTTTCTTATTTAATTGGGTTTTGATGTTGTCGAAGTGGATCTGGGTGGTTAATTTCACGATTATCTGTCTTAACTTATGTGTCAGGCACTGTTTTTTTTTCAAAATAAGGATGGTGTCAGTTACAGGAATTATTGACCATAGTTATGAAAAAAGATAATTTTGAGCAATGAAAAGCATAATCTCTCTATTCTAAAAAAAAGTAACTACCGCTGTCACCGCCGCCGGTTTTGATTTTTTGTGACCGGAGGACTTTCTTCGTTAATATTAACAAAAATAATGCATACAAAAATATGAAAATCGGTGGTTTTATACAGAAAGGTTTGATAAACACGCTGATGCTGACAGTTTTCAAATCGAAGAATTATTTTAAGAGATATTTAATGCTAAATTTGGACAAAATCGTTCCATTAAAAAAGTTTTATAGCAGCAAAAACTATACATGGCAGTGTAATCATTTTTAGATCATTTTATGCGTTAGAATTTGCCGGAGTGCAGATTGCATTAATTTTTTTATTTTGACTCATTTTTTATGGTTTTATTTCTATTTTAAATTCAAATTTTCAGCATTTCTAGAGATATTTTTTACAGATTTCAGAAAATTGTACTAATTTAAACTGTTGCCAACTGTATAAAAAGCGCAAGCAATAATGTTTGCTTCAAATTAAAAATTTATTTACACGTGACTATTATAAACAGGAAAAAAACTTTCAAATTAGAATTAAATAATTACGTATAAAAAGCAGGAACTTATTAAAAACTACGTCATAAAATATATACACGTGAATTTTAAAAGAGAAAGGATATTGTAAAATAATAAATTCATTAACATGCGTTAGAAGTCTTAGGAGAAATTACGTCATATTTACGTCACATTATAGTTATTACATAAAATGAACACAAAATAATATTGCAAAAATGTTTAAATTTAGAAATTGCGCTAGACATTTATTTGATATTTTTAGAATTAATTTAAAATATCTCATTTAAAAGAACTTTCTTTTCGCTTTGTTAAAAAATACCAGGAGACAAAGACTCTCTTTACTTAATTCCTTTTATATTAGCTTATTTTGAAATGTTGTTACACGTGTATACGTCATCAAGTTATTTTTATTTCGACGTTTTATTTGTGTTTTTATTAATGTTGTACGAATTTATTTGTTCTTTCGTTATTTAAAATAGAAATTATATCAATTTGTATAATTTGGCAAGTGGTTTGGCGATTTATATAATTTGGCGAAATTGGTCGACAGGATAATCAAGTAGTACCGCAGCGGATTTGGCGTTAAAATTCCCCAATCAAAGAGAAATGAATAGAAATTCGTTTATAGGGAGATCGCCACTGTTTTTTAAATTATAATTCAATCTTTCGAAATCTTTTTAAAGCCGATCAAATTAGCGTGGATTTAGAGTCTGCGGTGTCTGGACGGGGGTTGGCGAGCGTAGCTCGTAGGGGGCCGAGCCCCCTAGTGTTCTAAAATTTTGTAGAGCCATTTCAAATTTTATGAAAATCGGATGTATAGTTTAATTACAGGGACAGTCAAAAGTTTTTCTTTACGTTACGGCCAATGGGAAAAACTATTTCAAGTGCATTTTAATGATATTACAGACTATGCACTAATGAAGTGCAAAAAATATATATTCAGTACAAGATGGGGTGCAAAAAATAATTCTAAAACTAGTTATATTACGAACGCACCTCATTTGCCACGTTTGACGAACAATTTTCAACTTGTTTATGTCTACGTTACCTTCCCTTACTGTTTGTCTTAGAAACGCCGTGCATTTATGCTCCAGAATCGATTAGATTAATAAAAACTTTTTCAGTTTTTATTTACCGTCATGCTAAATATCACATGTTAATAGATTAGTTTCATACTTAAGTACATGATTTCCTTAGCAGTATGCTTACATAATGTATGCTTACATCCATCTACATATTACCTAGATATATCTTTTAACATACATGAATACATACATACAATACATTTCAATACATAAAATGGATATAACAACTCTTTCGTCATCCAATATAAATAAGAGTGATTAATGCAAAATCTTCCATAATCCAAATCTTCAACACTATAATTGATACAGAAATACCCTTTTCAATGAACATCGTGGTTTGATTATAAACGAACCGATCTTCTTAAGATGGCTGTAAGAAATAAACAACTTCGTTGTTAGAAAAAAAAAGCATCGTAATTATAGATTTATAAAGCATGATTCACAGAATTCATTTTATTACATTTTTTCGCACAATTGAAAAATAAAACATTTATTTAAGTCACAGTAGGGTGAAACCTCCATTTATTGACACTAACACTTCAGAAAAATCTAACCCAAATAAGCATTTTCTTGTGAAATTCTCCAAAGTATAGTAGTTTCTCTATAGGGGTAACTTACTTGTTTTAACTGTTGGAATGTATTGGCGTGTTAAGCCAAAAGCACTCAGTAGCAAGATCGCGCTCTCTCATGACTAATCAAAATGGAAATTAAAATATCTTCTTATGGCTTTTATGCTGCTCATGCAAAATAGAGGTAAGTAAAATTTGCTTACCTTTTCGGGTTGGCTTGAAATTCGTTACCGTCTGCATGGAGTATAGACAGGGATAGGGGAGAGTCACCCGTTCAGTGGTGTATCCTTTTCTAATGTTTATCCTTTTATTTGTTCACTTGGAGCGATTCTGGAAAAACACGTTGGTTAATTCACGGATTACTAAAATGAATGTTTCATTAATATGTGTTTTTTCTCTAGAAGTAAAGGACTCCATTTTTGGTTAAAAAACGATACATTGTTTTGGGGCAGTTATAAGCTCCGTCTTATTTAGGAGATTTCATATTACCGACTGATAAAAACAGATGCGGCGAAAACACACGCCGCTTGATAAAAATATAAAAACATGTCTGTTAAGAGCAAGAGTACTCTGTTTCGGAAAGTTACTTCTATGTGGTGCAATATTAGTAATTAAACAAGGAAGAAACATAAAGTTCACAAAATAGTTCGTTAAAGTGTTTTGAAACCACTAATTGAATTCTTTTCTTATTTAATTGGGTTTTGATGTTGTCGAAGTGGATCTGGGTGGTTAATTTCACGATTATCTGTCTTAACTTATGTGTCAGGCACTGTTTTTTTTCAAAATAAGGATGGTGTCAGTTACAGGAATTATTGACCATAGTTATGAAAAAAGATAATTTTGAGCAATGAAAAGCATAATCTCTCTATTCTAAAAAAAAAGTAACTACCGCTGTCACCGCCGCCGCCGCCGGTTTTTATTTTTTGTGACCGGAGGACTTTCTTCGTTAATATTAACAAAAATAATGCATACAAAAATATGAAAATCGGTGGTTTTATACAGAAAGGTTTGATAAACACGCTGATGCTGACAGTTTTCAAATCGAAGAATTATTTTAAGAGATATTTAATGCTAAATTTGGACAAAATCGTTCCATTAAAAAAGTTTTATAGCAGCAAAAACTATACATGGCAGTGTAATCATTTTTAGATCATTTTATGCGTTAGAATTTGCCGGAGTGCAGATTGCATTAATTTTTTTATTTTGACTCATTTTTTATGGTTTTATTTCTATTTTAAATTCAAATTTTCAGCATTTCTAGAGATATTTTTTACAGATTTCAGAAAATTGTACTAATTTAAACTGTTGCCAACTGTATAAAAAGCGCAAGCAATAATGTTTGCTTCAAATTAAAAATTTATTTACACGTGACTATTATAAACAGGAAAAAAACTTTCAAATTAGAATTAAATAATTACGTATAAAAAGCAGGAACTTATTAAAAACTACGTCATAAAATATATACACGTGAATTTTAAAAGAGAAAGGATATTGTAAAATAATAAATTCATTAACATGCGTTAGAAGTCTTAGGAGAAATTACGTCATATTTACGTCACATTATAGTTATTACATAAAATGAACACAAAATAATATTGCAAAAATGTTTAAATTTAGAAATTGCGCTAGACATTTATTTGATATTTTTAGAATTAATTTAAAATATCTCATTTAAAAGAACTTTCTTTTCGCTTTGTTAAAAAATACCAGGAGACAAAGACTCTCTTTACTTAATTCCTTTTATATTAGCTTATTTTGAAATGTTGTTACACGTGTATACGTCATCAAGTTATTTTTATTTCGACGTTTTATTTGTGTTTTTATTAATGTTGTACGAATTTATTTGTTCTTTCGTTATTTAAAATAGAAATTATATCAATTTGTATAATTTGGCAAGTGGTTTGGCGATTTATATAATTTGGCGAAATTGGTCGACAGGATAATCAAGTAGTACCGCAGCGGATTTGGCGTTAAAATTCCCCAATCAAAGAGAAATGAATAGAAATTCGTTTATAGGGAGATCGCCACTGTTTTTTAAATTATAATTCAATCTTTCGAAATCTTTTTAAAGCCGATCAAATTAGCGTGGATTTAGAGTCTGCGGTGTCTGGACGGGGGTTGGCGAGCGTAGCTCGTAGGGGGCCGAGCCCCCTAGTGTTCTAAAATTTTGTAGAGCCATTTCAAATTTTATGAAAATCGGATGTATAGTTTAATTACAGGGACAGTCAAAAGTTTTTCTTTACGTTACGGCCAATGGGAAAAACTATTTCAAGTGCATTTTAATGATATTACAGACTATGCACTAATGAAGTGCAAAAAATATATATTCAGTACAAGATGGGGTGCAAAAAATAATTCTAAAACTAGTTATATTACGAACGCACCTCATTTGCCACGTTTGACGAACAATTTTCAACTTGTTTATGTCTACGTTACCTTCCCTTACTGTTTGTCTTAGAAACGCCGTGCATTTATGCTCCAGAATCGATTAGATTAATAAAAACTTTTTCAGTTTTTATTTACCGTCATGCTAAATATCACATGTTAATAGATTAGTTTCATACTTAAGTACATGATTTCCTTAGCAGTATGCTTACATAATGTATGCTTACATCCATCTACATATTACCTAGATATATCTTTTAACATACATGAATACATACATACAATACATTTCAATACATAAAATGGATATAACAACTCTTTCGTCATCCAATATAAATAAGAGTGATTAATGCAAAATCTTCCATAATCCAAATCTTCAACACTATAATTGATACAGAAATACCCTTTTCAATGAACATCGTGGTTTGATTATAAACGAACCGATCTTCTTAAGATGGCTGTAAGAAATAAACAACTTCGTTGTTAGAAAAAAAAAGCATCGTAATTATAGATTTATAAAGCATGATTCACAGAATTCATTTTATTACATTTTTTCGCACAATTGAAAAATAAAACATTTATTTAAGTCACAGTAGGGTGAAACCTCCATTTATTGACACTAACACTTCAGAAAAATCTAACCCAAATAAGCATTTTCTTGTGAAATTCTCCAAAGTATAGTAGTTTCTCTATAGGGGTAACTTACTTGTTTTAACTGTTGGAATGTATTGGCGTGTTAAGCCAAAAGCACTCAGTAGCAAGATCGCGCTCTCTCATGACTAATCAAAATGGAAATTAAAATATCTTCTTATGGCTTTTATGCTGCTCATGCAAAATAGAGGTAAGTAAAATTTGCTTACCTTTTCGGGTTGGCTTGAAATTCGTTACCGTCTGCATGGAGTATAGACAGGGATAGGGGAGAGTCACCCGTTCAGTGGTGTATCCTTTTCTAATGTTTATCCTTTTATTTGTTCACTTGGAGCGATTCTGGAAAAACACGTTGGTTAATTCACGGATTACTAAAATGAATGTTTCATTAATATGTGTTTTTTCTCTAGAAGTAAAGGACTCCATTTTTGGTTAAAAAACGATACATTGTTTTGGGGCAGTTATAAGCTCCGTCTTATTTAGGAGATTTCATATTACCGACTGATAAAAACAGATGCGGCGAAAACACACGCCGCTTGATAAAAATATAAAAACATGTCTGTTAAGAGCAAGAGTACTCTGTTTCGGAAAGTTACTTCTATGTGGTGCAATATTAGTAATTAAACAAGGAAGAAACATAAAGTTCACAAAATAGTTCGTTAAAGTGTTTTGAAACCACTAATTGAATTCTTTTCTTATTTAATTGGGTTTTGATGTTGTCGAAGTGGATCTGGGTGGTTAATTTCACGATTATCTGTCTTAACTTATGTGTCAGGCACTGTTTTTTTTCAAAATAAGGATGGTGTCAGTTACAGGAATTATTGACCATAGTTATGAAAAAAGATAATTTTGAGCAATGAAAAGCATAATCTCTCTATTCTAAAAAAAAAGTAACTACCGCTGTCACCGCCGCCGCCGCCGGTTTTTATTTTTTGTGACCGGAGGACTTTCTTCGTTAATATTAACAAAAATAATGCATACAAAAATATGAAAATCGGTGGTTTTATACAGAAAGGTTTGATAAACACGCTGATGCTGACAGTTTTCAAATCGAAGAATTATTTTAAGAGATATTTAATGCTAAATTTGGACAAAATCGTTCCACTAAAAAAGTTTTATAGCAGCAAAAACTATACATGGCAGTGTAATCATTTTTATATCATTTTATGCGTTAGAATTTGCCGGAGTGCAGATTGCATTAATTTTTTTATTTTGACTCATTTTTTCAGGTTTTATTTCTATTTTAAATTCAAATTTTCAGCATTTCTAGAGATATTTTTTACAGATTTCAGAAAATTGTACTAATTTAAACTGTTGCCAACTGTATAAAAAGCGCAAGCAATAATGTTTGCTTCAAATTAAAAATTTATTTACACGTGACTATTATAAACAGGAAAAAAACTTTCAAATTAGAATTAAATAATT
The DNA here is from genome assembly GCA_963932465.1 of Maratus speciosus. Classification (NCBI taxonomy): domain Eukaryota; kingdom Metazoa; phylum Arthropoda; class Arachnida; order Araneae; family Salticidae; genus Maratus; species Maratus speciosus. Next base: position 90,769,364 of record OZ010799.1, read on the forward strand.
ACGTATAAAAAGCAGGAACTTATTAAAAATTGCGTCATAAAAAGTATACACGTGAATTTTAAAAGAGAAAGGATATTGTAAAATAATAAATTCATTAACATGCGTTAGAAGTCTTAGGAGAAATTACGTCATACTTACGTCACATTATAGTTATTACATAAAATGAACACAAAATAATATTGCAAAAAAGTTTAAATTTAGAAATTGCGCTAGACATTTATTTGATATTTTGAGAATTAATTTAAAATGTCGCATTTAAAAGAACTTTCTTTTCGCTTTGTTAAAAAATACCAGGCGACAAAGACTCTCTTTACTTAATTCCTTTTATATTAGCTTATTTTGAAATGGTGTTACACGTGTATACGTCATCAAGTTATTTTTATTTCGACGTTTTATTTTTGTTTTTATTAATGTTGTACGAATTTATTTGTTCTTTCGTTATTTAAAATAAAAATTATATCAATTTGTATAATTTGGCGAGTGGTTTGGCGATTTATATAATTTGGCGAAATTGGTCGACAGGATAATCAAGTAGTACCGCAGCGGATTTGGCGTTAAAATTTCCCAATCAAAGAGAAATGAATAAAAATTCGTTTATAGGGAGATCGCCACTGTTTTTTAAATTATAATTCAATCTTTCGAAATCTTTTTAAAGCCGATCAAATTAGCGAGCATTTGGAGTCTGCGGTGTCTGGACAGGGGTTGGCGAGCGTAGCTCGTAGGGGGCCGAGTCCCCTAGTTTTTCAAAATTTTGTCAACAATAATTTTTTAATGTTTCTCTACTATACTTCCAAAAACAAAGATAAGTGTAAAATAAATTTAAAACTTTCTAGCAGTGATTTAAACAAGAAAGAATCCTTAATGTGTCAGTTACTGGGGTTTCATCGTATATTAAAAAGAAATAAATTTTAACCCAAAATAAAACTGGTTTCAAGGGATTGTTTTTTACCTACTAGTTTTGTGGCAATCCTGCATTGTCAGATTGAACACCACATTACAGATATTCACACATATTATAGTCATGGAACATTATCCGCATTAGAGTTCTGCATGGAGTTAGTAAATAAAAAAAAAAAAAAAAGAGACAAACCAAAATTCGAAGAGAATCAGCTAACAATATATATATATATATATATATATATATATATATATTAAGCTTTCTATACTTCTAATTTTGAATAAGTCTTCCGCTTCATTCTTAATTTCGATAAACTGTATATTACGATGAAAGTTGTAACGGTGTGTCAATTAATTAAAACCACTTTACGCAAATATATAACAGCGATAATGTTATTGCATTAAATATTCAATTAGCATCTCAAACACGTTTTCCTCATGTACTGTATCATCGTACTTAACATTATATATAAATTAACAAAATGTAGCATGACATTTGAAGGAGGTATTTAAAATATGGAGCAAAGAGATTTTTAGTATTTAGTTGCAGAAAGGGACGAAAACTAATTTACTATAAACTCATAATGAAAAATGAAAGCTAACATTAGCTAACATTAGCCAACATTAACTAAGCTTATTTTTTTAACAAAAAATAAAAATAAATTAAGCTTTCTCTACATTCCGCTTCATTTTTAATTTTAATAAACTTTAAATTACAATGAAAGGTATAATAGTGTGTGAATCAATTAAATTACTTTATGCAAAAATATAATAACAATAATGTTAAAGCATTAAATATTCAATTAGCATCTGAACTACGTTTGCCTCATGCATACAATATCATTATACTTAACATTTTATTATAAACTAGCAAAATGTAGCATGACATTTGAATGAGGTATTTAAAATATGGAGCCAAGAAATTTTAAGTATTTAGTTGCAGAAATGTATTCGTAAATGGAATTAAAGCCTTAAGAGAATCAAATGTATATAGCCCCCATCCCCACCCTTGCTAATTTTAAAACGAGAAAAAAGTTCTCATTAGTATGAACACGAGTATTAAATTTTATAATGGATTTAAGAAGAAACTGCAATAAAACATAGTCATTACAATCAGTGTACAACATTCCTTGTTTAGAAGATAAAGCATAACATTATTTAGAGTATCTCTCAGTAATTATAGGCTAATGAAATATTTTAGATACATTAAGTATAAAAAAATAATGTCGCAAATTTCCAAAGGATAATGTTAACATAGTATAAAAAAAACATTTTGGAAAATGTTCTGCTTTTCTGTTTAAAACAAAAACGTTAAAAACAGTTATATGATTCTTTCGACTATATTTCTTTTACGAAATTTAGCAATAAAAATAATTAGTTAGTTGCAGTCTGTTTTTATAAATTAAAAAAATAAAAAATAATGCATTATACGAGTAAGGCTCACATAATAATCTACTAAAAAATAGTAGATTGTGTGTTAAAAACACAGAATAAAAAGTGAAATTCTTAAAAAATGTATATTGCATTCTTGTTAACGCATTAAATAGTTAATTAACATCTCAAATACGTTATCATCATACATAATATCATTATACTTAACATTATATTTTACTATCAAAATGTAGCATAAAGCATGTCATTTAAATAAGGTATTTAAAATATGTAGCAAAGCAATTTTAAGTATTTAGTTGTAGAAACTTATTCACAAATGGAAGCAAAGATTTTTCAGCGTCAAACGTTTATTATTCTCTTGTGAATTTGAAAATGAGAGGAATTTCCTTCATAAATATGAATATCATATTTCATAATCGTTTAGGATTAAAATGCGCTAAAACTTAATGATTATGGCTATGATGCAACATTCCTGGATCGTAAAATACAGTATGAATGCCTCTAGATTCTAGGCATATCTTAATATTTAAATGAGCTTAAAATGTTTGAGGTAGGTTAAAAATAAAAGTAATTGTCAAAAATGTTGAAACAAGTAGGTGATATAGTATTGGTTTAAAAAAAAAATGAATTGAAATTTTTTCTGCTTTAAGTTAAAAAATACAGTATCACTCAAAAGTATTTTGACAAAGATATAATAATCGACTTAAATAAAAACAATAAAAAATTTAAAAAAAAAATAATCGTTTATTTTATTTAACTATATTCATAGTTTTACAGAATTTTAGCAAATTAACTATGATTTGCTAGAAAATAACTTGAAACCCTAGAAAAATCCAAGAATATTAAACAAAATAAGAGCGAATACAACGTTGTCAAAGTACTTTTGAGAGCTACTGTAAAACATTCACATGAAAATTAACCAATTTCATTTATGCTTGCAATTTGGCAACAAAATTATTATTCTGTCGTAATTTTTTCATAAACATATCCAACGAAAAATGTTAGCCCCCCCCCCCCTCCAAATATACAGGGCGTCCATGAAAGGATGTCCCAGTTTCAATAGTATATTATAACAGTTTAATTTAGACTATTTACAACAAATCATACATCCCATGGAAGGTAAACTAACCTAGTTTTTCTTACAAACGTTCATTAGGTGCACCTTTAGTTATACGGCACACATCCAACCTAAAGTCCAATTCTTCCCACACTTCGGTTAACAAGAACAGAGTAATGGGAGCAATTGATTCTTCTATTCTATGTCTCAACTCTGGCAAAACATTAGGTAGCGGCGGAACATAGACACGATTTTTTATAAAAACCATAATAAAAAAATCGCAAGGTTAAAACAGATTTTAAATCTTCAGCCCAGGAATACCGCTTTATGCTCACGAATTGCTATTTTGCGTATGTGGCACTGCAAGCAAGTCAGCAACAAAGCAGTACTCGCGCATGCGCTTATCTGAAACTTTTTGAGTTACTATATTTTATGGAAGAAACGCCGCGGCGTTTACGAGTTTAAAAGTTAAATTTTCCTCAAGTGCGGCGTTTACGTTTTTTTTTTTTTTTTTTTTTTCCGCAAAATATTGGAGTAAAATAAAATTCTTAAGACTGTTTACAAGTCCCCTGCTTAACAACTTTCTGACTTCGCCGATAATGAAAACTGTGACATTTTCGATGACGTTAAAAAATATACAGCGTAGACTAAGAAAATTTACAACTCTTCTATTTTGATATTGGCGACTGAGATTTTGAGGACTTCGAATAGAAACTAAAGAAAGCATAAAGTAATTGTGACCCACTCATAAAAAGCGTGCCAAGTTTCGCCGACTACTTAAAACTAGTCGGATATACCAATCCCAAAACTTTCTTCTATCTCATGCATGTTAATACTTGAAAATTAGCTATCACACTACCAAAATTAAACGGCAATCTATGCCCATCATGAGGATTCTATAGATATGAAATTCCGTGCATTATTTCTTGAGATATGGCTTTCTACGAAATCTTGTAAATACAGCAAAATTCAGCCTAGCAGCCCCACCTATTGGGTGCTTTACACCAAAAGCTATGTTAAACAAAACTATCAAGCAACCACTTACGTCAAAGTCTAACTGAATCTGAAGTTTGGGGAAAATCCGTGCATTAGTTTTTGAGATAGAGTTATTGCGAAAATCATGAAAATGCCAGCATAGCAGCGCCACCTATTAGACGATTAGCACCAAAACCTAATCAGCAACAACTTGTGTTAACATCTAACTAAATCTGAAGTTAGATGAAAATTCGTGCATTAGTTTTTGAGATAGAGCTATTGCAGGAATCGTGCAAAATGCAGCAGAGCAGCGCCACTTGTTGAGCGATTTACACCAACACGTAATCAGCATCAAGTCATATCAAGGACTAACTACATCTGAAGTTTGATGAAAATTCGTGCATTAGTTTTTGAGATAGAGCTATTGCAGGAATCGTGCAAAATGCGGCAGAGCAGCACAACCTGTTGAGCGATTTACATCAACACCTAATCAGCATCCAGTCATATCAAGGACTAACTGAATCTGAAGTTTCATGAAAATCCGTGCATTAGTTCTTGAGATAGAGCCATTTCGGAAATCATAAAAAATGCAGAATAGCAGCGCCACCTATTGAGCGATTTCCACCAAAAACTAATCAGCATCAATTTGTATCAGGGACTAACTGAATATGAATTTTTATTAAATTCCGTGCATTAGTTCTTGAGATAGAGAGCCCACAAAATTTGTGTCACACACAGACACACAGACAGACTCACAGACAGACATTTTGTAAAAACATGTTTTTCGGGTTCTCTGACCTCTAAAACCGGAATTCGAAAATTTTCATGAATCCAATACTTTCTTCTTGTAAAGATAGAAGAAAGTAAAAAACGTGGAACGCCTTATAAGAGGGATCCCCGTCCCGCGCTCTGGATGGTTTTAAGTACTAACTGATGTCGCCTTAATTTACAAGTTACATTAAAATATTAAAAATTTATTTAAATATTTAAAATAAAATTTTAGACATCTTAAGATATTAAAAATTGGGACACCCTATATTGCTCAAGTCGCCCTTAGCAAAAAATGACATAGAATTACCATAAAAAAACCATACAAAAAACCATAAGTGAAATCTTATGGCTTTTTGCCTAAGGTAAAAAATATCGTATGGAAAACCATAGAAACAATGGCATGGAAATGGTACATATGGTAATTTTTATGGCACTGTATGGTAAATGTCTAAGGAGTTTTTGGGATAGCATTTGTATGGTAATTTTTATGACACTGTATGGTAAATGTCTAAGGAGTTAGTGGGATGGCATTTGTATGGTAATTTTTATGGCACTGTACGGTAAACATCTAAGGAGTTTTAGGGATGAAATCCTATGGCATTTGTATGGGGTTTCTGAATGAAATCTTATGGAATTGGGTCACAATCTATGGTGTTTTTAAAGTGAAATCTTATGGCATTTATATAGCATAATCTATGGTGTTTTAGAATAAAATCATATGGTATTGATAATTATCAAATAAAAAGGGAGCAATATAGAAGGGAGTGAGGAAGTAATTAGTATGCAATTAATGCTTTAAAATGATGTCTCATTTATGAAATTCCAAGTAAAATTAAGAGAGTTACACTCAAGATAACGGTAAAAAACAGCCAGGAACTTTTGAAGCTAATTCTTTTAAATCCTTTTTTTTTTATTTTTTGTAAATTTCCCTTTAAATATTATTCAAGGGTACATTATATGCATTATGGGATACATTTATCACAAAAAAAAAATTAAAAAACAATTTTATTTTAAAAAAAAAAGAAATTTTTTGTAATATTTTAGATGTTATGGAGAACTTTTCAAAATGCCCCATGCCCATTTCATATCAATGAAAATCCCCAATATTTTTTATACAAGTTTGGTTTATACACATAAATAAAACTGTGCATCAAATTTTATATATTTGAATATAAAGGTTAGAAAAAAATATTTTCTGATTTTTTTTTAATTTTGAGCATTTTTGCACCATATTTCTATAATTAACTACATTTAACTTTTACAATTATATTTATTTTCAAAAAATCATGCACAGTTTTATGACATATATAATGCCAAATAGCTATAAAAAATTTCAAAGCAATTGCAGGAAAAATTATGCTCATGCAACATTTTGAATTAATAATATCGACTAAATTTTTATACTGAGAAAAATTAATTTTAAGGCTTAATGAAGACAGAAATATTAAAATATGCCTTCTAATTGACTAAATTCACATACCACCACAGTTTCAATAAATTTATTCAATAATTTCATCAAATTAATGCGTTTATACAATTTAAATTTATTTTGAGAAAAATAAAGAACATAAGAAATCATTCGTTGATGAAAAAATTCGTAGTGTTACGAAGAATTTTTCGAACTGTTCTATGCACATTTCTTTGCAATTAAAATCACCAATATTTTTAATGCAAGATTGATTTATACATATAAATGAAACTGTGCATCAAATTTTATCTATTTTTAATATACAAGTTTTTAAAAAAATCTTAGTTTTATGAAATTTTCAGGATTTTTGCATCGTATTGCTGCAATTAGTTGCTTTTAACTTTTGAAATTATATTTAGTTTTAAAATATCATGCACAGTTTTATGAAATATATAAGGACAAACAGCCATAGAAATTTTCAAAGGAATCAGAGAAAAAATTATGCACATGGAGCATTTTGAAATAATCGATACCGTTGAAATTTATTAAAAAAATGAATTTTAAAATTTAGTACATGCACAAACATTAAAATACATCTTGTAATCAACTAAATCCCAATATGCCATAGCTTCAATAACTTTATTAAATAATTTCATCAAATAAATGTGTTTATTAATTTAAATTTATGTTTTGAGCAGCATAAGAAATCATTCATTGACGACAACAACCACATAAACATATAAGTACATATATATATACATTATATATATATATACACATGTATATGTGTATATATAACACTGGCACCTGGTTAACTGAAAAGTACCAAAAATTGTTGCCAAAAAGGGGCGGTAACGGTTATCAGATGTGTAAAATATTTAAAAACAGCTGCCTAGCGCTCCGCTCGGAACTTTTCCGTTATACGGATGCACCAATTATTTCAACCTTGATCGGGAAAAGGATTTTTATTGTAAACCATGTGACGTATTGCCATAGTTTGTAATAGAACTCCATCATATACCGTAAACATATATAGACATCATATACCATACACCATATACATATAGACATGCCATAGTTCGTAAAAGTCTATAATTTTCAAATGTTATATAATTAAAAGGCTCACGCCACAGATATCATATATGCCCCATACTGGCACGAAAACTTGTTACCATATCATCTATATCCGGTTACCATATCAAGCAAAATAACGACACTTTGGCGCCAGTTAAGTACCCGGTGCATATATGACATCTCTGCCAGGTTCACTTTACTATCGACAATGCTTCACGTGATTTTCATTTTGCACCAATTATTATGCTTGGCGACAATGGATTCCGTATAACAGAAAAGTACCATCCGCTCTGCCAAATTGGACTACAGTCAACAGTATTGTTAATAAAAAATAATAAAAAAAATAAAAAAAAACTGAAAATTATTTGAAATTTTGAAAAAAAGAAGAAAAAAAGAATCTTAGCTTTCAGTCGCAAAAGGGCAAAGGAAAAAAACAAAAAAATCAGTTGAATGGGAAGTGGAAGTATCTATCTGCCACAGGATAAAGCCATGAAATTTATTACTCGGTTGCAAAGAAAAATCTCCAAATTTATCAGTTGGTCACAAAGAAAAAAAAAAGCCTGCCTTGTGCGACATTATGCAGCCGCTCAGCAGTTTTTATGCAAGCAAAGCAAACATACTATGAACTATTATTTTTACACAATCAAACTGATTAGTAAAATTATCATACAAATTGAATATTTCCAACCTAGCGAAAAAATGCCCAGGCCGGCATTTGATTGCAAGTCAAAGATCTGGGTTCAATTTACGGCTTGGGCATTTTTTCGCTCAATTGGAAATATTCAATTCATATGATAACTTTACAAATCAGTTTGATTGTGTTAAAATAATAGTTCATCTACATATCCATTGTTTATATGGAGTTCCACACCTGCGGTTTTTCTGTTGAGCTACATGACAGACCAGATGTTACTACCAATAAAGTTTTCTGAGCGAAATATGCTGGCTGGTTGTTAGCCCAGTTAGCTTAAAAGGTAAAGCATTTTTCTTGTAAGCTAAGGATCTGGGTTCGATTCCCGGCCTGTGCATTTTTTCACTCAGTTGGAAATATTCAATTCGTATGACAAACATACTATGACTAGAGGTTCGATTACGTCTGACTAAGCAGAACTTGATTCCAGAAACACTCGAAACATGCACAATTTACAGCTTTCAAGTGTGAGATCTATTTACAGTCAAAGCAGGATTGACCCCCTGCACTTTATCCGAGGCAAATGAAAAACACAGGCTACCACAGTGCATCCCAAGTGTCTTTTTTTTACAGACTGCTAGAGTGACGCAATGCTCTTTTCATACACTTGCATTGGTGTATTCGAACATCACATGACTCCAGCGGGAGTGGGCTGACCCTTTTGCTTTCCATGTGCAAGGCGATTATTTCTATAATAAAAAATATTTTTTTGAATAAAAGTACATAAAAGTTGCCATGATCACAATGAATTCTTAGTACTTTTATGTTAGGCAGGCGAAAATCTCGCCAATAGCATTTTATAGCTTGCCAGATTTTTCGTGTGGTAAATTAAACCAATGCTTTTGATATTGAAATTAAATATCATAGTTTATGAAATTTATTACTTTTTCTCTTTTTTTTTTTTTTTTTTAAAGAAATAAGTGAAAGTCATGATTTTAAATATTTCACTCTTTAAGTTATGTATTTTAAATAAAATTAGTGAAAATATTATATTTTAAATTATACTAATGAAATACGAAAAAATGCAATGGTAAAAATGTTTGGCAATTTATTACCTGCATTTGGCTAACATAAAAAAACAGAGTTCTTGAATAAAAGTAGCATGATACATACATTAAGGGAGACTAAATATATTTTACAAGCTAAAACTCAATTAAAATCTGAAAATAAAAAAAAATGTTAATTAATAAATAAACAAACAAATTTTAAGTTTTCAAAGTGCTACTGCACACATTTATTTCAAAATAAAATTCACAGAGATATATATAAATAAACATTGGAATGAAATGAATAAAAATAAGAAAAAAATTAATTATTAACAGAAAATAGTGGTGTATAAACATGGGTTTTTTCTAGAAAAAAAAAAAACAGGCTGCAAATAACTGATATATTTACGTGCAGGGACTGGGCGCATCACTAACTCCAGGCCCATTTCAGATGCTTTGGGCTAAGCTCGAAATTGTCCTCGTTGTCCACATAAGGGACCGAACTTGGAACCTCCTGGTCGAACAGCCAGGCTTAAGAGATGCAGGAACAACAATACTGACATTCGACTCTGCTTTATATGTATATATAACACTGGCACGTGGTTAACTGAAAAGTACAAAAAATTGTTCAAATTGGATACAGTCAGTATTGTTTAAAAAAAAAACATTGAAAATCGCTTGAAATTTTGAAAAAAAAAAATAGTTTTCAGCTGCACAAGGGAGGGTGAGGGGCAAAGGAAAAGACAATAAAACTTTTTAGCTGAATGGGTAGGGGGAGGAATGATTAATTTTATCTATCTGTCACATGATAAAACCATGAAATTCATTAATCGGTTGCAAAGAAAAATCTCAAAATTTATCAGTCGGTCACAAAAAAAAAAAAAAAAAAAAAGCCTACCTTGTGCGACTGAAAAAATTTGTTGCCAAAAAGAGCAGTAAGGGTTGTTGGATGTGCAAAATATTTAATAAGGGTTACTAAGCATTGCCAAAACAGTCTACAGTCAACTATTTTTAGAAACAGTCACTATTTTTAAAAAGCACTGAAAATCGTTTGAAAGTTTGAAGAAAAAAATTCTTAGCTTTCAATTGTACAAGAAACGGGAGAGGGGGGGTTCCTTTCAAAACAAAATATTTTTAAAGGGCTGCCGGGCACTGTGCCCAGCCAAATTAGCCAACAGTCAACATTATTGTAAAAACTGAAAATTGCTTGAATTTTTTTTTTATCTTTGAGTTACACAAAGGGGGGGGGGGGAGGAGAATGGAAAAAACAATGTTTTTCAGTCAGGGTGGGGCAGGGGATTTGGGACTTTTGTACAGTATAGAGGAATTTTGTACTAAAGTACTCTTTTAAACATATCTACTCTAGATTATATGCAACATTCTGGAACACATACTACAATATTTATTTAATGAAACTGGAACATGTATTACACACACATAAAGATGATCATTTATATATTATAAATTTCAATGGGTCTGAAAAATTATTATGTTTATTATTAAAATGTTCGAAAAAATAAACACACACACTAATTTTTCAGTTTTATGAGTTTCTAAGCGATTACAGAATTTAGTGCGAATATCAATGTTGGATTTATTTGATTTTAATTTAATCCTTTTAAAACAAAATATTTTTAAAGCGCTGCCGGGCACTGTGCCCAGCCAAATTAGCCAACAGTCAACATTATTGTAAAAACTGAAAATTGCTTGAATTTTTTTTTTTTTTATCTTTGAGTTACACAAAGGGGGGGGAGGAGGAGAATGGAAAAAACAATATTTTACAGTCAGGGTGGGGCAGGGGATTTGGGACTTTTGTACAGTATAGAGGAATTTTGTACTAAAGTATTCTTTTAAACATATCTATTCTAGATTATATGCAACATTCTGGAATACATACTACAATATTTATTTAATGAAACTGGAACATGTATTACACACACATAAAGATGATCATTTATATATTATAAATTTCAATGGGTCTGAAAAATTATTATGTTTATTATTAAAATGTTCGAAAAAATAAACACACACACTAATTTTTCAGTTTTATGAGTTTCTAAGCGATTACAGAATTTAGTGCGAATATCAATGTTGGATTTATTTGATTTTAATTTAATCCTTTTAAAACAAAATATTTTTAAAGCGCTGCCGGGCACTGTGCCCAGCCAAATTAGCCAACATTCAACATTATTGTAAAAACTGAAAATTGCTTGAATTTTTTTTTTTTTTTTTATCTTTGAGTTACACAAAGGGGGGGGGGGAGGAGGAGAATGGAAAAAACAATATTTTTCAGTCAGGGTGGGGCAGGGGATTTGGGACTTTTGTACAGTATAGAGGAATTTTGTACTAAAGTATTCTTTTAAACATATCTATTCTAGATTATATGCAACATTCTGGAATACATACTACAATATTTATTTAATGAAACTGGAACATGTATTACACACACATAAAGATGATCATTTATATATTATAAATTTCAATGGGTCTGAAAAATTATTATGTTTATTATTAAAATGTTCGAAAAAATAAACACACACACTAATTTTTCAGTTTTATGAGTTTCTAAGCGATTACAGAATTTAGTGTGAATATCAATGTTGGATTTATTTAATTTTAATTTAATCCTTTTAAAACAAAATATTTTTAAAGGGCTGCCGGGCAGTGTGCCCAGCCAAATTAGCCAACATTATTGTAATAAAAAAAGAAGAAAAAAACTGAAAATTACTTGATTATTTTTTCTTTTAGCTTTCAGTTACCCAAACGGGGGGGGGGGGGGGACAATGGAAAAAACAATGTCTTTCAGTCAGGGTGGGACAGGGGATTTGGGACTTTTATACAGTATACAGGAATTTTGTACTACTTATTCTTTTAAACATATCTATTCTAGATTATATACAACATTCTGTAATACATGCCACAATATTTATTTAATGAAACTGGAGCATGTATTACGCACACATAAAGATGATCATTTACATATTATAAATTTCAATGGGTCTGAAAAATTATTATGTTTGTTATTAAAATGGTCGAAAAAACACACACACACTAATTTTTCAGTTTTATGAGTTTCTAAAAGATTACAGAATTTAGTGTGAATCAACGTTGGATTTATTTGATTTTAATTTAATCCTTTTAAAACAAGATATTTTTAAAGGGCTGCCGGGCACTGTGCCCAGCCAAATTAGCCAACATTATTGTAAAAAAAAAAAAAAAAAAAAAAAAAAAAGAAGAAAAAAACTGAAAATTACTCGATTTTTTTCTTTTAGCTTTCAGTTACCCAAAGGGGGGGGGGGGGGAGGAGGAAAATGGAAAAAACAATGTTTTTCAGTCAGGGTGGGGCAGGGGATTTGGGACTTTTGTACTACTTATTCTTTTAAAGATATCTATTCTAGATTATATACAACATTCTGGAATACATACCACAATATTTATTTAATGAAACTGGAGCATGTATTACACACACATAAAGATGATCATTTATATACACTATTTGGCCAAAAGGGACCGGTCACTTGTGATTTTAGACGTTTTGTTATTTATCTAAAAAAATACATGAGGAATTAACCTGAAACTGCAGGTGTATAAAACAGTATAGTAAAGGTCATATATTTCCGCGAAGATTTTTTCCCGAAACACCATGGGGGACTGTCAACAAATTGAAAAAGAACGAATATATTTCGGATAACCCTGTAAACACTAATGGAACAAAAGCGTTTAGCCTCAAGATTATTAATAAGTAGCTTATTGTAATGTACTGTGTTCATTTTTTTGAGGATAGCATGGATACTCATACAGAAATTAAGGTTTTTATAAAAACGGTCCCAAATTTCACCAAGTTTTTTGCTTATAATTTGCAGAGTTATTAATATAAAAAGCAGTTCTTTTCAGAAAATATGACGAACGATATTGTAGACAATAACCAGCAATCAGAATTAAAAAAAAATAATAGAAATTGGATGAAAAATGAACAGGTTTACTAAAAAATGTTTCACTGCGCTTGCGTGACTGGAATCAAAATATAATGTGCATATTGTGTTAGCTAAATGTATAGAGAAACTTTTGTAAAAGTCTCAAAAACATAGTTTGAAAAGTCTGATAATAATCGTTTATAGAATAAGCTCAAAATCTGTTGTTCCCAAAATGAAGCAAAAAGATGAGGTGTTGTATCCATATATTCATTGATTAGTACCAATACAGCATACACAATATTGCATGTATTATTCTATTTGGATACAGCCCCTCATCTTTTTGCTTCCTTTTAAGAATAATGGATTTTGAGCTCATTCTATAAACGATTATTATCAATCTTTACAAACTATGTTTTTAAGACTTTCACAAAAGTTGCTCTATACATTTAGCTAACACATTATGCAAATTATATTTGTATTACGTTCGAGCATGCGCAGTGAAGCATTATTTAGTAAACCTGCTCATTTTTCATACAATTATTTTTTTTTTCATTCTGATTGCAGGGTATTGTGTACAATGTTGTTTGTCATATTTTCTGAAAAAGAACTTTTTTTTATATTAAGAACTCTGCAAATTATAAGCAAAAAACTTGGCGAAATTTGGGGCTGTTTTTATAAAAACCTTAATTTCTCTATGAGTATAAATGCTATCCTCATAAAAATGAACACAGTATATAACAATAAGCCACTTATTAATAATCTCGAGTTTGAACGCTTTTGCTACATTATATTTTACAGGGTTAACCAAAAGATATTCGTTCTTTTTCAATTTGTTGACGGTCCCCTATAGGGTTTTGGGAAAAAATCTTCATGGAAATATATGACCTATACTATACTGTTTACACATCTGCAGTTTCAGGTTAATTCTTGTATGTATTTTTATAGATATTTAACAAAACGTCTAAAATTGCAAGTGACCGGTCACCTTTGGCCATATAGTGTATTATAAATTTCAATGGGTCTGAAAAATTATTATATTTGTTATTAAAATGTTCGAAAAAAAAAACACACACATTAATTTTTCAGTTTCATAAGTTTCTAAGCGATTACAGAATTTAGTGTGAATATCAACATTGGATTTATTTGATTTTAATTTAAAACATTTTAAATCAGATATATATACATTTTAAAAACTTAAGAAGTTAGTTATTAATTAGTTTGCATTTATAAGTACTTAAAATTATACTTATATTTAAAAAATATATAAACATATTTCAGATTACTAACCGTATAATCCTTATTTTTATTTTCCAAATCTGTCCATAAATAAATTATTTTAACAAATTGTATGTTCACAAGGACAAAATGAAATCTCTACATTAATATGAATAAAAATACTTTTGAAAGACATATATTTAATTATTCCAAAGTTTTCCATATCCTTGCAGAAAATCTCCATTTTTTTTTTTTTTTTTTTTTTTTTTGTATTAAAAAAAATCGCATAAGGTTTAAATGTTTTCCAATAGGTAAATATACATTATATGCATTAATTGTTTAATATTTTTCACAATGTATTCAGTGTGTACAATAGAACGTGTTAGCTGAGATTATTTTTAATTTAGAATTTTTATTTTTAAATGTGATGTTTCATTTAAGTGAAATTTAAAAAAAAACATAGAATTTTAGTTTTCAGCCTCTCCCACCGTTTAAATTTACAATGTATTCATATGGCAAAACTTAATATTTATCATAAAATATCTTGACGTAAATTTGAAATATGTTTTTTTAAGTTGATTTAAATCAAAGATTAAAAAAAAACCATATTGATTTAAATCACGGGGCCACTTAAAAAAAACTACTGTGGGTTTTTTCAAATTTTCTCGTGTTTTCACATCTGTATCATTATTTAATCTAAGGTATGAGAATGCGGGGAAATAAATGAAAAAGGGGGGGGGGAATGCATTGTACGACTGAAATAATTTGTTGCCAAAAGGAGCAGTGTAAAGTATTTTAAAAGGGCATTATTTCCCTTAAATAAACATTTTTGTAAGTACATCTAATTGAAGTTTTTATTCATTCAAATTGAAAGTACCTTACAAAAAAAGTTCACATCCCTCCCCTCCTTTTTCGCCCCCCAAAATCAAATTATGAGCTATTAGAGTCCCAATGATTTGATAAATATAGCAGGATCACTTAGCTTAATATATTATATTGTCATAAATAAATCAACATGCAAATGAAAAAATTAAATAAGAATCTCATACCATATGATTTTTTCATGGGGCTAAAATGCTGAGTCCTCTTTAAATAATCTCTCATACAATCAACAGCATCAGCTTTCCATTTCTTAATCAATGTTTCTTCAGGGGGCATTTACTAATTTTCTGAATATCCAAAGCAGACATCAGCTACAAACAAAATTATATAAAACATTAAAAACATTATAAAAAACAAATTTACTTTCACAATTTTTTTCTAAAACACATATTTATCAAAAAACATAAATTTACTCAACACACAATATAAAAGTTATATTTAATTAACCTTATTTTGCTTTTGCATTCTATTGAAACAAAATGCTTCATTTAAAAGTTCTAATTGCTTTCCTTAAAATAAAATTTATACTTTAAAGCCTACAATTATATTGCACTAATGAAGAAATCAATTATCTACATGACATTTATCGATTCACCAGAAGAAAATTTCCTTTACCTAGAGTTAACACTATGGCCAAGCACAGTGCATAGTGGACCTTCTTTGACTTGTCCACTTTATATGTCCTGTAGCCCTATTCAAACTACATATGTGCCCGTTGATCCTTACTGCTCTTTTTGATGTACCTTTTCTGTTAATTTCCTAGCAAAATACATCGATCTCGGATGTAAAAAAAAAAGTATGAATTTCATCAATCGGGCGAGGCAAAAAAAATAATGAAATCTGCTAATCGGCTAAGGAAGAGGGGGGGGGGGGGGGAGATCTGAAATTTGTCAATTGGTCGCAAGAGGGAAAAAAATAAAATAATTTGTCAATCAAACACAAGGGAAAAAAAAATCTTAGATCAAATTGTCGTAAAAAAAAAATAAAATGAAAAATTTATCTGTCCATATATCGTTTAAAAAATGCACACAATTTTCAATTGCATCCTGCAAATTTCACCAGTAAGTCGCAGGGACAAATCCAGAAAATTTTAAGTGTTGTCAACTGTGAAAAAAAAAATTGCAAAATTCGTTGAATGGTCACAGGAAAATATCGTGAAATTCTTCGATTGTATGCACAAATATGTCGCAAAATTCACCAGTCGTTCAGAAAAATATTATAAAATTCTACTAAAAGGGAACACTAAATAAACCATCTCAAAATATGCTTTATGAACAGGGCAAAAGAGTGCCATTTTGGAAAGCAATGTGCCCCTATTTTATTAAATTCCCGACAGGCAGCCCTTTTTTCCCATATTTAATACTATTACAATTGATTCATAATGCAATGACGTTTTTCAAACCTCACTGACACATGATCAGATATCCGATACTGACAGTTGATACAGGTTTTAAGCTGTGTTTCTTTCTCTTTTTTTTTTTTTTTTTTTCCCCACACTGCAAAAGGTTTTCAAAAACATGTCAATAAAACTTAACGAAAAATCCAAACAGAAAAGAAAATCTGAAAAAGTAAATTTTGAATTCTTATGTAAATGTTAGTAGTTAAGTAATACCTACACTAACATGAATTTGCAGCTTTAAATTTAAATTATCAAAATTCATAAGGATATCCCCCACCCCTCCCTCTTCACCAAAGAAAAGGCTAAAATACCTGTGAGTACTCATTTAGCAAAAATGCTAAAGAAAACCTTGAGTAGACATTCATAATTGGAAAAGGAATTATGGTACAACCATTTACTGAGTGTAATTAAACTACCTTCACCAAAGTAAATATAATATTATAAGTACATTTTAATTGCATTCTAATTTAACTTGGCTTATGTATGTAACGATGAAATTTTGCAATCAATTTTGCACTTTCTTGCGTGCTAGAATAACACAAAATATGTACACAATTCCAACACATTAGGAACATGTCCACAACATCATTTTAATATTCTTAGAACTTCATTTTAAATTAATACATTTTTAAGGCATGTTTCCATTAGCCGGTAACATTTAATAAATCGATAAATTGCCAAATATAGTTTAGGTTTCAGGGTTTGTAAATATTATATTTTTTTAAATATAAAGAATAAGTTTTGATGATATATATTATATTTTATATGAATTAGAAACTAAAACATAATGCAGATAACGTGAAAACTTAATAGGTAAAACACTATTCTGAATGTTTTTTTTCTTCAATATGACAAAATTGAAGATCATCTAATTCAAAACTAAAGAAACTGTTCCTCCAGCTCAAATCGTGGTTTCTCGTAATTATTTTTATAAACTTCGATAATAAAATTTTTTTATGAAATTAGATTAGATTAATAAAATTGATACTATTAATTAAGAGTTTCAGAACTTTACAGAAACGCTAATCTTCATATATACACTATATGTACATACATAAAGATTAGCGTTTCGGCATATAAAGCGGTTCTGCAATAAAAATAAAACTTTTTACATAAGCTTATGTAAAAAGTTTTATTGCAAATTTATGGCATAGAAGGTTGTTTACAAACATTTTGAATATCTTTATGCTTGTAAATATACAGTACATTAAAAATTTTAAAATTGTTCGGGCAATCAATAATGTTGCAGTGACAAACTTAAAATCCACTTTCATTTCAGCGTATCACGTGTAAGAAAATGTATAACAATCTAACAAACACAAGAATATTGTTATGGCAAACGTTATATAAGTAAAATTAAGATCAAATAAGGTAAAAAAACAGATAAATAAATAATTGAATATGTCCAGTAATTATGTAGCCAGGGTGCTTTGATGGAATTACTGCGTATTCGCTCTTAGTAAACATGACGCGGCACAAGCGACGCGAGTGAGAGGTAAACAAAACAAACATGGCGATGGCAGGCGTTGCCATTCTCCAAATCTAAATGTATGAGTAGCGGTCTTTATCAGTGTTGAATTCAGGCACTTTTCTCCGGGAGGGATTTTTGTGGTTCCGGGGGAGGGGGGCATTATACAGTTCCAGGGGGAAATTTCATTTTTTTGAAACTGAATTTCATTTTGTATTTTTCATTGAAAATACAAAATCTCAAATCTCCCGGGAATGGGAGCGACATCTCATTGCTCCGGGGGTGGGGGGGGGGTCCTCCCCGGCCACCCCCTGAATTCAACACTGGTGTTTATCCAAATCAGATACAAGGTCCCGAATTAGCATACGGCTTTTTAACACAACTTTTTTTGTACTATAGTTACAAAAAATCAATATATTATCAACTTTCAAAAGGTATTGTATATTTTAAGTAGGGATGGACCGAATAGTGAATTTGGCAGAATATCGAATATTCGGCCAACATGTAAACCGAATTCCGAATATTCGGCTTGCCGAATAATTTTAAATTTCAGAGTTTCAAAGTATTAAAAAGTTAAATAAATCGTCATTATTGGTTAATTTTCTTACGTGATACTTTTTAAATAGCAAGTAAAAAATGTAAAAGCATTCTGTTTTATTTAAATATAATTTTATTTCTAATTATTCTAAATATCATTATTAACTGATAGTTAAAAATAGAAGTTGTTTTACGGTTTAAAAAAAAAAAAAAAATTAAGGCTTTTTAAATATTCGGTCTGGCCGAATATTCGGTATACCGAAATCTCTTATATTCGGCCAAGCCAAATATTCGGCATACCAAATAGTTTGATATTCGGCCTAACCGAATATTCGGTAACATGGCCCAATAGGCGGGATACCGAATATTCGGTGCATCCCTAATTTTAAGATTCTACCATGCACCATGCTTTGAAATACCATACAATTTATGGTACAAGTAATCATAGCAAACGCGGTAGCGTTAAGCTATAATATGATTAAGAAATAGAAAATGCAAACGACTTTCTTAAATTTCTGGAGAACCAGTTGACATACGACTATGATTTTTCTTTTGAACGATAGAACTCGACGAGACGAATAAACTGATAGCATTTAAAAAATTACTGTAGCTTTCAGTAGTTTTTTATTTAATCTTAAACGAAAAAATGAAGACACAAAATTCAACAAAGTGTAGCTAACGTTCCAGTGGGTGGATTAACTTCGTTTTTGTTTTATTTAGATCCTCTTGTTAAAACTTAGAATAGGTTTTTTTTTCATCTTTGTATGTTTGACGGTCGCTGAGAAAATCGAAATTGTCTTTTATAATGTCCCCATAAAATTATAGAAATCTCTCCTTTTCATTTTCTAATTTTCTAATTCAATAATTTATTTCATGTTGCCACTCCCTAAAAAGCAGTACAATAATTTTTAAAAAAGGATAACACGTGTACTTTTGTTTTTATAAGTCAATAAAAATTGAAATTCAACTTACAGATTTTTGTAGTTTTGAAATCGACGTCAACCTAAGCAGATAATGCATAATTTTCATAAATATATATATAAACTTTCTTGATTAATATTTTGAACTGGAGTAATAGACACAATGAAGCACAAACGAGTTGATAGGAAAAAGAAAAACAGGGTAAATCCCAACCTTCTGTTCAGGAGCTAAATGTAAGGTTTTTTTTAATTATCATCATAACATCCTGACTTACACAAGCGATAGTTATGCAGTAATATAAATACTTCACATACTAAGCATACCTTAAAAAATACCATTATTTATTGCTATTTCCTTTTTAAAATAATAGAAAGTAATTAAAAAATATATCTGTAACTGCTATTTGAAAACGCGGTTTTCGTTAAATTGGCGTCAGAAAAAAAACCCCGCGCCAAACCCGTTGTGTATATGAAATCTGTGCCTTAAATAATTAGGGTTTCATTTAACTTTAGGTACTTTTGCTTGAGATGTTGTCGAAAATGTACAGCAAAAATATACGGTACTACTTGATTATCCCGTCGACCAATTTCGCCAAACTATTCGCCAAATGATACAAACTGACATAATTTTTATTTTAAATAGCGGAAGAATAAATAAATAAGTAAAACATTAATAAAAATACCAATAAAAACTTGGGCACAGATGTCATATACGCTCCATATTGGCGCGATTTTTTCCGACGCCAATTTGCCGAAAACCTCGTTATATCATCTATATCCGGGTTACCATATCAAGTAAAATAACGACACTTTGGCGCCAGTTAAGTACCCAGTGCGTATATGACATTGGCGGCGTAAAAAAAATCGCGTCAATATGGGGCGTATATGACATCTGTGCCAAAACTTGAATTAAAAATCACTTGATAACGTAACAAACACGTGTATCGTGTTTAATGTCAAGTGAATGTAACATTTACTATGATCCATTATTGTCATTTAAACTTATAGTTTGGCGATAATTTTTTGGTCGACAGGATAATCAAGTTGTACCAAATGGGGTACAGATGTCATATACGCACCACGGTCGCGCGATATTTTTTCTGACGCCAATTTGGCGAAAACCTCGTTTTCGAATACCAGTTACATATATATTTTTAAAAAGGGATTAACAATAAATTTATAAAAGTTTAATTAATAACAATAGAACAAAACAATTTATATAATTTAAAAAAAGAAAATAAAAGTAAATAAACAATTTATTAATAAATAAACAACAACATTCGGGTTACCATATCAAGCAAAATAACAAAACTTTGGTGCCAGTTAAGTACCCCGATGTGTATATGACACTAGCATCAGAAAAAAATCGCTTCAACGTGATGTTCATAGTTCATATGACATCTGTGGCGGTTCGAGTACACTTCGGAACGTTACTTTAAAATCGGTGAGTTTCATCGCCAAAATCGCCAAGATGCTTAGTGATCATCGCCATTGAATATGTAAATAATGCCATATTTGCAAACTTCTAGGTCAAAATATAAGTGGAACCTCGGTTCACGACCACCTCTGTTTACGACCAGTTCGGTTTATGACCAACTTCGATGATCAAAGTTTGACTCGGTTGGCGTGCAATATCTCGGTTCACGACCAAGGCTGCCGAATAGTTCAGTTGGCAACCCTCACATAACTGTTGTTATTAGTCAAGTTTGGAGTAACGAGTGCTTTGTGTATTACTGTAAAAATAATTAACTTTTTGTTTTACTTTTACTCGGGTTTGCGCTAATATTAGCTCTCATTATGGCTTCTAACAATGAAAAAGTGCTTAGTGTGCTTAGAGAAAGCAGTAGTAAGAAGCTTAAGCGAATTACTGTTCAATAAAAGAAATTGTAGCAAAACATGAAAACGATGTTAGTATAATCGGTCTAGCTAAACGATACGATGTGGCCTAAACCTTCAATTTCCACGATAATCTATGTATATATATATATTACGCTATCGTATGTGTCACAGAAATCGCGATTATTTTTTAATTTTTTAATGGCAACGCTCGAATGAAACGCATCTCATTGTTTATAGAACAGCATTTAATGCATCTCTATACTTATAAGGGGGTTGCCATAGGCTGGAGCCTGTTTTGTCGCCAAGTACAGTCAAGTTTGTCGCCAACTTGGCGATATATCGCCAAATACCTATAGACTTCCATTGTAAACCAATAGGGTTTACTTGTTTAGAGAGAATCAACAAATTGAGATATTTTAATGGAACAAAAACTAATATCAGTTTGAGGAATTATATTAATCATATTTAAAGGAGCCCAAGTAAATTAAATTATGAATAAAAATAACGTGAATTTGATTAAAAAAAAAAACTTTTAACCTCTTAAAACGGTGTGTATCACTTGGTTAAATAGTGCATTATTGTGCAAAATAAGATAAAAGTATTGGGAATATTTAAAAGCAACTCAGGTTTATTTATATTCAATATATAATTATCAAAAAATTTAAATGACTAGTATTAAAAAATGCTCTGACGAGCACCAAAAAAGGCTAATATGTTATTAAGTATGAAAAAGGGTTTGACAAGTGCTTCTAATTGAGCATGAAAAAGGACAAGGGGTACCTTCTTGGCTGCAGCTCACTGTCAATGCCAACTTTGAAAAAATCATATTTGCGCTTTTTCCATATAAAAAAAAATCAGCCACAGTTACGATAAAAATGTGTAGTGTAAAGACACAGCCAGTAAAGACGCAGCCTGATTAAATATGAATGTAAGGCGACATAGTACCAAAAATCTTAGTTCCTGCAGCGTATTACACTCATGCAGTGCCACCAAGCATGCCCGCAGTGTAGAACCGTACAGAAAACTGATTTGTAGTGCAGTGCAGACTGTTGCAGCAGTCTGCACAGGAACAATTCCACATGTGCACGCATAACAGTATAATGCATTCATTGATTGTTGAAATTATATCCAAGTGGCTGTGGCTGTAAGATGTACTATGCAGAACAACAGTGCTTATGTAAATTGTAAACGAACATTAGACGCATGCACCTTTAATACGGAAGTACAAAAGCACAATGTGAGTGTGCACTGAGGTTCAAAACCATAATAGGAATGTACAGTGCAGTATAGTTTGTAGAAAAATAATAGTACACAGTGCACTGTACAAATTTGCATTGCAGACGCATGTGCAGTACAATAGTGGAACAGTGCAGTTAACATGTAAAGCACGACGGAAAGTTTTACCAAAGTACTGCGAATATATATTTTGTATGGAAAAAGCGCAAATATGATTTTTTCAAAGTTGGCATTGACAGTGAGCTGCAGCCAAGAAGGTACCCCTTGTCCTTTTTCATGCTCAATTAGAAGCACTTGTCAAACCCTTTTTCATACTTAATAACATATTAGCCTTTTTTGGTGCTCGTCAGAGCATTTTTTAATACTAGTTACCATATGATTTTACCATACATCATGCTATGGAATACCATATAATTTTGGTACAAGCAATTACCATATGATTTTACCATTCATCATGCTATGGTATGCCATACATCATGCTATGGTATACCATACAGTTTATGGTACTAGCAATTATCACATGATTTTACCATACATCATGCTATGGTATACCATACAGTTTATGGTACAAGCAATTATTACAAGATTTTACCATACATCATGCTATGGAACACCATCGAATATATGGTAAATTTCATTACCCTATAATTTTACCATACATCATGCTATGGAACACCATTGAATATATGGTAAATTTCATTACCCTATAATTTTACCATACATCATGCTATGGAACACCATTGAATATATGGTAAATTTCATTACCCTATAATTTTACCATACACTTTGCTATGGAATACCATAGAATGAAGAATGTTTTCCATATGGATACAGTATGTTTCCATATAATGCCATAAAATTTTTATGATTTTCCATATAAAACCATATGTTTCCATAAAAAATCCTATGTCATTTTTTGCTAAGGGGAGCGACATCTCATTGCTCCGGGGGTGGGGGGGGGTCCTCCCCGGCCACCCCCTGAATTCAACACTGGTGTTTATCCAAATCAGATACATGGTCCCGAATTAGCATACGGCTTTTTAACACAACTTTTTTTGTACTATAGTTACAAAAAATCAATATATTATCAATTTTCAAAAGGTATTGTATATTTTAAGTAGGGATGCACCGAATAGTGAATTTGGCAGAATACCGAATATTCGGCCAACATGTAAACCGAATTCCGAATATTCAGCTTGCTGAATAAGTTTAAATTTCAGAGTTTCAAAGTATTAAAAAGTTAAATAAATCGTCATTATTGGTTAATTTTCTTACGTGATACTTTTTAAATAGCAAGTAAAAAATGTAAAAGCATTCTGTTTTATTTAAATATAATTTTATTTCTAATTATTCTAAATATCATTATTAACTGATAGTTAAAAATAGAAGTTGTTTTACGGTTAAAAAAAAAAAAAAAATTAAGGCTTTTTAAATATTCGGTCTGGCCGAATATTCGGTATACCGAAATCTCTTATATTCGGCCAAGCCAAATATTCGGCATACCAAATAGTTTGATATTCGGTAACATGGCCCAATAGGCGGGATACCGAATATTCGGTGCATCCCTAATTTTAAGATTCTACCATGCACCATGCTTTGAAATACCATACAATTTATGGTACAAGTAATTACCATATGATTTTACCATGCATCATGCTATGGAATACCATATAATTTTGGTACAAGCAATTACCATATGATTTTACCATTCATCATGCTATGGTATACCATACATCATGCTATGGTATACCATACAGTTTATGGTACTAGCAATTATCACATGATTTTACCATACATCATGCTATGGTATACCATACAGTTTATGGTACAAGCAATTATTACAAGATTTTACCATACATCATGCTATGGAACACCATTGAATATATGGTAAATTTCATTACCCTATAATTTTACCATACATCATGCTATGGAACACCATTGAATATATGGTAAATTTCATTACCCTATAATTTTACCATACACTTTGCTATGGAATACCATAGAATGAAGAATGTTTACCATATGGATACAGTATGTTTCCATATAATGCCATAAAATTTTTATGATTTTCCATATAAAACCATATGTTTCCATAAAAAATCCTATGTCATTTTTTGCTAAGGGCGATCTGACGCTGTCGAAAAAAGTAGCGTTCCCACAGGTGCGGCGATTACGATATTTTAAAGCTATTTCAGGCCAATATAGAGGAGTGCGGTGTTTACAATGGGTGCGGCGTTTCTTCCATAAAATACGGTACTCTTTATTTGTGGCATTGAAAAAACACTCTACAACGCTTATAGTTGATACTACTAAAATTTAAAACTGGAACATTCTTTATGGACACCCTGCTTAACCAAAAACGAAAATATACCATTACCTCTTAAATTTACCCATTATTCCGAAAAGCGTTCTTTATCATTAGAAGCTCCAAAAACCAAGATATTTTCCTTTGGTTAACAAGTTCGGAGTAATGGAAGCAACAGCCTCTTCAATTCTGTGTCTCAACTCTTGGAAATATCTTCAAGTATCTTTGTTTTTGTTTTTGTTATGTTTGTAAAAATTGATTTAACCCTTAAATGCCTGATTTTACAAAAATCATTGTAATAATGTTTTTCGGCTTTCATTTTTTAAATAAATCATGGGAAAAATACTTAAAAAAATCATATTTTGTTTTAAGTATGGTTTACGGCTAAAAAACAATTTGTAACTCATCGGAAAGACTGGTCTTTAATTGGAAAAATAATTTTCCTTGATAAAATTCTATAGTATTAAATACACAAGAATTTTAGGAACTATAATAAATAACAATTTTTACTTGTTCACTGCAGAACAAAATAGAGCAATTCGCAAGCTTCCAAACAAAACAAAAAGAAAAAGTAGCAACTATTGAAAAATCAAATCTATCTTTATTCTTAAACAGCACAGGTGTTGTCATCTACATGTTGAAAATCGATTTAATAATATTTTCAGAATGTATTTTATTGGAAAAATTAGGCATTATAGCTTAAATATTATTCTAATAGTATTTTAGAGCCTAAAATTAGTATGTTGCCGAAAAGCAACAACCGGCATTTAAGGGTTAAAAATTTTTAGTTATTAGTGGCTTGGCAAAGGATTGACCTAGAAAAAGATTGATGTCAAAAAGAATGCACTGTAAAAGCACTTATTTTCGCGAGGCCTTAATTTTCGCGATTTTCGCGAGCCCGTAGTAATCGCGAAAATTTAAGCCTCGCGAAATATATATATTTTTTTCGCCTCAAATGATAATAAAAAATCAGAAATTTTTCACTTATCCAAAATTTAATGATTACAGTTACTTAAATAAGAAATAAGTACCAAAATTTCTTGAATACTTGCAACTATTTCTTGAATACTATACAACTACTTCTTGATAAAAACAATTATACAACTAATAGAATGCAGCTCATTCACTTACAATATTTATATCAGCTTCTTTGAAGCCATTCATTTTTACAGCAATGGTTAGACGAGGGAGGGGAGGGGTAAAGAACTTTTTGGACAAAAGGAAGTTTCTTAAATTGCCTTATTCAAAAGGGGTTCTATTTAGGTAGTTGCGGAATTTTTCAACTTTCGGTGCAGTTCATATAAAATTCGCGAAATTTTCAGCTCGCGAAATCACCGATATCTTCATTTTCGCGAAAATTACGGCTCGCGAAAATAAGTGCTTTTACAGTATTTTAAAATTAATCCCTCTGCGCAGAACAGTGTTAAAAGTAAAAAATAAGAATGATATAAGAACAATATAAACAAAATCAACAAATACAAATATTGCTTGACTTGACGTTTATTATCACTTATAAACAGCTATAAATAATTTTAGATACCCTATATAAACCTCATTATTAGTATAAATGTCTCCGAGAAAATTAGTCACTATATAAAGCAAAATTGATTGAAGTGTAAACGAATAAGGCTTATTTTCATCTGGTTCATGCTTTACACAAATTTCAGATGATTAATAGCTGGATCTTGGTCGTAAGCGGAAATAAAGACATATTGCGTGAGTTCATTTTCGAATATAAACACGTTTATGTCTCTGTGAAGGAAAATGCATTCGAGGAAATGTTACTGTTAAACGTTGTTATAGCATTTTATGATCGCATTAGATTTAGTGATGTAATAAACTGCCCTAGCACGTGTGGAGAAGAAATTTATTTGCAAAAATCTAAGAATCATACATGGGTTCCACGAATGAATGTCTTTTATATGTTGCAAGACTACATTTATGATTCATTAGTTGAAACTCACTGAAGAGTGTAAAAATAAATATTTAAAAAGTCTGTTAAATAATAACTTTCCCTCCATTATATTTAATCAAAAGTCTTAGAAAATAGCATACAAAAACAGTGTTAAATTTTCGAAATTTATTTGTTTTCACATTTGTCACTTAAATTCTCGCTCCGAAAAATATTTCATTAAAGTTTGGGGTTGATTTTTCATACTTGGGTCTAGACCAAGCAATGTTATGATGAAGGTATATTTTAAAATAAATGCCTCTGAGTAGAGCACTGCAATAGTTGTAAATAACAAGAATGAAAAATGATGCTTCAGGCATAGATAATTAAACACTTTCCTAAATTAACAGGATATTATTTAGCAATTTAAATTTTTTCTAAAGTTAATATAAGTTATCTAAACAAGCAACTTTAAAAAGTGCGTATTTTAGTAAAATTCAATTTCCTGCAATAGCTGTCCATATACGGCAGGCATGTCAAACTCATTTAGCGCCGCGGGCCAAATTAAGCATTATGTACTACGCCGCGAGCCATATTAAAAAAAAAGATAATAATATTACCATTGCACAGAATAAAATTTGTCTGTGCCATGTTAAAGAAATTTTAACCCAAAGTTCCAACATTAAGTACATGGTAAGTGTATATTAATTTTTCGAAAAAAAAAAAAAACACACAATTATTTTTATCAACCAAAAAAAATAATTAATTAATTAATTGAATATTATAAATTGCGTTTATTTTAAAAATTTCTTGTATACGCTAATCTAGATTTCGCATAAGCATACCTGTCAATCTTACATGTTATCTCAAAGTAAATATATATATATGTGGAATTTAATGCAATTGACCTTTCGTAATGAATACTTCTAATTGATGACTCGATGGTGTAGAAAAAACACGATTTTAATGTCAGGAGTAAGGCATGAATTCTATTTACAGGACACATACAAATTATATACAGGTTTTAATGGATAAAGGGGGCTTTTTGCGGCAATCTACCGACTTTCAATATACTTCGGCGCTCTATCGGAATCTGACTGGACGTCTTTCCAAGTTAGTCCGCAAAACAACTCTGAAGTTAAATCGAAACTTCGCTCTCAGGCTGGAGACTCAAAATCACTAACTCATCAAGTTTATTGTCTTTTAGAAATTGCAAGCTCTATCAGTTCTCATGGGAATTAGCTGCACTCTCTTACTGCAGTCAGGATGTGGTCAGCATGTTTTGGAAAACGCAAGCCACATCCACACACACACACACACACACACACACACATATATATATATATATATATTAAATCTGAAAATCTATTTAATAAAACATGTCATATATAATCGCTACTTTTTTTATTTGATTTATTAAATACATTTCCTGGTTCAAATTAATTTATTTGACTTGAAAAACAACAAAAGGTTGCATATTGTATTTCAAAAAATTAGTCGATTGATGAATAATTACAGGAATTTGGAAACTCTGTATCCATGGCGCTAATATGGAATCGTGCTGAATTTTGATTAGCTGCAATAATAAATTCTGAACAATAATTTGAACAGAAATTATTAGAGGTGAAGGAAACAGATTAAACTGTTTCTTGAAATTCAAAAATCTTCTTTTGAAATCATTTTTTAATAGATTTTCAAAACATTTCCATGCTGGTGATTTTTGTTATAATGCAATCCGATACGTCCCTGAACAAACTCGACTGATGGCAGGCACTAGGCAAAGGATAATTAAATAAATGTAAAATGGTAAAGGCTTCGCGGGCCACAGATAAATGGTCAGCGGGCCAGTTGTGGCCCGCGGGCCGCCTGTTTGTCATGCCTGATATACGGCAATGTGTGCGAATGCTTTACCGTAGCTCTATACACAATCTGTAGATACCAAATAATACGCTCAAAATTAGAGGATTATAAAATGCAGTGGCTCTACTATGCTGGATTTTTCAAGATTTTCGCAATAGAACTATCTCAAAAGTATTGCACGGATTTTCATCAAACTTCAGATTCTGTTAGACGTTGACATGAGTTGTTGCTGATTAAGTTTTGGTGTAAATCACCCAACAGGTGACTTGACGTTTATTACCTCCTTTAAACTTCTGCAAATAAATTTAATCACTTATATATACCTCCTTATTAGTAAACGGTTCCGAGAAAATTAGTAACTATTTAAAGTAAAATTGATTTAAATGTAAACTAATAAGGCTTATTTTTATTTGGTTCATGCTTTACACAAATTTCAGATGATTAACAGCTGGATCGTGGTTGTAAACGGAAATAAAGACATCTTGTGTGAGTTCATTTTCGAATATAAACACGTTTATGGTTCTGTGAGGGAAAATGCATTCGAGGAAATGTAACTGTTAAACGTTGTTATGGCGTTTTATGATCGCATCAGATTTAGTGATGTAATAAATTGCCCTAGCACGTGTGAAGAAGAAATTTATTTGCATAAAACTAAGAATCACACATGGGTTCCACGAATGAATGTCTCATGTAGCAAGATTACATTTATGATTCATTATTTGAAACTCACTGAAGTATGAGGAGTAAAAATTAATATTTAAAAAGTCTGTTAAATAATAAATTTCTATCCATTATATTTAATCAAAAGTTTTAGAAAACAGCATACGAAAACAGTGTTAAATTTTCGAAATTTATTTCTTTTCACATTTGTATTTAAATCATCGCTCCTTAAAATAAATGTTTCATTAATGTTTGGGGTTGATTTTTCATACTTGGTGTCTTGACCAAGCAATGTGAAAAAGAAGGTATATTTTAAAATTAAAGCATCTGAGTAGAGCATTGTAATAGTTATAAATAACAAGAATGAACAAGTGGGTAAGTATGATCACAGACAGCTCAGATGGTTTCGTTTAATATTCCTTTCAAAACACTTATCCTTTCGCAAAATCTGCTAGTCCCACATTTCGAAACCAGGGGACGCACTCTATTCTAAACAAATCTTTATCCGAACGAAACTCTGTTTTACAACCTATGCGTAAATATATTAGTCGAGGGGATCGGGCTCATAGCACCCGAAATAGGTAAACGCCCCCTTGCGGTAAAAAGTGAAACTAAAATATGTAAGACTACGGTACATAATAGGAAAGAGTGGTCAAAGGGCTCTGCAATGATATATCACGTGAGTGGTAACGGCAAATTTAGAAAAGTTCCCCCCCCCCCCGTGTAAAAAGGGGGGAGGTTAGAAAAATTGCTTAAAATACACAAGTTAGAGCCCTGTGGGGTAAATAAAAAAAACTTGAAATTTTATTATATTTTATGTGATTGCAAGTGTTCTGCTATAAGTATGCAAAATTTCAAGTATCGAACTTAATTAGGAGCTTAGTTAGAAAAATTGCTTAAAATACACAAATTAGAGACTTTTTGAAATTTTTATGATTTGTCGTGTGATCGTAAATTTTCAGCTATAAGTATACAAAATTTCAAGTCTCCAACTTAATTAGGGCTCAGTAGAAAAAAATGCCTAGTCCGGAGGGGTAAATATAAAACATTTTCAAAATTTTTTGATCTTTCGTTTGATGTGAGGTGTTCAGCTATAAGTATGCAAAATTTCAAGTCTTCAACATATATAGTTTTTGAGAATGGGCTCTGTGACAGACGGACAGACAGACAGACAGAGGAGTGAGACAAATAGGGTTTCGTCAGCCGTACGCGATCTGTAGATACAACATAATGCACTCAAAATTAGATGATTTTAAAATGCAGCGGCGCTGCAATGCTAGATTTTTCAAGATTTTCGCAATAGCTCTATCTGAAAAAGTATTGCACAAATTTTCATCAAACTTCAGATTCAATCAGACGTTGACATAAGTTTTTACTGATTAGGTTTTGGTGTAAATTACTCAACAGGTGGCGCTGCCATGCTGCATTTTGCAATATTTACATGATTTTAGCAATAGTCATATCTCAAGAACTAATTCACGAAATTTCATATCTTTAGAATCCTCATGATGGGCATAGATTGGCATTTAATTTTGGCCCTCTGATAGCGAATTTTGAAGTATTAACATGTATGAAATAGAAGAAATTTTTTAGATTGGCACATCCGACTAGTTTTTTTCTTTTGCTGTATTTGTTATTCTAAAATTTTCTAAATTTCTACTGTCATACTCTAAAATTCCCCCCTCCCCCTTCCACGCCATTTGAACGTTTAAAACTTATATTTGCAAAAATGAAACTCCTTATAAAAAATGCATATTATAATTTATTAGTTTATTTAATTTGTAGATCCTTACATTTTTTTCGTTTTGGTCCTTGAAAGTCCTTAAAAGTCCTTGATTTTTATTTAAAGAAATGTGTACGAACCCCTATTCCTATAATCGATTTACTTTGTGTGTCTCTGTAAATGAGAGACAAATGATAAGCATTCTACAGTCTACAGAAAACATGTTGTAGTGCACTTAGGTGATTTAAATTATATTTGAAGTTTCACTGTATCAGTAAAATACACCGCAAACGATTTTCCTCCATATATCATAATGTAACGAAATTATTTTGTGCGTCCCTGTAAATAACCTATAAATGCTACTTATTCAATAATCCAAATAAAGCATTTTGTAGCCCATAACTGTGATGCATATCAATCGCATTATGTTTGAAATATCACGACATCCCTAAAATTCACTGCAAAAGATATCTTCCCTCATAAGTTCATGTAATGAAATTCTTTTGCCCGTCCCTGTAAATGATCTTTAAGTGATAAAGACTTCATTTTTAATACCAACACTGCAAATCTCTTACACTTTTCAGAACACTTTATAGAACACTTATATCGTCACCTTTTTTAGAACACTTTGAAGCTGATCTTTTGGAACAGTTTCCAGAATACTTCTGAGAACACTAATTTTTTTAAGCACATTTTCTAGAGCTTTCTAGAGCAATTTTTGAACTCTTTTGAGAACGCATGATTTCACAAGTATGCACAAATGTATTCTCAATCTGTTTTTAAATCTGCTCCTAAGTTTAGAATTAACAAATATCCAAAGCAGAACACTTTCGGTACATTTTCAGTACACTTTAGGAACACTCTCTTTATAGCGGAGCATATTCATAACAGATTTCAGTGCACATTTAAGGTACTTGTAACACTTTTTTTTAATCAAAGTGTTCCAAGTGTGTTCTCTATGTGTGCTGGGAATTTGCAGTGAAACATTTTGTTATAAACCTCAATAACCATTTTATGCAATCCATGTATATATACGATAAACAGACACAAAAACCGCAGACGGCAGGCAGAATTCCTAAACTCTTTCCACCTATATTGGAAAGCGTTAAAAATGATGTAAAAACAATATAAGCAAAATCATCTAATACAAAAATTGCTTCACTTGATGTTTATTACCACCTTTAAACTTCTGCAAATAAATTTAATAACGTATATATGCCTCATTATTAGTATAAACGGTTCCGAGAAAATTAGTTACTATTTAAAGCAAAATTGATTGAAATGTAAACAAACAAAGTTTATTTTCATGCTTTATACAAATTTTAGATGATTAATAGCTGGTGAATGGTCTTAAACGGAAGTAAAGACATCATGCGTGAGTTCATTTTCGAATATGAACACGTTTATGGTTCTGTGACGGAAAAAGGATTCCAGGAAAAGTTTCTGTTAAACGTTGATATAACATTTCATGATCTCATTAGATTTAGTGATGTAATAAATCGCTCCAGCACATGTGAAGAAGAAATTTAATAGCATAAAAGTAATAGTCTAAGAGCTAGCAACGTCAAAAAACACGTCATTTTTATCAAGGCTCATTTTTCTATATGTTCTTCCGTTTTATGGTGTAGTACGTTTGCAACCGGTCTGGCAGTCCGGAGACATTGCGTTTACCAGTGACAGAAGGGGTTATACAGGTCAAAAAACTTCAAAATTACGTTATTTTATCAAGGCTCATTTTTTATATGTTCTTTCCTTTTATGGTGTAGTACGTTTGCAACCGGTCTGGCAGTCGGGAGACGTTGCGTTTACCTGTGTTAGAAAGGGTTATGCAGGTCAAAAAACGTCAAAATTACGTCATTTTATCAAGGCTCATTTTTTTATATGTTCTTCCCTTTTATGGTGTAGTACGTTTGCAACCAGTCTGGCAATCCGGAGATGTTGCGTTTACCAGTGGCTGAAGGGGTTATACAGGTCAAAAAACTTCAAAATTACGTCATTTTATCAAGGCTCATTTTTTTTTTATATGTTCTTCCCTTTTATAGAGTAGTACGTTTGCAGCCCGTCTGGCAGCGCGGAGACGTTGCGTTTACCTGTGGTAAGAGGGGTTATGCAGGTCAAATCACTTCAAAATTGCGTCATTTTAGCAGGATTTTTGTAAGTAACATTTGTTTATACTAACTATTTGTGATATTAATCCATTATTGCCAGAGGTTACCAATTTCGCTTAGACCCTGCCAGATCCACATTTATAGATAATATATTACTCTTTGGCTATCAGACAATCTATAATAAATTTGCCAGACCCAAATGCGGTTGCAAAGTTAATGCCAGACGGCTTTTAAT
The DNA here is from genome assembly GCA_963932465.1 of Maratus speciosus. Taxonomy (NCBI): domain Eukaryota; kingdom Metazoa; phylum Arthropoda; class Arachnida; order Araneae; family Salticidae; genus Maratus; species Maratus speciosus. The sequence goes on from OZ010799.1 coordinate 90,802,807, forward strand.
ATGGCAATCGAAGTGTCTGTTTCAAGAGTGGTTTATAGTTTAAAAATTATAAGTTATCTTTACGTCATTTTATCAAGCTTAGAAATTACAAGATGTTACTCTTTGGCTAGCAGACAGCCTATAATTAATTTGCCAGACACAAATTCGGTTGCAAAGTTAATGCCAGACGGCTTTAAATATGGCAACGAAAGTGCCTGTTTCAAGAGTGTTTTATAGTTTAAAAATTATAAGTCATCTTTACGTCATTTTATCAAGCTTAAAAATTACAAGATATTACTCTTTGGCTAGTAGACAACCTATAATTAATTTGCCAGACACAAATTCAGTTGCAAAGTTAATCCCAGACGGCTTTAAATATGGCAACGAAAGTGCCTGTTTCAAGAGTGGTTTATAGTTTAAAAATTATAAGTCACCTTTACGTCATTTTATCAAGCTTAAAAATTACAAGATATTACTCTTTGGGTAGCAGATAACCTATAATTAATTTGCCAGACACAAATTTGCCAGACACAAATTTGCTTGCAATGTTAATGCCAGGCTGCTTTAAATATGGCAACAACGAAAGTGTCTGTTTCAAGAAATGTCAGATTTGGTAGGGATTTGGCTTCATTTAATGACAGCCAACCCTTAATTATTACCATAGTAACAATCGTTTCTTTGTAAATAAATATATATATATACATATATAGTGTTTGTCGAAAAAAATGTTTAATTTTGTGTTAATAATGTAAATTTATGTAATTGTTATTTTTAAACTATAAAATACTTTTGAAACAGGTACTTTCGTTTCCATATTTAAAGCCGTCTGGCATTAACTTTGCAACCGAATTTGTGTCTGGCAAATTAATTATATGTTGTCTGCTAGCTAAAGAGTAATATCTTGTAATTATTATGCTTGATAAAATGACGTAAACATGACTTATAATTTTTAAACTATAAACCACTCATCAAACAGGCACTTCGTTTGCCATATTTAAAGCCGTCTGGCATTAACTTTGCAACCACATTTGTGTCCGGCAAATTAATTATAGGTTGTCTGCTAGCCAAATAGTAATATCTTGTAATTTTTATGCTTGATAAAATGACGTAAAGATGACTTATAATTTGTAAACTATAAACCACTCTTGAAACAGGCACTTCGTTTGTCATATTTAAAGCCGCATGGCATTAACTTTGCAACCGAATTTGTGTCTGGAAAATTAATTATAGGTTGTCTGCTAGCCAAAGAGTAATATCTGATAATTATTATGCTTGATAAAATGATGTAAAGATGACTTATAATTTTTAAACAATAAACCACTCTTGAAACATGCACTTCGGTTGCCATATTTAAAGACGTCTGGCATTAACGTTGCAACCGAATTTGTGCCTGGCAAATTAATTATAGGTTGCCTGCTAGCCAAAGAGTAATATCTTGTAATTATTATGCTTGATAAAATGACGTAAAGATGACTTATAATTTGTAAACTATAAACCACTCTTGAAACAGGCACTTCGGTTGCCATATTTAAAGCCGTCTGGCATTAATGTTGCAACCGAATTTGTGTCTGGCAAATTAATTATAGGTTGTCTGCTAGCCAAATAGTAATATCTTGTAATTTTTATGCTTGATAAAATGACGGAAAGATGACTTATAATTTGTAAACTATAAACCACTCTTGAAACAGGCACTTCGTTTGTCATATTTAAAGCCACCTGGCATTAACTTTGCAACCGAATTTGTGTCTGGAAAATTAATTACAGGTTGTCTGCTAGCCAAAGAGTAATATCTGGTAATTATTATGCTTGATAAAATTATGTAAAGATGACTTATAATTTTTAAACTATAAACCACTCTTGAAACAGGCACTTCGGTTGACATATTTAAAGCCGTCTGGCATTAACTTTGCAACCGCATTTGGGTCTGGCAAATTTATTATAGATTGTCTGATAGCCAAAGAGTAATATATTATCTATAAATGTGGATCTGGCAGGGTCTAAGCGAAATTGGTAACCTCTGGCAATAATGGATTAATATCACAAATAGTTAGTATAAACAAATGTTACTAACAAAAATCCTGCTAAAATGACGTAATTTTGAAGTGATTTGACCTGCATAACCTCTTTTTCCACAGGTAAACGCAACGTCTTTCGTCTGCCAGACCGGTCGCAAACGTGCTACTCCATAAAAGGGAAGAACATATAAAAAAAAATGAGCCTTGATAAAATGACGTAATTTTGAAGTTTTTTGACCTGCATAACCCCTTCTGCCACTGGTAAATGCAACGTCTCCGGACTGCCAGACCAGTTGCAAACGTACTACACCATAAAAGGGAAGAACATATAAAAAAAATGAGCCTTGATAAAATGACGTAATTTTGAAGTTTTTTGACCTGCATAACCCCTTCTGCCACTGGTAAATGCAACGTCTCCGGACTGCCAGACCAGTTGCAAACGTACTACACCATAAAAGGGAAGAACATTTAAAAAAATGAGCCTTGATAAAATGACGTAATTTTGAAGTTTTTTTACCTGCATAACCCCTTTAGCCACTGGTAAACGCAACGTCTCCCGGCTGCCAGACTGGTTGCAAACGTACTACACCCTAAAAGGGAAGAACATATAAAAAAAATGAGCCATGATAAAATCAGGTGACGAAAACGTTGCTAGCTCTTAGACTATAAGAATCTCATGAGCTCCACGAATGGATGTTTTATGTAGAAAGACTACATCAATTCTCACTATTAAGTTAAACTCACTTATGTATGAGAAATGAAAATAAATAATTGAAAAATCTGTTAAATTTGAAAATTTCCTGCTTTATGTTTAAGAGGCTACTTCAGTCCTTTGTAAAGACCCGCTCACTAATGCTAATCCTATGTAAGAAATTTTTAAAGATATCTCGTTTGCATTTCAGTATTTTTAAACAATTCTTTTTGCATTAGCTAAATGAGATCGGTCTGTACAAAGGGCGTTTTTTTTTCGACTTTGTTTACAGATATTTTTAATTTGGACACTTTCCTTTTCGGAACCAGTTTCCAAAGTGAAAGCATTCTCTTGGAAAATGAGCAAACTTTGGCAAACAAAATCTAAACAATAAAAATGGACAGATGTAAGATCGATTTCAGCTATTCAATGAAAAAAAAACACATTAAAAAAGATTAAAATGCAAACGAGATATCTTAAAAAATTTCTCCCAAAGGATTAGCATTAACGAGCGAGTCTTTCCGGGTGACTGAAGCAGCCCCTTAACGAAAAGGATTAGAAATTCATATATGCATCATGATAATCATATACGCATTCTTAAAGCAGTGTAAAATTTTCAAAATTTATTTTTTTTCGCATTTGCCATTTAAGGACTTCCCCTTCAACTTGTAGAAAATGCTAGAAATTTGACTCAATTTCCATACCCTTTCACAAACTAACTAATAAAGTAAATTCAATGAAATTTTTTGAATTGTTAAGTATAGTATTTCTTATTACAAGAAACGAAACAGATTGGTGAAAATATTTAAATAATTAGGAAAACTTTACTAAGCAACCAACTGTTTTTTGTTTTCGTAATTACTATATATCACTGGGCGCATGATTTCTCAAAAACTATTAAAGATAATGGGTTGAAATTTTCTGTGTACATTAATATTATACTTATGCACAAAATGAACTAAAATCTTGAATTCACTTAAATAATAAAAAGTTTATTTTTAAAAAAAATATGCGAGAAATTTTACAGATTTTCTTTTTTAATTATTATTATTAATTATAAATATTCTAAATGAAGATAATTAAAATATTTTAGTTCTTTACGTTAAGCGACGTATTGTCTTTAAGTTAAAATCTATTTAAAGTTAATAAATTAAAATGTACACGATATATCATGCGCACAGTGATATACAGTAATTACGAAAACAAAAAACAGTAAGTTACTCAATTAAGTTTTCCTAATTAATTTAAATATTTTTCATCAATCTTTTTTGTTTATTGTAACAAGTACTTAACAGTACAAAAACATTCATTGAATTTGCTTTATTAGAAATAGTATGGAAATTGAATCAGTTTTGTAGCATCATTTTTGACCGGTTGAAGGTGAACTGCCCTCTTAAATCTGCCAAAATACAATAAAAAATAAAAATAAATAAATAAATAAAAATATTTCATTAAAGTTTGGAGTTGATTTTTTCATAATTGGTATCCTGACAAATGGTTGACGTAAAAAATGAGCGAACTCAAGATGAAAGTGTTGTGCCTTTCCGTAGAACACTGTAAAAAGTAAGGAATAAAAATTATGTAAATACCATGTACGCAAAATTATCCAATACAAAATCTGCTAGACATGACGAGTATTATCTGCTACTAAAGCCTACAAATATTTTTCATACTCTACAATGTATAACAAAAACGAAAAATCGCGTATTGAACATATATTATGAAACACTTTCCAACACATTTGGAAAACTGTAAAAAAACTTCAGGGTTTATTAATGTGAAAGATTATAATTAGCATAAATATTTCTGAGAAAATTAGTTACTATTTAAAGAAAAATTGACTGAAGTAATAAACGAATATTTTTCATGCTTTACACAAATTTTAGATGATTAATAAATGGACCGTGGTCGTAAACAGAAGTAAGGACATATTGCGTGAGTTCATTTTCGAATATAAACACGTTTGTGGTTCTGTGAGGGAAAAGGCATTTGAGGAAATGTTTCATTTAAATATTCGTGTAGCATTTTATGATCGAATTAGATTTAGTGATGCAATAAATTGCCCTAGCACGTGTGAAGAAGAAATTTGTTTTTATAAAATTAAGAATCAGGCATGAGTTCAAGGAATGAATGTTTTATGTAGAAAGACTTTATTAATTATTCTAACTATTAACTGAAACTCACTAATGTAAGAGAAGTGAAAATAAATAATTAAAAAAAATCTATTAAATGTGAAAATACCAACCTATACGTTTAGTGTAAAGGCTTAGAAAGTATAATGAGCACATCATGAAAGCAGTGTAAAGTTTTCTAAATTTATTGTTTTCACATTTGTGGCAAAAATCTGTCAAATAAATAAATAAATAAACAAATCTTTAAAGTTTGTGTCTGAATTTTTATAATTTGTACCCTGGCAACGGATTTAACTTTAAAAACTGCGATCTCAATAAGAAATTATTTAGACATTAATGTCTTTGCGTGGGAAACTGTGAAAATTAAGAAAAAAATGACGTAAAAACAATGGAAGCAAAATTACACTGTACAAAAATTACTTCACACTGTAAACATCTACAAATAATTTTAGAAACCCTGTATAAGCCTCATTAATAATATAAATAGTTCGAGAAATTTAGTTATTATTTAAAGCAAAACTGATTGAAGTATAAACGAATAAAGCTATTTCCATTCTAAACAAGCTTTATACAAATTTTAGATGATTAATAGCTGGATCATGTTCGCAAACGGAAGTAAAGACATCTTGCGTGTGAGTTCATTTTTGAAAATAGACACGTTTACGTTTCTATGAGGAAAAATGCATTCGACGAAGTTTTTCTGTTAAACGTTGTTGTGGCATTTTATGATCGCAATACATTTGGTGATATAATAAATTGCATTAGCGCGTGTGAAGAATAAATTTGTTTGTACGAAACTAAAGAAGGAGATTACTTGAATGAATATTTTATGTTTGTAATAGTAAAAATAAATGATTATTTATTTTTGATGAATATGAAATAAATCAGATTAAAAAAGTCCCCCCGGCTCGGCCTACAGGCGCAGGTAGAATTCGAAGTTAAGTATTAATTTCTCCAACTAAGCTAAATCATTATAAGAGATAAACCCACTTTAACAATTTTATCTGGCCGCTTTGACATATTTTAAATTTCATTTTTATATTAGAGCCGGTTTTATCAGAATCATGTTAAGGCAGTATTCAAAAAATATTTTTCCATGTTCAACTAATCGATATTTTCTGACACATTTTCAGATTAATTTTTAAAAGGAAAAACATGAAACTTGCTGACGTGATTTGTTAAGAGATTTATAAGCGACCTATGATTTTATTTTTCGTTCAAGTAATTACAACTTGGTTTATAAATAATTATTTTCTCAGTAGGACCGTATTTTTTGTTTCCAACACAATGGCGTCGAGAAATCCGGTTCAAAATGACCACTTTGATATCATTTTCCGAAATATATTCTGCCTCTATCAAAAAATTGGCCGTTACGGCACATTATATAGTTACTGAATAAGAGAACCTACCAATTGGATTCATTTGAAAGCAAAAATGAATTTAAAAATGAGTCAGAAAATAAGAGTTTTGAATTTGAGTACATCCTTAATGTTTTTTTTCTCCAACCTATATGTATTTTTAATTTGTTTTTGCTGTAAGAATTGTTCCTATCAAAAAATTGTGAATATGAAAGTTGTAAATAAAATTAAAATTAAATATAATAAATTCATGCGGATTTGATTCCTTTTGAATTGACGAAGTTATGGATTTTTTTCATCTTCACCCCCCCCCCCTTCCTTTTTGTTTTCTTTTTCTTTTTTTTTTCTGTAAGAATTGGTCCTATCAAAAACTTGTCAGTATGAAAGTTGTAGATTATATTAAGACAACTTACAATAAATTTAATTGGATTTTATATCTTAAGAATTGATTAAGTTATGGATTTTTTTCTTCCTAAAACCCTATTTTTTTCGTCCGTTGAGCCCATTTTTAATTTTATCAAAAATCTTTCATACATAAATTTTTGGCCCTTTTTTTAGAAGTAATAATAACTTTAAACTGAGTCGATATGTATTTTAATTAAGAAGTTATGATGTTTTTTTCGTTTACCACAAAACTCCTCCCTATTTCCACCTCCTTGGTCCGATTTTGCCCATTAACGAACTTGAGCGAGATTTTATGCTCCTTGGTTTTATGGTTCAGTTTGGAAAAGATTTGTGACGAATTATGAAAATTATCGTGTCCATAAAATAGTGATACATATAGAGAGATAGATAAATAGATAGATAGCTAGATAAAGTTTTGTACTGGGCGTGGTTTGGGGTTCTAGGGGTCATGATCGGAGTCATAAATGGTCATGAATGTTTTCCAAAATTCCAACATAGGGAAGAATGTAATAGGTAGTGTTTCATACGAAATCTACATAAAATAGAAGCTACTTCCTAAAAATAGAGAGAGAATAAAAAGAATATTCAACAAACTTCGATTATCTCAGAAAATAAATAAATAGAATGCTAAATTCATCTTTAAAAAGTTAAACTTAAAATTACACTATGTGCAAATTACTTAAAAGATGAAAATATATAAAAAGGTGTTAAATTACTTTAATATCCTTAGTACTTTCAACTATAGACATAGTCTTCGTCAGAGAATAAAAAAATACAGTGACCTCTCACTTATACGACTTTCAAGGGACCGTGGGAAAAAGTCGTATAACTGAGAGAGTCGTATAAGTGAGAGACCGCCTTATTATACAAGTTTCAAATTTTATAGGCATTAATTATTTTACCTATACTAAAAACGATAAGTTTTGAGTACTAAGAACATATTTTAACAAAATTTGTAAAATGTATAAAAAATTAAACATAAAATATGTTTAAAAAGTTCACAAAATTGTTCATTTACCACTATGTTTATTTTAAACATTTACAGATCAGATTTTCTCAAAAAATGAAGTGATATTAGTTTGTTTCTGTCGTAGATGGAAATAGAAAATGTCTTTCTCTAAGTCTAATAAAGCTTTTAAGCTAGTTTGGGAATAATCATTTTAATGGACATAATTCTTTAATTTATTTAAAGCGGTACTTGCTTTTGAAAAATTTACAACAGCAGGAACATTGCTCTCATCTTGGTCATCCTCCTTGCTCACGTCTTCATTATTAATATCCTCAAAGATTTCTTCAGCAGTTCTCAGTTCTGACAGAAGACGTTTATCATCACATTCTACACAATCTTTGAAATTAATATCTTCGTCCATAAACATTTTATTCGAGTATACGTTATTAAAGGATTCCATACGCTCTCAATATCAGGTTCATTCGTTCAACTAGCAGTTTGGTCTTGTGGGAAAACTGAATTTCCTAAAACAAATCTTAAAATTTAATTTGCTGCAGAAACGGCAGATCTTTTACATCGGGATGTGATGGACATTGATCCATTAGAAGTAAAACCTTTCTTTGTTGTTTTTGAAATTTATCATCCATCTCTTTTGAAAAATCATTGGAAATCTCTGATGTCATCCATGCTTTTTTTAAATTTCTGTAGCCACATGGCAATTATTTTTTATTCTTAAAGTATCGAGATTTTCTTGATTTTCCTATTACTTAAAGGTTCTAATTTTTCTGAACCATCACTATTTGTGCAAAAAAGGATAATTAATCTTTCTTTACTTTTTCTGCCCCCTTGACATGGTTCTTCTTTGTATGATAATGTCTTATCTGGCATCAGCTTAAAACACAGTCCGTTTCATCAAAGTTAAAAATGTCTTTAGGTCCCTTAATCCTTAATTAACATAAGTAGATTTTGAAACCATTGTCTAACATCATTTCCATTAACACTTGCGCTTTCTCCTGTGATGCGGCGATGCAAAAGTCGATGTCTTTTTTTAGCTTCTCGAATCACCGCAAATTTGATGAGATAAGTTACAACTCCATGGGAGGTCTATTTGAGAAAATACGAAAATTAAATTTTTATACGGCCCCCGTAAGGTAAAACTTCCAATTAGGAATTTTTTCCTTATACGTTCCTGAATTAAACACAAAAAGTTCCATCTTCATATCTGAAAAACTCATGGAGTTATTGCCTGTTTAAATAATTCGTCAGGTTTTAGGGGATTAGACACAAATTGAAATGCGTGTTATTCAATAAACAATGTTACTTTTAAAGTTCCAGGATACATGTAAAAAATATATTTATTGAGTTAAATTTAGATTTTTCTGTTTTTTTTTTTTTTTTTTTTTTTTTTTTTTTTTTTTTTTTTTTATGATTAACCATATAATTTGCAAATACAATCACATCCTAAAATTTCTCAGAAAGTTTAAAAAATTTTTAATTATTATTTTTTTAACTGGGGTAATTTAAAATGGTTATAACTCGAAATATTATCGTCGAATTTCAAACTTTTTTTCATTTAATTAAAGAGGAAAATATAATTTAAATTTTGTTTCTGGATTTTTTAAAATATTAATACTAAAAATATTAAAAACACAAGTGTAAAAAAATAATGTAACTTATTTAAAAAAAATCATATTTTCAAAAATATATATTTTTTCAAATTTTTCGAAACAAAATTAATATAAAATAATCAAAAAGGTCATGTTCCGAGTTAGCATCCTTTAAAAAAAAAAAAAAAAAAAAACAATTCTTGATTTAAAAACGCAAATTAATAATTTAAATTAAATTAATTTTAATTTTAATTAATTAATTTAAATTAATTATTTTTAACAATTTAAATTAATAGTTTAAAACTTATTTAAAGTTTTAAACGAAGATTGGTTCCAAATAAAATGTTTAAATGCTCTTTTAAAAGTTGCAGGTATAACTCTTTCCTGTAGCTTAAACTTCCGATTCAGTTTAACGTTTGCCATTTCCACCTTCTTTCTGTACTGTTTAAAACAATGTTTTTTTCTATCATACCGATTAAGAGTGTTTTCATAATTTTAACCCTCACAACTTCAGGTTTTATATGGTTCCGGTGAGCGGTTTAAAAAAAGTCTGTACTCTGAGGCCGGACCAGTCTCGACGGGGCCTAATGTATTTTTCAAGCCGAACCGGGACTGGCTTCCTTTCTTCCTAGGTATGCACGGGGCGAAATTTCCAGTCCCGGTCTCAACTGAACCCATATTAAAATCATTGTATCTGATTCACCTAATCCGTGCAAAAATCAGTAAAGTTTGGCTCAACCCCAAAAATTTACAAAAAATGCATGTATTTTTAAATCGCCATTACAAGTAAAACTGATTACCATTTACAATTAAACTTTAAAAATCGTTTTTAAAGGATAGTATAGATTTAAACGCAATGAAAAAAAAATAGTAAAACAAGTGAAAACGAACCTGCCTATCACGGAATCCTGTCTAAAACGGAATAATTTTTTGATCCATGCAAAATGAATATAATAATACTTGAGAAAAGAATAGAATATATTTGCACCTCCTAAGATGGGAAATTGTCTGTAAGGCATTTTTTTCTTGTCTGTGTGATTCCGTCTTAGAAGGTTTTACTGTATATCATTTTTGAAAGTCTCAAATACATGGATTATGTATTAACGATATTAAATGGTAAGTGAAACATTTACATACAAATAGAGATTCATTTAAAAAAATAAATATCGTAGCCTTTGACGCTTCTTTAAAAATGAAGATTATAAACATATAAAAAGAAAATCTATAAGCCATTATAAAGCTATTTTTGGTCAGAACTCTTTCATACGAAACAATTTTCAACCATATCGACGTAAAAAACTATGTTTTCCAGAAATTCAATCAGGCCGGGCTAAGATTTAAATATTTTTCCCGGCCGGGACGAACTTTTTTTTATGGGTCGGTTCGAGAGCGGGTCTGGATATTTTGACCCGTGCAGACCTCTAATAAAGTCCTCCAGCATAATTTGAAAGAAGGTTTAACTTAAAATCCATACGCTGCTATTTCATGTCCAAAGGAGAAGCACTGTCTTAAATCGATTTTTAATAACGTGCAATTTGTGGACGATCCCTATCTTGCATTTTAAAAAAAATGAGGCAATAACTCGTCACTCAGAGGCATGGGAAAATGATGTAAGTCGCGAATTTTGAATTTTAATAACTCTGCGGGTTTTGCAGATACTGAGATGAAATTTTTTTTTTTGTTTAATTCAGGAAGAGGTAAGAGAAAATTTTCTAATTGGAAATTTTACCCCGCGGGGGCCGTATAAAAAATTAGTTTTTGTATTTTCTCAAATAGACCCCCCATGGAGTTACAACTTATGTCATTAAATTTGGCACCTTTTTTAATAAAACTTTGCAATTGGGAGTATGTGCCTATGGGCAATATTTAAGGAGATAGCCTATTGTTTCGATATTTATGAATCACCCTGCATAATTATCCGCTTCAAAGTTGATTGTTGATATTTCAGATTTGCGTATGTCATCCGTGGAACTATTAATAAGAAGGTACTGACATATCCATAAAATAGTGAAGCTTCAACTGTAACCGATTTCACAAGGATTCATTGCAGCCGGAGTACAGTTCCACCCGTAAATTTAAGTAGAAATTTTCTCTTTAGTCAAACAATTTATTAATGGGAAATTTTAGTCAAAAGTAATGGCAAAATTGATATTCATTTTTACTGGTGGAAGTTTACTTCAGCGGAAGTAGTTGCGCCATATTGTGACAACCAAGACAACCTCCTGTCAGTGTCAATGAAAAGATTATAATATCTAGCAAACTGACACCAGTAAAAATAAATAGAAATATTTTATTATATTTGTGAGAGAAAATTTCCACGAATCAGTGTTGCCAGATTGGGGATTTTGTCCCCATTTTGGGGAATTTTGAACCTCTAGGGGAATTTTTGGGGACAAGTAGTTCGTGGGGAAATTTTTGGGGGCTACAAAAAATTTTGGGGAAAAACTTGGGGATTTTTTTTTTTTTTTACTATTTTCCGTAAAGATTTCTTTTAGTCCTATAGAAAAACTGGATCTGTCTCGAACTCAATTTGGTTTGAAAAACGAAAATACAATCCAGTTATTGGAAATATTAATCATTATTGTCTTGGATGTGGTCGTGTTCGTTGTTTACGTGTAAACATTACAGTTTACACGTATTACAGATGCAACAGAGTCTAAAGTCTTAAGCAGCTTAAACATGCACGTGACTAAATCTGCAGCACTTGTACGAAAAATTCTTTCGCCGTACTTTAAAAAAATTTTAATTTAAATATGTGGAAAGCAGATATTTTTCTCTTATAATATACAAAAGCACATCGATTTATAGAGCGAAAATACTTTGCATTATGATTATGTACTTCAGTATAGGAATGACAAAATATTAAAGCAGCGTACGATCTAGGATTCATTCAAATCCCAACTGATAAGAGATTGTCTAAAGCTAATGTAACAACAGTCCAACATTGTTAAACAATACTTTTTAAAAAATACGTAAAATAACCTGTCACTGCAATTCTCTTAAATGTAGCTACAGAATATGCATTCAGCCCAGTTTGAAAGTTTGTTTTTTGTAAATGGGGAATTCTTTCAAAAAAAAAAAAAAAAAAAGGCTTGATTTGGGGAAAATTTTTGAGCTTAAATTACTTAAAAATTTCTTATAGTGGTAAATTGAAAATTTAAAAATTCCACTTTTCAGTAAAAACTGAGTTGGGGACTTTTGCAGAAAAAAACACTGATTTGGGGAAAATTTCAGAAATTGTGGGGAAATTGACTTTTGACTATCTGGCAACACTGCCACGAATAAGGCGCTTAAATAAGACGAACTTTTCTATACAAGTTTACTGGTGGAAATTTTCACCGACGGTAATCAAAAACTGTGGATCTGATTTAAAAAAACAGCAGCCATCTTCTGACAACCTCCTCAGTTACTTCACTTGCAACTATTAGACAACACACTATCTCCCCCTTTTTATTCATAACTCCATTATGCCATCATTTACTCTCGTCTTTGAACTATTATAAGCTGAGCAGCAAGCTGTTTAATGTGATGTCGATCGTCAGAGAGCATTGAAATCACAATTTCCTCTGCGTATGAAAAACAACCATTGTCCTAAATAACTTTTTAACCATTTGGATAAAAAGGTATTGTCCACGTCAGGGTAGGAAATCAAAAGCATATCTGAAGGTTTTTATTGGTTTAATCATCCTTTTATTCGTTTTCTGATTGGTCTATACAGTAATCTGTGTTTCCCTTTACTTTCAACAGAGATGGATACCTTCTGTTGCCACTATGACAAAAAAGTAATAAAAACTACAAAAAAAAAATTAATAACTCAGAAACAAATTGAGATACAGCTTTCAAACAAATTGCATTTAAAAGTACATTTTTTTCTTTATTCGACGATATAAAAAGTAAAAGTTTGAGATGTTTAGAAGTTTAAGAATAAAATTTCATTTAAAATGGGTCGTCAGATTTCTTGGAAATCTGACGATGAAAAAGCCTTTTCCCGAACAGCCAATGAAATGCTTGGATAATAAGTAAGTTTCAGGTGGATAATACGTAAGTTTTAGAAATCTTGCAATGTACAGAACTCCCAAACAGACAAAACTCTACAAACAGAACTCCCAATCACTATGCATTAACTGGATGCAATTTTGGTGAAGATAATAGACGACTGAATAGATTCCATTAATTCCACTGCATCACTCTGCTTGTCTTATCATACACAAGCAGTAGAAACAAACGTGAACGACTGTCACAACAGCATCATCCAACGCCTGTGGATACATAGAAGAGATGGACTAGGTTGATACATAGAAAACTTATGTCAGTCTTTGATTTAAAAAAAAAAAAAATCACAGTTCAATGTATAAATAATACACTGTGTTCAGATGGTAGGGTGGTCGAGCTATGCGTTGTTGTGACATGAACTGAAGCCACCTCCACGTGGTACCTCCTGGGTAGTTTTGAAAGCAACTAGGTAAGAGCTGTATTCTAAACAATTAGTTGTACGACACAACAGAGTGGCAAAGCCTTTTTTTACCAAAAGTTGTCAGTTTTGCTCCAGTTATACAGAATAAAGATATCGTTTTATCGTTTAAACATGTTAAGTCCTTAATAATAAAAGTTTAAATAACACATTTAAATAATAACCATCTCCATAGGAATTTTTTAATTTTTTTGAAAAAATGTCAAATTTTACCCAAAATTTCGACTTTTGGACCAAAAGCGCAGACTCGCTATTTTTTTTCAGAGGTAAAATTACACGCAGTTGATGTACTAATATAAAGGGAACTTTTGGCATCTACCCGTTTTTGATTTTAAAAAATTAATTTTTTTCCCTCCACCCTAATATATATGTATTACAAAAAAATTATTCCAAATCTTTATTAAAGTATTTTCCCGCATATCCAATATTCCCCTGTCGCTTAATAATATATTATTAATTATTTCTATTTAAACTCATTGTATTTTAAAACGCGTATTATATTCTTTTTCAAATTTCTAATCTAAAAAGCAATTTTTCTTCATGAAAATGTTACTTAAAGTTCTTATGTTTCTCAATGCTAATACCGTGACTCCAAAACAATTCTAATGTTTTTCTTTTGCCATTTTTTTTTTAATTTCTTATTTTAACTTTCACTTTGCGCGTTTTCCAGCTGAACATCGCGTCACTACGAAATTGATGCGCTCTCGATATTCATACCGCCCGCTCTAAGTGGATTACTTGCCAGGCGCCGATTCCTGATTTGTCCAGCTCTACGCCGTGAACAGGTATCTTTCCGCTCTTAGTTCCCTTAAAAAGGCTTGCATGAGTTTCGGAGCTCACTTTTTTTACGTGTTTTGATTGTTTAGCAACTTACGGCTAATTGGTTTTTAAAGTCATCTTATCGTTTTGAACGGATCCTTTGTTACATCGATTATTTAACGCTTCTGTGGTATCTTCAGAGTATGATGTTGTGGAAGGTATTTTCGTGACATGCAATATACCGAATAAACATTCTTTCTTTTCTCAATCAGTGCCCTTTTTCTTGTGAAAACATTCAGTGCATTACATTTCATTACGCTATCATTCACTGCAGGACAATACTCGACTGCAAAGCCTTGTCTTCGATCAGCGTAAATCATGACAACCTTTTTCAAACTCCGGCTAGCTCTATCTACAGCTGTTAAAATCACCACATATACATATTGCATTATACAATCAATTTATGGTTTATAATATATATAAATAAAAACAACTTTTAAAGCACCAAAATACTTTATTTCTGGTTGCAAACTAATTTCAATACAGCCGAGGAAAGAGAAGTGGATTCAAAGATAAAGTTTATTAGCCAATTGCCATTAATGAACTTGACTTTTTTGAAGTATTCCATACTTATAAAAATCTTTAAAATGTTGTTAATTGTGATTTTTCTATTCCTCCGTTGTCAGATTGCTGGAAAAATTATATAAAAACTTCTTGTTCATAAATTCCACTTGCAAGTTTTCACATTACATTTATTATATCTTATAGGCTGTTCTCTAAACATTCCTGAAATTCTATTGGCCAATATACTTGATCTTTGAATCCGCTCACATGGTCCGTTTCCTAAAGTTCCTGTCGTAATTCTATTGGCTAATAAACTTTATCTTTTCTCTTTCATTGGCTGTTTCCTGTAATTTTATTGGCTAATAAATTTTAGCATTGAATCCTACATATATTTCAGCAATTTTCTTTTCTGAGCAATCATATTTTGCAGCTGATGACGGCTTCTGAAACTAAGAACTAAAACATCTTCTTATAAAGCACCATCAAAACAAAAAAAAATTTATGGTGCTTTAAGAAGATATTTTAGTTCTTATTGATTCATACCAGTTTCAACTTATTTTCTTTTACTGAAACTAGTTTGCAACAAGAAATAAAGAGTTTTGTTGCTTTAAACGTTGTTTTTATTTATATTGTACTGCGCCAAGTAATTACTTATTGTAATTTATGGTTTAGCTATTGCCAAAAGTATATCTTAAAAAATACTGAAATCGCTTAAATAGTTCTAGAGAAACTACACTTCAATATCGGCTGCATTTCAAGTGATTTTATAAAAGTTGCTGCCCGCTTAAATTCAATTCAAAACACATTAATTTAAGTCATGTATGTTACATGATAAATGTCGATTCGTGATACTCTATTATAACACAAAACTTAACGGTTTATTTCCAATTACTAACTGTATGTAACATGCAGTAACACATGCAAGTAAAACCCTACTTCTAATTATGGACGTAATTTATTAAAAGCTATTTCGTTTCCATTTATTTTAAACTGGATCAGTAATACGGAAATTTATACATATGTCATGCAAAGTTTATTCAAACTTTCACGTACGTTACTTGATACAAATGATTAAGTGATTACCGTTAAATGTGCCTGCAGAATTAAATAATGTATTCAACATAATGGTATCATATCAACCCTGTATGCATTAACTGATTTAACGACATCATTAATGAGAGATTTAGTGGTTAAATGTGTTTTAGAGTGTTTATATATTAAACTGATGGTTGAATTTATTTTTAGAGTTTCATAAATGGATGGAATTTCAATAGCATGAATGCATTTGTTAGTCTGGAGTAAGTCAACATAAGCTAAATAATTTTTTTTTAATTTATACACTGATCCTTTAAGGGGTAAAGTGCTTCTGTGGCTAAAATGTTGAAATGATTGAATGACACCGGGATTTATGAACAAATATATTTGAAAATAAGTAAAAGCCTTCCTTCACGTACATTATAAAAGCAAAAGTTTATTCCAAAATTCTGATGCCTTCATAGCATTTGAGGATTAAAACTTAGAGGGTTATTTAACCCTTTCGAGGGTGGTGTCCTTAAAAAAGGGCGCCTACTTTTAATTCCATAACTGACAAACGGCACCAAGAATATTTAATTAAAATTTTCCTTTTATAATGTACGTGAGAATAAACAAGTTCATATTTTCTAATAACTTCGTTTATAAATTCTGGTGTCAGACCATTATTTCGGCAGTTTATAAGCAGAATTATTCCGCCCCGGAAAAGTTTTCTACTTCAGTCACATGGAAAGACTCCCTCGCTAATGTTAATCGTATAGAAGAAACTTGTTAAGATATCTCGTTCGCATTTAATATTTTTAAATGATTTCTTTTTTTTTGCTCTCTACATCTGCCCTTTTTTTAATTCTTCGATTTTGATTGCAGATTTTTTTTTCAAGAGGATGCTTTCACTTTCGAAACCGGTTCCGAAAATGAAAGTGTCCTCATTAAAAATATCTGTAAACAAAATCGTAAAAGGTGCTACGTATTTATGTAATTACGAGCGCACCTAAAAAGACTGAAAATTCTACAAATATGTAACTTTTGTAAATGTGTTAGTTTTTCTGTAAATATGTGAAAAAGACACATATTTACAAAATTTTCAGTCTCTTTTTTTCATGAAAAAAATCATTTAGAATGACCCTGCCGGGACCATTGGACACGTCTGGTAGGCGGAGGGTTAACAGCATATTGAAATTTTGCAGCAAATGGCGGATTTTAACGGGTGTTTGAAGCTAAAAAGAAATTTTAAAAAATAGCAGAAAATGGGCAAATAACAGGCATTCCTGTTTTTTTCCTGATACTATTTATCACTAAACCACCACCAAAACGACTCTTAACACTAGAACCGCCGGAAATTTTACTCAAGTGTTATAAAAATATTTTACACCAGAATTTTTATTAAAAACTATCTAACTTATTTATTTAACCTATTTATCCGTGTTACATATTTAACTTATTTTAGAAAGAAATTTCTGGTTCGAATCGAAGTATTTTTATTTGTTACCGGTCAAAATGACCGCTATGGAGGTTCTAGTGTTAAACAAGTAAAATAAAAAGTAGAATCAAAATCGGAATTTCCGTTGAAAAGTAATGCTTGGATATATAGAAAAGTCCTTCCGGCCAGTGCCGAGAGGAAGAGGTAGCTTTCATATTCCTTATTTTAAAAAAGCCAACTTATATTATTCAAACACACGAAGCTCAATTAAGTGGAAACCGAATGTAGGAGATTCAATACTAATTTTTATCAATACTAAATCATTATGAATGAGAATTTCGCGAAACTAGTCAGCTTTATCCAAGCTGCTTTTATTTAAAGTAACTTATATTTCGCTGCCAAATTCGGCGATTTCTTAAAGTGCCTGCCATTTTAAGACAACATGGTGGATGAGGCTAACCAGTGAACTTGGTCGAGACCTTAGTAACTGCTGTGCACATGCTCACTCACATCGGAATCGGTTGATATATACGAGTGCTGTCGCAGACAAAAAATCAGATTTTTCAAAATGTCACCCACGTTAGAAATTGAAACTGCTATATCTGAGCCATTTTTTAAGATAAAGACAAACAAAAAATGCTCCTGAATCCTTATATCAAGGTCAAATACTTAAGAAAGAAACCTTTTCAATTTTTAATTTTTTTGCACCTCACTTTAAATATATATTTTTTTTTAATTTAATGGCCGCCATTTTGAAACAAGATGGCTGATGAAGCTGGCCAGCGAACTTGGTCGAGATATTGATGTATACTATCCACATGCCTTCTTCCATCGAAATAGGCGAATACGTGTGGTATCGCGAGACAAATACAAGATCGTTTCAAAGTGTTAGCCATGATAGAAATTCAAAGTGCTATAATCCAACTACTTTTTAAGATATAAACAAAAGAACAAATTTTCAGAAACAAAAACAGCTCCAGAATATTTGTATCAAGGCCAAACACATAAAAAAAATCTTTTTCATTTTCCAATTTTTTAATACCTCATTTTAAATTTTAAATTACATTTTTTTTTAAATGGCAACCCTTTTGAAACAAGATGGCGAATGAAGCTGGCCAACGAACTCGGTCGAGACATTCGTATGTACTATGTACAGACCAAGTTGCATTCAAATCGGTTCATAAATACGCCTGTTATCGCGTGACAAAAATCAGGTCGTTTTAAAATGTCAGCCACAATAGATATTCAAAATGTTATAACTCAGCCATTTTTTCAGATATAGACGGAACAAAACCTGTTCCGGAATCTTTGTATCAAGGTCAAACACATACGAAAAAACTCTTTTTCATTTTCCAGTTTTTTGGTATCTCATTTTAAATTTAATTTTTTTTTAATTTTTTTAAATGGCCGCCATTTTGAAACAAGATGGCGGATGAAGCTGGCCGACGAACTCGGTTGAGTTATTTGTATGTACTATGTACACACCAAGGTACATCCAGATCGGTTCATAAATACGTCTGTTATCACGTGGCAAAAATCAGGGCGTTTCAAAATGTCAGCCACACTAGAAATTCAAAATGCTATAACTCAGCCATTTTTTAAGGTATAGACGAAACAAAAACTGCTCCCGAATCTTTTTATCGAGGTCAAACACATAAGAAAAAAATATTTTTTCAATTTTCAATTTTTTGGTACCACATTTCAAATTTAAATTTTTCTTAAAATTTTAAATGGCCGCCATTTTTAAACAAAATGGCGGATGAAGCTGGCCAACGAACTCGGTCGAGACATTGGTCTGTACTATGTATAAAAGAAGTTACATCCAAATCAGTTCATAAATATGCGTTTTATCGCGTGACAAAATTCAGGACGTTTCAAAATGTCAGCTTCGCTAGAAATTCAAAATGCTCTAACTCAGCCATTTTTTAAGATATAGACGAAACAAAAACTGCTACGGAGTCTTTGTATAAAGGTCAAATACATAAGAAAAAAATATTTTTCCATTTTCAATTTTTTGGTACCACATTTCAAATTTTAAATTTTTTTAAAATTTTTAAATGGCCGCCATTTTGAAACAAAATGGCGGATGAAGCTGGCCAACGAACTCGGTCGAGACATTGTTATGTACTATGTACACACCGAATTACATCCAAATCGGTTCATAAATACGAGAGTTACAGTGTGACATAGTTCATATATATATATATATATATATATATATCAATTTTGAACGGAGGGTGGTTTCGGGGTCTGGGGGTCATGATCGATGAAAATATACCAAAATTTTTTTAAATCGCTTTCCTCCGAACTGCTGCAATAGGTAGCTTTTTGTAAAGAAAGCTACCTAATATATATATGTACTATATCAAGTTGTAGGGAACCCGGGGCACAACGGAGTACCTGACGGAATAAAGTCTAAGTTTTTCGGTGTCGAGGAGGTGCTGACAGCATGAGGTAATAAGCAGAAGTTAAAAAAAAAAACTTGCCGTTCAACTTCGGCAGCCGTGTTAGTCTAGTTTTCTCAAGCATTGGTGCATGAATTTTTCGTTGAGGGATTTTTGGCTCCTATATTGCAATTTCTGATGATTTGTAACCCTGGTAAGGTATACAAACATGTTTACATTACAACTATAGTTCACGCTTGAAGTACGTATAATTGTCTTTAGTTTTGTGTAGTTAAGGGGTCTCAGGACTCTTAAAATTGGAAAAAATTAAAAAAAAGACCATTTTCAACATTTAATATCTTAAAATGTGTTTGATTTTAAGACACGGTTTTAATTGGGAATGAAAGATATAAGTATGTTCTTTCATTTCAAATATTTAAAAAATTCCAAGATGCAGAATTAGCATTTACAGGGCGCTTTAAACTGTTAGACATCTGACGAGAAGAAAATCGGCATAACAGCTTACGCGCACGATTATAAAATAAATTTTTCAACTAGAATGAAACTTTTGGTGCCTAATTATACTTCGGGTTATAATAATTAATCTTAACGTAAATAAATTTTTATTTAAAGCATTTTTATATTTTTAATACAAAGTTGTATTCCGCTAATGCAAAATTTAGAAAATTTGATCAATATAATCACCTAAAAAATATTTTCTTTTTACAACAAAAAGGAAATTTTAGGTTCAGTTTATACAGACTAACATGAAACTTATGGTTTGAAAATTTCATGAAAAAATATTCAGAAGTTTTTCAGATATCGTGCGCATTATGCTCAAAAACTTCATTTGGAAAAGAATGACTTCAGAGTTTGGGAAACGCAGCTTCAGCTATTGAGCAGATATAATTCTAAAAGCCATAACTTCTGTTGTAATGAGAATTTAAGGATAACAATTATATCAAAAAGTTGAGAAAAGATAGAAGTTTAGCATCTAAAAAAATTAAATTTTCGAAAATTTTACAGCTTTAAGAGTCCTCAGACCCTTAACGTTTATACGTTTGTTTACGTATCTTTTTCTAGTGACCTTACCTCCCTAACCTAAATCGAGTCCCTGGACAGAACGGGTGGGGAAAAATAGGGAAATACACCATTCTGCCCCGAAATGTTTTTAACTAACTTGTTATGACTGTGAATGTTTATATTGCAGCGAATTTTACTAAAGTCAATGGACGGTTGGGTCGCTTGTTCCATGTGTTAAAAATGGGCACACAATTCCTGTGCGGCAATAGATAGCGAATATGATAAGACTGTCTTAGTGTGTCAATTTTGTCAGTAGTCTTAAGAAAAGGACACGATTAACTAAAACTGTAGTTAACCCTGTATAGTCACTTAAAACTAATTAAATATTGAGCATTTTTTTTCTCTTTTTTGCATTACCACTATTTTTACATGTTTTTATAAATACTTGTCCTTACCATCCCTTTTTGTCCTATACCCGGGGCAGAATGAGGCAACTGACATAACCCAGATAGCATTTTAAATTTGCAGAAAATTTGCAGCAGTCTTCCTTTGAAAATCTTTAAAGTTGCAGCAAGCTCAGCATGACAAGACTGAAAGTTCATAACAAGACTGCAGCAAGATAATGCAAATGCCAAAGTCACCACACTTTGAACTTGCAGCTAACTTGTCGTGCAAGTTAAATTCATGCTGTATCAAATTTATTGCAAATTAACGGCAAACAAGTAATTACAAATACTGCAAACTTACTGCAAAGTAGTAACCTTTCCATGCCCCACTATCTGTTTACAACTGTTACGCTATAAGTTTAACCCCGTTGGAGGGGTCCATAGATCATATCAGGTCTATTGATGCGAACACGCCGTCAGAAGGTGCATGCATAGTTTTCATCACCATAAACAAGTTAAGGTAATATTTGTACTTTTCAATACTATTGTTGCGAAATCACGTAACTCCTCTTACCCCTTGAATAAAAAACAAGAACAAAAACGCACCTGCAGTGTGTTACGTCAGACCGAATGATCGTACTGCGCAAGAGCGGACAGAACTTGTTTTCCTTTTTTCTGTGAGAATTGACTCAGATTTAGATTAGAACAGAAACTAGATATGAACGTAGAGAAAAGAGAATAACTTTTAAAAAAGAAAACTTTAATACTCGAATTGTGATATAATGTAAATAATTTTTGTTTTGTGAGTGTCTAAGCATGTTGTGTACGTCTTCAATAATGTTTAATGTAATACAGTTTTATTTACTTCGAAGATTCAAGACTTATTATTTGGATGTCGTCTTATTTATTGCATAGAATCCCCGGATATTTCTTCTTATGCGAAGGAAAGAACAGGTAGGACATTTAACTTTTATTTTATGATTGTATAAGTTGAAAGCTTTTTATTAGATAATAAGATTAATAAGAAAATTAGAAACAAAGAATAAGATCAGTAGTAACATTTTGGCATCCCTTCCGTGGATATAACCTAATTATGAGATAAATAGAATAAGATATTAAGATATTAGAATAATTAGAAATTATTTATCAAGCTATTTAATTTGAAGAACTGAAAAAATATTGAAAACTGTTGAACATATAGAGAATTGTATTTTTTAATAGAATTCAGTTGTTGTTGTTATTAGTTCGCAATGGCTGAAAGTTTAGTTATCGCCAAAAAAGAAAGAGCTGTGCTACGTGAAAGCATAAATAAGTTTATAAATAAAATAGAAGCTATTTTGAAAGAGGGAGAACCAGACATTTTTGATTTGCAAGAGGTAGTGGAACAGTTAAGTGTGACAGAAATGGAACTGACACGAGCAGACGGGGAAATTAAAAAATTGGTGCAAGAAGCACAATTAGATACAGAATTACAGGGCGCTCGCGAATTTAAAGAGAAAATTACGTCATGGCGCTTTAGAGCAAACAGAAAAATAAAAGAGTTAGATAAAAAGAAAACACAGGATGATTCATTTTCTAAACTAGAAAATCCCTTAAAGGAAAATGTAAACATTAAATTACCGAAACTAAATATCGCAAAATTTTCTGGGGATTTTGTTGAATGGCTTTCGTTTTGGTCAGCTTTTGAAACAACCATTCACAACAATGACACATTAGATCCAGTAGATAAATTTAACTATTTAAAAAGTTTTCTAGCCCCCATTCCATTAAAAAGTATAGATGGATTTTGTGTCACTGCAGAGAATTATTTAAAGGCCGTCGATATTTTGAAAGAAAGGTATGGGAATAAGGATATGTTAATTTCGGTACATACAAATAAACTTCTTAATTTAACTCCACTTAGACACTCAAATGACACCAAGTCATTTCGAAAACTTTTTGATGAGATACAAACGAACATTAGAAGTCTAGAGTCGCTTAACATTTCATTAGACTCTTATGGAAGTTTATTATATCCCATTTTATTTAAATTATTACCGAGAGACCTAGTTTTGGAATTTAATAAAACGCATGACGACTCAATTAATGTCCAAGATTTAATATCGTTCTTACATAAGCAATTAATATCCAGAGAGAAAATGTATGCGTCATCACTGAATGAAATAAATGAAAAATCAACACAAAATAATTATGTTGCGCAGTCATTTAGGAAAAATCCTTCCTTTCCCCCCCAAGTCAATAAATTTAATACGCAGAGTAATAAATTTGATTCTCCGAATAGAAAATTAACATCAGCGAGTGATTTATTGGTTCAGAGCGAAAATGAGACTACTTGTGGATTTTGTTTTGGCAGGCACCAGACAAATAAATGTTTTAGCACTTGTAATTTACCGTACGAAATATGTGCAGTATTCTCCATGGGTAGCATCGGCAAAATTTTGCTCCTGATGATCGCTTAATTTCTTAGGAACGGGGTAAGCTAGCATGTCCTACTATATATCATTCTTTCCCTCTCTTTATGCTCTTTAATTTGGTACCAATTACATGTTGCTATGTGCACTAGAACCGAAGTTATGTTTAATTAATTTCTCTCTCTTTTTTGCTACATGACTTTCGGTTTCGAAAATATGTGCGAAATTCCTATGCCTATTACATGTGTTTAACTAAACCGATTTTGATAAATAATGTGTATTTCATATTCTACAGAATCTTATCTTCAATTTGGTATATAGTATGTCTCTCTATTACATATGTATATATAGTTATAAGTAAAAATGTAAGATTCACTTTTTAGTGTTCATAGAGCCATTTTCATTTTTGTGCCAAAAGTGACAATTTTCAAGCGCTAATTACATATATATATCTTATCGTATTCTCAAAATTCTTTCATGTGTTACCTTCAGAAATGTTCGTAGTTCATTTATCTTCCTTTATTTTTAAGTTTTCAACAAGTTTTATATATAAACTAAGTGTCTGAATGTTGTCATTTTTTTTTATTTATTTTTTTTTTTTTCTTAAGCGTCAGTTTCCCATAGACTTAACATTACGTAAACAACGAAATTCTTATGCTTTGAAAACACTTAAATCTTGTTCAATTTGTTTCATAATCGGTATTTTTAGCTCAATTGGAGTTTTATCTTTCTTTTAATATCATTTTTATTTAGTTTTCGACAACTTTTGATTATTTGCTGAGCGTTTTAAAAAGAACTGTTTTGGGAAATTGGCGTTAGCACTATCCCATGTATTCCTATGGGATTTTTCTAGCAGATAAAGGGAAAAAAGAAAGGAAAATAAAATTCATAAGGCTATAATTCAACTTTCCGCCACTTATTTTTAAAAAACTAATACCAGTTTTGTGTACAGTAAAGTATAAGCTTTCTTTACATGCCAATTATATCATTATATATAGTGTTTTTATATTTTTAAAAAATTCTTGAATAGTGTCGTGAAAAAGTTTGTTCTGACCCCATTTCCCATAGCGTTATGAGTTTTGTGTACATTTTTTAAGCACTTTTTGCACCACTTTTTCTTATCATTAATGCTTTAAATTTATACTCTTCGGAAAGTTAAAAGTCTAAGCCATAGGCGTAGAGTTATATGGGCCCGTGGGGCTCGGGCCCCTCCAATATTTTTTTCAGATGGGCTATATTTTTTTACGCTAACTGACATAGAAAAAAAACTCGGATTTTGCAATTTCATATAATTTACAAAAGTTTTTACATATAATGTTTTCGATGGATAATTGTTCTTTCTCTAAATTCGCTGTTTATTTTTATTCTTTGTAAACAAGTAAAAAACTGGAAAATTTTGGCGTGGCGTATGGGGAATAACTAAGCACTCTCCATGGTGGATTTTTCTCCCTTCTTTGGACACTGGGCATGGACTCACCACAGACTTCTAATATAAGAATCTAATCTTATATTAGAAGTCTGTGGGGCTCACTTTCTGGGAAGAATTTCTTTTTCTGATTCAGCGTCATAGACATAGGGCAATAAATTCACATTTTTAACGGACAACAAATCGTGTCCGATATGATCTGATTAGAGCACAGATAAGATAGTTCGCCGTTTCCCGAACCTACAAAGAAACTGACTCCAATTTACGAGCTAGAACTCGGGAGGAGGGGGGAGAGGACTTAAGTTTTGTTGCAAATGATGAAACTTGGAAGCCAGGAAGAATCACCAGTGTCTCCAAAGCATATAGAATATAAAGGGAGAAATTCTTTGTCTCTAAATCATGCATAAAGCTCATATTTATTAAAATAGTCCAATCTATCAAGTGGTCTCTCTCTATAGTAAAAGACGATTCACCAGGATATGGTAACAATAAACAGTACATATTTAGTTGTTCTTATTGAGGCCGAGCAAGAAACCCTTTCTCAGGGCCATTTTCTTTCATTAATATCAAGCTGAGTAGGGACCGGGTCTACATTTTTTCTGTAAACCCGGTCCAGACATAAACTTTCCGTGTCGTTTCGGACTGACATTTGATTCGATTTTCGTGATATTTTCAAACTTTTCGATGTTCATATAAAAGTATCTATCTGTACATGCGCATTAATGGCAAACACAGCAGTGCCGCTTTTTCGTGCACATCCCTATAGTACTTATATTATGCATTCATACACTAACTAGCTGACATGCCCGGCGTCGTCCGGTCCGTTGAAAAATAGTACAAAACACGAAAAAACTGATAAAATCGCGATAAAAAAAAAAAAAAAGCTGCACGAATTCCAAATAAATTTAAATGAAAAGAAAACAAAATTTACTATTTTGGGTTAGAAGGTAACCGGATTCCTTTTACTAATTTGGAAAAATTGTACCAAATCGCGAGAAAACTCTAAAAATCGCTAAAAATTCAAAAATCGCAGATGGCAAAATTTTGTTATTATGGGCTAAAAGGTTAAAACAGGATTCCTTATACGAATGTAGAAAAATCACCGCGAAATGCGAAAAATCTCTAAACGATGCATAAAAATTCGTAAAAAATTCAAAAATCGCTGTACGAATTTCGAGTAAACTTTATTGAAAATATAACAAAATCTATTGTATTGGGCTAAAACTTTGACACCCAATTCCTTTTACGAATGTCAAAAGGTAGCAGGGGAACGCTAAACATCGCATTAAAATTCGATAAAAAATCAAAAATCGCAGAGGAAAAAAATTACAACAGCGTGTTGCAAGTTTGAAAGGAATTTCTTTTATAAATGTAAAAAAAAGGGTACAGAACGCGTAAAAACGCTAAAAATCGTGTTGAAATGGAGAAATTTTTTTCAGAAATTGCGGAAGAGAAAATTTGCTATATTAAGCTGAAAGTTCAAAACCGAAAAAATATTATGAATGCCAAAAAGTCGCTAAACACAATTCACTATAGTGGACTAAAACATAAACCGGAATATTTTCACGATGTCAAAAAAACTCCACGGAATGCAAAAAATCGCTCAAAGTGAACAAAATTTACTACATTAGGCTAAAATTTTAAAACCGAATTCCTTATACCAATGTAAAAAAGTCACTGCGGAACGCGAAAAACCGCTGAAAATTGCATTAAAAAGCGCTGAAAATTCTAAAAGTCACAAAGGTAAAAAATTACTACAAGTGCTCTAAAACATTTTAACCGGAATTCTTTCACGAGTGTCAAAACTCGTTGCGAAAAATCGCAAAAACTCGCATTAAAAATCAAATTAAAAATTCAAAAATTTCGGAGGACTAAATTTACTGTATAATGCTAAAAATCTGAAACCGAATTCCTTTTATCGATATTTAAAAAACCGCTACGAAACAAGAAATAACGCTAAAAATCGCATACAAATATTTGCAAAAAATTCAAAAATCGCTGTACGAATTCCGAATAAACTTTTTTGAAAAGAGGAGAAAATTTACTATATTATACGCTAAAACATTGAAAACGAATTTATTTTAATAATTAAAAAAATCGCCTCGAACCGTGAAAAAGCGCTAAAAATTGCATTAAATTCTAAAAGTCACAAAGGTAAAAAATTACTACAAGTGCTCTAAAACATTTTAACCGGAATTCTTTCACGAGTGTCAAAACTCGTTGCGAAAAATCGCAAAAACTCGCATTAAAAATCAAATTAAAAATTCAAAAATTTCGGAGGACTAAATTTACTGTATAATGCTAAAAATCTGAAACCGAATTCCTTTTATCGATATTTAAAAAACCGCTACGAAACAAGAAATAACGCTAAAAATCGCATACAAATATTTGCAAAAAATTCAAAAATCGCTGTACGAATTCCGAATAAACTTTTTTGAAAAGAGGAGAAAATTTACTATATTATACGCTAAAACATTGAAAACGAATTTATTTTAATAATTAAAAAAATCGCCTCGAACCGTGAAAAAGCGCTAAAAATTGCATTAAAAATTATATTGAAAACGTCTATTCAAAAAGTTCGAAATCGGGCTTTGGGGTGCTTAACTAAATACATAGAGGTACCTTCATACCAAATTTTGTAGCTCTGCCTGCAGTGGTTTTTTCAGAACATGGCCGACAGACAGACAAACTTCTTTCCTTATTATTATAGACTAGCTGACCCGACCGGCGTTGCCCGGGCCCGTGATAATAACCTTTAATAAAGTGCAAACTTGTATGATTTTATACCTTTAATCCGATTTTGTCCGAATTTATATTTTTAAACGAAAAAAATCTCCAAAAAATATTGACTTTAATAGTGAAAGCGCTCGTAAGAAGTCATTTTCTGTTTTTCACGTACGGTCGTTTCATTAAAAAAAAAAAAAAAAAAAAAAAATGTTTCTCAGCCGGTGTAAAATTATCGTGATAAAAAATATTGATATCTACTTCTAAAAGAAATGCTTTCTTCTTCCTTTTTACTTTCTTTGCAGGAAGAAAGTATTGGAATCAAGAAAATTTTCAAATTCCGGTTTTCGACGGATTTACAATTTTTAGCGGTCACAGATCCGGAAAAACATGTTTTTACAAAATGACTATCTGTGAATCTGTTTGTGAGTTTGTGTGTGACATAAATGTTTTGGGCACTCTATCTCAAGAACTAATGCACGGAATTTAATAAAACTTTAGGTTCAATTAGTCCCTGATATAAATTGGTGCTGAACAGTTGTTGGTGCAAATCGCGTTATGTCTCAAAAATTAATGCACAGATTTTCATAAAACATCAGATTCTGTTAGTCCTTGGTATTGTTTGGTGCTGATTAATTTTTGGTGTAAATTGCTCAATAGGTGGCGCTGCTATGATGCATTATCACTATTTCCGCAATAGCTATACCTCAAGAACTAATAATCAGATTTTCATCAAACTTCAGATTCAGTTATATCTTGATATTATTTCGTGCTGATTACGTTTTCGTGTAAATCGCTCAACAGGTTTCGCTGCTATACTGCATTTTTTACGATTTCCGCAATAGCTCTTTCTCAAGAACTAATGCACGTACTTTAGGTTAGTCTGTGATATAAAATGGTACTGATTACTTTTTGGTGTAAATTGGTCAACAGGTAGAGCTGCGATACAGAATTTTTCATGATTTTCGTAATAGCTCTATCTTAAAAACTAATGCACAAATTTTCATCAAACTTCAAATTCAGTTCGACGTTGATACATGACGTTCTTTATTATGTTTCGGTGTAAATCGCGCAATAGGTGGCGCTGCTATGCTCAGTTTTTTACGATTTCCGCAATTGTGCTGTCTCAAAAACTAATACACGGAATTTAATCAGACTTCATATTCTGTTACACTTTCACATAAATCGATCTTTTTTTAGGCTTCGGTGTATACAGTGCGACAGCATATGTCGTATTTGTCATACATTTGTCGTATATGCCATACAATTGACAGGTGTCGCTTTTATGCTCTTTGAGCTGAGAATTTTTCTTGCAGACATCTAAGAGGGTGGATGCCAAAATTCAATTGTTTGTTTCAAAGATGCGATGCTTATATCTCCTTTTAAAATGCACACAATTTAATGAATCTACATCTTTTGAATCCTTATGATTGAGATGAGCATAGATTGTCATTTAATTTTGGCACTGTGATAACGAATTTTGAAGTATTAACATGTATGAGATAGAAGAAAGTTTTGGGATTGTCACATTCGACTATTTTTTCTTGTTTTCGCGTCGGGTTCTTTAACATAACAAAAAATATATATATAGTTTTCGTCGTCCGAACTGTCCGAAATTTTAATATGTTATAAATACGTATAACTGTACCCATGCACTCTATAAAATTTGATGAAAAACATGCATATTTAATAGTGAAAACGTGTGCCGAAGCCAAGCGAAACCGCGCCGAAACCATTTTTTAGCTTTTTCGTCGAAATTTTCTAAGATTTTATTATTTTTTTAAATACTTCTATTCGTTCGAATATTACGAAATTTTTGTAATAGGTGTAAAATCCAGTCTGTCAAAATGATCTAAAAAGATTGTGAAAAAAAGATAGTCTCGTCACGGTGAAGCGCGAAGTGACCTATGGGGTCGCGAGTTTGTTTAAAAAATTAAAATTAGTCTTTTACAAAACCGATTGCACCGGCGACAAGAACAAGATCTTAGCTTTAAATGCGTATTTTTTGTGAATAGGTACCTCTAAAATTGAGCCCTGAGTAAGCGTTGGCGAAAGGGAGAAAAAGTCGACTGAGAAATCGTTTATTGAAAAAAAAAATTTCAAAGAGTTAAGAACCATATTTTTTTAACTGATTGCGGCGTTTGAGACGTAAAAGTGCGAACTATAAGAATATGTCGTCCGTTTTTCCGTATTTTAAATGGCACGGTTGATGGGCATTAAAACAAAACGGCAAAACAAAAATTTAGTTCTTCCTTCCTTTCCTCTCGAAAAGCAGGTTCTGGTCATGTACGAGCGCACCTCCGCCAATTTTCAAAAAACGATCTCTTTGTTGATGAGTTTTTAATTAATATCTTGGCTAATTATCAAAAAATTAAAAATGTGAGCCTCAGAGGCATCTATACCTCCAATGAACTATTCTCATATAAATTTTCAGAACTCTGCGAGCAGTAGATTTTTTTAGCCATCGGCAATAAACACACAAACAGGGATCTTGTCTTTTATTATTAGATATAGAGATATTTATGATATATGTAGAGTAAAACATGTCAAAACGGAACCTGTCTATCGCATAATCCTGTCGTAAAGGGAAACTGTTCATGCTCCAGATTGACTGTCGTACAATTTTATTTAATTAGCCAGAAGCCTGTCTTAAACGGAATATTGTTTCAGTCGCTTACGATTGCTTTTACAAAAGGTTTTACTGTATTGATATAGATATAAGGTCAGCCTGTGTAAACGGAACCTGTCTAAAACGAAATCTTGTCTAATGGCAAACATTTCATGATCGATCGAAAGGAACTCTTTGAATTTTTACCAGCTAAAGTAGACGAAAACCTGTATAAAACGGAAACTTTCATCGGTTATTTGTAATTTTGTCTTAGCAGGTTTTACTATTTTTGTATTCATTACTTAGTAAATTAAATCCCTGTTTCAGGGGGGTAGACTCCCCCTCCCTTGTCTGCGCCACTGGCTGAGCCCCTCCAATAATTTTGAAAACTCTACGCCTATGGTCTAAGCTTTTTAGCGGTATACGTTTTATTATTTTCCTATAACTATAAGTATTTTTAATTTGCATTTGAAAATTGTAAAAATTTATCCTTTCGTGTGATTGAGAGGTTGGTGGTTTCTCGTTTCAATACACTGGTTTTTAGCTAAATATATATGTTAAGTTGTATTTTGAAAATTGTTTTCGGTTCATCACAGCTGGTCTGCCTTCATGACAGAGTAGTCTGTGATGACGTTAATATCTTCTGATTGGTCTAAATTGTAAACATCTCGGATATTATCCGACACCGAGTTCTAGACTTATTAATATGTTGCCAGCTTCCTCTAAGAGGAATTTTCACCACAATAACTTCATAATTGAAGTCTTAAGGGGTCATGCAGGGCTTTTTGGATATATCCAGTTGGCCCTTTAAGGTCCCGTAATGTCAAAAGAGTTCCCATCGGTTTTCAATGGGGATTTCTTTATGGAGTTTTATTTTGATAGGTAGCAATACCAGTAATTTTGTAAATGTAAGGATATGATCTTCCTGTGCTTCTTTTTAGTCTTAAGGGGTGAGCTGCTGTTAAAATATAGACACAACCTCATTTTAAGTTATCTTTTCTATTCCGCAATTTTGTTTCTTCAAAGAATTTTAAGGTAATGATAGAGTGAAATATTAATTTAGTAAACTGACGCCTATAGGCTGTTCTGAGATGGAGTAAGGTTAAAGAGAAAACAGATAAGACAAATATAGTTAAATAGTTCGGCCATTTTGTTTCCCAATGCAATTATGGCCATTTTGTTTCTGGTTAATCGAATTAAGTAAAAAGTAAATCATAATGGAAAACTTTAGAGGTGTACGACCATTTTAGGTCACAAGGATAATGTTGAGGGCTTATGTAAAGAAAACATAAATATTACTGTTATAAACTCTGCCATTTTGTTTTGTTTAATCTTAATTAATTAATTAATTTTCCTATGTTAATAAAACTATCAATAATAAAAAAAAAAAAAAAAAAAAAAATTTCAAACCCCCACAAATAATATCTTAAAATGTACGTAATAAAAAAAAAATCCGGACTGAAAATTACCAAATCTATGAACTACGAGGCACGTTCATAAAGTTTTGTCTGGTTTTATTGAAAAATGTAAGTTATAGGATTAACCCACATAAATAATACCTCATTTTAAAGGTCATGGAAAATGCGAACTGGATTTCAAAACAACTAAGCCCTATGAGGCATGTCCATAAAGTCTCGGGCCTTTTTATACAAAAAAAAATTAAAAGCTTAATAACTCAGTAAATTACAGCACTTTTAATATGAGGTCGAGACTTAGGAAAGTCACCGTAAATGAGAACTTTTCACGAGGAGTCTGAATATGCAATTGGTTTTTTGCTAACTTAAAGGGGAGCCTTATTAAGGGGGTATTAAGGAGATCAGCAAGTTTATATACTTTTCTAACTTTTTTCTTTATTGGAATCATCTAGTTATATCATTTTAAGCAAGTACATTCAGTTTTACCAATATCGGCGTTGGTGCCTGAAAGGGTTAACAATGGCTGTTTTTTACCTAATTATCTTAGACCATCCATGTGATCTATCAAACTGAAGGTCCTTACGAGCTTGACCTGTTCCCCCCACACCCTCACTTAAATTTCCGAAAAAGCACGAAATTTCTCTAGATTTTTGAACAAAAAGTTGATTATTTAATAAGGAACTTATAATCAAGCTTACATTATTAGAATGGACCATGTGACTGTCCAAGGTGGGTGATCTTCAACAGGCGCTGCACGGCCCTTTCACATGAATAGAGGTAAGTAATTTTTAAATTTGAATACTGCATATAATTGTACAAATGGCACCTGACCACCAACTCCTCAACTAAATAAGCTCTCTAACGCTTTGGGCTCTGCTATAAATTCAGACAGTTTCAGAAATCTCAGAAATTTGAAATTGTAGGCAGTGCTAAGGTGGTCTAGTCCATAACAAAGAGTGACCATAAAATTATGAATTCACTGTAGTATGCTGCAATAATTCTCGTCAGTAAGGTGCGAGTTGCGACTTGTAAAGGAACAAATTGTATATATGTTGTAATTAATTATTTAAACAAATTGCACCAATCATAATGCTTTGTATATACTGTATATATATATTGTTCATTTATTATATTCTATTATTATATTCATTATTATTACTTATTTTATCATCATTATAATCAAACTGTATAAAATAACAAATATTACAACATAGCAGCTATGAGCTATATTATTGAATTATATTACTGAATTAGTCTGGTCGGTCTCAGGCTGACACGTGACCGTGTGCATGGGAAGTCGTGGCAACATGTACCCCATTTTCTTTTTACTATTTAGCATTAGTTTTTTCTATCATTTATTTAATTATTATTTTTTTATTTATTTTTTTTTAATTTATTTTAATATTCTAAATTGCCCAATATTCCAAATTGTTTTTTCTTAGTTATTTTCAATGGTCTAGACCATTGGTTTTTGCTTTATCTTTCCTATTTACCTTTCTTTCAATGATATATGGTGGGCGGCTGGTGATTCTTCAACCTGCTTTCTAATAATAGTATTTAAATAGCAACTATATATATACATATATATATATTTTTTAGTCTCAAGAATCTAATTCTTAGGGATAGAAATTTTCATTAAGTTGGTCCGCTGAGGAAAGTAGACTAACACGTGCTTATATCTGTTGAAGAAAAACAAAGAAGCTTCATTATGTCCGAGAAAAATTTCGGTAGCTCCCTGCCACCATCAAGAGGGAGGCTACTGTATAAATACAAAGATGTTCAAAAATATGTCGTTAGTATTTTTCAACTGTACGATTTGATGGAAAGGTTTTATCAACGTAAGGCGTCAGGCAGCGATAAAGAAGCCAGAAATTATCAAAATGCCCTGGAGCAGAAAATCAAGTTGATGTCCAACAAATCAGATATTCTTACAGTAGATGACAAAGATGAAAACCAGACAGATAAAGATAGTGAAACTTTTGATGAAGAGGACCCACTGCTTAGAGGTCTCACTCAGATCGCAGATCTCTATAAAAAGAAACAAACAGACAAAAAAGATACCCTACAAAAATTGAAGAATGACTTCCACGAGGAATTAAGACATAGATTTATTACACACGAATATAACTTATTAAGTAAAGAAATAGAAAATTCAAAAATCAACAAACTAGAAGATTCTGATACTGGAAAGAATACCTCAAATTCCTTGATAGAGGAAGAAGACGTGATATTGGAATCTACACCAAGCATGATCCACACACTTAGGACGGACAGTTACTCTGCAAGAAAGAAAATAAACCAGCTAGAGGATAAACATAAGAAATCAGAAAGGGAATTAAAAATCAAAACAAGAAAATTAGAAGAGCTAGACCAACAAATAAAGAAAAAGAAAGAAGAATTGGAAACAAAGGAGCAAGAATTGCTTCTCAAAAAGGAACAAATAGAGGAGTATTTAAACGAACTAAAGCAATATGAAGATAAAAGGAAATCAGACGAATCAACACAAACAGAGGATTCACAAAATGAGTACTCATTAGTTTCTGCAGGGAGTGATGACGAAGAAAACGAGGAATTAGACAATTCGAAACAAGAAATAACAAGAGGACACAAATTACTCGAAAAAGAGTTCATTAGACATGGACGTAAAACTTGGAATGACAAAGACGTAACAAATTTTCTAAGAATCTACAAGAAACAAAACAGTACCTCACCGAAACAACAATCAACTCTTCAGCTAGACATGCAGAAAATAACAATAGAAGTAACGGCAACAATTAAAACAATATTCTCAATCACACAAGACCTCACTGAAACCTTAAACAGTTATCATGATAAAATCCTAAATGAATTAGAAACAGTACGAAATTCGAAGAATAAGTTCACATCGTTCCAGACATACCAGGAATAATATAAATTCGAAACGCAAGGGAAACTTCATAAACTACAACAATACTGTGAAAAACAAACAGAAACCTTACAATCTATCTATTACGAATCTCAACAGAACCAAACTGAACAGTTAAGGAAACATCTGTTAGAAAACATGGAGAAGCAGTTTAAAGATCAAACTAAAAAATTAGATGAAATAATAAAAGCATTACACCCTCAAAATGAAAGGTCACGTGAAGAACCCATGATGCAAACAAAAAAAATTAAAAAACTCATTCTGATACCGAGCAAGAATATGGAAATTTCACAAGTCTCAAAAATAATACGAGAAGAGGCTAAAAATTCAGACAAACCTCCGGAAATCAAGAATATAAGAAAAACCACGAATAATAATATAGAGCTAAAATCCTCAGAAAAAGAAATAGACACAATATCTAAGTTACTAGAAAATAAACAAGACAACTTTACAATCATACATCCGGAAGAAAGAACGATGAAAATATTACTACTGAAAATAAATAAAGACATCACTAAAGAAGAGTTAGAAGATGAAATAACTAAAAGAAAATATTTAGAAACGTTTACCATACTTAAATCAATAGAAATTCAGAAAACATCGTACAACAATTGGGTAGTCGAAGCGCCAGCAGCCGACTGTAGGAAAATGGTAAAAATGGGTAAAGTAAAACTCTTTTATGAAGTCTTTAGAGTTGAATTTTATATCAGAGTAATGCGATGCACAAACTGTCAAGAACTTAATAACCATGTCAAATCACAGTGCGAATTTCGGACAAGGTGTGCCAAGTGCTCGGGGAAACATGAAACTAGTGGATGCGAAGACAAAGTAAAAAAAATGTATAAATTGTATAAGATACAATAAAAACGAAGTCAATCACCCAGCGTATTCACCACAATGTCCCATTTTCCAATATGAAAAAGACAAAAGACTGAAAGAATACTACAAATCAAAAGAAATCTTTCGGAATATGAAGACTCTAACAAGAGAAAACAAAGACGAAATTGAAAAAATTTCAAGAAGAAACTATAAGAGAGAAGACCAACATATTGGAAACCAACCTTCTGAAAACAGAATTAGAGGAAATAGATATGAAAATGACAATAAATATGACAACAATTATACAAAAAGTAAAGAATATACAAATAACAGATATGGAAGAAGTGATAATCAGATAAAATATAAAGAGGATGAAGTAAAGGATAGATACGGAGAAACAAGAACTATAACAATGCGAACCTTCGAAAACTCGAACAGAAAGAACCATAATTATACATATCCAAAATATACAAGGGAGGCTTTGCCTCCCAGTCGCCAATAGAGGCACTTATAATCAAAACCAAGCTTCATCATCACAATCAACGTACTTCTTTGGTGGTACACCATTACATCAACAAGATATAAAAGTAACCCAAATAAACTTAAATAATTGTCGTGCAGCAAATTTTCAATTAATTAAATACATGAACCAGAACAATATTGACATAGCACTAATCCAGGACTACCATAGAAGCAAAAACTCTTTTACTGGTCTCCCGATTTCTTGGGCTTTATATCAATCAACATTAAAAACAGCGGGAATATTGATCGCCAACCCCTTATTTGTACATAATAAGATTCTGCAAACAGATAATAGTGTATTTATAAATGTAACAACGAAGTTAGAAAATTTTAAATTTGCTTCGCAATACTCAAAGCCGAAAGGAGATCTAGCTAAAGATTTTGAGGACTGGTCAAATATCATTCACAATTGTACTAATCTAGTGTTAGGAGGCGACTTTAATGCCAATCTGAGTGTCTGGGGTTACAGCAGAAATAACGCAAAAGGTGAAATCCTACTAGATTATCTTGCAAATAGAGATCTAACAATAGTGAATGACCCACAAGCAGAAAAAACTTTTTTCTTGGGAAAGAAGAAAGGTAACCCTGATCTTACATTATGTGGATTAAGTACGAAGGACTTACTCGACTCTTGGGCAGTAGAAGTGGACTTTCCATCATTAAGTGATCACAGATACATAAACTTCACATTGAAATTAGAACCTCTCTTACGAAATCTGTGCAGATTTAAAACCAAATATGAAACTTTTAAAAAATTCAACAAAGAATTTGATAAAAAGGAAGAAAAATTATGGACAACACTTCAAGAAACATCAACTCCTGAGGAGTTAGATACATGGGTAAACAACTTCCAAATACACATGGAAAATTTAATGAATTTGACACTTAAAAAGAAAAATCAAAAAAGAGACCTAAATATCAACTGGTACACAGACAAACTCAAAATTGAGCGTAGTAGACTTAACGCACTACATAAACGATTTCGAAGAGACTTAGAAAATCAACAGTACAGGAAAGAATATAAAAAAGCATTGGCTGAATACAAACTACATATCAAGAAAGCTAAACAAGACTCATGGTATTCATTCTGTCAACAAACCACAAGTGTATATGGCACAGCTTTCAAAATAATGAAGGGAAAATACCTAAAAAATACCGATTTAATCCACACAACACTAGAAACATCAGCAACAGAGGACTCATTTCTTGATATACAACAAAATCTAATCTATCATCATTTTGGGAATCCAGATACAGAGCAAATCCACTCGAGAATAAATCGGGACCCTATTACAAATGAAGATTTTGACAAAATTAAAATCAATATGAGGGAACTCAAATATGTTATCAGCCAACAAAATCCTAAAAAAGCACCAGGGTATGATAGAATTGACATAAAAATAATAAAGAATCTAACTAAACGATATCCAAAACTGATGCTACTCCTTTACAATAAATGTCTTCAGATTGGCCATTTTCCAACGGCGTGGAAGAAAGGTGTAGTTATATTCTTTCGAAAGAAAAATAAAGACCCAAGAATTCCAAAGTCATATAGACCAATAACCTTACTCCCAATGATGGGTAAGGTGTTAGAAAGAGTCATAAAAATTCGTACACAAACTTATCTAGAAAACAGAAATCTCTTAGCAAACCAGCAACATGGCTTCAGAGAGAAGAGAAGCACACTAACGGCATTATAATCAGTAAAAGATCAAATAATGGAACTTCTCCAGCAAAATAAATATGTAGGACTAATATCATTTGATATCCAAGGAGCTTTTGATTCAATAGCTTGGAATATGATCTCGGAACTAATTGAAGATTCAGAACTACCTAGATATTTAAAAAATTTACTCATAAACTATATAAGTGAAAGATTTATTGGAGCAAACAATTTTGATTTCATTCAGTGGATTCGCAGTTTCAAGGGATGCCCGCAGGGTTCATGTTTAGGCCCGCTTCTATGGTTAATAGTGGCAGATTTCATTATTAAGGAACTACTTAAAAAATTTCCTGAACTAGTAGTCTATGCAGATGACTTCGTGGTCTTAGTAAAGGGAAATACAAGAACTGGCTTGGAAAAAGATGCTAACGATAAGATCCGAAGTTTTGAAGAAATTTGTAACAGGCTAAACCTGAACATCTCACAAGAAAAAACAAAAGCCATACTCTTTGGAAGAAATCTATTAAATAACAGACATCCAATTTTTAAATTAAAAAATAAAACAATTAAAATTGAAAAATCACTACCATACTTAGGAATTATCTTTGACCAAAAATTAAAATTTCAAATTCACTTAGAAGACTTAAAGGCAAGAATATCTCAGTTCGTGACCAGCTTCAAATTTCTGGGAAATTACCAGAAAGGAATTAATCCAAAAATAAAAAAGATGTGGTATACGACGGTAGTGGAAAGACAAATGTTGTATGCACATGAAATTTGGTTCCCTAATTTAAACAGTCGTGGTATTAGAACATTAAAGACAATACAAAGAATGAGTTTAATGAGTGTCATCAAAACCTATAGAAGTATCTCACACGAAGCATTAAATGTTTTAACAGGCATACCACCAATCATTACGAAAATCCAGAATGAATTCATGGCATACCAGACAAAAATGGGAAAAAGAAATTTAATAATTCAATCAATGAAAATAAATAAGGATAATTTAATGTTGAAGGAAAGTACGTTTGATTTTCCGGATTACTACAAAATCAATAACCTGAATATAATAGAAGAAATAACGGAGTCACAGATTCGTAACAACAAATTAAAGATATATACAGATGGCTCTTTAATGGAGCAGGGGACATCATGTGCCTTTACAGTAATGTTAAACGATGCTTTTATCCATGATAGTGCTGCACGGCTAAATCCTCATAATTCAATCTATCAGGCAGAGCTTAAAGCAATATTAAATTCTATAGAATGGTTTTCAACCTCCATATTCACATCAGTTCTTATATTGACAGACAGCAGATCTTCATTAGATGCCCTCAAAATTATTTTCCCAAGAAATATAATCATAAGACAGATTTATACAGAAATTCAAAAAATGCCGCAAAAATTAATAAATATAGCATGGACAAAAGCTCATATAGGAACTGTTGGGAACGAACGTGCAGACACCTTGACTAAAAACGCAATTAAACACGACCACTACGATGAAATTCAATATATACCATACCCAGATTCAATAATAAAAAATTATATACGGGAGAAAATTATCCTTGACTGGCAAGACATCTGGAAACACTCAGAAAAAGGACGTGATACATACAAAATTCTAGATAAAGTAAACAAAGAATTTATCTGCATTTCAAGATCGTCAGTCTATTATATTAGTGGCCATGGCAGTTTTCCTGCATTTTTACATAAAATCGGCAAATTAAATTCGGACATGTGCTCCTGCACCAAAGCTAGAGGAACAGTACAACATTATATTTTTGGGAATTGCTCTCTTTTACCTAATCAATAAAAGCAAAACCTTAAGGAAAAACTTCCAAAAAATTTTACTGGATCCAGCAAACTTTTCAGCGCTAAATGAAAACTACAATATTCTCAATAAACATTATTCCTTCATAAAAAAGATTTTATAAACAGTGTCATAGAATATTATAGAAAATAATAAAATGCCTTAAACAACCAAGATTATTCAGAAAATAGTTAAGTAATATCTTGATTTGCAAAAAGACTAAATTTCTGAACTTTGACAAAATCGTCAGATCTTTAAATTTTAAAACTGTGAAAAATAAAGTATGTCTAAAAACTGTGAAATGTGTTTTCAAATTTTCAAACTGTGAAATATGTCTTCAAATTGTAAAATATGTCTTCAAACAGAAAGCTGTAGTGCCTTGCTCAGTAAAATAATGCCCAAGAACAAAGAAATAGAATATCTTTGATCCAAAATAGTGAAATATATGACTAAATCTTCAAACTGTGATCTAAATCCTCAAACTGTGAATTAAATCTTCAAATTTATAGTGCTCTGGATTGTAAAATAATGCCTACGAACTATGAAATATAATCCTTAGATCTGTAAAATATAATGATTCAAAATTGTGAAAAAAACTTTATGAACTGTGAAATACAAAGACTTTCGAATTTAGAACTCTAAAATTAATAATAATCAATGATCTATATCTCAAATTTGTTTAACAGGTCATCACTCAGGAACATAATTAAATTCAGCAAGTTTAATATCTAATTTAAATATTTTTCAAATTCTTGCATTGATTTAATTATCTATTTTATCCTAAATGGATTACTTATTTAGTTGTATTAAGAATTTATTAAGATTTATCAAAACTTCTATGACTTTTTAAGATTTAATGCTAATCTCTTTGATGAATTAGTTTTTTAAATTTCTAATTTTAAATTTCAGGCTTCAAGATTTCAAGCTTTTAATCTATTTCTATTAAACTTTAAATAAATCATATTCTTTCTACTCACAAGTAGTTTTCACAATAACTGATTGATGATCTGTAATATCCATGCATAAAAGATCCAAAGTTTCAAAACATTGTTTAATTTGGGCTCGCCCAGTTTATGCAACATTGGGTATCTCTTGTGAGAAGATTGTACTACATCCTAAGTGAAATTTAAAAAAAGAGGGGTCTTCCATCCTGCTGATGCCTCTGGGCCCGCTTCGGTGTCTGGGGGTTTCGTGGGATGGAGGATATGGGTTTTTTTCCCCTCGTGGACATTTAGCTCCTATACCGCAAGGTTGGCTGTCCACGAGTGAGTGATTTCTGTGATTTCTGTAATTTACCGTTTGAAAAAAGTCTTGATTTACTGAGAAAGAGAGGCTTTTGTTATATTTGTTTATCCCGCGGACATATTGGGAAATACTGTGTATCGAAGGATTTATGCGGTATTTGTAATTCGAGACACGCCCAGATAATGTGTAATAAAGAAATAAATTCAAAAGGGAAATCTACTAATTCAGGGAGTAGCGATGTTACGAGACCAATGCTGTCAAATCAGGATATAATTTCTAATGTCTATTTACAAACTTTGATAGTGGAGATCCGTAATGATAATCAATCTTCCGAATTTATTCGTATCATTATAGATACTGGGAGTCACAATAGCTATATAACTAGATATGCTGCAAATAAATTGAAATTAAGGAAAATTCGATCAGAAACAATTAGACACGGACTATTCGGAGGGGTAGAAAAAACGAGTAAACATAATCGCTATGAATTTACTATCAGTAATTTAGATCATAATTTCCGATTTAAAATACAAGCTTTAGATGAAGAAAAAATCTGTTCAGGAGTAAATTTATGCCGCGATAGCGAAATGATAAAAATCTTAGAAAAAAGGGGAGTTCATCTGACCGATGTTCGTGAAAATAATCGACTATGTTTATATGAGAATAATCCGGAAGAAGTACACATTTTAATCGGCGATGACATGGCGGCGAAATTATTCACAGATAATATAAAAT
Source organism: Maratus speciosus (assembly GCA_963932465.1). Lineage (NCBI taxonomy): Eukaryota > Metazoa > Arthropoda > Arachnida > Araneae > Salticidae > Maratus > Maratus speciosus. Next base: position 90,844,268 of record OZ010799.1, read on the forward strand.
ATTTTCCTAATTTGGGTATAACAGCTTTTGAAACAAAGTTATGCTGGACAATTATGGGGAAAACAGAGGGTAATGGAAATGATTCCGAAAGTTCGTTGTCAGTTCTATCGCTGTCATTATTTACTTCAAATCAGTGGCGTGGCGTGAAAATTTTCTGTGGTCATCGCAATTATTTAAGTTTGTGGTGAAAAATTATTAACTCTAAAATTCAATGGTTGAATGTTCATAAAAGAAACTTTAAATCTTACCTTCACTTATACATGAACTCCAAATGTTCTGCTAAAACTGGATCGTAGAGTTTTAAAAGCTTATTAAGAGTTTTAATATATTGCTTGGTCATCGCCGCATCCAGCGATGACCGGACGCCACGCCACTGCTTCAAATGCCAGTTTATCACAACTGTGGAACTTAGATACCTTGGGTATCACTAATTAAGATTATAAAAATAAAGACGATTTAGCAAGAGAGACTTAGAACCATTTTCTTGAAACAGTCAAACGTGATGAAAGTGGCCGCTACGAAGTGGCACTACCCTGGATTGTTGATAATTCAATTTTAGCGAGCAATCGCGTATTAGCAGAGAAACATTTGCGCAAGACAGAACAAAAACTTACCAAAACAAATAAGAAAACAGAATATGAAGAAATTTTTAATTTGTGGAAGGATAATAATATTATAGAAGAAATTTCAGTCGATAAGGAGAATAAAGTACATTTCTTACCCCACAGACCAGTAATTAAAGAAAATAGTGAAACGACGAAAATGCGTCCAGTTTTTAACGCCTCCGCACATAATGCAAACTCTCCTTCTTTGAACGACTGTCTCTCAAAGGGACCTAATTTGATTGAAATAATTCCGAGTATTTTGAATCGTTTTCGTAAATACAAAATAGGTATTTCTTCAGACATTGAAAAAGCATTTCTCCAGATAAAAATCACAGAAAAAGATCGCGATTTTTTACGCTTTCTCTGGTTCGACTCCAAACATAATTTGAAAGTTTATAGACATTGTCGCGTAGTCTTCGGACTCACTTCAAGCCCGTTTTTATTAATGGGTACACTAAACCATCTTTTAAGTCAAGTACCCGAACAGTGGGAAAATACAGCACGAATTTTGAAAGATTCATTTTACATTGACAATTCCATTACTAGTTTAAAAACGATCGCAGATACTGGAAAATTTATAACAGAATCACAGTGTATTTTATCATCAGCTCATTTTAATTTAAGATGTTGGCGATCAAATTTGCCTCAGGCCATGATCGATGTTTCTGAAGAAAATACAAAGTTAGCACCAGTTTTGGGATTGGTCTGGGACTTAGAGCAAGATAGATTAATGTGTAAAATAAAAGAAAAAATTGAAACGAAAGAACCACTCACAAAGAGAAAAATTTTATCGGTTATCCAAAAGATTTTTGACCCCATAGGATTCTCCGCCCCGAGCACTCTTATTCCAAAATTAATTCTTCAGGAAACCTGGAAACAGAAATTAAAATGGGATGAAGAACTTACTGAAAATTTAAGAAAACAGTTTGAGACCTGGTTTAAACAAATTAAGTTTTTACAAGAAATTCAAGTTCCACGCTGGTTGAATGTATCGCCCGAAAATGAAAACAACATTTCCTTGCATACTTTTCCGATGCGAGTAGACACGCCTATGCCACTTGCGTGTATCTTAGATGTCAAACACAAGAAGGAGTTAAAGTTCAGTTAGTAAATGCTAGAAGTAGAGTAGCGCCCATTAAAGAACTCACAATTCCTCGACTGGAGCTACTCTCGTGCCTCATTGGAGCTAGACTCGCTAAAACTATCATGAGTGATCTTCAGTTGAAACCAGAGAAGACAATCTTTTGGAGTGATTCCTCAGCAGCTTTAGGGTGGATAAGAAGAGAACAATCTTGGGGGACATTTGTCCACAATAGAGTTTTAGAAATCAGAAGCCTTACCCAAGTTGAAGATTGGCGACATATACCAGGAAATTTAAATCCGGCAGACCTCCCATCCAGAGGATGTTCCTTTGAGCAATTGGAGAAATCACGATGGTGGGAGGGACCAGCTTGGCTGTATTTACCGGAAGATCAGTGGCCACAACCGGAAGAACACCCTGACGAGGATATAATAAATAAAGAAAGGAAAAAGACAATCCTAACACTTTTAGACAATGAAGACATTGATTTACACCGTTTTTATCGATATTTTTCCTCTTATAGAAAAAACATAAGAATGATTGCATTTATATATCGTTTTTATAACAACACAAGAAAGAAAGAAAGAATTTCATCACCTAACATCTCCGTTGATGAATTTGAAAAAGCAGAAAAAATACTACTCAGATTAGTACAAAAGGAATCCTTTTCAGGAAGCACAGATCCCAAATTAAGAGCCTTAAGACCATTAGAAGATAAAAACGGACTTTTGAGAGCAAAAACAAATATAATCTGTAGACAAGACAAAGAAGATTTTCGTTATCCAATAATTTTGCCCTCAAAACATCCTGTGGTACAGAAGTTAATTTTTGAAAAACATTTAGAAAATCATCACGCTGGAGTTAGCATACTAATGGCTCAACTTCGAGAAAATTTTTGGATTTTGAAATCAAGAAAGTATATCAGAAACGTCATTAGACAATGTGTTAAGTGTCAAAGATTCCAAACACCCAGAACAGAGGTCGAACCAGGAATCCCAACTGAAGACAGAATCAGAGATGCAGCTATATTTTAAGTGGTGAGAGTCGATTTAGCCGGTCCTCTATACCTTGCCGATGGTTCAAAGGTGTGGATAGCTTTATTCACCTGTGCTGTCTATCGAGCAGTACATTTGGAGTTGATAACATCTTTATCAGCTGAATGCTTTATGCAGTCCCTAAGAAGATTTATAGCACGGCGAGGCAGACCATATATAATTTACTCAGATAACGGAAAGAATTTTGTTGGCACTAATAGAGCCCTTTCTAGTGTGGATTGGCAAGCGATAAGTACATTGGCCTCCATTCAAAAGATCAGATGGAAATTCAACCCCCCTTCAGCCCCCTGGTGAGGAGGGTGGTGGGAACGCCTCGTGCGAACAGTGAAAGATATTTTAAGAAAAGTTTTGGGTCGCGCCTCATTAAATTACGAAGAACTGAGCACAATACTCTGTGATTGTGAAAATGTTATCAATTCAAGACCGATCACTTACATCTCGGATGATAATCGGGATCCTGAACCTATAACTCCATTGATGTTCCTTCAAGAACTGCCTACATCCGGTATTCCAGATATTGATACATTAGACTCACAAGATCTTAACAGACGAGCAAGATATCGTCAAAGAATAAGAAATGATCTGCGAAACCGATTTAGAACGGAATACTTAGGACAGCTGCGGCAACAGTCTATAAAGAAAGAGAATTCCAAACCTTTGCAAATAGGAGACATCCGTCTTCTGGAAGATACCAACAAAAGACGTCTTCACTGGCCTTTAGCCAAAATAATTGATATATTTCCCGGAAAAGACAAAATAGCAAGATTGGCCAAAGTCCAAACAGAAAATGGCATTTTCCTCCGTCCTTTCCAACGCCTGTTTCCTTTGGAAATTGATGCAGCTAGCAATTCCCCATCAGATAACATAATTCAACAGAAAGTGAACTTTAATGTCCATGATGAACAACGAAAGACTACTCCAGAAGTCGATCAGACTAGAATCAGTGTAGAAAAGAACCAACCCAGTGACAGAGATATCTCTCCTGTGGTTACCAGAAGTAGGCGACTAGTGAAACCGCCTCTGCGACTCCGATCTGGACTTCTAAATTGTTGAGTTCTTCCCATGGATCACAACTCAGGGTGGGAGAATGTTGCGAAATCACGTAACTCCTCTTACCCCTTGAATAAAAAACAAGAACAAAAACGCACCTGCAGTGTGTTACGTCAGACCGAATGATCGTACTGCGCAAGAGCGGACAGAACTTGTTTTCCTTTTTTCTGTGAGAATTGACTCAGATTTAGATTAGAACAGAAACTAGATATGAACGTAGAGAAAAGAGAATAACTTTTAAAAAAGAAAACTTTAATACTCGAATTGTGATATAATGTAAATAATTTTTGTTTTGTGAGTGTCTAAGCATGTTGTGTACGTCTTCAATAATGTTTAATGTAATACAGTTTTATTTACTTCGAAGATTCAAGACTTATTATTTGGATGTCGTCTTATTTATTGCATAGAATCCCCGGATATTTCTTCTTATGCGAAGGAAAGAACAGGTAGGACATTTAACTTTTATTTTATGATTGTATAAGTTGAAAGCTTTTTATTAGATAATAAGATTAATAAGAAAATTAGAAACAGAGAATAAGATCAGTAGTAACAACTATATTATAATTATTTGGTATTTGATAAGTATAGCGTTTAGAAAAAGCGGTGCCAACCGAATAAAATTTCTGATATTTTTGCGTATGTACTGATTGTCTATTCTCTCAACAGAGATATTTTTTGATTTCGTCACTTTCGTGAATTAAAGACAGTGTTGCCATCAGTTTCACAATAAACTACTCATGCAAGTGGGGGATGGTATATCTTGCGGGAAATTTGTTGCGAATTTCTCAATTCAAATTTGTCACGGCAAGATAATGTCAGAAAAAATCAAACTTGCTGCTAGTGTTCATGCTATCTAGGAATGTTCTGTTTCTGAAAAGAAAAATATTGTTCTTTTGTCTTCTTACAATATTATTAATTTTTTCTGATTATTACATTGTAATGTGTTCATAGAAATTTTTGCAGTTGTTTTAATTAACCCTTTTGTCTTTTTAAAACACATTTTCAACTTGATACCACATTCTTCCTCGGGCTCCCCTATAATCTACTATGTTGAAAGTCGGTTAAAAATAAATATTTCATCTCAAAATAAGCTAAAACGGTCGCACTGCTTGAAAAAATTTCAAAATATGCTTTATTACTCTAACCTTAAGTTTATAGTTATAGTGCGGACAGCAGCATCACATTTTTGCAGTCAATTTTAGCGTCCATGATTTTGTTATATATAATAGATTAGATGTCACAGATAACAAAACTGCCAGCCAGCTGGCGCACTAGGGTGGGGGAGTGTGGGGCATAGCAACATCTGAATCAATAGCAACCCGATTACTGATGATTGCCTCCTTTTCGTGAAACATACGTAATCAGTTTGTTATTCCTTTCGAATTGAAGCTGAGTGTGGTATGTTTCTACGGTAATAATTCCCGCTGGTGCGCCAGTTGACTGACGGTTCGGTTATATGTAACATATAATCTATCATATATAACAAAATCATCCTCGCGAAAATTTCTTGCAAAATTGTGAGACTCCCTTCCCAGTCTATTAGTATTTCTGCTTATAAACTCGTATATAGGTTTTTTTTTAATACATTTCTTTAAATATTAACCCTTTATGTGTCCAAATTATTAATTCGTGAAAATTTCATCTTCTAAAGCCTTTTTCGTGAATTGTTGAAACTGCATCAGAAGATTTACACAATCATTTAATAAATTTTAGAAGGATTTTGTCAATTAAAATTAATTAATTAAATTTGAATTTATAGGGATTCTGAGCAATATTTATCAAATCTTTTATGTAAAATAGTTTTTTTTAGTGTTTTTTAGAATTAGGAAATGTACAAATATGATGCTCTTACTATAGAAATATAGAAAATTTTCGAGTTGAAACATCCCTCATCCCCCTCAATCTTTCAACATCAAGAAAGCTGAAAAGATACAAATGAAAAAGGAATCATCCTTTGAAAAAATATTTTTTTTTTTTTTTTGCAACCAATAATGCTTTTGGAACAAGATAATGTAAAGTGTCCATAACTCATTCTAAATTGTATTACTAATCGATGTCTTAAATGAGTTTTATAACAAGTTATTTTAATAGTACTTTAAAGTACCCTCGGGGAACAAAGGTTAAATCTTTAATTTAGAAAATCAGTTTTCTAAGATTTTTATGCGTACAATTAAAATACAAAATTGTGGTTGATATAGTCTTACATTTTTTAAAATTTATTAAATGAAGTTGAAAAGAAAAAAATAATATAAATACATTCTAATTATTTTGCTGACTACAGAATTCAATTTTAATATGCGTGAACGCAGTACCACAAAGTTGTTAAATTAATGTCCAGTTTTCCAATTATTTTTATTTTTTAAGCTACATTGTAAAATTGCTGATGAAACTATTCCATGCAAGAATTATCTTTTCTGACCGTTGGCCAGCGAATTTATCATATGTGCATTCGACGGAAGTTTAATGCTTAATCAGCATTTATGAATGGAAAATAAAAGTGGGGAAACCCTTTTGTACAACTGATAAAGGGTTAAAATATACTTTAATAAAGAATCGTACTTTGATCTATAATTAAAATTTAAGGATGTATTTATATTATCTGCTGCATTTTAAGTATTTTTCAAAGACTTTTTTCTATTAAAAAATAATTTTTATTGCTCTTTAAGAATAATAATTACTGTCTATTTATGCCTAATTATGTTTTAAAATTTGTATAGGGGAGACTAGGGAGGGTTGACCATACGGGAGGCTTGACCCACTCGTCAGTTTTCATATTTAAAAGAATTTCAGAGTTTTATCAATAGGTGTCAAGCAAAGCTAAGTAGAATGCTCAAACAACAATCTTTGTTTCATACAGATAATCGAAATAGGTGTGGAAAAAATCAATTGTGAAGGGTTTTTACCCTAAAAGTTGTGTTATTTAGAAATATTTTGTAAGCTTTTTTCAGATAAAATATATCATAGAAATTTAAGTAAGTAGGTTTTAAGTAATGCTGAAATATCGAGCTTGCATTCCAGGCATAAAGATTGCACAGTAAGTTAGGCTTAACATAACAATGTACTATTTTTTAGAAAAGGGATATGTGGGGAGGCTTTACCCAGTCAATGTGAGGGAGGGTTGAGCAGATGCTCAAGTCTCCCTTAATTAAGTTGTTTTGGAAATCTTTTTATTATACATTGTGCAAAATGAAAGGTTAATGGTTATATAAAAAAATGTACATTTATTGTGTAAAGCTACAGTAAAATGGGGTGATGGAAAAGAAAATGTTTAAAACTGATTAAAGAAAGATGTGAAAAATTGCTATAGTATCCCCTGCAAGAAAAAATTTATTGAAATATAAATGGGAAAGCTGATGGAAACTTTTTTTCCATTTAAATATTACTTACAATAGGTAAATAGAAACAGTGGAAATTAGAAAGTATGAAAGAAGCAGTTTTAACCCTTTCAGTGGCAGTGGTATGTTTATGAAACCACTTAATTTTTAATTCCAAAACGCCACAATGGCACCAGAATTTTGCTAAAATATTTTCCATTTAATATGTATGTGAAATATAGCCTTTTCTTATTTCCAAATCAATTTGTTCGTAAATTCCGGGGCCAGTCATTTATTTCAACATTTTAGTACTGAAAGTACTTTGCCACTGAAAGCGTTAAAATATGTTAATGAAAAGTTAAGTACTCATGCGGCTGCAAAAGAACATAGCATCAATCGAAAAACTTTAGGAAGGTCTGTAGACAAATCTCACCAGGATGAATATAGTGAGAGAAAGCCGAACTATGTGAAAACTAGTGTTGTCAGATTGAGTGTCACAAAAAGTAGGACAAGGATGCAAAATCAGGGGGACAGGGGTTCCTAAATCCGGTCATAATAATACATGAAACCCTGTGAAAACGGAACCTGTCTCTAACGGAATACTGTCTTAAATGTCAAAGTTTCATTTTCCCTTCTCTACAATTATATTTTCTCAGACAAAATCATGTTTGAAACAAAATGTTTCTCCTCTGACTTGCAATTGCGTCTAAACAGGTTTATTTAAGCATCATATTTTCAAAAATGTATTTTTTATAATAATTAAAGCATCTAGCATAAAGTTATTTTGCTTTTTTTAAACTGATTTTATTCCTCTTCACAAATATTTCAATATAAAACAAAGTGGGTCAAGCCTCCCATATAGTGGGTCAACCCTCCCGTATGTGGGGAGCCTTGACCCATTATTTTCTCACGATTAAAATCAATGATTTTTCAAACTTCTTATCTATTACACTTATGTAGCAATTTTATTTTGATAACTGATTGTATAACGAATAAAATGATATATAAAACTTTATTCTAGGTATAATATTTAAAAAATAAAAATCATTTTGTAAAAAGTGGGTCAACCCTCCTTAGTCTCCCCTATAGATAAATTGTATGTTGTATGTACATAAATACAATTAACCGAAAAATGGTGAAACAAAACATTGTGGAAATCTTGTAACAAGCATTATTTTCATCATAAGTATAATGTTGAGTACATTTTTCCCCTCCTTATCGGTATGCTGATGAGTAATATGAAACGTTAGAAAAATGTCTTAGCCTCAATGTTTTAATTTAGTTGATTGCACGCAAAAGTTAATTTTTTCCCTTTAATACGATCCACGTCCCAAGTTGCATTTTAAAGTTCAAAATTAAATATGCTACAAATGAATATTTTTTTTTTTACTTTTAATGTTACAAATGGGTAATCTCGAAAAACCATTTTTTTTTTTTTTTTTTTTTTTTTTTTTTTTTGTATTCAAAACTTCAGTATATATATATATTATTTGTATCGTCTAGTTGCAAAACCGGCCAACTCCTCAAAATTGGAAAATGTATTTTTTCATTTTTCTAAGTTCAAGTAAGTGTTCCTACCATATGGAAACAATAAAACATGCGAAAACCGGTCCTAATGACTATAAAACTAAAGAGTTTTGGTTCCAATCTTATTTTGGCTATGTGTGACAAAAAAAAATCAGCATTCCCTCAAAATTTTATTTTTTGGAGATGGCCGATTTTGCAACTAGACGACACATTTAATATATACATATTTTTTAAATGCCCACTAACAATACCATAAATCTTTTTATATAAAAAATAGCAATTATGCATTCAAATAAAGTTTTGAAATTTATTAAAAGCGTACTTCCGTATTGGCCTCTTGCTAGCACTTAACCAAAGAAGGAATTTAACCAATTACCGGAGAGTTCGACAAAGACATCAGCCTTTCGATCAGCCTTTTTTATTCTGATCATTTCAGTGGTTTAAATGATTAGTTTCATTGCATATCTTAAATTTGTGTTTTATTTATATTTTATTATTTTATTTACACATTGATGAAGTTTTAATTGCGTTATGGAATATAAGCTGGAAACCAGTGTTGGCAAATTTGTAATCTCAATTGAAGAGCTGAGTGGATGAACATGTTATGCTACATTTTCTTAAAAAAAAAAATTATCTTTTGAGTGAAAGAGTTATGAGGTATCCTATCACATGGTGAACCTAAAATACTAAGATTCTATTTAGTCTTGAAGATTTAAGACATTATTCATTAATATTTAATATTTTAATATTTAATAATGTCAATAATATTAATAATTTTTAATATTTGAAAATTAAATATGAATAAGTTTTTCTGAGAGAGTTTAGTACCATACCTGTTAATATTTTAAACACATGGTATCAAACAGAAAATAAATCATTAAAATTTACAACAAAAACTTTCACTTCAAATTTCTTCACATGTAATTTTTGTTACTTAACATATTCTTCCACTTAGCTCTTCAATTATCTGCAATGAAATTACAAGCTAATTGCATGGTTTCATTGGGTTAATCTTCTGTAATTGAGCTGCACACTATACGAGTAGATATAGATTTTTAAAAATCATGCTTGAAAAGTATTTCAAAATCCATAAAAATCAGCAAATTGAGATACGATAAAGAAAAAAAAAGTAAAAAAAGAAACAGATTAGCTGCAGAACTCGAGAAATTTGTATCCATACCAATGCCACATGGGTTCAAATGGGTACAAATTTATAGAGTTCTGCAGATAATATATTTCTTTTTTACTACGAATTTAGCTATGTTTTAAGTACATATAAAAGTTTTACTATTTTACGATACATCGATGATTTGATTATTTTCGATGACAAACTTTTCATATCGATTAACGATACCTATCCTCCATGTTTAAAACCAACAAAGCTTCAAATAACTTCTTACATGTTAATTTTTTGGATTTAGATTTCATGATTACAGATAATAATATACAAATTAAGCTTTTTGATAAACAAGATTTTTTAAATTTTAACACTCATTCAATGCGACTCTGGTTTTCAAATTTAAGTAAAGGGGTTTTCATCAACATTATACTGGTGCAGGTTAATAGATTTTTTAAAAGATGTAGAAATAAAGAGTTTTTAAGTTTTCAGCAAATCTTTTTCATAATAAAATATATCAGTAACAATTTATTTTTTATTATGTAAATCATCTCAATAACAGTTTTTTGAAATGGCAATACCTTGCAGGCCAAACACCTTGTAGGAAGTTGAATACATGAATTTATTCAAAAGTCTTATTTAAGGCTGTTCTCAAATCCAAAGGGTCAACTTTCTGACATAAGTTTTAATTCATTTTTGTTCGGAAACGCATGAAATTAGAAGGTGTTGTTATTCAGAAACTATGTCATTGAACTGTTTTTTCTGATTTCTTGTAAACGGAATAGATCTTTTGGAAAATACTGTCAAAGTTCGCATTTTGAACTGAACTTCCGAACGAAAGAAGAAAATCCAGTCAGTAAGGGTAGAAAAATGCCGTCTCACGTGATCAAAATCGCTTATAACTCAATAGGTAATTTATTGATAAAAAAAAATGGAAAACACGGTTCGATTCCAAATCGCCTCCATGGTCAGGCTTTCCAATTTTATATCTTTCCACTACAAAATGAATTTGTAAATGTGTCAAAATGTTTTGCGCTTGTTGAGCAGAGCAGTTAAGAACAGCTTTAAGAACGTGTGTATTCTGAGGAGTTTTCAAGATGAAACTACAGCAGACTGGAATGTCACAGTTGAATTTGAATGATGGAACGACAAGTCTACTTGATGCTGGCCTTCCTGAGAACTTAGGCCTTGCAGCTCTAACTAAATAATTGCGGATGTGACTAGGGAAGTTAATTTTCATGCAGTATCAATTTTTTAGAGTCTTCGCAGGTCAAGGTGAGGGCATGGCCTTTTTATATGTTCATATTTTTTTAAGTTCAAGAAATATTTAGAATTTAAATTTAGTAAATTTAATTTGGTTTTGATTAAGAGTTGGTTGATTTTGGTTATACAGTAGTTGGTTTTGTTAAGTTATATTAAATAATTTTAAATTTTTCATTTATTCATTTTGAGTTATTGTTATTTAAAAAAATTTATGTTTGAATTTGTTACACTAAAGGAGTATGTGGGTTAGCCATACCTTGCGAAATCTGTGAGGATACATTTATTTGTTTGATGCTTCATGGCTCCTCCCACCTTCCGAAAAGCTAGTACTTGTATTTGTTGTTCTTGTTTCAATTGTTTAATATTTTTACAAATATCTTGTTTTGCACCCTCTTTTCATTAAATTTTTCATGAAATTTCATACGTTTTGGCTGAAAACTATATTGCTTTTGTGGATATAAGAGCTGCTTTGCGCCTGGTACACTAAGCCCTGGTGCCCCTTAACGGACGCATTAAATTACGGTTTAAAAATTCAAATTGCTTATTGGTACCACTTTTTTGAAGAAAAAAAAATATTCACCTTATTTAATGACAGGTAAAAATGATACCATAATAAAGACAGTTATACTATTTTATAAAACTGGTGGCAATTAAACAACCTGAATAAGCGACACAGCCTGTGACTATCACGTGAGCGAGAATTAAGGGTTAAAACCACAGAAGTGTTTCCAATACTCTTTCAAAAAGTCATAATATAACAGATGATCATTTATAAAAATCATTATAGAAGATAAATCGAGGCATGTATGACTAAAACATTTTTTTTTAAGTTAAAGAAATTCGTATAATTAGAAATCATTCTATGTCATTGGTGAATTAATTACATTTTATTTAATACGAAATTAAAACGTTTTGGTCAGAGGCACAGAGAGCCAACTTGGGCCACACATATAATTAATTAACGAGTTGGAACCCGTCGAAATTCGACTAACTAAAATGTTTAGAAAATAATTGTTAGATCGAATTTATGATAAACTTACACAAAAAATTACAATAAAAAATTCGTCTTACATTGACTGTCTAATTCTTAAAACTAACAATATTACCTAAAGTTATCAAAATACTATTTACACAAACTCCAACTGTTTAAATTATTGAAATATTAAAGTGTATTCGAATACGTGAATCAAGATGAGTAAACACGATTAAGTTATCGAATGACAGGATCTTATGTTTAATATTACGGGATGAAAAATCAGCAAAAAGAATTTCGCTTTGTCACATCATAGCAGGGCCGAAACTAGCCTTTTTTGCACCCGAGCAAACATTGATTTTTGGCGCCCCCCCCCCCCCATTTCCGCAAACTATATTTATAAAGAGAATTTTACTAATTTTCTAATAGCCGTCTTATTTTAAAATGTAAAATATGTAATACAGAACTACGTAATCTACAATGACGGATCCAAGGGGGAGGTCACGGGGGTCATGCCCCCCTCTGAACACCAACAAAAATATTCTAAAGATCATTTTTAAAATGAAATATACAGTAGAGTCCCGATTATCCGAGTCCCGCTTAACAGCGTTTCCGCTTTAACCGAGCTATTTTCTGCTGATAGACTGATGGCTTCCATTATTATGAAACAGCCATTATAAATGAAGTGTTAGGTGAAGATGAAAGAGCAGTCGTAAAAAGTTAGAACTCTGATTTTCTGGTCAGAATGAGAAAAACAAATTGCCATTTTTTTTTTTTTTTTTTTTTTTTTGAAAAAAAAAATGGCCATTTTTTTTCTCCCATTCTGACCAGACCATCCCCAGCCCCACACTTTCTGGAGCAAATATGTGAGAGAAATATATAGCATCACGAGATGATTCCAGTAATGCTTAGAACTCTTCGCCTGGGGATTGAAAAAGGTAGATCAAGAACATCGGATTCCGAAAGCGATTTGTTATTACCTGCAGATCGATTAGCAGATAGCCACACGTCAGAAAGGAGAGAAAAAGTTTCATTTTCAACATACGTCCCCTGTGTATCACGATGAAAATGTAGGATTCAAATTAATCTTTCTTAAACGTTTACTCATATTGTACAAAGTTGTTGAAAAAATAAATTAAGAAAAGCATTATATATATATATTTTTTTTTTCAAATTACATCCATATCGATCAATATGCGCTTCGTTAGATAAAAATTGTTACAAATTACTTCTTGAACTATTTTAACGAAGAAAATAATTCAGAATTTAATAAACCTATCATACTTAAATTAAAATTTAAAATATTTTATCTTTCTTCAAACACCTTAGACTTTTTCTTCTATATTATATTCTTAGAGTTGGTTACTCAGTTTTTGGATGATATTATTTTTTTTTTCTGGAGTTATTTGAATGAAAAATTGTTACAAATTATTTCTTTAACTATTTCAAAGAATAAAATAATTCAGAACTTAATAAATATCTCATACTTATATTAAAATTTAAAATATCATATCTTTCTTAGACTTTTCCTCCTATGTTATATACTTACAATATGTTACTCAGCTTTTGGACGATATTTTTTTTAAAAAAAATCGTGTTATTTGCATGAATACGATATACTAAATAATCCTTTCGACTCCGGCGTCTCTTACACAAATTTTATTCGGTCAGCACCACTTTTTAAAAAGAAGTTTCCAACAAGTACACACTTTCAAAAATGCCCAGATTAAATAAGGCAAATTTTATTTCCCTTTATTACTGGTGCTAAAAACAAATTTTGCAAAGAACGATAGTGCCACGCCAGATGCGACAAAGGAGTGCAAAGGGTTTTTAAATCTCGCTTAAAAAAAATTCTTGATTCAAACACTTTAGATGTTATTCGTACATAAATCAATAAACGGGATATGATTTATTTTTGAAAAAGTATCCAGGAAATCACTAAAACAATACCATTTGTGTTTTCCACGCGAATCGTGTTAGGAGAATTAATAAATAATAAATTAATAAATCTCTCATGCTTAAATTAAATTTTTAAATACTTTACCTTTCTTTACACGCCTTAGACTTTTACTTCTATGTCACATTCTTACAGTTAGTTACTCCGTTTTGGACGACAAAAAAAAAAAAGAAAATATTTATTTTTCCGAGTTTTTTTTTTATGAATACAATATATTGCTTAATAAACCTTTCTTTAAAAAGTTCCTACATTCAAACACTTTAGATGTTATTCGTACATAAATCAAGAAACTGGATATGACTAATTTTTGAAAAAGTGTCCAGGAAATCACTAAAACAAAACCATTCGTTTTTTCCACGCGAATCGTGTTATACAAAAATTAATGAACAATCACGTAATAAATTACTTAAATTAAAATTTTTAATTTAATTTTTTTCAAACGCCCCTGACATTTTCTTTTGTGTTATATTCTTACAGTTGGTTATTCATTTTTTGCACGATATTAATTTTATTTTATTTTATTTTGTTTTTTATTTATTTATTTATTTTGTTTTTTGAGCTATTTGAATGAATAAAATATACTGCTTAATAAATCTTTCTTTAAAAGTTTCTAGATTCAAACACTTTAGATGTTATTCGTACATAAATCAAGAAACGGAATATGATTTATTTTTGAAGAAGTGTCCAGGAAATCAGTAAAACAATACCATTTGTTGTTTCCACGCGAATCGTGTTACGAAACTTTTGTCTGTGAGGAAGAACCAAAAAATTCCTGCAAACAATGGATAAAAGCATGTCGGAGGGGAAAACAAACTGCAATAGCATTATTCCATCCTCCCCCAACTCTCCTGTGCAAATATGTGAGAGGAATATAGCATCACCATGCACGAGATGCTTGCAATAATGCGGAGAACTGCTCGCCTGGAGGATTGGGGAAGGTAAAGTAAGAACATCCGATTCCAAAAGCGATTTGTTATTACCTTCGGATCGATTGCCAGCTAGCTACACGTCAGAAAGAAGAGGGAAAGTTTCGTTTATAACATACGTCACTTGTGTGTCACGGTGAAAATATAGGATTCAAATAAATCTCTCTTAAATGTTTTCTAGTTTTTTACAGAGTTGAAAAAATAAATTGAGAAAAGCATTAGATTTTTTTTTTTTTTTTTTTTTTTTTTCCATATTACATCCATATTGTTCTATACGTGTTGCGTTAAATTAAAAAAAAAAAAATGTTACAAATTATTTCTTGATCTATTTTAATGAAGAAAATAATTCAGGACTTAATAAACTTATCATACTTAAATTAAAAATTTAAAATATTTTATCTTTCTTCAAACGCCTTAGACTTTTCCTTCTATGTTATAATCTTACAGTTATTAAAACTCCGTTATTAAAGGACAAAAAAAAAAAAAAAAAAATTCGGAGTTTTTTTTTTTTTCCTTAAATGAATACAATATATTGCTTAATACATTTTTGTTTAAAAAGTTTCTAGATTCAAACACTTTAGATGTTATTCGTACATAAATCAAGAAACGGAACTAATAACAATAAATCTTAAATAAACAAAGGTAAATAAAAACTAACAAAATAATTAACCCTAACACGGCTAATACGAATGTATTGCTTTTAATAAATTATCAAAACTTGGTTAAATATTTGATAATTTTCATACAAAATTTCTTTTTGGCGTTGTTAGTGCGCAATTTAAAAATATATATTTTTTGAATGTAAAAAATCAACGGGTGTTAAAACAAATGGTTTTCACTTCTGTACCCTAGACAGTATGTTCTGTAATCCTCTAGTAAATTATCTATGCTATAAAGAAATAACCATGTCCGTCAGTAACGCTGACTTCATTTTGACATTGGTTACTCTTGACAGGTATATTTCTATTTTAATGCAATTTTTTAAACTTCTAACCTTCGCAAAATTTCAACTTTTACAGTGTCGAGTACGGGGAGAGGAGTTCATTTTAATGCAATTTGTTTGAAAATCTAATCTTCATATACTGATATTTATGTTTTTACTTTCTGCTATCTTCAATAGAAGAAAGTATTGAAATCGAAATTTTATTCGACTTCCAGTTTTCGACGGATTTACACGTTTAAGGGGTCAGAGATCACAAAAAACATGTTTATACAAAAAGTCTGTCTGTCCGTGTGTCCGTGTGTCGTCATTGTACCATCAAAAATTGTATGAAGTTATACATAGAGTTGAACCATTTTTTTTTTTAAGTTTTTGGCTATGGCAAGCAGGTCCTCCATTAATTTGGAAAAAATCCGCCGGTAGAAGGCGCTGTAATAGCGATTTTTGTGAGATTTTTGCGCATTTTGAATATTGTACCATCGAAAAGTATATGAAGTTATGCATAGAATTGGACCAAATTTTTTGTGTATGTTTGTGGCCATGGCAAGAAGGTCCTCCCTGAATTTGGAAAAATCCGCCGGTAGGTGGCGCTGTAATTACGATTTTTGTGCGATTTTTGTGCATTTTGAATATTGTACCATCGAAAAGTGTATGAAGTTATGCATAGAATTGAACCAAATTTTTTGTGTATGTTTTTGGCCATGGCAAGTAGGTCCTCCCTGAATTTGGAAACATTTCGCCTGAAGGTGGCGCTGTAATAACGATTTTTGTGCAATTTTCAATATTGTACCATCGAAAAGTGTAGGAAATTATGCATAATTCTAATAAAAATACTAATAAAACTAATTAAAATTAAATATTGACATGAGATAGAAGAAAGTTTTGGGATTGGCACATCCAACTAGTTTAAAACAATCTTAAAACAGGATTAAAAAAAAAAAAAATTCTATATCCATTGCGTGCAGACCGATTAGGAATGATGAACACTTAAAACAATATAAATAGTTTAGCATTTGTTTTCGTCTTGTATTGCATAACAGAACTGAAACTACTAAAGAATCGCTTTTATTAAATTTCAAAATGTTAATTAAATACATTATTTACGTTTTTCATATAAAAATACTCTGTGATGTTGTTGGTGGGTAATCCAAGAAAACATATTAAATATAAAAAAAACTATTACGAAAAAAAAAGTACTTTTTACCTATATTCAAAAACCCTGCATTATGGGTCCCCTAGTTTAGATTATAAAGGACAAACGTGCTCGTGCGTAACGCTGACGTCATTTTAATGGTGGCAACAGCAGGTGATTAAATGTAACTTTTATTAACTTTTATTGCAATTTTTTAACATCTAAATACCTCACATTTTAAATTTTTACACCGTCGACTAGAGAAAAAATATCCTTTCAAACGCAATTTGTTTGAAAATTGTATTGCACGTTACTCAATTTTTATTGTTTCTAATATAATTTTCAAGTATGATTTTCTTTAAATCTAACTTTATAGCGATAAATAGTTCACCATTTGTTTCTAGGTTACATTCCATAACGAAATTAAAACATTCATCAATCAATGTATAAAACAATACAATATAAATAAATCACGAATTTAAGACATGTAATCGAACCGTATGAGCTTAAACCACTGAAATGAACAAAATCAAAAAGACTGAAAGTAAATAGCGATTTCTTCGTCTGTTAAGGAGTCTAAAGATTCAAAAATTTCGAAAAAAAAAATTTAAATGTTAAATTCCCATCTTTTCTGAACCTTTCGATATAATTGTTCCTTGAAAATCAAATTAGAACTGAAGTTATGACTTTTACAATTATACCCGCTCAATAGCGGAAGCGGCGTTCCCGAAACTTTGAAGTCATTTTTTTCCAAATGACGTTTATGGGCATAACGCGCACGACATCTCAAAACTTCTGAATATTTCGAAATCTTCAAAACATTTATTTCATGTAGTCTGTATAAACTTAACTTGAAATTTCCTTTTTATAACATAAAAAAAAAGTTTTTTGTAGGTCATTATACTGTTGAAATTTTCAAAGTTTTGCATTAGCTAAATACAACTTTGTATTAAAAATATAAAAATGCTTTAAATACAAATTTATTTAGATTCAGGGTAATTATCATAATCTGAAGTATAAGTAGGCACCAAAATTTCCATTCTAGTGGCAATTCTAGTTTATTTCGTAATCCTGTGCTTATGCTGTTATACCAATTTTCTCCTCGTCAAATGTGTAACAGTTTGGATCCCCCTGTAAATGCTAATTCTGCATCTTGCAATTTTTTAAATACATGAAATGAAAGAACATACTTATATCTTTCATCTCAATAAAAATGTTGTTATAAAATAATATACATTTTAAGATATTAAATACTGAAAATGGCCTCTTTTTTTTTTCTTTTCTTTCTTTTTTTTTTTTTTTTAATTTATCGAGTCCTGAGGCCCCTTAACTCCTGAAACGAGGCAAATATTAATGTTTCAAAATTTTATTTGAACGCATTATTGCTATTTTTCGCACAAATATGAATTTTAATATTGTTAATGGGCATTTCTAAAAAATCTATGAGAATTTTCATTAAAAAAATACTATAAACCTGTGAAAAGCATTCTCGCCGCAATTTTTGACAGTTACTGATACATTTTTTAAAATTAATTTTTGATTAACTGCATTTTTTTTTTAATCAAACAACCCGTTTTACTGTATGTAAGAACCTTTCGAAATATACATCATTCATCGCTGTGTATTTAGTAATGTGCAGAAAAAAGGGACGGTAACATCAGAAATATATATATGATGGTTTTCACCTATTCTCTGTAACCCAGGAAGCGCCGGATTAGCCGACGCGGCGAGCGGCCTTTTTCCGTCTGCAGCCCATTATTCTACTCTTATTCCGACTCTTTTGCAGAAGCCAGTTTGAAAAGAAATTGAAAATTGAAACCGGACAAATTTAAAAGGGAATTTGCACAAATTAAAGACATCGAAAAGCGGAAAGGAAGGGCTCGGGACCCTGAAGCTACCGAACGACGTCTGCTGCGTCGAGCTTATTATTGGTCTCAGCTATTATTATTATTAGAGCTTATTATAAGCTTATTATTACCCGGGTTTATCGCCTTGCAATCATAAAAGCGAAAATACGAATCGACACATAATTGTTTATATTGATAAAATGTAATAATACATTTAAAAGGAGCCTCCAAGGGGGAAAAAGGGGGATGATAATTTCATTTGAATAATACTTGAAATGCAACAAGACATCGAGATATGAGGTATTATCACAATCTTTTGACTTTCCCTGAATGAATAATAGTTCTGATTGTAGTACACATTCTTGGAGTTTTTTAGGTAGATTTCGTATGAAATACTACCTATTGGCGTCGTTCCTATGTTGGAATTTCTGAAAAAGTTTTGCAGATCTACACCGATCATGACCCCTAGAACACAAAACCACCCTCAGTAAAAACCTTTATCTATCTATCTATCTATCTATCTATCTATCTATGTATCTATCTATATATATCACTTTCTTCTGGACACGATAACTTCCACAATTCTGCGCAAATCTCTTCCAAACTGATACGTAAAATCAAGGGGCATAACATCTCGGACAAGTTCGTTAATGGGCAAAATCGGGCCAAGGGGCTGGAAATAGGGAGGGGTTTTGTGAAAACAGAAAAAAAAACCATAACTTCTTAAATTTTGTACATATCAAATCAGATTAAAGTTTTTATTACTCCTAAAAATAGGGCCAAAAATTTATGGATCACAGATTGTTGATGAAATTAAAAATGGGCTCAAAGGGCGCAAAAAATAGGGTTTTTGGGAGAAAAAAATTCATAAATTCGTCAATTCTCAAGATATGAAATTCAATTAATTTTATTATACATCTCCTTAATATTATCTACAACTTTTATATTCACAAGTTTTTGATAGGACCAATTCGTACCGCAAAAAAATAAAAAATAAAAAATAAAAACGAAAACAAAAAAAGGGGGCTGAAGAAGAAAAATTTCCATATCTCCGTCAATTCAGAAGATATAAAATCCCCATGAATTCATCATATATCTTCTTAATATTGTCTTCAACATTTATATAGATAAGTTTTTGATAGCACCAATTCTGACAGCAAAAACAAATTAAAAATACATAGCGGTTGAAGAAAAAAATCGTCTTATTAAGGGTGTATTCAAATCGAAACTGCTTATTTTCTGACTCATTTTTAAATTCATTTTTTCTCTCAAATGCAACCAATTGATAGATTCTCTTCATCAGAAACTATATAATGTACCGGAATGATCGATTTTTTGATAAAGGCAGAATATATTTCAAAAAATGATGTCAAAGTGGGCATTATGAACAGAAATTCCCGAAGCGATTGTGTTAGAAACGAAAAATATTGCCCTACTAAGAAATAATTTGTTTATTAATAAAGTTTCAATTAATTGAAAGAAAAACAAGAACACATGCCGCTTATAAATGTTTTCAAAAATCACGTCAGCAAGTTTCGTTTTTTTTTCTATTAAAAATGAATCTGAAAATGTGCCAGAAAATTTCGAGTTGTTGAGCATGGAAAAGTATTTTTTTTTTAATACCACCTTAACATGATTCTAATAAAACCAGCTATTATATAAAAATGAAACAAAAAATCGTCAAAAGCGGCCAGATAAAACTGTTAAAGTGGATTTATATCTAATCATGATTTAGTTTTTGTTGGAGCAATTAATATACTTAACTTCGAAATCTACCTCCGCCTGTAGGCCGGGCCGGCAGGGATTTTTTATTTCTTATACTGGAAAATATCCCATTGCATGACTGCATAACAATAATAACGAGATAAATAAGTTTTGGACGATGTTGGGGGGTCCAAATATACCACGAAATTCCTATACCGTCCCGTGTCCCTGATGCTGATTTTTAAGTTTGGAGCTGTGTGTATAAAATTGTTTCAATAAAAGTAATTCGATGTAATTTTTTTCCGAAACTGGGACTATTGTTTTATATAAATATGTTGCAAAAAATTAACCTGCACATATTTTTATGGTTGTTATTATTTTTTTTAACTCTGTCACTAGGTTTTAGATTCCTTACCGTCTTCTTGCTAAAATTATACAGAAAATCACTTCAGATGCTGCCACAGAATTTTTGTCAACTTTTTTCTCATGCAGATGTATGCTAAAGAAAGAATGACTAAAATTCTTTGACAGGAAATTTACTGCAGAATTTTTATCAGCATTTAGATCTCAGTTTCAAGCATCGTGGCTTTATTGGGCGTCTTACCGTCCCCAAGGTTTATTCCTGCACTTTCCGTGGTAAATTAGATTTTTTTTTAAATTTAGTCCAATGTAAATAACGATGAATTAACATCGTGGCTATCACTTAGTCTTAACATGGTTTGCCTAAAAATAGGTGGTAATTTTTCTTACCGTCCCATCCTTAGCATTACTTTTTTTCCCCCCTTCCCGTACTTTTTTTCCTATACCGTCCCCTCCCCCTTTTTTTTTTCTCCTTACCGTCCTTTATTTAAAAACCCTTTAAGCCAATTTTATACCAAAATTTTGTACTAAAAATACTACATTGTTATTTTTTCTTATTTGAATGTCCTATGGGTACTATGAAATTCATTATAAGTAAAAATTTCAAACAAAATAATAAGTTATTGGGGTAAAATGTGAAGGAAAATTAAACTCGCGAGTTTAACTTAAACCTCAGTTAAATGAAAAAAAAAATTAGCTGCTGACCATTTTTTCTTTATTTTGAATCATTAAGGCATTCGTCTATAAGTTTAAAATGTTATTTTAGTAAGTTTAATTTCACCACATTTTTATTCCTGAAAGTTAAAAAATTGTAAGAATGCCTCATATACATATAAACTTTTAATTACAATCAAAGCACGATTCTCTACTAAAAGAATTTACCCCTTTACTAGCTGTACAAAAGGTCACTTCACTTTTATTTTTCATTCATAAATGCTGATAAAGCATTAAATTTTCGTCAAATGCACTTATTATAAATTCGCTGACCAACGGTCAGAAAAGATAATTCTTGCATGAAATAGCTTCATCATCTATTTTACGATCGTGCATTCAAAAAAAGAAGAAAGAAAGAACGGTCGTTAAAGCAGAAAGTTTGAAAATTTCCGTTTACGCATAAAATATTTCAATCTGATAGTCATTATAATAATTAGACTTCATTTCTATTAAAACTCTTTATGTGATTTGAATTCCCACAATTCGATGCAAAGTTAGAACTGCCACTATTTTGTATTTGAATTATTCGTATAAAAAAAGTCAAATGATTGGTTTGTTTTGGTTTTGTTTTTACCAACAAATTAGAATTTAAACGGCTTTAAAGCTTCCTAAATTTTCATTTTGCTCCAAATAATAATAAAAAAAAATGTTTGGATTAATATAATAAGGATTAAATCTTAAATAAAAATTCTTAATCTTTAAACCTACTAAACGTTTTCATTTCTATTAAAACTCTCTATGCGATTTGAATTCCCACAATTCCATGGAAAGTTATAGCTGCCACTATTTTGTATTTGAATTATGACTGTCAAATGACTGTTTTGTTTTGTTTTTGTTTTTTAACAACAAATTAGAATTTAAACGGTTTTAAAGCTTCCTAAATTTTCCTTTTGCTCCAAATAAAAAAATTGTTGGATTTAAAAAAACAAGTTAGAAAGTGTGATCACAGATCGCATAGAGGGTTTCGTTTAATATTCCTGTCACAACACTTTATCCTTTTGCAAAATCTGTTAATTACACATTTCGCAACCAGGGGCGCACTCTATTCTAAACAAACCTCTATCTGAACGAAATTCCTTTTCACAAACTATCCGTAGATCTACTTGTCGAGGGGATCGGGCCCATAGCACCCGAGTTCGGTAGACGAACCCTGGGAGCAAAAATTGCAACTAGAATATGTACGGCTATGGTGCATAATATGAAAGAGCGGTCAAGAGAGTGTCGGCAAAAGTTAGAAAATTGCACCCCGGTGAAAAGGGTGGACGTTAGAAAAATTGCTAAAAATATAGAAGTTAGAGCCCGAAGGGGTAAATAATATAAGACATTTTGAAAATTTTAGGATTTTTCGTGTGATCGCAAGTGTTCTGCTATAAGTATGCAAAATTTCACATCTCCAACTTACTTAGGGGCTGAGTTAGAAAAATTGCTTAAAATACACAAGTTAGAGCACAGAGGGGTAAATATAAGAATTTTTCAAAATTTTACGATTTGTCGTTTCATGTGAAGTGTTCAGCTATAAGTATCCAAAATTTCAAGTCTTCAACTTAATTAGGGCTCAGTTAAAAAAAAAAAAAAAAAGCTGAAAATACGCAAGTTAGAGCCCAGAGGGGTAAATATAAGACTTTTGCAAAATTTTATGATTTGTCGTTTGATGTGAGGTGTTCAGCTATATGAATCCAATATTTCAAGTCTTCAACTTATTTAGGAGCTCAATTAGAAATAAAAGTTAGAGCCCAGAGATACACAAGTTAGAGCCCAGAGGGGTAAATATAAGACTTTTGCAAAATTTTATGATTTGTCGTTTGATGTGAGGTGTTCAGCTATATGAATCCAATATTTCAAGTCTTCAACTTATTTAGGAGCTCAATTAGAAATAAAAGTTAGAGCCCAGAGATACACAAGTTAGAGCCCAGAGGGTTAAATATAAGACTTCTTCAAAATTTTATGATTTGTCGTTTGATGTGAGGTGTTCAGCTATAAGGATTCAAAATTTCACGTCTCCAAGATGTATAGTTTCTGAGAACGGGCTCTGTGACAAACAGACAGACAGGCAGACAGAGGAGTCAGACGAATAGGGTTTCGTCAGATGAACGAAACCCTAAAAAGAAATTATTCATAAATATCCTTAAAAATTCTTAATCGTTAAACCTTCTAAATGTATTTTCTAAATCGTAAAATCTTAAAAGAGAAAAAAATATTTTATTTTCCCAAACAATCTATCTATATTATAAAGGACAAGCATATCTGTGCGTAACGCATACGTCATTTTGCGAATGGCAACACTTTGAAATTTGAAATAAAATTTTAGTTTTGCAATTTTCACTACTGCAGATTTTTAAACTTCTAAACATCGCACATTTTAAATGTTTACACCGTCGTATAAGGAAAAAAAATGCTCTTTTAAATGCAATTTGTTTGAAAGCTGATGTATCTCAATTTATTTTTGAGGTATTAATTTTTTTGTAGTTTTTAATGCCATTTTTCTTATCGTGGCAACAAAAGTACCCCATTTCTATTGAAATTCATTGAACGTAAACGGAAAATAGTCAAAAATAGGAGATACTGTATCTTTTTGTTACCTTTTTCTCATAAAACTTCAAAAAATGTGGAAATTAAAATATGGGCTATGTCAAGAATATTGTCTGTTATTCCTTGATAATGTCGTCATATGCATGCTTTTCTATAGACGAAGTTTGAGACTGAATTGTAAAAGTGGATTGCTTTAGCAGATGCAAATGACGTCATTTTATAAAAAAGCGTGCATTTTAATTCTTAAACCTGAATTATGTTTAATAGAAGTGCGTCATTTTCACAGCCCAGCTGCTTTGAAATTCTTCACAGGTGAAAATGCTTCACTTTTGAATATAATGTAATGTAATCGAAATCACACACTGATAAAACGCAATGTTTTACAAAAATTTAGACTGTCGTTATAAAACAGAGGTGACATGCAAATAATATAGCAATTTAGATTACAGAAATTGATGATTCTCATCTGGATGGATTTGCTTCGCCGTCTTAGTAAAGCAAACAAATTATTCGTGGTTTAAAATAATATCATGTTCCTGAAGTTTTTGTCCAAAATTCTCTCGAATAATAAAATTTTAATGCTATTCTTTAGGACATTTTACTATAATTTTATCAAAATAACATAATTTGCTTAATTTAATTTTTCCTAATTTTATGCAATCTACATATTTAAAACACAAGTGTGTTTTTTAGTCATCTGCCCTGATCTTTCTGCTGAACCAATTTTACTAATATATTTTTTTTAACTCAAAGCTTTTCATTTGTAGATGCGATCGCACTATCTTTTTTTTGTTTGTTTGTTTGTTTTTTAAGTATCACCACTTTTACATTTTAATTTTAAAAGCCTTTTATGAAATTTCTTCAAAATGGTGAAAATTAGATAGCTTTCATTATTGCAGACAAGAGAGAAATAATGAGGTATATTTATCTTTATTCATGCTATTTTCTGATAAAACTTCAAAATTGTTGATAAAAATTGTTGTATAGGGTTTAGTGTCGCAAAATCCCATTAGGAGCAGAATATTATATTAGGGCATAATAACGGAAAATGACATACTGTTTTTGAAAACAAGCATTTTTCCTCATAAATTTTCTATATTGTTTTCCTTCTGCATGTATACTGATACTAAGTTTCAGACACTAAGTGAAATGCTTATTTAAGTGAAAATGAAGTCATAGTTAAACGAAAACAATTATTTTCTTAGATAAAACTAAACATTTTAATACAAATGCGTTTAAAAAACATAAATTACGGAAATTTTTACACTCCGGAATTGAGATTAGAAGCTCAAGTAAAGGGTGCGTTTGTTCACATAAAAGATGTTGTTGACAATCGTGACTTCAAGTTTTGAGTTAAAATGATTTTTAAATGATCAAACAAAATACAAATTTTTTTTAAATTATGAATATGGATATGAGAAGTGCGCATGCAAATTTTGAGAAGGTGAAAATTGCTGTTTTTCATTCCGGAATACCAAGCATAAGAGCCTCAATTGATAATGACATCCTAATAACTGATCTTTATTATATTTTACTGATTAAGTATCTATATTATAAAGAAAAAACGTATCTGTGCGCAACGCTGACGTCATTTTGCGAATGGCAACACTTGACGATCAAATTTCGGTCTTGAAATTTTCGCTCCTGCAATTTTTTTAACTTCTGGCCATCGTACATTTTCAATTTTCGTCGCATAGGGAAAAAATTTACTTTCAAATGCAATTTGTTTAAAAACTGTATCTTAATTGACTGATGTATTATATTTTCTAAAATAATTTTTAAGCATGATTTATTTTTAAAGTTTATCTTATCACGTGCCGGTTTCAATACATAATAATAATAAACATTTTGCACATAAAGCAACAAACATTGTTCAGCATTTGTTTCTGACTATTTTTGCATAACGAAATTAATACTTCCTTTATAAACAAATAAAAGAATAATATTAAAAAAAACCCACCAATCTAACATATTTGTGAAAGACAAATTAACGAAATTAATACTTCTTTTATAAAAAAATAAAAGAATAATATTGAAAAAACACAAATCTAACATATTTGTAGTCGTACAATTTAAATTTTTAGATCACCAAATGGGATTTTTTTTTTTTTCAAACGGAATTTGTTTGCAAAGTTCATCTCAGTTTACTGATTGTCTATGGTTTTAAAAACAATTTTAAAGCATGAAATATTTTTTAATTTATCTATATCGCGCGGAGCTCGATTACGAAAGATTAGTCCGTTTGCCCGTAAAACAAAATAAAAAGTTCATAATTTTTTTACGGCTAATATCCATTAAAAAAAACTTCTCTATTAATAAATAAATAAAATAATATAAATAAAACACAAATTTAACAGACATGTATAAGCTTTGATATTATCAGAATATAAAAGAAAATTAAGTAGCAAAATCTTGGTCAAATAACTCTTAGCAGTGCGGCTATTAAGAAAATATCACTTTTGAAAAATTTCAAAAATTTATTTGATCGTATAATTCGCATTTTCCATATAAAAAATGCCTTTTTAATGTAAGTGGGCAATCTAAATAATTTATTGCATATATAAAAATTAGTAGTTTTCAATTAAAAAAAAATGTTTTCACCTATATTCTTTAACCCGGGAAGCCCGGGTTCGATCCCCTAGTATAGATAAAGGATCAGAATCACTTTGAGAACATTAACCTGTAATTTCTGCCGTTGGATTTATTCTTGGTAGAAAGCTTATTTTAAGATATATTTGATGTTAAAGTTGGTCAAAATCGTTCCACCAAAAAAAAAAAAAAAAAAAAAAAACTATAGGAGCAAAAACTACACATAAAAATTTAATCATTTTTCCTAAGGATTTACATTAGAAGCTCCCGGTGTACAGACTGCATTTTTTTTTTAATTTGACTAATCTTTGAAGGGTTTATTTCAGTTTTAAATTCATATTTTCAGCATTTCGACAGTATTTTTACATATTTTAGAAAAGGTTATTATTTCAAATTGTTGCCAGTTGTAAAAACAGCGCAAAGAATAACATCTCCTTTAAATTAAACATTTATTTATACGTGACTATGATAAACAGAAGCAAAACTTTCAAATTAGAATTAAATGATTACGTATTAAAAGCAGGAAAACATTGAAAATTAAGTAAAAAAAAAACTATATTTACACTTTAATTTTAAAAGATAAAGGAAATTTTAAAATAATATATACATTAATATGGGTTAAAAACCGTAAATGGAGGAGATTACGTCATATTTAAAATGGGCAAATAATAATATTGCAAAACTGTTTAAATTTAAAAATATATTTACACGAGACATTTATTTCATATTACTTCTAGTTGATCTTTAAAACTGTTTGCCAATTCAAAGGCGGCGCAAATAAAAATATTTAAATTCTAGCAACAAAAATATTTTCACGTGAATATTAAAAAGAGAAAGAAAACGTTAAAATAATAAATTCATTTATATACTTTAAAAGCAGTAAATGGAAGAAATTACATCATATTTAAATTGACCAAATAATTATATTCAAAATACTTTGAAATTAAAATATATTTACACGAGACATTTATTTCATATTTTGAGTTGATCTTTTAAACTACTGTTATGAATTCCAAGACAGCTCAAATTATATAATTATTTTCTAACGACAAAAGGATTTTTATACGAATATTAAAAAGAGAAAGAAAACTTTGGTGAAAATTACATCAGATTTAAAACGACGCATTTTAAAAAAACACCCAGGAGACAAAGACTCTGCGTACTTAAAAAATGTTTAACTGATCTTATTTAATCAAATATGAAAACAGCCAGTAGATGTTTAACCGCAGCTGATCGGGCCTTAAAATTTCCCAAACAAAAGGAAATGAATGAAAATCCGTTTACGGAGAGATCGCCACTGTTTTTTTTTTTTTTTTTTTTTTTTTTTAGTTCAATCTTTTTTAAAGCCGATCAAATTAGCGTGTTTTTAGAGATCGCGATGTCTCAGTGGAGATGGGGCAGAGCCCCCGAGTTTTTTAAAAATAAATTTCACTCTTTATTTTTAATTTATATTTCCTACTTGGTAATGTTTAAAAACTTTCTATCTGGCAGCTTCACAGCCAATTCGACTATTTTAGCGAGCATGGTTTGGTATAACATTAACTCCATTGTTGTTGTAACTCTTATACATTTCTAACCGTAAAGAATATTTGGTAAATTATCTCCTGCTGCTGGCTAACATAAAAATGACTTAAAATTAATGTATTAATTTATACTTAAGGTATAAAAGTATTAAAATGTTGTATTGTCGTCGGAAACACACCTGTATACAAGGTGATCACTGCAAATAGAAGTGTCTTAAATTTAGACACATATGTGACTGAAAAAGAATTTTAGACACTTAAGTGTCTTAATCTGAAAATTAAGACATTATAGATGTCTTAATTTAAGATGCATAAGTGTCTTTCTATGACCATGGTGTAAACGAACTGAGAATAATGTCTAAAATATCCGCAAACGTCTTATTTTAAGACACTTCATTGCTTTAAACGTGTCTTAATTTAAGACGTTTTGATTCTTCCGACGCAATAACCACCAGGGGGCACTCCCGCGCATGCGTTTTAGATGTCTTCGTTCGAAGTGGTATACGTTGTGATTCAAACAAAGTTTGTTTTTATGTACGCGTGTATTTTAATTCGTTTTTTGCGAAATGTGAAGTACTGTGATTTTAATTCGTATTAACTTGGATTATTTATTTATTGAATACATACATCTGACGTGTGTGCTTGACATCAAATGTCTCTTAGAAGCTATCGTCGATATAAGGGCGGGATAGACACAGAACAGAAGTAGAAGACGGTTGAAGATTACACCCGGAAATTCTACAAAGCGTGTGCAATGGGTTTAATGTTAACTCGTATTAATTTATATCAATAATATTGTGTTATTCATCTTCGTCCTGTCGAAGCTGGCAAAAAAAAAAAGAAACTTTTGTCTGGCGGGTCATGTTTTCAGGATGAAACATCTCATTCTTTAAATATGGCTAGTCGGATGTATTATGGGATTACCTTTTAAACTGATGCAAGTCTTCCTCCTTCACTGTGGTTGTGGTAGTTTTTAAACTTTCAAATCGAGGATTTTTTTTTACCTCTTGCAAACAGCGATTGAAGTAAGTGTTATAATTTCTTTATAGTACTAAAATTAGTGTCTTTTATGATTTTATTTATTGTACTAAACAAAATCTTGCATGAAATTTAATTAGTTTTGAATCTTTTTGCAAAACAAAACACTAATTCTAGAAGTATATATTTTTAAACTTATGACGTTGTCTTTTATTACAAATTATGTATTATTTATTCTCATCTTTTTTCTCAAATTTAAAGTAATAACATCACTAAAAAACAGACAAATTTTAAGTTAAGTTCCTTCTCTTGTTTTGTTTTGTTTTCAATATGGCAGTTCTTAGTTTCAATGGCTAATGCTTATCTCATACTAAACGACCACAAGGAAATAAAAAAAAAACTTCTCCTAAAAAAAGATCTCCTAAAGCTTTCTTACTTCCTAGCTAGGAATTACAATCCCGGATTGAGATCCCGGGATCCCGCTTTAATTTTAATCCCGAAAATCCCGGGATTGCCTTTTTTTTTCAATTGAACAATATTCAGCTGAAATTAAAAAATATATTTATAGACTTTCGCTTTTGGAAAAAAAATAAATTGATTTTTATGAAATTTATATATAATAGAAAAATAATATTTCTCAAGTATTTCTTAGATATATTTCTAAAGGTATTAAATCTTTTAATGTGGAAAACGTTTGACTTGGAAACATAGAAGTAAGCCAGTCAGGAAAAAGGAAATCATTTGTTTATTTCGTTTTTGCTTCGTGTGTAGAAAATATATTTCACTTCGAAGGTCATTTTCCAATTAGACTTTACTGATAATCATCGCAAGTGTGTATCATAGTGATATCACATGCTAACTTTTTTTTTTGCGGATTTATTTTGCTTTAAAGATGTCTTGTTTAGTAGCTCGTAGGAATGATAACAATAAGCCCATGTGGCAATATAAATTTTTAAAAAATCTAATTTTTAAATAATAAGGATTTTCATTTTTTGGGGGAGGGAGGGGGGGGATTTTGTATGAAATTTTCTTAAAGCTGATACCTTAAATCTTGCACTGATTATAATGAAAGTTTTGAACTTTTAGAGTAGGACAAAATTAAGAACACAAAATATAAATAAATAAAATACCGAAGTAATATTTTCTCAATATTAACCCTTTGCACTCGAGGGCTCCGGAGCGGAGCCATTTAAAATTTGTCTTCAAATTCGAGGTCTCCGCTACGGAGACAATGCAAATAATTTTGTGATACCATGTAATCTTGGCTTTTCTAGACAGGTGTCACAAAATTATTTGCATTGTCTCCGTAGCGGAGCCCTCGAGTTTGAAGACAAATTTTAAATGACTCCGCTCCGGAGCCCTCGAGTGCAAAGGGATAAAGTAGAATATTTAATATTAATGATGTGAATTATCATATTGCTAACAAAGCGTAAACCAACTTAGTGAAAAATGTCCAAGCCGGGAATCGAACCCGGGTCCCTGGAATAGATCTCCAGTGCTCTACCACTAAACCACAAGGACGATGTCCAGCCTGGCATTTCTCACTTATATAAGTCGGTAAGGCTGCAACCGCAGCACAAGATGGAGAAGTCTTCATGAGCACACATTCCTAGCGGCGTAACATGAGACGCAAACAAACCCAGCATCGGTGAATATACATGAACATCGACATCGACTTCGAACATATACATCGGTGAATGTATATTCACCGATGCTGGGTTTGTTTGCGTCTCATGTTACGCCGCTAGGAATGTGTGCTCATGAAGACTTCTCCATCTTGTGCTGCGGTTGCAGCCTTACCGACTTATATAAGTGAGAAATGCCAGGCTGGACATCGTCCTTGTGGTTTAGTGGTAGAACACTGAAGATCTATTCCAGGGACCCGGGTTCGATTCCCGGCTTGGACATTTTTCACTAAGTTGGTTTACGCTTTGTTAGCAATATGATAATTCACATCATTAATATTCAATAATTTCAAGCGTAATTTCACAGCTGAAATGTAGTTGAAAATTAATTAAAATTGTAGAATATTTATTTATTTATTCATAGTTAAACAGTTGTTGTGATTATCATCTGATATATATGTAAAATTGCCTATGTGGCAATATAAATGTTTAAAAAAATCTATTTTTAAATTATATGAAGTAGAGTAGGACAAGATTATAAGAAATATATATATTTATCCCTGTACTTTAAGAGCCCTCAATAGCCCTTGCCGTTGAATTTGTCCGATAATCGGAGATGTCTGCTTTTGTGGGGTAAAAATATACAAATATGTATGCTATGCGGATTAAAAAAAGTATTCGCTAAATAGGTGTTTCAGCTATTTGGGAATGTCCATTAACCTCCACAACAGATATACTCCCGAATACCGGACATCTCAATTTAAATAATAATAATGCAGGGTTGCATTTTTTGCAAAAGAACTTCTTGATTAAAGAATGGGCATACTGGGCCGTGCCCCGCCCCCCTACGATTTTAGTGCCCACAAATGTGATGTGCAATATTTGTAAAGCTTATATTTTAAATCTGTTTCGAAATTGTACTGATTATAATCAATATTTTGAACTTTTAAAGTAAAATAAGATTAAAAATAAAACAAATTTTTTAAATCTAATATTTAGATAAATATTTTTTGTTTTAATCTTGTTCTACTCCTGAAGTTCAAAATATTGATTATAATCAGTAAAATGTCGTAAAAGATTTAAATTATCAGCTTAACAAAAATTGCGTACCAAAATTGGGAGCACCAAATAATCAGGTTGTGGGGGGGGGGGGGGCAGGACCCCAGTCAAATGTTTTTCTAGGATTCAACGTGGTCAAACATGGCTACGTATGATGCTTACAAAAAAAAAATGGATGCTATTAAGACGTTTGAAGTGTCTGAAATTCAGACACAAAAATTGTCTGAAAAAATTCAGACATTTTAAAATGTTTGAAAATTGAACACTCCGTTTCAGACACTTAAGTATCTGAATTTCAGACATTTTAATTTACAGTGTGATTAAAAAAAAGTGATATGACAAATCAGGCATACAACAAGGATAAAAAAATCCGATAGGAACATAGGGTTGAAAATCACTTGTTGAGTCACAAATATAGGGTTTTTCATCCTAGCTGAACTCGGGTCGACGGTCATCATTTCGAGAAAAAATAAAACATTGCGATGAAAATGCAACGATATGTACCTTGTTTTGTGTGAAATGTGATAACATCACGAAAAGTTCTGGAAAAACAGGTTGCTCAAGAAAACAATGATACCATATGAATTGATCATCGCAGTCCAAAATGTGGGGTGTCAAGTGCATACTGCTGGCGCGTATAATGCAAACTTCTACCACTTTTGTTTGGTGTTATTACATTTACAGCAAAGGTGAGAATGTTTGTTAAATATTTTATTATAATATACTTCAGTTTTCTGAAAGTTATGACCGTCAACCCAAACTGAGTTACGATGAAACACCCTGAATTTGTGACTCAATAAGTGGTTTTCTACCCTATGTTCCTACTTTTTATCCTTGTTGTATGCCTGATTTGCCATGTCATTTTGTCAACGTTTTTTTTAATCAGCCTGTAGATAATTTGTGTAATTCTTGCACATCTTGAAGTCAGTGAAAAGTCAATTACAAAATTCCATCTTTACATATATAAACAAAGTAAGGCTATATAACAGACGGTAAAAAATAATATCCCTATTTAAACTCTATATTTGTTAAAATAAATACACAATTCTTTCGATTTTTTTTTTCATAAATTGAACTAGGGATATGTTTGACCGAAACATACAAATTTAAATTCACAATGTGCTAGATAGACCGTAAACTCTTGAGAGAGAAGAAATATCTAATTATTTTAAGAAATTATTAGATATTAAAGTATTTTAAGAAATCGCGCGAATTCTTTCATTTGTCTTCTATCAGCAAGGAAAAAAAAAAGTAATAATAGTTGTCTCAAACCCAGATGCATTTTTTATACTAAAAATTCTATACAGTTCTCTTTGAAATAAATTTTACTATATGAACAGTTAAAAAAATATGTTTTTAAATTACTTATTTTTATATTACTAGGGGGCTCTGCCCCCTACGAGCTACGCTCGTCAACCCCCATTCAGACACCGCAGACTCTAAAAGTACGCTAATTTGATCAGCTTTAAAAAGATTTCGGAAGATTGAATTATAATTTAAAAAACAATGGCGATCTCCCTATAAACGGATTTCTATTTATTTCTCGTTGACTGGGGAATTTTAAGGCCAAATCCGTTGCGGAACTACTTGATTAACCCGTCGATCAATTTCGCCAAATTATATAAATCGCCAAAGCACTCGCCAAATTATACAAATTGACATCATTTTTATTTTAAATAACGAAAGAACAAATAAATTAGTGCAACAATAATAAAAATACAAATAAAACGTCGAAATAAAAATAACTTGATGACCGTAGACACGTGTAACGTGCTTAAAGTCAAGTTAATGTGACATTTACGATCAACCATTATTGGCATTTAATCTTATAGTTTGGCGAATGATAGATTTTTAGTCGATGGGATAACTAAGTAGTACCAAAAATACATGTGTCAATCGCTGTTTTCGTCTTTGATTAAGTAAAATAAGATAAACATTTCAAACTAAGCCAATATAAAAGGAATTAAGTAAACAGAGTCTTTGTCTCCCGGTATTTCTTAACAAAGCGAAAAGAAAGTTCTTTTAAATAAGACATTTTAAATTAATCGTTTTTAATCTGACGTAATTTTGACCAAACTATTCTTTCTCTTTTTAATATTCACGTGAAAATACTTGTTTTAGAAATGAAATATTATTTGCGCTTTCCTAACGAAAATAGTTGAAAAGTATCCTCTCAAAATATCAAATAAATGTCTAGCACAATTTCTAAATTTAAACCGTTTTGCAATATTATTTTGTGCTCATTTTATGTAATAACTGTAATGTGACGTAAATATCACGTAATTTCTCCTATTTAAGACTTCTAACGCATGTTAATAAATTTATTATTTTACAAATTCCTTTCTCTCTTAAAATTCACGTGTAATTATTGTTTTTATGACGGAATTTTTAATAAGTTCCTGCTTTTTGTACATAATTATTTAATTCTATTTCCAAATGTTTTTTTCTGTTTATAATAGTCACGAGTAAATAAATTTTTAATTTATTACACGTATAAATATACTAGCAGCCTAACGCCCGCTACGCTGGTCAGTTTTTCTAAAGAAACCTTGAATCAAACGAAATATATCTGTGAATTTGATCGTGCGTTTTAAAGCAATATGGACATTTACCTGGAATGCCCAATCTAATTGGTGAAAACAATATGAACGTTATTACGCTATTATATCTTTTGACCCATACAAAATTTAGGCTGTTAAGGGTCAACTTTTTCCGTTGATCATTTAGTGTATTAGTCAATGAAGAACGATAGAACAATATGTACTATACTTAAAAGGGTTCATGAAAAATTATCAATGCAAATCTCATCAGAATCTGTTAATTGAACATACTGAAAAGGCTAATCGTTCATAATTTGGTTCGCCTGCTTCTAAAACATTCAGCCTTAATTCTATAATCAAGCAACCTGATGACCAAGCAAGACCAAGCGAATGATATGTGCTTTATACTAAAACATTCACTGAAAAATTAACTAACCGAGCAAGTTTCATCGAAATCCACTTAGCAGGATCTTTTAAACTGGAAAATGCACCGAAACATTTCATAAAAATAATCTAATTAGCAGTTTAAATCCCATGAAAATTCATTCAGCGGAACCTTAAAAAAAAAACCAATCTTTCGAAATCGGGTTCATCTGATTTAGATCTTTACACATAATTATTTAATTAAGCAACGTAGAATATTATATTTTATACCAACATCTTTTCTGTAAATTATCTAACTAACAATGTAAGCCCCATCAAAATAAATTCAGTAGAAGTAAATTTAAAAGCGGCCGGAATGAAATTTCTTTTTGCATTTTACATACAATGGGATAGTTAAATATAGCTATCATAATCGCGTTAACCTGATTATATAGAACTCTCAGGGATGTAGTGGTAGGTATACATCGCATCATTTCTGGATTTTTAAAGAAACTCTGCACAACTTCCATAACTATAGCATTCTAGTATACATTCTTTGTCTGTAGCGTATATTATCCTCAAATTTTCTTTACTATACCACAGAGAACTTTTTCTGCATAGCTTCATAACTAAACAGTTTTGAAAGATATGATAAATATTGAAAAAATCCCTGAAATATTATCTAACTAACTGGTCAACTGTCATTAAAATCCATTCAGTAAAACTTGAAATCTTTCCTAATCGAGTTCACCTAATTTTAGAACTCCTGTAACTATTACTAAGCAACTTGGAACGATGGTTTTTAGATTAAACTATTTATAAACCAAATTTACTATCTAATAGTGTAAGTTCTGCAAAATTATGTTCAGTAGAATCTGAGTTATAATCAATCGGAATGAAATAAGGGTTGGGTTGGGTTGATTGTTGACGGCCGATTATCTACTCGAGGTATATAGGCCCTAGGGGGAGTGCCCTTCGTGGGGGTCTTTCTAAGGGAACCTAACCCCTATTTACGCATGGAAAATCCAAGGCTTCGAAGAAAACCACGAAAACTCCGAAACGGTTAGGCCGACGGGCGCGATTGTGTTCGAACCCAGCACCTCCCGTCTACCAGCTTCGAGAGCAGAACCTCTCAGCCACTGGTCGGAATGAAATAAGAATTTACACTTTACATATAGTAGTAGAAGCCTTCGCCCGCTACTCTGGTCGGTTTCTCCAAGCGAAACTTTAAATAAACGAAATATATCGGTGTATTTGATATTGAGTTTCATAGCAATAAATACATTTATTCCTAATGATCATACGCGTTGCTGAAAACAATATGAACGCCATTACGGTTTTATATCTTCTAATGTCTCAGACAAAATTTGGACTGTTATGAAGCAAACCTTTTAGTTGATTATTTATAATTCAATATAAAAAAGAACGGAAGAACGATATGTAGCATATTAAAATCATCCCTTAAAATTAAAAAATGCAAATCTCATCAAAATCCGTTCAGTAAAAACTTCTAATAAGACTAATTTTTCATATTCGGGTTCACCAGATAATACAACATTCAGCTATAATTCTATAGCAAAGCAATGTAGAACAATATGTGTTATATACTAAAATCTTTCCTGAAAAAATATCTAACAACAGTGCTAATTAACTCAGTAGAACCTTTTAAAAAGGCTAATATTTCAAAATAGAGTTCACTGATTAAAGAACTTTCGCACATAATTCTATAACTGAGCAACGTAGAATAATATGTGTTATATATGAAACACTTTCTTGAAAATTTATCTAACAATGCAAATCTTCTCAAAATCCATTGAAAAGAACTCAAGTTATAAGCGGTCGGACCGAAATTGCCGTTTTCTATACTCCTATTATAAAGAGGAAAAAATTGTTTATTTGTAGGAGGTAAGCTCTGAAACTACCAAACCGATTCCAAAAATAACGGTATCAAAATGATGGTGTTAGTCCAACTTAGAACATAGGCTATGTTTTATGTCGGTGTCACTACCCTAAAGGGGGTGCAGGAGCAAAAAACGTTCTAAAAATGCGATTTTAGCGTTACTGAAGGGCCTAGAAATATGAAATTTTGAATATTAGTTACTTATAAGACATAAATGATGTCTAAGAAAAGTTCTTAAACAATTCGAAATTTAAAAGGGGTGAAAATGCACAAAATGCGATCTAAAAAACGTTCTAAATGGTAGTTTCTACACAATCTCAGAAAATACCAAACCGATTTAAAAAATATTGGTGTCATACACTATGACGCAAAAGTTTAGACAATGAAGAAATTCTTACATACTTTGAAAAATATTTATTCAATTTTCAAATCACTGCTTGAAATTAATGTGCTGTACATATAAACAATATTTATAACAAAGAAAAGTGGAATTGTGCATATTGCAATAAATTAAATGGTAACAAAAATAAACTGCTGTCTCAAAAGTTTAGACACAAATTAAATAAAATCGAAATAAACAATTTTTAAAACCTGGTTGCGCATCCATGCTTATGTATTACGTCATATACACGAGATTGCATGGAAGAAACTAAATCTTGCATAGTTTGTGGATCGATATCGTACCATGCATTCTCAATAGATGTCTTAAGTTCCTTTTCAGAAGAGTATTGTCTAGCGTTGCTATAAACCTTGCGACACATGATGCTCCAAAGGTTTTCTATAGGGTTAAGATCTGGGCTACATGCTGGCCAGTCGAGAACTCTTATATTATGGGAATTAAACCAAGATTTTGAATGTTTTGCAGTGTGAATTGAAGCATTGTCTTGCTGAAATTCCCACTGAGGACCCCCTAGAAGCTCAGCAAATGGCAGTAGGTTTTCTTCTAATGTCTGTGTATAATGCTGTGAAGTTTGACGACCACTGGTGAAGGTCAGAGATACTTGTCCATTATAGCAAAAGGCTGCCCAAACCATCACCGAGCCCCCTCCTTGTCTGCGACTAAAAAAACGTCGAGGTTCCTTCCGCAAGTCATGCCAATACGATAAACAACCATCTGGACCATCCAGATTCCACTTTTTTTCATCGCTAAATATGACTGACTGCCATTTCTCTCCATATGACATATGCTTTCGAGCCCACATAAGTCTTTGTAACTTATGATGTGGTTTCAGAGCTGGTTTCTTCTGCATTTTGCTATAAACGATTGTTCCTTTTTGCAAAATTCGTCTACGAATCGTATCCTTTGATACAGAGAGTCCCGATGAGCTTTGAACTCCACGTACGCTCATTTGTTGAGTACTCGCTAGTCTTTGTATCAGGCGATCCTCTCGTACATTTGTCACACGTGGCCTCCCAGACCGACATTTCGCTTTATATTCGGAACCACTCGATAAAACTCGATAAATAGATTTTTTTGACCTATTAATAATAGCAGAAATTTCAGAAACGCTCTTCCCTTCACCTTTCAACTGCCAAATCCTTGAAACCTCATTCACTTGAATTTCTTTAGCTCTCGGCATGTCGACTATGAAGCGCAATCGTTTGCAGAACTTAAGTACTCCAAATTTGTGACATCATCGATTCTAAATTTGCATATGCCAGCGAATATTCAAAGAAATTTAGAATAGTGTCTAAACTTTTGCGACAAGCACATTTGAATTTTTATGAAAAAAATTAGTATTATAGCAAATAAAACGACTGTCTTTTGTACATAGCATTTTAAATCAGTTTTTGAATATATTTACAGGTTTTTGTAATTCTGACGTCATAATTCTACATTTTAAAGCTGAATGACGTCATTGTCTAAACTTTTGCGTCATAGTGTAATGATGGTGACAACACTTGCTCCAAGATAGGCTATATTTTATGTCGGTGTCACTACCCCAAAGGGGGTGCAGGAGCAAAAAACGTTCTAA
This sequence comes from Maratus speciosus, assembly GCA_963932465.1. Lineage (NCBI taxonomy): Eukaryota > Metazoa > Arthropoda > Arachnida > Araneae > Salticidae > Maratus > Maratus speciosus. The sequence goes on from OZ010799.1 coordinate 90,882,915, forward strand.
AAATGCGATTTTAGCGTTACTGAAGGGCCTAGAAATAGGAAATTTTGAATATTAGCAACTTATAAGATATAAAGGATGTCTAAGAACAGTTCTTAAACAATTCAAAATTTAAAAGAGGTGACAATGCACAAAAAGCGTTCTAAAAAACTTTCTAAATGATAGTTTCTACATAATCTCAGGAAATATCAAACCGATTTAAAAAATATTGGTGTCAAAATGATGGTGACAACGCTTGCTCCAAGATACGCTATGTTTTATGTCGGTGTCACTAACCCAAAGGGGGTGCAGGAGCAAAAAACGTTCTAAAAATGCGATTTATGTGTTGCTGAAGGGCCTAGAAATATGAAATTTGAAATATTAGCAACTTATTAGATATAAAGGATTTCTAAGAACAGTTCTTAAACAATTCGAAATTTGAAAGGGGTGAAAATGCGCGAAAATTGTTCTAAAAAACGTTCTAAATGGTGGTTTCTACACAATCTCAGGAAATACCAAACCGATTTAAAAAAATAATGGTGTCAAAATGACGGTGACAACCCTTGCTCCAACATAGGCTATGTTTTATGTCGGTGCAACTACCCGAAAGGGGGTGCAGGAGCAAAAAACGTTTTCAAAGTGCGATTTTAGCGTTACTGAAGGGCCTAGAAATAGGAAATTTTGAATATTAGCAACTTATAAGATATAAAGGATGTCTAAGAACAGTTCTTAAACAATTCAAAATTTAAAAGAGGTGAAAATGCACAAAAAGCGTTCTAAAAAACTTTCTAAATGATAGTTTCTACATAATCTCAGGAAATATCAAACCGATTTAAAAAATATTGGTGTCAAAATGATGGTGACAACGCTTGCTCCAAGATACGCTATGTTTTATGTCGGTGTCACTAACCCAAAGGGGGTGCAGGAGCAAAAAACGTTCTAAAAATGCGATTTATGTGTTACTGAAGGGCCTAGAAATATGAAATTTGAAATATTAGCAACTTATTAGATATAAAGGATTTCTAAGAACAGTTCTTAAACAATTCGAAATTTGAAAGGGGTGAAAATGCGCGAAAATTGTTCTAAAAAACGTTCTAAATGGTGGTTTCTACACAATCTCAGGAAATACCAAACCGATTTAAAAAATAATGGTGTCAAAATGACGGTGACAACCCTTGCTCCAACATAGGCTATGTTTTATGTCGGTGCAACTACCCGAAAGGGGGTGCAGGAGCAAAAAACGTTTTAAAAGTGCGATTTTTGCGTTACCGAAGGGCCTAGAAATAGGAAATTTGAAATATTAGCTACTTATTAGATATAAAGGATTTCTAAGAACAGTTCTTAAACAATTCGATATTTAAAAGGGGTGAAAATGCGCGAAAATCGTTCTAAAAAACGTTCTAATGGTGGTTTCTACACAATCTCAGGAAATACCAAACCGATCTAAAAAATAATGGCGTCAAAATGATGGTGACAACCCTTGCTCCAACATAGGCGATGTTTTATGTCGGTGCCACTACCCCAAAGGGGGTGCAGGAGAAAAACGTTCTAAATTGGGCTTTTGCGTTACGGAAGGGCCTAGAATCGTGAAATTTGGAATGGTATTTAGTTATAAGATATCAATGATCTCTAAGGACATTTCCTAAAAAAATCGAAATTTAAAAGGGGGTCAAAATGCGTAAAAAGCGTTGTAAAAAACTTTCTAAATTGCGATTTCTATGCAATCTGAGGAAGTACTGAACCGATTTCAAATATAATGGTGTAAAAATGATGGTGACAGATCTTGCTCCAAGAGAGGCTATATTTTATATCTGTTTCCACTACCCCAGAGGAGATGCAGGAGCAAAATGCGCGAAAAGCGTTCTAAAAACGTTCTAAATGCCGATTTGTCGACAATATCTCAGGAAGAATTAATCTGATTTCAAACGTAAGGGTAGGAAACTGATGCTGACAGCCTCTGGTCTAACATAGACGCTATTTTATGTCGGTATCACTATCACCCAGACGTTGCAGGAGCAAAAAAGCGTTCTAAATTTCGATTTTTGTGATCGGTAGGGGCTAGCAACTTAAAATTAGGCAACGTACATATTTATTAGATATAAATGATCTTTAAGAACAGTTTCGAAAAAATTGGAAATTTAAAAAGGGGTGAAAATGCGCGAAAAGCGTCCAAAAAACATTCTAAATTGCGATTTCTACTCAATCTAAGGAAATACCAAAGCTATTTTAAAGTAATGGTTGCAAATCAATGGTGACAGTCCCTGCTATAACATATTTTATATTTTATGTTGCTGTCACTACTATCTGAGGGTTGCAAAAGCAAAGCATGTTCTAATTTGCGTTTTTTGCACAACTGATGGGTCTAACACTTTGAAGTATGGCATGGTATTTACTTACAAGATGCAACTGCTTTCTAAGAACAGTCGAAAGAAAATTCCAAATTTAAAAAAATGAAGTAAGTGAAAAGCGTTATAAATTACAATTTTTAAGCAAACTTAAGAATTACCAAACCCATAAAAAAATAATGATGACAAATTTTGGTGATAGAACCTGCTCAAACATAAGCTATATTTTATGTCTGTTGCACTATCACCAGAGGGTTGCAGGAGCTAAAAACTTTCTAAATTGTGATTTCTGTGATACTGAAAAGGCTAGAAACTTTAAATATGACATGGTAGTTACTTATAAAATATAAATGCCCTCGAAGGAACGTCGAAAATAAATTCGAATTAAAAAGGGGTGAAGCGAAGGGGAGGTGCGAAAAGCATTCTAAAAAAGTTCTAAATTACGATTCTATGCAATTTCAGGGAATATAAACCGATTATAAAAGTAATAGTTGCGAATCAATGGTAACAGTCTCTGATCCTACACAGGCTATATTTTATGCCGGTGATTCTACCACCTGGGGTTCACAGGAACAACAAACGTTCTAAAAAAGGGCTTTAAAAGCTTTTTAAATTACGTTTCTGTGGAATATTAGGAAATAACAAACCGATTTCAAAATTAATGTTGGCAAATTAATGGTGACAGTTCCTGTTTCAACATAGCCCTTTATGTTGAGAGAGGTGGTAGGACTTGGAATTTGACATGATGGTTAATTTTAAGATGTAAGAAGATGGTTTCTAAAAAATTCAAAACTTCAAATGAATACTGAAATGAGCGTATTAATTGAGCATAAAAGTTTCGAAATATTTTCTAAATTATCATTTATTTAGTTTTATTTCATTTTTTTAATTTAAGTCTCATTTCTGCCATTGCAGTGTAATAATGATGTTTAATCAAACTGTGTTTTAAATAGTAATTTTTGAATTATTCCTAAAAGTAATAAGTATCTTTTAATAGAAAAAACTTTTAATAAAATAAAATATTACCTTTTAATAAAATAAAAATTTAGTTAGTACCTTTTAATAAAAATTGGACATATAAATATCACTTGGCATATTTCAAATATTACGCGAGCAAAGCCGCGGGGTTTGCTAGTATTTTATATTTGAAGTTAATAGTTAAATATATCTTTCATAATCAAGTTAACATGATGGTAGAATTTTTAGGAATGTAGCATAGACTATACGCAGTAGACCTTCTGGTGTTTTTTAGAAACTCTGCACTCCATAGCTATAACATATATACTCTCTAATATATATCATGCCTGTAGATTGAACTACTTTTTTTTCAACTACACCACTGAGAACTTTCCTCATAGTTCCGTAACTAAAAATGTAGAATGACATTTCAAATATTACAACAATACCTAATATTAACTAACTGTGCAACTCCAATCAAAATACGTTCAGTAGAACTTTAAATAAAAGGTAAACTTTCATATTTGGGTTCACCTAATTTTGGAACTTTCTCTTGTAATCTAATTTTCTGCAATCTGATTTTTTGCCAAGTTTGTTCTTCAGAAAAACAATAACCCAGAAGAAAACTTCGCTACAGAGAAGTACCATCCATGCAAGAAGTACCAACCATCCACAAAAAATAATCTAATAAACAGTGTAAGTCCCATCAAAATACATCCAGCAAAACTCAAATTATAAACGGGTGGAAAGAAAAGCAAATTTGCATTTTATATATTTACAGTAGATGTATCTTTCATAATTGCGTTCACCATTCTGTATAGTTTTCCAATAGCTCTATAACTAAAACTAAGCAACGTAGAACACTGTGTGTATACATAAAACCGTTCCAAAAACATTACCTAACTAATAATGGCATATCCTATCAAAATATTATAAAGAATAGGAATAAAATGCAAATTTCCGTTTTAAATATGTAGTAGATGATGATGATATGATTTTCTGTAATAGAATTCATCATGGAGTTTTCGCTTCATACATAAACGATGCTTTCAACATTGTAATTAATACACCGATTGAAGAAGTATCCGATTACGGAAGATTAACGAGAAATTCCATGAACAACTACCCAAAGAAAGGTGAATATATGGCTTTTGTGATACTTTTATGTTAGCCGGGCGCAAGTAATAAATCAACAAAGACTGTTTCCATATCTTATTCTTATTTTCTTATTTTCATTCAAAATAAAAACATTTCACTGATTTCATTTATAATACATGCTTTACACTAATGTCATTGAAAAAGATGAAAAGTAAAACAATAGGAAATAATGCCATAACTTAAAACAAAGAATTGTTTTTAATTTACATACGCGAAATGTAACTACTGCTATTGGCAATTTTAAAAATGCTATGGCGATATTTACATACGGATACGGCTGATATAAAAGTACCCATTTTTTCTTCTTATCCAGGAGCAAGTGATAAATCGCGATGTATTATTTCAATTCCAATTTCTTCCATTAAAAAAAGTTATACGCATTATTCGAACCATGAGATAGATCGCCAAAAATGGTTGACAATTGCCAATCTTGTTTATCGTTTGCACGTTCAAAAAAGTAATTTAACATTCTTAAATACATTACCTTGTTAAAAATGACAAATTGTTTTAAGTAAATAAATAAATAAAATATATAACATCAAACTGCATACTCAGGGTTCGTAAATATCATGATATTTTCGAAAATATAAAAAATATCCGATATTTTGATATATATCCGATATTTTCGATATATATCCGATATTTTCAAAGCAGCCAACTTACTGCTAATATTAAATGTTTTTTAGCATAATAGAGACTAGAAACTAAAATATATTGCACTTAACATGAAACTTAAACAATATTCTAAAAATGCATTTTTCTTTTTCACTTAGAACAAAATTGAAGATGAAAAAATTGAAAACAGTAACAATTTGTTTTATACACTTGTATCAAGATCAAGTATTAAAAAAAATCAGATGTTTTTAAAACAAAATTGTAAATACAAAAAAGTTTTTTTATTTGAAAAATTTTAACATAAATGTAAGTATAAAATGTCTTATTTTGTATTTCCTAACTTGTTGTATAGTTTAAACTCAACTGAATCAAAGCTTGAGAAAATATTCTTTTTTAATGAAGCTGTATATAACTGCTCATTTAAATTTGTTTGTTTACCTTTCAATGGTTCTGAATTAACTATGTTCCACATAATTATTAGTTCAACATTTAAAAATAAAAGTTTCAAATCTAAAGCTTGAAAAATATACTTGTTTTCTTTTTTGGCTAAATAAGTCACATCTAGAAGAGACAAAAGTTCTTTATCTACGGATTCACTCAGTCAATAACAGTTGAAAAATTATTTCATTTACACTGAAATATTATGAAGTACAACTGAAAATATCAAAAATATATCTTGCGTACATTCATATGTTGAAAATAAATATCAAATGCAGAAAATATGAAACATCTTGATATATTGAAAATAAATGCAAACGATAGGAAAACATAAAAAATCTTGATATTTTGAAAATAAATACCGGATATATATCAACTAACCCGGGCTGTATATAAATGGTTATCTAAATTACATTTTATCTTTCAATGGCTGTTCTGAATTAACAGTCTCACATAATTATTAGTTCTACATTTAAAAATAAATGTTTCAAACATAAAGCTTGGAAAAGATTTGTTTTCTTCTTTATAGAAAAAAATCACTGCAAAAATATACAGAGGCAAAAGTTCATTATCCACAGAATGACACATTCAATAACAGGTGGAAATTTAATTTAATTTAGAAAATATCAAAATTATCTTCAATGATGATATTTTGAAAATAAATATCAAATATACACAATATCAAACATCTTGATATTTTGAAAATAAATATCAAGAATTTGAAAATATCAAAAATCTTGGTATTTTAAAAATAAATATCAAGAATTTGAAAATATCGAAAATATCAAAAATCTTGATATTTAAAAAATAAATATCGGATATATATCAAGATATATATCATGATATATATCCATTGATATATATCAACGAACCCTGTGCATACTATAAACTATAATAAATAAAAATTATAATAATAAAATTAATTTAAAACTATACTAAATAAACTATCAAATGGACAAAAAATAAGGGTTGCTATAATTAATGTAATTGCCATGCTTGGCGCAGTTGTATCTGACATGGCCCGGATGTAAGTACCACAAAACTTTTTAAAGTGGTACAAACATTGCTTTCATTTTTAAATATTTTCGTTTTATAATGTTAATTTCTAAGTTGATCGCTTCCCTGTATTTTAAATAAATTCAATATATTTTTTTTTCTTTTTTTCAAGACGTTTGTATTTATTTATTTTTTTCAAACTCATATAGCCGGTTCAATTCTTTAACCAAAAGTTTTAACAAAAAGATTTAATTTGAATTTCTTCCGTTGCTACAGTAACGGATGTATAAGATGAATAAATATGAATGAATTATCACTTATAATGTTAGGTATTTCGAGGTTTTTGCGCCAAAGACATCGCCAAATTAGAAATATATGAAATATCTCGCGAACTGTTGTGCTTAAAAGAATTTAGTTAGTACCATTCGATTCAGCATACTAAAATACATTAAAATATGTTATCAGTTGAAAAATAGCTATAAAATCAGATTTTTAAGGAAATTTTTTAAAGTTCGTTCGATTTTTTACCCCCCCTTAGGGGTGGAATTTTAGAAAATCCTTTCTTAGCGGCACTCTATGTCATAAGAAGAATTTTTACCCCAAATTTCAAGACTTTAGGGTCAGTAGTTTGGGCTGCGCGTTGATTAATACAAAATTCAGACTTTCTTTTATATATATAGATATATATATATTTTCTTTTTGAAGCAAACATTATTGTTTCCGCTGTTTATACAGTTGGCAACAGTTTAAATTAATATCACTTTCTAAAATCTGTAAAAAATATCTCTAGAATTGCTGAAAATTTGAATTTAAAATAGAAATAAAACCTCAAAAAATTAGCCAAATTAAAAAAAAAGAAATACAATCTGCACACCGGGAACTTCAAACGTATAAAATGATCTAAAAATGATTAAATTCCGATGTATAGTTTTTGCTCCTATAAAACTCTTTTAGTGGAACGATTTTGTCCAACTTTAGCATTAAATATCTCTTAAAATAATTCTTCGATTTGAAAACTGTCTGCATCAGCGTGTTTATCAAACATTTCTGTATCATACTACCGATTTTCATATTTTTGTATGCATTATTTTTCTTAATATTAACGAAGAAAGAACTCCGGTCACAAAAAATTCAAAACCGGCGGCGGCGGTGACAGCGGTAGTTACTTTTTTTTAGAATAGAGAGATAATATACTGAAAATCATGTTTTTTTTTTTTTAAATTAACAGTTCCATAACCCTATTAAGTGCTTTTTAGATTCGTTATTAATTACATAAATACGTAGCACCTAATACAGTCGTCATCTGGCCCGTCCGTCTGTCCTCATATAACAGCGCAAAAACTAAACTGACTGGTTTGAAATTTAATACATATAATCGTTGCAGAATTTTGTCATTTCAATGTTTATGAAAATCGAATAAAAATTTAAAAGGATATTAATAGAAGTGTTCTTCATTATATTAAAGCTTATCATGCGTAATTAATTCAATGATACCCCATGATATTTAATGATTCCAGGTTGCCATGGTGATTACGCCCTATTTAACGTAGAGACCTATTATTTCCGTATTACTGAATTTAATACATATAATCGTAATAAATTTTGATTTCATACTTTTTTTTGCGTAACAGTGCAACAACTATTGCACCAAGATCTGAATATTTTTAAAACTAGTTATAGTACGAACGCACCTCATTTGTCACGTTTGACGTAGAATTTCCAACTTAGATTGGACACCGATAGATTGTAAGTTCTTCTTCTCCTTTTTTTTTTTTTTTTTTTTTTTTTTTCACAATCTTTATGTTTACTTAACTGTACATACAGCTTCTATCACTTACATGTTATAACCTTTCTACAACGAACTCTTAAAACAAATTCCGGTCGCGTTAGCTTTTAAACAGAACTATACAGTAATTCATACAATTGTTAGGTAATTTTTACGCCCCTTTTTCTAACTTTACTGCTCACATTAGTACCCATTGCATTTTTACCCCCTAACCGCTACAAAATGCCATATTATGAGTCAACCAATGAGTATACCCATCACATAGCCATAAACGTATCGCATATTCCCTAGACTCTAGGTTTCAAGTTATGGAAAAGCCCATATGACGCATCGACTGCAAGATAAATTAAAAAGATAAGTATTTGATGTAATCTGATTCTATTTCACCTATTACTTTAATATTTAATCACTCTATAAATGATTATTACAGTAGATAACTGCTGTAATACATAGCAAAATTTTCATGAGGAATGTTACATAAGGGGTCCCAGGACTCTTAAAGATTCAAAATTTTCGAAATTTTAATTTGTTAGATGTTAAACTTCTTTCTTTTCGCAACATTTTGATATAACTATTTGCTTGAAATTTCCATTAGAACGTAAGTTATGGCTTTTAAAATTATACACGCACAATAGCTAAAGCGGCGTTTCAGAAACTTTGAATTCATGTTTCTCTAAATGATGTTTTTGAACATAATGCACAGGATATCTCAAAAACTTCTTAATACTTTTTCATGAAATTTTCAAAACATATATTTCCTGTTAGTCTGTATAAACAGAACCTAAAATTTCATTGTTATTGTTCAAAAAAAATATTTTTTTTAAGGGGATTATACATTTGAAATTTTCAAAATTTTGTATTAGCTAAATACACCTTTATATTAAAAATATAAAAATGCTTTAAATAAAAATTTATTTAGGTTCAAGGTAAATACTATAGTATGAAGTATAATTAGGCATGAAAAATTTCATTCTAGTTGCAAAATTTATTTTGTAATCCAGCGCGTAAGCCGTTATACCAATTTTCTTCGACAAATGTCTGACAGTTGAAGCGCCCTGTAAATAGTAATTCTGCATCTTGCAATTTTTTAAGTACATGAAACGAAAAAACATATTTATATCTTTCATGACAAAAAATTCTGTTTTTAAACCATATGCATTTTAAGATATTAAATGTTGAAAATGATTTTTTTTTCATTTTTTTGCAATTTTAAGGGTCTTGAGATCCCTTAATACCTATAGAATATGAACAAATTGAAACTTGGTACCTACATTGTAAAAGAAAAACAAGCCCGAGAGTAACGCTGACGTCATATTGACGGTGGCAACAACTTATCAGTAAATTTCACTTTCACTGCTAATTTCCTAACTTCTAAATATTGCACAATTTCAATTATACACCGTCGAAGAGAAATAAAAATTGTCGTTCAAATGAAATTCGTGTGAAAACAATATCTCAATTTATTGTTTTTGTATAATTTAAAAAAGAATTTTCAAGAATTTTTTTTTAAAAATAAATCTTTATCGCCCCATAGCGAAAGATTAACCAGTTTTCTCTTAAAACAGTATAAATAGTTCAGCATTTGTTTCCGGAAATAATGTTCCATATATTTGCAATAATATTCCACAACGAAATTAAAACTTTATGAGTAAATAAATAACATAATAATATAATATAATAATAAAATACAGATTTAACAGACATGCAATCTATGTACGCGCTTAAACAGCTGAAATTAGCAGAATCAAAACGGTTGCTGCAAGTAGCAAAATATTTGGAGATTTCTTCTGCTGTCAACTCCTAGCATTTGACTAATACGTTAGTATGACTTTTAATAAATTTCAAAACTTTATTTCAATGCATAATTAATATTTTTTAAATAAATATTCCTTTTGAATTGTTAAGGGTGCATCAAAAATATATTAAATGTGAAAAATCTACTAGAGTTTTCAATTAAGAAAATGGTAAATAAAGACACAATCTTGCTTAATGGTACACAAAACACGAACTTTAATAAACTAAAAGTTAACTTCTACGTTTCGAGCTGTTTTTACAGCCGTCTTCAGGAAAATAGGATTATAAAAATGCTCAAAGTTCAGAGACGAAAGCTTCCTGTGGAAGAGATAATTAGTCAGAACTTGACCAATGATTTGAATACAAAAATGTAGTTTTGCCATCCAGTGAAAATAAATAATTATTAATGAACTGAGATCAAATTAATCACAAAGGTCGATTTAAGAAACTACGAGTGCCGCCATCTATACATGAGGGACAAAACCACGTTCAACTGAGTTTTCATTCAAGATTTGGCAACATAATCCAAGTTTAAGCTGAAATATTGTAATTAGATGTAGAATTATGACTTTATGATATTATGCCAGATTTTTGGGATATTATAGGATAAATTATTCTATAATATCTATTAATATATATTTCCACTAGATGGCAACACTACATTTTTGTATTCAAATCATTGGTCAAGTTTCGACTAATTATCTTGCACAGGAAGCTTTCGTCTCTGAACTTTGAGCCTTTTTACCATCATATTTTCCAGAAGACGGCTGTAAAAACAACTCGAAACGTAGAAGTTAACTTTTAGCTTATTAAAGCTAGTGTTTTGCGTACCATTAAGCACGATTGTTCCTTTATTTAGTATGTTTTATGGTGCAATTGTCCAGTATGTGTTATTAAAAAAATGGTTTTCACATTTTCTGTCGACGGAATCCTGTGTTGGATCCCCAAGTTTCAATAATAGTTTTCGTTGTACGACTTATTGCAATACGAGGGTTTATCAATAAGTTTTTGCCCTCACTTAGAGTAATTGAAGGAAATTTATAAAATCCCCACATTGTATGAGTCCCTTTCTACATAGTCACTGTGCACAGTAATACATTTCTGTAAACGGTATTTCAAAGAGAGGGGGGTTGATGTATTCCAAGAGGCGCGATAGTAGACACAAAGAGGGCATTTTTCTAACTTTTGCCGACCCCCACATGTGACATATTGTTGAACAGGCCTGTGACCACTTATTCATGCTATGCACATCCCTCCCCCTTCCCTCAAATTTGCCCCCGGGGGACATGAATGATGTCCTCATAATTTAGAAAAGTGCCCCCCGGAGGGTATATTTGGGGGGAGGGGCATAGGATTAATAAGTGGTCACGGGCCTTTCCAACAATATGTCACATGTGGGGGGAGGGGTCTGTAAAATTAGAAAAATGCTCCCCTTTGGTTCTACTATCGTGCGTCCTGGAATACATCCCACTTCCCAACTCTCTTTGAAATACTGGTTGCACAAATATGTTAATGTGCACACTGACTATATAGAAAAGGATTCCTAAAATTTAGCAATTTCATAAATTTCTCTCAATTATTTTTATGTGAGGGCAAAACTTATTGAAAAAGGCTCGTATGTATTTTCCCCTAAAATCTAAAAACCTTGATAGTTTGAATCAATTACACAGTTCAAACGTATATCTACTTCTAAATGCTTTTCGCTGAACGTTCGCTTTAGGGAAAAAGTCAATATAACACATCGATTGTAAAAGAAAAAAAAATCAAAAGATAAACGCATAATGTTTCCAGTACCTATTTAATATCTCTTAATATTTTATTTGTAAGATAATTTGTAAACGATTTTATTATTGGAAAAATGTAGCGTTATGTTCTCCCCTGATTTGCTATTAAGATTTAAAAAAGATACTTGGTTATGTGGTACTTTTTACGAAATATTATAAATATAACATTTATCTATATATTGATTTCGGCTGTAATATTTAGCCAAATTTGTCGAATATTTTTTGTATTTTCAATATTAAAAAAAACTAATATGAACCCACGACGGATATGTCAGCAACATAGCTCAATATATATGTATCCCTACATTTTGTTCCTTCAGTTACAGAAAACCAATATGACGCATCTATTGTAAATATATATATAGAGAGAGAGAGAAATAGACACGTAATTAATGATTGAATATATTTAACGTCCTTAAACAATTTTACAACTCATATATTTCCATAACACTTTCACCCGTACAACCCATTACATAGTTACATAGTTTATGCAATTACAATCTAAAAAAAACACAAAATTATGAATAAAATTACACACCTCAATGAAAATCTATCTCATATCCCCTATTCATTGTACTACAGAAAATCTAACATGACGCATCGATTGTAAAAGAAATAAAAATATAACCACATAATGCTGCCAGGATCTATTTCAACTTGTGTGTTAATATTTAATTTGTTAATTACTTTATAAACGATTTTATTATTGGAAAAATGTTACCCATTACTGAAATAATGTATTAATTTTTAAGTATGCATGCTTAGTAATGGAGTCTAAAGCCAAAGACCCATGTGACACGTAAGCATGAGAGGACTTAATTATTTTGAAGGAAATGGGAGGCTGCTATGTCAAGGTTCCGGTCACGTGATCTTTCGTTGTGTTTGTGCTGTCCCTTCAGGATGTCACAGATGTCCAGTCAGTATAAATTAAGGGATTCAATGCGACAAGGAAAGTTTGCCTGTCTTGTTTCATGTAAATTGTTTGAACTGAACAACTGCTTGTAAAAAGGACAATTTTGACATTAAGACTGTTCTCAAATCCAAAAGGGATCTTTATGACATAAGGTTTTTTCTTTTTTCTTTTTTTTTTTTTTTTCGGAAATGCATGAAACTAGAAGATGTTGTTGTTCAGAAACTATGAAATCGAACTGTGTTTACCGTTTTTTGCAAACACAATAGATCTTTCAGAAAATAGTGTCAAAGTGGGGTTTTGAACTGAATTTCTGCGTGTAAGAAGAATAACCACTCAAGAAAGGGCGAAAAACGACTTTGTCACGTGATCAAAATCGCTTATAACTCAATAGGTAATTTATTTATCAAAAAATGGAAAAAACAGTTCAATTTCAAATCGCTTCCATAGTTAGGTCTTCCAATTTTATATCCTTCCATTAAAAAATGAATTTATAAATCTGTCAAAACGTTTTACGCTTGTTGAACAGAGCAGCTGAGAACAGCCTTAAGAATACAAGAAAAAAATAAAGAAAGTAAAAGAAAACATTTGTTGTAAAAAATAAATATGATGAACATCAAATATTAATAAAATTATCAAAATTAAATAAAATAAATATCCAGAAGGAATTTTTTTTTAATATCAAAGTTTTAAATTAATTAAAGACAAAATTTATCAAAATATCACCAAATTTTTTAAATAATTTTTACATTTAGTAGAACTCGCAAACATTTTAAAGAAAACTTTAATTAAACACATAATTAAATAATTTCAAGAAACTTCACTTAGCCAAACAATGAAACAGACTATGTGGAATTTTCATTAAAAATTAATTAAATATCTTTAATTATATAATTTAATATAACTTGGATTACACAAACATTTGCAAAGGAAATATCAGCACAATTTCGATAAAAAATGCCTTTCTGTATTGACCTGCATATATTTCATTTTTTTTTAACGTATAAGATTGGAATACATTTCTAATGCTCTTATAATATTTTTATATGTATGTGTCACATTTTAAGTAGTTATAAGTATGTTATAAAGCTTAGGGATTATGTTACATACATTTAACATTAGAGAAAAAATGCTTTTGCAATACAAGAATTTGAAATTAATCAATAAGTTGTTAACTGATAATATATTGTTTTTGTAACTGACCCGTTCGAGCCTTTGAGCGTGGAAAAAAAATCTTGCCATGAAGTTTGAATAGGCAAATTTCTCTTTTCCTTCTCTTTGAAGCTCATTGTAACAGTAGAGTGCGTTTTCTAAGCTTTTTCTAGTCCAGAAATCGATGCAGGTTTTTATACTTGGGGCCCATTTTGTGAAAAGTAAAAGTTATTTTTGTGAATTTTATTATATTTTTGTGAAAACAACATTTTGTGATAAAAATTGAAATCCAGTTACTCAAATTCAAACCAAGAATTTATGAACGAAAACATTCTTTAAATCTCCTTGTTAAAGTTTGTTTTTTGTGACCTGGTTTTATTTACAAATTATACATTTTAAAATAGTTTTTATGAAAAAGAATGTTACATATATTATCTGTTTTATTAAAAGGAATTTTGTAAAGGTACCCATATTATTAAATCTATTTTTTTGAAGGGGCCTATTTTATTAAATAGATTTTCGTGAAAGGGCCCTAAATAGGCCCCAAATTTTGCCTGGATTGACCCCTGTAGTCGTTACTACACTTTGGTAATAATTTTAAAAGTACTTTTGAATCAATATTTTCAAGAACCATCATTCAAACTTCAATAACGTTTAGTCCATCAGTTAATTTTGCAACTTTCATAATCTTTCACCTTCCCCCTGGGCTCAAAATCTTCACCTATTTCCTTGACAGTTCTTTGCTAAGTTCGTCAATGGTTAATTCTGGGCTATTTATGAGTTCAAAAGCATCTTCAGCATCCATCTCTAAGATGAGTTCTTTTACATTTTCGAAGATTTCATCAATTAAGAGAAATACAGGATCGCAATTTTTACACGTTTTCTTAGTCTCTGCAAGGAAAATGGGTGCTGTCTTTTCCAAACGTCTCATTGATTTTTGCTGAACTTCACCCCATGAATCCCCTATGACTGTGACTGCATCTGAGACGTTAAATTTCTTCCAAAACTCTTCAAAAAAGTTTGAAGTGCGTCTTAATTGAGGAAAAAAGATTTCCAAGCCAGACGATGTAAATGCGAGGGTGGGTGGGTGGGTGGGGGGGGGACGTAAGTCGGGGTAATACTGTATTATAATAAAAATGCTTATGTTTTTGTCTTCTCTTTTAAAATGCTTAAAATCAGAATCTCGGTTGATGAATTATTAATATAATAAATAAAGTGCGTGCAATAAAGATATTCTCCTATTTGTTAATATTGTTTTTAGGTTTACTTTCCTTCATCATATTTACAGAAAATTCAGTTACATTGTAGCGTAACATGTACGTTTCTCTATCTAATAACCTTATTAATAACGGAAAACATCGAAACTCTGTTATCTAGATAGCGTTCATTATATTCCGTTGATATACTTCATAACTTGACCGAAGGTCAGAAGATAATTTGAAGAAAGAGGAGAAATACATCTAAGAAGTTAAGATATATCAATACATCTGTGAGTCTATATAAGTATCCGTTTCAACAAGTGCGCCATATTGATACATTCATATTACTGATTGCATTATATTACTTCTTTCGTTAATAATATTCTTTCCATAAAATCAAAGAACATTGTTATAATACCACTACCATTCTTTTGATTTAGATTTTTTGTTGAAAATATTTATAATATTCTTTCAATAAAATCAAATAACATTGTTATAATACCACTACCACTCTTTTGATTTAGAATTTTTGTTGAAAATATTTATCTACTAAAAAACAACTTTTCAAAAGTAAAAAAAAAAATGCCAAGCAGAAAAAAAGAAAAAAAAGAAAAGAAAAAAAGGTGAAAGTTGTGGCTAAAAAATAGTGTGATATCAAATTTCCAAGCTTATATTATGGTACTTATTTAACATTTTCCATTAAAAATTTACCATATGTAAGTCGAGTACCTAAGTATGCGTTGATAGAAAGCCTTTTCTCCTTTACTAAATACATCATAACGTGTTTCTGAAAATTAAATTTTTTTAAATTATGCATGATGGGCTTGGCGGCCATCTTTCCATATTTTATACAAATTTTTTAAGCACACAAGATCATTGTTGAGATTGGAAGTTCGAAATTGTTACTAAAGCAAACATTTTATTCTTTTAATTTATGGAAATGAGTGCCTAAAAATTTGTGCCTTAAAATAAAGCTGAAGTAACTTCAGGTTTCATCTTATGATTCTCTTTTTTCGGAGGGGAATTAATTAATTAGTTAAAGCAATAAAAATCAATTTTTTTTTTAAATAAAAAACTTTCTTAATTTATCTGTCTGCAGCTAAAACTAAAAGTTCGAAATTCTTAATAATGCTAATATATTAAGAGCTTGAGTGATTAGAAATTTGTGTAAAATATGGAAAGATGGCCGCCAAGCCCATCATGCATAATTTAAAAAAAAATAATTTTCAGAAACACGTTATGATGTATTTAGTAAAGGAGAAAAGGCTTTCTATCAACGCATACTTAGGTACTCGATTTACATATGGTAAATTTTTAATGGAAAATGTTAAATAAGTACCATAATATAATCTTGGAAATTTGATATCACACTATTATTTAGCCACAACTTTCACCTTTTTTTCTTTTCTTTTTTTTTCTGCTTGGCTTTTTTTTTTACTTTTGAAAAGTTGTTTTTTAGTAGATATCAGTTCTTTTTTTAAAACAAATTATATATAATTGAAATACAGTCGGACCTCTATTTAACGAACATCTATTTTGCGAATTTCTCTATTTTGCGAACTTTTCCTTGGAACCAAGAACATTTTGCGAATTTCTTCGTAAAATAACCTCCAAATAGCGAAGTGCTTTCTCTATTTAACGAACTTTTTCTTGTGATCTAAATTTTTTTTCTCCCCATTTCTCAAAATATTTCTGGACATTTCAAACTTATTCTTTCTTTAAACACATTTTATGATGTTCAATGGCCTTGAACTGATTTTACAAGGCGCCTTCTTTGTCAGCAGTGAGAATTCGATAAGTATGGAGGACGAAGTCGATAATCCCTTAGAGTAACTTAAAAAATGTGGATACAGATGAGAAAAAAAGAAGAAATTAACCATGATGTGCTGACTGATGATTGTATTTCACTTAATTCTGAAATTGAGACCTCGGAAACACTATCTGAATTGGATATTTTCGACAGTGTGAAAAATAAAAACAATACAGCAATGAATTGCGATGAAGAAGAATATGATGATGATGGAAATGATCATTATGCAGGAATTAATAAAACTTGGTATGATGATATGCAAAAATCATTTGAAACAATCTGACGCGGTTTATAGTTAGAAGAGAATACGCATAAAGGGGTTTTTGGTGCATTGCAAAGATGCGAGACGTATTATGAGAGAAAGCACTATTTTAAATAAAAAACACAGGCAAAATTAACAGAGTTTTTCAGATAAATTTAAGGACACATATGTTAATGTATGGTTAAACTTATTTGTCATAATAATAATAAATACGATAATGTCATTAAAATTCGTTAATTTTAATGTAAAACTATTTACTTTAAACAGAAAATACAGTGTATTCCCGGACAATGTTTTGCTTTCCTTGCAGATTTCAAAGATTTAAACACAGAAAAAATGAATTGATGATGGATATTGGTGGGTAAAATAAATGAAACAAATCGATATAATTTATTTAAAAAAATGTGATTAATTACTTTTAGTAAAAATATTTAGTGTATATAAATTTAAAATCTGTTTTATGCAGTTTAAAGTATTTTAAAAGGTGAATCTCTATTTAACGAATTTTCCATATAACGAACTTTTTTCCAGGATTTAGCGACTTCGTTAAATAGAGGTTCGACTGTAATTCTACTGGATCAAATTAAAATTAGTCCTAGTATAGCCTTTATAAGCAGGGAGCAAACACAATAGTATACATTTTGTTTACCTATCATTCATTTTTTAGAGTGATTAATAATTTAAAAGTAAGGAAAGTCAATTTCTTCTTTCAAAGTATCAGTCTTTCTCAATTTATATCTCCTTAAAATTTTCTACGAAAGATGAAAATTTAGTAAAAAACAGAGTCGAAATAAAATATATATTTACAGCTTGTCTGTCAGTTAATTGTTTTTTCTAACTTTGTTTTGCTGACGGTTTTGCAAAATAAATTTACCTTTACAAATACCTACGGTTAATCCGAGAATGAAACCCCGCAGGCATCTAAAGAATCGAAGATCTGTAACTCTAGCAGTTCTAGACATAATAAAGGAACATTTTTTACAAAAAAAATATAAAAATTTAAAGATATAAACTGTACATATAACTTCATTTTCATTTAGATCATGTTATAGAGAAGAAAGAATGAATATGTAATTTTACTCAAGTCTGTTTATCCATACCTATTTGCATAAATGTGAGGATATTAATTTACTATAAAATTTCCCCTAAATTGATTATCTTTAATAGTCAATTATTAAAGCCGCATATACATTAGAATTAAATATTTTTAGGTTAAAAATTGCCTAAAATCTATAGTCTTATCGTTCGTCAAATTTTTTTAATTTTTTTTTAATACCCAGACTCTTTTTCTGAACTCTGACAAAAGATCACAGACATATTGAAGTTATCCAAATTCTTATATCTTTCTATCGTATTTCCTTTTTGAGGGGGGGAGGGGGGAGGAAGAGCCCTTAAGAACTTCATTTTGTTCTTGAATTCTGAATTATTCATTCAAAAGATCTACCTACATAAGTCTTGTTGCAGAATTTTCATTAGCTAAGAGTTGCATCAAGTTATACATCAAGTGAATCTATTAAATTACTTTTGTGAAATACTAGATGGGAACCATTGATATTTCCAGACCATTTGCCTACATTTTAAACTTGAGTCATTTACTACTATTCATTAAATTTCTGTACGAATTAAAGAAGTCGTTGATTCCATGCCAACTGTACCTTTCACTATTGCTTGCTTGTTTGTTTATTTTATTGAACACATACATCGTCACATGCGGATCACGGCGGGATTCGAATCTGCTTCCACCTACGCTCTCAAGCGATTAGCGGCATGGTGTCTTATCCACTCAGCCATGGTGGGCCACTGTTGCTTTCTCTAATACCCAGATACTCAAATTTAAACAACTGCACTTAGAATCATGGTCCTAACAGAGAAAATTTATATGTTAGAGCAGTGTTGCCAGTGGGCTACTTTTTTTAAAATTCTGACTTCTTGATTGTCACCACTTATTATAAACGGTAAAATTCCCTTTGTTTTCACTTTAATTAATATGTCATTAAATAAGCCGCATTTTACAATTCCAAAAAAGTGGTGCCAATCAAGTATCTGAATTGAAAAAAATCCCAGCCGGCTCTGGCCTACAGGCGGAGGTAGATTTCGAAGTTAAGTACTAAATTCTCCAACAAAACTTAAATCAAGTTTAGAGATAAACCCAGTTTCTTCACAAAGAGTGAGCTGTAGGGAGCTAAACTTTTTGTGAAAATTATAATATACACGAATACACACACACATGTATATGGAATAGGTTTAAAAAATGGCTACAAAAAATTCGGAGAACCTTAAAGTGTTAAAATATGTTAATATTTCCATAGTCGGGTTTTTATCATGTTTTAATACGTCTCTTCAAACTCACATGGCGTTACATATTCACCTGCTGAGATCCATTATATTTCCAATATGACGCAATATACATATTTTTTTAATTCGTCAAACTATTTTTTTATTTTGAGTTTTCATGCTGAAATCTTGCGGTAGAAAACTTATGACGTAATATTCAATTTGTCAAACTATTTAATTTTACACGTGAAAATTTTACATTAGAAAAGTAATTGTTGTGGTGAGAATTTTATTGTTTTTTTTTTTAATTTTTGGCAACTGCTATAACGAAAAACTTTTATTTTTTTTCCTGCCATTGTTGTGTAAGAGCTGGTTATATCAGAATCATGTTAAGACAGTATTCAAAATTTTGAACCCTCCCCATTTCCACCCTCTTGGGCCGATTTCGCCCATTTTCAATCCCCGCCGAGATATTAGCCATATCAAAGTTGTTGGCGAGTTTGAGGACAATCCGTGCATAATTGCGTCTTTTATCGTGCGGGCAAAATTTAGTACATACATACATATATATATGTATAAACTTTTTAGGTGGGGGTGGTTTTGGGTTCCTGGGGTCCTATAATGAAAAGTTATGAAGGAATTTTTTAAAAGTCGCACCATGGTAACGACTGCAATAGGTAGTATTTCTTACGAAATCTACCTAAAAGTAGCCCATCTGACAACACGGTGTTAGAGTGGTGACATATGCAAAAGTCGTGTACTTATATTCAATTTTTTGTCCAAAGTACGGTAACTCAGTTTTCAGTATTAGACGAGGAAGATTTCAATTAAACTAACCAGAAAAGTTAACAAACATTGGCTTCCTGATTTTATTTTATTCAAAATTGTTTTAACCAACCAAAGTTAATGTCCGGGATCCAGATAAATTTTTCTCTGTTAGTAAAATTAGATTGACCAATCAGTAGCCTCCATCCTTGCAGGCTTTTCGGTGTTTACTGCAAACATAAAAAAGTTCGGAAAAATGCAGACGTCTGATTTATCAATCTCATCCCGCTAATAGCGAAAAATCTATCTTGATCCCGGCCTATTCAACGCCTTTAAATATTGGAGAAAGCCTTGGGAAAACGTCAGGAAAACGTCACACAAAGCAGGCAAAACAAAGAAGAAAAATCATTCATTGCCTCGTTCTTATTCACGAGCTAATGAATGATTTTGTTTCTTTGCTTTGCCTGTTTTGTGTGATGTTTTCGTGACGCGTGTAAAGACTTTCTCAAATATTTAGGGGACTTTGGCTTATTTCACCACCATGAAGTTCTAAAAGGAGAGGAACAGACATGCCAATCTTCCCGTGTGAAAAACTAGATACCAAAAAAACGAGTTCTTTCCCTCTCTTCTGCCCTTTTCTCTCTTGATTTTGACCGATAGCAGCCCATTTAGCAGTCTCCAGTGCAAGATGCCGCTATATACGGTGAACGCAGGAGGGAGGGTGTAAGTGCGACCAATGACATAATAGGCCAGTTCATAATGTTTAAAAGTCACACGGAGTTGGATCGAGGCTAACGAAAAAGACAGGCTACCGCGGTGGGTCCGATTCTTCGTTTTTTACAAACCGCTGGAGTCACGTGATGCTCTTTTCGCGCACCTTCATTGGTGCATTCGAGCATCACGTGACTCCAGCGGTCTGTAAAAAAATAAGAATCGGACCCACCGCGGTAGCCTGTTTTTTTCGTTAGCCTCAGAGTTGGATCATCTTTACACGATGATTAGTACAAGGCTGCGCGCCGATTTTTTTTGTGTCCATTGCCGTGTACAGATAATCAACTCCGTGTGACGTTTAATTTAATTTTAATTTTAAGCTGTGAGGTATTCGCTACAGCTTTTGCCGGCATGGCCTCAAATGATCTCAAAATGGCGTTATTTCCTTGGAACAACCTTCCTTCACGAGGAAAAAAGGCAGAACCAAAAGTGTGACGTTATAAACTGGCCTTATATGTTGTTGGTCACAGTTTAGGAACAGCTTCAAATGACTTCATCTATATCTACTCCGAGGCAAACGAAAAAGACAAGCTACCGCGGTGCGATCACAGTGATATCTGCAGGATATTTCCTAAAACTTCATGACGATTTGGTTACAGCGTCTAGAATAGCTAGTGTGGAAATATGTTATTAAACAACGCTAAAAATTTGTATCCCATAAATGATCGCCGATACTGCTAAAATCCCAAGTGTCGATCGCAGCGAAATCTGCAGGATTTTTGTATTACATTGTATAGACTAGCAATATCTTGCAGTTATAGAAAATATCCTGCAGATGTCGCTGCGATCTGTTTATATCAGCAGCATCGTTGCACATTTAAGGGATACAATATTTTCGCACTTTTTTAAGTGTTACAGGCATAGCCAATTTCCACACTATATATCCTAGGCGCTATAATTTGGTCTAGACGCTGTAGCATTTTTTTTTTTTTTTTTTTTTTTTTACATTTTATTAACATACATCTGACCTGTGTTCTTGGCGTCAAGCCCGCTGTAATAATACGATGTTTATTTTGAAATTTGAAAGTATATCACAGATGTCGCTGCGATCAGCTCCCTGGATTTCAGAGTCAGTGCACATTTAAGGGATACAACTTTTTAACGCTGCTTGGATATCAAATTTCCACATTATGTATTCTAGACGCTATAGCGGTGCATTACATGTCTCTTTCTTCTTTAAAAAATATCCTGCAGATGTCGCTGCAAATGACTGTTTGGAATTCAACGTTGTTGTACATTTAAATGATTCACTATTTCCGCGCTTTTTTAAGTATGGCTGGGATAGTCGATTTCTACAACATATAATCTAAGCCTATAACGGAGCTATAGGGTCTAGAAGATATAGTTTAAAAATCGGCTTATTACAAAGGTGCTAAGAAATTGTATCCCGTAAATGTTGAACGAGACTGAACGATGAATGTCGATCACAGCGACATATGGTAATTCCAACATAACTATTTCAAAAGAATTCAATTGAGAAAACGTTTCGCTCAGAGAAGATCTAGAAAATGTTGCTGCTATCGACATTTGACATTCAGTATTTTTCAATATTTATGGGATTCAATTTTTACCAATTTTTAAAGCATTACTGGAATACCCGGTTTCCACACCAAGACCGTGATCTAGGTAGATTTTTCTCTGTTATCGCAACAAGATTGACCAATCAGAAGCCAGAATGTTTGCTAACTTTTCACTGTTTGCAAAAATGTACACTGTTAAAAATATTTTTGTAAAACAACAGAAACTTTCTGGCAGCAAAAAGTTGCCAGAAACTATTTGTTTTCAGAAAATATCTGTTAACGAAAAAATGCGTTATCAGACGACAGAAATACGTAGTCATACAGGCACTTCATGTTGACAATTGACGCTTTTCCCAACAGTCAAAATCAGAAAGTACAACTTTAAAAATAAACACCTATTTTCTACTCGACGCTTTTTTCGTGTTCAATCTTATTTTCTAGGTAAATACTAAATTCCTTTAGCCAAACGAGCGATAAAATTCCTAACACAGTAACTCATAGAGCAGTAACCCCATCGGAGCTCCGACTTGAGGGGCAAATTACAATAGGGTCCCGTGACCCGTGCTGGGTAAAACTATCCCGTCAAAATCTGTAGGTCGATTCCTGTTGGCGAGGGGCGGGGGGGGGGGGTTCTATTTAACAGAAGAATCGCATATTATAGGTTAGGTACACGGGAAATTTCTATTTACCGATCGATTTGTTTATATTAATAATAATAAATATTTATAGGAATTTCTCCTCCAAACTTTTATAAAATTAATTTAAATAGCTTATTCGCAATAAAATATTTAAACAGTTGAATTTATATAGATTTGTAAATTAAGTATATTAAAGACTGAAATAAGTGAAAGAAGGTATCTTAAACTCCCCCCCCCCCCAGAATAATAAAAAAATATATATACGATATAAGGTAACTCCCCCTCCCCCATAAAAATATTTATTAATAAAATAAATATATGTATTGAATGTGATTTGTAATTAAAAGAACTTTAATATTTATTCATGCAATATTTTTGAAAATTGATTAGGTTAAATTAGTGACTTTGGTTAATTATGTAAATAATATCCTGCCAATTTTTATAATTTTTTCGAATAGAAAGCTTTGTATATATAAATGTGTAAAAGTTGACAGCTATGAGCAAAGATGAGAAATGAAAAAGAAGAGCCACTAAAATCTACATAAACATCACCATAAAAAAAGTATTTCATTTCAGCTAAAGTGATAAAATTAGTTTTTATCCTTCTTAACAATTTACAATGTTTTTCCGTATAAAGTAAATGATCATCAACTAAATAAGAAAAAATATTACAATATAATTTAAATTAAAATGTTAAACAAAATTAAACTTGCTGATTCTATAAAATGAATGGTTAAAGCTTAAATAGGAATTATTTTCAAAATAATTCACACAGTTGTAGCTCAAAATTTATTTCATTAAATAGAGTGAATAAAATTTACAAATTTTAACTTAACCACTACAGGTAACTCTAAGATTGTACTTAAAAAAAAAAAAAAAAAAAAAAAAAAAAAGCATTTCTTCAGAATCAACATATGGAACGATTAAACAAAATATCAACCACTCCATTTTAAACAACATAGTAAATAGTAGGAAATGTGATAAATTTAAACAATAAAAATATATGAACAGCGTCAGATCTAATAAATATTATTCTGGTTAATGTTAAACGAAAATATCAGTTATCTATAACTATAATAATTAATGCAGCTACTCCGTGTTTATTATTAAAACTATCACTCCAAAACTAATCACGTATGTCAATTGATGACAAAATTAATTTAAAATCTCAATCAAAATTTCTGGAACTAATACATATGAAGTAAAATTAAACTCTTAGTCATAAAAAAGTTAAATATAATAAGTAATCATTCTACAGCTATGTAAAAATTCAAGATTTGTAAACTAATCATAAACTTAAGATTATTTATTTAACTTAAAATAAACAACCGATCAAAAAATAATCTCCAGCTATTAACAGAATTAGATCAACTAAGTTACTAATGTGCATAAATAAATGAAGTATAAAATAATACTAATTATTTAAGTAAATCATACATTATGAAATAATAATAATAATAATAAATAGTATTGCTTAATTAAGATTTTTAGCAAATAGGAAGTATTTTTCATACATATTGTTACGTTTCGGAAAAACATTGTTACATATTTAAAAGAAGGATGAAAACATACCTTTTGCTATGTTAGTTTTCTAGTATTCCAACTGTAAATCCTAATCATTGAAGAAAGCGGTTCTGATGTCAAAGGTGTGTGTCGCGGGTTCCAATTGTGAAAATGATTCTTAATTTTCTGTTAAAATTTCTTTATATATTATTCTTTTTCAATTAGATGAACTGCTTTATTAAACGAACTGCCATTTTCAACAGTACACAGACAAGACACTCAAATATTTCAAGTTAGAAGATACGTCTTAGCGTGGGGTGAGATAACCAATGCTTATTGGTCATTCTAAATGACCTTCTAGACGTCATAGGGGATGACCTCCCGTTTTTCTGTTATCCAACATATTATCCTGTCGCAGTGGAAACTGATGGCAAAGAAAACAGAATTTTTTGTTGTTTAACATGAAAATAAGCGATATGAGGATGGAATGACATAAGAAGACTGTTAACGTAATTTTTACTGTCGGAATTCGAAGATTTTTTTCTGTTGTTTTAAGATTTTTTTTTACAGTGTACCTGGATCCTGGCCTATTTTTCTAGACGTTATAACTGAGCTCAGGAATAGTACAGAAAGCAAACTCTGTGTTTTGATACATTAAGGCCGGGATCCAATTAGGAACAAGTGTGTCGCTATAACGAAGTAGCGACATATCGCCAATAAATGTTTATTGGTAGAAGTGATAAAAACAAATCGTTAAAGGTCTTTGCGAGCGTGTCATTATCGTCAGGCTAATGCATATTGAATTATTTCCCTAGTCTAATAAAGCTCGGCCATGCGCGTACCGTCTAATGGAGGATATTCCAAATATGGGTTCAAGGCTGAAAAAGTCACGTGGTACCGGCAATTTACCTAAAGAACTTCTAACTGATGAGAAGGTCTCCCGTGAACTGTTTCATTAGCTGGCGGGGATTTACATTGCGTCGACGGAGCCTTCCCTTCTTTACGTTAGACGTTTTTGCCTTGACCACGTGATCATAACTTAGAATATCCTCTATTCAAGAAAGTGGATTGCCGCAAAGACTGTTAAGATACATGGGCTTCAAACTGTCAGTTTAACTCAGGATTTTTGATCACAGCTGTTGTACGGCAGTATAAATGTTTTATATTTTAATTTACCTAAGAAAATGCTTTTGTCAGCATATTTTGTCATTGCGGATCATTAAGTATTAGTCTACCCTATTTTATTTAGGCCTTAAAAAAAAAAAAAAAAAAACCTTATTATTCATCAATTTTTTTTGTTTTTTTCGTATAACAAGTAAGTATTTCAATAAACATCCCACAAGGATAAAAATATAGTGTTACTTTCGTTAGTATGCATTTTTTTTAATTACCTTTTTGCATAAAAATTAGTTTAAAAAACGTAGATTTCTTTAAAAGTAATTTAAAATTTTGTAAATTTCTATATTATGTTACAGTTGCTACCTTTAATCTAAACTTCCCTACCAGTTACTTTTGTAAGTCGAACTTAAAAAAAGGTAGAATTATAATGTTTAACAATCTGTTTCCATATAAATTTCGTCTTTTATTTAGTTTTATAAGGCAGTTAAAATTAGGTACTCATTTTCAAACATACCATCCATAAAATTATTAATAAATCGTCTTATTCAACTTTATTTCTGAAAATTCAATATTTATAACGCATATTTAGCTATAAAAAATAGCTTCATGTAAAAAAATATGCCATAAACTTCACATATATTGATAAAAATTAATTTTTAAGCTCATTCTAGCCATAGCACTTAATGGTAAATAACCACAGCTGACATACAAACCTCGCGGTTCAAGTGTTTCAATTTACTTCAGATGGCTGTCATGATTTCACATTCTTTTGAATGGGAATTGCCGGTCTATGTATCTTAAATGTCTTTGGATTGCCGTACTATAGCGCCTAGAATATATAGTGTGGAAATTGGCTATCCCTGTAATACTTAAAAAAGTGCTAAAATATTGTATCACTTAAACGTGCAACGATGCTGCTGAAATATACAGATCACAGCGACATCTGTAGGATATTTTCTCAAACTGCAAGATATTGCTAGTCTATACAATGTAATACTATATCCCGCAGATGTTACTGTGATCGATACTTGGGATTTTAGCAGTATCGTCGCACATTTAAGGGATACAAATTTTTAGCGTTGTTTGGATAGCATATTTCCAGACAAGGTATTGTAGACGCTGTAGCCGTACTTTCGGTACAGCGTCTAGAGTACCAAGTGTAAGTAAGTAAGTAAGCACCCACCCTGGGAACCCGCTTTTGGCTTATGGTTAGGTTTGAACCCCGAGCCCAGGGCAGGGAAAAGTACTATTACCTGTAAAACCCTCTAGTATTTAAGACACTTAATAGAATTAAAAAAAAAATAAAAAAATTAAATTAAATTAGTTTTTTTTTTTTTTTTTTTTTCAGTCAGCTGCTGGCCCCTCTAGAATATGAGGTAAAAATTACTAAAAATATTTAAAGATAAAATAATCTAAATTTAAAGATAAAATTACAATAATATATAACTTAAAGGCCAAAACAATAGCTGTAGTAATGAATTTATATGTCCAGCACTCCTGCTCACTGCCCATAACTCGGAGGAGGACCGTTGAACTGATATATTGATGTATGAGATCCGCGTTCATATTAAACCTTCTGAACGATATAAGTATAGTTTTAAGCTAGATTTGAGATTAATTACTGTGAGCTATATATAAGTACAATAACATATAGGGAGGGTTTATCGGTTACCCACAACGTACTAGAGCAAGATTAATGTTTTTAAGAGCTGAATTTAAAGTTTTTAAGAGTTTATCTGAAGTTGCTATATATCACGAAAAGTTCAACTGGTTATCACAGCGACATACAAGTTTACAAAAGCAGGACACCATTTTTGAAGATATTAGCCTTCGATACTCATATTAAAATCTTTCGCTGATGAGTTAATGGAAGTATTTTGTAAGAGATATTACTGTAGATATTTTCAAGATGAATGAATATTTTTTTCTTTTTTTTTCATGTAGATACTTTATCTGTACCTCCTGTCCACCAATTGAGACTGAAATATAGGACACAAACTAGAGTCTGCTGTATGCTTCCTATAGTTTTCTTGATAATAGCAATTAGTACAGCGATGCTGTGATGGATCGGTGATATAAGGACAGTTGAGAGTTTGATGACCCATGGCACATTTGGCACATATGGAGTTCCTTCTACAGTTAGTCTTTGTATGCCCGTAAAGTTGACAGTTCTCACATCTAAGTATAGGTCGATATATTCTTATACTGCAATTATTGAGGCCAATTGAGATACTTTTCTGAGCCAGAAGTTTTTTAGCTGCATTTACTTCTAAATTCAGTACCATATGATAAATTGTAGATTTTTCTCTTTGTATTATTTTTAATATTGTTAAATTCTTGTCTGTTGAACGATCCTTTAAGTAGTTAATTATGTCATCAGTAGGTATCATCGATGGTATTCCTGTAATTATTATCCTTGAGTGTTTTTGCAGGTTGTAAGTTAGTTCTACTATTTCTGAAATGTTTGGGATTTTTTCAATTCTTTTCAATAACTTCTCTGTGTTGTTATCTATATCTGATTGAATTGTCAGTGTATTGATTTGTCTTGTTTGTTTACAAAATATTGGTAGATCATTTTCTTTAATCAATTCGGTATTTAACATTTCTTTCAATTTATTTGTTGATATTTTCTTTGAGATATTTTTTATAATTATTGCCGAGTTTGAATACTTTCCTTGAGATTTAAATTGTTTTTGTTCTTCGTTATCTTGAGATCTTTCATAATTCTTTGTATTTTTGTCTATAAGATTTTCTATTATTAGTTTTTCAATTTTGTGAATCCTTCTTGATAATTGTGGTATGTCTGTATCTATATTATTTTCTATATCTCTAAGCTTGTTCATGCACTCTTCTATTATTTTGTCTTGTGCTTTTAATTGTTCTTCTCTTGTAGCTATTTCCTGCTCCAATTTGGATATTATTTCTTTGGTTGATTCTGTTGTTTGTTGTTGTTGCTTATCCATTTTTGTACCAGTCAAGATTGTCTGAGTATACTTTTGTTGTGTTTTTGTTTGTATTTGTGTTGCCTTTTCTTTTGTTTCCGATGCTGAATGCTGTTGTTTGATTAAGTTCTTTAATTTTTTTTTTCTTCTCTCATTTCCTCTTCTTTGTGTTTGAAAATGGTATTTTCTTTTTCTTTTTCTATCAGTTTTCCTTCTAGTCTTTGTTCCATCTTGGAGCTTTCTTCCAACTGAGCTGTAATTTTATCAATTTCCTCTTCCAATTCGCTTATTTTTCTTCCGTCTCTTTGTATCGTTGTTGTATTTTTATGATATCTTATTATTCTAGATTCATCATTTTTTGCTCTTGTAAATATTGCATTAAGATATTTCTGTTCTTCAAGATGTTTCTGTGCTTCCTCTGTAGTTCCTCTCACCCTTTTCCTTTCCATCCTTTCATATTCCGAAATCAATTGGCTTATCGGTAGGCTTTGCAGTGGGTCCTGTTTTTCAATACGTCTTTCTGGAAGTCTTGGATATTGTTCCGTATATGACTTTTATGCTTTCCGGAGAGTCCACTGTTGAGTTCAACAAGGAATTCATTGTTGAGTTCGGTGTTGTATTGTAGATTAATTGTTTTGGTGTCTGGTCTAATCTGACCAAACTAACTTTTGGGTTGTTTGTTAGAATTTCTTTCTGTAATCTTTGGTTAGGATTTATATTATTTTTCTGTGAATGTTTATCGGAATTCATTATTTGCAGTGTTTGTTTCAGAGGCAATGGTGTAAATTGAGTTGCTTCGGCCACTATCCCTTTCTTCCTTGCCTCTATTGTTCTTTTCTCCTCCTCCTTAGCTGTGTTTAGTTCTTTTTCCAAGATATTTTTCATCATATCATTTGAATCGTCGAGACCAATCAGTTGTTCGCATGCTATCATGGTAATTGCTCTGGATGGTGATAAATATTGAAATGAGTGTATGCATGATGTGTCCGAAATTGCTGAAGATCTCGTACTCGTTTCCAATGAATCTGATTTATTTCCTGACTCATTTATTGGACTTCCAGATGATTCCATGTTCCAATCTAGGTCGAGCTTAGTCGGATTTACCCTTGGGTTTTGTTGATTATCGATTATTCTACTTTTATATGGTGTCGCCATTTAGAAGATGATTTAATAATTCAACTACTAGTGGTAAGGCCATTATAGATATTGCTTTTCATTTAATCAGAGAGATACTTTTATATGGATTACTCAGAGCTACTGGTAACTATATTCAGAGAGATACTTTTAAATGATAAGATATACGTTCCAATGCCGGAATGGAAATATGCTATCCAAACAGTGCAAAAAAATTTTAGCCCTTAAATGGGCAACGATACTGCTAAAATGCCAAGTGTCGATCGCAGCGACATCTGCGGGATTTTCGTATTACTAGTATTACATTGTATAGACAAGCAATACCTTGCAGTTGTAGAAAATATCCTGCAGATGTCGCTGCGATCTGCATATTGCGGCAGCATCGTTGCATATTTAAGGGATGCAATATTTTAGCACTTTTTTAAGTATTACAGAGATAGCCGATTTCCACACTATGTATTCTAGTCGAGAACTTTCTACAAGAACTTGAAATGAGCATGCTTCCTGTGCATATATCACCACTCTTATGTATAATGGCTCTCTGTTATGTTCTTGATTCTGAGCGCTCTTTGTTAAATTTCTATATTTGTGTTTTAGAGAAAGCAATACAGAAAAGTACTGTTACTATGGAAACAAGAACTTCTTTAATATCGAAATGTATAGCAAAGGAGTTCAGAATCAGTGCCTTAAATAGTTTCGAATATGTATTGTTGTTATGACAATCAATACCCTTCCTGGATGAGGAAATGCAAAATTGTGTTCAACATAATGGAGGATATTTTATCTACATTTTGATCACGTGGTCAAGGTAAAAACTTCTATCGTAAAGAAGGGAAGGCTCCGTAGACGTGTAATGTAAATCCCCGGTAGCCGGTGAAAAGGTTCATGAGGCAAAGTAGTAGTATCTTCCCTTCTTATCATTTAGAAGTTTCTTGTGTAAATTACCGATATCGCGTGATTTTTTTCAGCCTCGAACCCATATTTGGAATATCCTCCATTAGGCGCAATCTAGATAGATTTTTGGCTGTTAGAGAAACGAGATTCATCAATCAGAAGCCTGCATTTTTGTGAACTTTTCTCTGTTTTCAGAAATGCAGGCTATTGATTGGCGAATCTCGTTTCGCTAACAGCGAAAAATCTATCTGGATCCTACCCTACATTTCTACAAATATTGCACTTCATCCATAGCACTAAAAAATGACTCAACACTTTCATGTCATAGGCCGGGATCCAGAAACAGCAAATATTCTCAAACATGCAGGCTTCTGATTGGTCAAACTCATTTTCGGTAACAGCGAAAAATCTATCTGAATCTCAGCCATAGTTTTCTTCGATGAAATCAATGCAAAAGGATAATATAAAAGAAAAGTATAAGATTTATAAAATGTTTTGGCGGGTTTATCGCTATTTGGCATAGTTTGTAAACTTTAGAAAATTATTTTCGCTACAGAACAGTTTTTCGCTAATTATGAATAGAAAATTTATGTTTTTAAAGCCGAATTTTATAAAAGCACGTAGATTGAGTAAATATCTGGCCAAAAATTTAATCCTTACTTTTTTCTGTTCATTATTTAAGTCTCTACCTCGATTGAAACATAAGGTGAGACGAAGAAAATAAATCTGTCATTTTCAATATCTCGACGTTATTTTAAAAAATCTATATCTCTGTTTATAATTAATTTATAAGGATGCATTTGATCTCAAATTGAAGATCTCCTTGTTTAGGCTATTCTGGTTTTGGTTTTTTTTTTCTGCAATGATTGGTTCTTTTGATATGGGAAATTTTACGCTGCCATATTTGGTCGATTTAACTTGGAGAAGTTGTCTTCAGTATAATAAGCAGTTACGGTGTCTTGCCGTTATTCTTGGCGTTTGTTTGTTTGGCAGGGTAAGCATTTTTTTCAGCTTGGCTTGGCAGAACGACCGTCCTGCTTGATAATATTCTTTCCATAAAATCAAAGAACATTGTTATAATACCACTACCACTCTTTTGATTTAGATTTTTGTTGAAAATATTTATAATATTCTTTCCATAAAATCAAATAACATTGTTATAATACCACTACCACTCTTTTGATTTACATTTTTTGTTGAAAATATTTATAAAATTCTTTCCATAAAATCAAATAACATTGTTATAATACCACTACCACTCTTTTGATTTAGATTTTTTGTTAAAAATATTTATAATATTCTTTCCATAAAATGAAATAACATTGTTATAATAGCACTACCACTCTTTTGATTTAGATTTTTTGTTGAAAATATTTATAATATGATCAATTTGGAAACTGCACGTTAAACGTGGCCAATGAGCTGCGTTCGTACTATAACTAGTTAGCCCCCTCCGGTACGGTATGCTATTTCTTTCTCCCAGCATATTTTGTGTTTTCCAAAAAATAACGTTACCTTACAGAAGCCAGCCGTAAAACAAAGCAGTACGATTAAATACTCTATAGCAATTTTTTAAACTTCTAAGCGTCGCACATTTTCGATTTTTATACCGTCGTATTAAAAAAAAAAGGGTTCTTTTAAATGCATTTTGTTTAAAAACTGTATCTCCAATTATCTTTGAAATTGAAATTTTTTTGTAGTTTTTAGAGCCATTTGCTTAATATTGGCAACGGAAGTACTCCATTTCTGTAGAAAGTAAAGGAAAAATAATTCTAAAATAGTAATTATATATTTTTGTTGCCATTTTCTCATAACATCCGAAAGAAAATTTAATTAAAATACGTGCTATTTTGAAAAAAAAATATAAACGAATGATTTCTGTTAAAACAGTGGAGCTATTATAAACTATATTTAATTCTAAGTATCTATGAATCATTAGATAGCCGCTTTTTTTCTCGATTTTCTTCAATGACGACGTCTTTTTGCTGCATTTATGCAGATTTGCATGCTTTACTGTAGATGTCTAAGAGTAGGTCGTAAATGTGGAATTCTTAAGCGGATGTGAATGACGTCATTTTACTTAAAATAAAATCTGTGCTGCAAGTCTTTGTACTGCAGAGTCCAGCTTAACCGAGTTATTTTCTTCTGATGGACTAGTGGCTTCCATTATTATGAAACAGTCATTATAAATGAAGAGTTAGGTGAAGATGAAAGAGCAGCTCTTTCATCTTCACCAAACACTTCATTTATAATGACTATTTCATAATAATGGAAGCCATAAGTCCATCAGAAGAAAATGAAGTAATGGAAATGCCGAGGGTGACACTAAATTCTGAAAAAGCAGAATTCCTGTTCTCTAGTTTTATAAATATTTTTTTGCACCGCATATAGTACTGAATGTATACTTTAGTGCTCCTCACAAGTGCATATCAATTTCATTCTGTTCGAAAGGCTGCAATATCATTAAAATGCACTTGAAATGTTTTTTCCCATTTGCAGTAATGTAACGAAAAACTTTTGACTGTCCCTGTAATTAAACTATACATCCGATTTTCATAAAATTTGAAATGACTCGACAAAATCCTGCAACAATTATACATTTAAAATTTCAGACCATTCGGTTGGGTAGTTTGTGCTCTGTTAGATGCGGACGGACGGACGGACGGACAGACGGACCGAACGACGACTATAGGTGCTACGCATTTATACAGGGTAAGTCAAAATGAATATAGCGATTACAAACGGTTATAACTATTTAATGGAAAATAATTTATCGATAAGATTAACACAGAATGTGGACAGAACTTCAAAATTTCTTTATGTAAGGCGCAGGTGCAGTGAAGCGGAAGTCTACGCATGCGCGAGTTGAAACTTCGCAACGATTAGCACATTTTTAAACCAACATCTTCCAAAACGTTGGATCGGTCAGAGTGGAGATGTCGACGATGTCTTCTGCTCTTGGCCACCGAGATCTCCGGACTTGACACCCTGCGATTTTTTTCTAAGGATTTATTGTAAGACAGGGTGTATGTGCCTCCCATGCCCAAAACAATTGAAGAACTCAAAGTACACATTTGTAATACGCTTGCGTCGGTGACTGAACAAATGCTTCCGAAGGTATGGCGTGAAATGGACTACTGTCTAGATGTTGTCTGTGTGATCAAGGGAAGTCACATAGAGCATCTATGACGTATGTATACAAAATTTTGAAGTTCCGTCTACATTCTTTGTTAATCTTATCGATAAATTATTTTCCATTAAATAGTTACAGCCATTTGTAATCGCTATATTCATTTTGACTAAGCCGGTATAATTACGACGCACCTAAAAAGGCATTGGAGAAAAGATGACACTTTAATAGAAGTAATATAATATCATATTATATTACTAAATTGCTATGCAATATTATTATATTTAGTAGTATTCAGTAGTACTATGTTCACTAATATTTAATTATTCATTTTATATTGTCAGTACTACATTCAGTGTCATAGTATTTTCTATTATTATATATATTGTCACGTAAGCAACGTCGTACAAGAAGTATTTACATTGTCATATGACGTTCTTTGTTTCTTTACTAAAATCATGTCCATAGAATAAAATAATACTCACGTAATATTGTATCACTATTTTGTGGTGGAAATTTTTATAATATCATAAAGGTAATGAGGAAAAGACGGCATTTTATTAGAAATATTTACAACGCCGTATAAGTATTGCGGAAAAACAAGAACGTTATTGATAATATTTGTAGTTTTTTTTTTTTTTTTTTTTTTCAATTCATATAAGCCTGTTTAGTTCCAGGAAATTTATTTAATAAATATATATAATTCTTTATGTGTTATTATATTGATTTCATTTATTGAATAAAATCTCTGTTTCAAGATATAATTATTTGATTGGAAAAAGTACGGAAAGTTGGCTCTTGTGCAAAAACATTGTGAAAATTTTGATCTTTTATGTTAAGGAAGTAAAAATATTTCTGTTTTTGTTTTCTCTTTTAAAATGCTTAAAATCGAAAATACTGTTGATAAAATATTTATATAATAAAGTGAGTATAATTAAGAGATTCTCGTATTTGTTAATATTGGTTTAAGGTATACTCTCCTTTATCATATTCTATAGAAAATTCAGTTACATTATAGCATAACATGTACGTTTCTCTAATAACTTTATTAATAACGGAAAACATCAAAACTCAGCTATCTCGAGAGTGTTCATTATATTCCTTTGGTATAATTCATAACTTGACCGAAGGCCAGAAGATAATTAAAACAAGGAGGAGAAATACATCTTAGAAGTTCCGATATGTAAGTATATTTATATGAGTCTATATAAGTATGTGTTTCGACAAGTGCGCCATGTTGACACATTCATTAATTCATATTACTTAGTGCATTATATTATTTGTTTCGTTAGTAATATTAAGTCTTTCCATAGAAACAAATAATATTGTTATACCAGTACCACTATTTTGCTTTAAATTTTGTGTTTAAAATATTTATCTATCAAAATAGGCGATGTGGAAAAGATGAAGCTTTATCAGAAATATTTACTAGCAAAAGCCATGC
The DNA here is from genome assembly GCA_963932465.1 of Maratus speciosus. Taxonomy (NCBI): domain Eukaryota; kingdom Metazoa; phylum Arthropoda; class Arachnida; order Araneae; family Salticidae; genus Maratus; species Maratus speciosus. The sequence continues at coordinate 90,918,231 of OZ010799.1, forward strand.
TTTGTTTGGATTCGCGAAGCATTATTTAACAAGATATATATTTGAAAGTAAAAATATTTTTTAATATTATTTTAGCATTTTTATTAAGGAAAAACGTCATTTTATGTTTTGGCGCATTTTAATTTTAGAAATGTAAATTCAGCCAAATAACTAAGAATTTCCTCGGAATTTTTTATTTATGATATAACGAATTTAACAAACAATTTGATTTGTTTACAATTCTTTTGTTGTCACTTTACAAAAAAAAAATTTATATATATATATATTTCGCTAACGTACGTGGCACAGAAATCGCGATTATTTGTTATTGTTTAATGGCAACGCTCGAGAAACGCATCTCATTGGTTATTGTGTAAGACATTTGGCAGGGTTTAGGCGGAGGGTAAATCCAGTTTATTTACGTTTCGCGCTTATTTATTTACGTTCTCTCTTTCACTGCAATTATGGAACTTCAAAATATCGTTAAAAATGCCCGTAAAATATCTCGGCGAATGCTTGAAAGTGAACAAGAAGCCGCATTAAGAAGAGAAAATCGAAATAGATTGGATCGAGAACGGCGTAGAACACAGAGTATAAGAGATCGCCATAATAGGCTTAATAACCGTCGTATGAGCTAACGAGTTGTTTCTGAAATCCAAATTACTGATTAAAACGTTCCGGAGCATAACTATGGATATATAGTTATATTGACGTGTCGTGTGTATGACATCTATACCAAATAAATATTATTTAGTGTTTTTTTTTATGAAGTCCATTCCAGTGTTATGTTTTTCAATGACAGTCCGGGCACAGTTTTTGCCCAGGAAACGCCGGGCGGGTCAGCTAGTCATAATATAATTCTTTTAAAATGCGTAAGCATCGTCTGCGTAAATGATTTCCCATACTAAGAATAAATTGTGTATTTAAAATCTTAACACTAAAAAATAATTTTATAATCGAATATTATATTATCAGTACTATATTTAGTGTCATATTATTATATTTTTATCATTATTATATGCTCATACTCTCATGTAAGCAAAGTCGTATAAGAAGTATTTACATTGTCATATGACGTTATTTGTTCCTTTTCAAATATCATCTCGATAGAACAAAATAACTTACCAAAATATTCTACTACTGTTTTGTGTTAGAAATTTTTATAATATCATAAAGGTAATGCGAAAAAGATGGCATTTTATTAGAAGTATTTATAATTCCGTATAAGTATTGCGAAAAAGGCAGGAATTTTATTGGAAACATTTGTAGCATTTTTTTTTCAATTCAGAAAAGCATGTTTTAGCGAGAGCTTATAATAAGGACAGTTTTTTGATTGTTAATATGGATTTTAGTTGTACTTTCCTGTGTCATATTTACAGAAAATTCAGTTACTTTGCAACATAAGATGTACTTTTCCCTATCTATTAACTTTATTAATAAAGGAAAACTTAGAAACACTGTCATCTTGAAAGGGTTTATTATTTTTCACTGATATACTTCATAACTTGACCGAAGGTCAGAAGATAATTAGAACAAGGAGGAGAACTAATATCTAAGAAGTTTCGATACATCAGTATATCTTTATGGGTCTATATAAGTATCCGTTTTGACAAATATTGACACATTCATTAATTCGTATTACTTAGTGTATTATATTATTTATTTCGTTAATAATATTAAGTCTTTCCATAAAAACAAATAATATTGTTATAATACCAGTACCACTACTTGCTTTAGATTTTGTGTTTAACATATTTATCTATCAAAAAGGCGTTGCGGAAAAGATGACACTTTATCAGACGTATTTACTAGCAAAAGCCATGCTTTGTTTGGATTCGTGAAGCACTAATTAACAAGATATATATTTGAAGGTAACAATATTTTTTTTAATTATTTTTGCATCTTTATTAAGGAAAAACGTCATTTTATGTTTTGGCGCATTTTAATTTTAGAAATGTAAATTCACCCAAATAACTAAGAATTTCCTTGGAATTTTTTATTTATGATATAACGAATTTAATAATGAATTTGATTTGTTTACAACTCGTTTGTTGCCACTTTACAAAAAAAAATCATAATATAATTCTTTTAAAATGCGAAGTATCGTCTACGTAAATAATTTCACATACTAAGAATAAATTGTGTATTTGAATTCTTAACACTAAAAAATACTTTTATAATCGAATATTATATTATCGGTACTATATTTAGTGTCATATTATTATATTTTTATCATTATTATATGCTTATACTCTCATGTAAGCTAAGTCGTATAAGAAGCATTTACATTGTCATATGACGTTATTTGTTCCTTTTCAAATATCATCTCGATAGAACAAAATAACTTACCAAAGTATTCTACACTGTTAAAATTTTGCAGCATTCTGGCAGGTCATTTGACCGTATTTTCCGAAAACGGTTACACAACTGTAATTTTAACACCATTCTGACAATATTATTGGCCATTTTATGGTCAGAATATAGTTAAATTATGGTTATGAAATTGTTTTTTCAAAAAATGGTCGAATAATCTGCCAGAATGCTGCAAAATTTTTAACAGTGTACTGCTATTTTGTGTTGAAAATTTTTATAATATCATAAAGGTAATGCGAAAAAGACTGCATTTTATTAAAAGTATTTACAATGCCGTATAAGTATTGCGAAAATGGCAGGAATTTTATTGGAAACATTTGTAGCATTTTTTTTTTTTTTTTCAATTCAGACAAGCATGTTTTAGCAAGATCTTATAATAAGGAGAGTCTCTTGATTGTTAATATGGATTTTAGTTGTACTGTCCTGTGTCATATTTATAGAAAATTCAGTTACTTTGCAACATAACATGTACTTTTCTCTGTCTATTAACTTTATTAATAAAGGAAAACTTAGAAACACTGCTACCTTGAAAGGGTTCATTATATTCCACTGATATACTTCATAACTTGACCGAAGATCAGAAGATAATTAGAACAAGGAGGAGAACTATATCTAAGAAGTTCCGATATATCAGTATATCTATCAGTATATTTATATGGGTCTATATAAGTATGAGTTTCGACAAAAATTGACACATTCATTAATTCATATTACTTAGTGTATTATATTATTAGTTTCGTTAATAATATTAAGTCTTTCCATAAAAACAAATAATATTATTATAATACCAGTACCACTATTTTGCTTTAGATTTTGTATTTAATATATTTATAATATCAAAAAGGCGTTGAGGAAAAGATGACACTTTATTAGCAGTATTTATAATGTCATATTATATTACTGAATTATTATGCAATATTATTGTACTTAGTAGTATTCAGTACTACTATTATCTTTACTATTTAATTATTCATATTATACTGTCTGTACTGTATTTAGTGTCATATTATTTTATTTTTATTATCATTATACGCTTATACTGTCATGCAAGCAAAGTCGTATAAGAAGTATTTACATTATCGTGTGACGTTATTTGTTCCCTTTCTAATATCATCTCCATAAAACAAAATAACATACCAAAATATTGTACTACTATTTTCTGTTGGAAATTTTTATAATATCATAAAAGTAATGCGAAAAAGACGGCATTCTGTTAGAAGTATTTACAATGTTGTATAAGTATTGCGAAAAAGGCAGGAATTTTATTGGAAATATATGTAGCATTTTTTTTTTTTTAATTCAGACAAGCATGTTTTAGCAAGAGCCTATAATAAGGAGATTCTCTTGTTTGTTAATATGGATTTAGGTTTACTTTCGTGTATCATATTTATAGAAAATTCAGTTACTTAGTAACATACCATGTACTTTTCCCTATCTATTAAATCTATCAATAAAAGAAAACATAGAAACACTGCTATCTTGAAAAGGTTCATTATATTCTACTGATATACTTCATAACTTGACCGACGGTCAGAAGATAATTAGAACAAGGAGGAGAAATACATCTAAGAAGTTCCGATATATTAGTATATCTATATGGGTCTATATAAGTATCCGTTTCGACAAATGCGCCATATTGTCACATTTATTAATTCATATTACTCAGTTCAGTATATTATATTATATTAGTTATTAAGTCGGTCCAAAAAATCAAATAATATTGTCATACTGGTAATACTACTACCACTATTTGTTTGAGATTTTGTGTTGAAAAATATTTAAAAGGCATTGAGGAAAAGATGACATTTTATTCGATAACAATTATATATTGACAATATTATGATTTATAATATCATATTATATTACTGAATTATTGTGTGATGTTATTATAGTTAGTAGCATTCAGTATTACTATATTATTTATTATTCAATTATTCATAGTATATTGCCGCTTTTATTTCAGTGTCATATTATTTTTTATTATTATATGCTTACATTGTCTTGTAAGCAACGTCGTATAAGAAGTATTTACATTGTCATATGATGTTATTTGTTTCGTTACTAATATCATGCCAGCAGAACAAAATAATATTGACAAAATATTGTAATACTATTTTGTGTTATAAATTTTTATATTATCATAAAGGTAACGCGGAAACGACGGCATTTTATTAGAAGTATTTATAATGCCGTATAAGTATTGAGAAAAATTAGGAATTTTACTGGAAATATTTGTAGTATTTTTTTTTTGTTGTTGTTGTTTTTTTCAATTCAAACAAGCATGTTTTGAACTATGAATTTTTTTAAATAAAAAATATTTATATATTTAATGTGATATTATATTGATTTCATTTATTGAGTAAAATTTCTGTTTCAAAATAGAATTATTTGACTGCAAAAAATACGGGAGGCTATGGCACTTGTGCAAAAGCAGTGTGAAAATTTTTGGAAATCTATGTATTATAAAGCAAAAGTATGCCTGCGTGTAACGCTGCTATCATATTGACGGTGACAACCTCTGACTAATTAATTTCGCTTCTGCTTTATTATTATTATTATTATTATTTGTAGCTAGTACACATCGCACATTTTCACAACAGGGTGAAAAATGTCCAAGCCGGGAATCCAACCCGGGCCTCTGGAATAGCGCTCCAGTGCTCTACCACTAAGCCACAATGACGATGCCCAGCTTAGCATTCCTCATTCACATTCCATCTAATAACTGCGGTAGCAGTCTTACCGACTTATGTGAGTGAGAGATGCTAAGCTGGGCATCGTCCTTGTGGCTTAATGGTAGAGCACTGGAGATCTATTCCAGGGGCCCGGGTTCGATTTTCGGCTTGGAAATTTTTCACTCTGTTGGTTTACGTTTAGTTAGTACACTGTAAAAAAATTCTGTAGCTCTACAGATGTAAAGTTACATGCTTACTAAACTGTCATCTGTAACTGTACAAAAAAAGCTGCAAATCTACAAAACTAGTTTTTGTAAAGCTACAGAAATCTGTAACTTTACAAATGAATCGATTAAAATTGCAGTAATCTTACTAAAATTTTATCTGTAAACCTGGCTGTAGTTACATGAAAAGTTCTAGGCATCCCAGTTTCCTAAAAAATTATTAGTAACCTTACAGATTTTTTGATTTTCGGCGCAAAAGTGTGTCTGTTACATGAATATTTGTTGTTGCCGTTACATAAAAAGTTCTAGGAATCCCAGTTTCCTAGAAAAACTTAGTAACTTTACAGATTTTTTTTTACAGTGTAGCGAGATAATTCACGTCTTTATTATTCAATAATTTCAAGCGTAATTTCACTGCTGAAAAGTAGTTGAAAATTAATTAAAATTGCATATTCACCGATGCTGGGTTCCTTTGTGTCTCATGTTACGTGGTTAGATTGTGTGCTCATGAAGACTATTCCATCCAATAACTGCGGTAGAATTCTTGCCGACTTATGTGAGTGAGAGATGCTAAGCTGGGCATCGTCCTTGTGGCTTAATGGTAGAGCACTGGAAATCTATTCCAGGGGCCTGGGTTCGATTCCCGGCTTGGACATTTTCACTCTGTTAGTTTACGCTTAGTTAGCAATGTGATAATTCACGTCTTTAATATTCAATAATTTCAAGCGTAATTTCACTGCTGAAAAGTAGTTGAAAATTAATTAAAATTGTATATTCACCGATGCTGGGTTCCTTTGTGTATCATGTTACGCACTTAGATTGTGTGCTCATGAAGACTATTCCATCTAATACTGCGGTAGAATTCTTGCCGGCTTATGTGAGTGACAGATGCTAAGCTGGGCATGGTCCTTGTGGCTTAATGGTAGAACACTGGAGATCTATTCCAGGGGCCCGGGTTCGATTCCCGTCTTGGACATTTTTCACTCTGTTGGTTTACGCTTAGTTAGCAATGTAATAATTCACGTCTTTAATATTCCAGTGCAATTTATTTGAAAATACTATGTATGAATTTACTAATTTCTTATGTTTTTTTAATATAATTTTTAAGCTTGATTTTTTAAGCTATCTTTATCAATGATATTTAAATAAGACTGGATATTCCAATACCGTGTGACTATTATAATTCATATATTAAAATTCCATTTTTATAATTCAGTAGCTAAAGTACCCGGCGTTGACCGGAATTTTAAAAATGTTTGTTCTGAAAAATCAATTTCAATCTTAACTAGTATGTTGTGGCCATCACAAAACTTTCTTCTATATTAATCACGTCAATTAAATCATTTAAATAGTACAAGAAATTACATCAATTTAGCACCAATTCATATCAGAGTATACCTGCATTTGAAGTTTGATGAAAATTCGTGCATTAGTTATTGAGATAGAGCTGTATAGGAAATACTGACAAATGCAGCATAGCAGCGCCACCTGTTGAGCAATTTGCACGAAAACATAAACAGCACTAATTCATATCAAGGTATACCGTAATCTGAAATTTGTTGAAAATCCAAGCATTAGTTCTTGAGATAGAGCTATTGCGGAAATCACGAAAACTGTAGCATAGTAGCGCCACCTGTTGAGCGATTTACATCAAAATGTATAAAACGTTATTTCATGTGAAGGACTAACTGAATCTGGAGTTTGATGAAAATCTGTACATTAGTTCTGGAGATTGAGCTATTGCGGAAATCACAAAAATGCAGCATAGAAGCGCCACCTGCTGAGCGATTTACATCAAAAGGTACAAATAAAAAAGTTCGATTTTTCTTTTAGTTTATGTAACATTTAACATGTTTTTAGTTCGATCGTAATATTATAAATATGTAGCACCTATAGTCGGCTTCTGGTCCGCACGTCTGTCTGTCTCTCTGTCTGTCCGCGTATAACAGCGCAAAAGCTACCCAACCGAATGGTTTAAAATTTAATATATATAATTGTTGCAGAACTCTGTCGAGTCATTTCAAATTTTATGAGAATCGAATCAAAAATTTAAAAGATATTAATTAAATTTTTCTTCATTCTGTTAAATCCTATCATACTTAATTAGTTAAGTGATATCCCATGGAGAACATTGTCGAGTCATTTCAAATTTTATGAGAATCGAATCAAAACTTTAAAAGATATTAATTAAAGTTTTCTTCATTCTGTTAAATCCTATCGTACTTAATTAGTTAAGTTATATCCCATGATAGATAATGATTCAATTTTGCCATGGTGATGACGTCCTATTTAAGATGCAGCCCTATTATTTCCATATTACTGAATTTATTCTACATAATTGTAATACATTTTGTATTCATGCATTTTTGCATAAGAGTGTAATAGCTGTTCTATTGCACCAAGATCTGAGTATTTATAAAACTAGCTATATTACGAACGCACCTCATTTTCCACGTTTGACGTACAATTTCCAACTTGTTTTCTTTAAGGAGACAACGGACCTTCAAATTCATTTTTTATTTTTTTTTAAATTGTACTTTAAATACTATTCAAGGGCATGCATTATGGTATATATTTATCACACATGATATTAAAAAAAAAGTTGAAAATTGCACGTCAAACGTGGCAAATGGGGTGTGTTCGTACTATAAATAGTTTCATAAATTTTTTTTTTTTGCACTGTATATTGTACTTAATGTATATTTTATTGTACTTCGTAAGTGCATATCCATTTCATTCTGTTCGAAAGGCTGTAACATCATTCAAATGCATCTGAAATATTTTTTTCGCACTGGCCGTAAGGTAACGGAAAACTTTTGACTGTCCCTGTGATTAAACTATAGATCCGATTTTCACAAAATATGAAATGACTCGACAAAATTATGCAGCCATTATATATTTCAAATTTCAAACGATTCGGTTGGGTAGTTTTCGCGCTGTTGTATGCGGACAGACAGACAGACGGACTGAACGACAGCTATAGGTTCTACGTATTTATATAATTACGAACGCCCCTGAAAATGATGGAGAAAATTAAGGAATTTTCTTGAATATTTTATCCGTTATGAAGAACTTTTTAAAAATCCCCTTTCGCATTCCATTTCAATTAAAATCCGCAACACTTTTTATAGCTGTTAAGCATTATATATGGTCATAGAACTATGCATCTTTCTTTTACACTAAATGTAATCGGAAAAGTTCAAGGTAGTTAACTGAGGAAATATGATGCAAAAATGTTTAAAAATTCATAAAATTTAGAAAAAAAAATGTCCCTACCTTTATATTCCAACATATAAAATTCGATGCACAGTTTTGTTTGTATATATAAATTGAGCTTGCATGAAAAATATTGGGGATATTTATTGATATGGAATGCGCATGGGGCATCTTGAAAAGTTCTTCACAACCCTTTAAATATTTAAGAAAATCCCTTTCTTTCTCCCCCCATTTTTTTTTTAATTTTATGTCTGATAAATGTATGTCATATTGCATATAGTGCCCTTCAATAATATTTAAAGTTAAATAAAAAAAATAACAATGGATTTGAAGGCCTATTTTTTTCTATAACTCCACAAAGCAATTTAACCCTTGATCTATAGATGCTACTTTAAAGTACCATTAAAATAACTTATTATAAAATCCACTTAATACATCGATTAGTAGTAATTCAGTTTAGAATGAGTTATAGATGCATTACTTTATCTTGTCCCAAACGCATCATTGGTTACATAAAAAAAATAAATAAAGGATAATTTCTTTTGCTTTTGCATCTTTTCAGCTATATTGGCGGCGTTGGGGGGGGGGGGGGAGACGTATTTTTCAATTTGGAAATATTTCTATATTGCTATTGTAAGAACTTGAAATTACGTTATATTTCAACATTTCCTAACTCTACAAAATACTAAGAAAAATATAAAAAAAAAAAAAAGATTTGAGTGGGGTTATAAATATTGCACAAAATACCTATAAATTCAAATTTAATTAATCCTTCTAAAATTTATTAGATGATTATGTAAATCTTCTAATGTAGTTTCAAAAATTCACGAAAATGCTTTAAAAGATAAAATTTTCAAGAATTCATAATTCAGTATACAAAGGGTTAAAGAAAATACGGAAATAATGTTGACTTTTTGCTTCCTTTTTTGAGAAGCTTTACAGAGACCAAAAACCTTTCAATTGCCAAAAATCGACTGAAGTTTGGTTGCAGATTGTGACGTTCGCCATTAATTTAGATTATTTCTTCTTTTTTAGCATTTATTTATTAAAATCCAGGCACCATATTTTTTAATCTCTATTTCTCCTTAATACTGCTTATTATGTTGATTTTCGATTGTACCTAAAAATATAAACAATTTTTTTTATGTAATAACAAAAAATATCATAATTTTTTAGAGATCTTAAATATCTTTACTTTTTTTTTTTTTTTTTTTTTTGTAGCTTTTTGTTAAACAACGCAATTTTCATGTACATTAAAATCGTTTGCTTTTGGCGAGGAAAAGTACTGCTTATCAAATTCCGTTACACTTTCATCTTTTCGCGTGAAATACTCGAAAGAATTTTATTTTTTTACAGTCTTTCTACTGTAACTAGCCGCCTTTGGCTACCAGTTTGGTCTCCCTTAAATGTATGCTAAGCATTGTATCATGTTACTTTTATTCATAATTTAATTGACTTGCTCAATCATTCGCCAAATCGGGAGATTCTAATACAGAAATCATGAATTCGGTATTTTTATGTTAGCCGGGTTCAGGTGATAAATCGGCAAACGTTGTTCCCGTAGTATTTTTTTCGCATTTCATTAATTTCATTTAAAATATAATACCTTCACTCACTTTATTTAAAATTTGTGATTCTCAATTATTTCTTTAAAAAAAAGAAAAAAGAAAAGTAATAAATAATGCCATAAAACATAACATTTAATTTCAACCAAGACCCCTTTTCAACATCAAAAGCTTTGTTTTAATTTACCGCGCAAAAAATTGTTTATTACAGTCGTATGAAGAGGACTATTATGATACTGATGACATGATGGCGATGGAATAATATTTGGCGATTTATCACCTGCGCCCGGCTAATATTAAATTACCGAAGTGGCCGCCTGGCATATAAAAAGCGAAGCGGTCAACCCGAAACTACTGATGACAGTCACATGAATTAAGCTATTATTATAGAGACGAAGGTGTCTATTATAACACTGAAGACATGATGGCGATGGAACAATATTTGGCGATTTATCACCTGCGCCCAGCTAATATTAAATTACCAAAGTGGCCGCCTGGCATATAAAAAGCAAAGCGGTCAATCCGGAACTGTTGATGACAGTCACATGATTTAGGCTATTATTATAGAGATTCCGCCGCTAAATTTGACCGATCCTTTATTACATAAATAAGTAGTTTACTTAGGTTTTTTTTTTTTTTTTCATAGCCCAGTGGAGTATCCCCAGTAAGGAGACTTTCCTTAAGTATTACTTTCATTTTTTAACACATTCCAACATAGTTGAAAAATGCTCATGACTTCGGTTACTCTATCTAACGTCCTTTATCCGTGCTTCAATTCGCGTAAATATAATCGAATCGGTATGAAATTGATATATGTTATTAACATTCACTATGTCATATTCGATATAGAAAATGGAGTTTGTAGCAGTTATAGTTCCTTTACAGGGACATTCAAAAGAATGCCGTTACTTTACTCATTACAGCCTATGAGGAAAAATCGTTTGCGGTGATTTTTTAATAATGTTTCACAATTTGAATCTCATTGAAATTTATATATATATCTCTAAAGTACACTACAAGATAGTTACTATATGATATGGTATGGATAGCATTCATCGGTCACTTACAGGTACACTTAAAAGAATTCAATTATATTACGGTCTACGGGGGAAAATCGTTTGCGGTGTATTTTAATCATAATTGATATATCTTAGAGGTGCACTGCAAGATATTTACTATAAAATGCGATGTGTAAGCAGTCATCATTGATATACAGGGGCACAGGGACACAAAAAATAATTCGGGGACAGTACTCTCTATGAACAATAATTGCTGGAAGTGCGCTTTCTTTTGTAGTACGCGCTTTAAATTAAACTTTTTACAAAAAAATTCTTAGTTTGTATAAATTTGTTAATATCGTTTTATTATCGTTCATAAAAATCGTTTGAGTGTATTTTAAGCATGCTACACAATTTTAAACATATTGGAATTGATATATATCTCAGACGTGCACTGCAAGATATTTACTATAAAATACGATGTGCAAACATTCATCATTGACATACAGGGACACAGGGAGACACAAAATAATTAGGGTACACTACTCTCTATGAAGAATAATTGCTGGAAGTGCGTTTTCGCTTGTGGTACTCTCTTTTAAATTAAACTTTTTTAAAAATATTTCTTGATTTGTGTAAATTCTACGCATCACATGCAGGGCTGTATAAAACATTTGAAGTCGTTTCCGTTTATTGATGGAAACTGCCGAAGGGACATTTTCAACTGAGCTATGCGTTTTCTAATTGAACTAAATTTTAGCATACTATGCATTATATTAGCAAAAGCCATGCTTCGTTTGGATTCGCGAAGCGTTATTTAATAAGATAAATATTTGAGAGTAACAATAATTTTTTATATTATTTTTGCTTCGTTATTAAGCAAAAAAACGTTATTTTATGTTTTGGTGCATTTTAATTTTAGAAATGTTAATTCAGCCAAATAACGAAGAATTTCCACGGAATTTTTTATTTATGATATAACGAATTTAACAATTAATTTTATTTGTTTACAATTCTTTTGTTGCCACTTTACAAAAAAAAGCCATAACATAATTCTTTTAAAATGCGTAGGTATCGTCTGCATAACTGATTTCACATAATAAGTATAAATTGTGTATTGGAGTTCTCAACACTGAAAAATACTTTTGTACTCGAATGTAAATAATTGAATTTTGACAAAATTTTAATTCATTAAAAATATGCTATAATTTTCACAAAAAAGGTATTTTAAAAATTTCATAAAGAAATCGTAAAACTATTTAATTTATCATGATTCTACCTGTAACTACTAACTCCATGATTTATTTTATTTTATTTTATTTTTTGAAACTATACGCATTTCATTTTTTATTTGAAAAAATGCGTCCATAATGGAAAAATATGTAAAATAAATTAATTAAAATAATAAATTTTTTAAGGATGTACTGTAAAAAAATAATAATATTGTGCAAATCTACAGATCATAATTTATTTTTATGTTTAATTTCAAGTCAAAATACTGAATGGTTTTTTTGTAAGGTGTACGACAAAATGTAATTTGTGTAACCTAGTAGAGGATTCGGTTCGCTCATCCTAATGATAAATCTGAAGTTCATATACATGGCTTCTAAAAAATTCATTTTTTTAATGGGAATTGATGGAATTGTGTTTTCAAATGTGTTATGTGTTTTCCAAATTGTTTATTTAGACATATTTTTTCACCTTATTAAACTGTGAAGTTTTATTATAGAATTCTGAGTGCGATGAAATATGTTTCACAATCTATGCTTAACGCATGATTTTACGTTCTTGTTTCTATTATTAAAATTGAAACATATTTTTCAACTAAAAAAATTGCAACCACAAGCTATTCTGAATTTAACCGCAATTTAAACAATGCTACTTTCAAAATAAGTGTTATAATTCGTACGCGGCGACAATAAAAATAAAAAAAATGATAAAAATATTAAATTTAATGTTTTTGATTTATTCGCTCCTTCAAATTAATTTCTTCTCATTAATCCATAAATATTAGTTGCTTTCGGCCAGGATAGAGTTTTAAAAAACTCTAACATAATTTTAACGAGCTTTTAATCAAGTAAATTTAATAGAATTTATTAAATAAAAATTAATAAGAATTCAGCAGAACACTTTCAATAAAAATAAATTTCGCATTTTTTTTTTTTTTTTTTTTGTAACTCTGTTAAGAATAGTGCCTGGATTTCTGGATTAATTGAAAATATTACTAAAAACGCATTTATAAAATTTAACTGCAATTTAAAAACAACTAATTTAGTAAAAGCAGGTATATAATTTCATTGCGGCACCAAATAAACTAAATAATAATTTTTAAATATGTTAAATTTAACGTTTTTAATCTTTTTTCTCACTTCAAACTAATCTTTAAAATTTAATTGGAATAATATTAGTTACATTCGTACACGATAAAGCTAAATAAAGCTATAATATTACTTTCTTCACGCATTTCATCTAGGAAATTTAATAGATTTAGCTTTCAAGAAAAATAATATTCGCGTTTTATTTCTACTCATGTTTGTGAAAATTGTAACACCATGAAGGAATCACCAGAATTAAATGAAATTTAATACACAAACGACTGGTATTGGAACAAACAAATGATTACATTTTCGAAGCAAAAAAATAATAATAATATTAAGTGTCCGAAATCACTATTTGGTGTAGCAGTCACTCGCTGGAATAAGTTCTGCTATACGACGTTCATGAATTCAAACAGATTTTGTCTGCCTGGGGAAGAGTATCCAAATTCTTTGTATGCGTACCCAAAGTTCATCTGTAGAAGCAGTTGAACGTGGATCACGAGCGAGACGCCGATCAACGAAATCCCACATATGTTCAATAGGCGACATATCCGGCGTATACGCAGGCCACGGAAGAAGCTGTATGAGTTCTGCTGACAAGAAATCATAAACATTCCTTGCAACATGTGGGCGGGCATTATCCTGTTAAAAAAGAGTTCCAGGAATGCATTGAAGGTAAGGAACGACTTCTGGCTCCAGCAGTTCACTGATGTGCCTGTTGCTGTGCAGATTACCCACAATTCTTAGCAGCTGCGGTCGTCCATGATGCGCAATCGCACCCCAGACCATAACTATGGGTGTTCGTCCACTACGACGTTCGATAATGCACTCAAGAAGGCAGCGTTCACCAGCATAGCGTCTAACACGAATGAGGCCACAATGGTACCACAGATTAAAGCGGGATTCGTCAGAATAAACAACTTGTTGCCAGTCTGAAAGTCAGCCTCTATGTTCATGAGCACATTACCGCTGCAGGCGTCGATGGTTTTGCGTGAGGGGATTCCTCTATAAAGAAGTTCTTGCACTCAGTCCGCACTGCCGCAGACGTCGACGAATTGACAAAGAAGACAGTGATACAACTGCAGCAGTTGACCAATGCGCTGCCAACTGTCCAGATAAAGCTGTACGGTTCGTCAGCGTCATGTGAACCACGTGTCTATCATCGCGCATTGACGTCACAGTTAGGAGTCGACTCCAATATTTCCGAGTTATTCGATCCTCGTCTGTCCACTGCTTCTCTCCCCATAATCCTTACGGTTGGGGATCATAGATGGGTGCCTTCGATCCACTGTTTCCAAACTCGAATCACTCTGCTGCTGTTACGCAGCTGCTATTGCACGGTAGGAAAATCCTTCTTCATGAAGGCCGATAATTTTCCCCCGTTCAAACTCCGTAAATTGTTGAAATCTCGCGCTCTTTCGTCGAAGAGGCATAGTAACGTTTCACATAACCGTTACCACTAGCAGATAACCATAGACAAATTTTAACGTCCCGCAACAGCCCTCTATTTATAGGGTTTCAGCAGCAGTCCAAAGGGCGCTGGTATAGCCAGGCATGGTAGCCACGCATACGTGGTGATTGTGAAATTAGAATCATTTGCATAACACACTATACTTTGCATTCTCAGAAATTTTCAGCTCAATCGCATCATTCCTCCATGGTGTTGCAATTTTCACAAACATGAGTGTATTAAGAATACTGCGTACTTTCCAGATTCTAGAAAAGAAACAAAAGAAGAAAAGAAAAATTAAATTTAAAAAATCAAAAAACCCGGCTGCGTAAAAAGCGAACTAATGAACTATTTCTTATCAATGTAAAACTATTTTTTTTTATATTACATACCTATATATTTTTTATTTACTTGTATTGCTGACTTTTAAGTTGTGTTTAATTGTTAATTCCTATCTATAAATACTGTTTTGATGAGGCGTATAGATGTCTATGATGGTTAGAGTTGCAGTAAAAGTTGTGTAGGTAGAGATTCTACCTACACAACTTCCAGGATGGGTAATATTTAAACGGAGCTTCTGACTGTAAAATAGTCAATGAAACATCGTCTTCATTTTGAAAGACCTATCCAATGATATGTCACTCAATATAGTGCGTAAAAATTTTTTTCATCTCTACCACCATTTTGAATATATAAAAACAAAACCTAGCCTATAACCATTGGACGATTAAGACAAATCGATAGAGAACTCATTCATTAAAATCCATCCAGCTGTTGGGATGTTTCGAGGGTATAAACAAATTCACATACCCAGATACGCGTGAAACATATGACCCCTCGTTTCAGTCGGTAAAAAAAGAAATCAAGTGAAAAAAAAATTAAAACAAATTTCTAAAATTTAACTGAAATTTAAACACAACTAATTTCAAAATAAGTGTAGACAGTAATTTCATTGGATCAACAAAAAAATAATAGTAATATTTTTTTTTTTATTAAAATTAAATTTAATGTTTTTAATTTATTTTCCACATCAAACTAATCCTAGAACATTCATCGGAAAATATAAGTTACACTCATAAGGATAAAGTTAAATAAAGCTCTAATATTACTTTCTTGCAGTGCTTAATCTGGGAAATTTAATAGAATTAGCTTTCAAGAAAATTAACTTTCGCGTTTATTTCTACTCTAAGCTGATAAGGATAACGCCAGCATTTCTGCTATTTATTAAAGTATCTTAAAGTTAGCCATTGATGGAAAGCTATCAAGAAAATTATTATTTAAACTTCTCATCATTTTTTTTTTCGTAATTTACGTTACATTTATGATACATATTTTAAGTTGCATACAGAAAACGCTATAAGAAAAGAATTAGAACTCGATTTTTACTTCATTTCTAATCAATATCTATTATTTCTTTTATTACCAAAAGAAAAGTTAACAGTTGAATAATGCAATATGGATGAATGTAAAACATAACAGGACTAATACTTTTTTTCTAAAATGATATTAATTACCATAGTTTTTTTATTTGTTAAAATTGAGATATGGTAAATTAAATTAAATACAAGTAAAAATAAGCTTTTCAAAAGTAAACCGAAAGAAAGAATGATACGTTTACTTTTTAGCTCAAAGGCTATCAAAGCATGAGAGCTGATGTACCTGAAGATTCTGTATGTATGTATGCACGTATGTATGTACGTACGTATGTACGTATGTACGCAACGCGATAACTTTTAATAGAAATATCCGATTTGCTTCAATTCTTTTCTAGGTTCATTCTGATAAGGCGCTTCCCTGATAAACAGACAGTATTTGTACTCACACACCAAGTTCCAGATCTGGTACTTGTTTCTCTTCACTAAAAAAAAATTTCAAAATTTTCAAAAATCGTACTTTTAACGCCTTGATATCTCTGGTAGAGCACGAGATAAAAATCCGTAATTCTGGCCTCTGGTAATATTTTATGGTAGTATTACGCACAAAAAATTTAAAGATGGAGAATTGACTGCAAGCTGAGATTTGGCGAAGACACGATGTCAACAATTGCTATTACGAGTACCTTAGGATGAATTAGATTTATCTCTTTTATTACAATATTTACACACAAAATGTGGTTTGTTGAAAATTGTGTAGTAACAAATATTTAATTTACTAAGATACTATATATGATCAACAAGAATCTGAGAAATACCTTCACACAATTTAGAAGAGATGTTATGAGTTCGAACATTTACTGTTGTCAGTTCCATAGGGGTGATCTTTCTTAAAATTTTGTTTGAAGGAACCAAATTGTCATCTCTTGATGACTTGAATGAAGTTCTTTGCCCTACTAGCTTATAGAAATGAACTTTGAAATCACTATGTTCAATGCTCACTTTTTTAACAATTCCAAGATCTTATCATATACACATGCAACAATGTCATTTTTCTGTGGTATGAACTTTGAAAGGGCTTTGGATATCTTTACTTTCTGAAACTACTTGAGGTATGGTAACATCGTATAAATGTTTCATTTACAGGAACATGCTTATGGTAGGAGCAAGTTTCAGAGACTAGCAAGATGCACTGAAATTGTGGTTTTTAAACAAAATAGCAGGAATGTATTTTGAAACATCTGATGTGTCTTAACAAGTATGTCAACATTAACAGCTTTTTTCTTTATTTATTCTTTTTTTTGTTTTTGTCCCTTGTCTTTCATAAAATATTTTTTTTATGTAAAATTATTGAGGATTCTTTTAGTTACCAAAATTACTTAAAACAAAAATTACTGAAACCATACAATATGTTGGCTTTGACATAATTCCGCCCGTTCTGTATGTATGTACGTATGTATGTATGTATGTATGTATGTATGTATGTACGTAACGCGATAACTCTTGATAGAAACATCCGATTTGCTTCATAATTTTTTTCTAGGTTCATTGTGATAAGGTGCTTCCCTGATTAGTTTTGGGAGTTCATTTGTTAAGGATAAAGGGGGAAAAACGGGGTTAGTCCAACCCCTTAATTCAGATAAATGGGTTTTTCATGCAGAATCATTCGATTTGCCCCGAATTTGATATACCGGTTTATTATGTTAAGGAACTTCCCTGATTAGTTTCGGGAGTTCATTGGTTAAGGATAAAGGTGGGGGGGCGGGGTTAGTACACCCCCTTAATTCAGATAAATGGGTTTTTCATGCAGAATGATTCGATTTGCTCCGTATTTGGTATACCGGTTTATTATGTTAAGGAACTTCCCTGATTAGTTTTGAGGGTTCATTGGTTAAGGATAAAGGGGATTACGGGGGGTTAGTCCACCCCTTTTAATTCAGATAAATGGGTTTTTCATGCAGAATGATTCGATTTACTCCGAAGTTGGTATACCGGTTTATTATGTTAAGGAACTTCCCTGATTAGTTTTCCGGGTTCATTGGTTAAGAATAAAGAGGGGAAAACGGGGTTAGTCCACCCCCCTTAATTCAGATAAATGGGTTTTTCATGCAGAATCATTCGATTTGCTCGTATTTGGTATACCGGTTTATTATGGTAAGGAACTTCCCTGATTAGTTTTGGGGGTTCATTGGTTAAGGATAAAGGGGGAAAAGGGGGTTAGTCCACCCCCTTAATTCAGATAAATGGGTTTTTCATGCAGAATCATTCGATTTGCTCCGAATTTGGTATACCGGTTTATTATGTTAAGGAACTTCCCTGATTAATTTTGAGGGTTCATTGGTTAAGGATAAAGGGGGTTTCGGGGGGTTAGTCCACCCCTTTTAATTCAGATAAATGGGTTTTTCATGCAGAATGATTCGATTTGCTCCGAAGTTGGTATACCGGTTTATTATGTTAAGGAACTTCCCTGATTAGTTTTCCGGGTTCACTGGTTAAGGATAAAGGGGGAAGGCTGGCTAGTCCACCCCCCTTAATTTATATAAACGGGTTTTTCATGCAGAATTATTCGCTTTGCTCCAAATTTGGTATACCGGTTTATTATGTTAAGGAGCTTCCCTGATTCGTTTTGGGCATTCATTGGTTAAGGATAAAAGGGGTGCTAGTCCACCCCTTAATTTAGATAAATGATTTTTTTTGCAGGATTATTCGATTTGCTCTAAATTTGGTATACCGGTTTATTATGATAAGGAGCTTCCCTGATTAGATTTGGAGGTTCACGGGTTAAGTATAAAGGTGGAAACGGGGGCTAATTCCCCTTCACTTATTTTTTTTTTGAGGGGCATTATTCTTTAAAATAAGAGTATGATATACAATTAGTGTGAATAGCCTGTGAGCGCAATGCCATCAGTTTAGCTGGGCACTTTTCTTTTTTATCTAATTAATTGCTATGCTTTTCAAAAAGCTTTATTTTATTGTTACTATTATTTGAAGATAATAAAAAAAAATTTCATTACACTCTGAGATGAATATTTACCTGTAACTACAATAAAACAGTAGTTTGGCAGTATTGTTTTGACATATTGCCTTTGCATATCTCAGCTTGCACTCAAATCTCCATCTTGAAATTTTTTGTACATAACACTACTATAAGAGCCAGAACTTCAGATTTTTATCTTGTGCGCCACCAGAGATATAAAAGCCTTAAAAGTGTAATTTTTGAAATTTTTGGGAATTTTTTTAACGAAGGGAAATTAAGTCCCAGATCTGGAACTTGGCGAGTGAATACAAGTACTTTCGACCTAGTTGTAAAACAAAATATGTCATGTTGAAAGTTTTCTTTGCTAGAAAAACATCCTCTTGTAAACGGACAGATTTTGGAAAAAAATCTTAAATTTTATGCTGAAATTTCACCAGTAAAGTTTTATTTTTGAAAACTACTCTATCACTAAACTTTTAGCCCCTTTTGTTCTGAACAAATTGCTTTAAACCCTACTTGAATTGGAGAAATAAAAGATGAGATATTTACAATTCCGTAAACCCGAGAAAATTGCTACACACGGTAAAACCAAGATGGCATCCATGCACAAACAAAAAATAATAATATTAAAATAATAGTCATTTTGAACTTCCATCATACTAGAGTTGTTGGACAAAAAATTTCCGATTTTTTAAAAACGGTCAAGCAACCAGTGCTGGAATGCTTGAAATGGATTGACCTTTTTCTAATCCTAAAAAAAAATCGTTTTGTGTCACACCCTTACTGCAAACGAATTTGCTTTCAATTACGCTTATTTCTTCACCAAACTTATACAAATACAGCGTAGCTAGCTGGTATTTATGTTTATACTAAATCCAGTCCTTCACAGAAGACCATCAAGAAAGTTATTTTAATTTTGCATCACGTTTTTCTTAATAAGTTACATTACTTTTCTGAGTTACGCTACATGAAGTTGCATATAATAAAAGGAAATGGTGCTGAGTTTTTCCTTCTATTTGACCGATTTAAAAATATATATGTATTGCACTATTGTAAAAGTTAACACAGCTGAATTTTTATTAGAAAATAGTTTAAAACTGATCAAGTATGACGAATAACTCGATAGTGAAGAGGACGCTAGAATTGCCCTAAAGGTAATTTTATAAAACATACTGCTCACAAACCATCTGAATTATATTTTATTTATTGATGATGTGACAAGAACGGTTCTTTCACGTTAGTAAGTGTTATTTAAATTTTATTTTCTAATCCTAAAAATGATATTTTTGTGTCACACCCTTACTGCGAACAAATTAGCTTTTAATTACGCTTATTTCTTCTCTAAACTGATACAAGTACTGCGTAGCGAGCTGGGGTTTATTTTTAAACTAAAGCCAATCCTTCAGAGAAGACCATCAAGAAAGTTATTATTTGAATTTTGCATCACGTTTTACTTAATAAGTTACGTTACTTTTCTGAGTTACGATACATGAAGTTGCCTATAATAAAAGGAAATGGTGCTGAGTTTTTCCTTCTATTTGACCGATTTAAATATATATATATATATATATATATATATTGCACTATTGTAAAAATTAACTCAGCTGAATTTTTATTAGAAAATAGTTTAAAACTGGTCAAGTATGACGGGTATCTCGAATTTGGAGAGGATGGTAGAATTGCCATAAAGGTAATTTTATAAAACGTAATGTTCAAAACCATCTGAATTATTTTTTACTTATTGATAAAGTGAGAAGAACGGTTCTTTCACTGTAGTAAATTTTATTTAAGTTTTATTTACTAATCCTGAAAAAGATCGTTTTGTGTCACACCCTTACTGCAAAAAAATTAGCTTTCAATTACTCTTATTTCCGCTTATTTCTTCTCTAAACAGATATAAATACTGCGTAGTGAGCTGGGATTTATTTTTATACTAAAGCTAGTCCATCAGAGAAGACAATCAAGAAAGTTGTTATTTGAATTTTGCATCACATTTTTCTTAATAAGTTACGTTACTTTTCTGTGTTACGATACACGAAGTTTCATATAATATAAGGAAATTGTGCTGAATTTTTCTTTCTATTTGACCGATTTTTAAAATATATGTATTGTACTATTGTAAAAGTAAACTTTGCTGAATTTTTATTAGAACATATTTTCAAACTGGTCAAGTATGACGAATAACTCGATACTGAAGAGGACGGTAGAATTGCCCTAAAGGTAATTTTTTAAAACATAATGCTCACAAACCATCTAAACTATTTTTTACTTATTGATGAAGTGACAAGAACGGTTCTTCCACGTTAGTAAGTGTTATTTAAATTTTATTTTCTAATCCTAAAAATGATATTTTTGTGCCACACCCTTACTGCAAACAAATTAGCTTTCAATTACGCTTATTTCTTCTCTAAACTGATACAAATACCGCGTAGCGAGCTGGGATTTATTTTTTAACTAATACCAGTCCTTCACAGAAGACTATCAAGAACGTTATTATTTGAATTTTGCATCACGTTCTTCTTAACAAGTTACGTTACTTTTGTTGTAACGATACATAAAGTTGCATATAACATAAGGAAATGGTGCTGAGTTTTTCTTTCTGTTTGACCTATTTAAAAAACATATACAGGGTGATTCATAAATATCGACACAATAGGCTATCTTCTTAAATATTGCCCCTAGGCACATACTTCCAATTGCAAAGTTTCATAAAAAAAAATGCAAAATTTTATGAGATAAGTTTCAACTCCATGGGTTGTCTATATGAGAAAATACAAAAATTAAATTTTTATACGGCCCCCATAGAGTAAAATTCCCAGTTAGGAAATTTTTCCTTATCCATTCCTGAATTAAATACAAAAAAATTCATCTCGATATCTTTAAAATTCGCAGAGATATCAAAATTCAAAATTCGTGACTTACACCATATATCCATGCCTCTGAGCGACGAGTTTTTGACTCATTTTGAATGCAAGATAGGGATCAACCACAAATTGCACATTATTAAAAGTCGATATAAAACAGTACCTCTCCTTTGGACATAAAATAGGCAGCGTATACATTTTATGTTAAACCTTTTTTCAAAGTATGCTGGTGGTCTGCACTAGAGGTCTGCAAGTGTCGAAATATCTAGGTCCGGTCCCGAACCGACCCATAGGAAAAAATGTTCGGCTGTGCCTGGAAAAAAGTTCAAATCACATAGGAAAGAAAAAAAAAGTTATAGACAAGTTCCCTTCTTAGGAGTTGTAAATTTAGTCTATTTTTTCCCAGGTGTTATTATATTCATTTTTCATGGATCAACAGATTTTTCCGTTTAACCCTCCGAGCGTCTTGCAAAAGGGTAACATTGTAATGTTGTTTTCTTTGCATTTTGTTTTAAATGCTAATAAAATATGATTCTTTCAACATTATAAAAAAAACTCAATTACAAATATGAATGTAATCCTTAAGAGTATTAATAATTCTTCAATGTATTTAAAATTCCATAAATCTATAGAATTATATTATTTTAAATATTGCTTGTATTGCTGTGAAACCTGGAGCTTAGTGAACGGAATAATACGCCCCAAACACTTAGAGGGTTAAGAAAGGATTCCGTCAGAGGCAGATTTTTTTCACTAATTTTACTGTATTTTAATTTTTTTGCTTTAAAATCTACTATCCTTTAAAAATATGAATTTTAAAATTTTATTGTAAAATAATGGCCATTTAAAAATATATGCATTTTTTGTAAAAGTTTTCGGACTGAGCAAAATTTTAGTTATTTTTGCACGGATTAGGTCTGTCAGAGATAATGATTTTAATACGGGTTGTCTCGAGACCGGGACTGAAAATTTCGCCCAGGGGAGACCTAGGAATAAGGAAGCTAGTCCCGGTTCGGTATAACCAGTGGCCGAGAGGTTCTTCTCTCATGCTGGGTTCGAACCCAATCGCGCCCTTGGGCCCAATCGTTCGGAGTTTTCAGTGGTTTTCTTCGAACCTTGGATATCCTTGCGCAAATACGGGTTAAGTTCCCTTAGAAAGACCTCCGCGGAAGGTACCCCCGCCTTCGCGCCCACATCCCTCGTATAGATAATTGGCCGTCATAAATCACACCAACACCCGGTTCGGTATGAAGAAATACGTTAGGCCCGGCCTCGCCAAGTCTTCAGAAAAAAGTCGCCAATCCCGGGTCTGGCCCGGCCCAAATATATAGACTTTTTTATCGACCTCGCCGGGGTGATAAAAAGCCTGAATTTGTAAGGGCTAAAATTATGAAAAACTCTTAATCGGCATGTTAGAAAAAAGCATTGTTTCAAATTATACATTTAACATTTATTTATGGACATTTAAGTACAACAAAAGGTGGTGGAAACGGAAAAAGTTAAACTGAATCGGAAATTTAAGCTACCGAAAGAAGTTACTTTTTCACGTGCAATTTAAAAAAAAAAATTTAAACATTTTATTAAGAGCCAATCAATGTTTAAAACTTTAAATGCGTTTTTCTGCGTGGTGTTTTTTTTAATCGTAAATTAAAAAGGTGCAAACTTGGAACATGTCTTCTTTGATTATTTTACATTAATTTTGTTTCGGCAAATTGAAAAAAAAAATTACTTTTGAAAATATGATTTTTGAAAAAATAAGTTACATAATTTTTTAAACAAATATTTTTAATATTTTTAAAATTAAAATAAAATAAATTCCTGAAACAAAACTAAAATTATACTTTCCTCTTTAATTAAATGTAAAAAATTTGAAATCCGATGAATAATGTTTCGAGTTAAAAAGATTTTAAATTAAATCCGCTTAAAAATATACTAAACATTAAAAAAAAAAAAAAAAAAAAAAAAAAAAAAACTTTATGCGAAATATTAGGATGTGATTTTGTTTGCAAATTATACAGCTAACCATCACAAAAAAAAGAAAAAAAAATCAAAATTCTAGCTCAACAAATATATTTTTTACATGTTTCCTAGAACTTTTAAACTAACATTGTTTCTTCGATTGCACGCATTTCAATTTGTGTCTAATCCCTTAAAACCTGATGAATTATTTAAACGGCCATAACTCTGCGAGTTTTTCAGATATGAAGATGCAATTTCTTGTGCTTAGTTCAGGAATGGATAAAAAAAAGTTTTCTTGATTGGAATTTTTACACTACGGGGGCCGTATAAAAATTTAATTTTCGTATTTTTTTTTTCAAATAGACCCCCTACAGAGTTTAAACTTATGTCATTAAATTTTGCACCTTTTTTATGAAACTTTGCAAATGGAAGTATGGGTCTAGGGGTAATATTTAAGGAAATAGCCTATTGTTTCGATATTTGTGAATCACCCTGTATATTGCACTATTGTAAAAGTTAAATCTTCTAAATTTTTATTAGAAAATACCGTAAAGTCTGGCGTATAACTAGCACCGATGTATCTCGCGCATCTACGATTTTAGACAGTATTTTTCTGTTTTTAGATATATTCGCCGTATAACGCGCACTCTTTTCTTTACAAAGAAACCTGAAATGTACCTACACATGCAATATGCTCTTATCTTTTGAAGCCATTCATTCCAAGGATTTTCGTAGGCTTTCTGGCAATGGTATATTGAAATGACAAGCAATACGTGGATGTTAGAAGGAAACAAAACATTTACAAGGAGAGGACAAATGCGTGATACCAGTTTAGAAATAGTGTGTGAATGTATAATAAAGGCATGGGATGAAATTAAACTTGACCTAATTCAAAAGTTATTTTAAAAAATGTAATATATCTAACAATCTAGATAGAACGGAAGACGATTACTTATTTTTAGATCAGAGTGACCGTGTTGGTGAAGATGAAACAAAATTCGACGATGTGGCTGAAGATATAACAGAAGACGAATATGAAGAAATTTTCATATTACCAGATAATTTTTTAATTTCATAAGATAATGTCATTTCTTTTAAATGAACAGTGTTTATGGTACATATAGAAAACTAATATATTTTTTTGCTCATATTTTCCTTAATTTTAAATCTATGATTTTATATTCGGCATATAACGCGCTCCCATAAATTTCGATCATACTTTTGGTATTAAAAGTGCGCGTTATATGTTGGATTTTACGGTAGTTTCAAACTGATCAAGTATAACGGGTATATCGAGTTCGGAGAGAATGTTAGAATTGCCATACAGCAAATTTTTCTAAACATAATGCTCATAAACCATCTCAATTATTTTTTATACTCATCCATTAAGGGAGTAAACGCGTCTTTGACATAAGTACTCAAGTTTGTTTATTTTCTAACCCTAAAAACGATTGTTTTGTGTCACCTGTGCCACACCCTTACTGCAAACGAATTAGCTTTCAATTATGTTTATTTCTCGTCAAAACTGATACAAATAATGCATAGCGAGCTGGGATTTATTTTTATAAGCCAGTCTAAGATAGAAGACTATCAAGAAAGTTAAAAAGCAGAAAAACCAACGTTTAAAATACACAAATAATACATGAAAGGCAGCAAACAGCTGTTTCGAATCTACTAGCGAGATTCTTCTTCAGTGCAAGATAGGGGGAAAGGAACAGCGTGCTAGAAAAAGCAAGGCTGAGCAAATTTTGTTCAGCCTTGCTTTTTCTAGCACGCTGTTCCTTTTCCCCTATCTTGCAATGAAGAAGAATCTCGCTAGTAGATTCGAAACAACTGTTAACTCCATTTCATGTATTATTTGTGCATTTTAAACGTTGGTTTTTCTGCTTTATAATATTGTTGCACAAAGGCTTTATTTGTACTTTTTATATCAAGAAAGTTATTATTTGAACTTTGCATGATGTTTTTCTTAATAAGTTACGTTGCTTTTCTGTGCTACGATACATGAAGTTGCATATAAGAAAATGGTGCTGAATTTTTCTTTCTGTTTGACCGATTAAAAATATATATATATATAATGTACTATTGTAAAAGTTAACTGTGCTGAGTTTTATTAGAAAATACTATAAAATCCGGCTTATAACGCGCACCTACAATTTGAGACTGTATTTTTCTATTTTTAGGTATATTCCCCGTATAACGCGCATCGTTTTCTTTACAAAGAATCCTGAAATGTACTTACACATGTGATGTTCTTATCTTTTGAAGTCATTTTTTCCAAGGTTTTTCATAGGCTTTCGAACAAGAGCATACTGAAGTGACAAGCAATACGTGGATGTTAGATGGCCACAAAACATTTACAAGAGGGGAACAAATGCGTGATGCCAGTTTAGAAATAGTGTGTGAGTGGATAATAAAAGCATGGAATGAAATTAAACATGACCTAATTTAAAAGATATAGTACATCTAAAAATCTAGATAGAACGGAAGATGACTTATTTCTGGATCAGAGTGACAGTGATGGTGAAGATGAAACAGAATTCGATGGTGTGCCTGAAGATATAACAGAAGACGAATATGAAGAAATTTTCATGTTGCACCAGGTAATGAAAATTTTTAATTTCATAAGCTAATGTCATTTCTTTTAAATAAACAGTATTTACGGTACATTATTGAAAACTAATTTTTTTATGCTCATCTTTTCCTTATTTTTAAATCTATCATTTTTATATTCGGCGCATAACGCGAACCCGTAAATTTTGATCTTATTTTTGGTATTAAATGTGCACGTTTTACGCCGGATTTTACGGTAGTTTTAAACTGGTCTAGTATGACGGGTATCTCGAATTCAGAGAGGATGGTAGAATTGCCATAAAGAAAATTTTTTTAAACTTAATACTCACAAACCATCTGAATTATGTTTTATACTGATCTATTAAGTGAGAAAACGCGTCTTTGATATTACTAAGTGTTGAAATAAATAAAAAAAAGGCAGACATAAAGGTGTGGATCGAATTGAGTATATTTGATATTAACAAGAACAATTACACAAACATACTGAAAGAAAACAGAAACTTTACAGGTATTTATAGATTTTGCAAGGCCCAAGTCGGGGAATTGGCGGCCGTGAAGGAAAGCTACATTAAACAACCAATCACAATAAACATAGTTGTACAAAAAGAAATGAATAAGAATTTAATGTAATGCTATGATTATTTTCAACACCCGTCCATAATCTAGCATTACATCAGAAAACAAAAAAATTTATTGAAATCAATCATTAATAATAATATGACACAATTTAAACATTACTTGTACAAACAACAAAGAAATAATAGTTCATAAAATTTAACTTTAGGTAATGCCTTTGTAAATAAATCAGCAATTTGCATATTCGTAGGAACATATTCAATTTTGATGTTATTTTCTTTTATAATATTGCGAACAAATTTCAATTTGATATCAGTGTGTTTCATTCTACCATAATTACTCTCATTACTGATACATTTTATACATGATTGATTATCCTCAAAAATTACTAAATCCTTAATATTTACAATTTCACTAGCAATATTTTTAAACCATAACAAGTCTTGCAAACTTTTAGTTAAAGCAATGACTTCAGCTTCAGTTGACGATAAAGCAACTGATTTTTGCTTATTACAACACCACAGAACAGGCATGTTACAAAACATTAAAATATAACCTGTTACTGATTTGCGGTCATTTGTGTTAGCCCCCCAATCAGCATCAACATACATGGATAATTTAGGATCAGAATTTTGCTTTTTATACACAAGTTTTAAAGACAATGTTTCTTTTAAATATCTTAAGATTTTCTTAAGTGCTTTCCATGCAATTTCAGTAGGATTTTCTTGCAATTGACTTAAACAGTTAATAGCATACAAAATATCAGGTCGAGAAATATAAGCTAAATATAATAAACAACCTACAAGTTCACGATATGGGCCATTAAAAGGTTTACCATTTTTGAAATCAGATGGGGTGGACTTAGGAGAAATAGGAATGTCACTGGCTTTACAATCTAGCATATTAAACTTACTTAACAATTTAATTAGGTAAGATTCTTGATCCATTATTAAACTATCAGAATTGAATTTCATTTGAATACCTAGAAATTCTGAAACACTTTCCGATTTTGACATGTGAAACTCGTTATGTAATAGGGAAATAACTACATTAGTTTCATTTACATCTGAACCTGCAATTAACATATCATCTACATACAAAGCAATAATTATTTTATGATCATTATTATACCGAATAAAAATACAAGGTTCATTATCACAAGATTTAAAATTTAACTTTGAAATAAATTCATGAAACCTTTCAAACCATTGTCGTGGGGCTTGTTTTAGACCATATAAACTTCTTTTAAGTTTACACTTTCGCCCACTTTTATCATCATAGCCTTGCGGCTGATCTATAAAAACAAGTTCATTTAACTTACCATTCAGGAATGCTGTTTTAACATCTAACACAAATGCATATAAGTCTTCATTTAAAATCAAAATAAGAACCAAACGTAAAGCTGGCATACTTATTACAGGGGAAAAGGTTTCACTATAGTCTAGCCCTTCTTTTTGCATAAATCCACGAGCTACGAGTCTCGCCTTATGTCGACCATCTCTTTTGATGGTAAATACCCATTTGCAGGAAATAGGTCGTTTGTCAGGTGGTAATTTTTCAAGATCCCAGACATCGTTGATTTTCATACTTTCAATCTCCGCGTCCATAGCTTCTTTCCACAAGCGTTGTTCATCACTAGGGAGGGATTTGATATCATCAAACGTTAATGTTTCTTGTTGGCAAAGTAATGCTTCGTAAACTTCTGGATCGGGATACCGTACAGGTTGCTTTTTAAATCTTTCAGATTTTCTTGTTTTGTCTTCTTTCTCTTCAGGATCATCTAATTCATCACTCGTATTTTCTAGAACATCTGGATCAATTTCATTATCGACTGGTTCTGAATTTTCTAGAATGTATTATTTCGACTGAACATTTTCCGTTTTCTCTTTGTCGAATTTCACATTTCTTGATACAGTTATGCGTTTCGTTTCAGGATCTAGTAATCTATATCCCATTGAAGAATAACCAATGAAGATCATTTGTTTAGACCTATCGTCAAGCTTCTTTCGATGAACGGAAGGAATTAACATGTAAGCACTGCATCCAAAAACACGTATGTGCTTGAAATCGGCTTCTTCTCCATATTTCAGGAAGTACGGAGTTTTGTTCTCAATAGTGCTGCTTGGCATTCGGTTTTTCAAGTAAGCTACTGAAAGGATAGCTTGACCCCAAAAAGTCTTTGGTAAATTTGATTCAGCAATCAAAGCACGTCCTATATTCAGGAGCGACCTATTGCAGCGTTCAGCTACTCCATTCAAAGATTGCGTGTATGAAGGAGCGGGATCGATCACTATACCAAGATCTCTAGCAAAATTCACTAAATCATTAGAAAAATATTCCTTCCCGTTATCACATCTAATTTTCTTCACTGTAGGGTTGGATTTTAAGAACAATTTTAATTCTTCTGAGACTTCACTTTTATGTTTCAGTAAACGTACTTCAGTAAAACGAGAAAAATCATCGATAAGAGTCATAAAATAGCACTCACCAGAAAAGGTTGTCGGAAAAATAGGTCCACAAATGTCACTATGAATCAAAGTCATTGGCTTGGTTTCTCTTTTTCTTGGTCCTCTTCCCATTGGTGTTGCACTCTGTTTTGCCCGAGCACAAATATCACAAAAAGAATCAGGTACCGGAAGCTTCATATCTTTCAATACTTTGTCACTCGGATGACCAAGTCTGCGATGCCAGATATCACAATGATTTTTCTTTGAAGTAAGAACGGTTTCGTAAACAGGGACAAAGTCACTTACGTATTGTCCATTCAAATCACGTTCACCGAAGTAAAAACGGTTTCTCCCTTTTTCGATAAATACTTTTTGATTCTTAAAAATAACTGTATAATTTGCACTTTCAATTTTCCTAACGGAAATGAGTTGCCCGTTTAAGTCTGGAACATAAAGAACATCCTTTAAAGTAATTTCCATTCTATTTGACAGTTTTCCATTAATATTTCCAATACCTTTGATTTCTAGATTCGTTGTTTTTGATGCGCATTTAATGGTTCCTGAAGAAGGTACTAAGGATGCGAAATAATTCTCATTAGAACACATATGGGAAGTTGCTCCGGAATCTATTATAAATTCATTCCTTTTAATGCTTCCAGCAACGAAAAAAACAGCTGAAGAGGCAAATTTTTCTTCATTTGAATTTTTAACAGCTTTACAGTTACGTTTTATGTGTCCGAATTTTCCACAAGAATGGCAAGTAATTTTCTTTCTACAATATTTCGCTGTATGCCCTTTAAAGTTGCAAATTTTGCAAAAGAATTCTTTGCAAGTCGACACAAATGCAGTATTATCATGAGCAGCCTTAGTATATACTTTTTCTTTCTTTGAATCCAAAAGAAGTGCTTCAGCATCTAATAATCTTTGTGTCACGAAATCTAATGTCAAAACAGATTTCGGTTGGTTTTCTAAAGCAATCTTAACATTTTCAAATTCCTGAGGCAATGACATCAAAATATAAACAATAGTATCCGTTTCATTAACTTCTGCCCCAGACAGCTTAAGATCCGAAATTAATTTATTTATTTCATCAATGTGATTTCTCATAGAAACTGTACGATCTTTCTTAATCGTTGCCAATCTCTTCCGAATTAAAATTTGATTCACTGCACGCTTTGTATCATAAGTGCGTTCTAATTTATTCCAAATTTTATGAGCTGTATTTTCATCTTGAAGTGATGCAAGAACATTATCACTTAATAATGATAATAATAAAGCGTAAGCCTTTTTTGCTTTCACGACATCGGCGGCATTGTCTAGAGCCGCTTCATTTTCCAGGCATTTTTCCAATTCTTCAGCAGCAAAAATTGCCGTTACTCTTCGTTTCCATACCGAAAAAACTTTTCCATCACCTTCAAAAAGAGGGATGCCGTAAACATCTTTTGAAGAATCCATTCTGCTCGATAAAATATATAAAAAGTAAGATAAAATCTTTTTCACTCAAAATCCCAGCAGAAATGCAAAACAGAAAAATAACGGCGTCAGTATGTCTCGCAGCTCATTTCAACACTTGCTAGAACCACGCTCTGCTGTTGAAATAAATAAAAAAAAAGGCAGACATAAAGGTGTGGATCGAATTGAGTATATTTGATATTAACAAGAACAATTACACAAACATACTGAAAGAAAACAGAAAATTTACAGGTATTTATAGATTTTGCAAGGCCCAAGTCGGGGAATTGGCGGCCGTGAAAGAAAGCTACATTAAACAACCAATCACAATAAACATAGTTGTACAAAAAGAAATTAATAAGAATTTAATGTAATGCTATGATTATTTTCAACACTAAGTACTCATATTTGTTTATTTCTAACCCTAAAAATGATGGATTCGTATCACACCTTTATCGCAAACGAATTAGCTTTCAATTATGCGTACTTCTTCTTTAAACTGTTACAAATACTTCATAGCGAGCGGGAATTTCTTCTTACTAAAGCTAGCTATTCACAAAAAGCGATCATTATTTGAATTTTTAATTACTTTTTGCTTAATAGTTTACGTTATTTTCGTGTTTTATGGTACATCAAGTTTTCGGGATGCATAGAATGTAGAGAGAAGAGGTGCTGAATTTTTGCTTTCTATTTGACCAATTTTAACGGAAAAAAAAGTACTATTGTAAGAGTTAATTCTGCTGAGTTTTTATTCGAAAATAGTTTAAAACTGGACAAGTATGACGAATACCTAAAAATTGGAGAGAATGGTATAGTTGCAATAAAACAAATTTTATAAAATTTAATGCTCACAAAACATCTGAATTATTTTTTTCCGATTAATTATTAAGAATGCTTCTTTGACGTTTTATGTATTCACACACCGCACTCTTAATACTAGGCCTGAGCGCTGACACAAAAATGGCGGCTACCGAAGGCGGAATTTTTTTCCTTACTTGAACTTAGATACGGTCCCTTACATGTAGATACCAGTATTTTACAAAAGATTTCTCTGACTTGTTTAATCTCAGAAAAATAAAGCGGAAAAAACTTTAAAAAATTACTGATACGAATATTTAAGGGGCCGTACACACGCTGAAAAAAATCCACCTTCGTCAACCGCCATTTTTGTGTCAGCGTTCATGCCTAGTATTCAGGGGGGGGGGGGGGGTGATTCACATTGATTGATTTCACATTTAAGTTTTATTTTCTAATCCAAAAAATTATCGTTTTGTTTCACACCCTTACTGCTATAAAGTTAGCTTTCAAATAAATTAACTTTTACGCTTATTTCTTCTCTAAGCTGATACAAATACTGCGCAATGATCGGGAATTTATTTTTGTACTAGAGCTTCATTGATTAACTCAAAATTGGAGAATTTTGTAAAAAATAATGCTCACAAGACCTCTGAATTATTTTTTGCTTCTCAATTAAGGGAAAAGAACGCTTCTTTGGCATAACTAAGTATGACATTTAAGTTTTATTTCTAAAACTAAAAAAGGTCGTTTTGTGTCCCACCCTTACTGCAAGCAATTAAATAACCTTTTAAGACAGAGTATTGCGACATTAAAAACCCCATGGTCATAAAATCATACGTGTCCACTTTAGCGAGTGTCCATTGGTAGTCCAACGATGAAAAGTCGTAAAAAAAGCACTTAAAAATATTACTTGGTTAACGCGAATTTTATGATTATTTCGTATTCTGTAGATCCCGCAGGACAAAATTAAATATTTCGCTCTCTTCGAATCAAGCATACAAATAAATTTTATTACAAATTTATATTTAACGTGAATTGTATCAAAGAAAACTTCCTTTATTTCTAATCCGGTACTGACTCAAAGTTACTCAATAAATTAGAGATCTTTTTAAATTACTTGAAAACTGAAAAACATGTCACCTTGATTATAACAAGTAATTATTAAGAAAAAATAAATACAGAAATAAAAATATTTAAAAATTGGAAAACAAGAATTCTGCCTTTTCAAAATTTAGTGTCACACCCGATGAAATATATATATATATATGTGTGTGTGTGTGTGTAGAAATATAGATAGTACAAAACATATTTCAGTTTTAAGGCTTTAAACACACGCTTTTATTTAATATAAAATGACGTCATTCGCATCCTCTGAAAAATTCCACATTTAATATCCAGTCTTAAACATCTACAGAAAAGTATGCATATGACGTCACTATCGCTGAATAATACACAAATCCAGAAAAAAAAGCGGTTTCGCCATTCAACAATCTCGACGAAAAAAAATCGGCTATCTAATGATTCACATGATTTCATTTGTTTGTACATTAATATACATACTTAAAATTAAATATAGTTTATAATAGATCCAAGTCATTCATTCATATTTTTTCAAAATAGCACATATTTTAATTACACTTTTTTTTCAATTGTTATGGGAAAATGGCAACAAAAATATATAACGACTATTTTCCAACTATTTTCCCTTTACGTTATACAGAAAGACAACTTTAAACCAATGGCGCTAAAAACTACAAAAAATTAATATCTCAAAAATGAACTGAGATGCAATTTTCAAAAGTAAAAAATAAAAAACTTTTTAAATCTTAATTTCAATATTCAAAAATTCAAAAATACATCTGCTTTGTGTTTAAGATGCACTCGCTTTCACGCCATACTAAAAGCTAAGTTTTTATACTTAGCTACAAACGTCCATTAATACCATAAAAAAATAAAGGTTTCATTTCAGTACAAAACCACGAACATGCCGATTAAAAAACAGTCTTTTGATTTATCTAACTTTGTATTTATGCAACTCTTAAAATTATTACTAATTACAATTAAATAATTTAAAATGAAGTATTTTCCTGGAGAAACAACGAATGTCATATAAAATATCCTTTTTTTCTTTAAATCTCATATTCATATATTTTCCTTTTTTTGATTGCTTGAAATATTGAATTAATCTAATTTTGTGTAGCACAAAGTAAATTATAAAATTTTATTATTTTCATCATAATGCATATGCTTCAAGTGAAGACTTAAACATAATTATCAATGCATAGTTACAAAAGAGCACAGAAGGAGGAATTTTGTTTTAGAAATTCACCTTTCACTCACTATTAAAACAAAACAAAAGAAATTCCTCAATTGTCTCTAAAGTTTTATATTACAATGCATTAACGAAAAGAGTTTCGACAGTTGTGTAATTTTCGCATGTAATTCTCAGACACTTAGCGATTCACAGTGTTTACGCTAAGCATTACGAAACTGCATTTGTTTACTCTCAGTCATAATTTGCACAAATTTTCATTTTAGTTTAATTCAACAGCTATCCCAATTTAGTCACGTAACTTGGTTTTCAGCACGCATCTATTATACCTCTAATGGCGACTCATTTAAAACGAAAAAGTCATTGTGTTTTCTACTATTTAAGATTGTCTTTTCTAATGCAGATTAAAATGAATATTTATTTTAGAGACTTTTTAAAAGTCGTTCAGTTTTTTTAAAAAATGTTTAGTGTATCAATGCATTTTTAAGTAAAACATAAATATAATATAAGGTAAATGCACCTTATAGTGGGTCACGTACCGGTAGTGACCATTTACTTTTACCCGACAGCCAAGAAGGGTTATGTGTTTGACGCGTATCTGGGTATGGATTTCTTTAAACGCACGAAACATCCCAACGGCTGGATAGACTTTAATGAATGATGTCTCAATCAATTTGTCTTAACCGTCCGAAGGTTATAGGCTATATTTAGTTTTTATAAATTCAGAATGGCGGCTGTAAAATACAAAATGGTGGTAGAGACGAAAAAAAATTTTTACGCACCCTATTTAGTGGCCTATCATTGGATGGATCTCTCAAAATGAAGACGATATTTCATTGACTATTTTACAGTCATAAGCTCCGTTTAAATATTGCACAACCTGGAAGTTGTGTAGGTAGGATCTGTAGCTTTACTGCAACTCTAACCTCCATAGACATCTATAGGCTTCATCAAAACACTGTTTATAGATAGGAACTAACAATTAAACACAACTTAAAAATCATCAATACAAGAAAATAAAAAAATAAGTAAGTAATATTAAAAAAAAGTTTCACATTGATGAGAAATAATTAGGTCGCTTTTTACGTAGTGGGTTTTTTGACTTTTTAAATTTAATTTTTACTTGTTAAAGTTTAAAAACAAGCCCAAAATGCATTTCTTGAAAACGACGGAAAGAAATCTGACTGACTAATATCCTTAAATGTTAACTTTTCATAAACTGTTTGGAATAGTTGTTTTTTGTGTGTGTGCTGGTGCATTTGTTTATTGTGTAGAGTGTCTTCAAAACAGATTTTTTTGGCAAATTCTTAGAGATATCATTAAGAGATCGTTTTTATTTAAAACATAGTTTCTTTAATATTTTGTTTTAAAGTAAACTAATTATTGATATTCTCTATTACATTATAAATAATTTGATGGATAAGCCGAAAACTGAAAGATTCATGAATCAGAAATTGAGTAAGCCCACTACTGGAGCATAGAAGAAGACAACATTTTTATTATTTTCATTTTTTACAGAAGAATATATTTTGAAAGTTTGAATGTTTACTCTGATACATGGATGTTAGAAGTAGGCTAAATATATATAATATATATATATTATTTGGAATTGACTAACACTTTAACAAAAAACAGATAAAGGCCCTTAAGTGGCTCACTACTGTTACGTTTAACTTAAAAAAATACATATATGAAGAACACTGAAAATTACTTGCAGATTTTAAAACTGCGCCTATCGTGAATCAGATAATTAAAATAGTTATAAAAATTCTGCATGTATGCAGGTGTAAATTAAATCGTTTGTTAACTTTCTAAATCTAGTCTTCCAAAATCAAAAAATATATATCTGCATTTGGTTGTAATAGATACTCGATTTCATATTATACTAAAAACTAAATTTTAAACCTATCTTCAAAAGCACATTAAACCTTAAATGCATTGTGATACATATCTGCATCACTTTTTATTTAGCTCTTATCTTAGCAACCACTATATTTATATAGAAATATTCATCATGTAAAAGGGTACAAAAATATGCTCCTAAATAAAATTAAAAATCTATCTTAAAATTTCTGGTGTCTAATCTATATATATAAAATAAGAGATGTCTGTCTGCCTGCCTGACCGCGGAAATCTCCGAAATTATAACATCTAGACCTCTGAAATTTTTGTCATGTGTAGATGCTATTACCGGAAAGTGTACTTCACCGCCGGATTTTAAAATTTCAATTTAGATATTTAAAAAAAATTAAAACGTAATTAAAACGTTATGTGTTAGAGACTATTTATAGCTCTAAGCCAATCAGCTGCAATAAAACGTTATGGGTTTCAGGCTACTTACAGCGCTAAGCCAATCCGCGGCAAAGAAGAAACCAGCCAATGAGAGCAGGTGGTAAATATGAGATACAGCGGCTGCATTTCCTAGCCTAAAACTGTAGCGGGAAATTGCACTGTTTATTTTCCATGCTTTATTTATTTTGTTACTATAAGATTTAATCTTATTGAAATTATTTTATAATGTTTTTTATATTGTTTCTAAGAAGTGATATAATAGAATTCATGTAAGTTACTTTAAATTGTATTCGTTCTTCGTATTAATATCTACTTACATACGCGTAGTCGCCCAAGAAGGAAATAGTATAATGTTTCTTGAACTTTCTGGGATCTTAAAGTAATTATTTTTTTTTTTTTCAAATTTGCTGATTATTTTTTTTTTTTCAAATTTGCTGAATCAACGCTTCACTGAATGTTGTTCTCATTTCTTAGTAAAAATAGAACTGTACATTTTATAGTAAAGTGTAAGATGAAAACTGTACTTTCTATGAAATGGAAACATTCAGTAAATAATTTCCGTTCTCGGGTGATTAAAAGATGTATGTTGTCATCGACCAAGAATAGGAATAAAACAAATATTTCTTTTCAGGGGAAATGAATGAAGTTATTTGGGTTTTTCTTTTATCTTTTTTTTCCACTTCCCCATATATTATGAGTTTCATAACAAATCCCAATGAAAACATATTTTTTACACTTTGCTGAGTGTTTTTATTTCTTATCAAAGTCATGATATGTAACAAGCACAGGGATCTGTTTAGGAAAAATTGGGTTCTTTAAAGGACCCCTCACAAAATTTTTCATTTCAAAACAGGACCCCTCACAACATTTTTCATGTCAAAACTGGACCCTTCACAACATTTTTTATGTCAAAACTGGACCCTGCACAAATTTTTTCAAATCAAAGTAGGACCTTTCACAAAACTTTTCACCTTAAAAAAAGGACCCTTCACAAAATTGTCATAAAAGTAGGCTTTTTACAAACTTTTTCACCTGAAAACTAAACTTTTCACATATTTGCTGAATCAACGCTTCACTGAATGTTTTCTTTTCATTTCTTAGCAAAAGTATAAGATGTATGTTTTGATTTTAAGATTTGTTATTGAACTCTGTTTCATTTAAGGAGGTCCGGGACATACCTATTTTAAAATAATTTTTATTTATTGAGTTACTATTTTGAAATTTTTTGTGATGCTTAACTATAACATGATAAAACTTATTAATCGGTATAACTCGAAATGTTATATGTAGAATTTAAACTTTTTTTCATTTAAATAAACAAAAATATAAGTTTTAAGTTTGATTCTGCATTTTTAAAATTGTTATTGAACTCAGTTTGCTTCATATACAAATATTTAATGTTTTGATTTATTATTGTTGACATTATTGGGCGATGACAACGTACATTTTATACCTGACTGCATGTCCATTCTTGGACGATTATTCTGAAACTCCAAATTTGTCTAATCGCCCCAAGAATCGAATGTTTTTTTAAAACATTCAGTAAATAATTTCCGTTCTTGGGCGATTAAGAGTTCATTCACGTGCGATTCTTATGAAACTCCATGTCACAAAATGCACATCTTAACTATTTTACGCACTCAGAATTTTCCATTTTCAGTTCTTTTCCTTTTGTTAATCTTTTCTCTCCACTTTCCCACTGATGAGAAATCGTAATGAAAACATATCTTGCACTTTACTGAATGTTTTCATAGTGCCAGGCCCAGTAGCAGAAAATTCAAGATGGGAGACAGGCGTCACAGATTTTCTTATCTCTTTTGCAGATTATTTTTCCATCAAACCTTTTATTATTTCGCTTTACCATTATGTTTAGCTCTTTATTACTTAATACAAAACTAAGATTATTATCTATAAAAATTAATAAAATGCTTAAAGACATTGCAGGTAAGTGGTGGTTTGATTAATTAATGCTTCAATTGTAAAATATTTTACCAGCAGATTATTTTCTGCCACTGAAGTATCTGTCACAGACACTTGGAGAATTTTCTGCAACTGTGGTGCCAGGCATAGCAGTTTAGAGTTTAGGCGTAATTCAGTGAAGACAAATTATGATTTTTTTTTTGTTGTTGTTCTGTCGCCATTTGTCAAAGTTCCCGACATTTCTCAGCGACAGATTGGAAAAATTCAGCATGTGCTTCTGCACCCTTTTGTCAAAATTTGCTATACATTTCTGCGATCTTTTGATGAAATTTGCAATTTATTTTTCGACTGTTTATCGAATTTTGTGTTTTATTTTTATAGTGATTGTTTTTACAAGATTTTTCATGAAATGCGCGTTATTTTTTTTTTTTGCGACCATTAGCCAAAGATTAGACAAACTTTGCTATGCGTTTCTGCGATCTTTTGATGAAATGTACAATATTTTTCTTCGTTTACTGAAATTCCCGTTTTTTTTTTTTTTCAGCAATCGTTTCACAAAATACACGATCTCCTCCCCCCCCCCCCCAAATCGTTTCACGAAATTTCAGTTGTTTTTTTTTCACGATTTTTTTTAAACAATCAGTGACAAAATTTGTTTTTCTTTTCCGTGGCCATTTGTCGAACTTTCCTATATTTCTCAGCGACATATTGGCAAAATTTGTAATCTGCACTCTTCAAACAAACTTTTCTATGCGTTTCTGCGATCTTTTGATGAAATTTGCAATATTTTTCTTCGTTTACTGAAATTCACGCTTTTTTGTTCAGTGGTCGTTTCACAAAATGCACTATCCCCCCCCCCCCCAAATCGTTTCATGAAATTTGTGGGGGTTCTTTAACGATCTGTGACAAAATTTGTGTTTTTCTTTTCCGCGGCCATTTGACAAAATTTGTAATGTGCACTCTTTAGACAAACTTTGCTATGCGTTTGTGATCTTTTGCTGAAATTTGCAATATTTTTCTTTGTTTACTGAAATTCACGTTTTTTTTTTTCTGCGATCATTTCACAAAATGCACAATCCCCCCCCCCCCCCCCAATCGTTTCATGAAATTTGCATTTTTTTTTTTTTTCAATGATCAGTGACAAAATTTGTGTTTTTCTTTTCCGCGGCCATTTGTCGAAGTTCCCGATATTTCTCGGTGACAGATTGGCAAAATTGGCATATGCTTCTGCACTTTCTTGACGAAATTTGCCATGCATTTCCGTGATCTTTTGATGAAATTTGAAATATTTTTCTTCGATTGTTTACTGAAATTCGCGGTTTTTTTTTTTTTTTTCAGCAATCGTTTGACGAAATTCGCGTTTTTTTTTTTTCGCGATTTTTTTTAAACGATCAGTGACAAAATTTGTTTTTCTTTTCCGTGGCCATTTGTCGAAGTTTTCGATATTTCTCAGCGACATATTGGCAAAATTTGTAATCTGCACTCTTTAGACAAACTTTGCTATGCGTTTTTGTGATCTTTTGATGAAATTTGCAATATTTTTCTTCGTTTACTGAAACTCACGTTTTTTTTTCAGCGATCGTTTCACAAAATGCACGATTCCCCCCCCCCCCCCCCACAAATCGTTTCATGAAATTTGCATTTTTTTTTTTCAACGATCAGTGACAAAATTTGTGTTTTTCTTTTCCGCGGCTATTTGTCGAAGCTCCCGATATTTCTCAGCGACAGATTGACAAAATTGGCATATGCTTCTGCACTTTTTGACGAAATTTGCCATGCATTTCCGCGATCTTTTGATGAAATTTGCAATTTTTTTTCGATTGTTTACTGAAATTCGCGGGGTTTTGTTTCAGCAATCGTTTGACGAAATTCACATTCTTTTTTTCAACGATCTATGATGAAATTTGTATATTTTATTTATTTATTTTTGGTGACTATTTGCCAAAGTTCCCGATATTTCTCAGCGACAGATTGGCAAAATTCAGTGTGCGCTTCGGCACTCTTTTGTCAAAATTTGCTATACATTTCCGCGATTTTTTGATGAAATTTGCAATATTTTTCTTCGATTGTTTACTGAAATTCGAGGGCTTTTTGCAGCGATCGTTTCACAAAATGCATGATTTTTTCCCCAAGATTGTTTGGCGAAATTTGCATTTTTTTTTCAATTATCTGTGACGAATTTAATTTTTTTTTTCTGCGACTATTTGTCGAAGTTCCCGATATTCCTGAGTGACAGATTGGCAAATTCAACATGTGCTTCTGCGATCTTTTGATGAAATTTGCAATTTTTTTCTTCGATTGTTTCACAAAATTCATGATTATTTTTTCAAGATCGTTGGATGAAATTCTTTTTTTTTCTAATGATCATTTCACAATTTTTTTCAACGATCTATGACAAAATTTGTGACAATTTATTGCATGTTATGTGTTCACCGTTCATGGGTGTCTAAAAATGTAGTCAACAATTTTAACAGGAAGATAGATTATAAATAACGAACACTCAAAATTTTCGCTTTATTGAATCATGCCTAAACTTTACACTGCACTTTCAATGTGAAAACATTCAATAAAGTATAACATATGTTTTCATTAGGATGAGAAAATATTAACAAAAGAATAAGAACTGAGTGAAAAATCCTTGAGTTCATGAATCTTACCCGATGGACCTTGAATTCATTTGAAGCAAATGTATTATTCTGCCACCAAAAATGAATCAATTTTTATGATTTTGAATATATATATAAATTAATATACAGTAAAACCTTGAGAGCACGGAATTAATCCGTTACTGAGAAGTAAAAATGTGCAGATTTATAGGTGTTGGGAATAGATGTGTCCTCTATTCGAAAATGTTCCTTACGGATGTTTTAGTGTAAATATCTACAGTAAAACCTCTGTAACGGACTCCTCTATTTAGCAAAACATATAGCAGGGTTGGTTTGATTCCGGAAGCTGGACATGATCAAGCATGGGCAAACTGCGCATGGAAACCTTCCCCGGATTTTTTTTTTTTTTTTTTTTTTTTTGGGGGGGGGGGGAGGAATTTGGTATGCAATTTTTGTAAACCTGATACTTTATATCTCTTTCGAAATTGCACGTCTTATTATGAATATTTTTAACTTTTAGAGTAGTATAGTAAGATTTAAAAGGTGCTCGCTAGAAAAAGGTGACTGCTATTCGGGAATGTTCATTAGCCTCCTTAACGGACACTCCAGACTACTGGACACCTCTATTAACGAACAGTAATACAGGTCTGATTTTTTTGCAGATGCAGGATTTGATTAAATCACGAGAAAACTGGGCAGTGCTCCCCCCCCACCCTCCTCCACCGCCACCACCTTCTGCTTACATTTTGAATCTGTTTCAACATTGTACTGTGATTATAGTAAATATTTTGAATTTTTAGGTTATAATAAGATTAAAAATAAAAAATAGATTTATCTAAATACAGTAAAATATCTCAAA
This sequence comes from Maratus speciosus, assembly GCA_963932465.1. Classification (NCBI taxonomy): domain Eukaryota; kingdom Metazoa; phylum Arthropoda; class Arachnida; order Araneae; family Salticidae; genus Maratus; species Maratus speciosus. Next base: position 90,959,995 of record OZ010799.1, read on the forward strand.
GGCAAGCATCTCCGGAATGCTGAATTTGTCCGCTATTCGAAGGTGTTTGCTTCTCTGAGTTACCTCAGAGAAGCAATATATATATTTATGTATGAGTTACAAATTGGAAAAGGTGAGTCGTCGCTAAATAAAATTGTCCGTTATGAAAGTTTTACGGTAAAACCTCCATAACGGACACTCCCAAGAAAGAATATCTCTATTTAGTAAAACCATTTTTCAATTCTCACCGCATGCATTGTTGTATACTTTTACCTCAGAAAAGCAAATATTTCCGAATAGCGGACGAATTCCGTGATTCTGAGGTGCTCACTATTGATAGGTTTTACTGTATTTAGACAAATATATATTTTGTTTTTAACCTTATTCTACTCTAGAAGTTAAAAATATTAATCATAATTAATACAAGGTCGAAAGAGAATTAAATTATAAGCTTTACGAAAATTGCATACCCTGTTTGTGCCCCCCTAAATTTAGAAGGGAGGGGGGTCATGACCCAATTTGCCTGTGTAGGCCATGGGACGAAGCATCAAAAGTGGCTAAAAACCAGTTTTCGTTTACCAACTCCGGGAACTAAGAAATTTTGCATGCAATACAATTATACAATACTTATTAATTAAAAAACGCAAAGTTCACCAAAAAATATTTGCACATTAATTTTTTATACCAATTTAAAGTGGTACCCTAAAGCTGACATTATAAAGGTAATGTTCAGTGTTTTGGTTAGTATTTTCCCTTTTAAATAAGAATGAAGATAAAATTTATTGAATTGTCATCATTTACTAATAAATATTAAATACTGACAATAAAATATTTTCTTTAATATTAGTATTGTATTTAATATTTGCTGTTTAAGAAGTTGAATATTTTTTAATATATTTTACACGAATGTAGCTTAAATAATAGATTAAATGAAACTTGAAAGTTAAAATAATAAAATAAAAATACTCTATACTTTCAGAACGTATGTTTTAACACCTAATGAAGTAATAAATATGAAATTTAAGGATTTGCCCTCATATGTCGACACCTATATCATCTGTTGAAAAGAGCAATTTTGAATCTTAAACTTGACATTCCCTTTAACTATTAAACTTTTGAGGTAAAAACATTTCTAACTAACAATTTTTTTCGAATACTTCTAATTAATAAATAAAAGGTTTAAGTAACACAAGGCTCTTTAAGCAACATAATAACAGTAAAGAGACTTTGATATAATGCACTTACCTCTTAATAAAATGCTTAAGAAGTTACAGGAAAAATTAGACAAACAATATCTAAATGATTTTAGAAAATTGGTAATGCTTAAATATAATACTGCTTATCTGCTATATAAATAGCATTTTTAACCAACTTAAACTTAATGTATGGTCGCTGAAAAGAGTCCCCTTTTTTTAGATGGGATATCCCTTGGTAGCTTTTTCGCCTGTCCTTTTTGGAACTAATGGAATTTCTTTCTCTTTTTTATCTAAATTTTCTTTTTTCTCTTACATTGTTAAACTTTTAGTACTTCAAGTTCTCACTTTAAGTTATTATTTTCTTAACTTTTCTAGTGATTTCTCTCATTGTGGCTACCAGCCACGTTTAAACATTCATTTTTTAAGGCTCCCTAATCCCCTTGCAACACGATCACCTCTTCAACTGGATGTTAAGTTGCCACGCAACTAGGAGAAGTCCATCAATAAGATCACATTGTTTCATGCTTAAATGCTTGTCTTAAATAAAAACTTTACTTTAGGCATGTTTTATGTATAATATTATTTATTTTGGTACATTTTTTAGAAAATATCATCTACATTATGCAAACTATTAATATCTTCATATGTCTGAATCAACTTCAAAAGTATCACTGAAAAATTAATTTTGTTCATTGGAATTTTCCAATTAGTACATGAACATAATTCGTAGCAAGAAATTCCATTTGATTTGCATGAGCATTTACTTGATAAACAAACGGTCTTCTGGCACTTGCACAAAATGTTTTTTAGTAAACTATATGGAATACAAAGAATTGTGTTCCAACAAATCCTTATATTTATCCCATTAATGATCCATCCATGTTCAGAAGGATTAGGGACACTCATTATGTTTTGGAAACACCGACGATGAATATATGCTTGATAGTTTGCCCTTTTAATATGGCATACTAAAGCATCATAATTTGGTGGTAAAGCAACATCAATTTTAAACTTCAGTTTGAACAATGTGTATCTTGAATCATTTACTGAGGTTTTAGTAGGTTGGCCATAAAGTTCGCAAAAAATAGTTCAAGGGTTTGAATAAGAGCACTTGATAAAGTCCAAGAAGTCCCAAACCCTTTAAATGCATCAATATAAACAATTTTGCTTTTCATTATAGTCAATTTTACTTTTCATTATAGTCAATTTTACTATTCATTATAGTCAATGCTTTAATTTTGCCCTTGTCTTTAAAGGCACTACAACTGTGGCAATCTGTAAAACTGCGAAGGCCTATTAAACTATCACAAATGTCTGGACCTAAAATAGTAGCGATAGATAAAACATTATGAAATTCTAAATTACTCGCAGTACCCAGAAGCAAATATAATTCTGTTGTTAAAAATCTACTCATACAAAGTGAGAGGATGAAAACATGTGTCAGAACTTTTAATAATAACATGTATGAAACATATCGAAGCATTTTCTACATGCAACAGCATTGTTGTATCTGCTTCCTGGTGATCAGAATGCAGTTCGGGCATATCCCTTACTATCAGATGACTGTTTTCACCGCTTATGATATGACACTTTTCCCCCATGTGCAACAATCAACAATACACTTTTCAGAATTGGGGGATCTACTGAGGACCATTTTTTAAAAAGAAATTCAACCAAAGCTGCCTTATTTGACCCATTTGCTAGAAATTTTAACAGATGAGGTTTTTTTGCGCTGAACTTCATATTTTAATAACAGTTTCACCTCCTGTAGCCATCCTTTGTCACTCGCTGCACTAAATGTTGAAAATAGGATATGTGTCAGTTACAAAGTGAATTGCTTTATATTTGTAGCTAACACCCATACCAATAATATATTCCAATACTTGTAAAGCAAGATCTCCAAAAGTATTTGGAATATTCTGCATTTGTTGCAAAACTCCCATACCGTCCAAAATTAAGGCATTATTTTCAGGGATCTCACCCGGAATTTGATACTGATCCACTGATTTCAGCACAGAATGAGTCAATGCTGCGTTATTTGTTTTTACGATAGAACAATCAGGGTTTGCTATAGGTGGGGGATAGGCAGTTAAATTATATGTCATGACATTTTTTATATCAGGTTATGATGTTTGCCCCATTACAATTATGTGAGCAAGAATGTTGCTTGTATCTTTCAAGATCCCAGTTTCCAATTTAGTTTTTGGAAAAGCTGTCTGCTAGTATCAGAAAAGGTAGCAGCTTTAGTTGAGCAATTCTTGAATATTAAATTTTATGTTAAAAAGAGCCTTGTGTTACTTAAACCTTCTATCGTTTTATTAGAAGTACTAAAAAAAATTGTTAGTTTTATTAGAAATGTTTTTACCTCAAAAATTTAATAGTTAAAGGGAATGTCGAGTTTAAGAGTCAAAATTGCTCTTTTCAACAATTGATATAGGTGTCGACATATGAGGGCAAATCCTTAAATTTTATATTTATTACTTCATTAGGGTTAAAATATACATTCTGAATGTAGAGTATTTTAATTCTATTATTTTAACTTTCAAGTTTCATTTAATCTATTATTTAAGCTACATTCGTGTAAAATATATTAAAAAATATTCAACTTCTTAAACAGCAAATATTAAATACAATACTAATATTAAAGATAATATTTTATTGTCAGTATTTAATATTTATTAGTAAATGATGACAGTTCAATAAATTTTATCTTCATTCTTATTTAAAAGTGAAAATACTAACCAAAACACTGAACATTACCTTTATAATGTCAGCTCTAGGGTACCACTTTAAATTGGTATAAAAAATTAATGTGCAAATATTTTTTGGTGAACTTTGCGTTTTTTAGTTAATAAGTATTGTATAATTGTATTGCATGCAAAATTTCTTAGTTCCCGGAGTTGGTAAACGGACTTGAACAATTTCGCCACTCGTCCCATGGTCTAGTGGTTTAATCACGCCCTGCTTCTGAAACAAACGTACCCCTGATTTATGGTAAAATATTTTCCCAGTATTGAAGGTGGTCCAATCATGGCTACGTATAATGCTTATTATTATTACCCCTGTTTTATGGTCAAATATTTTCCGAGTATTGAAGGTGGTCCAATCATGGCTACGTATAATGCTTATTATTTTTTTTTAAGTGATAAAAAAAATGTCTGCCTATTGCCAACAAGTGAGAGGTGGGTCAAACATGGACGCAAATCAGACATTTCAAATGTGTGAAATTCAGACACATACAAGTGTCTTAAAAATTAAGACATTTTGAAATGTCTGAAATTTGAACACTCTAGTTTAAGACACTTAAATGACTGAAATTCAGACACATACAAGTGTCTTAAAAATTCAGACATTTTAAAATGTCTGAAAATTGAACACTCCGTTTCAGACACTTAAGTGACTGAATTTCAGACATTTTAATTTAGAGTGGAGGTACTTACTGTACAGCATATTTCCCATCAGGTAATCAGCCTAGTACCCGAGCCTCATATCATCCATATCAGTGTTTAGTTCTCAATCAAGCTTGGCACTCATTTCATCGACACCGAAGGTATGAAAGGTCGAGTTTTCCTTACCCATCCGGGTGTCGAACCTTCGACATGGTGCGTGGAAGACAGACGTGATCAGTACACTACTAGACTTCATTTTTAAATAATTAAACAATTTTCCCGGAAAAACACCGAATGTCACATGAAGTATCCCTTTTTATTACCCGACTGAAAAGAAGGGTTATGTGTTTCACGCGTATCTGTGTATGTGGATTTCTTTATACCCTTGAAACATCCCAACGGCTGAATGGATTATAATTAATGAGGTCTCTATCAATTCGTCTTAACGGCCCGATGGTTATAGGCTAGGTTTTGTTTTTATAAATTCAAAATGGCGGCCGTAAAATACAAAATGGCGGTAGAGACGAAAGAAAATTTTTACGCACCCTATTGAGTGGCATATCATTGGATAGGTTTTTCAAAATGAAGACGATGTTTCATTGACTATTTTACAGTCAGAAGTTCCGTTAAAATATTATACAACCTGGAAGTTGTGTAGGTAGGATCTCTAGCTTTACTGCAACTCTAACCATCATAGACATCTAAAGACCTCATCAAAACAGTGTTTATAGATAGGAACTAACAATTAAACACAACTTAAAAGTCATTAATACAAGTAAATAAAAAAATAGCTAAGTAATATAAACAAGTAATAATATATATATATATATTTTACGTCAATTCCTACTTAGGTCAATAAGAGAATTTTATTTTCTCCCATTTTTCTTTCCTGTTGAGTGGCGCTTAAAATGCCTTGATCAAGAAGAAGGCTCTCTCGATTATTGAAAATTAATTAATTTAATTTAATTAATGAATTAATATTTGAAAAAAACTGGATTAACATCAAGTGTCATCCACTACAAGTTTTAAAAAATTTATTTGAGCTTGATTGAATGAATAATAAGTATTTTATTTGCGATTGAAAATTTGAACAAGATATATATAACGAGAGTGTGAGCTAATAGTAGGAATTGAAAAAAAAATAGTTTAACATTGATGAGAAATAATTCATTAGCTCGCTTTTTATGCAGTTTTTTGATTTTTTTAAATTTAATTGTTTATTTAGTTTTTATTTTTTCTCTTTCTTTAATTATTTGAAAAATCAAATTAAGCTAGTTTTGTGCACAAAATTCAAAATTAAAATTTCTTTGTTTTCATCACCATGCGTAGATTTTAATTGAAGGCTTAAACGCAATTATCAATGCATAATTACAAAAGGGCATAGCAGCAGGAATTGTGTTTTAGAAACTCACCATTCACTCACAATTAAAACAAGACAAAGAAATTCCTCAATTGTCTCTAAAGTTTTATATTACAATGCATTATGAAAAGAGTTTCCAGAAAATACCTACAGTTGTGTAAAAGTCTAATATGTAATTCTCAGACACTTAACCATTAACGCAATTATCAATGCATAATTACAAAAGAGCATAGCAGCAGGAATTGTGTTTTAGAAACTCACCATTCACTCACAATTAAAACAAAACAAAGAAATTCCTCAATTGTCTCTAAAGTTTTATATTACAATGCATTATGAAAAGAGTTTTCAAAAAATACCTACAGTTGTATAAGTCTAATATATAATTCTCAGACACTTAACCATTAACGCAATTATCAATGCATAATTACAAAAGAGCATAGCAGCAGGAATTGTGTTTTAGAAACTCACCATTCACTCACAATTAAAACAAAACAAAGAAATTCCTCTTTTGTCTCTAAAGTTTTATATTACAATGCATTATGAAAAAAAATTCCAGAAAATACCTACAGTTGTGTAAAAGTCTAATATGTAATTCTCAGACACTTAACCATTCACAGCGTTTACGCTAAGCATTACGAAACTGCGTCTGTTTACCTTCAGTCATAATTTGCACATATTTTCATTTTAGTTTAATTCAACAGCTATCCCAATTTAGTCACGTACTGGGTTTTCAGCACGCATCTATTATAATTCTAATGGCGGCTCATTTAAAACGAAAAAGTTATTATATTTTCCCCCTGCTTAAGATTGTCTTTTGTAATGCAAATTGAAATTAAAATTTATTTTATAGTCTTTTTAAAGTCTTTCCCGTTTTTTTAAATATTTAACCTATTTGCATCACTAGTGTGCATAGCAAGAGTTACTTTTGTATTCAGAAACTCCGAATCCATAAAGTAAATTACGAAAGAAGAATTTTACATTATATAATAACGAAATGTCTGTCATTAAACGATGCAAAAATTACTATTCATAATTTCTGTTTTCTGATATGAATACAGAATTTCTGAATAAAAAGAAGTTCTCGAATTAATATATACATGTGTTAATGGTGCAAATGGATTAATTTGACAATGTTTTTTTACGTGAAATATAAATATGGGGCATTCTCACAATCTTTTGACTTTTAAGGAAAAAAATCTGACAAAATTAAACTTGCTAAAACAACATTTTAATCTGATAGACGAATGCCTTAATGATTCAAAATAAAGAAAAAAATGGTCGGTAGCGAAAATTTTTTTGTTTAACTAAGGTTTAAATTAAACTTGCGAGTTTAATTTTCCTTACCATTTTACACCTATAACTTTTTATTTTCTTCTAAATTTTTACTTATAATGAATTTGCATAGTACCCACAGGACATTCAAATAAGAATTATAACAATGTAGTACTTTTAATACAGAATTTTTGTATAACATTGTCTTAAAGGGGTGTTAAAGAAGGGACGGTAAGGTAAAAAAAAAGGTATGGTATTGGAAAAAAGGGACGAACTGGTAAAAAAAGGGACGATAAGGATGGAACGGTAAGGAAAATTACCACCTATTTTTTGGAAAATCTTGTTAAGACTACGTGATAGCCACAATGTTCATTGATTTTTAGAAACAGTTGTAAACACTGGATTAAATAAAAAAAAAATTTTAAGTTTTCATCGAAAAGTGCAGGAATAAACCTTGGGGACGGTGAGACTACCAATAAAGCCACGATGCTTGAAATTGATATTTAAATGCTGATTTAAATTCTACAGTAAATTTCCTGCCAAAGAATTTCAGACATTATTTCTCTAGCATACTTCTGCATGAGAAAAAACTTGAAAAAAATTCTATGGCTACATCTGAAATGATTTTCTGTATAATTTTAGAAGAGGGATGGTAAGGAATCTAAAACCCAGGGACAGAGTTTAAAAAATAATAACAACCCTAAAAATGTGTGCAGGTTAATTTTTAGCTACATATTTATATAAAAAAATAGTTCCAGTTTCAGAAAAAAATTACATCGAATTATTTTTATTGAAACAATTTTATCCAGACAGCTCCAAACTTAAAAATCAGCATCAGGGACACGGGACGGTATAGGAGATTTTCAGGTGTTTGGACCCCCAACATCGTCCAAAACTTATTTATCTCGTTAATATTGTTGTGCAATCATGTAATGGAATGTTCTCCAGTATATGAAATAAGAAAAAACACAAAAAAGTGTATTAAAATAAAAATTATTATTCAGGGACATGAAAGTCAAAAGATTGTGAGAATGCCCCATATATCGTACAAAAAATGAATATCTCTGATAATTTTTTCGAATTTTAAAATGATGCTATCGCGAATCCAGAAGTAAAAATAGTTCTGTATAACAAGTGTAGGCATAAAATATATAATCTTCCAAAATTAAATATATATATATATCCATTTTATTTTTAAAGATACTTGCTTTTCTGCAATGTTAAAGCTAAATTTTTTACTTAGTTACAAACTTCCATAGACACTATAACAAAATCTAGGTTTGATTTCAATCTGAAACCGCAAACGTACCAAACAAAAAAAAGTTATCTAAATATATATTTGTGTAACTTTTAAAGTAATTGAACTATTTTCCTGGAAAAGCACCGAATGTCAATCGTTTTTTCTTTAAATCTTATCCTTTTTTCTCCCTTTAATTATCTGAAATATCGAATTAAGCTACATTTGTGCATAAAATTAAATAATAAGATCTCATTGTCTTCAACATCATGCATAGATTTTAAGGGAAGGCTTAAACATAATTATCAATGGATACTTACGAAAGAGAATAGCAGGAAGAATTGTGTTTTAGAAACTCACAATTAAAATCCAACAAAAGAAATTCCTCAATTGTCTCTAAAGTTTTATATTAGAATGCATTTTGAAAGGAGTTTCTAGAAAAGACAGTTGTGTAATTTTCATATGTAATTTTCAAACACTTAACCATTCACAGCGTTTACGCTAAGTATTACGAATCTACGTCTGTTTACCTTCAGTCATAATTTGCGCAAATTTTCATTTTAGTTTAATTCAACAGCTATCCCAATTTAGTCACGTACTGGGTTTTCAGCAAGCATTTATTATAGTTCTAATGGCGACTCATTTAAAACGAAAAAGTTATTGTATTTTCTCATGTCTAAGATTGTCTTTTGTAGTGCAGATTAAAATGAATATTCATTTCACAACTTTTTAAGTGTTTTCTAAATTGTTAATTAAATAATGCATTGAAAGTGAAATAGAGATATAAAATACGGAATAAAATGAACAACTATGTAAATTGTGCTGAAATTTTGAATGGCTTTATCTCGAGTTGGATGGATAGAGTATTTTTAAAAATTGCATTATATTCACTTGAATATCTGTAAACTATAGACCAACGTGCGTTCAAGTAATTTTCTAGCATCATGTAACTACACTTGATTAATTTTAACAGAATTATTCAAATTGGTAAATAAATCACACAAGTTCTAATTTTCCACCAGAGTAAAAAAATGTCTAGGCCGGAATTCAAACCAGGAACCCTTTGGCTGAAGGTGCAAACGCTCTGCCAACTGATCCTGAATGAATCTGGAGGATATACAATTCACTCAGAAATCTTTTTGATTATGACATCTTGAAATTTTCCAACTGGGTGAAAATTACGAATACAACGTTTTTGGAGTTCTAGTGCTTGCGATATGTTCTGTTGTGCTAAGTCAGATATGAAACCAGATGTCAAAAGCAGTGAGGATTCTTTGTGAATTGCGTGTCAGCTAAATTTGGCCATGAGAACTCAGTTTGCAGAACACTGGCAGCATTAGCAGCTTCATCATTGGCAACTTCGAAAGGTCCCTGGTTTGAATTCCAGCCTAGACTCTTTTGCACTAAGTTGAAATGTTACAACTCGTGTATTTATGCAACTAACTGGGTTCGAACCTGGGTGCTCTCGGTTTAAAGATAGAGAAGTTACTAATAAGTCTCATAAAATTAAAAGTACAGAGGCAATATTTATCGGTTACGCTTGTTAACATTACCTAGTTAATTCATCGCATTGAAATGGTAAAAAAGTCCTTCCGGCCAGTGCCGGGAGGAAGAGGTAGCTTTCATTTTCCTTATTTCAAAAAAGCCAACTTATATTATTCAAACACACGAAGCTCAATTTAGTGGAAACCGAATATAGGAGATTCAATATTAATTTTTATCAATACTAAATCATTATGAAGGAGAATTTCGCGAAATTAGTCAGCTTTATCCAAGCTGCTTTTATTTAAACTAACTTATATTTGGCTGCCAAATTCGGCGATTTCATAAAGTTCCTGCCATTTTAAGACAACAGGGTGGATGAGGCTAATCAGTGAACTTGGTCGAGACCTTAGTAATGGCTGTGCACATGCTCACTCACATCGGAGTCGGTTGATATATACGAGTGCTGTCGCAGGCAAAAAATAAGTTTTTCAAAATGTCACCCACATTAGAAATTGAAACTGCTATATCTGAGCCATTTTTTAAGATAAAGACCAACAAAAAATGCTCGTGAATGCTTATATCAAGGTCAAATACTTATGAAAGAAACCTTTTTCAATTTCTATTTTTTTTTTTTTTTTTTTTTTTTTTTTGTACCTCACTTTAAATATATATATATTTTTAATTTAATGGCCGCCATTTTGAAACAAGATGGCTGACGACACTAGCCAGCGAACTTGGTTGAGATATTGATGTATACTATCCACATGCCTTCTTCCATCGAAATAGGCGAATACGTGTGTTATCGCGTGACAAATACAAGATCGTTTCAAAGTGTTAGCCATGCTAGAAATTCAAAGTGCTATAATTCAACCATTTTTTAAGATATAAACAAAAGAACAAATTTTCAGAAACAAAAACTGCTCCAGAATCTTTGTATCAAGGCAAAACACACAAAAATTTTTTTTTTCATTTTCCAATTTTTTAATACTTTATTTTAAATTTTAAATTACTTTTTTTTAAATGGCAACCCTTTTGAAACAAGATGGCGAATGAAGCTGGCCAACGAACTCGGTCGAGACATTGGTATGTACTATGTACAGATCAAGTTACATCCAAATCGGTTCATAAATACGCCTGTTATCGCGTGACAAAAATCAGGTCGTTTTAAAATGTCAGCCACAATAGAAATTCAAAATGCTATAACTCAGCCATTTTTTTTAGATATAGACGAAACAAAACCTGTTCCGGAATCTCTGTATTAAGGTCAAACACATACGAAGAAAATCTTTTTCATTTTCCAATTTTTTGGTATCTCATTTTAAATTTTAAATTTTTTAAATTTTTTTAAATGGCCGCAATTTTGAAACAAGATGGCGGATGAAGCTGGCCAACGAACTCGGTCGAGACATTGGTGTGTACTATGTACACACCGAATTACATCCAAATCGATTCATAAATACATCTGTTATCACGTGACAAAAATCAGGACACTTCAAAATGTCAGCCATGCTAGAAATTCAAAATGCTATAACTCAGCCATTTTTTAAGATATAGACGAAACAAAAACTGCTCCCGAATCTTTTTATCAAGGTCAAACACATAAGAAAAAAATATTTTTTCAATTTTCAATTTTTTGGTACCACATTTCAAATTTAAATTTTTCTTAAAAATTTAAATGGCCGCCATTTTTAAACAAGATGGCGGATGATGCTGGCCAACGAACTCGGTCGAGACATTGGTATGTGCTATGTATAAACGAAGTTACATCCAAATCGGTTCATAAATGCGCCTTTTATCGCGTGACAAAATTCAGGACGTTTCAAAATGTCAGCCACGCTAGAAATTCAAAATGCTATAACTCAGCCATTTTTTAAGATATAGACGAAACAAAAATTGCTCCGGAGTCTTTGTATAAAGGTCAAATACATAAGAAAAAAATATTTTTCCATTTTCAATTTTTTGGTACCACATTTCAAATTTAAAATTTTTTAAAAAAAATTAAATGGCCGCCATTTTGAAACAAAATGACGGATGAAGCTGGCCAACGAACTCGGTCGAGACATTAGTGTGTACTATGTACACACCGAATTACATCCAAATCGGTTCATAAATACGAGAGTTACAGTGTGACATATGTCAGATATATATATATATATATATATATATATATATATATATATATATATATATATATATATATATATATATATAGATATAGATATATATATATATATATATATATATATATATATATATATCAATTTTGAACGGAGGGTGGTTTCGGGGTCAGGGGGTCATGATCGATGAAAATATACCAAAATTTTTTGAAATCGCTTTCCTCCGAACGGCTGCAATAGGTAGCTTTTTGTAATGAAAGCTACCTAAAAGCCAACTTATATTATTCAAACACACGAAGCTCAATTTAGTGGAAACCGAATATAGGAGATTCAATACTAATTTTTATCAATACTAAATCATTATGAATGAGAATTTCACGAAATTAGTCAGCTTTATCCAAGCCGCTTTTATTTAAAGTAACTTATATTTGGCTGAGATGTTGATGTATACTATCCACATGCTTTCTCACATGGAAATAGGCGAATACGTGTGTTTTCGCGTGACAAATACAAGATCGTTTCAAAATGTTAGCCATACTAGAAATTCAAAGTGCTATAATTCAACCATTTTTTAAGATATAAACAAAAGAACAAATTTTCAGAAACAAAATCTGCTCCGGAATCTTTGTATCAAGGCCAAACACATAAAAAAATCTTTTTCATTTTCAGATTTTTTAATACCTCATTTTAAATTTTAAATTTAATTTTTTTTAAATGGCAAACCTTTTTAAACAAGATGGCGAATAAAGCTGGCCAACGAACTCGGTCGAGACATTGGTATGTAATATGTACAGACCAAGTAACATCCAAATCGGTTCATAAATACGCTTGTTATCGCGTGACAAAAATCAGGTCGTTTTAAATGGTCAGCCACAATAGAAATTCAAAACGCTATAACTCTGCCAGTTTTTTAGATATAGACAAACCAAAAACTGTTCCGGGATCTTTGTATTAAGGTCAAACACATACAAAAAAAAAATCATTTTCATTTTCTAATATTAGGTAGCTTTCTTTACAAAAAAGCTACCTATTGCAGCCGTTCGGAGGAAAGCGATTTCAAAAAATTTTGGTATATTTTCATCGATCATGACCCCCAGACCCCGAAACCACCCTCCGTTCAAAATTGATATCTATATATATATATATATATATATCTGACCTATGTCACACTGTAACTACCGTAATTATGAACCGATTTCGATGTAATTCCTTGTGTACATAGTACATACCAATGTCTCGACCGAGTTCGTTGGCCAGCTTCATCCGCCATTTTGTTTCAAAATGGCGGCCATTTAAAATTTAAAAAAAAATTTAAAACTTGAAATGTGGTACCAAAAAATTAAAAATGGAAATATATTTTTTTCTTATGTATTTGACCTTTATACAAAGATTCCGGAGCAGTTTTTGTTTCGTCTATATCTTAAAAAATGGCTGAGTTATAGCATTTTGAATTTCTAGCGTGGATGACATTTTGAAACGTCCTGAAATTTGTCACGCGATAAAAGGCGTATTTATGAACCGATTTGGATGTAATTCGGTGTGTACATAGTATATACCAATCTCTTGACCGAGTTCGTTGGCCAGCTTCATCCGCCATTTTGTTTCAAAATGGCGGCCATTTAAAATTTTTTTAAAAATTTAAAATTTGAAATGTGGTACTAAAAAATTGAAAATGGAAAAATATTTTTTTTATATGTATTTGACCTTTATACAAAGATTTCGGAGCAGTTTTTGTTTCGTCGATATCTTAAAAAATGGCTGAATTATAGCATTTTGAATTTCTAGCGTGGCTGACATTTTGAAACGTCCTGAATTTTGTCACGCGATAAAAGGCGTATTTATGAACCGATTTGGATGCAACTTCGTTTATACATAGTACATACCAATGTCTCGACCGGGTTCGTTGGCCAGCTTCACCCGCCATCTTGTTTAAAAATGGCGGCCATTTAAATTTTTAAGAAAAATTTAAATTTGAAATGTGGTACCAAAAATTGAAAATTGAAAAAATATTTTCTTCTTATGTGTTTAACCTTGATAAAAAGATTCGGGAGCAGTTTTTGTTTCGTCTATATCTTAAGAAATGGCTGAGTTATAGCATTATGAATTTCTAGCGTGGCTGACATTTTGAAACATCCTGATTTTTCTCACGTAATAACAGGCGTATTTATGAACCGACTTGGATGTACCTTGGTGTGTACATAGTACATACAAATATCTCGACCGAGTTCGTTGGCCAGCTTCATCCGCCATCTTGTTTCAAAATGGCGGCCTTTTAAAAAAATTAAAAAATAAAAAAAATTAAATGAGATACCAAAAAATTGGAAAATGAAAAAGATTTTTTTGTATGTGTTTGACCTTAATACAAAGATTCCGGAACAGTTTCTCTTTCGTCTATATCTAAAAAAAAATGGCTGAGTAATAGCATTTTGAATTTCTCTTGTGGCTGACATTTTTAAAGGACCTGATTTTTGTCACGCGATAACAGGCGTATTTATGAACCTATTTGGATGTAACTTGGTCTGTACATAGTACATACCAATGTCTCGACCGAGTTCATTGGCCAGCTTCATTCGCCATCTTGTTTCAAAAGGGTTGCCATTTAAAAAGAATTAAATTTAAAATTCAAAATGAGGTATTAAAAAATTGGAAAATGAAAAAGATTTTTTTTTATGTGTTTGGCCTTGATACAAAGATTCCGGAGCAGTTTTTGTTTCTGAAAATTTGTTCTTTTGTTGATATCTTAAAAAATGGTTGATTTATAGCACTTTGAATTTCTAGCATGGCTAACATTTTGAAACGATCTTGTATTTGTCACGCGATAACACACGTATTCGCCTATTTCGATGTAAGAAGGCATGTGGATAGTATACATCAACACCTCGACCAAGTTCGCTGGCCAGATTCATCAGCCATCTTGTTTCAAAATGGCGGCCATTAAATTAAAATATATATATATATTTAAAGTGAGGTGCAAAAAAATTAGAAATTGAAAAAGGTTTCTTTCTTAAGTATTTGATCTTTATATAAGGATTCAGGAGCATTTTTTGTTTGTCTTTACCTTAAAAAATGGCTCAGATATAGCAGTTTCAATTTCTATTGTGGGTGACATTTTGAAAAATCTGATTTTTTGCATGCGACAGCACTCCTATATATTAACCGATTCCGATGTGAGTGAGCATGTGCACAGCAATTACTAAGGTCTCGACCAAGTTCACTGCTTAGCCTCATCCACCATGTTGTCTTAAAATGACAAGCACTTTAAGAAATTGCCGAATTTGGCAGCCAAATATAAGTTACTTTAAAGAAAAGCAGCTTGGATAAAGCTGACTAATTTCGCGAAATTCTCATTCATTATATTGATAAAAATTAGTATTGAATCTCCTATATTCGTTTCCACTAAATTGAGCTTCGTGTGTTAGCATGATATAAGTTGGCTTTTTTTAAATAAGGATTATGAAAGCTACCTCTTCCTCCCGGCACTGGCCGGAAGGACTTTTTTGGTATCTCATTTTAAATTTTTAATTTTTTTAAATGGCCGCCATTTTGAAACAAGATGGCGGATGAAGCTGGCCAACGAACTCGGTCGAGATATTTGTATGTACTATGTACACACCAAAGTACATCCAAATCGGTTCATAAATACGCCTGTTATCACGTGACAAAAATCAGGACGTTTCAAAATGTCAGCCACGCTAGAAATTCAAAATGCTATAACTCAGCCATTTTTTGAGATATAGACGAAACAAAAACTGCTCCCGAATCTTTGTATCAAGGTCAAATACATAAAAAAAAATATTTTTTCAATTTTCAATTTTTTGGTACCACATTTCAAATTTAAATTTTTCTTAAAAATTTAAATGGCTGCCATTTTTAAACAAGATGGCGGATGAAGCTGGCCAACGAACTCGGTCCAGACATTGGTATGTACTATGCACAAACGAAATTACATCCAAATCGGTTCATAAATACGTCTTTTATCGCGTGACAAAATTCAGGACGTTTCAAAATGTCAGCCACGCTAGAAATTCAAAATGCTATAACTCAGCCATTTTTTAAGATATAGACGAAACAAAAACTGCTCCGGAATCTTTGTATAAAGGTCAAATACATAAGAAAAAAAATATTTTTCCATTTTCAATTCTTTGGTACCACATTTCAAATTTAAAATTTTTAAGAAAAGTTTAAATGGCCGCCATTTTGAAACAAAATGGCGGATGAAGCTGGCCAACGAACTCGGTCGAGACATTGGTATGTACTATGTACATACCGAATTACATCCAAATCGGTTCATAAATTCGAGAGTTACAGTATGACAAAGGTCAGATATATATATATATATATATGGATATATATATATATATATATATCAACTTTTGAACGGAGGGTGGTTTCGGGGTCTGGGGGTCATGATCGATGAAAATATACCAAAATTTTTTGAAATCGCTTTCCAGTGAACGGCTGCAATAGGTAGCTTTTTGTAATGAAAGCTACCTAAAAATGCTTTAAAAATAGTTTTGAAATGCTTTAGACATCAAAGCCTTTAGCCGAGATGTTCAGTAATCAATACAGTTCTTATGATAGTGACATAAGCAGAACTGTGAAATATGATCCAATTAAAAGTACCGTTTAGAACCTATTGTGTTCACTTATACTCATACGTACATACAAACATCACCAAAAAACCGCCAAATATGAACCCTGAATACCGAAAAACGTAACGAAATACCTACGCCCACACAGATATATATATATATATATATATATATATATATATATAGGCCTGTTAAAAAATAAAGCACTATCATATTTTAATTTTCATCAAATTCTCACAGGGAAATACGAGAGTGTATCTTCCGTGATCGACTACTTTCCAGGCAGTCTCGGTTGGGCCCACGTTTCCACCTGTTCCGTGAGTAACGGCGGTCTTATATTAATACAAACCTATATTTGTATTTTTAACTCTATAAGTGGATTGCGAACTTGTTTCTTATACAAAAATTGTTTGCTTTGAACGTACTATGGCCGCTCTTATTTTTTAGGTAGATTTCGTATGAAATACTACCTATTGGCGTCGTTCCTATGTTGGAATTTCTGAAAAAGTTTTGCAGATCTACACCGATCATGGCCCCTAGAACCCAAAACCACCAACAGTAAAATATTTATCTATCTATCTATCTATATATATATATATATATATATATATATATAAATCACTTTCTTCTGGACAAGATAACTTAAACAATTCCGCCCAAATGTCTTCCAAACTGATACATAAAATCAAGGGGCATAAAATCGCGGTCAAGTTCGTGAATGGGCAAAATCGGACCAAGGGGATGGAAATAGGGAGGGATTTGTGAAAACAGAAAAAAACCCATAACTTCTTAATTTTTGTAGATATCAGATCAGTTTAAAGTTTTTATTACTTCTAAAAATAGGACCAAAAATTTATGTATCACAAATTTTGGATAAAATTAAAAATGGGCTCAAGGGGCGCAAAAATAGGGTTTTTGGGAGAAAAAAATTCATAACTTCGTCAATTCTTAAGATATCAAATCCAATTAATGTTATTATACATCTCCTTAATATTATCTACAGCTTTTGTACTCACAAGTTTTTGATAGGACCAATTCGTACCGCAAAAAAAAAAATTAAAAACAAAAACAAAAAAAAGGGGGGGGGGGGGTGAAGAAGAAAAATTTCTATAACTCCGTCAATTCACAAGATATAAAATCCCCATGAATTTATCCTATATCTTCTTAATATTGTCTTCAACATTTATACAGACAAGTTTTTGATAGGACCCATTCTTACAGCAAAAACAAATTAAAAATACATAGCGGTTGAAGAAAAAAAATCATCTTATTAAGAATGTATTTAAATCCAAGCTGCTTATTTTCTTACTCATTTTAAAATAAATTTTTGCTCTCAAACGCGTCCAATTGATAGATTATCTCTTCTTCAGAAACCATATAATATACCGTAATGATCGATTTTTTTGATAGAGGCAGAATATATTTAAAAAAAAATGGTGTCAAAGTGGGCATTTTGAACAGAATTTCCCGAAGCGATTGTGTTAGAAACGAAAAATGTTGCCCTACTGAGAAAATAATTGTTTATTAATCAAGTATCAATTAATTGAAAGAAAAATAAAAACACATGTCGCTTATAAATATTTTTAAAAATCACGTCAGCAAGTTTCGTATTTTTTCTATTAAAAATTAATCTGAAAATGTGCCAGAAAATTTCGAGTTGTTGAGCATGGAAAAGTATTTTTTTTAATACCGCCTTAACATGATTCTGATAAAACCAGCTATTATATAAAAATGAAATAAAAACTCGTCAAAAGCGGCCAGATAAAACTGTTAAAGTGGATTTATATCTAATCCTGATTTAGTTTTTGTTGATGCAATTAATATACTTAACTTCGAAATCTACCTCCGCCTGTAGGCCGGGCCGGCAGGGATTTTTTAAATGACGAGAACACTATCACCATATACAGGGTTTTCAGATACTCATCCGACAAACTCCAAGGGTTATTAGCAGACATCAAAATGAACAAAAATTGCAACGGAACACGGTGTCGTAAACAACTTATTTAATCAAAAATATAGGGCGTTCTGCCCTATTTCAACTTGTGTTGACGGTAATAACTTTCGGAAAACTGAGGTATATTACAATGAAACTTTTAATAGACATGCTCGCTTTTGTTGTAAAAGGGATGACATCAAAAAATGTAGTAGAAGTTTCCATTACGCGCGCCAGCAGTATGCACTTGACGTTCCACATATTGGACAGCGATTACCAGTCCATACGGTACCATTGATTACTTGAGCACCCTGTTTTCCCAGAACTTTTCGTGATATCAAATTTCATACAAAACAATGAACATATCATTACATTTCCATTGCATTTTTATTTTTCTCAAAATTATTACCTTCAAGCCGACTTCAGTTAGGGTTTAACACCCTGTGTTTATGACTACATAAATAGTTTGTGATCTCCTGTTCCATTAAAATTTTTCTTCGTCTTGATGCCCCTAACGAACGCCCAGAGTTTGACGAATACATGAACATCTTGTATGTTATCTCAAATATCTTAACCCTTAAATGCCGGGTGTTGCTTTTCGCAACATACCCAATTTAGGCTCTAAAATACTATTAGAATAATATTGAAGCTATAATGCCTCATGTTGCCAATAAAGTACATTCTGAAAATATTATTAAATCGATTTTCAACATGTAGATGGCAACACTTGTGTTGTTAAGAATAAAGATAGATTTTTTTTTTCAATTGTTACTACTTGTTCCTTTTGTTTTGTTTGGAAGCTTGCGAAATACCCTATTTTGTTCTGCAGTGAGCAAGTAAAATTTATTTCTTATTATAGTTCCTCAAATTCTTGTGTGTTTAATACTACAGAACTTTATCAAGGAAAATTACTTTTTCAATTAAAGACCAGTATTGTCGATTAGTAACAAACTATTTTTTAGCCGTAAACCATACTTAAAACAAAATATGATTTTTTTAAGCATTTTTCCCACGTTTTACTTAAAAAATGAAAGCCGAAAAATATTATTACAATGATTTGTGAAAAATCAGGCATTTAAGGGTTAATATAGTTCCATTTCCTGAATACACATGTTTATGTTCATATGCATATTTCTATTTTATTCCAGATATAATTTCTCATATCTTGAGCATGAAGGCTGATTGCCTTTGTTCGTATGAACTTATTTTGTCTAACTAAAATATCGGCTTAAATAAATAATACGCTAGCTTGTTTTGGTTGCATGGCATCTCCTCTATATAATTCACTTTTAAGAATACACATATATCTAATCTATATTCATAGTGTATTTCGGTCTGTTATTTTCAGGAAATTGATTATACACAGGAAGTCGATCAGTCATTCAGTGAATTCCGGTAGTTTAACATGACATATATTTTTATGTTATGTTAACCCTAAAAGCAAAATTAATCCTGAGAGAAAATGTAGTTATTGATCACATTTATTTTCTCATAAAATGATGGTTATTATGAAATACACGATATTCCGGAGATTTTTGTAATCTGTAAAATATAATACGCATTTCAAATAACAAAAAATCCCCACTTGTTCGGCTACAGGCACATGTATATTTCAATGTTAAGTACTAATTTCAGAAACAAAAACTGAATCGAGATAGATATAAACCAAGTTTAACAGTTTTATCTGATCGACTTTGACGAGTTTTTAATTTCATTTTTCTGTAACAGCTAGTTTTATCAGAATCATGTTAATATGATATTTTTTTCTTCAACCCCTATTTATTTATTTTTATTTTTATTTTATTTTTATTTATTTTTTAATTTTTTTATTTATTTATTATTTTTTTTTTATTTTTTTTATTTTTTTTTTGCTATATGAGTTGGTCCTTTCAAAAACCTGTAAACCTAAAAGTTAAAGATAATATTAAGAAAATTTATAGTGAATTTAAGCGGATTGGATATCTTGTGAATTCACGAAGTTAGTAATTTTTTTCTTCTTCATCCCCATCCCCGTTTTTTTTTTTTGTTGTTGTTTGTTTGTTTTTTAAATTATTTTTGCTGTAAGAGTTGGCCCTATCAAGCCCCCCCCCCCCCCCCAAACCTGTAAACCTAAAAGTTGTAGATAATATTTAGAAGATTTATAATAAATTTAAGTGGATTTGATATCTTCTGAATTGACGAAGTTATGATTTTTTTTCTTCTTAAAACCATATTTTTTTAACCTCTTCAGCCTTTAATGATAGCCTTTAAGCTTTTAATGATAAAAAAAATCTGTCATACCGAAATTTTTGGACCTTTTCCTAGAAGTAATTATAGCTTTAAACTGATTTAATATGTATTATAATTAAGAAGTTATGTGGGTTTTTTTCTGTTTTCACAAAACCTCTTTCTATTTCCACCTACTTGGTTCGATTTTGCCCATTTAACGAACTTGACCAAAATTTTCTGCCCTTTGATTTTACGTATCAGTTTGGAAGACATTTGTGCAGAATTATGAAAGTTAATGAGTCCTTAAAAAAGTGATATATATATATATATACACACACTCACACTGATTTCCAAAAATTAAGGAAAAACAACAAAAATAGCAATTACTCAAAATGTTACATGTAGATTTTAATAAAACTGAGCCACAATATTCAACACATAGTGAGATATAAAATAACAATAAAAGAAATTACCAGACGATTGTCTTGTTTCAAAAATTAAAATAATTATAAAACTAACAAAATAATTGTTTCAGTTTGGTATAGGAAAAGTACCTCTAATATGGAGTATGATTACCCCTAGAAGCAATACAGCACATAGAGCGATGTTTTATACTGTCAGTTATGCAATCGATAAGTTCGCTGAGAAGTGCGAGCCATTGCTCTTGCAAAGCAGTTGTAAGTGTGGGAACGGTCAGATGAATGGGATTGAGAGTAGCAACATCTTCCTAAAGCATCCTAAACATGCTCGATGGAATTCAAGTCCGATGATCGAGCTGGTCATTCCATGCGCTGAATTGTTTGGTGCTGAAGATAATCTTCCAAGACGCAAGCCCCGTGCGGTCTAGCGTTGTCGCCCTGTAACAGGAAATCATTATCTATTGCGTCGACATAAGGGCGGACATAATCATCAAGAATTTCATCTCTGTGACGTGAGCATTCACAATTCCACGTGGACAGACATGGAGGTCTGTATATGTCCACCCAAAGAAATACCACTTCAAACATAGACACTCTCTCCTCCGTATGAATCTCTTTTACGAATGTTTTTATCGATGATAGCGTGTTCCCTGTTCTCTCCAAATCAAACAACGGCTACTATCGCTTTGGTAGCTAAACCGGGACTCATCCGTAAAGAGAACACGCCTCCATTGATCAGCCGTCCATTGGACATGTTGAAGTGTCCACTTTAAGCGTTCCCGATTAATTTTAACATAATTATCCCAATTAATATTAATCCAATTAATATTAATATTAATTAATCCAATTAATGTTAATAGTAATTAATCCAATTATTATTGGAATAATTGTGTTAAAATTAATCTAGTGTAATTACGTATCCAGCGATTTCTGGAGTTCCATTGCCTGAGATTTATTCTATTGTGTTGAACCAGGTTTCAGACCAGATGCTATAATCATTAAGGTTAAACTGGGTGACAAATTCCCACCAGATTAGTCCGGGATAGCTCAGATGGTAGAGCAATGACGGCTTCAGCCAGGAGATTCCTGGTTCAAATCCTGGTCCGGATATTTTTCGCCCAGTTGGAAATTTACATCTAATATAATTTGTTTACCAATTGGAATAATTTTGTTAAAATTAATCTAGTGTAATTATACGTATCCAGCGATTTCTATAGTTCCATTACCTGAAATTTATTCTGTTGATCTGAACCAGGTTTCAGACCAGATGCTATAATCATTAAGGTTAAACTGGGTGAAAACGTCCCACCAGATTCGTCCGGGATAGCTCAGATGGTAGAGCACTGACGGCTTCAGCCAGGAGATCCCTGGTTCGAATCCTGGGCCGGACATTTTTCGCCCAGTTGGAAATTTACATCTAACACTATTATAAGTTCTTATTACAATATCTTGAAAAGATTAGGTATAATTATAAACTTTTTAACTAAAAAAAGGAACTTCAATTACTGATTTTATATTAAATTCAAAATTTTGCCAGGAACTTTTGGCATACCCTGTATTAGCATACAAATCCCTCCAACGTAAAAATATATTTCTTCAAATGAAAAGCGAATGTACCATCTTGGGTGAATTTAAACGCTTTACAATTTTTATTTTTTTATTTTTCCACAGACTGTTTTATGCCATAAAAGTTTTTAAGGATTAAAACATTGGTTGTTGATTTTTCCCAACAACATTCCTAGAAACAAAACCGTATAAAGAAGGAAAAAAATCGTCATTTATACCAAACAGATAACGCTAACGTCACTTGATAAAAATCGTTAAAAATGATATATTTTAAAGATTATTATTATTATTTTTTTTTTTTTTTTGGTTGCATTTCTAAAAAAGTACTGAACCAATTTTGATGAAATTGAAATGGGATCAATTTGAGAATATCCTCTTTCAATAATTTAAAAAAAAAAAAATCACATGAAGCGGTCGCGTAGTTCCGGAGCAATAGGAGAACATACATAAAAAAATACATACGCGCCGATTCATAAACTGCTCTTTTACAGAAGTCGGTTAAAATTGGGTATTCCCTTATAAACAACAACAACAAAAAAATGATAATTCAGAAAACGTCCCCCTTATTAAGGATTTACATTTTAATTCGTTTAGCTTACAGTTTGGCAATGTCTCTGTGCCAGCATTCCTGTTATCGATGTCTGTAATAATATATTAAACTGGATTGTCGGAGTGTGATTTTGAGAAAAACATTTATTTATATGTTAATTTAATTATTTAGACGACATATACTCAAAAATGACATTTAAAATTCTTTTTCTATTTGTCCAGCATACTTTCAGAAAAGATTACATAATAAACGTAAATATATAAGGGACAGACAAACAATGTTTCTGGGTACAATTTCTAGTTTTCGCATTTCGATTAGAATAGTTTTTGAGAAATCTGGGGGAAATTTGGAAAAATCATCAGTCAACCAATCTTTCATAGTGCAAAATCGCGAAAACTAATTGATCAAATTTAAGGACAACAACAAGAATTAATCAATCAAACTAATTTTTAAGTACTTAAAAACTCGGGAACTAATTGATCAACTTTAAGAAAAAACCATGAGAATTAATCGATCAAACTATCTTAGAATACTTTAAAACTTAGGAACTAATTAATCATTTTTAACCCTTAAATGCGCGATTTTTTATTTTGTTTCGAAAAAATTATATATGATCCTCTGAAAGATTTATTACACAGGAAAAATAATGAAAAAAATTAGAGATATATTTTTCCTATAATACGTCAATCTTTTCTTCTGTCACACATCTGGAATACAAGTAAAAACCCTTATCGTGTGGCTGTTTTACGCTAAAATATTGCAAATTAGTAAATATTTTAATAAGTATGTATCCAAATACCTTGTTTTATATAATTATTTATTTTATAAAACTTAACCTTTAACTCTCTAATTCCCATAATAGAATACGGTCTAGAAATGACGTAGTTTAGAGAATCTGACTTTACACCAGAAATATTCAATGGTTAATTTCGCTTTATTTAATTACGGAATGTCTGATTTTTAATTAAAGCAAATATTGCTATTCTAAATTTCTGGTGTGAGTTAGGTACATGCGAATAAAAAAAATCTATTAAATTCAAAACAGTGTTGTTTGCATATAAGCAAAGCTGCGCACTAAAGGGTTAAGGAAAACCATGATAATTAATCTATTAACCAATATTTCAATACTTAAAATCTCGACAACTAATTGAATAATTCTAAGGAAAAACCACGAGAATTAATCAATCAATCAATCTTTCAGTATCTTAAAACTTGTGAACTAATTGATCAATTTTAAGAAAAACCACGAAAACAAATCAATCATCCAACCTTTGAATACTTAAAAACTCGGGAACTAATTGAGCAATTTTAAGGAAAAACCACGAGAATTAATCAATCAACCGATCTTTCAATGCTCAAAAACGCGAGAACTAATTGATAAATTTTAAGGAAAACCACAAGAATTATCATTCAACCAATCTTTCAATACTTCAAAACTCGAAAACTAATCGATCAGCTTTAAGGAATCTTACGACAATAGAATTTTCTAAATAAGATTTATAAATGATAATAATAAAAGTTTTTAACTTATGACTCACACATTTTAATTAAAAAACTAAATTTGCAAGTACTTTCTCCGAAAAACTCGAAAGAGATTTTAAAATACAAATGCAATACAGTTGGCTGCTACATGGCTAATTATGAGTTTAATATCACAAATGGCTTACTTTGACGGACGCTATTCAGCAAAATGTTCGACTACTAAAAATGTATTTTCTTAATATCATGAACATATCATTCTTTTTTTGATCTCCTCTTACCGATTTTGTTTCTATCCACCCTTTTTACTTTCTTCTATGTTTCCACGAAGAAAGTATTTGATTGGTGAAAATTTTCGACGGATTTACACGTTATAGGGGTCAGAGATCCCAAAAAACATGTTTTTACAAAATGTCTGTCTGTGGGTCTGTGAGTCTGTCTGTCTCTCTGTCTGTCCGTCTGTCTGTCTGTATGTGACACAAATTTTGTGGGCCCTCTATCTCAAGAACTAATGCACGGAATTTCACAAAACCTTAGATTCTGTTAGACCTTGATATAAACTGGTGCGGATTAGTTTTTGGTGTAAATCGCTCAACAGCTGGCGCTGCTGTGCTGCTTTTTTCACTATTTCCGCAATAGCTATATCTCAAGAACTAATGCACGGAATTTAATAAAAAAATTTATTCAGGTAGTCCCTGATATAAATTGGAGCTGAATAGTTTTTGGTATAAAGCGCCAAACAGGTAGCGCTGCTACGCTGCATTTACCAGGATTTCAGCAATAGGTCTATCTCAAGAACTAATGCGCGGATTTTATAAAACTTCAGATTCAGTTAGTCCTTGATATGAAATGATGCTGACTACGTTTCAGTGTAAATCGTGTAATAAGTGGCGCCACTGTGCTGCATTTTGTATGATTTCCTCAACAGCTCTATCTCAAGAACTGATGCATGAATTTTCATCACATTTCTGATTCAAGTATACCTTGATTAATATTGCTATTGATTCTTATATGTTAGTGTAAATCGCTCAACAATATGCACTGCTATGCTGCATTTGTCATGATTTGCCCAATAGCTCTATCTCAAGAACTAATGCACGAATTTTCCCCAAACTTCATATTCAGTTAGATGTTGACATAAGTTGATGATGATTAGGTTCTGGTGTAAATCACTTTATAGGTGGCGCTGCTATGCTGCATTTTGCTGGATTTACACGATTTCAGCGATATTCATACCTCAAGAACTAATGCACGGAATTTCATCTTTTTTTAATCTTCACGATGAGCATAGATTGCCTTTTAATTTTGGCACAGTGATAGTGAATTCCAAAGTATTGACATGTATGAGATAGAAGAAAGTTTTGAGATTAGTACACCCGACTAGTTTCCACGTAGACTGGTTTAAAATTTTAAATTGAAATAGAATGTTGTTTCATATTGTATGTAATTTTTAATTCAAAATAACATGGTATAAGAAATGATTTGAAAAGAAGAGAATTAACGAAAACATAGGGTGGGTTTGTTTAAAAATTTATAATCATTACCTTTATTGATTCTTCACTACGGTGGGTAATTGCACACTGTTCGTTAAAAAACATTTTTTTAGCAATCGAAAAACTTTCAGACGAAACTGTGTGTTTATTTGTATTTACTTAAGTAAGTTTTAAGTTTTAAATTTATATTTCAATAAGAAGAATAAGAGATTTGTGTTCAACTCATAAATTGGAATTTTGAAGGTTATTTACGTAATTTCTAATGGATTGAAAAATCGGAACATCACAGTACTTAAAGAATTATATATATCAAGAAAATTTCAATTTAGAAAAGTACTTCTGTTCTTTCAATTGTATTTAATGAGCATGTGTATGCTTTTCCTTAATTTTCCTTAATTAGTTGTTCTCTTGTGTACGTGCCTTGGAGTACTCCTTCGTATTTATAAAATATGTACATGTATAAATTAAAAATATATGTAATGTACAAGACATAAAATAAACGTAATAAAAATAACAAATTCCCTTTTTCTACTTATATATCTTACTCTTTCTCAAATTAGTATAAACAAAAACTAATAAGAAAAGAAAGTAATTTTCAAAATAAAGATATTTTAATATGGCCTGTTAAATAATTTTAATGTATTATCACATACAATATTTCAAAATTTAAAATTTGATTTTCACAAAAGATCATGTTTCATCACAGACCTAAAATGGACAATGTGTACTTGGAATATTTAATTTCGGTTAAATATTAAGATTAAAGAAGATGAAGTACACTGTAATAATAAAGGAATTTGATATATATCTGATTTAAATAGATAAAACACTTAAGGACAATTAAATTACCTGAAAGAAAATCTAATAAAAACGTGATAAGAAAGAACGTATAATTGATATAAAATATCTCTTAAAAAATTATTAAAAAATTAATTTTGAACAAATCAATGGTGATAAAAATGACTATGAATGAAAAATTGGATTATAAACCTTAAATAGTTTAGTTAAAATAACTGAGCTGAAGCATTTATCTAGAAATATAAATCTATTATCCATTAGCGCTATGTTTTATATAATTTATTGTGTAATTATTTTACAAACATGAGTCTCAATTTTATTTTTTCTTGTCTTTGAAAATGATGGATTCAATATACGAGTAATGTGTATTTAAAAGGATTTTTTTCTAATTAAAAAAGAAAATGAAGGCAAGACGAGGAAGTTAATAAAACAACGAACTCAGTTTCGTGTCATGTCCATAGTCCCCAACTTTTAATCATTTTGGTCATAATTTTTTAATTGAAAACTTTGTCTTATTTATTCGTAGAGCATCTTAGTATTAGCTAACAAGTTCTATTCGAAAAAAGTGGTAACGAAAAATCGTGAAAGTTGGCAGCTTTGTTTTGTCCAGTAATATTTCTTTTTCTATGGAATAAAGATGTATTCGAAATGTTCTCTTTCATATACAATAATGTTAAGGTTTTTTGCATGGCAACCCCCATAGAGACTAGTGTGCAAGTTGGTAACAGGATGAACTACTCAAATAGCAAAGTGTGGCGTCCACATCTGGCGTACTATCCTCTTCTACCGAATAAATTTGAAAAGCTCATCAATTAAACCTTTACTTTACTTATCGCAGTTTTCAGGTATATATATTACGCTATCATATGTGCCACAGAAATCGCGATTATTTGTTAAGGGGACGGTGGAGTTTAAAATCCTTAAAAATATTTTTTTTTATTTTTGTAAATTTCAACTTAAATATTATTCAAGGGTACATTATATACATTATGGCATGCATTTATCACAAAAAATTTAAAAAAAAATTTATTTTTGAGAAAAAAATTGAATTTTACGCGTCGTCTTAGAAATCTTCGAAATGCCCCATGCGTCTTCCATATCAATGAAATTCCCCAATATTTTTTATAAAGTTTGGTTTATATATAGAAATAAAATAGAGCATCGAATTTTGCATATTTGAATTTAAAGGTTTAAAAAAAATGAAAAATTTTGAAATTTTTTCGAAAAATTTTTAAAATTTCAAATTTTTTCAATTTTTTTTTTATTTTTTGTAAATTTCATCTTAAATATTATTGAAGGGTCCATTATATACATTATGGCATGCATTTATCACAAAAAAAAAGTTAAAAAATGTTTTATTTTTGAGAAAAAAAATGGAATTTTACGCGTCGTCTTAGAAATCTTCGAAGTGCCCCCTGCGCGTTCCATATCAATGAAAATCCCCCAATATTTTTTATAAAAGTTTGATTTATATATAGAAATAAAACAGAGCATCAAATTTTATATACAGCAAACCCTCGATTTAACGGACTTCGGTTCAACGGACTTCGGATTCAACGGACTAATTAAAAAAAAATTAAAATTAAAATTAAAAATTAAAGAAAAATTAAAGTAAAACAAGTGGGTAAGTGTGATCGCAGATCGCACAGAGGGTTTCGTTTAATATCCCTTTTAATATCCCTTTTACACTTTATCTTTAAATTAACAAATCAAAATCGTTAATTAAAAATTATTCCCCTCTTCCTAACCTGAAATTCAACGCCCGTATTTCAAATTTTTATATTTGACAAATGTCAAATATTTATTTATCACTATTATTTACTGGAAGCCTCCATGATAAAACAGCTTCTAAAACGATGAAACACGCTTCGAAAGAAAAGAAAAAAAAGTATTACTGCCCCCCTCCCCCTCCCCTACTTGAGAATCAACACGCAACCCTCTTTTAAACTTTTATATGTAAAAAATCAAGCAATGAACAACGACAAAGCATTTCTTTTTACTATTTTTAAAAAGCGATTTCTCGGTAAAATAAAAAAAATATATATTTATTATATCTGTAGCGACAAAATGTCTCGTGATCAAATGAACGAAACCTTAAAAAAGAAGAAAGAACACGAAACGCCGAAAGCGCGCGCTTTGATTCTCACTGCAGCGTGGTTTTCGTTCTAAGCATGCGCAATGATGCTGGCGACCTATGCGGCCATGTGATATGCTTTTCGTTCTATGCATGCATAAAAGTTGCATATGTGTTAATTCGTTTGTATTTCACTACCAATATTGTATTATTAAAAGTAATGTATTGTGTTTATATATATATATATATATACAGTAGTATATATGTATATACAATATATATATTTATGTATATACATATATTGTATATATACAATACATGTATATACACTGTATATGTTGTATATATATATTATATATACTATATATGTAATTTGCACTGTAATAATATATATATGTACTATAATTATAACAAAATAATATTATAAATAGTACTTTGCGATTTAACGGACTTTCGATTTAACGGACACATCTTAGTCCCAATTAGTCCGTTAAATCGAGGGTTTACTGTATTTGAATTTAAAGGTTAAAAAAAAAAAAAAATCGAAAATTTTTTGAAATTTTGATTTTTTTTTTTAACCTTTAAATTCAAATATATAAAATTCGATGCTCTATTTTATTTCTATATATAAACCAAACTTTTATAAAAAAAAAAAAAATACTGAGGATTTTCATTGATATGGAAGACGCATGGGGCATTTCGAAAATTTCTAAGACGACGCGTAAAATTCCATTTTTTTCACAAAAATAATTTTTTTTATGATAAATGCATGCCATAATGTATATAATGTACCCTTGAATAATATTTAAGTTGAAATTTACAAAAATAAAAAAAATATATTTTTAAGGATTTTAAGCTCCACTGTCCCCTTAATTGTTTAATGGCAACGCCCGAATGAAACGCATCTCATTGGTTATTGAACAGTATTTAATGCATTTTCATACTTATAAGGGGGTTACCACAGGGGGGACCCTGTTCTGTCGCCAAATGCCGCCACGTTTGTCACCAATTTGACGATTTGCTATGCTATGTCGAATGATCATTCTTTTCTTCTACAGAATAACGAGATATTCAGATTGTTCACTTTCAGGGATTGTAATTTTTTTTTTTTTTTTTTTAATTGGGAAAACACATAGACAATAGTGTGCAGATTGCTAAGATTGCTAATAAGGTGGACTACCCAAATAACAGAGTACGTAAATCACATCTGGCATATTATCTTCTTTTATTAATTAAATTTGTCAAATTCAACAATTAAACCATTATATTTTTCAGAGAAAAAATACATAAAATATAAGAAATTTCACATTTTAGTCAGATTGCTGATCAGTTTCATTCCTAGGCTACATTCGCATGGCAATTATAGTGCCAACTCCAATCATATTTGCAAATTTATTCACTGTCGATTATTAAGTAGACTGAGTTTATACCGCGTGCGCCAAAAGTTGAAATTGCGTTGTAATTTTGGTTATAAAAACAAGTAATATAAAAATTTTGTTTTTAAAGTCAATTCCTACTTAGGCCCTCAAAGAAAAATTTAATATAATCCTTTAAGCTAATATTAGTTTTTGTTGCATTAAAATATCTCAATTTGTTGATTTTCTATAAGCAAGTAGGTTTACAATAGAACTCTATGGGAATTTGGCGAAATATTAGAGATATCGCCAAGTTGTCGTCACTTTTGGCAACTCATTTTGGCCGCCAAATTTGGCGATATATCGCCAAGTTGGCGACAAACTTGGCGGTATTTGGCGACAGAACAGGGTCCCCCCTATGGTAACCCCTTATTGAAAATACTTTCATTGATCTTCAATAACCAATGGCCGCCATTTTGTTTCCCATGCAAAACTAAAATTAATTAATTAAAATTTAATTAATTAATTAATATTTGAAAAAACTGTATTAACATCAATTGTCATCCAGTACAAGTTTTAAAAAATTTATTTCAACTTGATAGGGTGAATAATGAGTATTTTATTAACGACTGCAAATTTGAACAAGATAAATAAATATATAAATAAATATAGGGAGAGTGTGAGCTAATAGTAGGAATGAATGAATAACAGCCCGTGGCTCCACGATATACACTGCTCAAAACAATTAAAGGATATTTGAAGTTTTATATAAAATAAAGATATAAACGAAATTTTTTTTGCCGAAAATAGAAGAAGAGAATCACAAGTGCAAATTTTTCTGGTTTTCAAACTGTGGAGTATGCAAATTTTGAGTTCGACGTCAAAAACGTCGCTTCAGCGGCAGCGAATGAAATTTGACTTTCAGCTGGATAAAAGAGAATGAAGACAAGGATAATCGGCATTCAGTGATTGCTTTGTTTCGATGAGTACGATGTCTCAGCGAAGTCATTTGACAGATTCAGAAGCTTTGAGAATTGTTGGTAGGTTAGAAGGGGGCCAAACTCAAGCCGAAGTAGCGCAAGCCATTGGAGTGTCACAAAGTGTCATTTCCAGGATCTGGAACCGTTTTTTGGAGAGTGGGTGTGCAGGCCGAAGACCAGGGCAAGGTCGTAGGCGGGCAACAACGCCCAATGAAGATCGGTATTTAGCGTTAACAGCTCGGAGACACCGAACCATGAACGCTACTCTTCTCCAACAACACCTTCGCTCGGCTACAGGCACCACGATTTCAACTCAGGCTGTCCGAAACCGGCTCCATGCTGTAGGTCTGTATGCTCGCCGACCGATGGTATGTGTTAGATTAACATCAATGCATCGTCGCGACCGCAGGGAGTGGGCAACCGAGCATGTCAACTGGAGGAGAAATGAATGGAGCAATATTCTGTTTTCTGACGAGTCCCGTTTTTCTGTGCATCCGGATAATAGGCGTATTTTCATCTGGAGGGACCGTGGCAGTAGGAATAATCCTGCGTTCGTGCACGAAAGTGTCAGATTTGGCGGTGGAGGAGTGTTGGTGTATGGTGGCATCTCCATTGACGGGCGCACTGACCTCTACATCATTCGAGATGGAGCTCTGACTGGTCGCCGATATAGGGTTGAGATCCTCAGACCTATTGTTGTCCCTTACGCTGCAGCAATCGGAGATAACTTCATTTTAATGGACGATAACTGCAGGCCACATCGTGCAAACCTGGTGGAGGATTTCCTTTTCGAGGAAGGAATCGTTCGAATGGAATGGCCAGCGTGTTCTCCAGACATGAATCCAATCAAGCACGTTTGGGACGCTCTAGGAAGGCGGGTTTCTGGCCGCCAACAACCCCCACAAACTCTCCAAGAACTGGAAAGAGCTCTTCTGGAAGAGTGGAGCAGAATACTCCAACTCGTCATTAATAGCCTTATTGAGTCCATGCCTCAAAGGTGTTCAACGTTGCTGGCCGCCCGTGGAAACCATACCCCCTACTGAAAATGATTTTCTTTGAAGAAAACACTTTTTCTTATTCTTTTTTTCTCATATGCACAAATTGTGTTTTTTTCCTTTAGTACACAAATGCGCAATAAAATGCATTTTTTTCTGCCAAACATGTGTAATTTATTCTCATATAACCTACTATGTCTGTCGACCATGTATCAATCAGCTAAACAGTTTACCAGATACAAAATCCACCTAAAACTGCAATATCCTTTAATTGTTTTGAGCAGTGTATTAAACAATAGTGTGCCACGCGAAAAACAGTAACTCTGATCCAAACCTTAAAACCTTGCCATTGCAAGACATTGAAATGTTGTATTACAAATGTATGCCAAGAATGTTGTTAATGTTTTATAAACTCTATATTATTGATAAAATTCTATAAACATTTCAAGAAAAGAAGTGATAAAAATAAAAAATAAAACTATTAATATAATCTTTGAAAACACATAAGATTTTTTAAATTTATTTAAAAAAAAAACAATTATTTTCTGATACTACATGATTTTAAAATCTGAAAATACATAATTTTGATTAAACATTTTAGAAATTATAATGCATGTAAATTTGTACCAAAGTTGACAAAAATTTATAAACTTTCAACAATAATTATTTCGATAAGATTTACTTAAATCTGGTTATAATTCTTAAAAATATTTCACAAATCTCTTAAAATCTAAATTAGATTCCAAAATCAATAGAAAATCTTTTAAGAGGTACAAAATTCTGTAATATTTAAAAAAGTATATCATTAATGATTTATAAATCATATCAAAATGCAGTTATATGATATTATAAGCGGTAAAACCCTTTTTGTTTAATTCTTTATAAATGTTGACGAAGACACATATTTCGTTTCATGGATTTATCAAATTACTACTGCATTTACTTCGAATTTGTCTTATTAAAGTTAAGTATTTGAATTTATTTCATGCCAATGATTATCCAATTATACATTATTAATGCAAAGTGTTTAATCTTGTTAAAGATAAATGGGTAACTATCATATTTCCAATAAAAATTATTGGATTTACTTTAGGTGAACGGTAAGATTTAATGATTAAATAATGATTCAGCAATAGGAGATATTCTGAGAGGGTATTTAAATATTAATATGTAGAAATAAATTAATTCAAAGTATTAAATAACTGTATTTCAAGAGTAAATTTCTCTACGATTTCTTTTTCTGAATAATTGAAAGGAAAGTATAATTTTAAGCTGGTGGAATAATGTTATGAAGTTATGAAGCTCTCTCAACCTTATTAACTAATAACTTTTTATTGATCTCTAATAATTGACTGAAGTTCAACACCAACAAGCTTGACCAGATGAAATGAATTCTGTATCTCAAGGCTCCACTTAAATGCAAAGGAGGTACTTCTGACGCATTTTTGAATTTATTTTTGTTAGTTAATTAGCTGGTATTCTTGTTCAGAAACTATTTAACCCTTTGTGACTTGACAACTCCGATTTGAAAAAATATTTACTCAGATCTTGGAACACATCATTTTAAACATGTAAAAAAACAGATAATAAAGAAGGTACTTTCTTTACATCTGCAATAAACACAAAATTGCATATTTCTTAAAAATGCTGCAAATTTACTAATACAAAATGGTAAAGTATACGAACTTACCATTACAAAAAATAAAATTTTGCACGTCATCAGCCTTTTTAATAAAAAAAATATGAAGTTTATTTTAGTAATAACGATAAGAAATTGCTCAAAATAATTGGCAAATAAAACTTTGGAAAGAAAAATTAACTAAGTATCCCCAACTAATGAAAATTCTATGAACAATTTATATCAACTGTTGTATTGGAGATAACAGCAAAAAATGAAATCGCCTTTTAAAACCGACTGAATAATTAATGTAAACTTTTTGTGTATGTTGCAAATATGCAACGCGGTGTGATGCAAAGTGTTAATCGAAGAGAATTTTAATTTTCTGGTACCGGCAGAAGATATTTCAGAAAATACTGTCAAAGTAAGCGTTTTGAACAACAGACACACTCTAAAAAATAAATGCGTAAGTTTACACATTAAAACAGGTGCACTGATTATAAAAAAACGATTTGTCTATACGTGTAAAGTGGCATGTAAATTGTCAAATACACATTGTGGTGTATCAATTTCAAAATACATGTTTTACATACATATTTTAATAGCACATTAAGCAGCTTAAGTGTGTAAAATATTATTAAATAATTCAGAAATACACAGTTTAACGTGTAATTGCAAGTAAGTACACATATATTTGTGTAATAAATATACAAAAATGATGGATTTTGGGTACATAGTACATAACCTTCTAGTTTAGGATATAAATTTCAAATTAAGTATTTTTATGGTCGCAAAACAAATTTGCATGTATTATTGTTTAAGAATTGTATTAAGACACATTTGTCGTATTTTACAGTGTACAATTAAATGTTCAAGAAAGTCATAAGGATTAAATAGATACAATTCTCTAATTAATAGGAAAACCCTCCGAAAATCAGTGTTAGCAAATGAAACGTTGTTGTTTTAAATGATTCTCTAATTTCGAATATATATTTGTTTCCGAAATTCCTAAAGATAAAAAAATGTTCTCGGAATCGTAGGTAAGGCAGTTGAGGTTATTGTATATTTTTGCTTGTTGTTATATTTTTCTAGATTTCGAAACGCTCGTCTGTTTTTTGAAGAATACAATTAAAAGATAAAGGAAGTATGGCAATTGAAAAGCCATTTTCATTTCCCTAATAAATAATTTTAAAAAAATCAACTTTCGTAGTGGTATTAGTTTTTTCAATCTCTAACAGAAAAATTAAATTATTTTCCGGTGGTTGTTTCAAATCAATAAATTTAATAGAATCTTTTCAATTATATTGGTTTTTGATGATTCTAAAGATAAAGAACGTTTTTTAAATCATGGGTAAAGGACTATGCATCTATAACATTATCACTTTAGGGGGAGGGGGATCTGGTGCATGATATCGTAAGATATCTCTAGTGGGAGGGGGTTGTCTTTTGATATCGTTATCATTTTTTATCCAACCAAAATTTTCATTTTTTATTTGTAACTTGGTCTTAACATCAAAATAGTATGCTATCTTTTTTTAGTCTGCTATTAATTTTTATGGGAACACAAAGTTATCATTTTTTATCCATTTTTATTTGTAACTTGGTTTTTACATCATCGTAGTATGTTATCTTTTTAACACTTTCCAACAAAGTTGAAAAGTGTTTATGCATTCGGTTTATCTGTCCGTCTGACCGTCTGTGCACGCTCTAATTCCAGTAAATATACTCGGATTTTCATGCAGTTGATAAAGGTTATTTAGGGTCACCAAAGCATGTTTGGTATTGTATATGAAGTATGTAGGACTAATAGTTCATTTACAGGGGCACTCAAAAGTATTCATTACATTATGGTACATGGGGGAAAATCATTTGCAGAGTATTTTAATGATATTATAATATTTCAAACTGTATTGAAACTGATATAAATCACTGAATTTCACTACGATCACGTTAGAACAGGGCATTCATAGCATTTTTTATTCATTTACAGGGACACACAAAAGAAATCCGTTACAATACTAAAAGAAAAACATTTGTCTATTTTTACAGTGTACAGTTAAACGCTCAAAGAAGTCATGAGTATTAAATGGACTTTTCAATTCTGTAATTAATTTTAAAACAAAATGCAACTTCTGTATTCATATCGGTGTTTTCAATCTCTAACAACAAAATTAAATTATATCTCGATGAGTGTTTGAAACCGTTAAATTTAATCCAACAGTTTCAATTATATTGGTTTCTGATGTTTCTAAAGGTAAAAGAACGCTTTTCGAAATAATAGGTAACTCGAACGAGGTTGTTGTATATTTTAGTTTTTGGTTATCTTATATTTTTCTATATTAAGAAATATTTGAGTTTTTTACAGTATACAATTAAAGGTTCAAGGAAGTCATGAGGATTCAACAGACGTGTTCCATTCTCTAATTAATAATAAAAAAAGAAATTTCAACTTCTGTGGTGATATCTGTTTTTTCAATCTCTAACAGCAAAATTAACTTATACCTGAATGTGTGTTTCAAACCTAGGAATTTAACACATTCATTTCAATTACATTAGTTTCTGATTATTCTAAAGATAAAGAACCCTTTTAGGAAACATAGCTGACTCCAAAGAGGTTATGTATATTTTAGTTTGTGGTTACATTAATTTTTTCTAGATTAAGAAACATTTGCTTTTTTTTACAGTGTACAGTTAAACGCTCAAAGAAGTCATGAGTATTAATTGGACTTTTCAATTCTGTAATTAATTTAAAAACAAAATCCAACTTCTGTATTAATATCAGTGTTTTCAATCTCTAATAACAGCAAAATTAAATTATATCTGAATGAGTGTTTGAAACCGTTAAATTTAATCCAACAGTTTCAATTATATTGATTTCTGATGTTTCTAAAGATAAAGAACGCTTTTCGAAATTATAGGTAACTCGAAAGAGGTTTTTGTATATCTTCGTTTTTGGTTATATTATATTTTTCTATATTAAGAAACATTTGTCTTTCTTACAGTATACAATTAAACGTTCAATGAAGTCATGAGGATTAAATAGGCATGTTTCATTCTCTAATTAATAAAAAAAGAAATTTCAACTTCTGTGCTGATATCTGTTTTTTCAATCACTAACAGCAAAATTTACTTATACCTGAATGAGTGTTTCAAAACCAGGAATTTGTTATAATCCTTTCAATTCTATTGGTTCCTGATTATTCTAAAGATAAAGAACGCTTTTAGGAAACATAGGTAACTCCAAAGAGGTTATTGTATATTTTAGTTTGTGGTTACATTTAATTTTTCTAGATTAAGGAACATTTTTCCATTTTTACAGTGTATAGTTAAACGCTCAAAGAAATCATGAGTATTAAATAGACATTTTCAATTCACTAATTAATTTTAAAAAAACAACAACTTCTGTACTGATATCAGTGTTTTCAATTTCTAGCAGCAAAATTAAATTAGATCTCGATGAGTGTTTCAAACCATTAAATGTAATCCCATCTTTTCAATTACATTGGTTTCTGATGTTTCTAAAGATAAAGAACGCTTTTCGAAATCATGGGGAACTAAGAAGAGGTTATTGTATATTTTCATTTGTGGTTATATTATATTTTTCCAGATTAAGAAACATGTGACTTTTTCTTACAGTGTACAATTAAGATTTCAAGGAAGTTATGAGTGTTAAATGGATTTTTCAATTGTCTAATTAATATTTAAAATATCTAACTTCTGTATTGATATGAGTGTTTTTAATCTCTAACTGGAAAATTAAATTATATCTCGATGAGTGTTTCAACCATTAAATTTAATCCAATAGTTTCAATTATATTTGTTTCTGATTTTTGTAATGATGAAGAACGCTTTTCAAAATTATAGGCAGCACGGAAGAGGTTATTGTATATTTCCGTTTGGGATTATATTATATTTTTCCTGATTAAGAATCAATCAGGGCTGCGAAGTCGGAGTCGGCCCATTTTTGAACGAAAGAGTCGGAGTCGGAGTCATCCATTTTTTCCACCGAATCCGATGCCCTGGAATCAATTGTTTCTTTTACAGTGTACAATTAAAAGGTCAAGGAAGCCACGATGAATAAATAACCATTTTCAATTCTCTAATCCAACATCTGTGTTGATATCGGCGTTTTCCATCTATACCAACAAAGTGAAGTTATCCCTTGATGAGTATTCTAGTAAATTCACGAATTTAATCCAGTCGTTTTTCTGATTTTTTTTTTTTTAAAGATAATAATGAACTCTTTTCGAAATCACACGTAGCTTTGAAGAACTTGCTGTATATATTTATTTGTGGTTGTATTATATTTCTCGAGTTTAAGAAACATTTGTCTTTTTTTCAACAATTAAAACTGCAATGAAGTCATAATGATTAAACAGACAGTATTCAATCCTCTAATTAAAAAAAAATTATAATTAAAAAATGCCACATCTGTACCGATATCAGTGTTTGCAATCTCTATCAGCAAAATTAAATTAAACCTCGATGAATGTTTCAAATCCAGGAATTTAAACCAATCATTTCAATTACAGTGGTTTCTGATTATTCTCAAGATAAAGAACGCTTTTAGAAAACACAAGTCACTCCAAAGAGGTTATTGTATATTTTAGTTTGTGGTTACATTATATTTTCTAGACTAAGGAGTATTTGTCTTTTTTTACAGTGTACAATTACACGCTCAAAGAACTCATGATCGTTAAATAGATATTTTCAATTCACTAATTATTTTTAAAAAAAATTCAACTTCTCTACTGATATCAGTGTTTTCAATCTCTAACAGGAAAATTAAATTATATCTCAGTGAGTGTTTGAAACCTTTAAATTTAATCGAATAGTTTCAGTTATATTGGTTTCTGATTCTTCTAATGCAAGGAACTCTTTTCGAAAGCATAGGAAAGTCGGAAGACGTTATTGTATATTTTCATTTGTGGTTATATTATATTTTTCTAGATTAAGAATCAATTGTCTTCTTTTAGAGTGCACAATTAAAAGGGGGTGGAAGCCATGATGAATAAAAACCATTTTCAATTCTCTAATTCAACATCTGTGTTGATATCGGCGTTTTCCATCTATAACAACAAAATGAAATTATACGTCCATGAGTGTTTTAAAAAATGCAGGAAATTAATCCAATCGTTTAAATATATTAGCTTCTGATGTTTCCAAAGATAAATAACTTTTTTTTAGATCCTACGTAGCTCGAAATAAAGTTGTTGCATACATTCGTTAGTGGTTATATTATATTGCTCTATTTTAAGAAACTTTTGTCGTTTTTTACAACTATTAAAACTTCAATGATGTTATTAACGTTAAACAAACAATTTTCAATTCTCTAATAACATTAAAGAAAAAATTAATTTCTGTACTGTGTCAGTATTTTCAATCTCTAACAGTAAAATTAAATTATACCTGAATGAGTGTTTGAAATCCAAGAATTAATACAATCGCATTACATGTATTGGTGTAATTCGATAATTCAATAATTCATACGTTTCTAAAGATAAAGAACGCTTTTCGAAATCATAGGCAACTCGAAAGGGATTATTGTATATTTTCCCACATTAAGAAACATTTACTTTCTTTTTACGGTGTACATTTAAAAGTTCAGGGAATTGATGAGGATTAAATAGATATTTACATTACTCTAATAATTTTTTTTTAATCCATGTTTTGTACTAATAGAATTTTGAACTAATATGTTTTCAATGTCAAATAGCAAAATTAAATTACAGTGCGTGTAAAAACTTTAAGGACAGCCAAAAATATTATTATTATTATTATTTTTTTTTTTTTTTTTTTTTGCTAAATTTCAAATCAGATGAAAAAAAGTTTACCCTAATGTGTATTATAAAGTTGAAAAGCTAATAAAAAAGTCAATAAAATTCATCTGGAAGTATATTATTACGAAAATAAAGTAATTGTACAAAAAAAAACACTATTTCTGCCTGTGTAAAAACTTTAAGAACAGCAAAATAAAAACAATACAGTAATGAAGAAACAAATACTTAATATATTGTGCATCCACCGTTGCGTTTAATGAGTGCAAATATTCCATCTGTCATGGACATTATTAATTTCTGGAACAGTTCGGGGTTGATTTTGTACCATTCATCTTCAATCGTAGATCTGAGTTCTGAAGCTGGGAAATGTCTTCCCTTTTTATAAACTCGTCTTGCTAGATCTCGACATAAGTTCTCGAAAGGGTTTAGATTATGACTTCTGGGTGGCCATTGCAAAACTTCAATATTTTTCTTCTGGAACCAGAGTTTTGTCTCACGGCTTGTGTAGATAGGCGAATTGTCTTGCTGATAAATCCATTTTTCTCCTGCCAGAAGTGTTGCAAGAGGTGAAAGATGGTCAGAAAGAGTATTTTGATATGCTTTGAATTAACTTTTCCTGAAAGAAATGAAAGCAACCTCACGCCGTTGAACTAAAAAGCAACCTCATGTCATAATCGATGCTCCACCTAACTGATGTTTTGAGACAATTTCTTTTTCTTTTCTCAAATAATGTCAATAATATTTCCAGCCATGAAGACCACGAGTCGTTAATTCCCAAATTGGCTCAGACGAACTCAGCAATCTGATTGTTCGTTAATATTAATATTTTGGATTACTTTACTGTGATTTTGATCAAATTTAACAAAAACAAAATCAATTTAAGTCATTATAATTGCATTCTATTTTACATTACACTACTTCCTAACAAAATAAATATAATTTTCTACGATATAAATATCAGTTTTACCCAATCAGATTGCTGAGCTCGGTTGAGCCAATTTGGGAATTAACGGCTCGTATGAAGACCACCTAAATTCCATTTCTTTTCATAGGAGAAAATAACCTGCAGCCATTTGTCGTCCCAAGTAGTCACTTGTCTTGCAAACTGTAAACGCTAGGCTTTGTGGCTAGTCAGTAAATGGGGTTTACACAATTTTGCCGTGCTTTGGAAATTCCCAGATCGATTAATTGTATTTCAGATTTTTTTTTTTTTGTTGTTGTTGTTTGTTTTGTTTTTTGTTTTTGTTTTTTTTTTCACACTTTGGGCCTAGTTGTTAGTAAAATTGCTTTACATGAGTATTTTCCAGTTGATGCTAACTTTAAAACTCTCCTTTAATCTCTGGATTACAAGGCTTTTTGGTCTACTTTAAGGGTGTATTCAAAAAAATATTTTTCCACCCTCAACAGCTCGAAATTTTCTGAGACATTTTCAGACTCATTTTTAAAAGAAAAAACATGAAACTTGCTGGGGTGATTTCTGAAGACATGTTTAACATGCCGTGTGATTTCATTTTCAGCTCAATTAATTAGAATTTGATTTTTAAACAATTATTTTCTCAGTATGACCATTTTTTTCATTCACATATCGCCCGCAACTGAAAATTCGGTTCAAAACACCAACTTTGACAGCGTTTTTTACAGCATTTTCTGCATTTATCAAAAAATTAAGAAGCACGGCACATTATATAGTTTCTAAATAAGAGAATTTCCCAGTTTGATGCGTTTGAGAGCAAAAAGGAATTTTAAAATGAATCAGGAAATAAGCAGTTTGGATCGGAATACACCCTTAAGCCGTTTTTTCCCCATACTTGTCTTTTAACCTTAAAAAATTGTTGATGACGGTTTTAGATTTTCCTATCTTTTTGCAATGGACCTACAACTCATTCCTGACAAAACAAAAGATTCAACAGCACCTTTTTCATATTCAGTCAGTTTACCTGCTTTTGCTTTATTATACAATTAACAAAACTCTTAATGGAAAACGTCAGAAAAAGCACTATGCAGAAGAGTTTTTACTGGGCAATTGAATAATAATTAGAGATCGACCGAAAATTCGGTTTCGTTTTCAGCCCAAAATTTGAATTTCCCCGAAAAAACGCTTTCGGCGTTGAAAATTCGGCCGTGAAGAAATTCGACAGAAACTACAGTATTCCAAAATTCTCGTTTCTTCCTACGGAAATTTTCGACATTACTCAGCTTTATCGGCTCAAATGAGACTATTTGTTGCTACGAACTGTTTATAATTATTACTGTTTATAATTATCAGTCATGAATGACTCAAGACATGAATGCAAATTATAAAGCGAGTAATGCATATATAACTAAACTTTTTCATGTTCTCATTAAAAGCTGCACACATAACAGTAATAGAAAATTTTCAGTTTGAAACCGCAGAAGTATTTCGAATACTCTTTGTGAAAGTTTTATTATAACAGATGATCATTTACAGAAATCATTATAAAAGATAAATCGATTTGTGTATACATAAAATTAAAACATTTTTTAATTAAATGAAATTCGTATAGTTAGAAATTCTTTCTGTATTGTTCATGAATTAATTACGTTTTATTTTATACAAAAAAAAAAAAAAAAATGTTTCCGGTCTAAAGCACAGAGAGCCAATTTGGGCCACATGCATAATTAATAAAATTATGTATATTTAATATTTAATAAATACGTATAATTAATTAATAATTATGTGTATTTATGCATTTATTAATTACTTTAATACATTCAATTTTATTACTTTAAAAAAAATGGACATTTTCGTTTTCGTTTTTGGCCGAAAATAGGAAGATCACAGAAATTTGCTTTCGGTCTCGGTTTCGCCCTTAAAAAACTGTTTCGGTCGATCCTTAATAATAATTATGTATAATATTTCTATAAAAAAAAAAAAATACTGGTGTCCTTAAAGTTTTTACACAGTCAAAATTAACGTTTTTTTTGTTTTGTTTTTTTTTTGCATAATTATTTTTTCGCAATAAAAAGGACACGGATACATTTTGTTCTCTTTTATATTACTATTTCCACTTTATGATCAACATTAAATTACCATTTCACTTGT
Source organism: Maratus speciosus (assembly GCA_963932465.1). Taxonomy (NCBI): domain Eukaryota; kingdom Metazoa; phylum Arthropoda; class Arachnida; order Araneae; family Salticidae; genus Maratus; species Maratus speciosus. Next base: position 91,002,934 of record OZ010799.1, read on the forward strand.
CGCATTTTAAATTTATCAAACTTTTTACAATTTTTTGCAGTCCTTAAAGTTTTTGCATGCACTGTATAACTAGATGAGTATTTAAAATCCGACAGTTAATCCAATCGCTTCAAATTAATTTGTGTAATTTAATAACTCAAAAATTCTGATGCCTCTAATGATAAAGAACGCTTTTAAAAATAATAGGCAATTCGGAAGAGGTTATTGTCTATTTTCCTTTGTGGTTATATTATATTTTCCCACATTAAGAAACATTTGTTTTCTTTTTAAGGTGTACATTTAACCCTTCACTGCATGACGTGCCACATCTGGCACATACCTAAAAACAATGTAATTCTTATTATGTGCCATTAATTTGACCAATATGATCTCTATCTCTGATGAAGAACAGCCCAAAGAATAGAATAACACTTATTTTGTCCATGTCAGAAGGCTGCATTTGACAAAAAAATTAGAATTTGTTATTCTGAAGCAGAAAAAAATTCGATCAAGCTATTAAGGTAAAATTTACTTTCATTATTTTTACTGAATACTTAAAAATATTAATAAAAAAATAAGTTGTAGAGTGTTAAGCAGATAAAATTAATTAATTTAAGTTCATTTAGTTGTAAAATATATCAACACAATATTTTAAAACCCTAATTGTGTACATAGGGTACACGGCATAAAATATCAAATTTTAGCTGAAAATTTTAAATTTAAATGTTTTTACTATTTTTCCCATTATTAGACCGATATATAGATTTCAAATAATTTTTTTTTATAAAAATAGAAAAAATCGTGCAGTGAAGGATTAAAAGGTCAAGAAAGTCATGAGGATTAAATAGATATTTATATTACTCTAATAAATTAAAAAATAATACAACTTTTGCATCGATATCAGTATTTCGAATCTCTAACAGCAAAATTAAATTAAGCCTAGATGAGTGTTTCAAATCCAGGAATTTAATCCAACAGTTTCTAATATATGATTGCCTGAAGACTCCATACATCATATAAGGAAGAGAGGAATCAGTTGAACTCTTCGGAGAGTTTCATAACTCATTTTTCGCAAACTAGATCATAAATAATCGGCAGTTTATCTATGATGGTTGTGGTACATCACATTCGGTTCACGAAAAGAAAAAAAAAAGAGCCAAAGAGCTAATGCCGGGCGAGTGGAAGATTAAATGATGCGCATGATGAATTGGTTCGAAAAGACACTGGATGATATATTACCTGAATCTGATTAGTGCGGCTGTGAAAATAATGCAAATATTCCAGCTTTCATTTTGAAAGTTCACGCTAGTCTTCCACGAGGAAGTTTGCACTTACAAATGAAGGAAGTATAAAATTAAACAAATTTAAAAACAAAATTAAGGTGTGGAAATATTTCAAACTGATGATAATCAGCTGATGCAACAGTTTCCTGTTTTTCTAAGAATAAGAAAGCTGTTGCAGTAAGGTGTAAGAAACAGTGGTGAATTTAGTGGATGACAGTTTTAAATACACTGTAAAAAAGGCTAATGTTTCTTAATGTACAGTTTTAAGTACACTGTAAAAAAGGCTAATGTTTCTTAATGTACTGAATACTAAAATTGAACGGATATTTAATAAATGGAATTTTCATTGAACTCTCTAAAATCGGAAACGTTTCCAAAAATCTGTGGCAGTGAAAGAAACTTTGTTTTTATAAATGCTACTTTAAATCTCGAAAGTATATTGACTCCCGAGATTTCTAAAGATAAAGTACTTTTTTTTGAATAGGTGGGTGACTCTGAATAGGTTTATAAGAAAATACTGAAGAAAAAATGTGAAAGTAATTTAACATTACAAAATCAAAATTTTGTATTACTGTAATTCCAAAAGTATTTGTCCAAATAATTTCTAATTTGGTATTTTCACATAAATTTCAGTTTATAAATCAAATATATATTAGTGGACAAAATGCAAATATCACAGCAATCATTTGGGAAGTTCATGCTACTGTCTTCCATGAGGGATTTTACACTCACAATATAGCCAAAAAAGCAAATGCCGGGCTAGTGAAAGATTAAATGATGCGCATAATGAATTGTTTCCAAAAGACACTGCATGATATATTATCTGAATGTGATTAGTGCGGCTGTGAAAATTATGCAAATATTCCAGCTTTCATTTCGAAAATTCACACTAATGTCTTCCACGAGGAAGTTTACACTTACAAATGAAGGAAGTATAAAATTAAACAAATTTAAAAACAAAATTAAGGTGTGGAAATATTTCAAACTGATGATAATCTGCTAATGCAACAGTTTCCTGTATTTCTAAGTCTAAGAAAGTTGTTGCAGTAAAGTGTAAAGAACTGTGATGAATTTAGAGGATGACAGTTTTAAGGCTGTTCTCAAATCCAAAAGTGCAACTTTATGACATAAGTTAAAATTTATTTTTGGCGGAAATGCATGAAACTAACAGTTGTTATTGTTCATAAACTATGTAATCTAGCTGTTTTTTCCGTTTTTATTTTATTTTATTTTTTTTTTTTTTTTGCAAACGCAATAGATGTTTCAGAAAATACTGTCAAAGTTAACGTTTTGAACCGAAGTTCCCGAAGAAAACAGAAAAACCAGTCAGCGAAGGCATTGTCACGTGATCACAATCGATTCTAATTCAATAGGTAACTTATTGATCAAAAAATGGAAAACACAATTCGTTTCCTAATCGCTTCCACAGTCAGGCTTTCCAATTTTATATATTTCTGTTAAAAAATGAATTTGTATATGTGTCAAAACGTTTTGCGCTTGTTGATCAGAGCAGTTAAGAACAGCCTTAAGTGCACTCCAAAAAAGATTGAGGTTTCTTAAGGCTGTTCTCAGCTACTCTGTTCAACAAGCACAGAATGTTATGACACATTTACAAATTAATTTTTTAACGGAAAGATATAAAATTGGAAGGCTTGAGTATGGAAGCGATTTGGAATCGAACTGTTTTTTTTCTATTTTTTGATAAATAAATTACTTATTGAGTTATAAGCGATTTTGATCACGTGACAAAAACGTTTTCCGCCCTTTCTTGAGTGGTTACTCTTCTTTCGCGCGGAAATCCGGTTCAAAACGACCACTTTGACATTATTTTCTGAAAGATGTATTGCGTTTGAATAAAAACGGAAAAACAGTTTGATTACATAATTTCTGAACAACAACACCTGCTAGTTTCATGCAATTCCGAACAAAAATAAATTAAAATTTATGTTATAAAGTTGCCCTTTTGGATTTGAGAACAGCCTTAATTTAATGACTCCTAAAATTGAACGGATATTTAATGAACGAAATTTTTATTGAACTACTAAAAAAGAAAGCTTTTTCATATGCTATTTTAAATCTCGAAAGTTATATTGGTTTCCGAGGTTTCTAAAGATTTTTTCGAATTCGTGGATAACTCTGAAGAGGTTATTTTGTATTTTCGTTAGATTATAATTTAAGAAAATATTGAAAAAACATTTTAAACTGTTTTAGCATTACAAAATCAAAAATTTGAATAATTATAATTCCAAAACTTTTGGTCCAAATGACTTTTAATTTGGTATTTGGACATAAATTTCAGTTTATAAATTAAATATATATAAGAGGGAAAAATACAAATATCACAGCAATCATTTGGGAAGTTCATGTTAATGTCTTCCATGAGGAACGTTACACTTACAGATGAACCAAAAGAGCTAATGTCGGGCAGGAGGAAGATTAAATGATGCGCAAGATGAATTGGTTCTATAAGATATTGGATGATATGTTACCTCAATCTGATTAGTGCGGCTGTGAAAATAATGCAAATATTCCAGCTTTCATTTCGAAAGTTCACGCTAATGTCTTCCACGAGGAAGTTTGCACTTACAAATGAAGGAAGTATAAAATTAAACAAAATTAAGGTGTGGAAATATTTCAAACTGATGATAATCAGCTAATGCAACAGTTTCCTGCTTTTCTAAGAGTAAAAAAGCTGTTGCAGTAAGGTGTAAGGAACAGTGATGAATTTAGAGGATGACAGTTTTAAGTGCACTGTAAAAAAGACTAATGTTTCTTAATGTACTGAATACTAAAATTGAGCGGATATTTAATAAATGGAATTTTCATTGAACTCTTTAAAATCGGAAACGTTTCCAAAAGTCTGTGGCAGAGAAAGAAACTTTGTTTTTATAAATTCTACTTTAAATGTCGAAAGTATATTGACTCCCGAGATTTCTAAAGATAAGTTACTTTTTTTGAATAGGTGGGTGATTCTGAAGAGGTTTATAAGAAAATACTGAAGAAAAAATGTGAAAGTAATTTAACATTACAAAATCAAAATTTTGTATAACTGTAATTCCAAACCTGTTTGTCCAAATAATTTCTAATTTGGTATTTGCGCATAAATTTCAGTTTATAAATCAAATATATATTAGTGGGAAAAATGCAAATATCACAGCAATCATTTGGGAAGTTCATGCTAGTGTCTTCCATGAGGGATTTTACACTTGCAATATAGCCAAAAAAGCAAATGCCTTGCAAGTGAAATATTAAATGATACGCATGATGAATTGTTTCCAACAGACACTGGATTATATATTATCTGAATGTGATTAGTGCGGCTGTGAAAATTATGCAAATATTCCAGCTTTCATTTTGAAAGTTCACTCTAATTTCTTCCACGAGTTTGCACTTACAAATAAGGAAGTATAAAATTAAAAAAATTTAAAAACAAAATTAAGGTGTGAAAATATTTCAAACTGATGATAATCGGCTAATGCAACAGTTCCCTGTGTTTCTATCAGTAAGAAATCTGTTGCAGTATAAGGTGTAAGGAACAGTGAGGAATTCAGGCGATGGCTCGAGTGAGACAGCTTTTAAATACACTTTAAAACAAGAAAGCGTAATCATGGGTCAAGCATAGATTTTGAAACACTTTCCAATACTTCCAGAATACTTTAACAAAACGTTTTCGTTTAATAAGATGAAGCAGATAAATAAGAAAGCATTTTATAAAACTCATAACACATTTGAAATCCAGATTTCAACAATTGCTGCACGTAACCAAAAAAATACTCAAATTATTTTGTGCAGCTCTGTATATGACCTACATATTTGTATATTTTCTACATGTACGGTAAAATTTAGTGTATTTAGAAAACGCATAACCCAATTGAAAATTCACTTTTAGTAATTTCTACCAACACACGGAAACGATCTTGAACACTTTTGTACGGCCATGTATATAATCTAAAGACTTTTATACACGCTACATATGAAGTTGAAGTTTGATTGAGGCAAAACATGTTTAAACTACTGAAATCACACTTCTAGGAATTACGAACGATAGGCGGTCATGCATCCAGTTTTTTGCTTTGCCCTGTATATGATTTTATCTATATGCTACAAACATCTCTTGGGCACTCTCAGAAACAAAACTCTCACTTTTGACAGATTAGCAATCTTTGAGCCATATTTCGTCGTTTCTGAGAACCATGTCGTATCGAAATCACGTGACTTTTAACGAAACGTAAACTCTCAAATATTTTACGAAAGTGTTTCCTCACTCCCGGTCAGACTCAATGTATTTTAAGGAAACATTTGCGGTAGCTGTTTGAAGAGGGGCGCGATACTGTACCTCCTCAAATCCTGCGATTTTAGTTAGCAGATATTTGCTTGTTTATGTTATTCCTGTAACAATTTATTTAAAAAATAGCACTTTTTAGCGCTTTTCAGAAAATACTGAAATATAGGTAGTTATTGTTTTAGCTTTTAAAGTTTTTAAGAATGTTTATAATTATTATCATTATTATTATTATTATTATTATTATTTTACTTTTGTTCGTTATGGTTTAATTTGAAATGCATAAATTTTCTGTGTTTTACAAAATCGTTCAAAAAGAAAATTTGTTAAACAAAATTTCAGAATTCCAGGATCTCTTTTTCATTTAAGAAGTATATTCATATAACTATGAAATTAAAAATATGTATAATTCCTCCCTCTCCCTTCTGTAAACAGTAAAGTGTTAAAATCTTAACCACCTACTGAAACTGATAAAGTCTTCCCCAATATGTACTTCAAAATTCACTATTTCTGAGCAACAAATTAACCAAACCATATTTTAATCATTCATTGAGCAAAGAAGATTTCTCTGATAAATTATATTAATCAAGCCATATTCTAATTATTCATAAACCATAGGAAAACCATAATAATAAATTTGTCTTATTAATTAAAACTTGCAAAAATTATAACAGCATCGATAAAATTACAATCTTCCTTATAAAAATATAAGCACACAGTAGAATCCACTACATGCTTCTAAAATCACTATGCGAGGACCCAATAGCGAGATAGCTAGAGCAACGGATTCCTGCACCGGAGGTCGTGAGTTCGAACCACCCCGGAGGAAAAGACTAGTGATTTTACTTTTTCCCCTGTCAATAAATACAGATGCTTCTAAACTGTTCAATAGATAGCACCACCAACCCTTTTATTGCACCTTTCGAACAAACACTTTTGAGGAAATATGTATCTCAAACAAGCAAGAAAGTAATTTTCCCAATTTGACGAAATATTCGCTCGGAGCATTTCCCAGGAAACGGTTTCGTTAAAAACGAAGAAAATTTCATGAAATCTGATTATCCATTTCTGAGAGTGAGTATACTAAATGTAGTTGATCCTGAAAATGCTTAACTTAAATTAAAAAAAAAAAACACATTCAATCAATTAGCACTCATTATCAGTGATGGTTACGAATTCTTTTTTGTAGTCCTGTGTAACGCGATAACTCTTGATAGAAATATCCGATTTGCTACAATTTTTTTTTTCTAGGTTCATTCTGATAAGGTGCTTCCCTGATTAGTTTTTGGGGTTCATTGGTTAAGGATAAAGGGGGAAAAGGGGGCTAGTCCCCACCTTAATTTATATAAATGGGTTTTTCATGCAGAAATATTCGATTTGCTCCAAATTTGGCATACCGGTTTATTGTGTTAAGGAGCGTCCCTTATTAGATTTGGAAGCTCATTATTTAAGTATAAAGGGGGGAAAGGGGGGCTACCCCCTAAATTTAGATAAATCGGTTTTTCATGATGGATTATTCGATTTGCTCCAAATTTGGTGTACCGGTTTATTAAGTTAAGGAGCTGCCTTGATTAGATTTGGAGGTTCATTAGTTACATATAAAGGGAGGAAAGGGGGGCTATCCCCCCGTAATTTAGATAAATGGGTTTTTCATGCAGAAATATGCGATTTGCAATAAATTTGGTATACCGGTTAATTATGTTAAGCAGCTTCCCTGATTACATTTGAAAGATCATTATTATGTACAAAGGGGACAATTACCTCTCCCCTTAATTTAGATAAATGCGTTTTTCATGTAGAATTATTCGATTAGCTCAAATTTGGTATACTGGTTTATTATGTTAAGGAGATGGCTTGATTAGATTTGGAGGTTCATTAGTTAAGTATAAAGGGAGGAAAGGGGGGGGGGGCTAGCCCCCCCCCTTAATTTAGGTAAATGGGTTTTTAATGAAAAATTATTCTATTTGCTCCAAATTTGGTATACCGGTTTATTCTGTTAAGGAGCTTCCCTGATTAGATTTGGAAGTTCATTAGTTAAGTATAAAGGGAGGAAAGGGGGCTAGCCCCCCCCCCCCCCTAATTTAGGTAAATGGGTTTTTAATGAAAAATTATTCTATTTGCTCCAAATTTGGTATACCGGTTTATTCTGTTAAGGAGCTTCCCTGATTAGATTTGGAAGTTCATTAGTTAAGTATAAAGGGAGGAAAGGGGGCTAGACCCGCCCCCTTAATTTAGATATATGGGTTTTTCATGCAGAGTTATTCGATTTGCTCCAAATTTCGTATACCGGTTTATTATGTTAAGGAGCTTCCCTGATTAGATTTGGAGGTTCATTAGTTAAGTATAAAGAGAGGAAAGGGGGACTAGACACCTCCCCCCTTAACTTAGATAAATGGGTTTTTCATGCAGAGTTATTCGATTTACTCCAAATTTCGTATACCGGTTTATTATGTTAAGGAGCTGCCTTGATTAGATTTGGAGATTTATTGGTTAAGTATAAAGGAGGGACAGGGGCTAGTGTCCCCTTAATTTAGATAAATGGGTTTTTCATACAGAATTATTCGATTTGCTTCAAATTTGATATACCAGTTTATTACGATATGGCTTCCTTCATTTGATTTGGAGGTTCATTGGTTAAGTAAGAAAGGGGGAAAGGGGGGCAATTGCCCCTCCCCTTAATTTAGAGAAATGGGTTTTCATGCAGAATTATCTAATTTAGTTTAATTTTTTTTCAACCGGATCCGAACTTGAAGGTTCCATTTGAAGTCAACCCGAAAACCGACCAGAACCAGGTTTCAGTGTGCGTTCAATTAGAACTTTCAGGTTCGGATCGGGTTGCCGGTGGACGGAGATTATTTTGTTTGCCTTACATCGGGTTATAGTTCTTTGGAATAATTTTGTCGGTTAAGATTTGGTTCGGGACGGGTTTCAGGTTGACTTCGAATAGAATTTTTAGGTTCTGGTAGCGTTGCGTGTCCACGGAAGCTAATTTGTCTTGTTCGGATCCGGTTATGGATCTTTGGAATATTTTTGTCGGTTATCAGATTTGGTTCGGGATTTCGGGTTTTTTCAATTGGAACTCTCAGGTTCGGGTCGGGTTGCATGTAGACTGAAATTATTTTGTCTTGCTCGGATCGGGGTACGGTCTGTTGTAATTTATTTTTCGGGTTTGGTAGCGTTATGCGTTAATAAACCTAATAAAAAGAAAATTGCCCAGTTAAACTGATGGCATTGAGCTCACAGGCTATTCACACTAATTGTATATTATACTCTTCTTTCAAAGAATAATGCCCCTCGAAAAATATATGAAGGGATTAGTCCCCGTTGCCCCCCTTTCTACTTAACCAAAGAACCTCCAAATGTAATCAGGAAAGCTACTTAACCTAATAAACTGGTATACCAAATTTAAAGCAAATCAGATAATTTTGCATGAAAAAACCATTTCACTAAATTAAGGGGGGGGGGGGGGTATTAGCTCCATTTCTCTCTTTGTGCTGAAAAATGAACTTTCAAATCTAATCAGAAAAGCTACTTATCAGAATAAACCTAGAAAAAAAATTAAACTAAATTAGATAATTCTGCATGAAAACCCATTTATCTAAATTAAGGGGAGGGGCAATTGCCCCCCTTTCTCCCCTTTTATACTTAACCAATGAACCTCCAAATCAAATGAAGGAAGCCATATCATAATAAACTGGTATATCAAATTTAAAGCAAATCGAATAATTCTGTATGAAAAACCCATTTATCTAAATTAAGGGACACTAGCCCCTGTCCCTACTTTATGCTAACCAATAAATCTCTAAATCTATCTAAAGGCACCTCCTTAACATAATAAACCGGTATACGAAATTTGGAACAAATCGAATAAATCTGCATGAAAAGCCCATTTATCTAAATTAAGTAAGGGGGGGGGGGCGTCTAGCCCTCCTTTCCTCCCTTTATACTTAACTAATGAACCCTCGAAATCTCATCAGGGAAGCTCCTTAACATAATAAACCGGTATACCAAATTTGGAGCAAATCGAATAATTTTGCATTAAAAACCCATTTACCTAAATTAAAGGGGGGGGGATAGCCCCCCCTTTCCTCCCTTTATACTTAACTAATGAACCTCCAAATCTAATCAAGCCATCTCCTTAATATAATAAACCAGTATACCAAATTTGAGCTAATCGAATAATTCTACATGAAAAACGCATTTATCTAAATTAAGGGGAGAGGCAATTGCCCCCCTTTCCCCCCTTTGTACATAATAATGATCTTTCAAATGTAATCAGGGAAGCTGCTTAACATAATTAACCGGTATACCAAATTTATTGCAAATCGCATATTTCTGCATGAAAAACCCATTTATCTAAATTACGGGGGGGGGGATAGCCCCCCACCTTTCCTCCCTTTATATGTAACTAATGAACCTCCAAATCTAATCAAGGCAGCTCCTTAACTTAATAAACCGGTACACCAAATTTGGAGCAAATCGAATAATTCATCATGAAAAACCGATTTATCTAAATTAAGGGGGGTAGCCCCCCTTTCCTCCCTTTATACTTAAATAATGAGCTTCCAAATCTAATCAGGGAAGCTCCTTAACACAATAAACCGGTATACTAAATTCGGAGCAAATCGAATATTTCATCATGAAAAACCCATTTATATAAATTAAGGGGGGGGGGGGGACTAGTCTACCTTTTCCCCCTTTATCCTTAACCAATGAACCCCCAAAACTAATCAGGGAAGCACCTTATCAGAATGAACCTAGAAAAAAAAATTTGAAGCAAATCGGATATTTCTATCAAGAGTTATCGCGTTACGTACATACGTACGTACGTACGTACACACGTACATACAGAATCGGCGGGCACATAAGGTCTCAGGCTTTGATAGCCTGTAAGCTAAAAATATCACCCTGATCGGTGGTCATTTATAATAAGTGATCATTTTTCAATTAGCCTAACGCTTTCTAGGCTCTTTGCAATAAGCCTGAAAAATATCAGGCTAATTGGAAAAAGGGAGATGGATTCTCCAATTAGCCCGGCTCTTTGCAAAGAGCCTAGGCTGTTTGCAAAGAGCCGGATTTCTCAATTAGCCTACGACATATACACCACTTTGTGTGCAAAATGTTAGTTGAACTTTAAACGAATCCCATAACAGAAAACACACTTTCAGCAATCATCCCTAATTGGCCAAACTTCGGATACAGTACTGTATCCGAAATCTCTTATGTGTCCCTACAAATGAACGATAAATGCGATGCACATTTATATTCTACAGTAAGCATTTCGTAGTGAACCTCAGTAATGTGTATCAATTTCATCATGTTTGAAATAGTGGAACAATTTAAAATACGTTGCGAACAATTTCCCCCGTAGATTATTATATAATCGGCCCTTTGTCTGATCCTGTAAATAAAGGATAAATGCTTTGCACCCCATATTGTACAGAAAGCATGTTTTAATGCACCTCAAAAATTCATATCAATTTCATCATGTTTGTAACTGAGTATCATCATTAAAATATGGCACAAACGATTTTTCTTCATATATCATAATAAAACGGAATACTTTTGAGTTCCCCTGTACGAGTACTGTATGTACTACAGATAACAATACAGCACGATAGTGCTGTATAGCAGAGCTCAGCCGCATGTTTGGCGTTTTGAAACATAACGGAAAGACAATAACTCAATTACAAATCCAAACCAGTAAACATTCAGTGATGAGTAACAGCTTGTTCGAAAGCTTTTAATTTAGCAATGTGCCTTTCGAAGGTCCGGTCAAAAAATATCCAATATTAAAGGAATGGCACCCATTTAAAATTTACGTAATGCTATACCTTCCATAATTTAACAATATAGAAATATCGCCTTTTATAATTTTCTAATTCAATCGTTTCTTTTGTGTTGCCACACCCTAAAAAATAGCACAATAATTAAAAAAAAAAGGATAATACACGTACTTTGGTTTTAAAAGTCATTAAAAATTCGGATTCTCCTGATATACTTTTGCATTTTAAATCGACGTCATTCTAAACAGGAAATGCACATTCTTCATAAATATGCGTAAAGCCTTTAACTAAACCCGTATTAAAATGACGTAGTATCTGAACGTCTGAAATTATACTTACTGCATGCTATCTCTCTGTCAGAGTTGAAGTCCTAAAAGCGTATGCACAATTTATGCACGGAACCTGTATAACCCAAGTATGTTCACTGTAAAATAAAATTTCGTCAAAATACAGAATTGTGAAGTTAATAATATTTCCGTATTTTGTCGCATTTTTATCAATTTCACTCAGAAGTTTTCAAAGATACATCTACATGAAGAGGGAAAATTCTCTATTTAAATCAATGTACATTAACCCTTTATCTACTGACGGTACTTATAAGTACCATTAAAATAACTTGTTATAAAATTCATTTAATACATTGGTTAGTTGTAATACAGTTTAGAATGAGTTATAGAGACATTAGTTTATCTCGTTCCAAAAGCATTATTGGTTGCATTAAACAAAAATATTTTAAAAAGAATAATTTATTTTGCCTTTGCATCTTTTCAGCTTTCTTGACGCTGGGGAAAAGGGGGAAATTTTTCAATTCGGAAATATTTCTATATTTCTGTTGTAAGAACATTATATTTATCCATTTCCTAATTCTACGAAATACTAACAAAAATATTTAAAATAAAAGATTTGAGTGGGGTTATAAATATTGCACAAAATCCCTATAAATTCAAATTTAATTAATCCTTCTGAATCCTCCAATCCTTATAAAATCCTTCTAAAATATATTAAATGATTATGTAAATCTTCTACTGTAGTTTAAACAATTCACGAAAAATGCTTTAGATGATAAAATTTTTATGAATTCATAATTTAGTCGATAAAGGTTTAAACAACCAATATTTACCGAAACTGAATACGAAATGAGGACTGCAACTTTCCAAAGCACCAACTTTACCATTCAGCTATTACTATACAAGGTAAGTTTTCAAGTATCAATATTTGTTGTGGTCACCTAAGTACACATATATCTGTGTAATATTCTGTTCTTATGGATATATCTGTATAATATTCTTTCACATATTTCTTGTAATATGGAAAAAATTTTAATTTTACATTGACACATAAATTCAGGTAAATTGGTTCAATTTTCTACGTTTACACACTTGCTTGAGTTTATGAAGGGATAACAAATAACAAACTTCCATTAATCCGTTAAACACACATAAATACAGATAATTGCTTACGACAAGAGTGTAAATTTTATGACAAAAGTGTAATTTTACAAATTTACACATATATGTATATGTAAAAGTGACTAAGTTACACATTTATTTTTTAGAGTATAGGAAACATTTATCTTTTCTTAGAGTGTAGTACGTTCATACAAAATAATCAGAGTAATAGCATTATAATTTCAATAAATATAGAAGAAAATATGTAAAAGTTACTTAACATTACAGAATCAAAGTTTTGAGTGAATAGATTTCTAAATGAATTAGTCCAAATGGCTTGAAACTTTGCATTTGGGCATACATTTGAAGGGAAATTAAAAGTATATTATGAAAAGATGTAAATATTCCAGCTTTCATTTTGGAAGTTCTTCCATAAGGAAGTTTACACTTACAAATGAAAGAAGTATAAAAAAAAATAAATTTAAAAGCAAAATTAAGGTACAAAAATATTTTAAACTGATGATAATCTGATAATGCAATAGTTTCCTGTGTTAACCCTTAAATGCATAGTTCAAGGAGTTCTAGGAGTCAAGGAGTGAACTATTATGTGTTACTTTCGTGTGTTAACATGCATTTCAGATCGTGAAGTCTTGTTTTTGTCCTGATTTGTTATCACGGGGAGGTTATAACATCTTTTCTTCATACTGCTTGCAATGTACTCGACTGGCGTTTTTTCCCAAACTTTATAAGGTAGTCATTATTAATCCTGCAAACTTTTAAAAGCATTATAAAAATTATTATATCGTTGAATAGTTGTTATTGCGCAGTGTAAACACTTTAAAGTAAGTATATAATTTAAAATTATCATTTTTTGCGCAAGTTTTGTTATGTAACATACGAGTGACATTATGACATTATGTCCAACAGAAACATAAATACATTTTTAGCCCCCGGTATGCTATTTCTTCCTCTCAGCTTATTTTGTCTCCAATAAATAACGTTACCTCGTATACGCCAGCTGTAAAACAAAAGCCGATGTTTCATTGTGCGATTAAATACTCTACAGCATTTTTAAAAACTTCTAAGCATCGCACATTTTCAATGTTTATACCGTCGCATGGGGGAAAAAAGTAATTTTTAATGCAATTTGTTTGATAATTGCATCTCCATTTGTTTTTGAAATATTAATTTTTTTGTAGTTTTTAGCGACATTTGTTTCATTTTGGCAACTCAAGTACTCCATTTCTGTAGAAAGTAAAGAAAAAATTGTTGAAAAATAGCAATTATATCTTTTTGTTGCCATTTTCTCATAAAAAAAAAAAAAAAAAAAAAAAAATTAATTAAAATACGTGCTATTTTGAGAAAAATATAAATGAAGGATTTATGATAAAACATGGAGCTATTATAGACTATACTTAATTTTAAGTATCTATATTAATGCAAATGACGTCATTTTACATAAAATAAAAGCGTGTGCTTTAAGTCTTAAAATTGAAATATGTTTTGCAGTAGAGTCCCGATTATCCGAGCGCTTAACCGAGTTATTTTCTTCTGGTGGACTGGTGGCTTCTATTATTATGAAACAGCCATTATAAATGAAGCGTTAGGTGAAGATGAAAGAGCAGCTGTAAAAAGTTAGAACTCTGATTTTCTGGTCAGAATGGGAAAAAAATAACCATAATTTTTTTTTTTTTTTTTTTTTTTTTTTTGAAAAAGAAATTACGGCCATTTTTTTCCCCATTTTGACCAGAAAATCAGAGTTCTAACTTTTTACGACTGCTCTTTCATCTTCACATAACATAATGGCCGTTTCATAATAATAGAAACCACCAGTTCACCAGAAGAAAATGAAGTAATGAAAATGCCGGGGGTGACACTAAATTCTGAAAAAGCAGAATTCCTGTTCACTAGTTTTCATTATTTTTCTCGTGGGTAATTAACAAAAATAGACTCAAATATAATGTTTCTGAGCAAAATAGAAAATCACGTATTAAAGGGTTAACCATTACTCATGACTCGGTGGTGACAGCTTTTAAATATACTGTAAAATATTACTGTTTTTTAATCTACGGATATATAATGTGACTTGGACCGAAAATACACAGTAAACACTTCCGAGTTGCAATTTAGAAATTACGTGAAATTTCCTTAAACGCATCTGCTATAAATTTGTGCTTTTTTGTCAAAGCAATTTCGCCAAAGGGTATAATAGTGATGAGTTTTATCTATTTTTTACCCCATTTTTGTGTATATAAACATCGAAAAGTTAAAATAAAGGTTATTATTATTATTTGAATTTTAAAAATATTTTCTGACGACGAATTTCTGTCCAGTCAATTTTTATATCTTTACTTTTCAGAATTTTAGATGATAAATATTAAAATTTTCGCTAATTTAAGGTTTTGTTTATCTTCTTCTTTTCTTATTTTTCATATTGAGGAATTAAAGAATAGTTCATATAACATAAAGAAGGATAACATATCTTGTAATATCTTTCTTATTACGGTTATTTCAATGATTATAAAAAAAGCACTTTTCATCTAAGATTTTAAATCTCTTTCCGGAAAATGGATTATCAATGTCCGAAATCCATGACGAATCGATTAAGGGGTCATATCTATTGCCACCCCTGAAGATTAACTATTGATCAGAAACGAAAAAAGCATCAAAAGTCATTTTTGCTATCATAATTTATGAGAAAGAAGTTGGCAACAAGAGCTACGTACGACGTACAAGTTGCAGTTTATCAGCTGGCAGACGATTTATTTATTAGAATGGAAAAAATGAAAATATTTTTTGTAAAAGGAGATTTGTCGCAATTAATATCGAGCTAAATATAATTGATGTTATTTCTTGTCGCATTTTATCACTACTTTTTGACGCAGAAAATGTTGGTTATAAATAACAGAGAGGTGAAAAAATCGTTTCCAACAAAATAATAAAATTGGAGATGGCGCTTTCTTCGTTTTTCGGTCATTTTCGACTGTATTGATTGAAATTTATTTTCTTAAATGTGTAACATTTAAGTTAATAAGTGTAGTTTACGATTATTGCTTAAACTTTGGTGTTTTTGTAGATATAATAGAAGGTACTAATAAATTTTATGAAATATGACAACATTTTTTTTTAATGTTTTCCCAACAAGTTTTTGTCATAAACTATAGTTATTTCTAGTGATTAATGAATTTAATAGAGTTTAGGAGGAAGAAGCGCTATTTGCGATGAAATATATATATATAAGTAGGACTCTGAAGCTGTGCTAATATAGATAATTAGTATCGAGCAAAACTGATTGCTTTCTGTCATAATTTAAAAAGATATAGATAACAATTTTGCTGCAAAAAAGAAGAGATTTTTTTTTAAGTTCAATTTGTAATACTTCTTATTTATTTCAATCAGTCAGAGTGCATGATATGAAAAATAGGTAATTAATTGATTTAGACCAATCCATATTAAGGCCCTACTTCAGTCACGGGAAAAGACACGTTCGCTAATGCTATTCCTATGGAAGAAATTTATAACGATACCTCGGTCGCATTTCAATATTTTTAGATGATTTTTTTTTTCTTTTTGCAGTGGCTAGCTGAGGTCGATCTGTAAAAAGGCCGTTTTTTACTTTTTCGATTTTTATTAGAAATTTTTTTCAAGAGGATGCTTTCATTTTAGGAACCGGTTCCGAAAATGAAAGTGTCCGGATTAAAAATACGTGTAAACGAAAGTGAAAAAGCAGAAAACGTCCTGCATACAGATCGACCTCAGCTAGCCATTGCAAAAAAAATCATCTAAAAATATTGAAATGCGCCCGAGATATCTTTATAAATTTCTTCCATAGGAATATAGTATTAGCGAACGGTTCTTTTCCCATAAAACTTATCAGTATTTGCTTTATTCTGCGAATTGTGGACATTAGGGGCTATGCATATATAATGTTATCATTTTAGGGGGGAGGGTGTCTGGCACATGATATCGTAAGATATCGATAGGGGGAGGGGAATTTGTCTTTTAATATCAATATCATTTTGCACACAGCCAAAATTTACTTTTTATATTTTTAACTTGGTCTGTACATCAAAATTGTATGTTATCTTTTTTTAGTTTGTTATCTATTTTTATGAGAATACAAAGTTATTATTAAAATCTTTAAATGATTATAAAATTATTTAATTCCAAAATATGTAATGCCCCAACGTTTGGCATTCCTATCCTTCTGTCATATATGTATGCATATATAATCCGCTGTTCGAGAAACCATGCGAAGTACGTTTGAAATGTTACTTTGTGTTTACTAGTAAATAAAAGAGGAAGAATTCTGTCCGTCTGCTTTGTTGATAAGAAGTTCTGTTTCCTTCCCCCCCCCCCCCCCCCCTTCGTGCGGGGTCAATTGCAAGAAGACATTATTACTGTTGAGCGCATTATGTAAAAAAAAAAAAGCTATTATTAAAAGTAACTACTTCTTTTAAGTGTTATTTAATTTGATATAAAGTTATTTCATGTATAAAAGGATATTTTATTGACTTCTCATCATTGTGAATCAATAAAGTATGCGAAAAATAAACGTAACCATATTTGTATATCACTCCAAAAATTAAAAGAATTTTCAGATATTGATAACGATATCATTGCCGTGTATGTGTGTGTGTGTGTGTGGAGGTGGGGGGGGGGAGATGATAACGTATGATACCGTAAGGGGGGGAGGGGGTCCAAAATTACAAAAAAGTTGATAACGTTATATAAGTACAGCCCCTTACTTGCAGATCTTTGGTCATCGTACTTAAATGTGTAATATTATAGAACATTTATTCTCGTAGTCGTAATATTAGAAAGTATTTGTAAAACAAATGTTTATCAGATTTTATTGAATTTTTTGTTTATCTCTACTAGTTTAAAAAATAAAAGATATAATAAAACATTGAATTTTGTAAAATCGCAGTTTTCAACTTCTTCTGAATAAAAAGATCATTAAAATAGATTTTTTTTTAAAATCATGCTTGAAAAATATTTTAGAAACAATTCAAAATAAATAAATTGAGATACAGTTTTCAAACAAATTGCTTTTAAAAGTACAGTAAAACCTCCCTAAAGCGACCACGTTCCGTTCTAATTAAAATTGGTCGCTCCGAGGGGCGATCTCTTAATGGAGGCCATGTTTAAATCTAGATTTTAATTGTTGAAAAAAGGGTAATAATTAATGTTATTAAAATTTATGTTTCACATTAGAAAAAAATATGAAAATTTAATTATCAAAACAAAAATTAATTAATTAGTGCAGTTTAAAAAAATGAATAAATTGACGCTTGCTTTGATTTTACGATTTTATCTTTCATAACTTTTTTTCCAAGTCCTAGCGAAGTTCAGTAAATAAATGCAATTTTTTTTGGACGGCAACAGATAATGACGATTTCATTAATTTATCTATTTCTTTGAGTTGGGTTGGGTTGATTTTTGACGGCCAATTATCTACACGAGGGATATAGGCCCGGGGGGAGTGCCCTCCGTGGGGGTCTTTCTAAGGGAACCTAATCCGTATTAACGCATGGAAGATCCACGGCTCGAAGAAAACCACAAAAACTCCGAACGATTAGGCCGACGGGAGCGATTGGGATCGAACCCAGCACCTCCCGTCTACCAGCTTCGAGAGCAGAACCTCTCGGCCACTGGTGGGGCCCTATTTCTTTGAGAGTTTCCTTACAGGGAATAGGGCAGGGGAGTTTATTGACGTCATCCTTAATTTGTCATCAGAGTTAATTCATTGCCTAAATAGGCAGAAAAGGGTTTAATCACTTAAAAGTTACCGGAATAAATAATTCTAAACTTAAAAATAAAAAATATATTACAATTTATCAGACATACAAGTAAAATTACATAAATACATTTAATACAATTAAAAAGCAAACGTTTCAAGCTAAATTTTAGCCCCTCATCAGTGCAACAAAACATTCAGATGACAGAAAACTATATATCATGTTTACAGTTAAAAATTATTAGCAGTTAAAATTAAATAAAGTATAAAATATTTTTAAAACAATGCTGAGTATTCAGGAGGAAGTGCACATGATTCATTTATCGGCGACGTTTGCTTACGAGTGAACACACCTTCCAGAAAAACTCTACTTTTAATATTATTGCAACCGGATCTGATAACTTTCATATTCGTGAAATCTGGGATATGGTCGGTATCCAAAGAATGCTGTACAATTTTAGACTGTAGGTTTCCAGATTTGTAAGTACGTTTATGCTCGGCAAGGCGAATGGCACAAGTGCGACCAGTTTCGCTAATATATACTGAGTCGCAACCTTTACATGGTATACTGTAAATTGAACCGGTGACTCAGCATATATTGGCGAAACTGGTCGCACTTGCGCCATTCGCCTTGCCGAGCATAAACGTACTTACAAATCTGGAAACCTACAGTCTAAAATTGTACAGCATTCTTTGGATACCGACCATATCCCAGATTTCACGAATATGAAAGTTATCAGATCCGGTTGCAATAATATTAAAAGTAGAGTTTTTCTGGAAGGTGTGTTCACTCGTAAGCAAACGTCGCCGATAAATGAATCATGTGCACTTCCTCCTGTTCCTCATTGTTTTAAAAATATTTTATACTTTATTTAATTTTAACTGCTAATAATTTTTAACTGTAAACATGATATATTGTTTTCTGTCATTTGAATGTTTTGTTGCACTGATGAGGGGCTAAAATTTAGCTTGAAACGTTTGCTTTTTAACTGTATTAAATGTATTTATGTAATTTTACTTGTATGTCTGATGAATTGTAATATATTTTTTATTTTTAACTCGTATATCAGACGTTAAACAATGATTATTTATTTTAATTCTAAACTTAGTTTAGAAATTTGATGAATAATGCGCTCTCCGGAATCATTTTCCTAATAAAACCTTCTGCAAGCGACCAGGAAAAAACGGAATTAGTTTCATTTTCTTCAAAGAAATTGGTCGCTCAGGAAGGTAGTTCAACTGGGACGGTCTCTGAATGGAGGTAAAATTAGTATTGAGCCTATGGGAATAAATTTCGTTCCAAGAAAAAATGGTTTTTCAGGGAGGTGGTCGCTTAATGGGGGTGGTCTCACAGGGAGGTTTCACTGTATATTATTCCCCTATTCGACCATGTAAAAATAAAACTATCAGATGTTTAGAAGTAATTAAATTAAGGAAAAAATAGGAAATGGGTTGCTTAGATAGTTCCCAAGTCGATGTGAGTCAGCGATTCTCACGGACCTATTTTTGCTTTTTAATATAAATAGCTATTTTTCAACCAAATAATAGAAGTCAAATAATCCGTACATAATGCAATAAAAGCAATGCATATCTGTTACATTTATTTGATTTAATAGCGCATGCGTAATCTGCACGAATAAAGCACGCCCGAGGAAATTACATCGATACGTTTAACACTCACTCGGGAAAATAATTGTATCATTTCCATACATAATAACCCGCTTCCCGTCCATAAATAAAACATAAATGGGGGAATAAAATTTAGAGTATAAATGAAAAGTCTAGGCAATTAATGACGTTTCTAATCAGCGTTGCCAGATGTACAAAGCTGATTCACACCAGCAACCGCAATGAAAATAACATGGAACAAAATTGTACAGGATACGGCTTGATGAAAATCTGCGCTAACCACCTGCATATTCGCGACAAAGTTTCCAAATGAGAGAATTTAACCTCTTGTGAAATAAATGACACGACAGTGTAATTTAGTGGGTGTGGTAAAAATCGAGGCTCATTTGTTATCGAGATGTGACGTCATCTAATGTTTCTAATTTTGTACTAGAATTAATATAAAATTGTTTTTATTTAATAGGAAATAATTAAAAATTCCCCAATGTAAACGAAACTTTTTTATTATTTCTATAACACTGTAACTTTGATAGCATTTAAAATTATATTTATATAGGGAAATTTATGGAACAAAATTTAAATAAGTTTTCTATCGTACTTCAGTCTTTAGTATCATGATGATAATTGTCATTTTTGAGATTTAATGATGATAATACATTGATAATTTATCATGCTATTTAATGTAAAGTTTTCTATTATTTCTATAATTTCTCGCTAATGAAACGATTTATTATCGTTTCGTCACGTTGAAAACAAGAGACTAGAAATTCTATATTATTTCGTCTATTCAACTTGGTTGTTTACCTTATTCGCATAGCTCGGAAATCTATATTTCTAGTTTAGGGATTCAGAAAATGACTACCTATTTATTCCAGGTGAAGACGGTATTTTTTTTTTTTTTTTTTTTTTTTTTTTTTCTCAGTGTACGATTCTATGTTTTAAATTCAGTAATATGGAAATAATAGGGCTCCATCTTAAAATCGTAATCACCATGGCAACCTAGAATTATTACCTATCATGATATATCATTGAATTAATTAGGTATGATAGGATTTAATAGAATAAAGAAAACTTTTATTAATATCTTTTTAAGTTTTGATTCGATTTCCAAGAAATTTTAAATGACTCGACAAAATTCTGCTTATATATATAATTCTGATTATATATATTAAATTTAAAACCATTCAGTTGGGTAGTTTTTGCGCTGTTGTATGCGGACAGAAGTACGGACCAGGCGACAATTACACTGTAAAAAAAAAAAAAAAAAAATTAATGTAACTCTACAGATGTAAAGTTGTAGAAATCTGTATGCTTACTAAAATTTTATCTCTACATTGTACAAAAAAGGATGTAAATCTACAAAACTACTTTGGAACAACTTGCGGATTCGTCCGGAGTCCGCCATCTTGTTTCTTTGTCAGTCATTTATAACTACTTTATGCTTAATTTTTGAAAATTTAGAGATTAAACATAAACAACAACAAACATAAACAACAAAAAAATAAATAACAACAAAAATAAATAAATAAATCCAAATAAAGGCATTTAAAATCGGCAATGATCAACAAAGAAACAGGATGGCGGACTGCGGTAGCAGTCCGCAAGTAGTCCGCAAGTAGTAACACTACTTTTTGTAAAGCTACAGAAATCTGCAGCTTTACAAAATAATCTAATAAAATTACAGAAATCTTACTGAAATTGTATCTGTAACCCAGGTTCCAGTTACATAAAAAGTTCTAACAGATTTTTTTATTTATAGTACAAATTTATATCTGTTAGATGAATTTTTGTTGTTGCCGTTACATAAATAGTTCTAGGCATTTCAGTTTCTTAGAAAATTCATAGTAATTGAATAGATTTTTTTTTTTTTTTTTTTTTTTTTTACAGTGTATGGATAGTATTTATAAAGTTACGAACTCGCCTAAAAATCAGGTTGAATAAAATAAAAGAATCTAAAAATTATTTTAACTTGTATACTTTTCAATTGTAATTAAATTATTTCAAATCAAATTAAAATATATGTTCAACAATTTTCAGGATTTGATTCAGGATTTCAGGATTTTGATTTCGCGAAACTATGGCGAGTAAAATTATTTGGTTAGTTACCATTAAAAACCAATTTCTCTCTTCTCTCTGACCCTGTTAATTCAATTTTGCCTCGTGGGTTGTTCCGAACAAAAATTATTCCGAGAACGTTTTCCGCCTACCGCCGAATAAAGCAAGATAAAGTAACGTCATGATCTTGATTTATAGCCCAGGGGAAACTAACGACCTTCCTTTCCAAGCCAATGTATTACTAAAAAAAAGAGAGAGAGAAAATATATTCTGAACTATAAATATTGCTTTAGTTGAATGTACAGAACAAAAAAACAAATAAATTTTACACGGAAACAATATGTATGACGCTTTGTTGCGTAAAACTAGATGGTTTTGTTTACACAAAATTTATTTTTTCCTGTCGTATTAATATTGATGAAAAAAATTCAAAAGTATTTTAACACCGAAACCATACGTATGGCGCCCTGTTACGTAAAACTAGGTGATTTTGTTTTTGCAAATTTTATTTTTTTCTATTGTATTAATATTGTTAAAAAGATTGAAAAGTTATAAAGAATAACAGTAGCGATATTTTTTTTTGTTTTGTTTTTTTTAAAGAAAAACACTCTTTTATAAGCATTCAATGTAAGTTTATTTTTAAAATCACGTACAATTTCATGACCGCAATTCTTTCACATATATTCTGAACTGTAAATATTGCTTCAGAAGAATGTATAGTAAAAAAATAAACGGTCAAGTGCGAGAATTACTCGCGCTCATAGGGTTCCGTACAATAAGTATATGAGTTTTGAATTGTATTATTTAAAAAATCGTTTTTAAAGAAAAATAAGACTTCGTAAAAACTATACAACGTAGGGTTTGGAACAGCTATATATATACTAGAAAAGTACGAATGGGTATACCGTAAAAGTTCAAAGAGATATGAAGTCTAAATAATATCAAATATTGCTATTCTGTGTAAATCTTATCCTAATCTATTCATGATGAATTTAATTCGGCACTGACAAGAAAAGTAGTGCATATTTAAACTTCATTTGGCATTTCATAAAACTAAATTCAACGTCGTAATGATCTTTTCTTTTTACAGTGTATCTAGAACAAAACTTTTGTTCAAAGTTTAAACTTGGCATTTTGCTAAGCTTCGAAAGGAGGTAGCAAAGTAGCAACGCCTCTTTGGTCTGTGCCGCGTTTTTCCATACAGGTTTTTTGTTAACCTTTAACGATATCTCGGCTATTTACCGACGGTTTTTTATGAAATTCATGATCTACAATGCTTTTATACTTCTGCTACGATAGGTACCTCTAGCGCTGCTCAACACTTTTGCTGAATGCCCGTAAATCGAAATTTGTGTATAACGAAAAAATGCGATTTTCTCAAAAACCAAGTGACCTATGGCAATCGCTATAATTTACCTGCAAGGTTTAAACTAACGTCTACCACCTCTAATTTTTTCAGAATTTTAGCTTCAGTAGATTCGGAATTAGATGGGGGGGAGCATATTTTTGCACTACATTTTCGACATAACTTTGAAAATATAATACCGAAAATTAAAAGAAATGTATTTTTGAGTTCAGCGTTACGAGAGCTTTCACACGATACCCCACCCGATATAGAAAGAAAAGATTGCTTTTTTCAAGTAACTTAATTAGCCCCTGTACATTTTTCCTAAATATGTTTATGAATATTTAATAATCTGTAAATATGTGGGTCAATAGTCTTTATTATTTCCCCCCAATTTGAACGTTCCACGTTCCATAGTTTAGGAATAAAGTGGCTATGACAGACAGACAGACAGACACGGGAGTGATCTTATAATGTTTCCGTTTTTACTTTTTAAGTACGTACCCTAAAAATAAATAAATACCTAAATAAATAAATACATAAAACTAGATGGTTTTGTTTTCACAAAATTTATCTTTTCCTGTTGTGTTAATATTGATAAAAAATTGGAAAGTAATGAACGATTAAATAAAAAATAGTTTTATTTAGAAAAACACTCATTTATAAGCATTCAATTTTTATTTTCAAAACCACGTACAATTTCATGACCACAATTCTTTCACATATATTCTGAACTGTAAATATTGCTTCGGAAGAATGTATAGTAATAAATAAATAAATTAATTAAACTAGATGGTTTTGTTTTCACAAAATTTATCTTTTCCTGTTGTGTTAATATTAATAAAAAATTGGAAATTAATGAACAATTCAACTAAAAATAGTGTTTTTTTTAGATATAGATTCTTTTATAAGCATTCTGCATTCAATGTTTATCTTAAATTTACGTCTAATTTCATGACTGCAATTCAATCAACTATCTTCTGAGCTATAAATATTGTTTCAGTAAAATGTTTAGTAAAAAACAAATATGATTTAACACGGAAACAACATGTATGATGCATTGTTACATAAAACTAGATAGTTTCGTTTTCAAAAAATTTATCTTTTCCTGTGGTATTAATATCGACGAAAAAATGGGAAAGTAATGAGCAATAAAATAAAAATAGTTGTTTTTAGAAAAACACGCGTGGATTCAATGTTTATTGTAAAAACAAAGCTTAATTTCATTACTGCAATTGATTCAAATATATTCTATACTATAAATATGGCTTCAGTTGAATGTACAGAACAAAAAAATAAATAAAATTTAACACGGAAACAATAAGTATGACGCTTTGTTGCGAAAAACTAGATGGTTTTGTATACACAAAATAATTTTTTTTCCTGTCGTATTAATATTGATGAAAAAACTGAAAAGTGATGAACGATAAGAGTAGAAATAGTTCTTTTTTTTTTTTTTTTAGAAAAACACTCTTTTTTCAGCATTCAATGTTTATTTTTAAAAATCACGTGTAATTTCATAACAGCAGTTTTTTCACATATATTCTGAACTGTAAATATTGCTTCAGTAAAATTTACAGTAAAATAAATAAAGAGATAAATACATAAAACTAGATTGTTTTGTTTTCACAAAATAGATCTTTTCCTGTCATACTAATATTTATAAAAAATTAGAAAGTAATGAACAATTAAATTAAAAATAGTTTTTTTTTTTTTTAGAAAAACACTCTTTTATAAGCATTCAATGTTTATCTTAAAATTACGTCTAACTTCATGATTGCAATTCATTCAAATATCTTCTGAACTATAAATATTGCTTCCGTAAAATGCTTAGTAAAATATATATATATATATATATATAATTTAACACGGAAACAACATGTATGATGCATTGTTACGTAAAACTAGATGGTTTTGTTTGCATAAAATTTATCTTTTCCTGTCGTATTAATATTGATGAAAAAATGGGAAAGTAATCAGCAATAAAATAAAAATAGTTGTTTTTAGAAAAACGCACGTGGATTCAATGTTTATTTTAAAAACAAAGCTTAATTTCATGACCGCAATTCATTCAAATATATTTTGAACTATAAATATGTCTTCAGTTGAATGTACAGAACAAAAAAATAAATAAAATTTAACACGGAAATAATATGTATGACGCTTTGTTGCGTAAAACTAGATGGTTTTGTGTACACAAAATATTTTTTTTCCTGAGGTATTAATATTGATGAAAAAAAAACTGAAAAGTGATGAACGATAAGAGTAGAAATAGTTCTTTTTTTTTTTTTTTTTTTTTTTTTTTTTTTTTTTTAGAAAAACAACCTTTTTTCGGCATTCAACGTTTATTTTTAAAAATAACGTGCAATTTCATAACCGCATTTTTTTCACATATATTCTGAACTGTAAATATTGCTTCAGTAAAATTTACAGTAAAATAAATAAAGAGATAAATACATAAATCTAGATTGTTTTGTTTTGACAAAATTGATCTTTTCCTGTCGTAAAAATATTGATAAAAATTTAAAAAGTAATGAACATTTAAATTAAAAATAGTTTTTTTTTTAGAAAAACACTCTTTTATAAGCATTTAATGTTTATCTTAAAATCACGTCTAATTTCATGATTACAATTCATTCAAATATCTTCTTAACTATAAATATTGCTTCAGTAAAAAGCTTAGTAAAAACAAAATATATATATATAATTTAACACGGAAACAACATGTATGATGCATTGTTACGTAAAACTAGATGGTTTTGTTTGCATAAAATTTATCTTTTCCTGTCGTATTAATATTGTTGAAAAAATGGGAAAGTAATGAGCAATAAAATAAAAATAGTTGTTTTTAGAAAAACGCACTTTTATGTGGATTCAATGTTTATTTTAAAAACAACGCTTAATTTCATGACTGCTTCATGACGCTTAATTTCATTCAAATATAATCTGAACTATAAATATTGCTTCAGGGGAATGTACAGAACAAAAAAATAAATAAAATTTAACACAAAAACTATATGTATGACGCTTTGTTGCGTAAAACTAGATGGTTTTGTTTACACAAAATTTATTTTTTCCTGTCGTATTAATATTGATGAAAAAAACTGAAAAGTGATGAACAATAAGAGTAGAAATAGTTCTTTTTTTTTAGAAAAACTCTCTTTTTTCAGCATTCAATGTTTATTTTTAAAAATCACTTACAATTTCATGACCGCAGTTTTTTCACATATATTCTGAACTGTAAATATTGCTTCAGTAAAATTTACAGTAAAATAAATAAAGAGATAAATACTTAGAACTAGATTGTTTTGTTTTCACAAAATTGATCTTTTCCTATCGTTCTAATATTAATAAAAAATTAGAAAGTAATGAACAATTAAATTAAAAATAGTTTTTTTTTAGAAAACACTCTTTTATAAGCATTCAATGTTTATCTTAAAATCACGTCTAATTTCATGATTGCAAATCATTCAAATACCTTCATAACTACAAATATTGCTTCAGTAAAATGCTTAGTAATATATGTATATATATATATATAATTTAACACGGAAACAACATGTATGATGCATCGTTACGTAAAACTAGATGGTTTTGTTTGCATAAAATTCATCTTTTCCTGTCGTATTAATATTGATGAAAAAATGGGAAAGTAATGAGCAATAAAATAAAAATAGTTGTTTTTAGAAAAACGAACTTTTATGTGGATTCAATGTTTATTTTAAAAACAACGCTTAATTTCATGACCGCAATTCATTCAAATATATTTTGAACTATAAATATGTCTTCAGTTGAATGTACAGAACAAAAAAATAAATAAAATTTAACACGGAAATAATATGTATGACGCTTTGTTGCGTAAAACTAGATGGTTTTGTATACACAAAATATTTTTTTTTTTCCTGAGGTATTAATATTGATGAAAAAAAACTGAAAAGTGATGAACGATAAGAGTAGAAATAGTTCTTTTTTTTTTTTTTTAGAAAAACAACCTTTTTTCGCCATTCAACGTTTATTTTTAAAAATAACGTGCAATTTCATAACCGCATTTTTTTCACATATATTCTGAACTGTAAATATTGCTTCAGTAAAATTTACAGTAAAATAAATAAAGAGATAAATACATAAATCTAGATTGTTTTGTTTTCACAAAATTGATCTTTTCCTGTCGTAAAAATATTGATAAAAATTTAGAAAGTAATGAACATTTAAATTAAAAATAGTTTTTTTTTTAGAAAAACACTCTTTTATAAGCATTTAATGTTTATCTTAAAATCACGTCTAATTTCATGATTACAATTCATTCAAATATCTTCTTAACTATAAATATTGCTTCAGTAAAAAGCTTAGTAAAAACAAAATATATATATATAATTTAACACGGAAACAACATGTATGATGCATTGTTACGTAAAACTAGATGGTTTTGTTTGCAAAAAATTTATCTTTTCCTGTCGTATTAATATTGTTGAAAAAATGGGAAAGTAATGAGCAATAAAATAAAAATAGTTGTTTTTAGAAAAACGCACTTTTATGTGGATTCAATGTTTATTTTAAAAACAACGCTTAATTTCATGACTGCTTCATGACGCTTAATTTCATTCAAATATAATCTGAACTATAAATATTGCTTCAGGGGAATGTACAGAACAAAAAAATAAATAAAATTTAACACAAAAACTATATGTATGACGCTTTGTTGCGTAAAACTAGATGGTTTTGTTTACACAAAATTTATTTTTTCCTGTCGTATTAATATTGATGAAAAAAACTGAAAAGTGATGAACAATAAGAGTAGAAATAGTTCTTTTTTTTTTAGAAAAACTCTCTTTTTTCAGCATTCAATGTTTATTTTTAAAAATCACTTACAATTTCATGACCGCAGTTTTTTCACATATATTCTGAACTGTAAATATTGCTTCAGTAAAATTTACAGTAAAATAAATAAAGAGATAAATACTTAGAACAAGATTGTTTTGTTTTCACAAATTTGATCTTTTCCTGTCGTTCTAATATTGATAAAAAATTAGAAAGTAATGAACAATTAAATTAAAAATAGTTTTTTTTTTTAGAAAACACTCTTTTATAAGCATTCAATATTTATCTTAAAATCACGTCTAATTTCATGATTGCAAATCATTCAAATACCTTCTTAACTACAAATATTGCTTCAGTAAAATGCTTAGTAATATATGTATATATATATATATAATTTAACTCGGAAACAACATGTATGATGCATCGTTACGTAAAACTAGATGGTTTTGTTTGCATAAAATTCATCTTTTCCTGTCGTATTAATATTTATGAAAAAATGGGAAAGTAATGAGCAATAAAATAAAAATAGTTGTTTTTAGAAAAACGAACTTTTATGTGGATTCAATGTTTATTTTAAAACCAACGCTTAATTTCATGACTGCAATTCATTCAAATATATTCTGAACTATAAATATTGCTTCAGGTGAATGTACAGAACAAAAAAATAAATAAAATTTAACACAAAAACTATATGTATGACGCTTTGTTGCGTAAAACTAGATGGTTTTGTTTACACAAAATTTATTTTTTCCTCTCGTATTAATATTGATGAAAAAAACTGAAAAGTGATGAGCAACAAGCGTAGAAATAGTTCTCTTTTTTTTTAGAAAAACCCTCTTTTTTCAGCACTCAATGTTTATTTTTAAAAATCACTTACAATTTCATGACCGCAGTTTTTTCACATATATTTTGAACTGTAAATATTGCTTCAGTAAAATTTACAGTAAAATAAATAAAGAGATAAATACATAAAACTAGATTGTTTTGTTTTCACAAAATTGATCTTTTCCTGTCGTAAAAAAAATTGTTGATAAAAAATTAGATAGTAATGAACAATTAAATTAAAAATAGTTTTTTTTTTTTAGAAAAACACTCTCTTATTAGCATTCAATGTTTATCTTAAAATAACGTCTAATTTCATGATTGCAATTCATTCAAATATCTTCTAAACAATAAATATTGCTTCAGTAAAATGCTTAGTAAAATATATATATATATATATATATATATAATTTAACACGGAAACAACGTGTATGATGCATCGTTACGTAAAACTAGATGGTTTTGTTTGCATAAAATTTATTTTTTCTTGTCGTATTAATATTGATGAAGAAATGGGAAAGTAATGAGCAATAAAATAAAAATAGTTGTTTTTAGAGAAACGTACTTTTATGTGGATTCAATGTTTATTTAAAAAAAAAAAAAACGCTTAATTTCATGACTGCAATTCGTTCAAATATATTCTGAACTGTAAATATTGCTTCAGTTGAATGTACAGAACAAAAAAATAAATAAAATTTAACACAAAATCCATATGTATGACGCTTTGTTGCGTAACACTAGATGGTTTTGTTTACACAAAATTTATTTTTTCCTGTCGTATTAATATTGATGAAAAAAAACTGAAAAGTGATGAACAATAAGAGTAGAAATAGTTCTCTTTTTTTAGAAAAACTATCTTTTTTCAGCATTCAATGTTTATTTTTAAAAATCACTTACAATTTCATGATCGCAGTTTTTTCACATATATTCTGAACTCTAAATATTGCTTCAGTAAAATTTACAGTAAAATAAATAAAGAGGTAAGTACATAAAACTAGATTGTTTTGTTTTCACAAAATTGATCTTTTCCTGTCGTATTATTATTGATAAAAAATTAGATAATAATGAACAATTAAATTTAAAATATTTTTTTTTTTTAGAAAAACACTCTTTTATAAGCATTCAATGTTTATCTGAAAATCACGTCTAATTTCATGATTGCAATTCATTCAAATATCTTCTGAACTATAAATATTGCTTCAGTAAAATGCTTAGTAAAAAAAAAATATATATATATATAATTTAACACGGAAACAACATGTTGCAAGAAACTGTTTCGTAAAACTAGATGGTTTTGTTTACATAAAATGTATCTTTTCCTGCCGTATTAATATTGATGAAAAAACGGGAAAGTAATGAGCAATAAAATAAAAATAGTTTTTCTAGAAAAACGCACTTTTATGAGGATTCAACGTTTACTTTAAAAACTACGATTAATTTCATGACTACGATTCATTCAAATATATTCTGAACTATAAAAATTGCTTCAGTAGAATGTCAGAACAAACAAACAAAAAAATAAAATAAAATAAAATAAAATAAAATTTAACACGGAAACAATATGCATGACTCTTTGTTGCGTAAATCTAGATGGTTTTGTTTACACAAAATTTATTTTTTCCTGTCATATTAATATTGATGAAAAAAATTGAAATGTAATGAACGATAAAAGTAAAATTAGTTTTTATTTTAGAAACACACTCTTTTATAAGCATTCAATGTTTATTTTAAAAATCACGCCTAATTCCATGACTGTCTTTCATTCAAATATATTGAACGATAAATCGCATGAATAAGGCTTCAGTAGAATGTATAGTAGAAAATAAATAAAATAAAATATAGAAACAGTAGTATGACGCGACGTAAAACTACACTGTAAAAAAAAAAAAAAAAATCAGTAAAATTACTAAAATTTTTCTACGAAACTGGGATTCCTAGAACTTTTTATGTAACAGCAACAACAAAAATTCATGTAACAGATACACTTTTGCATCAAAAATAAAAGAAATCTGTAAGGTTACTAAGAATATTTTAGGAAACTGGGATGCCTAGAACATTTCATGTAGCTGCAACCAGTGTTACGTATAACATTTTAGTGAGATTACTGTAATTTTAGCAGACTCATTTGTAAAGCTACAGATTTCTGTAGCTTTACAAACACAAATTTTGTAGATTTACAGCTTTTTTTGTACAATTACAGATGAAAGTTTAGTAAGCATATAACTTTACATCTGTAGAACTACAGATTTTTTTACAGTGTAGATGGTTTTGTTTTCACAAAATTTATCTTTTTATCGTATTAATTTATCGTATTATCGTATTATCGTATTAATATAGTTGAAAAAAAATGAAAAGTAATGAACGATAAAAGTAAAAATGGTGTTTCTTTAAAAAAACACTCTGTTACAACCATTCCATGTTTATTTTAAAGATCACGTCTAATGTCATGACTGCAATTCATTTAACTATATTTTGAACTGTAAATTAGGGTGGGTCGAAAAAAAGAAATTTCATTTTTTCGTAAAGCTTTAGTGCGGAAAAGTTGCCTATTGTAATAAGAAGAAAAAAGCATAAAAATTTTTAAAATCGGTTAACATCTTCCATTCACGCATCGTACTTAACGTTGATGAAAAATTGCGCCTTTTTTCTAATTTTTTTAGTTAATTAAAACTTTAAAAATAAACACGTTTTAGCTTTTTATGCTTGGTTCATGGTTTACATAACCTAAATAAATTAAATTCAGATCAATAATTTATTTATTTATTTATTTATTTATTTTTGGTTCTGGCAAGAACTTAGAAAAAACATAAATTTGCCAATATTTCGCAATTTTCACCGTGCAACTCTTAGTTCGTTTTGCTAAAAGAAAATGACACAGAACTCACCACGTGGTTGTGGTTGCACGTTGAGTTCCACCCACATTCTACTCAACCAACCGTCCAATTGTTGGGTGCGGTATTTATATTAAAATGACCACATGCTTGTGAATGTGTAATTCTAATTAAGTGCTTATGTAAAAAAAAAAAAAAAATCGTGTCTTTGAGTTGAGGTTCATGATTCTTCATAGGAATTACAATTTGGGGGAAAAATCGGATGCATTTGCAAAACAGTTACAAAAAAGTTAAATGTGAAGGCCGAGCGGAAAGCTCGTGATCTTCACTGATCACTGAGTGGTTCCTCAAATAGATTTAAAGTTCCTAATGTGGCAGTGTACTATGAAATTGATGAAAGAAACGCACTTCTTTTGAAGACTCGGTGTTACGGCGTAAATGCCCTCAAATTTATTTGTTTATAATTTAACTCTGTTTATCTTTCATATTGCGAAATATAATTATAAAACTGATTTCTTTTGACAGAAAAAATCTAATCTGTTTATCTAAATTGTTTATAACCCTGAATCAATATTTATGAGTAACATTATGATTTCAAGGTCATGTAATATAGATTTATTTACTTTATAATAATTTTGAATTGATGGTGATTTATTAGTTTTATAATTACTTGGATGTCATTTAAATGAATATTATAGCTATTTAGAAGATTTATAACTGCATATTGTAATTTTTATTTTGATGTTTATTTTATATAATATGTATCATTTTTAAAATGGTCAGTCTTGACTCTGTAACCAAGCAGAGAACATGTAACATGTCCTGACTCTGTAATCAGAGATGCCAATTGTTAAATCATGGCTCTGTTTAATACAGAGTGTATAGTGGAAGTCCTGACTCTGCAACCAAGCAGAGAACACATTTTTTTTTTGTATTGGCTCTGTTAAATACGGAGAATTACTATTATGGAACAATTATTAACTTCTAATGATGAATAGAATTTACATACTATTTCAGTTTTATTTAATAAACTATTTAATCTAATTGCTCTCCCATCTCACTTGGATTCTGAAAATTTATTTGTCAGATGAATTTCGGCGCCAACATTATTTTTGGTGCCGAGTAACCCGCGAAACATTTTTTGGAAAGAATAGTGAGCTATTGTGAAAGAGATTTGTGATTAACAACTGTGATTTATCTTTTAACATGTGATTAGTGTGTGATTTATCTTTCAACCTGTGATTAGTGTGGAATTATTATTGTGCCATTTGGATTACGACATGCCATCTACATTACCTGGAATTAACAGGTAAGAAAATATTTTTTTCATTTTCTATGAATGGTTAATGTTTTAAAATAAGAATTATTCTTTATTTAAAATGGAAAATCTTGAAAAGCTGAAAGCAAAACGTTCTGTTGAACGAACGAGTTTCACGAAATTAATTACAAAATTAGAAACATTATTAAATGATGACATTGATAATACGAAAACCGATGAATTATTAGAGCTTCAAGAAATATTCCTCTTAAAAGAAACGGCTTTCCAAAGTTTGAATCGTGATATTGAAGCTCAAATATCCGACTTAAAAGAATATGAAAAGGACATTGCTAATAGTGAAAAGTACACTGACCAATTGATCAGTGCTAAATTTAAAATTAAAAATAGATTAAGAAAATGTAAAAAGGATAATGTTTCTATGATAGCAACTAGTCATGTAAATTCATTGAATGGTTCTGCTAGTGGAACAGAAACGAGTTCTGCCATGAAATTGCCTAAATTAAATGTTCCAAAATTTTCTGGTGAAATCGAAGAATGGGTCGAATTTTTTAACTGTTTTGAAACATCGATACACCAGAATAAATCACTATCTAAGATAGAAAAATTCGCTTATCTAAAATCCTTGTTATGTAATCGGGCCTATAATGTGGTAGAAGGGTTTCCTTTGACAGAACAAAATTATGATACTTGTATTGATTTATTAAAGGACCGTTTTGGTAAGGTTGATGTTATTATTAATAAACACATGACTAATTTATTAAATATGGAACCAGTTAAAAATTGTTCAAATTTAAATGCATTAAGAAGATTGCATGACATGTGCGAAGTTAATATTAGAAGTTTAAGAAATTTGGGGGTAACATCCAGTTCTTATGGACAATT
This sequence comes from Maratus speciosus, assembly GCA_963932465.1. Lineage (NCBI taxonomy): Eukaryota > Metazoa > Arthropoda > Arachnida > Araneae > Salticidae > Maratus > Maratus speciosus. The sequence continues at coordinate 91,037,053 of OZ010799.1, forward strand.
GCTAAATCCTATTTTGCTAAAGCTATTGCCCCATGAATTAGTGATTGAATATCATAGAAAACGTGATACTAGCAAAGAGTCAGATGTAACCGATCTAATTGCCTTTCTGAAATGTGAAATAGAATGTAGAGAAAAGGCTTTGTCAATGACAAGTTCTAAAAATGATGCATCCTCTTCTTTTGTACATAAAAATAAATCTGAATTTCGTGAAAAGAAAACATCAAATAAATATCAACATGCTAATACCTTAAATGCCACTATTAAAGTTTTTTGTGTATTTTGCAAAGGTAATGATCATTTATCTTCCGAGTGTAAAAATTTAGCTGATGATAAGAAAAGATTAATGTTACGTAAGGAGGGTAGATGTTACAAATGCTTTTTGAAATCGCATTTATCTTCGCAATGCCGCATAAAATTAAAGCCATGTCTAAATTGTAAAAGCACTGAACATAACAAATTATTTTGCTTTAAGAAAAGTTTGAAACCGGAAATTAATGAAAATCAAAATCAAACAGTTGTATCTAATTCTCATTGTAATTTTAGAAATTCTAAGCATGCTGTTTTATTGCAAACATGTTGTGTAACTGCTCAAGGTAATTCTAAATCAAAGGTAGTTCGATTATTACTTGATTCTGCAAGCGAAAAAAGCTTCATAACAAAAGCATTAGCTCGTGAATTAAATTTGCCTGTTTTAAGAAAAGAACATTTAACTGTATTCGCTTTTGGCATGGATCAAGGTCGCGAAGAAGAATATGATGTTTTTAAAATTAAATTGCGAAGTAAAATGAATTATCATCGTTTTATAGATGTTGAGGTGTTAGCTACCGATTTGATAAGTGCAACAACATTGAAGGTTCCCAATTCTGACCCTCTAGTTATAAAATACATTGAAAGTAAAAGATGGAGGTTAGCCGACCCTACGCCCGAGGAATCCGAAGTACAAATTTTACTTGGAGCTGATTATTTCTGGAATGTTCAGAGAGGTGTCGTTGAAGAAATTAATGACCATTTATATGTAGCTAATACACTTTTTGGGTACACAATAGTGGGAAAAATAAACTCTAAAGGTAACGAAACAGTTAATGCTCATCTTGTATCTGTTAATGAAATAGAAAATTTTGATTTGCAAAAGTTTTGGAAACTAGAGTCTTTGGCTATTTGTGATAGTAAAAATGAATTATTTTCACAAAAGGATTTAGATGCTCTTGATTTATTTAATGATAATTTAAATTTTGTAAATGGAAGATATGAAACTAAACTTTTGTGGAAAGTAAATAAAAATGAATTGGAATCCAATTTTGATGTAGCTAAACATAGACTTTGGGGATTAAAATCAAAATTGTGCAAAAATGAATGGTTACTTAAGGAATATGAGAAAATATTAAATGAACAATGTGGTTTGGGTATAATTGAAGAATGTGAGTTTAATAAAGATGAAATAAACACGTATTACATGCCTCACAGACCAGTAATAAGGGAAGATAAATCGACAACTAAAGTAAGAATTGTTTTTGATGCGTCATCCAAAGATAAGGGGGCAAAATCGTTAAACGAGTGCTTATTTCCTGGGCCCAATCTAAATCCTAACATATTGGACATTATTTTAAAATTCCGTCTCCACAAAATTGCTTTCTCGGCAGATATAGAAAAAGCATTCTTGCAAATCCAGATACAAGAAGAAGATAGAAATTTTTTGAGGTTCCTGTGGTTTGACAATATCACTAGTAACAATCCCATTTTGAAGGTTTTTCGCATGACCCGTATAACTTTTGGTGTAACAACTTCACCCTTTTTCCTTTCTGCAACCATCAAACATCACATTGAGGGGTATAAAGATTTATTTGGAAAAATAGTTAATATGCTGGATACTTCCTTATACGTTGATGACCTGTTTCATGGAGCTGATTCAGTAAACGAAGCTTTTGTTTTATCAAACGGTGCAGAGAAGATATTGAGTGAGGCCAATATGAAACTCAGAAAATTTAAAACCAATTCTTCCGATTTAAAATTTTTATGGAAGGAACATGGAATAAACTTTGAGGAAGACACTCTTGAACAAAATCTTTCGAAGGTATTGGGAATTATATGGATAACAGAAAGTGACACCTTGAAAATAGACATACAACCACTTTTGGTAGAATTTGACCATAAAATTATTACCAAACGTATTGTTTTACAAACTGTGGCAAAAATTTATGATCCTATTGGACTCATTTCCCCTTTCGTGATAAGAATTAAATTTTTAATGCAAGAACTCTGGGAACATGGAATTGACTGGGATTCTACATTACCAGATTCTTTAAGTGGAAAATTCAGAAAATGGCATAATGAAATAAAAGACTTGGTAAATTTTGAAATTCTTAGAAAATATTTTGTAACTATCCCAAAATTAAATCCTGAAACCGCTCAACTTTTCATATTTTCTGATGCTAGTTTAAAGGGGTATGGGTCAGTGGCTTATTTACGTGATTCTTCTTCTTGTGAAACTTCATTTGTAATAGCAAAGTCGAGAGTAGCGCCTCTCAAGAAAATTACATTGCCGCGCATCGAACTTCTTGGAGCACTTACGGCTGCAAGATTAGCGAATTATTTAAAGGAAATATTTAAAATTGTGAATGAAAATATATTTTGTCTAAGTGACTCCCAAATTACCTTGCACTGGATTAAAGGAAGTGCTAACAACTGGAAGCCCTTTGTGGCAAACCGCGTACGTGAAATTCAGGAACTTGTTGCTCCTGTACAATGGAAATTTTGTAAAGGAAAGGAAAATCCTGCAGATGTTCTCTCTCGTGGTTGCTCTGCATCTGAATTGATTAATAACGAGGTATGGTTACATGGTCCTAGCTGGCTGAAGGAAGAATCGTTACCAGTATTTCCCCCTGAAACTCAACCTAATCTACCTGATGAAGAGGTCTTGCAAGAACAACGTAAAACGCTTGTTTGCTCCATATCCCAAAATATTCCAGAATTTGAGCTTTTATTTAAATTTTCATCCTGGTCTAAATTAAAACGAATTACGGCTTGGTGCCTCAGATTCATCAAAAATAGTACATGCCCATCTGAACGAGTCTATGGTTTTTTGACTGTTCCAGAACTTGAAAGGGCAACAAATGCTATTGTGAAATTAATTCAAAACCATGAATTCGGAGACGAACTGAAAATTCTAAAATCCAGAAAGATCCTAAATTCTAAAAGCAAACTCCTTCCTTTACATCCATTTCTTGACGAAAATGATATTCTTCGTGTTGGAGGTAGGCTAAAAAATGCAAACTTGTCTGAATATCAAAAACACCAATCATTCTCCCTAAAAGGCATCATGTTACAGACTTGATAATAAAGTATTTTCATGAGAAACATCTTCATAGCGGGACTCAATTGACAATTTCAGCAATTCGACAAAAATTTTGGATAATTAATGCTAAAGAAGCTGTGAAAAGAGAAATAAGGAAATGTATGAAATGTTTACGAAATTCATCACACCTTTCATCTCAGTTGATGGGAAATCTGCCATCAGCACGCGTGACACAAGCTCGAGTATTTTCAAGAGTAGGAGTCGACTTAGCCGGCCTCTTTTTGATCAAACCTCGTAAGGGACGTGGTGTGAAACCCTTTAAACATTATGTTTGTCTGTATGTTTGTTTCGTAACAAAAGCTATCCATCTTAAATTAGTCACTGATCTTACAACTGAAACCTTTCTAGCCTCATTGAAAAGATTCGTGGCTCGACGTGGAAAACCTCTAGAAATATTTTCCGACAGAGGTACAAATTTTGTAGGGGCAGACCGCGAAATAAAGAGAATGATGTCTCAAATTGCTTCTGATGAAAAATTGCACAAGTATCTTACGGACGAAATTATAGTATGGAAATTCAACCCACCTTCCGCCCCTCACTTTGGAGGCCTTTGGGAAGCGGGAATAAAACAAATGAAAAATCATTTGAAGAGAACAATTGGTGATCAGATTTTAACTTATGAAGAATTTTTGACCTTAATTGCACAAATTGAGTCATGCTTAAATTCAAGACCGCTTGTCGCTGAGTCTTCTAATCCAAATGACTTTACGGCTCTGACGCCAGGACATTTTATTATAGGAGCACCCTTGACCTCCTTACCTGAGCCTGATATCTCCTCTACCTATGTAACTCCTTTGGAACGTTGGAAATTGCTACAAAAGATTTTCCAAAGTTTTTGGAAAAGGTGGTCGTCAGACTATCTCTCACAATTGCAGCAACGTACAAAGTGGTTTAGAAGCAACCCGAACTTAAAAATCAATGACTTGGTGTTGATAAAGGAAGAAAACCAGCCCCCATTAAGGTGGAAATTGGGCAGAATAATTGAACTATTTCCTGGGGATGATAATATTGTTCGTGTTGTCAAATTAAAGACTTCTACTGGTGAACTGAAACGCCCTATCACAAAATTGTCTCCTCTACCGATGGACATTTAATATAATAGAATTTTACTTTATTTTAACTAACTTTATTATTATTATTTTTTCTATGTCTAATTTTTGTAACTTTCTGAACTATTTTGTATATTAATGTCTTTTTCTATTTTTAGTTGTTCCAGAAACTGTTTTTTATAGAAGTAGTAGGATTTAATTGCATTTCATTTTAGTTAAACTTAACATTTAAGGTAATATTTTAAATTTGTATTTAATATTTGATTATTTAGTATGTGATAGTGGAAATTTGGTAAGTTATAATTGTTCGATGAACTCCGTTCATGGAGGCGGAGGATGTTACGGCGTAAATGCCCTCAAATTTATTTGTTTATAATTTAACTCTGTTTATCTTTCATATTGCGAAATATAATTATAAAACTGATTTCTTTTGACAGAAAAAATCTAATCTGTTTATCTAAATTGTTTATAACCCTGAATCAATATTTATGAGTAACATTATGATTTCAAGGTCATGTAATATAGATTTATTTACTTTATAATAATTTTGAATTGATGGTGATTTATTAGTTTTATAATTACTTGGATGTCATTTAAATGAATATTATAGCTATTTAGAAGATTTATAACTGCATATTGTAATTTTTATTTTGATGTTTATTTTATATAATATGTATCATTTTTAAAATGGTCAGTCTTGACTCTGTAACCAAGCAGAGAACATGTAACATGTCCTGACTCTGTAATCAGAGATGCCAATTGTTAAATCATGGCTCTGTTTAATACAGAGTGTATAGTGGAAGTCCTGACTCTGCAACCAAGCAGAGAACACATTTTTTTTTGTATTGGCTCTGTTAAATACGGAGAATTACTATTATGGAACAATTATTAACTTCTAATGATGAATAGAATTTACATACTATTTCAGTTTTATTTAATAAACTATTTAATCTAATTGCTCTCCCATCTCACTTGGATTTTGAAAATTTATTTGTCAGATAATTTCGGCGCCACCACTCGGAGTATGAGGAAGATAAATACAAACCGAGCACGTCAACTAAAAGCCCAAATGGCAGATGAGAATTAAAATTAACGCAACAGTGCTAAACAGCGATCGTTTCGGAGTTTCTGATCGGCCTAAAGCTGTCATAGGGTCAAGTATTCTGAATAACCTACACAGATTCTTCTGATGTAGTTGATAAGTGTAAAATAAAAAGAGACAAGAGTCGTTTTAGGACGGATTTGAAAAGCCGATTCACAACCCATGAGGAAAGTTCGGATCTTTTTTTGACAGACAAAAATAAGATACTTTGTTCGTCAAAAAATTTAATGCCAAGCAATTTCACAGGAATGTGAAACAATAACACTATTCTCTTATCCAGGAATCTGGATCAACTTATAGTGGACATGTATTTTCTTTTTCGAGTTCATCAAATCATATAAGTCAAAGCATTTTTTCTTGTTTGTCTGAACTATCAATATCACTAGAAAAACTAGAAGTAGTAGGGTGTGATGGTACTGTAACAAACACTAGATGAAATAACGGTCCTTTCCACCGACTAGAAATACATAAAATGTGGAGTATATGCATCCGGCATTTTAATGAGCTTTTTTATTGCCAAATTTTCTAACATATTCACACTCAAACTGAAGGGCCTAAATCTTTTAGTGCGCCAATCGAGTAGCAGCTCACTTGCTGTGAAAAAGCTCTTGTGGTCGATTGTGAACCTGCAGATTGTTCGATTCCTGATATAGACAAGACTTTTTTGAGCAAAGAACAACAGTATTTTTGAGACATTCTGAATGCAATCACCTTGGGTCATTGTCCAGAAGACTTAGCGAATTGGGACCCCAGTATTTTGTCCGATTCCAGATGACTAACTGCGGACAACCGAGTCCTTAGATTGTATCAGATTCACCCGAAATCTTAAAAGAAATAGTTGGCTTCATCATAAAATCATACATACCTGTGTAATTTGCCATAAAATAAGAAAATATTTTACTGACTGACCAAAACATGTATTTCAAAGAATCCAAACATCACGCTATTTATCCGACGAATTACTACAAGTTGACGATACAGTAATAGAACGAAATGAATTTTTTGCGCACCCAGAGAATGTTCTGTTGCCAATGATTGTCGATTAAAGAAAACAGATTCCGGATATTGGTTAGAGGAGGGTCGTAAAAGCAAGACAAACCGCCCCAAAGAAGAAAACTGTTTGAAATGTACGGCCACCGAATGGAAACTTTCAAGCCTCCGATTACATAAAATTATTAATTGGAATTCTTGTGTGGTGTATCCTATCCCAATGCTGCGGGACCTAAGTGAAGGTGATGTTAAATCGTTCATCACTTCTGACACTACTCCCATCAAAGAAATATAAATGTTTCCCTGTCACTCCGAGATTGTTAAGATGTGCGTCAAACTTCTGATAGAGACCTCGAATAAAGTATATGGAGATGAAGAGAGATGGCTATATCCGAACAACACTGAAGTCTAAATCAGTTATGCCTCATTTCTCTAAAAAAAAAATCAGACTTTAAATGTGTAGTAGATATAAAAACGAAAACGTAAAAAACACAGTAAACCAAAGAATGCTACTCTATGGAAAACCTTTGTAAATAGTTGCAAATATAATGTAAATGCCACACCCAACAATTCGATGGTTGGTTGGGTAGACGTGGTGAGTTCTGCGTCGTTTTGCTCTAGCAAAACGAGCGAAGAATTTCACGGTGAAAATTGAGACTAAATTTATGTTTTTTTCTAACACGTTGCGCGAACGGAAAATTTAGATTATTGATTAGAATTTAATTTATTTGGGTTATGTAAACCATGAAAAGAGCATAAAAAGCTAAATCGTGTTATTTTTTAAGTCGGTCTCGCTACAGTAAAGGTGTGCAGTAGCAAAAAATTCTAAAAATGCTATTTTTGTGATACTGAAAGGCCTCGAAACTTGAAATTTGGCATGGTAATTACATATAAGATGTAAATGCTCTCTAAGAGCAGTTTCTAAAAAGTTCCGAATTTCAAAGGATGAAATGAGCAAAATGCGTTCTAAAAATTTTCTAAATTACGATATTTAATCTCAGGAAATACCAAACCGATTTCAAAAGTAATGATTGCAAATTGATGGCAGTCGCTGCTGCAGCATAAGCTATATTTTATGTCGGTGCCACTACACTAGGGGTTGCAGGAGCAAAAGACATTCTGCAAATCAGATTTTTATGATGCTGAAGAGGCTAGAAACTTGAAATTTGGCATGATGGTTACTTATAAGACATAAATTCTCTCAAGAACTGTCGAAGAAAAATTTAAAATTTGAAAAATTTAAATAAGTAAAAAGCGTTCTTAATATGTGTTCTAAATTACGATTTCTATTGAATTGTTAAAGATATATAGAAAGAAATGTAAAACAGTATTGTTTTGAATTAACAGCACAGTAAAATTGGAAAAAATGAAAAAAAGGACAATTTCAAAATTTAATATCTTAAAATGTACATAATTTTAAAACTCAATTTTTATTGGGATGAAAGATATAACTAAGTATGTTTTTCCATTTCATGTATTTAAATAATTGCAAGATGCAGAATTAACATTTACTGGGGGCTCCAAATTGTGAGACATTTGACAAGCAGAAAATTGGTATAACAGCTTATGCACAGGATTACGAAATAAAAATTGCAACTAGAATGATAATTTTGATGCCTTCTTATACTTCAGATTGTAATAATTGCTCTGCACTTAAATAAAGTTGTATTTAAAGCATTTTTATATTTTTAATATAGAATTGTATTTAGCTAATACAAAATTTTGAAAATTTCCACAGTATAGTCACCTAAAAAATATATTTTTTTGAACAATAAAAAAGAAATTTTAGGTTCAGTTTATACAGACCAACATGAAACCTATGTTTTGAAAATTTCATGAAAAAATATTCAGACTTTTTGAGATAGCCTTCGCGTTATGTTCAAAAACTTCATTTGGAGAAAAATTAAAGTTTCGGAAACGCCACTTCAGCTATTGAGCATGTATAATTCTAAAAGCTATAACTTCTGTACTAATGGAAAATTCGAGGAAACAATTATATCAAAATGTTCAGAAAAGATAGGATTTTAACATATAAAAAAATTAAAATTTCGAAAATAAGAGTCCCGAGACCCCTTAATAATGTATAAGTGTATTTAACAAAATGTTAAATATACACTAAATGCGACAAAAGTATGGGAAATATCGCGTCATTTTTCAGCAAAATAACCTTATATGGTAAAATGAGCAAGATACACGGAATAAATTAATAAATTGTTCTGTCAGATTTTTTTCCGTCAATTCATGAAAAGGGGGAAAATTATTTTTACTTTTCCCAAAAATATCAAGTAATTTAATAATTGGCACAATTAGCAAGGAAATTCTTGACACAGAATAAAATAAAATTTGTCATTTCCAAGTGCAATTAATGCCAATCTTATAAAAAAAGAGGATATTTCATTTCCGAAAGATGTCTTATTAAATAAAGATACATTTCTGGAACCTGAAATGTGCCAGATCTGGAATCAGCTTACTGACATTAAATGTTGGTGGCATTTTTCTGGAAAACGTTCAAAGAGGAATGCGGAGAAACACGAGATGGCTTCTTCGGAGAAAATAACAAAAAAAAGATAACAAAATGCTTTTATTTCTAATGAAAAAGATACAAAATTCCTGTCTTAAAAGAGAAGCCTTTTCCTAATCGCTTTATATCAAAATTAAACCTATTTAATGACTGTTTTTAGGTGCTTTAATAATTATATAAATATGTAGCACTTGTAGGCGTCGTCTGGTCCGTCTGTCTATCTGTCCATCAGATATAACAGTGCAAAAACTACCCATCTGAATAGTTTGAAATTTAATGTATATAATCGTTTCAGAATTTCGTCCAGTCATTTCAAATTTTAAGAAAATCGAATCAAAACTTAACATATTAATAAAGTTTTCTTCGTTCTATTAAATCTTATCATAAATAATTAATTCAATGATATCCCACGATAGGTAATGATTCTAGATTGCCACGGTGATTATTTTATTAAATCCTATCACACGTAATTAATTCAATAATATCCCGTGATAGGTAATGATTCTAGGTTGCCATGGTGATTATTCTATTAAATCTTATCACACGTAATTAATTCAATAATATTCCATGATAGGTAAGGATTCTAAGTTGCCATGGTGATTATTCTGTCAAATTCTATCATACGTAATTAAAACCCTTTAACCGTCTGGCCCGGATTTTTCCGTTCCTAGAAATCATATTAAAATGGCTGTAGACCAAAATATTTTAAACAGAATTCTATTTTGAACCTTATATAGAAAGTAGTGATATTAAAAATATTATAGCATCAAACTGAAATTTAAAAAATATATATCCTGTGATTTACAAGCATTCTTATAAAAATACTGCAAAACCTTCGGACGGTGAAAGGGTTAAATCATTGATATCCCATGATAGGTAATGATTCTAGATCGCCATGGTGATTATGCTCTATTTAAGATGGAGTTCTATTATTTCAGTCTTGCTGAATTTAATATATATAATCGTAATAAATTTTGTATTCGTGCATTTTTACATAAGAGTGGAACAGCTATTGCACCAAGATCTAAATATTTATAAAACTAGTTATAGTACGAATGCACCTCATTTGTCACGTTTGACGTACAATTTCCGACTTTTTATCAAAATTAAACCTATTTAATGACTTCTTTTTTTTTTTTTTTTTTTTTAATACTGACCAATACAGTTGCAAAGTGTTTATGAATCCGGTTTGTCTGTCTGTGTATCAGTGCTCTAACTCGAGAAAATATACTCGGATTGACATGCAGTTGATGTATATTATTGATGTTTACTATGCCATGCTCCGTATTGAAAATAAAATTTGCAGCATTTATAGTTAATTTACAGGACATTCAAAAGAATTGCGTTGCATTTACTAGAGTTAGAAAAAAATGGTTTTCATCTATTTTCTGTTGCCCGGAAATCCCCCAGTTATTATAAATACTAGTTGCGTAGCAACCCGTTGTGTTGCTTTTGAATTGCATGAGACAATCGATCTTTTTGCGAAAAATGAAATCTTAACTGTATTGTAAATTTAGAAAGCCATTACAATATTAATTTTATTAAATACAGTATTTCAAATAATAAGTTATATTTACAATTTAAATCAAAACTTTTCCAATAAAAATGCACATATACTATAACTTTATTTGCCAAGAGCTTTTCACTCTTCCAAGATTTTGCTTTGAATTTCGGAGTTGGTAGAAATGTACAAAAATGAATTTGTTTTGACGAATTTATTCAGAAGCATTTTATATTTATGAATTAAAATAAATATTTTAAGATTTTTTGTCCTCGCTAAAACATTTCATTTTTAATGTCCGCTTCTGCGACGTTTTATTAGCCATCTTAAGGCAATAGTTGAAAATCTACTTTACGATTTTAAATTAAATGAAAATAACGTACGATGTTTTTTTTTTCTTTTGACGTCAACAGAATTTATCTCAATGTTTCAGTCGAGAGTAGAATTTGTGTTTCTAAAATAAACGGATTCCTGAAGCTTGAATATGTGTGAGTTGGCATTTCGTAAAATTTTCTTGAAAACTACAATAATTTTTTTACTATTTATTCAATTATACGTTAATTTCAATTTAGAAATGATTTCAAACAATGATACCTAATAATCCTTGTGATTTTCTCTTTTCTCTCTTTTATCCACAAAAACGGAGCAATTTTAGTTTCCATCATTACAGAAATGTCATAAAAAATAACGTAAAAATTTATATCTCGAAAACTAATCAAATTTAAAAATTCTACGACCACTTTTAACATCCTGGGACACATGCGGATAACTGGCGTTAATTTGGTCACCCAACATTCCATATTCTAGGAGGAACAGCTGTGATATACAAACGGACAGACACTTTTTAATATAATAGATTGATAAAGTTTTAATTTCGCTATAAAAATTAGTCAGCGACAAATGCTGAATTATTTATATTATTTTAAGTGCAAATGGCTTATTTCGTAATGGAGCCTGTACGCAATGGATATAGATTAAAAAACATTATGCTTGAAAATTATTTAAAATGACATAATAAATAAATCAATTAAGATACAGTTTTCAAGCAAATTGCATTTGAAAGTAGATTTTTTTCTCTTTATAACGGGTGTAAAAATTGAAGATGCGCGATGTTTAGAAATTCAAAAAATTGTAGTAGCAAAGATTGCAAAACCGACATTTAATCGTCAAGCGTTGCCATTCTCAAAATGACGTCAGCCTTACGCACGGACATATTTTTCCTTTATAATATAGATAGATTTTCAAACGTGAAGTTCCGTTTGTCAGCTAAAACTTTGCATATGAAAATGTATTCTTTTGGCCTAAGGGTCTAATTTCAGTACCGCGAAGTACAAATTCCAGAGACTGATGTCTTTTAGATGTATTCGTGTAAAAATATATAGTTTAATCAAAGAAAAGGATTGTTTTCTTTTAAATATGTCACTTACTGAAGCATTACGCCAAGTTTCTCAAATTCCGTATCAGTCGAATGAAAATATATTGTAACAATAGCTTTATGAGCGAAAATGTTTTTTAAATAGTGATGTCATTTTCTGTTCAGGCTTAAAATAAAGTTATTTTGAATTGTAATGAGTAAATGGTATCAATAAGGATAAATAAACTCCAATATTTCTTTGTTTGTGCAACAGAACAGTTGCCTAGCAACTCTATTTCATACAAATTACATTTAAAAGCACATATTTTTCCCAATTCGGCTCTAAAAATTTAAATTGTTCGATTACATATATGTTAAATTCGTGCTTTTTTATATATTATTCTTTTATTTATTTATTGATGAAGCTTTAATTTCGTTGGAGGAAATTTAGCGGGAGAGAAATTCTGAACTGTTTTTTATGCGCAAATTGTTTATTAATATTTCGCAATGGAGCCGGCACGGCAAAATCATTTAATTTATAAATAAAAACGAAATAAAGCCAAAACTCACTGGGTTTTATAACAGACGATATTCTTGACATAGCACGTATTTTAATTTCAATTTTTTTCGGTTTTTATGAGAAAATAGCAACAAAAAGATACTGCAATCTCCTATTTTCCTTATCCCCCCCCCTCCCCTTTAGTTTCAACATGTCTTTTAACAGAAATGGAGTACTTCAGCTGCCACAATTACAAAAAAAGTAATAAAAACTACAAAAAAATTAATATCTTAAAATTAAATTGAGATACTGATTTCAAACAAATTGCATTTAAAAGAGCATTTTTTTCCTTATACGGCGGTGTAAAAATTTAAAATGTGCGATGTTTAGAAGTATAAAAATTTGCAGTAGAGAAAATTACAAAACCAAAATTTCATTTCAAATTTCAAAGTGTTACCATTCTCAAAATGACGTATGCGTTATGCACAGATATGTTTGTCCTTTATAATATAGATACAAAAGGAATTATTTGCACATATTGTGTAAGCCAATTTTTTTATATTACCAGCAGGCAAAATTTTAATAAGAGAGAATAATTTTAAAAAAAATCTGAATTTTTGATCATTTGAAAGGTACCTTACCCCTAACATCTAACCTAACTGAAGAATTCATCATTTTCATTTTTTATAACCTCTGTAGTTTAATTCGAATACGCATATATGTCTTAAATTTTAATATGAATGAATATAAATGTATTATTTTGTTTAATCATTTGAGAGGTATCTGTCACTTTATATCTAATGTAACTGAAGTAGTCTTCATTTTAATTTTTTCACCCTCTGTAGTTTAATTCGAATACGCATGTATGTCTTAAATTTTAATATGGGTGAATATTGAAATATCTGATTTCTTGGAATTTTTTTAAGGTACTTGACCCTTTAAATATTATATGTCTCAAGAATTCATCATTTTTAATTTTTTTTCTCTTCTCGTGTTTAATTCGAATACGCATGTATATCTTACATTTTAATATGAGTGAATTAGAGATCTGCATGGGCAGGCCCGAGGCCCGAAGCCCGAGCACGGCTCCTCCCGCGGGCCTGGCTCGGTCCTATTTTCATTTGCAGCATTCGGGACGGGCCGGTCGGGCCTGGTGACTAGTCTTTACAGTCTGGGCTGGGTTCGGGGCCTTACTTTTTTCCGGAAGAATCGGAATGGGCCGGGCCTAATTATTTTTTCGGTACAGAGCCGGAACTGGTTTCTTTTCTATCCTTCACGGCTCAAAATTTTCAGTGCTAGTTTTGAGCCAGCCCGTATGAAAATCATTGTCTCGGCGTGACCTGTCCGTTCAAAGGTCAGTAAAATGAAACCTGGCCAAAGATTTTTACAAAATATGCATACATTTTTGAATCGTCATTATTCTGCAATTAAACATTAACATTTATTCTTTTTAAAGAATAGTAAATTTCTACGCTAATTAAAATATAGCTAAATTAAAATATAGTAAAACGTGTGAAAAGGAACCTGCCTATGAAGGAATCCTGTTTTAAACTGAAAAACGTGTTGATACATGCAAAATGAATATACTAATACGTAAGAAAAGAATATATAATACAATTACATTTGCTAAGAAGGGAACTTGTCTATAACGCATTTTTAGGTAGCTTTCTTTACAAAAAAGCTACCTATTGCAGCCGTTCGGAGGAAAGCGATTTCAAAAAATTTTGGTATATTTTCATCGATCATGACCCCCAGACCCCGAAACCACCCTCCGTTCAAAATTGATATATATATATATATGTATATATATATATATATATATATCTGACCTATGTCACACTGTAACTCCCGTAATTATGAACCGATTTCGATGTAATTCGGTGTATACATAGTACATACCAATGTATCGACCGAGTTCGTTGGCCAGCTTCATCCGCCATTTTGTTTCAAAATGGCGGCCATTTAAACATTTTAAAAAATTTTAAAACTTGAAATGTGGTACCAAAAAATTAAAAATGGAAAAATATTTTTTTCTTATGTATTTGACCTTTATACAAAGATTCCGGAGCAGTTTTTGTTTCGTCTATATCTTACAAAATGGCTGAGTTATAGCATTTTGAATTTCTAGCGTGACTGACATTTTGAAACGTCCTGAATTTTGTCACGCGATAAAAGGCGTATTTATGAACCGATTTGGATGTAATTCAGTGTGTACATAGTACATACCAATGTCTCGACCGAGTTCGTTGGCCAGCTTCATCCGCCGTTTTGTTTCAAAATGGCGGCCATTTAAAATTTTTAAAAAATTTTAAAACTTGAAATGTGGTACCAAAAAATTAAAAACGGAAAAATATTTTTTTTTTATGTATTTGACCTTTATACAAAGATTCCGGAGCAGTTTTTGTTTCGTCTATATCTTAAAAAATGGCTGAGTTATAGCATTTTGAATTTCTAGCGTGGCTGACATTTTGAAACGTCCTGAATTTTGTCACGCGATAAAAGGCGTATTTATGAACCGATTTGAATGTAATTCAGTGTGTACATAATACATACCAATATCTCGACCGAGTTCGTTGGCCAGCTTCATCCGCCATTTTGTTTCAAAATGGCGGCCATTTAAAATTTTTTAAAAAATTTAAAATTTGAAATGTGGTACCAAAAAATTGAAAATGGAAAATTATTTTTTCTTATGTATTTGACCTTTATACAAAGATTCCGGAGCAGTTTTTGTTTCTTCTATATCTTAAGAAATGGCTGAGTTATAGCATTTTGAATTTCTAGCGTGTCTGACATTTTGAAACGTCCTGATTTTTCTCACGTAATAACAGGCGTATTTATGAACCGACTTGGATGTACCTTGGTGTGTACACAGTACATACAAATATCTCGACCGAGTTCGTTGGCCGGCTTCATCCGCCATCTTGTTTCAAAATGGCGGCCATTTAAAAAAAATAAAAAAAATAAAAAAATTTAAATGAGATACCAAAAAATTGGAAAGTGAAAAAGATTTTTTTTGTATGTGTTTGACCTTAATACAAAGATTCCGAAAACAGTTTTTCTTTTGTCTATATCTTTAAAAAATGGCTGAGTAATAGCATTTTGAATTTCTCTTGTGGCTGACATTTTAAAACGACCTGATTTTTGTCACGCGATAACAGGCGTAATTATGAACCTATTTGGATGTAACTTGGTCTGTACATAGTACATACCAATGTCTCGACCGAGTTCGTTGGCCAGCTTCATTCGCCATCTTGTTTCAAAAGGGTTGCCATTTAAAAAAATTAAATTTGAAATTCAAAATGAGGTATTAAACAATTGGAAAATGAAAAAGATTTTTTTATGTGTTTGGCCTTGATACAAAGATTCCGGAGCAGTTTTTGTTTCTGAAAATTTGTTCTTTTGTTTATATCTTAAAAAATGGTTGATTTATAGCACTTTGAATTTCTAGCATGGCTAACATTTTGAAACGATCTTGTATTTGTCGCGCGATAACACACGTATTCGCCTATTTCGATGTAAGAAGGCATGTGGATAGTATACATCAACACCTCGACCAAGTTCGCTGGCCAGATTCATCAGCCATCTTGTTTCAAAATGGCGACCATTAAATTAAAAAAATATATATATATTTAAAGTGAGGTGCAAAAAAATTAGAAATTGAAAAAGGTTTCTTTCTTAAGCATTTGACCTTGATATAAGGATTCAGGAGCATTTTTTGTTTGTCTTTACCTTAAAAAATGTCTCAGATATAGCAGTTTCAATTTCTATTGTGGGTGACATTTTGAAAAATCTGATTTCTTGCATGCGCACTCCTATATATTAACCGATTCCGATGTGAGTGAGCATGTGCACAGCAATTACTAAGGTTTCGACCAAATTCACTGCTTAGCCTCATCCACCATGTTGTATTAAAATGACAGGCACTTTAAGAAATTGCCGAATTTGGCAGCCAAATATATGTTACTTTAAAGAAAAACAGCTTGGATAAAGCTGACTAATTTCGCGAAATTCTCATTCATTATATTGATAAAAATTAGTATTGAATCTCCTATATTCGGTTTCCACTAAATTGAGCTTCGTGTGTTTGAATGATATAATTTGGCTTTTTTAAAATAAGGATTATGAAAGCTACCTCTTCCTCCCGGCACTGGCCGGAAGGACTTTTTTTCTTCTATGTAATTGAGTCTTAGAAGATTTTACTGTATAGCATTTTTCTGATTTTTAACAATTCAATGCATGGAATATGGATTAACAATATTAATGATAACTGAAACATTTACATAGAAGAAATAGCGATTCATTAAAAAAATAAATATCGCAGACTGCGGCACTTATATAAAAATGAAGTTTAGAAACATGAAAAAAAAGATAAGATAAATATTTTTGGTCAGAACTCCTCGTAAGAGTCAAATTTTTAACCAAATCGACGTAAAAATCAATGTTTTGTAGCAATTCACTCGGGCCGAGATTTTAACTTTTTTCCGGTCCGTACCGGGATCGGGCCGAACTTTTAGCTGTTATACCGGGCGAATAATTTTTTCCTACGGACCAGGCCGAGTCGAAATTTTTTATCTATGAGTCGGGCCGGTCCCGGGCCTGGAGATTTCGGCCCGTGCAGACCTCTAGAGTGAATATTAAATTATCTTATTTTGTAAATAAAACTATAAGACAAAATGTAATATTTCACTTTGATTCAATCATAAAATACTCAGTATGAACTTTAAAAAGCTCACTGTATTAGTTGAAAGACGACTAAAATAATAAAATACATGTCACATGTTAAAGTAAATAAAATGTATATTTTTAACTTGTAAAATCTATTTTATTTTTTTAGTCGCCTTTTAAGTAATACAGTGAGCTTTTTAAAGTTTATATTGTGTATTTACTGGACTTTTTATTTTATTTTATTTCATATTGTGTATTTTATCTTACTTTATTTGGTCATTTGAAAGGTTTCTGACTCCTTAAATCTTTTCTATCTGAAAAATTCCTCATCATTATTTTTGTTTTATCGTGCTTGACCCCTTAAATATTATCTGTCTGAAGAATTCATCATTTGTAATTTTTTTTTCTCTTCTCACGTTTTATTCGAATACGCATGTATATCTTAAATTTTAATGTGAGTGAATATTATCTTATTTTGTAAATAAAACTGTAAACAAAATGCAATATTTCACCTTGATTCAATCATAAAATACTCAGTATTAACTTTAAAAAGCTCACCGTATTACTTAAAAAGCGACTAAAATAATAAAATAGATGCTACATGTTAATGTAAATAAAATGTATATTTTTAACTTGTAACATTTATTTTATTATTTTAGTCGCATTTTAAGTAGTACAATGAGCTTTTAAAAGTTTATACTATTCTGTATTTTCTGGGCTTTTTTTTTTTTCTTAAATATCATATTATGTATTTTATCTTACTTTGTTTGGTCATTTGAAAGGTATCTGACTCCTTAAATCCTATCTGAAAAATTCTCATCATTATTTTTGTTTTATCGTACCCCTTAAATATTATCTGTCCGAAGAATTCATCATTTGTATTTTTTTTTTCTCT
Organism: Maratus speciosus; assembly: GCA_963932465.1. NCBI lineage: Eukaryota > Metazoa > Arthropoda > Arachnida > Araneae > Salticidae > Maratus > Maratus speciosus. The sequence continues at coordinate 91,054,981 of OZ010799.1, forward strand.
TCTCACGTTTTATTCAAATAAGCATGTATATCTTAAATTTTAATGTGAGTGAATATTATCTTATTTTGTAAATAAAACTGTAAACAAAATGCAATATTTCACCTTGATTCAATCATAAAATACTCAGTATTAACTTTAAAAAGCTCACCGTATTACTTAAAAAGCCACTAAAATAATAAAATTGATGCTACATGTTAAAGTAAATAAAATGTATATTTTTAACTTGTAACATCTATTTTATTATTTTAGTCGCCTTTTAAGTAAAACAATGAGCTTTTAAAAGTTCATACTATTCTGTATTTTCTGGGCTTTTTTTTTTCTTAAATATCATATTATGTATTTTATCTTACTTTGTTTGGTCATTTGAAAGGTATCTGACTCCTTAAATCTTATCTATCTGAAAAATTCTCATCATTATTTTTGTTTTATCGTACTTGACCCCTTAAATATTATCTGTCTGAAGAATTCATCATTTGTAATTTTTTTTCTCTTCTCACGTTTTATTCGAATACGCATGTATATCTTAAATTTTAATGTGAGTGAATATTATCTTATTTTGTAAATAAAACTGTAAACAAAATGCAATATTTCACCTTGATTCAATCATAAAATACTCAGTATTAACTTTAAAAAGCTCACCGTATTACTTAAAAAGCGACTACATGTTAAAGTAAATAAAATGTATATTTTTAACATGTAACATCTATTTTATTAATTTAGTCGCCTTTTAAGTAGTACAGTGAGCTTTTAAAAGTTTATATTCTGTATTTTCTGGGCATTTTTTTTAAATATCATATTTTATCTTACTTTGTTTGATCATTTGAAAGGTACCTGACTCCTTAAATTTTATCCATCTGAAAAATTCCTCATCATTGTTTTATCTCTTTCATTTTTAATACGAATGAATGTGTGTGCTAAGTTATAATATGAGTGAATATTAAAATATCGGAATTTTTGGTCATTTAAAATGTACCTAACCTCTTATCTATCTGAAAAATTCCTCATCATTATTTTTTTTTATCTCTTCTCATTTTTAATTCGAATGAATGGGTATTCTAAATTATAATTATGAGTGAATATTAAAATATTTGAATTTTTGGTCATTTAAAATGTACCTAACCTCTTATCTATCTGAACAATTCATCATCTTTATTTATTTTTTTTTTAAATCTATTTTCATGTTTTATTTGAATACACATGTATCTCTCTATTTTAAAAAAAGTAACTAACACTGTCACCGCCGCTGTTTTTGACTTTTTTGTGACCGACCGGGGGTCTTTCTTCGTTAATATTAAGAAAACTGCTCCATACAAAAATATGAAAATTGGTGGCATTACAAAGAAATATTTCATAAACACGCTGATGCAGACAGTTTTCAAATCGAAGAATTATTTTAAGAGATATTTAATGCTAAAGTTGGTCAAAATCGCTCTATTAAAAAAGTTTTATAGGAGCAAAAACTATACATAGGAATTTAATTATTTTTAGGTCATTTTATACATTATAGAAGTTCTAGATGTACAGACTGCATTTATTTTTTATAATTTGACTTTTTTTTTATTAAGGGTTTATTTTCGTTTTAAATTCAAATTTTCAGCATTTCCAGAGATATTTTTTACATATTATAGAAAAGCTTATTATTTTAAATTGTTGCCAAAATTGTAAAAACTTCTCAAGCAATAAGATTTCCTTTAAATTAACTCGTGACTATTATAAACAGAAAAAACCCTATGGAATTAGGATAAATTATTACAAGTTAAAAGCAGGAAAATATGAAAAATTACGTCATAAAAATTGTTTATACACGTGAAAATTTAAAAAGAAAAAAAAACTATAAAACAATTAATTATTTGATGTGTGGTAAAAGCAGTAAATGCGGGTGAAATTACGTCCTATTTCAAATAGCCAAATAATATTCCAAACAGTTTAAATTAAAAGATATATTTACACGTACGCGTGAGATTTATTTCATATTTTGAGATAATCTTTTTAACTACTCTTACTACCAAAGACACGCAAATAATAATATTTCCTTTCTATCGATTAAAATATTTCCAGGTGAATATTACAAAAAGAAAAGTTTGGGGAAAATTACGTCAGATTTAAAACGTGTGATTTAAAATCATTTTCTTATAGCATTATAAAAACAAAAAATACCTGGAAGCAAAGAGTCTGCTGACTTAGCTCATTTTACATTAGCTAATTTTCAGATGTTTAAGTAATCTTATTATATCAAACATGAAAACAGCATTTGACAGCCGCTTATTTGGCCTTAAAATCCTTCATTAAAAGAAAAATAAATAGAAACCCATTTACAGGGATATCGTCACTGGTTTTTTAATTATAATTCAATCATCTGTAATCTTTTTTAAGCCAATCAAATTAACGGATTTTTAGAGTCTGACGAGCGTAACTCGTAGGGGGCAGAGGCCCCTAGTGTCTTAAATTTTAATATAAGTGAATATTAAAATATCTGATTTTTTTTTATCATTTGAAAGGTACACCCCTTAAATCTTATCTATCTGAAGAATTCATCTTCTTTATTATTAATTTTTTCAATCTTCTCTCATGTTTAATTCGAGTAGGCATGTACGTCTTCGCCTTCTTATCAGAATCTGTTTGTTGGTCTAAATTTTATATCTTGGGAGTACGTCCGTCAGCAGTGTACTACATAACTGTCAGAGATAACATTCGTCAGCTGTGAGAAAATAGAGGAGCTGAAGAAAGAATTTATGAAACCAAACGCTGAAAAATATAAACTCGAAATGGGGTTCTAAAATTTCGCGCATGGGAAAAACAACTTTTCCAAGGCATCTTTCACTGATGTATATATATCTTATGCTTATGTTTATATGTAAGTCTATATTTGGACTCAAGTCTCGCTAAACATTTACGTCCGGTTGAAAGGAATATGTAAAAGGGAGACATATTTAATGAAAATTATTTTAACTTAACCCTTTATTTTACGATGTGTTATACATGTGTCATATGATAAAATTTATCTATTTACCGATGTTTCGGGCATTTACAAGGAAGAACGTTGTTTCATGTCAAGAGTAATTAGAAGCACCCTGTAGAAAAAGACGTTCTCTCTCTTTTTTTTTATCTACGAATATATAACATAACCACGATCGAAAATATAAAATAACCACTCCCTAGTCATCCATTATTCCGAAAAACGTACTTTATCTGTGTAAACCCAAGAAATCAATATATTTTCGAGATTTAAGGAAGCATTTATAAAGCCAAAGTTCCTTTTGCTATCACTAATTATTAGAAAAAATTTCTGAATTGTTTAGATTTTTTAGCTCACAGGCTATGAAAGCCTGAGAGTTAATGTGCCCGAAGGTTCTGCACGTGCGAATGTATGTAGGTCCGTAACACAATAACTCTTGATAGAAATATCAGATTTGCTTCAAATTTTCGATATAGGTTCATTCTGATAAGCGCTTCCCTTATTACTTTTGGAGGTTCATTTGTAATAGGGGGTATAAAGGGGCGAACGGGGGCGATCCCCCCTTTAATTTAGATAAATGGGTTTCTCATGCAGAATTATCCGATTTGTTTCAAATTTGGTATACCGGTTTATTCTAATAAGACGCTTCCCTAATTAGATTTTTAGGTTCATTGATTAAGTATAAAGGGGGGGGGGCAATGGAGAAGCTAGTCCCCCCTTAATTTATTTTTCGAAGGGCATTATTCTTTGAAATAAGAGTACAATTAGTGTGCCCTGTGACCTCAATGCCATCAGTTTAACTGGGCACTTTTCTTTTTATTAATGAGTTTTCTGAAACCGGAATATCGGTTTTTAGGATTATTTTAATTCGTTATTAATCATTTTCAGCTGCGTAATTGAATTTATACACTATATGGATATTAATGAGCGGCAACTTTCAATTTTAGACATTTTGTCGAATATTTAGAAATATACTTGACAGATTCTTCTGGAATTTCAGGATTAAAAAGAACAGGTATGACCTAATATTTAGCAATGTCAATTTGTTAAGAGGGGGGCAATTAGGGGCTCAACAAAAAATCAAGGAAAAAAAATAATACCTGAGATCACCCTGTAAAACAATATGCACGAAATGATCTATCGCTACCGAATTTAAATAAACAGACATTGTGCAATATGTGTATTCTTTTGTGTAAGAATAGCATGTATATTAATAGAGATATAGCGGTTTATTTAAAAAAATTAAAAAATTCTTGCAAGTTTTTTGCTTATAACATGCAAGGTTTTCAACTATATTTAACACCGGTTTCAGAAAAATTGACAAAATGTAATAGAAACAATATAGCGCAATTGGAATATAAATATATTAAATATTTTAGGAAATATGAGCAGTTGTATCAAATAATTTTTATCTGAGCATGCGCGAACGATAACAAGGATCATTTTACAGAATTTAATAGTCAACTCTATGAAACAACTTATTAAAAAAATCTAGTCACATATCGTAAAAATTCAGAAAGATATCGGTGTTAGACTGAGCAAAGTTTTAGTTTCTCTAAAAGCAGCTGAATTATGTAAAATTAAATTATGTAAAATGATCCTTGTTATCGTTCGCGCATACTCAGATAAAAATTATTTCATACAACTGCTCATATTTCCTAAAATATTTAATATATTTATATTCCAATTGCACTCTATTGTTTCTAGTATATTTTGACAATATTTCTGAAACCGGAGTTAAATTTGGTTGAAAACCCTGCATGTTATAAGCAAAAAACTTGCAAGAATTTTTAATTTCTTTTAAATAAATCGCTATATCTCTATTAATATACGTGCTATTCTTACACAAAAGAATACACATATTGCTCAGTGTCTGTTTATTTATATTCGGTAGCGATAGATCATTTCGTGCATTTTATTTTACAGGGTGATCACAAGTATTATTTTTTTTCTTTGATTTTTTGTTGGCCCCCTAATGGCCCCCCTTAACAAATCGACATTGCTAAATATGAAGTCATACCTGTTCTTTTTAATCCTGAAATTCCAGAAGAATCTGTCAATATTTCTAAATATTCCACAAAATGTCTAAAATTGAAAATTGCCGGTCATTAATGGCTATATAGTGTATATGCAAGAGCATCAAAATGATGTTATATTTAATATTACTAGGGGATAAACCCGTGCTTCCCTGTTCCAGAATCTAGGTGAAAACCATCATATATTTTATTTGTGATGTTAACATACTTTTTCCTCTTCACATATTAAAGGCACAGCGTTGAGTTATGGATTTTAAGATTCTGCAAGCAGCTTTTGTCATTCTATACTTATCATTTAGTCGTTGTATACAGAGTGTTCGAAAAGTCTTTGGCACAATTTACAATTCAATTTAAAATCCCGTAACTGTTGTACAGGAGAGCGATTTGGACTAAAATGCTTCTCATGCTGAAACATTATCTTCAAGCTAATAAAAAAATTAGTTTCAAATTTTGATCATAGATGGCGACAATTGTACATATGATTGATTTCAAACATGCGTTTTTTTCTGATTTTCAAATTAGTTTTATGTTGTTACACAGAAATAAAGGCTCCCAGCGAAAAAGCTAATTGCGTACGTTGGTACTTCGAAACCAAATCGAATCTAATCTGGAAAAAAAAGCATGTTTGAAACGAAACAAACGAACAAGTGACGCCACCTGTGACCGAAGTTTGGAACTAGTTATTTTCATTAGTTTGAAGAAAACTTTTCATCATGAGAAGCATATAGTCCAAACCGCATACCTGTATGACAGTTACTTGACTTTATATTGAATTTAAATATGTGTCAAGGATTTTTTGGACCCCGGTATATCGTTAAAACACGTTGCTTGATAAAAAGAATTGCAGTTAATCAAAATCTAATGAAAAATGGCAAATATATCAGCAATATCAGCAAATAAACTCAAAGATTGCGACGAGAAAGCCTCGCACGGTTCAACATTTTTTTTTTTCTTTTTCATTGATAACTCTAATAGATTTTTGCATTTAAAATATTTTTGGAATGCCCACCAACAATACTAAAAATCATATTTACATAAAAAAAAATAGCAATAACGCTTTCGAATAAAGTTTTTAAACGTATTAAAAGCGATATTTTCATATTGGTCTGATTTATATTTTATTGCTTTATTTATTGATTAATGAATGGTTTAATTTCGTTATGGAATATAAGGTGAAATCAAATGATGAACTATTTATATCGATTTAAGTGCAAACGTATTTATCTATCGTAATCGCCTGCACGCGATAGAGATAGATAAAAAAATAAAAAAATTCATGCTTGAAAATTAATTAAAGAACAAGAAAAATGGAGTATATTGCAACACAGAATTTGAAAAAAAAAAATTGCGATATAATTTTTTATCTATACAACGGTGTAAAAATTGAAAATGTGCGATATTTAGAAGTTTAAAAAATTGCAATAAAAGATAATAAAAGCGAACTTTAATCGTTTGCTGCTGCCGCCGTAAGAATGACGCCAACGTTACGCTACAGACATGTTTGGGCTTTGTAATTGTTAATTAAATTGTTTATTGATTGTTAATCCTGTACATAGATTAATAAACAAGATCGGGCATTTCCATAGAGCATAATGGTAATGCGAGTGCGATTACAGCATCTTTAGTGATAATGGAAGAAACGCCCTATCCTTTTAATATTTATATTATTGAGTATCTACCTTATTGTGATCTTTCTTTTTTTAATGTTGGATTTTTACATTTTCAATAGAATATTACACCGATACATGAACGTAGAATAGATATTCTTTTTTATATATCTAACGGATAATATATTTTCTCTATGGATAATATATTTTGTCTTAAACAAATTGCTGAAAAGGAAATGACAGTAGAAAATCAAATTCATCTTCTATTTATAGATCTTACGAAAGCATATGATAATGTTCCAATCGCAAAATTATAGAATGTATTAAATGAAATGACCATAAATCCAAGTATTATTAGAGCAATTCAATCAAATCAGACAATCAAAAACAAAGATTAAAATAGGCCAAAGATTATCAAAAGGTTTTATAACAGATAAAGGACTCAGACAGGAATGTTGTATCTCCCCAACACTTTTTTAAATTTATGTTGAAGAAGCATTGAAACTGTGGAAGGAGAAATGCAGAGGAACGGGACTTAATATGAATGGAACGTCAGTTTTTACTCTACAATTCGCAGATGACCAAGTTATAATTGCAAAAAGTAAAAATGATTTAGAGAAAATAACGGTGAAAATTAAGGAAGAATACGAGAAATGGGAACTTCACATGAACGTCAGCAAGACCAAATGCTTATGTATAGGAGGAAATGAGACAGACCTAAATCTAAATAATAACATAAAAATAGAAAGCTGTAAGCATTATAGATATATCGGTGTAGACATTAATAGAGAAGGAAGAGACTCACAGGAAATTAAATACAGAATTTGTCAGGGGGAAAGGCTGTAAAACTATTAAATTCTATTTGGTGGAGTAAGGAGATCTCTAGGAAAAGAAAGTATAATATATACAACTCTATTGTAAAGAGCATATTGTTATGGGGAGCAGAAGGATGGAGAATTATGGAGACAAAAAGAAAGAAATTAGCGGCAGTAGAAATGGACGCCCTAAGAAGATCATGCAGGATATCAAGAATAGAAAAAATAAGAAATGACAGAATCAAGGAAATGATGAAAATTAAGGGAACCATATTAGATTATATTAAAAAAAAACAATTAATCTGGTATGGTCATGTTAAAAGAATGAATGATGAAAGACTACCCAAAATCACATTATGAAACAAACAAAAAAGGGAAACGGGGAAGAGCATGAAAGAACTGGATGGATGATATTTCAAAGGCAATGAGGGATAGAGATCTGGAAGAGGAATGGACCCTTGACAGGGAAAAATGAAAAAAAAAGACTCTTGTAGATTCTTCGGATGGCGGCATCTGACGCCGTAAACCGAGTTTATACATATATATATATATATATAATGCATATAGTCTGTGTTCAAACACGGATATGCATTTTTAGGTAGATTTCGTATGAAATACTACCTATTGGCGTCGTTCCTATGTTGGAATTTCTGAAAAATGATTTCAGATCTACACCGATCATGACCCCTAGAGCCCAAAACCACCTTCAGTAAAAAACTATATATATATATATATATATATATATATATGTGTGTGTGTGTATGTATCTATCTATATATATCACTTTCTTCTGGACACGATAACTTCCACAATTCTGTACCAATCTCTTCCAAACTGATACATAAAATCAAGGGGCATAAAATCTCGGCCGAGCTCGTTAATGGGCAAAATCGGACCAAGGGGATGGAAATAGGGAGGGGTTTTGTGAAAACCGAAAAACACCTATAACTTCTTTAATTTTGTACATATCGAATCAGTTTAAAGTTTTTATTACTTCTAAAAATAGGGCCAAATGTTTATGTATCACAGATTTTTGATAAAGTTAAAAATGGGCTCAAGAGGCGCAAAAAATAGGGTTTTTGGGAGAAAAAAATTCATAACATCGTCAATTCTCAAGATGTCAAATCCAATTAATTTTATCATGAATCTCCTTAACATTATCTACAACTTTTATATTCACAAGTTTTTGATAGGACCAATTCGTACCGCAAAAAAAAATTAAAAACAAAAACAAAAAGGGCGTTTGAAGAAGAAAAAAATCCATAACTCTGTCAATTCAAAAGATATAAAATCCCCATGAATTTATCATATATCTTCTTAATATTGTCTACAACATCTATATAGAAAAGTTTTGGATAGGACCAATTCTTACAGCAAAAAGAAATTAAAAATACATAGCGGTTGAAGAAAAAAATCATCTTAGTAAGGGTGTATTCAAATCCAAACTGCTTATTTTCTGACTCATTTTACAATTCATTTTTACTCTCAAAGGCTTCCAATTGGTACCTTTTCTTACTCAGAAACTATATAATGTACCGTAATGGTCAATTTTTTATAGAGACAGAATATATTTTAAAACATGCTGTCAAAGTGGGCCTTTTGAACCGAATTTCCCGAAGCGGATTGTGTTGAAAAAGGAAGTATTCAAATCCAAACTGCTTATTTTCTGACTCATTTTTAAATTCATTTTTGCTCTCAAACGCATCCAATTGGTAGATTCGCTTATTCAGAAACTATATAATGTACCGTAATGATAGATTTTTTGACAGAGGCAGAATATATTTCAAAAAATGATGTCAACGTGGGCATTTTGAACGGAATTTCCCGAAGCGATTGTGTTAGAAACGAAAAATATTGTCTTACTGAGAAAACAATTGTTTATATATCAAGTTTTAATTAATTAAACGGAAATCAAAAACACAGGTCGCTTATAAATCTCTTCAAAAATCACGTCAACAAGTTTCATGTTTTCCCTATTAAAAATGAATCTGGAGTTATGCCAGAAAATATCGAGTTGTTGAGCATGGAGAAGTATTTTTTTGAATACCGCCCTAACATGATTCTGATAAAACCAGTTATTATATAAAAATGAAATAAAAACTCGTCAAAAGCGGCCAGATAAAATTTTTAAAGTGGGTTTATCTCTAATCATGATTTGGTTTTTGTTTGTGAAATTAGTATACTTAATTTCGAAATCTACCTCTGCCTGTAGGCCAGGCCGGCAGGGATTTTTTCTTTTTTTTTACATGATGAGTGAATGATTTAAGTGCAACAAAAAACAAGGTAAAATTTTAGTCTTTAATTCTATATATCAAAAGCGATGGTGTGGTATAAAAATATACGAAATATTCCACTCTACAAGTCCCAGAAAATTTCATAAATATTTCCATTTTGTAGGGAAAAATTTATAGCCGATGTTTTATTAATTTATGAAGTTTAACGTATTAAACAATCGTTACTATAATCTTTTAAAATTTAAGCATTTTCACTTTCTTACAGATAAAATACAGATATTGTTTTTAATGTAAACAACGTACAATCAATTCAATGATATTTAAAATATTAACATATAAGAAGTAATAATAAAATTACAGATGGGTGGGGGGGATTCCATTCAACAAATTTTTAAAATTATATAAATCTAACAGTTAAAAATAAATAGAGGTACTGACATTACATTTAATAAAATTTTATTCGATATGAATAAATTAACACAATACTTCAATTTGATTTTTTACAATTTAATCTCATAAACTTATATATTTTCGTTCTTGACAGAATTTTCTTTTTTCTTTTATATTATTACTCTAATTATCATTTTGTAAGTTAAACATGAACAATACAAGTGTACGATAAAAGAAAAAAAAAGCAGCTAAATAAATCAAACATAAATACAACATCGTCTGCCTCGTTTGGTAAAGAATAGATACTCAAAACGTAGGGCGTAAACATATTTCTTCAACATAGGTAAATTTCGGAAGATTGTTAATTCTCCCCTCTTTGTCAGTAGTGACGCTAGTACTGTTGCCATTACAGATTTCGCCATAAATATCCCATCTTGTATGTTAATCTATGATCCTGTAAATTTATCATGTTTGTCTATAAAACATGTTTATGAGTGAGCACGAAAATGTTTACATGAGAATTCATAGCAACCGAAAAACATATATTCCGGGTAAAGAAAGCTGATTAATATTCTGTAAAAGCTACTCGGAAACGTCTATGAAAATGAGTGGCAGCAGAAAAAAAAACAAACATTGTTTGTATAAATAATTCTTTAAATCACGAAAATATATTAGAGACAAGAACATTACCAGAAACCAAAAAGAAAAAGTGAGAAAAATACAGAATTTAAACTAGAAAACAGGAATTCTGCTTTTCAGAATTTAGTGTCACCCCCCGATGAAAAAGAAATATATATGTATATAAATATAGATAGTACAAAACATATTTTAGTTTTAAGACTTAAAACACACGCTTTTATTTTATATGAAATCACGTTATTCGCACCCGGTGGAAGAATTCCTCATTTACAATCTAGTCTTAAACAACATCTACAATAAAGCATGCATATGACGTCACTATCGCTAAAAATTACACAAATCCAAAAAAAAAAGGGATGTTGTCATTTGAGAAACTCGACAAAAAAATCGGCTGTCTAATAGTAATGATTCATATGCGTTCATTTGTTTGTAATATTAATATAGATACTTAAAATTAAATATAGTTTATAATAGCTCCATGTTTTATCAGAAATCATTCATTTTTATTTTTTTCAAAATAGCACGTGTTTTAATTGCCTATTTTTTTAAGTTGATATCGGAAAATGGCAATAAAAAAATATAATTACTATTTTCCAAATATTTTTCCTTTACTTCCTACAGAAATGGAGAACTTCAGTTGCCAACATATATATATATATATATATATATATATATTATAAACTAAAAAAAAAAAAAAAAATCTAATATATCAAAAATAAATTGAGATGCAGTTTTCAAACAAATTGCATTTGAAAGTATATTTTTTTCCAATACGACAATATAAAAGTTGAAAATGTGCGATGTTTAGAAGTTAAAAAAATTACAGTCGAATATTTAACAGTACAATGTAATATCTGCTTGGTTTTACGGCTGGCTTATACAACGGAACGTTATTTTTTGGAGACGACATTTTAATTACTGGGCGAATGAAATAGCACATCGGGGGTCTAAAAACCATGTCAGAAGAAATTTGTAAAATTCTTATCTAAGGTAAATTGCTATTAGTAGATACTTTAAGAATAATGGTCAGTATCTTGTCTAAGTAATACATTTCAAAATATATTTTTTTTGAAAAAAAATTCTGTTAATAAAGAACAATTATTTTTCATGATATTGCATACTTTATTTATTCAAACCTTATAACAGTAATTAATTGTGTTTCTAATTGCAAGTAATTGTGTTTCTGTAAAGGTAAATTCACATCGGAATTTTTGAAAATTTTTATTTGAAAATAATGAAATGTAATTTTACAACTTTTTTTCACCAAAGTTAATAAAGTAAAATTTTATTAAAAGATTCTGATGCAAATCTTGATAAAAATTAATTGGGATATATTATATCCCAACGCCCATCAAGGGGTATGTATACTTCGCTTTTTATTTAGTTGTATAATTTTCATAAGTCTAGAGGAGAAAATTAATTTATGTTACCTTTCTAAATATATTTATTTAACTTAAGTGAAAAGTTAGGGCAATAGTCAAGAGATACTATTTTCTGATCTTTTATGCGTTATGAAAATTCTCGATTAAAGAAAAAAAAAAAAAAAAGGCCATTTAACAAATTACAACGACCATTTGGAAAATGATTTTTTCAAAGACTAAAATTTAAGACATAAAAAATCGCACGGAGTTGATCATACATTACGTACGCCATGAATTAAACATTAATACTGTTATTACACGTAAAAATTGCAAGCGACAAAAATCGTCTGCGAATCGTCAGATTTCCTGAAATTTACGTATTATCCAAGCATTTCATTGGCTGCTCGGGAAAAGGCTTTTCCATCGTCAGATTTCAGATTTCCAAGAAATCTGACAACCCATTTTAAATAAAATTCCATTCTTAAACTTCTAAACATCCCACAATATTACTTTTTACACCGTCGTAGAGAGGAAAAAATGTACTTTTAAATGCAATTTGTTTGAAAGCTGTATCTCAATTTGTTTCTTCTTTTTTTTGTAGTTTTTATTACTTTTTTGTCATAGTGGCAACAGAAGTATCCATCTCTGTTGAAAGTAAAGGGAAATACAGATTACTGTATAGACCAATCAGAAAACGAATAAAATGCGGATTAAACCAATAAAAAGCTTCAGATATGCTTTTGATTTCCTACCCTGACGAGGACAATAACCATTTTTCCAAATGGTAAAAAAAAAAAGAAAAGAAAAGAAAAGAAAAAGAAAAAATCACACGTCAAGCATAGAGTATGAAACACTTTCCAACACATTCAGAAAAATATAACAAAACTGCACCGTTTAATAAGTTAAAACGTCATGTCTATTTCAACCATATGAAAACGCATATCACATTTGAAACCCAATTTCAGCTGTTCCCATATACAATCGGAAAATTATCCGAATTTTTTCAGCAGACCTGTATATGATATATAGATTTGTATCTATTAACTACATGCATGACAAAATTTAGTTCACTTAAGAAATACATATATCTCAGTTGAAAATTCTGCAACTTCCTCTAATGAGGAGAATGGTACGTGAATACTTTTGTGCAGCCCTGTATATGAGCGTATAGAATTTATATATAACGAGTAACATGCAAAAAAATAGTTAAATTGAAAAGCGCATACCGAATTTTAAAACGCTAACTCCAGCAATTATTACTCAAAGACAGTACTGTAACCGTTTTCTTTTGTGTGTCCCTGTAAATGAATAAAAAATGCCATGAATGCCCTCTTCTAACGTAATCGTAGTGAAATTCAGTGATTTATATCTGTCTCATAACATTTGAACTAGCATATCTTATTAAATACTCTGCAAACAATTTTTCCTCATATACCATAATGTAATGGTATTTTGGCTTTTGAGTGCCCTGTAAATGAACTATTAATCCTACACACTTCATATACAATACCAAACATCCTTTGGTGACCCTAAATAACCTTTATCAATTGCATGAAAATCCAAGTATATTTACGGGATTTAGAGGGGGGGACAGATGGACAGACAAACGGAATGCATAAACACTTTTCAACTTTTTTCGGAAAGTGTTAAAAAGATTGACAACGTTGAGAGAGGGGGGAGGGGTAATTATTTCTACTGGCGACTAAAACTTTCTTTCGGAAAAAAGTTACTACTTGATTTCGATATTTTTGTGCGAAAAGTGCAACATTTTATTAAAAATTGTACCAATTTTTAATTTTCATATGATAACACCAACTTTGGACGCTTGATGAAATAAAGTTTACACATTTTTTTCTTAAATATTCGTAAATTCACAAAAAAAAAAAATGTTTTAGACTATTATTCATAACTCAATTAATTAATTAAGATCTTCAGGAATGAGAGCGCTCCGACCCAAATGACTGCTTGCTACCACTAAATTTTAAAGGTATTTCTCGCCTTATTTAATGACAGAATTTTTAATAAAGCAAAGAATTCTCTTAAAATTTAGTGCTGGAAATCAAGCATTTCGCTCTCATCCCTGGATCGTACAGGGAAAAGTATCGAAATCATTCAATTAGTTACCAAAAAATTTCTTCAAAATCTAAATATGCAAAAAAATTAACTGATCTGTAAGAAAAAAATATACAATTAATGTTAAGTTTTTTTTCTTTTGTGAATGTATATAACCGGAGAGAGCACCCCTTGGTTCGTCAAAAATTAAAATTTCCTTATATCTCGAAAAATACGCACACGAATGATAGGTAAATTCAAATAGCTATGTTTTCAAAACTATTCTCAAATGTCGTGTCAAAAGAGTAAACGTTATTACCAATCGGTTAGTACCAATACCATTTTATATGATTTGCAGCAAACAATATACGGCATCCCCCGACTTAACGCAAGTAAAGCGTTTCGTAAAGTTTTACGTAACTTGAATTTTACGTAAGTCAAATTTGTAATTTGCTTAGGAGAAAATTTTGTAAAAAATTGCAATATTTATTATAAATATATGTCTATAAACATATATATATATTATTTTTTATATAAAGTATCATGCAACAGTATAAAAACAAACTTAAACAACACTTTTCAAATATTCTGAGGAATACGGGATTTATTAATCTAGCATTGATGAAATGATTTATAATAATTTTGAATTTACATCAAAAATAAGAAATAAGGCTATAAAAATAAGGAATAATTAAAAAGGACTCATTTAACCTACTCTCCATGAATTTCTGATGGCAAAATGAATAGCAATTACAAAATAAAATAATCTATCTATATTATAAAGGACAAACATATCTGTGCGTAACGCATACGTTATTTTGCGAATGGCAACACTTTGAAATTTGAAATAAAATTTTGGTTTTGAAATTATATCTACGGAAAATTTTTAAACTTCTAAACATCGCACATTTTAAATTTTAACACCGTCGTATAAGGAAAAAAATGCTCTTTTAAAAATGCAATTTGTTTGAAAGCTGTATCTCAATTTATTTTTGAGATATTAATTTTTTTGTAGTTTTAATGCAAAATTTTTAATTGTGGCAACTGAAGAACTCCATTTATATTGAAAAAGTAAAAGGAAAATAGTCATGGTTTATTATTTTTATTGATTATATCCTTATTGATGCCATTTTCACATTACAAATAAAAGATGCTTTTTTATAATATTTGAACAGAAAATGATGTCATACATTTAAAAAAAAAAAAAAAAAAAAAAACACGCATTCTTCTTCGTAAATCAGTTACATTTCAATATTTTTACATTACGCTGATACTGAGTTTGAGACACTAGGCAAAATTATCAGTGAGTAAAAATTATGTCATATTTAAAACAAAACGATCATTTATTTTGATAAAACTAAATATTTGACCAATACTATAATATACAATTGAACTAAAAGCAAATTTCTGAATTTTTTTTTCGCAGGTATTGAGATTACATTAAAATTTGTGCGAATGTTCACATGAAAAGTTGTATCGGACAAACGTGACTTTAAGTTTGGAAATACATTCATTAATAATCTATTACGCGTTAAAATACTTTCAAATTGTGAATTTGAGTGGTAGGTATGTAAATTATGGGAATGTGAAAATAACGTACAATTTAGATTCATGGGAGGAAATTTTATGATGTGACAAAGCGAAATCCTTTTTACCGATTTTTCATCCCATAAAAACAAACATAAAAGCCTCAATCGATAAATTCATCATAATTACTCATCTTGATTACGTATTCTAATAGAGTTTAATTTTTTCAATAATTTAAGCAGTTGAAGTTTGTGGAAATAATATTTTGGTAATTTTAGGTTAAAATATTATTTGTTTTAAGAGTGAGACAACCAATGTTAGATGAATTTTTTATTGTAATTATTTTTGTAGGTTTATTATAAATTCGATCTGACAGTTCCTTTCTAACATTTTAGTTCGTCGAATTTCGACGAGTTCCAACTCGTATAGATAAAAGAAAGTCTAAATTTCGTATTAATCAACGCGCAGCCAAAACTACTGAACCTAAAATTTTGAAAATTGGGGTAAAAATAGTTCTTATGATATAGAGTGCCGCTAAGAAAGGATTTTCCAAAATTCCACCCCTAAGGGGGGTAAAAAAGAGAACGAACTTTAAAAAAATTCCTTAAAAATCTGATTTTATAGTTATTTTTAAACTGATGACATATTTTGGTGTATTTTTGTATGCTGAATCGAATGGTACTAACTAAATTCTTTTAAGCCCAATAATTCGAGAGATATTTCATATTTTTCTAATTTGGCACTATCTTTGGCGCCAAAACCTGAATTTTTCAAGTGATAATTTCTGAAAACTCATTCTTTTCATTCTGTTACAATAGCAAGGGAGAAAATTCTAATTGAATAATTTTTTTAACCAATCCTTTTGGATAAATAAAAATAACTTCGTCAATTCGAAAAAGTAATTCAAACGCCTCAAAAACTAGAGCTAAATAATAATAAAAAAAAAACTGTGGTACTTTTTCGTTCTAATTTTCGTCGCGATACCATGCCAAAATGTATGGTATCGCACCATTTATTTCAACCCTAATCGTGCAAACGATTTTTATTGCAAACCGTGCCACACATTAAAATTTGCTAATTATTGAATGTGAATATTTTTATGCAGGAATTTTTAATGACGGAATTTATTTTATTCCATCATAATCTCGCAAAACTTTTTATTTTGTTATTTTTTGAATAGAAAATATTTATTACTGATACTGATATAGATTTTACCATTTCGCAGTTATCTGATGATGAGGAAGCTACAATAAAATTATTTCAGAAGTTAAGAATTTACACATAAAAATGTTTTGTTCAAAAAACCATGAATGTCTTCATTGAAAGAATGAAATGTTTTCTGCAATATGAGACATACGTATTGCGTACGCCATGCTTCAGTAGTAAAAGACATTTACAATTTCAAGACTGCAGTTTAAATTGACTATATTTTATTACTTGTAAAATATTTATTTATTCTTATATTTTAAGTATTTATTCTGATACCCGTCGACCAATTTCGCCAAATTATATAAATCGCCAAACCACTCGCTAAATTATACAAATTGACATAATTTTTATTTTAAATAACGAAAGAACAAATAAATTAGTATAACATTAATAAAAATACATTTAAAACGTCGAAATAAAAATCACCTGATGACGTAAATGCGTGTAACTTGCTTAAAGTCAAGTGAATGTGACATTTACGATCAACCATTATTGGCATTTAATCTTATAGTTTGGCAATAGATTTTTGGTCGGCGGGATAACGAAGTAGTACCATTATTTTTATTGATTTTAAAAAAATGGTAGGTCAAAGCCTGTAATTTTCAAAAGTTATATTTTTTAAATGCTCATTTTTTATCAACATTTTTTTTTTTTTTTCAAATGTATCATTTCATTTTTGTGCCAACTATTACGCTTGGTGACAATGGTGATGGCATAACAGGGAAATACCAAAACAGTTACTGATTTTATTTCAAATGTAAAGAAAAGAGGTTTAATGAGCAATAAATATTGCAAATAAGACTATAACTCAGATTCTACTGAACAGAATTTTGTAGAACTTACACTGTTAAATAGTAAATTTGGTTTATAAATGGTTTAATGTAAAAACCATCATTCTAAGTTGCTACGGGAGTTCTAAAATTAGGTGAACTCGATTATGAAAGATTTCAAGTCAACTAATTAAATGCACAGTAAGTTGGATAATATTTCAGGGATTTTTTCTATATTTATCATATCATTCTGTGTTGTTTAGTTACTGAGCTATGCGGAAAAAGTTCTCAGTGGTACAGTAAAGAAAGCTGAAAGATATACGCTACAGAGATAGGGTATACTAGAGAGTATATATGCTATAATTATGGAAGTTGAGCTGAGTTCCTTAAAAAATTCAGAAGTGATGCAGTATATACCTACCCATACCTCCCAGAGAGTTCTATAATCAGGTTAATGGAATTATGAAAGTTATATTTAACTATCTCAATATATATTTAATGCAAAGAGAAATTTCATTCCGGCCGCTTATATCTTGAGTTCTGCTGAATAGATTTTGACGGGACTTACATTGTTAGTTAGATAATTTTTCAGAAAAGACGTTAGTGTAAAACATAACGTTCTACGTTGCTTAGTTAAATAATTATGAGGAAAGTTTTAAATGAGATGAACCCAATTTTGAAAGATTTGCTATTTTTAAAGGTTCCACTGAATGAATTTTTATGGGATTTAAACTGTTAATTAGATCATTTTTAGGGAAGGTTTCGGTATATTTTGCAGTTTAAAAGATTCTGCTAAGTGGATTTCGATGCAAATTGATCGGTTAGTTAATTTTTCAGTGAATGTTTTAGTATAAAGCACATATCATTTGCTGTTGCTTGGTTGTTAGGTTGCTTGATTGTAGAATTATAGATGAAAGTTCTAGAATCAGGCGAACTCAATTATTATGAACGATCAGCCTTTTCAATAAGTCCAATTAACAGATTCTGATGAGACTTGCATTGATAATTTTTCATGAACGCTTTTAGTATATTACATATTATTCTATTGTTCTATACCGAATCCTACACTAATAGATCCACTAAAGAAATTGGTCCTTAACAGTCTAAATTTTGTATGACTCAATAAAAAATATAATAGCGTAATGTCATTCATATTGCTTTCAGCAATTCGGTTGGATACACCAGGTAAATATCCATATTGCTTTAAAGCATATGATCAAATTCACAGATATATTTTGTTTCATTCAAGATTTCTTTAGAAAACCGACCAGCGTAGCGGGCGAAGGCGGTTAGTATCTATATATTTTATTTATAAAGTAAATATCAAAAGTATGCAATTGCGTATCAAATGCGCTAGTATGTTCACAAATGTAATTTTCGAGATTTATTACGTAACTGCGAATTTACGTAAGTCGCGTGATACGCAAGTCGGGGGGATGCCTAAACAACCCTTTATTAAAACTTGAAAACTGTTTTTTTTTAATAAATTCATATAAAATAATATTTTAAAATGAATTAAAAGGTTCAATTAAATTCATGTTTTCTGTTATATCGTTCGTCCTAAATAAGACAGCCGAAATTAATTTTACAAAATTTTGAAATACATGTTTTTATTTATTTATTATTTTCTAACCAGTTTTTGATTTCTTGTGCTAAACAATTCTGGATCCGCATCTGATTCTAAATCACTTTCAAGCCTGCAACTGCAAATACCATACATATTCGAAAATATGCCTGAAAGTTTCATAGAGAAGAAAAACAAAACTTAAACTCCTGGACTCGTCGCGCCATCTGCTATTCTGAAATGAAACAGATTCTTCATTTATCTTCAAACGAAACTTTGACCCGAAACCATAAATTTCCTTGTGCAGACACATCGCGCCATCTATTGAGCAGAAAATACAACATTCACGTTATTAGATGTGGTGATGCAATTGAAGTGGACAAAAACATTTATAAAAATTCATTTACAGAAGTTTTGAAATGGAAATTTTAGAGAGATAAGAATGCTTTGAGCAAAACCACAAAAACATTTCTTAATATCTATATTTTTTAGTTTCCTACAGTTTTCTTTTCTTTCTTTTTTCGCTTTACTTCAATCACGATTCTTTTATTAATTGAAGTTTATACGCGGATATGCCATCTTTTAAGATCTTATCAAGATAACGCTTAAAAGTTTCCGTAAAACGAAAGATAACTGATATGAGGTGAAAACATTTTTTTTTCCCCAGAATAACATTATTTTTTCCCTATTTTATGTTTTCCTTTTTTCATTTCTTAAAATGTTATCTCTTTAGGCAGGGCGATGATTAGTAATAATATCAGTTAACTTTATTGAAAATTACTACCAGAGTTTTTGAATAAAGCTTCGTTTTTTTAGTTTGCTTGGGGGAAAATGTCAAAGTTGCATTTTATTTATTTATTTATTTTTATTTTTTTTATGTTCGTAAGTAAATTTTGGTGAGTTTTCAACATAGTATAGAATTATTTACCCCTGAAAGGTTTAATTTTGTTATTTTGAAATTATATTTCTTATATACATTTGCTGCTCGTATCTTTCACTGAATTTTTCGATTTTAATACTTTATATTCTGTGGAATTAAAAGTATAATTTATTATTTATAATCTAAGTATTTTCCAAGAATAATTTAAGAATTATGCAAACACAAATAAAGATTTTTTTGTACGACAGATTCTTACTGTTTTCATGTGGCCGAAAAGCTTGATGTCATTTATGATAAAAAAAAATCCAGTGATCATGGGAAAAAACATTGTTTTAGTATAATTGTGTAGTTAAGAAAACTTTATTCCTGCATGCTGTTAATCACAAATAAAAATTAAACGTTCCCAAATTTCGCATCAACCAAATAGATCTCCCAGTTATAGCAGAAACAGAATAATGAAATTATAAATTCATTTATTATAAAAAGATAAATATTACTTAAAATTAAATATCTTAATATATATAATCTTAATCTTAATATTTTATTATTTATAATATTTATAATTCAATTATAAATATTAAGATATTATAAAGATTCGTTGAATATAAGATTTTAAATTCATTCTATCATATAGGGGAGACTAGGGAGGGTTGACCCACTTTTTACAAAATGATTTTTTATTTTTTAAATATTGAACGTAGAATAAAGTTTTATATATCATTTTATTCGTTATACAATCAGTTATCAAAATAAAATTGCTACATAAGTGTAATAGATAAGAAATTTGAAAAATGATTGATTTTAATCAGGCGAAAATAATGGGTCAAAGCTCCCCATGTACGAGAGGCTTGACTCACTATAAGGGAGGCTTGACCCACTTTGTTTTATATTGAAATATTTGTGAAAAGAAATAAAATGAAATTTAAAAAAAAGGTAAAATAACTTTATGCTACATGATTTAATTATTATAAAAAAATATTTTTGAAAATATGAGGCTTCAACAAATCTGTTTAGGCGCAATCGCATGTCAGAGGGGGTGGGGGGGGGGGGGATTTTGTTTTATGCAGGATTTTGTCTGAGCAGATATAATTCTACAACAGGGAAAATGAAATTTTAATATTTAAGACTTTATTCCGTTAGAGACAGGTTCTGTTTTCATAGGGTTTCATATATTATTAAGTCCGGTAGAAGCAACTGTCATGCTTTTTATTTGTTTCCTTGCCCTTACTTTCTGTGACATGCGATCTGACAACTCTAGTTGTCACATAGTTTGGCCTCATCTCACTCTATACATTGTGTTGAAATTTGTCTACATACCTTCCAATAGTTTTTCGATTCTTGCTATGCTCTTTTGCAGCCGCATGAGTACTTAACTTATCATTAACATCTTTTAACCCTTTCAGAGGCAAAGTACTTTCAGTACTAAAATATTGAAATAAATGATTGGCACTGGAATATACGAAAAAGTTTATTTGGAAATATAAAACAGGCTATATTTCACATACTTATTAAAATGAAAAGATTTAAGCAAATTCTGATGCCATTGTGGAATTTGGGAATTAAAATAAAGTGTTTTCATAAACATACCACTGCCCCTGACACGGTTAAGACTGCTGCTTTCGTACTTTCTAGTATTTTCCACTGTTTCTATTTATCTATTTTAAGTAATATTTAAATGAAAAAAAAGTTCCTATCAACATTCCCATTTATATTTCATTAATTTTTTTCGTGCGGTACAAATAGCAATTTTTTAGATCTTTCTTTAATCAGTTTTAAACGTTTTCTTTTTCATCACCCCATTTTACTGTACCTTTGCAGAATAAATTTACATTCATTTTCATATAGAACCATTAATCTTTCATTATGCACAGTATATAATAAAAGATTCCCCAAACCCCTTAATTAACACATAGCGGACGGGCAATTTTTATCAAATCTGAATTTTAAAACAGTAGAAGCTCCTCTCTGTTCTGAAAGTCTTTTGTAAATTGGTGTTGTAGATAGGTTTCCCAAGTTTATGCATCGGTAATTATCTTTCAATGAACGATCTTAATAAAATATCTCTTGCAATCTAAAAAAATATAGACAACATGATATAAATTTATTTTCTGTAAGACAGAAGCCACGCCCTTAGTCAATGGTGTTTTTTGAATGAAAACGAGAATTCTCGTTTCCCGCCGTTTGAATATGTTAAAGTGGCCTTGAACATGTGTTCAACCCTCCCTCACATTGACTGGGTCAAGCCTCCCCACATAGCCTTTTTCTAAAGAGTAGCACATTGTTATGTTAAGCCTAACTTACTGTATAACCTTTATGCCTGGAATGAAAGCTCGATATTTCTGCATTACGTAAAACCTACTTACTTAAATTCCTGTGATATATTTTATTTGAAAAAAGCTTACAAAATATTTCTAAAAAACACAACTTTTAGGTTGAAAACGACTCACAATTGATTTTTTTCCACACTTATCTCGATTGTCTCTATGAAACAGAGACTGTTGTTTGAGCATTCTGGTAGCTTTGGTTAACACCTATTGATAAAAATCTGAAATTCTTTTAAATATGAAAATTGATGGGTGGGTCAAGCCTCCCGTATGGTCAACCCTCCCTAGTCTCCCCTACTGCATAAAATGCTAAATGGTGTTAAATAAAAAGCATAAAAACAATAAAAAAGTTTTCATGACTATCCATTAAAAATGGTTTATTCTGTTGTTTTTGTTTTATTGTTTTAGAAAAATTGAAATCTCCAAAGGATTAATTTTACATTTTAAATTGTCATTTTTTTAACATTAACTTTTTGCAGCAATATTTTCAACTATATAATTTCTTACTGTTAATATTTAAAAAAAGACTATGCTATTCCTAACCGTACCAAATTCAGTATTCCTGATTGCACTACCTCCTCAGAATAATCCGTCCGTAGCGTGGTGGGTCTAAATGGTGGGTAATGTGTTTATATTAGGTTAAGTTAGTGTTTCTTTTTTTCTGCCTTGTGGCTTTGGCTTGCTGGTTGCTCTGGTTTGGTGAGATTCGGGTGGGGTCTGACCGGGTCGGCGCAGGTGGCCGCCGGGGATGCAGGGAACTAACTTTCCTTTTGTTTTGTCTTGCTACTAACAATTCATCCGTGAGCTGAAATCGCAGAGATAACCTTTATAGGAGTTTCTCAGTTTCGGCTAGCGGTAAAGTAAGCCGGTGTGGAGCCGGCCCCTCATTAGTTTCCGAGCACGGGCTCTTCCTATGAAGTGTCCCGCGATTAGGATTCGATGATGTGACGGAGCCTCTGCATAGGGATCGAACCTGTTCCGACCCTTCTTTAGAGCTTTATTGAGCCGGGTTTCTTCGTAGCGTTCGAACGTCAGGGATCAGCCCGGGGGGCCGTCATTGACTCACCTGAGTGTGGGTCCGTGGGTCCCCGGATAGTGCAATGCCCCAGAGGAAAAGCACGGCAATCCTGCTTGGGATGCTCCATTCTAACAGACACATATCGGTGCAAGTCCTCAGTGACAGGCCCGAGTCAGGTGGGACCCCCTTGCAGTGGGCGCCGTGGCGGTCCTTTGGGGGGCACCGTGTAGTAACCAGTAGTGGTCGGAGCACGTATCTAGTTGGCTTTATTTACCTATACTCATATGTATACGTCTTATGCTTACATATATACTAATAAATTCCCTTACTTTTATTTTTCCTCCCATTCAGCTCTATAAACTTTTCCCATTAAATCCTATCACCATCTTGCTGATTTTTGGCTATAAGATGTCTTTATTCAAACCTTTATGTCATTACGCTTACACATTAACTTTATTGCAAGGTCATGTATTACAAAGCTGGGAAGTTCTTTCATTGGCTAATATTCGGGTAATTTCGGTAATTTTCGCCAGTAATTCTTCCACTGATAGAAGAATATGATGATGAATCACACCAGAAAACAAATTTTTCTTTTGTATCAATAACACTACAGCTTTTAGTAACAATATGATGATGAATCACACCAGAAAACAAATTTTTCTTTTATATCAATAACACTACAGCTTTTAGTAACAATATGATGATGAATCACACCAGAAAACAAATTTTTCTTTTGTATCAATAACACTACAGCTTTTAGTAACAATATGATGATGAATCACACCAGAAAACAAATTTTTCTTTTGTATCAATAACACTACAGCTTTTAGTAACAATATGATGATGAATCACACCAGAAAACAAATTTTTCTTTTATATCAATAACACTACAGCTTTTAGTAACAATATGATGATGAGTCACACCAGAAAACAAATTTTTCTTTTATATCAATAACACTACAGCTTTTAGTAGCAATATGATGATGAGTCACACCAGAAAACAAATTTTTCTTTTGTATCAATAACACTACAGCTTTTAGTAACAATATGATGATGAGTCACACCCAGGGGCGTCACCATGGGGGGGGTTAGGGGGGGGAGCCTCCCCCCAATATATGTGAAGTTGGGAAATTTGAGCTTAGAGTTGGGAAATTCTAGATTTTTGAGACATTTCCTTTTTTAGTAAAAAATTTAGGAAATTTTTGTTTTGGTGATTATGTTTCTGAATACTGTAACAGTAAACATGTTAAATTATCAAAAGAAATACAAAAAGAAATCAGCCACACTCAATCTATCATTGTGTTTTTCAGTTCTACAAAAATATTATACATCTACAAGACCTAAATTTCTCTACTCCTATCCATCAATAGCTGAGTATTCAGTTCCTTTATTTCCTCCAAAACTTTGTTATTTTTTGAAAAATTTCACCCTACGTCCACTTCTCGTCCCAAAAGAGAATACAGCTATTTTAATCCAAAGGGATTGCATCTTCTTTTGAAAATTGGAGATCACTTGTAGCACAACAGAAAAGAATGTAGTTACCTAGTTGAAACACAGCTGGGCAAGAAGATGTGATGAGTTTTAACAAATTGCACTAATGTTTGAGCTAATTGCGTGATTTTTGGACAATCTTTTACTCAATCTCATGATTTTTTCGGCAAAAATTAGTTAACCCTTCGATGTCAAGAAAAAAGCGTTATATGAGCAAATATGAATATAAGAAATCGCTAGTTTAGATAAATTTGTCACATTTTACATTTATTTGTGTGCGGAAATATACATCAGTCCTGTTCGTTTATATTTATAGGTGTTTATGAAATTTTAAACCAAAAATCCAGTGTTGTATCTTTAAAACTGTACTAAAAAATGACTATAAATCTCACCACGAAAGAACCCTTCATAATCGTACAAGGTTTTGGAGCATCTAAAAATCCATTCGAGGATGAAAAATGTAAAAAGTGGACCATTTGAATTTGGAACAGAAATATGACCATGAAAGCAGTCCATCAACTGAAGAATTCATTGTAACACTGACACGTTGCACTTGAATAAAATTTTGAATCAATAAAGATTTCCCTATTGACAAGTTCACAAAAAGTTATGAATAATAGAATGTGACTGAAGAAGCTGACTTCCGAAAGCACCGTAGAAAAATGGTTTCACCAGGGAATAGATAAAAATAATAGTACAGCAATGAACACTGATACACACAAGTTTTACAGGAAAGAATTATAAGAAATACAAAAAAAAACTTAGTAATGGGCTTAAATGATAATGTTCCCTATATCTGGCGAATATTGCACCAATACATTTCATATTTAAATTACAATTGTGCAAGGCAAATTTGAGTATCACTAACTTAGGAAAGTTAATAATGTTTCCACCTGGATATGAGAAACCGGATGTACATGACTTGCAGAGTCAAATAGAAATAAACCAAATACCAACTCACTTAAAAAACCTTTTTCTCATGCCTTGAAATTCAAAGATTATTTGAACACGCCGTCAAACTATATACTCGTATCTGAACATTCACAGCAGTTTATCTTTATGGCATTGCATCTAATGAAAGAATCATTAGTCAAATAAAAAAATTAAAAATATATATTGCAAACTACAAAGAGGGATGACTTACTTGACAGCCAAATGATTTTAAAATGTGAAAGTGAAATAGTGGATTTTATTAAACTGGACAATGCTATCATCAGGTATGCTTCTTTGAAGACCAGAAGAATTAATGTTAAAGGAAAAGTAGTCGGATGTGCCAATCCCAAAACTCTATTCTATCCAATACATGTTAATACCTCAAAATTTGCAATCAAAATGCAAAATGAATTCTAAAGGAATAGATCCATTTAATTGTGTGAATTTAAAAAGGAGATAGAAGCATCGCATTTTTCCAACAAATCATTGAATTTGGGCGCACAACCTGCTAGATGTCTGCAACCAAAATTCCAAACCCAAAGAGCACAAAAGCGATACCTTTGGATAGTATACACCCAATCCCAATAAGGAATTGCAACCAAATAAGAAATTTGGCAAATTCTGTGCATTAGTTTTTCAGATATAGCTAAAGCAAAAATCGTGAAAAATGCTTCACAGCAGTGCCACCTGTTATATGTTATACACAAAAGCCTAATAAGCACCAAATTATGTCAAGGTTTAACAGAATATGAAGTTTGATCAAATTCCTTGCAACAGTTTTTGAGATATAACGATTGCTAAAATCATGTAAATCGTGAAAAATGCAGCATAGCAGCGCCACCTTTTGGGTGATTTACACCAAAAACTAATCAGCATTAATTTTTATCAAGGTATAACTAAATCTAAAGTTTTATTAAATTCCGTGCATTAGTTCTTGAGATAGAGCGCCCACAAAATTTGTGTCACATACACACAGACAGACATTTTCTAAAAACAGTCAAATCGTTCTAAAACGTATCAATTATAGGTGCACAATTCCAGAGTTTTTAAGGAGACAGTGGCTCCTAAACCGAAATTATCCAGTGGCCACATTGTGAAAGAAATGCATACAAGCATTAGCAATTATATGAGAAAAAATTTCAGGAGATCAAAGTGAAAAATAATCTACAAATATACAAAAGAAACAGACTAATTATATCAAATTTGTATAGTTCATTTAATCACCCAGTTCTTTTAATTTGGATATAAATTAAGTATAATATAAATTTTAAGCTATGTACTGTCAGAAGATAAAGTTGGGCAAGATAGAGGTAAAAAAAATATATATCTATAAGAATAAGCTGAGGAATCATAGTAGTGGGGAATATTAGGAAAACAATATTTGTTATTTTCATTTTGCCATACAAGAGTTCATAAAAGAAAAAAATAAGAGTGTGTAAAAGTATTAGTCAAAACAGAATTCCAGCATTTGTTTTTCAAGAATACATAAGAAAAATTATCTTAAAAAACAATCTTATCACAGTTTATTACAGGAGTGAGGAAAAATATTAATAATTTCGACAAGTGGACGCCGAAAAAATCAGTTTTGTCAATCGTTAGCCAGAAAAAGCGCGAATTCCGTCAAAGGATCAGGAAAAAATGCGAATTTCGTCAAAGAATCTAAAAAACACGCGTCTTTTTGTCAAAGAATTGCGGGAAAATACGAATTTTGCCATTCTTTCCAGAAAAATCATCAACTTCGTCAAAGGATAACAAAAAAAAAAAAAAAAAAAAAAAAAAAAAACCACCAATTTTATAAGGATCTTGGAAAAAACGATAATTTTGTCAAAGTGGCGCAAATCAGACAACGTGAATTTCGGCAGAAGATTGCAGAAAAAATGCGCATTTCGTCAACAGATTGCAGAAAAAATGCAAATTTTATCAAAGGTGTGCAAAAAAACCCCGCGAATTTGGTCAAAGCATCGCGAAAAAACCCGTGATTTTCGCAAAAGGATCGCGAAAAAAACGTAATTTTAGTCAAAGGATCGCTGGAAAAAAAACGCGAAATTCGCCAAAGGATGGCGACTTAGATGATGCCTAAAATTAGTCGCTGAAGCAAAAAATTAAGTCTCTACGTGGCGACTGGCGATTGTGAATCTGCACCAATAATATCAATCCGTCGAAAGCCGGAAGTCGATTTTTTTTTACGAATTCAGTACTTTCTTCTTGTAAAGGTAGAAGAAAGTAAAAAGCTGGTTGGTTTTCTTATTAAAACTAGTATGTTGTGGCCATCACAAAACTTTCTTCTATATAAATCACGGCAATTAAATCATTTAAATAGTACAAGAAATAACAACGATTTAGCACCAATTCATATGAAAGTATATCTGTATTTGAAGTTGGATGAAAATTCGTGTATTAGTTCTTGAGATAGAGCTATAGCGGAAATTCTGAAAAAATGTAGTATAGCAGCGCCACCTGTTGAACGATTTACACCAAAAGTAAACAGCACTAAACGATATCAAGGTATACCTGAATCTGAAATTTTTTGTAAATCCAAGCATTAGTTCTTGAGATAAAGCTATTGCGGAAATCGCAAAAAACACAGCATAGCAGCGCCACCTGTTGAGCGATTTACACCAAAAATTAAACAGCACTAATTTATACGTCAATTCATGTCAAGGACTAACTAAATCTGAAGTTTGATGAAAATCCGTGCAATAGTTCTTGAGATACAGCTCTTGTGGAATTCGTGAAAAAAGCAGCACAGCAGCGCCACCTGTTGGGCGATTTACACCAAAAATTAAACAGCACTAATTTATATCAGGGACTAACTGAATCTGAAGATTGATGAAAATTCGTGCATTTTTTCTTGAGTTAGAGCTATTGCGATAATTATGAATAATGCAGCATACCAGCGCCACCTGTTGGGCGATTTTCACAAAAAAGTAATCAGCACCAAACTATATCTTGAACTAACTGAATCTGAAGTTTTATGAAAATCCGTGCAGTAGTTCTTGAGATATAGCTATTGCAGAAATCGTGAAAATGCCGCATAGCAGCGCCACCTGTTGGGCGATTTTCACCAAAAACTAATCAGGTCCAGTTTATATCGAGGTCTAACTAAATATGAAGTTTTGTGAAATTCCGTGCATTAGTTCTTGAGATAGAGCGCCCACAAAATTTTTGTCACATACAGACTCACAGACAGAGTGACAGAGTGACAGAGTGACGGAGTGACAGAGTGACAGACAGACTCACAGACAGACATTTTCTAAAAACCATCAAATCGTGTTCTGGGCATTCTAAAACGTATAAATCCGTCGAAAACCGAAAGTCGAAATTTTTCACGAATCCAATACTTTCTTCTTGTAAAGATAGAAGAAAGTAAAAACAATAATTGGAATTTTTATGTTTCCAGTTTAAAAATTTTTCTTTGGAAAGAAATTTTTGATGCATAAGTTTCCTTATCATTATTACACATGTTGTGCATATCACTTTAGTTGAAAATTGGAGAAATTTGTTTCAAGTTGGGAAGTTTTCGAATTCTCCCCCCCCCCCCGAAAAAATATCTGTAGCTACGCCCCTGGTCACACCAGAAAACAAATTTTTCTTTTATATCAATAACACTACAGCTTTTAGTAACAATATGATGATGAGTCACACCAGAAAACAAATTTTTCTTTTATATCAATAACACTACAGCTTTTAGTAACAATATGATGATGAGTCACACCAGAAAACAAATTTTTCTTTTGTATCAATAACACTACAGCTTTTAGTAACAATATGATGATGAATCACACCAGAAAACAAATTTTTCTTTTCTATCAATAACACTACAGCTTTTAGTAACAATATGATGATGAGTCACACCAGAAAACAAATTTTTCTTTTATATCAATAACACTACAGCTTTTAGTAACAATATGATGATGAGTCACACCAGAAAACAAATTTTTCTTTTGTATCAATAAAACTACAGATTTTAGTAACAATGTTATTTGGTCAGTAAAAATGACGCATTTACATAACTTTTGGTTTTAATACAGTCGTGGGGGAAAAAAAGTAAACACCCCGCTGCCAACTCTGCAACAAATAATTGTAGAAGAAAGTTACTGGTAGAAAACGATTGGAAATAAAGTCTACTTTTAAATGCTGCATGTAAAATTTGCTTAGGGGTATCATACCATTACCATATGCAGATATATACAAATCAAAACCAGCCCAAACTTTTTTTTTTCAATACCAATAAAATTCTGCACAATTCAATTAACCTAGATACAAATTCTCATGAAATTTGTACAATTAGTTTCAGATAAATTAATTATTTTAAAGTGAGCTTATTTTAGGAGCTGTATCCCAATTGAAATTTGGTACTCGATTGTTGAAATGCTACAGAATGACTATGTCACTTCTATTAATATATTATTTCTTGCCAACGATCATTTCACCTGCTTAATTTGTTTCGACTATTGCCAGCCTAAATGCTTCAATAAAATGAGTAAAATATATTTTTTTAAAATTATGATTCTCTGCAGATCATAGACGGACCCTTAAACCATCATTTTGACGTTTTTTAATCACAACTCTAAAAGAAGATGGAAGAAATTTTTATAACTGAAAATTCGTAAAAAGTAGGGCATAATAAATAAAAAACT
Organism: Maratus speciosus; assembly: GCA_963932465.1. Lineage (NCBI taxonomy): Eukaryota > Metazoa > Arthropoda > Arachnida > Araneae > Salticidae > Maratus > Maratus speciosus. Next base: position 91,085,427 of record OZ010799.1, read on the forward strand.
ATCAAAAAAATTGTAGGTTACATTTCATATTTTTTTCGAATATTAATTTTATAATTCATATTATAATTTTTTAAAAATACAAAACAATGTATTTATTTTTGGGGGTTTTATTTTTATAACCACACAAAAAATTATCAAATTAGCATTATAATTAGGATTATAAATGGAATTTAACATTAGAAGCTCTAAATTTTGAATGTTTATAATCCGAAAACTTACCATCCAAAAGACATGAAATGTCGTTTCTACGCCTGGTTTGAACGGTAGATTTAAAATATATTGTCAAAATTGAGTGTTGTAATTGAAAAAAAAAGTTTGGCCTAGTTTCGATTAGTAGAAGACCTTATAAGCGAATTTTATATACATCATTTAAAAGTAGACTTTATTTCCAATCGTTTGGTACTAGTAACTTTCTTGTATTATAATTAGTTACAGAATTAGTAGGGGGTGTTTACTTTTTCTTCCACGACTGTACATTAAGGTGGAACTTAAGTATAGGGTTAAAAAAAAACTTTTTTGTTTTAATATGTAATAGTGAAAACTTTTTTCCTTTTTGGATGACTAAACTTTTGGCTGAAAAGGTTTTTTTTAATTAATTTGTTTTCCGGTTCCACAAGGACGTCAAAGTTTTAAAATTTCAGTATAAAGTAACTTAATGTAAACAACGTAGCTGTTAGCTCATATCTGTTTATATTAAGCAAATACTACCCAGAAGTCACCACGAGGAGATTGCTAAATATCGACTTCCACCCTCCTTACCTCCCTTTGTTATGGATTAATTAAATTGTATATTCAACGTATTGGCTTCTTAGGTAAACTTTGTCATTACATTGCGGGAATTCAAGTTTCCCAAGATAAAGCCATCTCTTGCTTAATATCTAAAGACGGTTGACGCAGCTCTAAGGACAATTTTGACAAACGTTTCCACTGTTTGACTATGGCAAGGAAAATCTAAAATTCAGGTGCATCCCCTGTTTGTACTATTTTTTAATGTTCTTACATTTGATCAGTCCTTCAAGACAGGATCTATGTTTTTATAGTCTATAATTTCAATATATTCGCATTTTTTCAAGTTGCTTTCCTATTGGTCCTGAAAATCATTTAGTACCCGTAGTTTTTCCAGCAAGATTTTGAGATAAGTATCTAAAAAAGTTCATTTGCATGTAATAAGCAAATTATCCATTGTAAAGTTTTTAAAGCCTTGCTTCCAATGTTTTGACAACTCCAGATCTGCGTCCTGCATTGACGGCGTTTCTGTTTCACCCAATAAATTTCAAACTTGAAATGTCTGTGTTATTACTTTGAAAATACACCAAACTTGCAGTGGCTATATTAATATAAAAAGAAGATGTCAATGAAATATGACCAATATATTTTGATCCTGGTTTTTGAACTAAGACCATGTGTTCTTCTTTAATGATTCTTAGTTGTACATTTTTCCCTTTGCTTCAGTTATCATAGTGTTATTCTTTCTGCCATCAAAATACAAACCTTCTAAAACTAACTCATTTCGTCTTTCTTGTTCTTTCAAATTCTTCCTTTTCTTTTCTCTTTGTCGTCTTCAAGCCCTTCTTTCAGTTACCTTTTCTTTATTATCATTAGAAATACCCATATCTTTTAGGGTGCCATTTGCAATAATATTTGCAGCTCTGTCTAATACCCGGTTCTTTCACCTTGTTGATTATCAAATTCAGGTTTAGAAGAACAACCGATTGAACCCTTTCCTTCTGAACTATTTTTTTCACTTGACGATCATTCAATCAAAACATCACTTTTTTGTTTTAAAATAACTTTTTCTTTCCTTGATATTTCTTTTTTCAGTCTTGATACGCATTTTTTGTAGTTTTTATATCTGATGATCGATCCTATTGCCAGCACCCCATCTCTCTTTGTTCTGTTAGAAAGTGACGTTCTTGTTCTGAGACACGATAATATTTAGCGCATTTACACAAAGACCAGTTTTTTGCACGACTACCTAACATTTTGCAATTTTATATTGGATGTGGGATTATTCTTTCCAATCTTAATATTTTTCTTCATATTTTGACATTTCTCACGATAGTCTAATCATTTTTTATGATTTGTGTATCAGAAACCGTTAGAATTAAAGGTCTGAGAAATGCACTTTTAATTGTATCAGCAACAGCTTTAGATATTTCAGACACAGTGTGTTCCAAATTCCATACAGCAGATTTTAAGTTAAATTGAACCCATAAATAATGTTTCATAACATCTTCATATGTTCGCAGAGATGACAGTCTAATGTTAATTATTTTGGTTTGCAAAATACAAGACACTTCAATTTTCTGGATTTAGTTACGTTAGCAGACATTGTCACATTTGATACTGGCTGTTTATTGTAAAATAATCGAAAACTGTTAACACAAGCTAAATCGGACTAACTTGTTATGAGTCGCAGACAAATAAATCACAGACAATGAAAGACGACGCCCACTGCACTGTCTTCTACAGAAGTCGAATAAAGTGGGACCATCTTTTCCATGGCACTAAAACTAAATTATTCTCTTTATTACAGGACATTAACACTTCATTAATTTAATTTTGCAAAATATAAATTTAACAATAAGCTTAAAAAACTTTTCATGCAATTATTGGCTTTTATTCATTTTTTACGGAAAATCAGATGCTTTGAGGAACCGGAAAATATCATTTTAAAATTAAAAGAAAAATATTTTCTTTTTATGGAGTTAAAAAGGAAAAAAATAAACACTATTAGAATATAAAATTCGAAACTTTATTTTTTAGTTCCACCCTACTGTACATTTTGAGTTAATTTCTGTGCTTAATTTATGATGTAGATGAAATTTAAATTGAAAAAATTTTTAAATTTTTAAAATCAATTAATCCTACTATGTAAGAAAAAAAAAAGTTTCTTTATCTATGAAACGTAGGAAAACATGGAAAAAACTCTTCCGAATTATCTATGATTCCGAAAAAAAAATTTTTTTAAACCTCAGAAACCAATATATTTTCATCATTTAAAAAAGCATTTATAAATATAATTTTTTTTTAGTTGTCACTGATATTCTGAAACGTTTCTGAGTAGTTCGTACAGTGTATTAATCAGTTTTCACAATTCGAAATATCGATTTTCTGGATGCTACCTGTCAGGTTTCTGAAGCTAATGAGCAAGTAAATAATTAAGATTACCATTATCTGATATTATCTTTTTACTTATTTATTGTATTTCATATGTATCACTTTCTGCGTAGGAGGGTTTTAAAGTAAGATTGTTTCTTATGTTGAAGTCCATCCGAGCGGTTATAGTTAGATCTTATTGTATGGACAAGCTTCATTGTATCGTGGAATTTCAATTTCCCTTTCTATTCAAGAGCGCATATCTCAGATAAGGCAAACAAAGAAGTTCACGGCCTATCTAGCGAGATAGTGGACTCCACGATGAGGGGAATGTTTTAGATAAGAGAAGGGTCCATGTGGACAGGAAGGAAGCACCAGAGTATTTTTTTAGCATAGTTGAGAGAGAGAGAAAGCAGTTCTGGCGTAGACTTCGTGTGGTGTGGTTGTAAGTGTTTTCGGTTGAGTTTTCTGGAGTGTTAGGTGAGTTGCGGGAAAACCTTAAGTCCTGTGTGTACAAAGTAAAGGCTAGATATGACGTCATATTCTATCAAATCTTTTCAACGTGTAGTCAAAATCACTGTAAAAATAAATGGCTCCTACATTTTGTTTACTACTTCGATTGTATACTACAGCCATATCTTATAGCTATACGTTATAGCAAAGTGTTGTATTGATTTAGATTTAGTAGTTACCTTTTCTGTGATTTATAGTAAAAAGATAAAATTTAGTTCCCTTTTCAAAAAAATTCTTGCCTGATGTCACGATTTAAAATTTATGGAAAATGACATCATTTCATCTAATCATTGTAGATTTAATTTCTATTAACGAAAAATTTAAGTTTACGTTTAAGAGTGATGTTTTATAGAGTGGAAACTCTCTTGATCTAATACTTTAATCAAAGCTTATAATTGGTGCATGTATTGTATTTTCCCCCGTATTGTGAGAAATCGTATTTTTTTGTTACGCGTGACAAAGAAAACATGTATTTTAATTTTAAAAGTTAAAAATATATACTTATTAGATTATTTTGAGTAGTTTGATTTGATATCTTTTAAATCCGTGTTTTATTTTATTTTATATTTGGTGTTTTATTTTCGTTTGCCAATTCGGTTATTGAATATTACACGAAAACAAACAAATTCTGAATTATTTACAATGTTTTTGAATAATTGAGTAAATAATTTGTAATTGGGTTTCAAGCATATTTAAAAAATATTCATGCTTAAAAATTACTTTAAAATCCATAAAAAATCTGTTAATCCATAAAAAATTTAGATAAATGTTACGGAAAGTACTTTTATTTTCTATGAGACGAGTGGAACAATTGAACGTGCGATGTTTAGAGGTTAAATTGCAGTAAAAAAGAAATTTATTGTTGTGTTAGGTTGTTGCCACCGAAAATATGATACCAGCGTTACTCATAGACATGTCTTTTATTTATACTATTGCATTAAGAGTAAATGGGTTCATCTTTCGTAATCGGGTTGCATGCACCTTTAAAAATATCCATGCTTGAAAATTACTTTAAAATCCATTAAAATCAGAAAATTGAGATATGATTTTCAAACAAATTTTATTTGAAAGAACTTTTTTCAATTCGACATTGTAAAAAATGAAATTGTGTGATGTTTAAAAGTTAGAAAAATTGCAGTAAAGGCACATTTTATGGGTTACAATTTATGGGCGCTGACATAGTATTTTGACTTTATAATGTGTATATATACTATACAAACGAGAATTTCACTATATGCTGCGCGATTTGGTGGATTTTTTTCTTTTTAATCATATTTTTCTCTTGCACCCACCAAAGAAAACGCGTATACTGTTATTAAAGCTCAGGGATTTTACTATGGTTGCAAGAAAATAACGTCATGTTTTCTGATTGTATTTTTAATGATTTGTGAATGGTAATGTACAAATTCCAGTTATTGTGAATGCCGTATTGTTTCGTTTTAATTTATTTTACCTGGAGGGCTCCTTAAAATTGACACGGGCGAAGCCAGCTAGTTCTGCTAGTTAACTATAAATGCTACAAATGCCATATTCTATTTTAAGCATCTTGTAGTACTATTCAGTTATGTATATTAATCTCAATATGTTTGAAATAGTGTAAAATTGCAAACTATTTTTCCCCTTAGATTTCAATGTAATGTAATTCCTTTAGGTGCCCCTGTAAATGTGAACTAAAAATGCTACAAACTTCATTTTCAATATCTAACCTATTAAAAACCGTGGACGTATCTGTGTAACATCGAAAACTTGGAGGGCGCAGGGCTACCAAATTTGGCACACGGATTGCTGGTCGGGGGGGGGGGGGGGGGCATGAATGATTGGGATAAATATTCGAAACTCGTAAATAGATTTTGTTAATGATTTTGACGATTTTTTGCATTTTTTTATGTTCAATCCGTAATTGCGCGAGTATTAACCAGCTCTAAATGTTAACTGCAATGTGAGATATGCATATTACGTACGCCACGCTGCAATACTACACGCTGTAACGGGTATTACGATAATTCTTTTACATCACATGCAAATAATTAGAGATTATTTAATTGCGCTTAGTCATTACCTTTTTTTTTTTTTTTTTTAAAAAAAAGAAAAACATTTTATCACAAGCATCAACAAAACTTTTTATTCTACTTATTCCTTTATTCCATAGATATCGTTTTATTGTCTGCTGCTATAGCAACGTAATAATTCGGCAAAATTTTATTTTTGATTTTGGTTTTAGAATTAAATTTTTTATAGGAAATATTTCTATTCAAAAATTCAAGTGTGCAGGCTTTTTCTTTCTTTTCAAAATTTCAACAATAGTAAATTAAAACAGGAAAATGATATTTCATATCTGTGTTCAGTAGCGCTGTTAACGCCCCAATCCCGTTTTATGTAGATCCGAAATATGTCAGCCATTGCTCACATGTTTGATACTTCACAAAATTTATCTAAATGTATGTATTGTTATAATTTTCGTGTCGTGGATGGGATTTAAATTGGAATGATAACGTATATATCCACTTAATATGTTTAATTGAAATTTCTAGATTATTATGTTAAACAATAGAAGCACCGAGAGAAGAAAAATTCTTCTCGGAGCTTGGTAAGCACAACATCATACATAGGCAGCGATAGCAGTTCTAATAGAATATGTAAAAGAAAAGTTAAAGTTCAGTCGTAGTTGAAGTCCACACAAGGATTACACAATAGAAGTAGAAACTAGGAGAGACGGGTTAAACAGCTAGTAAAATATATAAATTATATAACAATCCGAGTATATTTATGCAAGTTACAGCACGGAAAGTCATAAAGAAAGGCAAACCGAATTCATAAACTCTTTCAACTATGTCGGGAATGTTAAAAACATTATTTGCTATTGCAAACTAATTTCAATGTTAAAGGTATATATAAATATTTTACCGACATACATACAATAAATACAATAAACCCAACTGGAGTGAAAAATTAGCCAGAGCCAGGAATCGAACCCGGGACCACTGCATTCCAGGCAGTCGCTTATATATATTGTAGTATGAGTGTTTTATTATAATTTCAATGTTCCTCACTATGCACGGTTTTACTTATATATTATTATAATGCACAAGGTAAAATGTTCGTCAAATCATTTCAGAGTCCTGATGATATTTGTATATAAGTTGTTACAGCTCATATTCAAAATATTAGAATAATTATTTTTTTTTTCAATAATTGAAAATATCGTTTGGTAATTTAATGTCTTTTAATGCAAATATGCAAACGATATTTTTATTAAGAACTTATTGTTGATTAAACTTATTTATTATCTTAAAATTAATATCATTTTTGAAAAGATTAATTGAAAAAAAAATTATTTTGAAAAGTCAAAATATTAGAATATTTATTCAAGTGGTTAAAATATTAGAATATTTATTCAAGTGGTTAAAATATTAGAATATTTCCCATTAATTCTCCTTTAATTATTATCAATTCATAACTGGTGGCATCATTGATTAAATTCAGACGATTTTACTTAAAATCAGTCTTTTTTTTGGAGTTTGTTTGCTTTTTCGACTTAAAATGGGTCGTGTGAGTGATATTCCTGAATCTATTATGGTTGATTTGTATCGGCACGGTAGAAATCAATGATATGTAGAGAATTATTCGCCGAAATGGCGGCCGAAAACCAAAAACATCTGCTAGAGATGACAGGAAACTGAAGCGTATAGTTAAGAAAAACCGTTTTAAAAGTGTGCCATTCTTGCACCGAAAATGAAAAGAAGAAAGAGTTGAAGTTTCTACATCAACAACATTAAAAATAATCCATAAATTAAGTTTGAATCTCGTGTACCGAAAACAAAACCTCTCATGACTGAAAAGAAAAGCGTATAAGATTGAATTGGTGTAAATCAAGACATTTATGGAGTGAAGAAGATTGGAAAAATATATTACTTATTGATGAAAGTATGTTTTGTATTTCATATGGTAATCAAGGTATTCGAGTTTGGAGAATGAAGCAAGAAGCATTTAATAAAGAATGCCTTAAACTTTCCGTAAAATTTGCTGTTAGTGTCATGGTTGGGGTTGCATGAGTGCAGAAGGACCTGAAAAGTTATGCATCGTCTACGAAAAGGTTAACTCTCAGATATATCAAGAAATTTTGGAATATTACATGATTCCATCATGAGAAGATTTATTTAAAGATGATTTCATCTTTCAACAAGATTTAGCGTCACCGCATACCTCGGTGCCAACTAAGAATTGGTTCCGCCAAATCAACATTCAGGTACTTTCTTGGCCACCAAACTCACCAAACCTTAATCCCATCGAAAACTTATGGTGTATAATGAAGAAAAAACTCCAAGAAAATCTTCCTTCAACTAAAACTGAGTTAGCGGCACGTATAAAGTCTATTTGGGCTAATATTGATAGAAATGTTTGTAAACACCTTTTATATAGTATTCAAGGTCGATTGTGCGCTGTTATGAAGTCTAAAGGGGATGCTACAAAATATTAACTACCATTTACTTCATATTCATAAGGTAACATTGTTGCGTAAAATAAAATATTCTAATATTTTGAACCAATCTAAATTTTATTCTGATATTTTGATGTGTTTCAGAAAGCTGTATACTTAATTTTTTGTACTGTATTTTATATTTTGTAAATGTTAAAATCTTATCAAAACATTCCAGATTTAATTTATAAGAAATTTAAATGCATTTATTTAGTATAAAAAGAAAAAAAAAAATCCGTATTTTACAACAAAAGGTACTGACACTCTTTCCGGCTGCCAACACAACTTCTGTAAAATTTCTCAAGTCTAAGTAAAGTTGTGTTGCTATTAGCTGTACGGTACATATGACAGAAACACTTCGATTTTTACTTTACTTGTTGCTTGAATTCGCTTTCACAGCATCGGTATTTGAATTCGATTTAGCAGCATTAGTGCGTGAAAAATTAAAACATAAAATGCAGGAAAAATCAACAGTTTTTTACAGTGATCTTTTAAGGGCATACTAAAATTTTTAAAATTCTTGAGTGACAAAGAGAAGCATACTTAATCCTATCGCTGGTCATGTCATCAGAATATGAGAAGTAGTGTGGTTTAAAATATTGAAGCAATCTCAGTAATTTTTACTGTAAATCTTTCACTGACAATGAAATATAAAAATGAATCACGTCGCAATATAAATTTGTATTTCCTATAAATAAAACTGTAGATTTTGCTATCAGTGTAATCTGATATGTTTTAAGTATCGGAAAAATATCAGGTGGTTCATTTTAAATTAATTGCTGTATTTCATTTTCATAATGATAATAATGGATTTACACTGAAGAATGCTTTTCTTTCTTACTTCTCAATAAGCTAAAATATTTTTTAATTAATGGGATATTTAGAACATTTGTAATAAATACTTGGTTAGTTTAAATCATTTACGAATAACGAGTTTCTATTAACGAAGATTATTCTATGCTTCGAGAAGGAAAGTGGAAAACAGTGCAAAAACCCAACAGAAAACCACAGAGAAAAGGGATTGTGGTTCCATGATGTTGAGGTGACACTTCCTAACATACACCCAGAGATCGAAAATCTAGGTAGAATTTCGAAGATCTAACATATAAAAAAAAAAGTTCATCTGTATAAAACAAAATATTTGTTATTAAAAGGTCTTAATAGATGCCTACATCTCGACTGGGTAATACACAATAGGCTCACGAAAAATCACACTGGCGTAAGCCAGCCCCACTTCTTGTAAAGGGACAAGTTACACGTAACTACATATATGTATAATCTATATTATAAAAGACAAACATATCTGTGCGTAACGCATGCATCATTTTGCGAATGGCAACATTTTGAAATTTGAAAGGAAATTTCGGTTTCGCAATTTTCGCTACTGCAAATTTTTAAACTTCTAAACAACGCACATTTTCAATTTTTACACCGTTGTACAGGAAAAAAAAAATTGCTTTTAAATGCAATTTGTTTGAAAGCTGTATCTCAATTTATTTTTGAAATATTAATTTTTCTGTAGTTTTAAAAAGAAGTTTTGTAATCGTGGCAACTAAAGTACTCAATTTATATTGAAAATAAAGAGAAAATAGTAGATTACTGTATCTTTTTGTTGCCATTTTCTCATAAAAACAAAAAAAAAAATTAAATTTAAATACGTGCTTATGTCAAAAATATCGTCTATTAGTTAATCAGATGATTTTTTATTTAGTTTTTATTTATCAATTTAATAAATTGCTGTTTATTGTAAACTTACATTACAAACGATACAAAGCTGAATGAATGAAATTTTATTATTTCGTGTATAATAACATCTTCCGAATTTTGAAAAATTATACATGAATGATTGCGGATAAAACATGGAGTCATTATTGCTTTTTTCTGGGTTGGTATATTATTCCCCGATAATGACGTCATATGCATATTTTTCTACAGAGGTTGTTTAAGACTGGATAGTAAAAGTGGGATGCTTTATCGGAAGCAAATGACATGATTTGATAAAAAAAAAAAGCGTGTATTTAATTCTTGAAACAGGAATATGTTTTATAGAAGTGCATAATTTTCACCTTAGCTGCTTTGAAATTCTTCACAGGTGAAAAGGCTTCACTTTTGAAAATAATGTAATTAAAATCAGACACTGATAGAATGCAATGTTTTACAAAAATTTAGATTATCATTATAGAAGAGCAGTGACATACTGTGTGCATACACATATTGGAAGTCTTTGTCCAAAAAATAGCAATTTATATTACGAAACTTGATGATTCTCTCCTGGATGAATTCGCTTCGCCGAGATAGACAAGCAAATAAAGGAGATCGTAGGAATAATTCGAGGTTAAAATAATATCAGGTTCCCAAAGTTTTTTTACAAAATTTTTCTCACTAATAAAATTTTATTGCTGTTCTTTAAAACATTCTATTATAATTTTATCAAAATAACATAATTTGCTTAATTTAATTTTTCATAAATTTATATAATCTATATCTATTTAAAACACAAGGCTGTTGTTTAGTCATCAGCCCTGAGCTTTTTGCTGAGCCAGTTTTACAAATATATTTTTTTTATTGAAAGCTGTTCATTTGTAGATGTACCGGCAGTAGCTGTTTCTTTTTAATACCCCCATTTTTATATTTTAATTTTAATAGTAATTTGTGAAATTTCTTCAAAATGGTTGTAATTAGACAGCTTTTATTATTGCAGAGAAGAGAGAAATAATGAAGTTTATTGATCTTTATTCATGCCATTTTGTGATAAAAATTAAAAATTGTTGATAAAAATTGCTGTATAGCAGCACAAAACGGAAAATGATGTACTGCTTTTGAAAACACACATTTTTTCTCCTAAAGTTTCCGTATATTTTTTTTCCTTCTGCATGTGTTGTACTGATACCAAGTTTCAGACACTAGGCGAAATGCTAAGTGAAAATGAAACTAGTGAAAATGACGTCATATTTAAAAGAAAACGATCATTTTCTTAGATAAAGCTAAACATTTTAACACAAATGCGCCTACAAACATAAATCAGGCAATTTTTACTCTCCGGTACTGAGATTAGAATCTCAAGTTAGGAATGCAGGCTGTTCACATGCAAAGATGTTGCTGACAATCGTGACTTCAAGTTTTGATTTAAAATGATTTTTTAATGATCAAATTAAAATACCATTTTTAAAAAAATGTGAAAACGGACATGAGAAGTGCGTATGCAAATTTTGAGAAGGTGAAAATGATGTCGGGTTTACATTTCACGGGGAAAAAATTCTATGATTCTGTCAAAGTGGAATAAATTTTGCTGTTTTTAATTCCGGAATACCAAGAATAAGAGTATCAATTGATAATTCATCATAATAAATTACGTTATTATATTTTACTGATTACATATCTATCTACATTATAAAGTACAAACGTATCTGTACGTAATGCTGACGTCATTTTGCTAATGGTAACACTTCACGATCAAATTTCGGTTTTGAAATTTTCGCTACTGCCATTTTTTAATCTTCTGACCATCGTACATTTTCAATTTTTAGAACATCATTTAGGGGAAAAAATCTACTTTCAAATGCAACTTGTTTAAAAACTGTATCTTAATTGACTGATTTATTATGATTTTAAAAATAATTTTCAAGCATGATTTTTTCTAATTTATCTTATCACGAGCGGTCTTCAATACATAATAATAATAAACATTTTGCACATAAAGCAATAAAAGTCGTTCAGCATTTATTTCTGACTAATTTTCCACAACGAAATTAATACTTCCTCCATACATAAATAAAAGAGTAATATTAAAAAAATACATTTGTACTCGAACAATTTAAATTTTTAAACAGCCAAACAGGGAAAAGAACATACAAATGGAATTTGTTTGCAAAATGCACCCCAGTTTACAGATTGTCTATGGTTTTAAAAGCAATTTTCAAGCATGAAATATTTTTAAATTTATCTCTATTGCATGGAGCTCGATTATGAAAAACTAATCCGTTTGCCTTTAAAAAAACATAAAGAGTTCATCATTTTCTTACGGCTAATATTCCATTAAAAAAAAAACTTCCTCCATGAATAAATAAATAACATAATATAAACAAAACACAAATTTAACAGACATGGAATTGAAGTACGCGCTTAAAGCTCTGAAATTATCAGAATTCAAAAGGATGCTGTAAGTAGCAAAACCTTGGATTAATAGCTCTTAGCATGCAACTAATATGTAAATATCGCTTTTAATAAATTTCAAAACTTTATTCGATTGTATAATTCATATTTTTCTTATGAAAAATGCTTTTTTATTGTTAGTGGTCAATCTAAAAAATATATTGCATGTAAAAAAATATTAGTTTTCAATTAAAAAAGTGTTTTCACCTATATTCTTTACCCCGGGAAGCCTAGGATACGTTAATGTCCCAAGTGTTGCTACTCAATATTGTTTTCTATTGTAATTTTCACTTTTATATTGTTATTATTCAGATGAATCTCGCAATTATTTATTTCTTTATTTATTTTATATTATTACATTTTTATTCTATATTTTGTAGTAATTTTTACAATATTTTTCTATATTTAAACAAAAAGGAATCATGCTGTTTCAGACTAAGTTGAATATTCCTCATGTACATTTACTTTATCGTAAATTCCCACATTTCTATTAAGTCCCTCATTCACAAGATAAACTTTAGCCATCAGATCTTTCCATCTACCTGATGATTATTCGGATATAAGATGTCTTTATTCAAACCTTTTCTCATTATGCAGTGCATTAGTTTTATTGGTTGATCATACGCAATACGAAGTTGAGAAGTCTTTTGGAGGTGTAAGATAGAAGCAATCTGAACAAATTTATCGATTTTGTCTTATCGCTAATAGAAGAATGTGAGGACGAATAACAACGCAATATATATATATATATATATGTCTCCAGTTTTTACTAAAAATGTTAGATGGTAATGTGTGAGTGAAATTTTTCACGTAACATACACATATCTTTTGATAGGGAATTATAAACTATTTCTTTACTTGATCCGTAATGTCAATGGGTTTTAGTGAAGAAGTTTCTCTTTTTAATTCTGTGTTAGTTGAAATCTTTTTATAATCAATGGAATGTTAATCAGAAACTTTTATAATCAATGACAGATTAACGTGAGGATATAACTAACATCACAAAGCTAATCTGCATTTTTTACTAAAGATATTAGATGGAAATGCAATGAAGAATAGGTGAAGTTTTTAACGTTGCATACATATCTTTCGATAAAGAATTGTAAGATATTTCTGGAACTAGATCCATAATGTCAATGGGTTTTAGGGATGAGGTTTCTCCATTTAATTTCATTTTAATTGAAGTCTCTGTATAATCAAATCAATGCAAATTAGAAACTTTTATAATAAATTCCAGATTAATATGAGGATATAAATAACACCACAAAAAAAACTGCAGTTTTTACTAAAAATGTTAGATGGCGATATCATGTAGTATAAGGGAAGTTTTTGACGTAGCATACATATCTTTCGATAAAGAATTGTAAGCTATTTCTGGAACTATCCACAATGCCAATGGGTTTTAGTGGAGAAGTTTCCCTTTTTAATTCTCTATTAGTTGAAAACTTTTTATAATCAATGTAATATCAATCAAGAACTTTTATAATCAATAACAGATTAATATGAGAATATAAATAATAGTTCAATATTATAGTTGAAAATTTGAATAACTTTATCTGGCTTCTCATCTGACGTACACCATTTAAATTACAATGTTTTCTTCTTGACAATACTCGAATACGCACAAAGAAAATAATAACAACATTTAAATCCTATTGAAGGCGGCCTTGTAATGGGTGAAAACGTTTTAGGTTTTTCTTATGTATTTTAAGATATTTTTAACCCTTTAATCGGCTGGCCCGTATTTTTCCATTTCTAGAAATCATGTTAAAATGGCTGTAGACAAAAATATTTTAAACAGAATTTTATTTTGAACCATATATTGAACAAGTAATATAAAAATTTTGTTTTTAAAGTCAATTCTTACTTAGGTCATCAAAGAAAAATTTAATATAATCCCTTAAGCTAATATTAGTTTTTGTTGCATTAAAATATCTCAATTTATTGATTTTCTATAAGCAATAGGTTTACAATGGAAGTCTGTGGGAATTTGGCGAAATATTAGAGATATCGCCAAGTTGGCATCACATTTGGCGACTCATTTTGGTCGCCAAATTTGGCGGTATTTGGCGACATAACAGGGTCTCCCCTATGGTAACCCCCATTATAGATATGAAGATGAATTAAATGCTTCAATAACCAATGGCCGCCATTTTGTCTCCCATGTAAAACAAAATTAATTAAAATTTAATTAATGAATTAATATTTGAAAAAACTGTATTAACATCAATTGTCATCCAGTGCAAGTTTAAAAAACATTTATTTCAACTTGGTATGATGAATAATAAGTATTTTATTAACGATTGAAAATTTGAACAAGATATATATATATATAAATAAATAAATAAATAAATATAGGGAGAGTGTTAACTAATAGAGGAATTGAAAAACGTGATATTAACGATATTATAGCATCAAACTGCGGTTAATAAATATATTTATCCTGGAATTTACAAGCATTCTTATAAAAATACAGGAAAACCCTCGGACGGTGACAGGGATTTGTACTTTAAATATCTTTTTATTATATTTATGCATCTGAAAGTAATTTTTGTACAATTAATTGTGCTTTTAAATGTATTTTAATTATTTAACTCAAGGTGAATATAGCACTAGAGTTTTAACTTTCATTTAATATCAAAGATTGCAGTGAGAAAGCCTCGCACCGGTCTACTGTTTTTTTTTTTTGTTTTTTTTTTTGTTTTTTTTTTTTGCTATTATTAATAACTTTAAAAGATTTTTACATTTAGCATATATTTTTTTAGAATGCCTACTAACAATACTAATAATCATATTTATGTGAAAAAGAGCAATAATGCGTTGAAATAAAGTTTTGAAATGTATATTAAATGGGATATTTTCATATTCCCTTCACGTCAGAAGTTAGCAGCAGAAGTTTTAATTTCGGATGTTTAATTCCGAAGTTTTAATTTCGAATGATTTTTTCCGAATGTTTCAACTTCGTTATGGAATGTAGGGTGGAATAAAATGATGAGCTTTGTATATTAAATTAAGTGCAACGGATTTCCCAATCGAACTTCGCGCTTAAATTACTCAAATAACCAGTATCAAAAAGGCTGCTGTAAGGCACGAAATCTTTGGAGATTTATTCGGTTATGAACTCCTGACATGTGGCTAATACGAAATTAAATAACTAGAAAACAAGAATTCTACTTTTGCAGAATTTAGTGTCCCTCCCGATGAAAAAAAATATATGTATATAAATATAGATAGTTCAGTTTTAATACTCCAATTATGCGCTTTTATTTTATATAAAATGACGTCATCTGCACCTGCTAAAGAATTCCTGATTTACGATCCAGTCTTAAACAACACCTACAGTAAAACATGCATAGAACGTGACTATTACTGAATAATACCATTCTATTCGCATATTTGGCTATATAGCGCCAATTTGGCGACAAAATTGGCGGCATTTGGCAACAGAATAGGTTCTACCTACGGTAAACCCTTATAGATATGCGGATGCATTAAATGCTGTTCAATAACCAATGAGGTCCGTTTCATTTGGGCGTTGCCATTAAACAATTAACAAATAATCGCGATTTCTGTGCCACATACGATAGCATAATGTATATATAGATTCTGTTGTACATCAGCTGTTTGCGAAAAGCCGGCTTAGCAGGTCGCGAGTTCCCGTCGCTGCACGAGCCGCCGATGCCCAACAGAACTACGAAAAACCGAGAAAATTATACAAAATCGCTATCACAGCGCCTCTTTCGGGCGGAATATTTACAAATTCAAGGAGGATGATCTGCTGGCCATAACCAAAAAACAGACACAAAACATTTGGTTCAATTCTATTCATAACTTCATACACTTTCGATGGTAAAATAAGTAAAATGGCACAAAAGTCGTTATTACAGCAACCCCTTCCGGCAGAATATTTTCAAATTGAAGGAAAAACTGCTGGCTACAGCCAAATATATACACAAAAAATTTGGTTCAATTCTATGGATATATTCATACACTTACTGATGGTACAATAATGAAAACGGCACAGACATCGCTATTAGAACGCCGCTTTTCGGCATAATTTTTTCAAATTCAGGGAAAGCTGCTGGCCCTAGCCAAAAACATACAAAAAATTTGGTTCAATTCTATGCATAATTTCAAACACTTTTTGATGGTACAATAATGAAAATGGCGCAGACATCGCTTTTACAGCGCCCGCTTCCGGCAGAATTTTTTCAAATTCAGGAAGCACGAGCTCGTCATAGCCAAAAACATACCCAAAAAATTTGGTTCAATTCTATGCATAATTTCAAACACTTTTCGATGGCACAATAATGAAAATGACACCAATGTCGCTATTACAGCGTCCCCTTCCGGCGGAATTTTTTCATATTCAGAGAGGACCAACTAACCATAGCCAAACACATACACAAAAAATTTGGTTCAATTCTATGCATAATTTCATACACTTTTCGATAGTACAATAATGAAAATGGCACAAAAATTGCTATTACAGCGCGCCCTTTCGGCCGAATATTTCTAAATTGAAGGAGGACCTGCTTGCCACAGCCAAATACATATACAAAAAATTTTATTCACTTCTATGCATAACTTCAAACACTTTTTGAGGGTACAATGGCGACACACGGACGGACAGATAGACATTTCATATAAACATGTTTTTGGGGATCTCTGACCCCTAAAACGCGTAAATCTATCGAAAACCGGAAGTCAAAAAATTTTTGATTACAATATTTGCTTCTATTGAAGATAGAAGAAAGTAATTCGTAAATTGCAATACAGTTTTCAAATAAATTGCGACAAAGTTTTCAACCAAATTTCATTTGAAAGTACATTTTTTTTTCCTATTCGACAGTTTAAAAATTGCAAATGTGCAGTATTTAGAAGTTTAAAAAATTGCAACAACAGTTAATAAAAGTTAAACTTAATCGTCTGCTGTTGCCACCGTCAAAATGACGTCGGCGTTACTCACAGACACGTTTGTACTTTATAATATAGATAGATAGATAGGCTCCCAAATTCTCACATTTTTATCCTTCCGCAAATATCGATTAGCTTCCCTTAGAAAGACTTCCAACAAAGAGCAGCCTCTGCTCCACTCACCGCCCCCCCTCCCACCAATTTGACTTATATTACATGCACAGATAATCGGATGTAACAAACATCAACCACTGAACCACACATTTCTTTTTATCGAGGCATTGTTGCCAGTGGCGTAGCCAAGGGGAGGGGGGGGGGTCAGGGGGCCGGACGCCCCCCCCCCCCCCGAAAGTAGACCTGGTTTACTGAATCATGGATACACATACAACAGTAAAAACTGCTAAGACAGAATCACAAAGGATCTATAAAAAATTCCGCTTTAGAGAGGTGTTCGTCTTAGAAGGTATAAGTCAAAGGTATGTCTTTCTTCGGGACTATGAACTTTTCCGTTTTAGGCAGATTTCCGTTTTTACAGTATCCCTTAAAACTGCTAAAACGTACTCACTTCCCAAACATTTTCTTTCACGTACACCTTTCTTAGGTTTTTCATTTCGGAGTACCCCCATTTCCCATGAGCACGCCCTCCTCCCCCCCCCCTCCACTCAAGAAGATAACGTAAACAGGCTTTTTTTCATTAGTAATATTATTAACACAACCATATAATAAATCGATGGAAATTACATTGATATTCCTAATATTTTTGTGACTTCCGCCATTACCGATATTATTTTCACATACCCCCAGCAGACCCGCCACGTACCCCTAGGGGTACGTTACCCCAAGTTGGAAACCGCTGCTATAACACCACCTCTGAAGAGAATAAATCTATTACAGGAAAATCTGTGGGGATGACCTATCTCAAAGGAAAACTATTCAAGGCTCGACGAAAACAACACAATATATTTGTGCTTGCTAACGTTTGAAACCTATCTGAAATGAAACTTGTTCCAATTGTGAATCCTTCTTGGCAGGTTTTCTGAAAAAACGGTATCCTCTCATAAACAAAAACATTTTAATGTCCCGAGGCGGAAGGATAACTATGCAAGTATACCTACTATTCCGTTTACACAAATTTACTGTAAGATTAAACGTAAAATTTCTTTATCTTGGATTTCGATGGGGTTCTGTTCTCCACATTTATGGGAAAGAATGTCGAAAATGTGAAATAAAAGGCAGGTGTCGCTGCTAATTCGATAACCTACACTTTGAAGTGAAATGAAGAGAGCACTTCAGTGTTTGTTGTATGATTGAACCACCGAACCGATGTAACGATATTGTGTAATAATGTTCGCTTCAAAAAGAAGCTAAAGAAGGAGAGATCCTTGTAATACCTTGGAATGCTCATGAAGATTGCGAATAAATATTTTGTTAAGTTCAAGAAGCCACTATATCATTTTAGAAGTAACACATCTTACGTAAAATTATCTACACCCGGCATAAATTGGAACGAAGCCAAGTTGGGTTTCTATAAAGAACGAGTTTATACGCACGCAATAACGGTATCTTTGTTCACTTTACAACTGACAATATTAACAATTACTTTAAATCTGCTGCTTGCAATTAATAAAAGTAACTTTATTTTTGGACTAGTTATTTGTTACCACTTTCAAAATACACTGGCGAGAAAAATTAAAGGAACAACCATAAAAAGGTGCTTTACGTTAATTCTATTAAAGGAACTTCCAGAAAGATAACTTAATGTCAACGTTATCAGGTAGTCCAATGGGATTAACATTCGCTACAGAAATATATGCAAATTTTTCAGCCTCGGCCCGTTCTTTCGGTTCACGCGTGAAAAGGAGCGCACGTGGGTAATTTGAAGTCTAATTTTAAGGATTGTACGTGTAATTAGGTAAAACTTTCACTTCTAGTAGGTGGAATATGTCGTCTAGAAGACATTTGACCGATTTTGAGAAATTGCGTGCGATAGGGAAAATGGAAGAAGGACAGACACTCTTAGGGGTACTAGACACTCTTACTCCAACTACTATTCTAAAAAAAAAAAAAAAAAAAACACCATGAACCATTTTTTACACATTCTAATACTTCCAAAAAAGTGCTAATCCATCACAAATAAACTTATTACAAAAATTTAACTTCCTTAAAGACGACCAGATATCGGAAGCAACTATTAGATCGAATATGGTATCAAAAGTGGTGAGACATGAAACATGGAAACCCAAAAGAATTATGGCTGAATAAGACACTTGTAACAAAACTGCTTTTTCCAGCATGAACTATATTTGATGTGTTTACTTCTTACATTACTAGTTTCTGTAGCTAAAAATGCAAGATCCTTTTCTTAAAGTTAAAACCTTCCCACATAGCATTTTTAGTTTCAGGAAAATTTGCAACAGTCTTGCTTTGAAAACCTGCGAAGTTGCAGTAAGCTCAGCATGACAAGACTGAAAGTTCATAACAAGACTGCAGCAAGATAACGCAAAAGCCGAAGTCACCACACTTTGAACTTGCAGCTAACTTGTCGGGCAAGTTAAATTCATACTGTATCAAATTTATTGCAAACTAACGACAAACAAGTAATCAAAAATACTGCAAACTTACTGCAAAGTAGTAATCTTTCCATATCACACTATCAGTTTAACACCTTCGAAGGGGTCCATAGACCTGATCAAGTCTATTGATGCGAAAGCGCCGTCAGAAGGTGCATGCATCGTTTTTATCACCATAAAAAAAAGGGGTAATATTTGTAATTTTCATTTCGAGAATTTTTTGGTGTTTAATATGTATAGCGTTTAAAAAAAGCGGTGCCTACCGAATAAAATTTCTGCAATTTCTGCGTATGTGCTGATTGTCTATTATCTCAACAGATGGATTTTTTGCTTTCGTCACTTTCGTGAATTAAATACAGTCTTGCATCAGTTTCACAACAAACTACTCATGCAAGTGGGTGATGGTATAACTTGCGGGAGATTTGCTGCGAATTTCTCAATTCAAATTTGTCAGGGCAAGATAATATCAGAAAAAATCAAACTTGCTGCTAATGTTCATGCTATCTGATTTATCTCAAAACCTCCCATGGGGAGCGCGGCAGATCGCATGAACGGCTCATGCAATTAACACTTATGTGAAATCATTATCCAATATCTATTACAGCACAAGTTTTTAATTCAATGGCAAGAAATTAAACATGGAAATTGCTGTTTTAAACTTAACCACTTGATCCCAACTTTATTGTAGGCAAATGTTATGTAATATGAAACTTGATTTAGCCCATTTGCTGCCAAAACTATAAAGTAAGAATTTTCAAATTTTTTGTTAAAAGTCGTTTGCTACCACAAATTCAGAAAGGTAAATTTCGCTTTACTAATACAGCGAAATTTCTGCTAATAAATGAGGCAATTTTTTTTAATTCTAAAATAGTGGTGACAAAGTAATTAATAAATTAAAACCACGAGTATAATCGTGGATGACAGCGAATGGGTTACTTAAATTTAACTCTTCAGTATGCGCTCAGCTTTTTACATCATAGTCAATCTTTTTCATTGGTAAATATTAATGTAACTTCAATGTATTATTAGTTGCAGTTCTAGAGATTGGCCTTACATTTTTTATCCGTGCTTTTTTTTTAAATTAAGAAATTAAATAAGGAATACCTAAATTCTTAAAGTTACTCGAAATACTTCTATTATACATACACAGTCAAGACAAGATTGCAAGGGATTAGTAAAAAGCTCCATTTTAATACAGGCTTCCATAGAAAGAAGTGTAATTAATTATGCTTCTAAGGTACACTACCTCAATAAGATCTATTGTTCGTTTCGCAGGGATTCTGAAAATCTTCCGTTTGAGACAGGATTCCGTTATAGAAAGATTCCGCTTTCACAGGCTTCACATGTTTCACTAAAGAACGATGAAAATTCCCTTTCAGACAGGTATTTAGCAAATTTAATTCTATCGCAATTCATATTAAGACCATGTAACGGTTCCGTTAAAGACAGGATTCTGTTATAGACAATTCCTATTTTGACAAGTTTTATTCTATTCATATGACATAAATAAGTATATTTATATAAACACACAAAACTTGTAAAAATGGAACCTGCCTATAACGGAATTCTGTCTTAAACAGAAATGTTCCATTGCTACGGAAAAGAATACTATGCAAATACACCTAATAACACGAAAACCTGTGTAAAACGGAATATTTCAGCATTATTTACGTTTTTATCTTGACAGGTTTTACTATATATATAACCTGAAGGAAAAATTCTGGAACCCCCCCCCCACCCCCCCCGAAACGAAATCCTGGCTTGTTGCTCTGTTTTTCCGAAAAGTAAACTGTCTTGTTTAATGACAAATTAAGTAAGGCGAATTAGTTCGAAAATTATGGTAGAACTCTTAATAATATTATCTCGAGATCGACCGATAATTCGGTTGGACCGAAACTGTATTCCAAAAATCTCGCTTCTTCCTTCTGAAATTTTCAACATTACTCATTGATTTGAGCATGGGCTCAAATGAGACCCTCTTTATTTATTGCCATGAATTATTGCCTGTTTATAATTATCAGTCGTGACTGTCTCAAGACATGGGTGCAAATTATAAAGCAAGAAATGCATATATGACTAAACTTTGAAGACGTTTTTCACGTGCTCATTAAAAGATGCAGACTTAACAGTAATAGAAAACTTTTAGTTTGAAACTGCAGAAGTGTTTCGTATACTCTTTGAGAAATTTATATTGTAATAGATGATGATTTAAAAAATCATTATAAAAGATAAATCGTGGTATGTATATCTAAAACATTCTTTAATTAGATGACATTCGTATAATTAGAAAATCTTTTTGAATCGCTGATGAATTAATTACATTTTATTTAATATGAAAATAAAAAGTTTCGATCAGAGGCACAGCCAGCCAACTTGGACCATACGTAAGATTACACGTATTGTTAACTAATAATTATGTGTATTTATGTATGTATTTATTACATTTTATATATATATATTTTTTCATTTTCGGCCAAAAATAGGGCGATTATCGAAGTTTGGTTTCGTTTTCGGTCTAAGAAACTTCTTTCGGTCTATCAATAAAATAATAATAAAACACCCAAGAAGCAACACTACCTCTCATTCTGCACTATAAACTTTTCTTACCGAATCCTCCCATCGTCTTGATGATATACAGTTACAAGATGTCTTTATTCTAAACTTTTATCATTATGCAGTGCATTAGCTTTATTGCATGTTCATGTAGCACGATGTTGGGAAATCTAAGATTGAGTCAATCTTAGTAATTTTTAGGAGTATTATTTCGCTGGCAGAAGAATATCAGGCATAATCACATCACGAACATAAATGTGTGCTTCGTGTAAACAAAACGACATTTTTTACTATCTACGTTATTTCGAAAACTTTGGAGCAGCATAATAATTTTCGGTGGATTTTTTTAAATTTAAATTTCTATACTTAATGTCTGCTGATGTCGATAAATATTTAGTATTTTAGAACTTTGAAGAATTTTTATTTACTGATGTACATTTACTTATTATATAAACACATTAATATAAGTATTACTTGGAAAAACTGTTTTTGACAAGAAAAAATATCATTTTGTAGGTAAAAATTGAAAATTTTAATATATATTTTTTTTTTATGTAAACCATTTTAAAGTTTGCTGTTTTTTGATGCATTATTGTGTTTGAAACACTAAAACATCTACAAATGCTTGTAAAATCACTCCATTATTTTTGTATCCTCAATATAGCGTACTTAATATAATTTGGGATCGAATTTACAATTAAGGAATTAGTTTATGAGAAAAATAAATAAAATTTACAAGCATGGGCAAAAACGTAGCAAAAAAACGTGATTTCTTCAACGTTTCGATTTTTATTTTTATTTTTATTTCCATTATATTGTAAAATCCATCCCTAATTTTATTAAATACACTTTATTGAGGAAACAAAAATATAATGAAGTGATTTGACAAATATTTGCAAAAGTTTTAGCGTTTTAAACACAGTAATGTATCAAAAAACAGCAAACGTTGAAATTCTTTTGCTTACATGGAAAAAATAAAAATTCTCAATTTTTACCCACAAAATAATATTTTTTCTTGTGAAAGTCAGTTTTTCTAAGTATTATGCATAATGTGTATATAATAAGTAAATGTACATCAGTACAAAAAAAAATCTTCAAAGATCTTCAAAGGGTACCGAGTTCTCTTAATGGCAAATTAAATAAGGCGAATATAACTATTCGAAAGTTATGGTAACACTCTGAATAATATTAACTAAATACTCAACAAGCATCAATACTATATCTCATTCTGCACGATAAACTTTTCTTACCAAATCTCCCATCGTCTTGATGATGTACGGATACAAGATGTCTTTATTCTAACCTTTTATCATTATGCAGTGCATTAGCTCTATTGCATGGTCATGTAGCACGAAGTTGGGAAACCTAAGATTGAGTCAATCTCAGTAATATTTAGGAGTATTATTTCGCTGGCAGAAGAATATCAGGCATAATCACATCACGAACATAAATGTGTGCTTCGTGTAAACAAAACGACATTTTTTACTATCTACGTTATTTCGAAAATTTTGGAGCAGTATAATAATTTTCGGGGATTTTTTTAATTTTTTTTTTTTTTATTTCTATACTTAATGTCTCCTGATGTCGATAAATATTTAGCATTTTAGAACTTTAAAGAATTTTTTTTTTTTTTTTTTTTTTTTTTACTCATGTACATTTACTTATTATATAAACACATTGTTATAGGTATTACTTGAAAAAACTGATTTTGATAAGAAAAAATATCATTTTGTAGGTAAATTTGAGAATTTTAATATTTTCTTTTATGTAAACCATTTTAAAGTTTGAAATTTTTTTGATGCATTATTGTGTTTAAAACGCTATAACATCTACAAATATTTGCAAAATCACTCATTATTTTTTGTATCCTCAATATAGCGTACTTAATATAATTTGGGATCGAATTTACAGTTAAGGAATTAGTTTATGAGAAAAACATAATACATGTACATACAATCATAGGTAAAAACGCAGTAAAAACATGATTTCTTCAACGTTTCGATTTTTTTTTTCATTATATTGTAAAATCCATCCCTAATTTATTAAGTACACTTTATTGAGGAGACAAATAAATAATGGAGTGATTTGACAAATATTTGCAAAAGTTTTAGTGTTTTAAACACAGTAATGTATCAAAAAACTGCAAAGTTTAAAATTCTATAAATAAAAAAAAAAATTAAAAGCCTCAATTTTTACCCACAAAATTATTATTATTTTTCTTGTGAAAATCACTTTTTTCAAGTATTTCCTATAATAATGTGTGTATGTAATAAGTAAATGTGCATCAGTACAAAAAAATCTTCAAAGATCTTCAAAGGGTATCGAGTTTCCTTAATGACAAATTAAATAAGGTGAATATAACTATTAAAAAATTATGGTAACACTCTGAATAATATTAACAAAACGCTCAACAAGCATCACCACTATATCTCATTCTGCACGATAAACTGTTCTTACCAAATCTGCCATCGTCTTGATGATGTACGGATACGAGATGTCTTTATTCTAACCTTTTATCATTATGCAGTGCATTAGCTTTATTGCATGGTCATGTAGCACGAAGTTGGGAAACCTAAGATTGTGTCAATCTCAGTATTTTTAGTAGTATTATTTCGCTGGCAGAAGAATATCATATAGAATCACGTCACGATCATAAATGTGTGCTTCGTATAAATAAAACGACAGTTTTTACTATCTACTTTATTTTGAAAATTTTGGAGCAGTAAAATAATTTTCGGGGATTTTTTTTTTTTATTTGTTTAAAATTTCTATACTTAATGTCTCCTGATGTCGATAAATATTTAGCATTTTTGGTTAAGGGGTGTCCTTTGAAGAACTTTGAAAAAATTTTTTCACTGATGTACATTTACTTATTGTAAACACATATTATTTATAGGTAATACTTAGTGCATTCGTTATGCAAACGTTCGTATGTGCAAAGGTTCGATTACGAAATATTAACCCGTTTATACTTAAAACAGTGCACATAATTTAGCATTTATTTCCGGCTAATATTCCATACGAAAATAAAAATTTATCAATAAATATATATTAAATAATAAAATAATATACATTAAACACAAATTTACCAATCGAACTTCGAGGTTAAACCACTGAAATAATCAGAATCAAA
The DNA here is from genome assembly GCA_963932465.1 of Maratus speciosus. NCBI lineage: Eukaryota > Metazoa > Arthropoda > Arachnida > Araneae > Salticidae > Maratus > Maratus speciosus. Next base: position 91,110,841 of record OZ010799.1, read on the forward strand.
AAGGTTGCTGTAAAGAGCAAAATCTTTGGCGATTTATTCGGCTGTGAACTCCTAACATGTGGCTAATAGGAAATTAAATAACTAGAAAATAAGAATTCTGCTTTTTCAGAATTTCGTGTCCCTCCCGATGAATATATATATATATAGTTCAGTTTAAAGACTCCAAACACGTGCTTTTATTTTATATAAAATGACGTCATCTGCATCCGCTAAAGAATTCCTCATTTACAATCCAGTCTTAAACAACATCTGCAGTAAAATATGCATAGGACGTGACTATCGCTGAATAATACGCAAATCCAAATAAAGAGATGTCATCATTCAAGACACTCGACAAAAAAATTCGGCTATTTCATGATTCATATGCCTTCATTTGTTTGTAATATTAATAGAAATCTTAAAATTAAATTGTTTATAATAGCTCCACGTTTTATCAGAAATCATCATTTATATTTTTTCAAAATAGCACGTATTTTAATTAATTTTTTTTCAGTTTTTATGAGAAAATGGCAACAAAAAGATATAATTGCTATTTTTCAACTATTTTCCCTTTACTTTCTATATAAATGGAGTACTTGAGTTGACAAATGGTGCTAAAACTACAAAAAAAAATTAACATCTCAAAAATAAATAGAGATGCAATTTCCAAACAAACTTGCATTTAAAAGTACTTTTTTTTTTTTTTTTTTTTTTTTTTTTTTTTTTAATACGGCGGTATAAAAATTGAAAATGTGCGATGCTTAGAAGTTTAAAAAATTGCAGTAGAGATTATACTGTACAATGATACATCTACTTTGTTTTACGGCTGGCTTATACAACGTAACGTTATTTTTTGGAGACGACACATTAATAGATGGGAGAAAGAGATAGCATACCAAGGGGCTAATAAAATTATTTAATAAATTTAATAAATCAGCATTAACAAATTTCAAAACTTTAATTGAATACATTACTGATATATTTTCTGTAGAAATGGTTTTTGGTGTATTAGTAAACAATCTAAATTAAATATTAATTATAAAAAAATTATTTTTATATACAGTTTTCAATAAAGAAAGCAGAGGTTTCCACCTATATTCTGTAACCCGGAAACCTCGGTTGTATCTCATAGTATTTGTAAAGCATGGAACAAAACGAATGCAAAATATTCAACAATATCGAGCGAAAAAAATATGGCTAAAAAAATAACAAGAAATAACAATCAAACTAAAGTATTTAGATATGAGGAAGTTAGATACAGAGATAAGCAAGTTTTCCAGATAAATAACTAAGTAACCCCCTCTTAAACTTCTATTTCAAGCGTTCCATTATCTTCATGCAAATGAATTCTTTTCAATGAATAACGATTTTCGTTATTTAGTTAAATTATGATCTTCACCAACACAAAATAATCTCTCACACAAAAGAAAAACACCATCATATCTGTGAAGCATCACACCTTGGGAAAAACAGCCTTTGAACGTTGCCGGCCAATTATTGTTAATCTGATAAATAAAGAAGATGCGTGGAAACACATACGGATAGAAATAGGCGGGGCTGCCAATTTTTCACACCTATACGCTGTTTTATGTTAATATGAACTTTTCTTCATATCTCTGATCAGATGCTGATAGGTAAGCAACAGCAGATGTCGTGATGGTAATTATACAGAACCAGTTGAATCATGATTACCTTCGAAAGACATTCTGGAGTTAATATTTGTCTCTTGCGTGTTGGCAACAGCTTTCCGGTTTCTTTGTGTTCTGGTCATGTTCTGAAAATCACCGAGTAGTCAAATATGTACCCTATGTCTGTAACAGATTGAGAAGTCTTTCTCATGTATTGCAAATGCAATGCATGAGATCTTTCGATTTGAGGGGTTGCGGGAGGGAGGGGAGAGAAATCAAATATAATTGAGACGCGAGTTTCAAAACTCGCTTTATCCAGAAAATCAAATTTTGGGAAATCGTCAAAAACTTTTAACTGCGTCTATTGGTTTTCATTGTAAACCAAGATTTTACAATGCCAGAAATATAGGGTAAAACTAGATTTTTTGCAGGTTGTAGTGTTTTTCGGTGCAGGTTTACCAAAAGATAAGGTTGATAGAAAAACACGATTCTTTAAATCTTGGATAAGATGAGTTTTGAAACTCACGTAATCAATTCTACATTTAAAAAAATATTTGCAGTATGAATTTTATTGAATTTCTATAATCAGCGGTAAGTCATATTTAAATGAAGATTAAAAACATGCGGCACTTATAAAAACCAAACACAGACACAAAAATAATAATAATTAAAATTAAAGAACGAAAAAAATGCATCAGGCATAGATTATGAAACACTTTCCAACACTAACAGAATATTATTAACATTATACAGGTCGCAAACAGTGTTGCCAAATCCGGCGGTTTTTTTATTCAAAAATTTCCAGCTCACACCAGAAAACTTTTAATACTAATTTTTATTTATTTTATTCACAAATTTTCTATCATTATAATAACCAAATATAACTGTTCAAACTGTCTGGGGAGAATTTAGAATTTATTAACGTTAGTTTTATAAATGACACATAAATGAGTCAACTGGCCGTTATAGTGCTAAGAAATTTTATTTCTTCATACAATGAAATCATAGTCCGTAATATTGTAGAATTCTTTTGTGTCTCTCAATAAATGAACAGTAAATGCAATTAACTCCATAATCTAAAGGAAGCACATTGCAGTGCACTCGGTGATCCCTTTTACTTTCTTCTATCTTTACAAGAAGAAAGTATTGGATTCGTGAAAAATTTCGACTTCCGGTTTTTGATGGATTTATACGTTTTAGTTTATATACGCCCTGATCACAATTTGAGGGTTTTTAGAAAATGTCTCTCTGTGAGTCTGTTTGTCACTCTGTGAGTCTGTTTGTCAATCTGTGAGTCTGTCTGCATGTGACAAACATTTTGTGGGCGCTCTATCTCAAGACCTAATGCACGGAATTTCACAAAACTTTAGATTTAGTTATAATCATATTCTTGATTTAAAATGGCGTCGATTAATTTTTTGGTGTATATCGCCCAACAGGAGGCGCTTTTATGCTGCATTTTTCTCGATTTTCTCAATAGCTTTATCTGAGGGACTAACGCACGGATTTTCACCAAACTTCAGATTCAGTTACAAATTGACTTAAGTTGTTGCTTATTAGGTTTTGGTGTAAATTGTACAACAGGTGGAGCTATTATGCGGAATTTTTCACGATTTTCGCTAAAGAATTTCGAATTTATTCGAAGCTTCGAATTTCTTAAAAATTAATGCATGCAATTTAATCAAACTTAATATTCTGTTACATTTTCACGTAAATGATCCTTATTACACTGCAAATAGAAGCGTCTTAAATTTAGACACATATGTGACTGAAAAAGAATTTTAGACACTTAAGTGTCTAAATCTGAAAATTAAGACACTATAGATGTCTTAATTTAAGATACATAAGCGTCTTACTATGACCATGGTGTAAACGAACTGAGAATAATGTCTAAAATATCCGCAAACGTCTTATTTTAAGACACTTCATTGCTTTAAACGTGTCTTAATTTAAGACGTTTTGATTCTTCCGACGCAATAACCACCAGGGGGCACTAGCACTCTCAGTTGCGCATGCGTTTTAGATGTCTTCGTTCGAAGTGGTATACGTTGTAATTCAAACAAAGTTTGTTTTTATGTACGCGTGTATTTTAATTCGTATTTTGCGAAATGTGAAGTACTGTGATTTTAATTCGTATTAACTTGGATTATTTATTTATTGAATACATACATCTGACGTGTGTGCTCGACATCAAATGTCTCTTAGAAGCTGTCGTCGATACAAGGGCAGGATAGACACAGAACAGAAGTAGACGACGGTTGAAGATTACACCCGGAAATTCTACAAAGCGTGTGCAATGGGCTTAGTGTTAACTCGTATCAATTTATATCAATAATATTGTGTTATTCATCTTCGTCCTGTCGAAGCTGGCAAAAAAAAGAAACTTTTGTCTGGCGGGTCCTGTTTTTAGGATGAAACATCTCATTCTTTAAATATGGCTAGTCGGATGTATTATGGGATTACCTTTTAAACTGATGAAAGTCTTTCTCCCTCACTGTGGTTGTGGTATTTTTTAAAATTTCAAAACGAGGAATATTTCTTACCTCTTGCAGCAACTCAAGTAAGTTTCTTTATAGTAGTAAAATTAGTGTATTTTATGATTTTATTTATTGTACTAAACAAAATCCTGCATGAAATTTAATTAGTTTTGAATCTGTTCGCGAAAAACCCCACTAATTCTAGAAGTATATATTTTTAAACTTATGACGTTCTTTTTTATTACGAATTATATATTCAATGTCAGTTCTTAGTTTCAATGGATATTTTTTATCTCGCAGTAAATGACGGCCACAAGTAAGTAAAGGGGAAAAAAAAAACTTTGAAAGATGACCTAATGCTTTCTTACTTCCTGGCATAAAACCGCAGATTAAAAAAAGATAAATAAAGTAAATGAGACTGGTGTATTATATGAAGCTGCCTGTAAAAATATACATATGTATTTGATTTGCAATCAACTCACTGATTTTTTTATTATTTTTAATAAAAAAGTAATTTGAAATTTATAATGGGAAAAAGTAAAAACCTCTAACTAGATTTCGTATTTAAAATTGTGGTAACTTTATTTATATGCACTTATACGAAAAATACAAAAATGACAGATGTTACTGTATATATTTAAGACGAAAGAAGTTTGGAAATCATAAGTTATTTTTTCCTCATGTTTTTAATATAGAATATGTACTTATTTGTTTTTATTGATAGTTGAATAGCTTTTGTGAGTACCCTCTGATCTACATAAAAACTTGCCCATGTGGAAATATAAATTTTTTAAAAACATAATTTTTAAATAAGTATTTTTATTTTTTTTTGGGGGTGGGGGGGAGGGGGGGATTTTGCATGAATTTTTGTAAAGCTGATATCTTAAATCTTGCACTGATTATAATGAAAGTTTTGAACTTTTAGAGTAGGACAAGTTTAAAAGCGCAAATATATTTAACAAATACCAAAGTCATTTTTTCCCCAATGTTATTAAAGTAGAATATTTATTTATTTATTTTCATTATTCATAGTTAAATGGCTGTTGTGATTATCAAGTGGTGTATATGTAAAATTGCCTATGTGGCAATATATTTTTTTATATTTTCATTTTTTTTTGGGGGGGGGGGGGGGGGAATTTTTGCAATTTTCGTACATCTGATATTTTAAATCTTTTTCCACATTCAACCGAGTATAATAAATATTTTGAACTTTTAGAGTAGGACAAGATTATAATATATATATATATATTTATCTATGTCCCTTAAAAGCCCTTAATAGCGAACACTTCGGGACCGCGGAATTTGTCCGATAATTGGAGATGTCTACTTTTTTGAGGTAAAAATATACAAATATGTATGTCTGCTGATTAAAAAAGTATTCGTTAAATAGAGGTGTTCGCTATTCGAGAATGTCTATTAACCTCCACAACGGATACTCCCGAATACCGGACATCTCAATTTAGACAACTATAATGCAGGGTTGCGTTTCTTGCAAAAGTACTTCTTGATTAAAGGAAGGGCAAACTGGGAAGTGCCCCGTCCCCCTACGACTGTAGTGCCCCCAAATTTGATGTGCAATATTTGTAAAGCTTATATTTTAAATCTGTTTCGAAATTGTACTGATTATAATCAATATTTTGAACTTTTAAAGTAAAATAAGGTTAAAAACAAAATAAATTTAAAAAAATCTAATATTTAGATAAATATTTTTTGTCTTTTAATCTTGTTCTACTCCTGAAGTTCAAGATATTGATTATAATCAGTACAATGTCGTAAAAGATTTAAATTATCAACGTAACGAAAATTGTATACCAAAACTGAGAGCACCAAAAAAATCAGGCTGTATTGGGGGGGGGGGGGGGCAGGACCACAGCCAAATATTTTTCCAGGATTCAACGTGGTCAAACATGGCTACGTATGATACTTACAAAAAAATGGATGCGATTCAGACGTTTGAAGTGTCTGAAATTCAGACGCAAAAAGTGTCTGAAAAAATTCAGACATTTTAAAATGTCTGAAAATTGAACACTCCATTTCAGACACTTAAGTGTCTGAATTTCAGACATTTTAATTTAGAGTGTAGACTTGGGTGTATAATGAACAACAGGTGTTGATTTTATACTCTTTAGGTTGGAAATTTTGGTTGCGGACATCTAAGAGGGTGGCTTACGAAATTCAATAATTTGTTTGAAACAATGCGATATTTATAACTCCTTGTTCAATGCATTCAATTCGATGAACCTATATACCTTTAAAATCCTCATGATGGGCATAGATTGTGATTTTATTTTGGCACTGTGATAGCGAATTTTGAATTATTAACATGTATGGAATAGAAAAAAAGCTTTGGGATTGGCACATCCCACTGTTAATTTTATTGTGTTTGAAATATCATAACATCATTAAAATGCATCGCAATCGATTTGCCCTTATAGATCATAATGTGATAGAATTCTTATTAGATTAGAAATGCTGATTAGATATGCTATTAATTCTGTACTAGTGAGTATACATGTTTTATTAAACTCTAGGAGTGCATATCAGTATCATTATGTTTGAAAAATCGTAAAATCATTAACCCTTTATGTACTGAATTATGAATTCATGAAAATTTTTATCTTCTAAAGCCTTTTTCGTGAATTGTTTAAACTACATTAGAAGATTTACATAATCATTTAATAAATTTTAGAAAGATTTTAGAAGGATTGAAGAATTTAGAAGTATTAATTAAATTTGAATTTATAGGGATTTTGTGCAATATTTATAACCCCACTCAAATATCTTTTATTTTAAATATTTTTCATAGTATTTTGTAGAATTAGGAAATGTACAGATATAATATTCTTACAATAGAAATATTTCTGAATCGAAAATCCCCCCCCCCCCTCAACGCCAAGAAATCTGGAGAGATGCAAAGGCGAAAGAAATCAACCTTTTAAAAATATTTTTGTTTTGTGTAACCCATAATGCTTTTGGAAGAAGATAAAGTAATGCATCTATAACTCATTCAAAACTGTATTACAACTAATCGATGCATTAAATGAATTTTATAACAAGTTATTTTAGTGGTACTTATAAGTACCGTCAGTAGATAAAGGAATAAAATGCACTGGAAACAAATTTTCCCTTTGATCATAATGTAACGGAATACTTTTGTATTAGATTATTTTAACACAATTATTCTAATTGGTAAACAAATCATATTACATCTAATATACTTTTGTATGTCAATGTAACCAAACTATACATGCTATGCACTTCAATTTCAATGCCGAACATTTTACAGCAAACCCCTATAATATATAAATACCCAAATAACCACTATGTGATTTTACAGTATGTGAGTAAGTGATAAAACATTAACGTGTTAGCTAATTTAATAAGTAACAATTAATAAACATTGAGAATTTGATTTTGTATTCAATTACGCATAATAAATACCTGAATAAATACCTAGCCGTTGGTCCCATTTCTTGTCGTATTTTTACTTTATTTCCATAACAATTCGAGCCATTTTGCTCTCAAAATTGGATCACACATTTTCTGCTTTACGCAAGAATATAATTTTTTCCCTGCATAAATCAAGGGATCGTTCGGGAAAAAAAATTACTTATTAAAATTAATTTCTCTATACGACGATGTAAAAAGTAATATAGCTGGATGTTTAGAAGTTTAAGAATGAAATTTCATTTAAAATTGGTCCAGGAATATTAATGTTTAATCCATGGCGTACGTAATGTATGACCAGCTCCGCAGAAGTTTAAAAATTTACAGTACCAAAAAATGTAATCCATGGCGTATGTAACGTATGATCAACTCCGTGCGATTTTTTATGTCTTCAATTTTAGTATTTGAAAAAATCATTTTCCAAATGGTCATTGTAATTTGTTAAATTGTTTTTTATTTATTATTTTTTTTTACTTTTTTATTTCACTTTAAATACCAATGGCGGTCCATAATAACTGAGACTAAAATCATAAAAATCAATAAATATATTTACATCAAAATATACATCATTCTTCTTCAAAACAACTTACCACAGATGATATGCAACAGTCCCATCGTTCAACACACTTTTCAAAATAAGTAGAGAAGCCGTTTTCTGGAAGCTGCTTCAAAGTACCTTACACAGTTAAAATAACTTCAGAATCTGTTGTTGAATCTGTCATAATCACTTGTTGCGGACTTGATAAGGGGATCAAAATGATCCAAATTTCCTAGAGACTGTGATAACAGGTGATGAAACTTGGGTGCATCATTTTGAACCCCTTATCAAGTCCGCAACAAGTGATTCTGACAACTTCAACAACATATTCTGAAATTATTTTAGCAGTGTAGTGTTCTTTGAAGCAGCTTCCATAAAACGATTTCTCTACTTGTTTTGAAAAGTATGTTGAACGATGGGACCATTGCATATCATCTGAGGGAATGTATTTTGAAGAAGGATGATGTATTTTTTTTTTCTAAATATTTTTCTTGATTTTTATGATTTTACTCTCAGTTATTATGGAATGCCGTTTGTACTATTCAAGGACATACTATGTGCATTATGGCATACATTAATTACAGAATGAAATTTTAAAGAAATTGCTTTTGGCTAAAAATTAGGAATTTTCAAGAATATTTTAAGTGTTGTGAAAAACTTTTCAAAATGTTCCATGCGAATTCCATATTAATTAAAATTCCAAATATTTTTTATGCAAGCTTGGTTTATATATGCAGATAAAACTGTGCATAGTTTTTAATATTTTAGTGTTTGTAGTTGTTTTTAGTGTTTTAGTATTTGAAAAAATCATTTTCCAAATGGTTGTTGTAATTTGTTAAATTGCATTTTTTTTTCTTTCTTGTTTTCTTTTTCTTTTCTTTTTTTTTTTTCTTTGATTACCTTTCTTAAAAAAAAAAAAAAAAAAAAAAAAGAGGGAAGTAAATGAAGAATGAGGTGGAGGAAAGGAGTCGAATAGTTTTTGAAGAAGAAGAAGGAAATCAATCGATAGTTTTCGAGAAATATTACCGTCCAGTTTGAAAAACATAATTTCGAGACGGTTTCGCATGGTTTTGAGATAATATTTTTTCGCCAAATTTTCGAGACGCTTCGAACTTCGAGAGTAGAGTTACGGGCAAAAATCCGTTTTCTCGCTGTTACGTTCACCGAACAAAAATTGCAATATCATAAAACTGCTTTAGGGCAACAATTTACACACTTAAAGAATGCAAAAATTGTTAAAAAAATCGAAATTTTTGACCCAAAGAGGTAGAAACTCCCCTTAATAAAAACCACACGTTACCTGTTAAAAGTGGATAATATTTTGTTCGTTTATTTAAACTTTCCAATTCAAACTGTAAACTTTCAAACAACACCACACCTCATCTGTACGTGACGACGCCCCTGTTTACAAAGCTATCGAAAACCGATCAAATTTTATGTTAACAATTCCGATCAATCATCTGACATAAAAAGGAACAGAATTGCAGCCGCTGCATTATAGCTTCATTAATTTTGCATAAAAAATCGATCTACGAGAAGATAAGAGATTGTTATCTGATGTGTATAGGCTCCAAATATTTAGATTATAAGCTTTGATTTTTGCATAATTATGCGTTGTGGTTTTTCACGTATTTTTTTGCCGAACCAGTTTATAGTTTTATTAAAGTGTTAAATGGACATTATTATTCTATTTTTTTGTCATTGGTATTTTACATTAAGCTGTTGACGTTATTCACAAACTGGTGTACTAGCTGATTGTGTTTTTAAATTGGGTTGTAAGTCGTAGTTTTACATAAAATAGGAAAAATAAATAAGGTTATCAAGGTTTATGAATGTGAATATGAATTACATTTGTTAAAACTATTTCTGATAGCCAAGTTTTCTTGCCAATCGGAATTAATGAATTTATTTCAAAATCTGAGAAAAATAATTAGAAAAACACCTATAAAATTCAAATCACATTCACATATTCAAAAGTTATTTTAGTTACGCATAGCCTTATATATTTTAAAATCGGATAATTCAACTCTTGTGAACATTATCAAATGAATGCTGAATAGAATTTTACCGTATATAAAAATAGCCGAAACATATTAAGTGGATGCAATGTTTATATTGGCAAGAAATAATACATTAATAGAAGTCGTTCTGTAGCATTTTAACAATCCAGTACCGAACTTCAATTTGGATATATAATAAATGTCTTAAAATATGCTCATTTTAAAATAATTAATTTCTCGGAATATAATCGTATGAATTTCATAAAATTTTGGATTTAGGTTAATTAACCCCTTAATTCTCGCTCCCGTCATATTCTCGGGCTGTGCCTTTTACTCAAATTGTTTGATTCCCACCAGCTTTTTAAAATAGTGAAATTGACTATATTTTAGTATCGTTTTTCCTGTCATTAAATAAGGTGAATATTTCTTTTTCATAAAAGTGGTGCCAATAAGCAATTTGAATTTTTCAATCGTAATTTAATTCGAGCGTTAAGGGGTTAAAGGGTGTAGAATTTATTTATAGTGTCAAAATTGGGTATTGACATTTTAAAAAGTTTGCGTTTGTTTTTATGTGTAGATGGCCTCCTAATCCAGTTTTATATACATAATTTAAAATTAGACTTTATTTCCAATCATTTGATACCGGTAACTATTTATTCTACAATAATATATTGCTGAGTTAGTAGGAGTGTTTACTTTTTCCCCCACAAATGTACATTTATGTTTACTTTTTTCCCCACAAATGTACATTTATGTTTGCTTTTTTAACAGTTTCATTTTTCTATATCTTGTGTGTTTTCAGATTAGATTCTTATGCATCTGGATTAGAGGACACAAGTATTATCTATGCGTCACGGAATATCTTTCAAATATCGATTTTTCTCTTGTTTTCACTCTCATATTTTCTGTAAAATTTCTCTTCGAATCTTGTTTCATAGAATTATCTTTAAATAAAATCCGCTAAGCATACACGATTTGTATAACCTTGCCATACTCAAAAGTGTTATCTTTTTGTCACGAAATTATGATCCTTCTAACCCTCTTGTTTTCCCTTTTGTTTTAAAATATTTCTGTTAAAATTTCATGAATTATGCAAGATTTCATGTAACGGAGAATCAAAAATAGAAGCTTTTTTTCACATAAAGTCCATTGGTATTTTGATTCGATTACAAAAATTAACTTGAAACATATTATCGAAAATTATTTATATTAAAGCTTCAAATCACATTAAAGCTTCATCGGTAGTTAAAACTACAGTTTTAATTATACAAAGCACAAAGTATATCTCTGAAGCGATTCATTATAATAATTATTTAAAAAGTGACATAATTGAAAATTTTAATTTTCCTTAGAAAATATGTAAAACATTTTCATTTATTAAAATTTAAAATGGATCGAAAAAAATATATATGCAGTATGCCCACTAATGTCCCTTCCCACCCTCTTAATTTCGGAACGGCTGCTGCTATAGTAATAAAAGAGGTGTCTAGCTATAGTAAAGTAGCCATGCGCTACTGAATGAAACCGCCTATGATGCCACATGGTGGGAAACTGCGGAGTTAGCATTCCTATCTCGAAAACATAAAGAGATAGAGAAAAAGAGTGATATACAAAGTTGTAGAGCATCATCGATTTAATACGAAAAGACACCTTATGGACAGAATGCTAAGAATAGAACGGTTAAAACGCGCATTTGTTTTTTCGTGATTTCCTACACTGTGATGTGACAAAACGATCTTAGGAAAAAAAACACAACTAATTATAACAATATACCTTTATTTGAGATGTTCAAGCTTTCTACCGTCAGCTGCAATTCACATTTAGATCCTTATTTGAATTTCACGGCATGGAGGGACACAAGCATCCATAATGCTTGGAGGTCCTGCAATGTTGGCGTAAGGGTTAACATACACCTGCTGTTTCAGGTATCCCCACAGAAAAATCTTTTCTCCTTTCTTTCAATTTTTCTGGTGTCACAGTTTCGGAAATCGCGAACAAACAAATGCCAGTTTTAAGCGTTCTGTTTTTAGCATTCATGTTCGCAAAGTGTTTTTTCATTCTAAATCGAGGATGCTCTAGAACTTTGTAATTAACTTTTTCTCTCTATCTCTTTCAGTTGTCGAAATAGGAATGCTAACTCCACAGTTTTCCACCAGGTGATACCGTAGGCGGTTCTATTCAGTAGTGCATGGCTCCTTTACTATACCTAGATACCACTTTTATGAATATAACAGCAGCCGTTCCGAAGTTAAGAGAGTGAGAAGGAACTTTAATGGGCATACTGTACAGTCTAAAGCAAACGTAAGTCTCATAACACTCAATGGAGGATATTCCAAATATGGGTTCGAGGCTGAAAAAAGTCACGTGATACCGGTAATTTACCCAAAGAACGTCTAACTGATAAGAAGGGAAGATAGTACTGCTTTACCTCATGAACTGTTTCATTGGCTAACGGGGATCTACATTACACAACTACGGAGCCTTCCCTTCTTTACGCTAGAAGTTTTTACCTTGACCGCGTGATCAAAACGGGGATGGAATATCCTCCATTATCTGAAGATTTTGTAGACAGTTCTTCTTGTGTAACGTCTTAAGCAATAAATTATACAAAGGCTCGAATTCGGCCTTTTTTAAAGATGATTAAAGGCACTTTTATTGGCAGATAGTGAAATATTTGTGATTTTTTAATATTAATAAACAAACGTGACATTTTTTTATGATTTTAGAAGAAAGTGTGCTACATGTTTCTGCCTGCGAAAAACTTACTATTCATAAAAATTATTAAAATTGTCTCAATCTCAGAGAATGAAAATACTTCCCAACATCGTATTTCATGATCATGCAATAAAGCTAATGCACTGCATAATGATAAAAGGTTTCAATAAAGACATCTTATATCCGAATATCATCAGGAAGATGGAAGGATGGAAGGATTTGATAAGAAAAGTTTAGTGTCTTGAAAGAGCAGCTTAATAAAAGTGCGGGAATTTATGAGGATATATGTGTATAAGAAAATCAATTCATATCTCCTGTGTTCAGTATAGCATAAAGACTTTTCAAATACTAACTGATGAAAATTTTATCTTGAAAATATTGTTGTAGCAAATTATTATCGAAATTTAGAATTAAAATTAAATCTTCTAAGGTCGGATGCTTCATCGATACAGGCTTTGCACTTGTTGATCATCTAATCTGAGTAATAAAAATAGCATTTTTACAAATTTATTAACTTCTAACCATCGCGCAGTTTTAATTTTTACACCATCAAATAGGAGGGGGGGGGGGTGCAATTCAGGTACAATTTGTTCGAAAATCGAAGTATGTAAACACCGGAAGCCTACGTTTGATCCCCTGGTATTAATTAATTAATCCTGGATATTGCCAGTAATAAGAAGTCAATAATAAACTAGCCAGACGTGGCAATCCCAAAACTTTTACCTATCTCATACATGTTAATACTTCCTGAAAAATGCAGCATAGTAGCGGCACCGGTTAGGAGATTTGCACCAACATTTAATCAGCAACATCTTATGTCAACTTCTAACTGAACCTGAAGTTTGATGAAAATCCGTGCATTAGTTTCTGAGATAGAGCTATTGCGAAATCGTAAATTATTCTGCCTGAAAGCGCCACCTATTGGGCGATTTACTCCAAAAACTAATCAGGACCAAGTTATACCAGGGACTAACTGAATCTAAAGTTTCATGAACATTCATGCATTGGTCCTTGCGATACACTTATTGCGGAAATCGTGATAAATGCAGCCTATCAGCATCACTGTTGGGCGATTTACACTAAAAACTAAACAACACTAATTTATGTCATGTGCTAACTGAATCTGAAGTTTGCTGAAAATTCGTACATTAGTTCTTGAGATAGAGCTATTGCGATAATCATAAATAAAGCCACATAGCAGCGCCACCTGTTGGGCGATTTACACTGAAAAGTAATCAGCACCAAATTATATCAAGGACTAACGGAATCTGAAATTTTATAAAAATCCGTGCATTAGTTCTTGAGATATAGCTATTGTGGAAATCGTGAAAAATGCAGCATAGCAGCGGCACATGTTGGGCGATTTACACTAAAAAGTAATCAGCACCAGTTTATATCAGGGGCTAACTGAATCTAAAGTATTATTAAATTCCGTGCATTAGTTCTTGAGATAGAGCGCCCACAAAATTTGTGTCACACACAGACAGACTCGCAGACAGACATTTTCTAAAAACCTGTTTTTCGGGTTCTCTGACCTCTAAAACGTGTAAATCCGTCGAAAACCGGAATTCGAAAATTTTCATGAATCCAATACTTTCTTCTTGTAAAGATAGAAGAAAGTAAAAATGTAATTTAAAAGAAAAAATAACTTTATACTTTTCAATATTTTTCAAGCATTTTTTGAGAAATTAAAATATAGCCTTAAACGAATTAATCCTTTATGTACTGAATTATGAATTCAGGAAGATTTTATCTTCTAAAGCATTTTTCGTGAATTGTTTAAACTACATTAGAAGATTTACATAATCATTTAATAAATTTTAGAAGGATTTTAGAATGATTGAAGGATTTAGAAGGATTAATTAAATTTGAATTTATAGACATTTTGTGCAATATTTATAACCCCTCTTTTATTTTAAATATTTTTCTTGGTATTTCGTAGAATTAGGAAATAATGTACAAATATAATGTTGTTACAATATAAATATAGAGATATTTCCGAATTGAAAGAGTCCCCCCCCCCCCCAACGCTGTGTAACCAATAATTCTTTTGAAACACGATAAAGTAATGCATCTATAACTCATTCTAAACTGTATTATAACTAACCGAAGTATTAAGGGGGTCCGGGACACATTTTCAAAAAAAATTTATTTATTGAGTTAAAATTTTGAAATTTTTTGCGATGGTTAACCATATCATTTGTAAACAAAATCGTATGATAAAACTTCTCATTATTTAAAAAAAAAAATTTAAATTTTAAATTTTGTAAAAAAGTGGGGTAGTTTAAAATCGTTATAACTCGAAATATTATTCATAGAATTTCAATTTTTTTTCATTTAAATAAACAGAAATATATAAATTTTAATTTAGAGCCAGCATTTTTAAAAATATTAATTTAAAAAAAATTAAAAATGTTTAACGAAAAAATTAAAAAAAAGTGGTGCAACTTTAAAAAAAAAAATCATATTTTCAAAAGTAAATATTTTTTTCAAATATGCTGGCTCAGAAGTAAAGTAAAATAATTGAAAAATATATGTTCCGAGTTTCAACCCTGTATCTTTAACGGTTCTCGAGTTATAAGAATTTAAATATGAGAAATGGTGAAAAAACTTATCATGAAGAAAAACGCAATTTCACAAGAACTCGTTTCCTTGACAACCATGACTTGAAAGGCAGATTTTGAAAACAAATCAAAACGAAAAAATTAATATTTCCTGTTCTAATTAAGATAGAAACACGATTTAAACATCATTTTAAGCAGAAAACGGCAGAGAAATTTTTAATCCAATAAAAAAAAAAAAAAAAAATTGAAAATTTGAAGATTTTCGTGTCCCGGACCCCTTTAAATGAATTTTATAACAAGTTATTTTAGTGGTACTTATAAGCACCGTCAGTAGATTAAGGGTTAATATCTGGTTAATTAGTCAAACATCCTCTGAATTTAAAGGATATCATTTGCAACAAAATTGACAAAATACATTTTGAAAATTAATCTTATTAAATGAATTCTATTTATTAAAACTGACGTATTAAATAATTGTGATAATGACACGACTAGGAAAAAAGTTAGTTCCAGAAAAAACATACACATAGCTGATATAAAGTAAAATCGAAAACTACAGCACTTGCAAGATTAAATCAAGAAGAAGCTAACCAAACAAACTTTAGTGATAGCAAGATATTTTTTCACTCCAGTCTATATTAACCATCCATTATAAGAAAAACCATTGAGATTATAACAAGTAAAAATTCAACATTGGTTGAATTATGAGTTGAGTTACTCCACGATTACGATTTAATTAATCCTTCTAAATCCTTCAATCCTTCTAAAATCCTTCTAAAATTTATTAAATGATTATGTAAATCTTCTAATGTAGTTTAAACAATTCACGAAAAATGCTTTAGAAGATAAAATTTTCCTGAATTCATAATTCAGTTACATAAAGGATTAAATCGTTTAAGGCTATATTTTAATTTCTCAAAAAATGCATGAAAAATATTGAAAAGTATAAAGTTATTTTTTCTTTTAAATTACATTTTTACTTTCTTCTATCTTTACAAGAAGAAAGTATTGGATTCATGAAAATTTTCGAATTCCGGTTTTCGACGGATTTATACGTTTTAGAGATCAGAGAACCCGAAAAACAGGTTTTTAGAAAATGTCTGTCTGTGAGTCTGTCTGTGTGTGACACAAATTTTGTGGGCGCTCTATCTCAAGAACTAATGCACGGAATTTAATAAAATTTTAGATTCAGTTAGTCCCTGATATAAACTGGTGCTGATTAGTTTTTGGTGTAAATCGCCCAACATGTGGCGCTGCTATGCTGCATTTTTCACGATTTCCACAACAGCTATATATCAAGAACTATTGCACGTATTTTTATAAAACTTCAGATTCCGTTGGTCCTTGATATAATTTGGTGCTGATTATTTTTCTGTGTAAATCGCCCAACAGGTGGCGCTGCTGTGCGGTATTATTCATGATTATCGCAAAAGCTCTATCTCAAGAACTAATGCACGAGTATGGAAATAAATACCAAAGTAAAAAGAAAATAACGTGAGTAATCTGAGATAGAAGTGAAAAACGTGGAAGGTGGCGTTTCAAATCATTGCCGATCGTACAGCTGCAAAAAAGTTCTTATTTTTTTAAAAAAGATTTCCTTAAAGCCGAAACATAATGTAGGCCGTTTGCATACAAAATTTTTTTTACTGTTTTTAAGGCTTTTATTTAACACATTAGCAATTAGTGACAAAAATCTACTAAAAACTCCATATGGACTTTATATACATTCGGACCTGTCTTCGTCTATCCGGAACCTAATTTTCAGGCCTGTACGTGCGATAGATTTTCCTAGCTATCTCTAACAAAGAAACAAACACACACATGCACACACACACGTACAAGACTTTTTTTTTAATAATATAGATATTTACATATTTGTACACTGTAAAAAAACCCGACATTTTTGCAGTACAAAGTACTGTTCAACTCGCGTACAAACTACTGTGATTGAGTTTGTTCTAGCAAATCTACAGTGATTCTCTTTACAGTGTAGAAAAACTTTCCGAAACTAACAAATTGATCGCGCCGTAATTTAGTACATTTTTAACATTTTTCAGTGTTGATTTCTTTATTTTTAAATTTGCAATTAGAACATTCACTGAATATAATGTTCAGCTCGGTATCCAGTTTTTAAATAAAATTTAACAATATTAAGACTCTTAAAATTTACAGTTATTTCACGGCAAAATGTTCAACAAATTATGTAATAAAGATAAGTCGATCCGCTAATGGACTAGAATCAAATCCGCTATATCTTAGAGAGATTACCATTCCATTATCTAGAATGGAATTAAACATGCATTATGATTATTCGATTTCCCGGAATGCTTAAGCTTTCACTGTGGCTGCTTTACATTTCGTAAGATGATTATATTATTGGTTTGTTGCAAATCTCCTTTAGGACTTGCAGTACAGATATTAGTTTATTTATTTTCATAAGGGATTTTCTTTTTTTTTTTTTTTTTTTTTTTTTTTCTCAGCTGATAGTTGTTCTGACACTTTTAAATAAGTTAATTAACCCTTAAGTGCATGATTTTTTTTTTTCGAAAAAAATATATACGATTCTCCGAAAGGTTTATTACACAGGAAAAATAATGAAAAAAAAAATCAGAGATACATTTTCCGTATAACACGTCAACCTTTTCTGATGTTGCACAGCTTCAATACAAGTAAAAAATAAAATATTGCAAATTAGTAAATATTTTAATAAGTATGAATCTAAATACCTTATTTTATATATATAATTTTTTATTTTGTAAAACTTAACCCTTAAATGCATAAATTACTTTTGTAGAATTATGTTTTTTACTCTTATATTAAAAATTAGACACCTGAAATTTTAAGACAAATTTTTAATTTTATTTAGTAGCATATTTTTATAATTACAACATTAATTTTGCTATATAAATATACTGGTTGCAAAATTAAATAAATATTGATGTAGATATGCATCACTATTTTGCATTTAAGGGTTAAATCCATGCATTTAAGGATTAAATCCATAATTTTAAGTCATTAAATGCTGAAAATGGTCGCTTTTTTTCATTTTTTCCAATTTTAAGGGCCCTGAGACCCCTTAAGGAGGGTTGCCCTCCATGGGGTCTTTCTAAGGGAACCTAACACGTATTTACGCAAGGTAATTCAAGGTTCGAAAAAAAACCATTTCAAAACCAACCTAAAAAAAACCAAAAACCAAAGACAGTTAGGGCGACGGGCGCGATTGGGTAACAATGCGTTTAAATGATATACAAACATACAACATCAAAAGCCACGGCAGAATCTTCCGAAAAATACCTCATTAATCACCGTGCCTTCAGTATGTGCCGAGAAAAAAAAGACCAGAAATAATATATATGATGGTTTTTTTCACCATAACCCGGGAAGACCGGGTTTATCTCCTGGTAACTTTAAGAATCGATTTAGGAATTAATTATTTAGTTTTTGAGAGAACAAAATAAAATGCTCTTGAAAAATTACGTATTTTGTTACATTTTTATTTAAAAAAGAATTTCTTCCCATAATATATCAAAATATATCCCTAATTTTATTACTAAATCGTACGGAATACATAAAATAATAATTAAGGCATCCGTAAAATAATTGTCGAAGTTTTAGTATTTTAAAATCAGCAACTAAAATAACAAACTGTGAAAAATTATTTTAAAGATTTTATGCTTAAGAAAAATTGTTAAAAACTGTTCCATTTTTCTTAATGCTAACTGAATATCTTCGCTGCCTACATACATCTAACTTACAGATGTTACAGTTGTATTGCAACATTGCAGTGGGCGTGGCATTCAAAGGGCTGCAAAAAATTAACAAGTTGGAAATTGCGCGTCAAACGTGACAAATGAGGGTGCGTTCGTACTATAGCTAGTTTATAAATATTTTTTGCACCGCATATTGTTACTGAATGTATATTTTATTGTACTTCATCAGTGCATATCAATTTCATTCTGTTCGAAAGGCTGTAACATCATTAAAATGCACTTGAAATCATTTTCCCCATTGGTCTTAATGTAACGGAATTCTTTTGACTATCCTTGTAATTAAACTATGTATACAATTTTCATAAAATTTGAAATGAGACGACAAAATTTTGAAAAAATTATATATTTAAAAATTTCAGGCCATTCGGAAGACTGTAACATCATTAAAATGTACTTGCAATAATTTTTCCCATTGGCCGTAATATAACGGAAAACTTTTGACTATCCCTGTAATTAAACTATGCATCCGATTTTCATAAAATTTGAAATCACTCGACAAAATTTTGCAACAATTATTTATTTAAATTTTCAGACCATGGGTTGGGTAGTTTTTGCTCTGTTATATGCGAACGGACTGACAGACAGGCAGACGGACGGACTGAACGACGACTATAGGTGGAACGTATTTATATAATTACGAACGCCCCTAAAAAGAGATTTTACTACACTTATAATTGTCACATTGTTTCAAAACTTCGTCTAAATATACTAGAGGGGATAGATTTTACTTAAAAAAAAAAAAAAAAAAAAAAAAAAAAAAAATCCCTGCCGGCACGGCCTACAGGCGGAGGTAGATTTCGAAGTTAAGTATACTAATTTCACAAACAAAAACCAAATCATGATTAGAGATAAACCCACTTTAACAATTTATCTGGCCGCTTTTGACGAGTTTTTATTTCATTTTTATATAATAACTGGTTTTATCAGAATCATGTTAGGGCGGTATTCAAAAAAATACTTTTCCATGCTCAACAACTCGAAATTTTCTGGCATGACTCCAGATTCATTTTTAAGAGGAAAAACATGAAACTTGTTGACATGATTTTTGAAGAGATTTATAAGCGACCTGTGTTTTTAATTTTCGTTCAATTAATTAAAACTTGATATATAAACAATTATTTTTTTCAGTAAGACAATATTTTTCGTTTCTAACACAATCGCTTCGGGAAATTCCATTCAAAATGCCCACTTTGACATCATTTTTTGAAATATATTCTGCCTCTGTCAAAAAATCGATCATTACGGTACATTATATAGTTTCTGAATAAGCGAATCTACCAATTGGATGCGTTTGAGAGCAAAAATGAATTTAAAAATGAGTCAGAAAATAAGCAGTTTGGATTTGAATACTCCCTTTATACGATGATTTTTCCAACACAATCCGCTTCGGGAAATTCGGTTCAAAAGGCCCACTTTGACAGCATGTTTTAAAATATATTCTGCCTCTATCAAAAAATTGACCATTACGGTACATTATATAGTTTCTGAGTAAGAAAAGGTACCAATTGGAAGCCTTTGAGAGTAAAAATGAATTGTAAAATGAGTCAGAAAATAAGCAGTTTGGATTTGAATACACCCTTACTAAGATGATTTTTTTCTTCAACCGCTATGTATTTTTAATTTGTTTTTGCTGTAAGAATTGGTCCTATCCAAAACTTGTCTATATAGATGTTGTAGACAATAGTAAGAAGATATATGATAAATTCATGGGGATTTTATATCTTTTGAATTGACGAGTTATGGATTTTTTTTTCTTCTTCAAACGCCCTTTTTGTTTTCGTTTTTAATTTTTTTTTTTGCGGTACGAATTGGTCCTATCAAAAACTTGTGAATATAAAAGTTGTAGATAATGTTAAGGAGATTCATGATAAAATTAATTGGATTTGATATCTTGAGAATTGACGAAGTTATGAATTTTTTTCTCCCAAAAACCCTATTTTTTGCGCCCCTTGAGCCCATTTTTAACTTTATCAAAAATCTGTGATACATAAATTTTTGGCCCTATTTTTAGAAGTAATAAAAACTTTAAACTGATTCGATAGGTACAAAATTTAAGAAGTTATGGGGTTTTTTCGGTTTTCACAAAACTCCTCCCTATTTCCATCCCCTTGGTCCGATTTTGCCCATTAACGAACTTGACCGAGATTTTATGCCCCTTGATTTTATGTATCAGTTTGGAAGAGATTGGTGCAGAATTGTGGAAGTTATCGTGTCCAGAAGAAAGTGATATATATAGATATATACATAGATAGATAGATAGATAGATAGATAGATAGATAGATATAAAGTTTTTTACTGAGTGTGGTTTTGGTCTCTATAGGTCATGATCGCTGTAGATCTGCAATTTTTTTTCAGAAATTCCAACATAGGAACGACGCCAATAGGCAGTATTTCATACGAAATCTACCTAAAAATATTAACGTTATTTATCACTGCTCAAAGGGAACCAAGTTACCCTTATCAAGACGAAGTAACCAAGTTCCCGTACCAAGTAATCTTTAAATTTAAAAATTAATAAATATAATTTTTTCAAGCAAATGGTTTTAAACCTGATTTTTTTAATCGAATTTCGGATGAATGGAAACCGAATTTCGACATGCCAATCAGTGAAGGATCGTCAGTGGAAGTTCTTAATTATAATGTAAAGTAAAATCCGCTTTAACGAAAAAGTAAAACGCTATCCGATTCAAAAGAACTTCAGTACTAAAGTATTTCACGTATTATGTAATAATAGTACTTAGTAGGACTTCATGAATGTGTCAGATTCATATTTTTGCGGGATTTTGTTTTTCTCTTAAGAACAGCCTTAAGAATAATGGAAATTTTTTGGGGTTCAAAAAATACTTCTTTATGAGGGTATTTTTTAACTGTTTGTGGCTCTACAACTCTGATTTGTGAAATATTTACTCAGATGTTAAATTAGATTATTTTAATTATGTAAAAAAATATTAAAGATATGTAAAACATAAAAAAGAAAGACAAAATCGTCAATGCATGAAATATGGAATCCAATTAAATTTATTATTAAGTCTTCTTAATCTTTCTAGAACTTTTATATTGTTAAGCTTTTGATAGGACCAACTCTTACAGAAAAAAAATAAAAAAAAAGGGGGGGGGGCTGGTGAAGAAGAAAAAAATTCATAACTTCGTCAGTTGACAAGATGTCAAATCCGCTTAAATTTATCATAAATTTTCTTAATACCATCTACAACTTTTATATTGACAAGTTTTTGATAGGACCGTTACAGAACGTTACAGAAAAAAAAAACTAGGGGTTAAAGAAAAAATTATCGTATTAACATGATTCTGATAAAACCAGCTCTAACAGAAAAATGAAATTTAAAACTCGTCAACTTCGGCCAGATAAAATTGTTAAACTTGGTTTATCTCTAATCTTTATTTAAGTTTTTATTGGTCAAATTAGTAACTTAACTTTGAAATTTATGTGTGCCTATAGGCCGACCCGGCTGGGATTTTTTTTTTTAAACCATTTGGAAAAATGGTTATTGTCCTCGTCAGGGTAGGAAATCAAAAGCATATCTGAAGGTTTTTATTGGTTTAGTCATCATTTTTTTCGTTTTCTGATTGGTCTATACAGTAATCTGTATTTCCCTTTACTTTCAACAGAGATGGACAACAGAGTGTTGCCACTATGACAAAAAAGTAATAAAAACTACAAAAAAAATTAATAACTCAGAAACAAATTGAGATACAGTTTTCAAACAAATTGCATTTAAAAGTACATTTTTTTCTCTATACGACGGTGTAAAAAGTAATATTGTGGGATGTTTAGAAGTTTAAGAAATAAATTTCATTTAAAATTGGCCGTCAGATTTCTTGGAAATCTGACGATGGCCTTTTCCCGAACAGCCAATGAAATTCTTGGATAATACGTAAGTTTCAGATGGATGATACGTACGAGTCGCAGGCGATTTCTGTCGCTTGCAATTTTTACGTGTAATAACACTATTAATGTTTAATTCATGGTGTACGTAATGGCGTACGAAAAAATCATTTTCCAAATGGTCGTTGTAATTTGTTAAATTGCATTTTTTTTTCTTTTTAACTCTTCGAACGCTTAGTGTAAATAATGTATTATAATCATAATTTGTGTGTCTGTGTGTGAGTGAATGAACACGATAGCTTCCAAACAATACTTCAGACTAGTGTTGTAAGGTCCATTGTCACAAAAAGCGGGACAAGGAAACAAAAGAAGCGGGACAACGGCTTCTAAATTGAGACATAAAAATACAATAAGCCCTATGACAACGTAACCTGCCTTGAACGTAAAAATTTCATTGTAACTACGGTAGGATTCCCATATAATTATACCTGTTAAGACAAAACCCTGTTTAAAACGATCTTTTTATCCTGTCCCTTGCAATTCCGTCATAGTAAGCTAACCTATTCAAAATAAACACAACAATCGTATGCACTCACTGAAGCGTAATTACTAGAGACTGAAACAAAATTCCAGTTTAGCAGGTATAATTGTATAGTGTTCCTATCGTTAGGAACAATGAATTTTTCTGTTATTTGTACGCTCTTGCTTGCACAGTTTTTAACACTTTCCGACAAAGTTGAAAAGTCTTTATGACTTCGGTTTGTCTGTCCGTCTGTCCACGCTCTAACTCTCGTAAATATGCTCGGATCGTTCTGAAATTTTTGAATGTTAGTGACCTCTACCATAGCACGTTCCCTATTTCAAATAAAGTTTGTAGCATGTTTAGTTCATTTACAGGGACAATCAAAGTTTTCCGTTACATTACGGCCAATGAGAAAAAATCGTTTCAAATGACTTTTAATGATGTTACACTCTTTCAAACATAGTAAAATTGATATTCATTTATGAAAACCACTAAAATATGCATTCTGTTGAATATGGGGTGCAAAGAATAGTTATTGTATCATTACAGGGCCACACAAAAGAATTCCGTTCATAATGGTATAGGGAGAATTGTTTGCGGTGTATTTGAAAAGATTTCAGATACTATATTGTATTCGAATTACTGTGTATTAGTAATGATTGCTCGAAATGCATTTTTAATTATGATATGAGCTTTTTTGACTATATTTATGCAAATTATAAAGTGCGTATAAGTGCTATAGTTCATATACAGGGCTACAGAAATGAATTCGTAAAGATTAATGAGTATGAGCATAAATTGCTTAAAGGAGGGTTTTGAAGGAGTTGTGCATTTTTATGCTGAACTGAATTTAGTTTACTAAGAAATATTTGTAGAATATGGATAAAATGATATGCAGGGCCACGCAAAGAGTTGGATACATGGCCGTCTATGGGTGATAATTTCTGGAAATGTAATTTCAGTTTTAAGAGTGTTTTAGTTTGAATTAAATTTTAGTTAAATAGTGGCGTATAATAAAGCTATACTAGGTAAACTACAGGGCTGTACAAAAGTATTCAAGTATGTTCCCACATATTAGTATAAATTGCTGAAAGATGAATTTCAACCTGTTATGCATGATCTTGCTAAACTAAATTTTCCTATTATATAGTACATATATCAAATATAGGGCTGCTCAAAAAAATTAAAATACATATTTAGCTATGAACGGTAACTACTAAAATAAGTTTCTCAAATATTTTATGCGTTTTATATAATGTTTACTTAGTTAACTTAGTACCTTATTTCCCTAAATAACGAAGTTTTGTTAAAGCATTCAGGAAGTGTTGGAAAGTGTTTCATAATCTATGCTTAACGCATGTTTTTTTCCTTCTTGTTACTATATTTTATCGTTTTCACACAATCAAGACCAACGAATTGCATGGTACAAAATAATGGTAATCAGAATATCAAGTCGGAAATTGTACGTGGCAAATGAGGTGCGTTCGTACTATAACTAGTTTTATAAATATTCAGCTCTTGGTGGGATAACTGTTGCACTCTTATGAAAAAGTGCATAAATACGAAGTTTATTACGATTATATATGTAAAATTCAGTAACACGGGAATAATAGGACTCAATCTTAAATAGGTGGGTGTGTTGTTTATGGCGGTCAGTTATCTGCACGAGGGATATGGGTCCAAAGGGGAAAGGATGCCGTCCGTAGGGGTCTTTTTAAGGGAACCTAACATGTATTTATGCAAGGAAATGCAAGGCTCGAAGAAAACCACGGAAAACTCCAAACGATTAGGCCGACGGGTGCGATTGGGTTCGAACCCAGCACCTGCCGTCTACCAGCTTTAGAGAGCAGAACTTCTTTACCAATGGTGGGGCCCCATCTTAACCCTCTCATGCATAAATTATTTTTCATTATTCACAAAAAATCTTTTTTTGTGAAAAATGAGAACCCATTATAAAATAATTTTATTATTGTGCTGCATGCTAGCTATCATCTGTCCATAAATCAGATTTCCACAAATGAATGCTGAAAATATTTTTGCTTTACAGGGCAATACTTGTCTGTCCTCATATGAGGCCCGTGTGAATGAGAGGGTTAAATAGGACATCATAACCATGACAATCTAGAAGCATTACCCATCATGGGATACCATTGAACTCATTACGTATGATAAGATTCAATAAAATTAAGAAAACTTTTATTAATATATTTTAAAGTTTTAATTCCATTTTCATAAAAATTGAAATGACTCAACAAAATTCTGTAGCGTTTATACATATAGTGAAAAACGTTTAACACGAAAACGCTTAACACGAAAAATCGATTAACACGAAATGATATAGCGGCCCGGACAGCGTACGATGCAATTTAATACATTTTTGTTCTTTTAACACGAAACAAAAATCGTTTAACACGAAAGAAATTCGCTTTCGAGCTAGTTAGTTTAAGTTGAAATTGGTGAATTTTGAGTTAACACCACAGAATTTTTGGTCAAAATCGGAGAATTTCGTGTTTTTTTTTTCTAAATTAGCTTATGTTTTATAAGCACAATGGTTGAGAAATCGGTGCGAAAACAAACTGCTGTTTCGCTTCAAATGAAGATGAAGCTGTTAATGCAGTTGATGAAAAAGAAGGGCGAAAACAGAAATCTGCAAAGAGTTTGGCATTGCCAATTCTACTTTATCAACGATAATAAAAAACAGGGATCCCATTTACGTTACTGTTGAGCGCAGTATGTTTAAGCCTGAGAGAAAACGTATGAGAACTGCTAAGCATGAAGATTTAAAGACAGATTAATTTATTTGGTTCAAGAAAACAATATTTTGTGTACTTGCTTTTTATCCTAATGGTTGCAACTTACTAGTAGTTTAACAGGAAATCGAAATAAAATTTGATGACGTCGAAAATATTTGTGAGTTTTGTCCTTTTTTTAAGAATCTTTTAACGCGAAATTCTTTTAACACGAAAAAAATTTTCGATCCCTTCAATTTCGTGTTAAACGTATTTTACTGCATTAAATTTCAAACCATTCGTTTGGGTAGTTTTTGCGCTGTTATATGCGGACAGACATACGGACGGACTAGACGACGACTATAGGAGCTACTTGTTTATATAATTACGAACGCAATTAATAAGACTAAGAATAAATTTTTCATTTGAAAAATCGGGACTTTTGGCGTCCCTTGCAGTGGTAAATGCGGGACAGGTCTCGCAACACCTGAAAATCGGGATTTTTGGCGTCCACCGCAGTGGTAAATGCGGGACAGGTCTCGCAATACCTGAAAATCGGGATTTTTGGCGTCCACCGCAGTGGTAAATGCGGGACAGGTCTCGCAACACCTGAAAATCGGGACTTTTGGCGTCCACCGCAGTGGTAAATAAGGGACAGGTCTCGCAACACCTGAAAATCGGGACATCCCAGGTAAATCGGGGCACTCACACCTGACAACACTACTTCCGGCTGAGTTCCCATTTAATGAAAATGTTATAGACTACTGTCGCATAAAACTAATTTTTTTACTCCCCTGTGATTCCGATTTAACAGCACATTTACAATATTCATATTTGCAGGCGTCTATCATTCGTTTCTGAGACCGAGTTAAAAGAGGAAAGAAAATCATGCGTCCAGCATAGATTATGAAACAATTTCCAACACATTCAGAATTCTGTAACAAATTTTCACAGATTATTAATGCGAAAGATGATGTCTAAATAAACAATTTGGAAAATGAATAACGCATCTGTAAGCTTAATTTCTGAAATTACCAGTAACACTCGGAAAAATATCCGAATTATTTTGTGCAGCCCTGTGTATGATCTATAGATCTGTATACATACTAATAGTTTACTAAAACGTAGTACAGTTAACCCCTTGGGGACGAGCGACCGGTATACGGGCCATTTAAGGTGCTCAGAATCCTTCATGATTCCCACCAGTTATTTTTTATTGTAAAGTTTACCTTATTTAATCAGAGCATTTTCGCGATACAATTCCAGAAAATTTTCTGTTTTAAAAAACCAGTGGTAAAAGATTAAAAATTAAGCAAAGTGCTTTCGTCGCGAAAGGGTTAAGTAACGCATGGTACCGCTGAAAATTTACATTTATCAATTTCCGCAAATAAAAAGGAATGTATTTGGGATCTTTTTTACAGCACTGTATACAGGGTTCTCGCTGGCTTTTCATTCACATTAGCAGTTTGGCGAATAATCAATAAAAAACAATAGCCAAAAAATTGATTTTTAGCAAAATAGATTTGGCGCACACTGAAACGTGAAACACTGAAAAATCTACCTTTAATCCTTATTGTATCTTTTTCTTCTCAATATGTTCTAAAATAACCTTTTTTTTTTTGTATTTGCTTATAAAATAGAAATTCTACTATCCACTACAGAAATGATTAAAATAAGTATATTCTAAATGTCTCTTAAATGTGTAAATATTTCAGACTTGCTTTTAGCCGTCTAAATAAAAATTCAAATCAGCTATCTTTGATTTACCGTTGTGAAAATATACACTAAAAATTGCTATGAGATTTCGACTCTAACCGATAGAAAAATTGACCGGCCAATCATACTTTGCATACAACTAATAAATAGTATGGTAAATGGCTAATTTCAACTCCGCACTCCAGCATAACTTTTCTGTATTGGGCGATTGATGCAAGTAATTTAGTATGTGTTTTTACCGGCGCGACGCCGGTGTATAAAAGGTGTATTAGACAGTGATTAACTAACAATAGAGAAATACCTATCGCATAATCCTTCCTGTGTCTTTAGCTGTTGCTAAACTGAATTGGTGTTGAGTCAATATCTCTATAAATAGAGTAATGTAAATGAAACGGTGCGACATCAGTCATTCAGTAACGCGGATAAACATCTCGACTGTATAGGAGTATTGGCATACACACAAAAAAAGACCAGAAATTGAGCACTCGCAATTTGGCGAGTCTGATTGTTCATTTGGCGAGCAACAGCGAGAAACCTAACTGTATATGATCTACAGCATTTATACACACCAATTACATGCAAAAAATTAGTGTCGTTTCAAAACTCGTCCAGCACCTGGGAACGCACTGTAGCCAAATAATCCCTGTAAACGAACGATAAATTCTATGGACACGATATTCTACAGTAAGCGCCAATTTCAATATGTTTAAAATAGTGTAATATTGCTAAAATACACCGCAAACGATATTTCCTCATAGACCGAAAGGTAAAGGAATTATTCAATTCTTTTGAACGTCGCAGTAAACGAACCGTAAACGCCACGCACCTCATTTTCCATTCCAAACATGCCATAGTAAAGACCAATAACATATACCAGTTCCATGACAATCTAACTACATCTATGAGATTTAAAGCATGGATAGACGCACAGATAAATGAAATTTATAAACATTTTTCAACTTATGTTGTAAAATGTGAAAAACAAGTTGGAAATTGCACGTGAGACTTGGCAAATGTGGTGCGTTCGTACTATAACATGTTTTACAAATATTTTTTGCACCGGATATTGTAGTGAATGTATATTTTAGTGCATTTCATAAGTACATATCAATTTCATTTTGTTCGAAAGGCTGTGACATTATTAAAATACACTTGAAATAATTTTTTTCCCATTGGTCGTTATGTAACGGAAAACTTTTGCCTGTCCCTGTAATTGAACTATACATCCGATTTTCATAAAATTCGAAATGACTCGACAAAATATTACAACAATTATATATTTAAAATTTCAGACTATTCGGTTGGGTAGTTTTTGCTCTGTTATATGCGAACGGACGGACAGACGGACAGACAGACGGATGGACCGAACGACGACTATAGGTGCTACGTATTTACATAATTACAAACGCACCTAAAAAGGAAAAGAAAAAGAAGATATTTTTGTATTTAAATATTTCCCTTTATTTTCACATAACTCACAAAAGCATTTCTTAAATATAATGCGAGTTCTTTAATAATAATAATAATAATAATTTTTCTTATATTTTTTATAGGTGATTGGTCGAGACACACGCCTAAGAATTATGTATACTTTTAAATCACGTGACCGCCAGCTAAGCCTGTTTCGACCTCTGTTAGAAGTCAACAGTGATACTTGCAGCGTGTCACTACTTCAGAACGCAGCGGCGTTCTTAAGTCTAGGCAGTTCTGACAATGATAGATGAGCCATAGCTGATGATATTATGCTGAAAGACAAACACAAAAAATATG
Organism: Maratus speciosus; assembly: GCA_963932465.1. Taxonomy (NCBI): domain Eukaryota; kingdom Metazoa; phylum Arthropoda; class Arachnida; order Araneae; family Salticidae; genus Maratus; species Maratus speciosus. Next base: position 91,140,541 of record OZ010799.1, read on the forward strand.
CAAGAAAAACAGGGAGGAAAGACACGGAAAAAACATATGGAAAAAAGGGAAATCGATGGCTGTTTGGACAGGAAAAACTGCTGAATGTTTAAAATGCGGCGTCAAATTACAAAGAATGGAAGAGTTTTAAAAGTTTAAGTAACTTGAATTTTGAAAGTGCATGTGTAAGGGATGTCCACATGTGTTTTATGTTTTCTTTTCCTTCTCTTCTTTTTTTTCTTTCTTTCCACCTCTCCTTTTACTTTGGTACAAAGTATATATTTTTAGTTTTATGTTTAACCTTCCATTAAAAGCACATTTAAAAGAAAAGATAAAAATAAATAAATAAAATTATTATTTGTTTTGACAAAGACTTATCTATAAAGCCACGCTACAAGGTGTTACTCATTTAATCTAGCGTAATATACATTATTATTTTTAAAAATATATATATTTTTACATTTTAAAGTGACAGGCACGCAAGTGATCTTATAATGATTCCGTTTTCACTTTTTAAGTACGGAAGACTAAAAACATAGCTTTCTACAGTGGTGGTCAGAATTATAAGAACAATAGAAAATTGCACAGAAAAAAATTATTTCTGAACTACATAAAGTGAAATTTATACATAAAATACTTTTTTATGCTAGAAATCCTTGTAGAAATCAAAACATTGGAAAATGCAAAATATGAATGTTTTGCCATAATTAATAAAATATGTCATTGTAAAAATTGGACAAAATTATAAGGACAATAAATGTTTTTGCCTGAAACACACTAACAATTAATAATCTACCACTTCTGCTCAATCACATTTATCAGTCTTGACGTCATAGAGTTTGACAATTCCTTAAGAACGTTCTTGGAAATATTTGAACAGGTTTTTTCAATGGAGGACATAAGCTCTTGCTTGTTTTCATATTGTATACAATTTTTGTATACTTCGTGTGCCAGAATACCCCACAGATTTTCCATTAGATTCAGATCAGGGCTTCTGGCCGCCAATGAAGTAGTTTCACGAAATTAGCAGCAAACCACGATTTTGAAATTTGAGAAACATGTACTGAGGCATTGTCCTGCTGGAATAAATAGTCTCCACTCGTTATTAACGGTGCTTCTGGTAAAATATTATCGCCCAATACATCAAAATAACTCTCGGAATTCATTATACCCTGCACAAAAACTATTGGAGTAGTTCCACCAGTTGTGAAACCTCCCCAGACCATTACTGAGCCACCTTCAAATGCACGCTTTGAGAAAATTTCTTTATATCTACGGAGTTCATACCAAAAGTAGCGAAAAGCATCTGGTCCATCCAAATTAAACTTTTTCTCATCGGAAAAAACAACATCATCCCACTTTTTTTCACATAGTAATGTATTTTTTTTGCAAACTCCAACCTCAGTCTCTTATGAACCTTTGTAAGAGGAGGTCGTGACATATTTTTACCATAGTGAACCTTTTTTTTCTTTTTGTAAAACACGTCGAACAGTTCGAGCACAGCATTCTAAGTTTATTTCACGTTTTATTTCTGTTCACATTTATTTTCTGGAGCAGAGATCGCTTTATTATCATTCTTTTCTCCCGTACAGAAGCAGAAGATGGCCTACTTGTATGTCTTTGCCGTCCATATTTACCGGGATTTTTAAGATAATCGCAAATAACCGTTCTTGATCTATTGAATTTTGTCGCAATTTGGCGTACAGAAAGTCCTGAACTTTTAAATGCATCCACTTTCCCTTTCTCAAACTCTGAAATATTTGTACTTAGCGGCATGACTGAAAAACAGAATATGACGATCCCGAACGCTTACTACGCATTTATATCGTCCGGGAGTTCCGTGTGCAGAGCAAAAAACTTGCAAATTTTGCTTTTTAGAACACACAAATAAAGTTGTTCTTATATTTTTGTCCATATCAGATGGCTGTATAAATCCATGATAAATTTTATGAATATGAATTTTCCACATATTTCCACAAAAACTTATAAAAATATTCTTCATTTTTCATTGGTTTCAAGCCATTAAATTTGCATAAGTTTCCGGCCAAATGTAGCCAAGATTTGGCGATTTATGCCTTGTCCTTATAATTTTGACCACCACTGTATTATTTGTATTTTCATATCCTTAAAACAGTATCTCTAAAGGCTAAAAAATATATATACAAGACTAAAATTTCAGTTAAAAATTGAATAATTTAGAACAGATTCGGTACAGTTCAGTTATTAAACTAATAAAAGCTGGATCCTAGCGATTCATCTTTGAATCGCTGCTACAAAAGCAGCTTAATAAAGTCTGCAAAAAAATTTATTTACGCATACAATATGAGGCAAACGTAAGCACTCATCTGGATCATGGCTTTTAAGCCAAACTAGTATAAACTCATATCATAGCTTTTAAGAAATGTTACAAAACAACCTTTTATATTTTCTTTTCTACTAAGCGTTTTGTAAAACAAACCTGGCGAATAATTAATTAAATGGATGCAAATGTTGTAAGAGCACGAAAATACTTTCTAAAGTTAAAGCGCTATAAATTTAGAAACACTATTTAAAATAAATAAGTAAAAGCTAGAAAGTCATTAAAATTTATTTTTTCCGTTAGGAAAAAAATAATTTTCTATTTGCTTTTGAGTAATGAATAAATGTAAAACATGGAAATTTTTTACAAAATATCATTGTTCTCGAAGAGTAACAATAGTTTTTTAGAGATAATACTCCATTCCCATGTAAAAAACTGTAAAAATTGTTTACTCTTCTCATTTCTGTTAAATATTTATTTTTGGCTCGGCAGAACACAGTATAAATGAATTGACAATAATAAAAGAAACGCAGACGATTTTTCCAGCATTTACCCCCCACCCACCCACCCACCTACTTTTTTTTTTAAGAATAGTTTTTAGTTTTTCAGAAAAATAAAATAAACTGTGAGATTAACGCATATAATTCGAGGCAAGCGTAAGCACTGATCTATACCATATCTTTTAAGTTAAACTAGTATAAACTCTACTATAGTTTAAGAAATGTTATAAAATTAGCTTTTGTATTTTCTTTTCTTCTAACCATTTTATAATACGGACCTGGCGAATAATTAATTAAATGCGTACAAAGTTTGTAAGAACACGAAAATACTTTCTAAAGTTTACAGATCTATAAACTTAAATACACTATTTAAAGTAATTATGTAAAAATTACTAAAAAAGTTATTTAAAATTATTTTCTCCCAACTTCCATTTATTTTTGAGTAATGAAATAAATGAATGTAAAACATGAATCTTACAGAAAATCATTATTCTTGAAGAGAACAATAGTTTTTAGAGATAATAACCCATTCCCCATGTAAAAAAAAAAAAAAAAAAACTGTGAAAATTGCTCTCTTCTCACTGCTGTTAAATTCCTAATTTTCGCTCGACAGAATACAGCACAAATAGATTAATAATAATAAAAGAAACGCAGACAATATATCTAAAATTGAAAACCCCCCTTTAAAAAAAAAAAAAAAAAAAAGAATAGTTTTAGTTTTTCAGAAAAAAAAAATATACTGTGCGATTTACGCATATAATACGAAGCAAGCGCAAGCACTGATTTGGACCATGTCATTTAAGTCAAACTAGTATAAACTGTACCATACTTTAAGAAATGCTACAATATTTAGTTTTGTATTTTCTTTTCTACTAACAGTTTTATTTCACAAACCTGGCGAATAATTAATTAAGTGGGTGCAAAGTTTGTAAGAACATGAAAATACATTCTAAAGTTTAAATATCTATAAACTCAAAAACACTATTTAAAATGATTAAGTAAACGTTAAAAAGTTATTTAAAATTATTTTTTTCAAACTTCAATTTGCTTTTGAGTAATGAAATAAATGAATGTAAAACATGGAAATTTCTTGCAGAAAATCATTGTTCTCGGAAAGTAACAATAGTTTTTAGACTTAATAATCCTTTCTCTTGTTAAAAAAAAAAAAAAAAAAAAAAAAAAAAAAAACTGTGAAAATTGTTTATTTTTCTCATTTCTGTTGAATATTTATTTTTCGCTCGGCAGAACACGGCATAAATAAATTGATAGTAATAAAAAAAAAAACACAGACGTTATTTCCCGAATTTGACCCCCCACCCCTCTTTTTTTATAGTTTTTAGTTTTTCAGAAAAAAAAGTAAACTGTGAAATTTACGCATATAATTCGAAGCTAGCGTAAGATCTGATCTGGAGCATATATTTTAAGTTAAACTAGCATAAACTGTACCATAGTTTAAGAAATGTGACAAATTTAGCTTTCGTATTTTCTTTTCTACTAACCGTTTTATAGTACGCACCTGGCGAATAATTAATGAAATGTGTACAAAATTTGTAAGAGCACGAAAATACTTTCTAAAGTTTAAAGATCTATAACCTTAAATACATTATTTAAAGTAATTAAGTAAAAATTACAAAGTTATTTAAAATTTATTTTCTCCCAACTTCCATTTATTTTTGAGTAATGATATAAATGAATATAAAACATGAATCTTGCAAAAAATCATTATTCTTGAAGAGGAACAATACTTTTTAGAGATAATAATCCATTCCCATTAAAAAAAAAAAAAAAAAAAACTGTGAAAATTGCTCTCTTTTCACTGCTGTTAAATACCCATTTCTCGCTCGGCAGAATACAGCACAAATAAATTAATAATAATAAAAGAAATTCGGATAATATTTCTAAAATTGACACCTTTTTTTTTTTTTTTTTTTTTTTTTTTTTTTTTTGAAGAATAGTTTTTAGTTTTTCAGAAGAAAAAAATATACTGTGAGATTTACGCATATAATACGAGGCAAGCGTAAGCACTGATCTGGACCATGTCGTTTAAGTTAAAGTAGTATAAACTGTACCACAGTTTAAGAAATGCTCCAATATTTAGTTTTTGTATTTTCTTTTCTACTAACAGTTTTGTTATACAAACTTGGCGAATAAGTAATTAAATGGGTGCAAAGTGTGTAAGAGCACGAAAATACATTCTAAAGTTCAAACAGCTACGTATAAACTCCAAAACACTATTGAAAATAATTAAGTAAACGTTAAAAAGTTATTTAAAATTATTTTTTCCTAACTTCAATTTGCATTTGAGCAATGAAATAAATGAATGTAAAACATGGAAATATCTTGCAGAAAATCATTTTCTCGAAGAGTAACAATAGTTTTTATACTGAATAATCCTTTCTCGAGTAAAAAAAAAACTGTGAAAATTGTTTACTCTTCTCATTTCTGTTAAATATTTATTTTTCGCTCGGCAGAATACAGCACAAATAAATTGATAATAATAAAAGAAACGCAGACAATATTTCTAGAATTGAAACTTTTTTTTTTTTTTTTTTTTTTTTTTTTTCAGAAAAAAAAATAAACTGTGAAATTTACGCATATAATACGAGGCAAGAGTAAGCACTGATCTGGACCAGTCTTTTAAGTCAAACTAGTATAAACTCTACCATTGTTTAAGGAATGTTATAAAATTAGCTTTGGAATTTTCTTTTCTACTAACCACTTTATAATACGGACTTGGCAAATAATTAATTAAATGAGTGCGAAGTTTGTAAGAACTCGAAAATACGTTCTAAAGTTAAAGAGCTATAAATTAAAAAAAAACTATTTAAAATAATTAAGTAAAAGTTACAAAGTTATTTAAAATTATTTTTTCCTAATTTCTATTTTCTTTTGAGTAATGAAATAAATGACTGTAAAACATAGAAATTTGTTACAGAAAATCATTGTTCTCGAAGATTAACAATAGTTTTTAGAGATAATAATCTATTCCCATGTAAAAAGAAAAAAAAAATGTGAAAATAGTTTACTCTTCTCATTACTGTTAAATATGTGTTTTTCGCTCGGCAGAATACAGTACAAATAAATTGGTAATAATAAAAGAAATGCAGACGATATTTCTAGAATTGAAACTATTTTTTTTTTCTTTCGAAGAATAATTTTTTGTTTCTTCAGAAAGAAATAAACTGGGAATAAAGTTTATTTCTAATCATTTTTCAAAGAAATTGATATTTCTTCATCAAATTTCAAATAATAAAAGAAATGGCAAAAAATATGCACGAAATTTGGAATTTCCTTTCATAATTTCTTTCTTTTTTTGAAATTATTATGTTTTTCTTTTAGCAAAAGGTTTCATAAAATAAAAATAATTCTTTTTATAACTTTTCTCCTAAGGCAAATAATTAAAATCATGGACATGTTAGGACGCAGTGTTCTTTTTGTGGCATCTAGTAAAAATTAAATAATATGTATATTGTAACATAGTTAAAAGTTTATAGTGCTTGTACAAAATAATTAGTTACATGAATCTAAAAAGTTTGTAAGAACATGAAAATATTTCCTACCTTTAGGCTAATGTCAGACGAACGTCTTTTTGCACGCTTTTTTCCCTACATATCATCCCTTCACAATGCTAGCAGCATTGTGTAGGGATGATATATAGGGAAAAAAGAGTGCAAAAAGACGTTCGTCTGACATTAGCCTTAAACCGTTCTAAACCCAAATTTACAAATTCATTTTATATGCAAATGAGAGTTATTCAATTTTAATAACAAAAATTCTTTGCACGTATCTACATTTTATCTTTGATTATGACTTCATACGTCAAGTTATAAACTTTGTACTTTTAAAAAATTATCAGGATGCCAGTAAATAATTTTGCATGCAAATCAGAAAAAAAAATAATAATTCAATTATAATGTTTTCCACCCAAAGTCATCATTTGAATAACTAAGAAAATGATAAATAAGTAAAAGTTTATAAAAATACATAAAAATTTTCTAAATTTAATTTACTTCTGAAATACTGAATTAAAATAATGCAAAACGCAGAAATTTTTTCTCAGAAAATGTTAATCTTTCTTCTCGATGAGTAACAATTATTTACGGAGATAATATTTTTCACTCAAAATGTGAAAACTGTTTGCTTTTCACATTGGCACAAGAACTGATTTTTATGCTCGGTAATTTGCAACACATGAATGCTATAAATGTAATAATAAAAGAAACGCACACGATATTTAGAAAATGTAAGTCATATTTATTTGGATAAATACTTTTATATTTTGATTTAGAAATTGAAAAAAAGAATAGTTGCATCTAATGGTCCCTAAGAACAAAATTGCATTCGTGGCTGACATCCATTCCATACATTTAATCTTCTTTTTTTCGCATCAATGCTGCAAGAAGAGTGAGGCCAAAAAAGCGGGAATTGATTTAGCGCCTATTACTTGCATCGCTATCTATATCTGCTATTTGGAACTAAAATCGGGAATCGCAATTAAAAAGTCTCCTTACATAAACCTCCTGCAAAAATTTCTTTATTTCAAATGAAATTCAAATTTCAAATTAGTTGCTTAAAAGGCTCAAAGGGCAACATAGTGAAAAAGATTTGGCCTGATTAAAAGTACTGGTTAAAAGAGAGCCCAGAACTCAGTTATTAACAAGGTATAAAAAATATTATTTTTAGACGTTCCTTTGAATATTTATAAGATTGCAATTTTTGCGCAACTTAATTACGGAGTGAAAATAGCGCACTTCTTATTAATTATCATTTATTGAAGTATCATACGTAAGAATATAATTCTTCTTAATTTTAACTAACATCTTAAAGAATCCATTCAGCCTGATGTTTTCAGGATATTTCAACTTTCAAAATTCTTAATAACATGTATGACATGACATCGCGGTGCTTAAGGAGTGCCAACGCGGCGTGCAACGCCGCCGCGCGTAACCTCCAACTAAATATGAAAACGAACTAAGGATGAATTTCAAAACAATGCACGGCCTAAAAGTATAATTTGGAAGCTGTGGTGGAGTCCCGAGGGCCATTCCAGAGTTGTTAATAACATGTAAATATATGTAAATAAACTCTTTATTCGTATTAAATTTTTAAATAAACTCTTTATTTGTATTAAATTTTGCTTTGCTTATTTTCTGCTTTTAGTGTAATTTACTGTTTTATTAGTTTAGGAATTTTTAATTTTATTTCAGGGTAGGTTGCAAATTATTGACCTAATTATTAATTAAACCGAAACTCTTCATGGTCACCTATTGTCCCTGTGTGATTCATAAGACTTCTGGTACCACGAAATCACGCAACGCGTTTAATTTTAACTTAAGCAATTTAATTAATTCAACAGTAATTTAATTTTAAATTGCACTACTAGGGTCCAGAATCATAGTGTTCATTAACTATACGAATTTTCTCGGCATATATGCCTAATGAATTCCAATTTCCTAATTTTTTCTTTATGCTGGAATTAAATATTTTTCTTAGATTAATAAATTTTATTCTAATTTAATCGATGTGCATAAAGCGTTCCAGCACTATACTATATTTACTATCTCTAAGTCAAATAATTAAAATCATAGCCAAGTTAAGAAACAATTTTGTTTTTGTGCTACTTGGAAAAAAAAAATTAAATTTTTCTTGCAATACAATTTCCTTTCTGTAAAATAATTAACTATGAGTGTAAATTTGCATGAATATAGAAACATTTTATAAACTTTAAAGAGTTATAAACTTAAAATTACTATTTAAGTAATTAAGTAAATGTTGTATAAATAAAAGTTTTTATAAAAGTACTTAAAATTTTTCTAAGTTTGATTTTCCTCTCAGAGTTAAATTAAAACAATGCAAAACATTTCTTCGCAGAAAAAGTTAATCATTATTCTCGAATGTTCTCGATTAGTAACAATAGTTTACGGAAATTATTATGCTTTCTCAGATAAAGTAATTGCAAAAAATGTTTGTTTTTCTCGTTTGCCGTAAGTACTTATCTTTACGCTCTACAGAGTGTAGCAGAAAAAAGTGATATAATAGAAGAAGCGCAGGCGACATTTTGAAAATTCAAAACATTTTTTTCGTTAGAAGCGAATAGTTTTGTATGTTGATTGAGGAACTGAGAAAAAAACTAATTGCATCGAAAACATGAAATGTAGAAATAAACTGCGAAAGAATTATGTTTCTAAACTTATTTTAAAAGAATTGATGGAAGAAATTAAATTTCTTCATAAGTTTGAAATAATTAAAAATTTGAAAAAAAAAATAACCGCGGCACAAAATGTAGAACTTCATTTCATTTCTTTTTTTTTCTTTTAAGATTTAAAATCATTTTTGCTTTTCTTTTGTAAAATGTTGGAAAAATAAAGAGAAATATTCTTTCGGTGATACTAGTTCCGAAGTAAATAATAAAAATTAAGGGCCTATTTAGAATAAGAGTAATTTTTTGCAACACACTTGTGGATGGAGTTTGTATTTTTTTTAATGAAATTTTAAAGCTTTTTTTTTTTTTTTTTTTTTTTTTTTTTCCAGCGAGAAAAAGGTTACATACACTTGCCTAGTATTCCGTCTATTCAAGCACGTAATAATTAAACGTCGTGTTTTAAAAATTACATTGTACGGCGTTTTATGATAATAATGTTTTAGACGAAAAAAAAAAATAATATAATTATACAGAGTAAAGTAAAATACGCATATTGTTTTTCCCTGTAATAAAACAAAGTGGGTAAAACAGAATCAGTCTATAACTTCCCTTGAAGGGTAACTTTCATTGAACATGGCGAAAAGAGTCCATTTTTTTTTTTAAATGATGTAACAGAAAATGCGAAAACCTGCATAAAAAAAGCTTTATGTTTCATTTTCATCTTAGCAGATTTTGCTGCGTAATACTTTATATATATGTTAATTACTTACGATCTATACTATAATAATGAAAGAAATGGAGACAATTTTGAGAAAATCAAGCAATTTCTTCTTTCAAGCAATTTGCATATAACCATGAAACCGATGGAACCTAGTTTCTAAACTTACCTGAAATAAATTAATGAATGGAATTTTTTTATATTTGAAGTAATTAAAAGCTTGCGACAAAAGAAAAAATTAAAGAAAAAATAAAGAAACATATCTGCCAAAAAATGAAAACTTCATTTCATAGTTTACTCTTTTCTTTCACTCTGGAATCATTAAAACTTTCGTTTGGCATTTTTAAAAATTATTTTTCTAATACTACCTCTGATGGAAAATAATTAAGCTCCTTCTCGTATTACAATATGTATTAGAATTTTTTTTATATATATCAACTAGTAAAAATAAAATATTAGGCTTTTGCGACACAGCTTCACTCCTTTATAATGTTTAAAAGTTGTTTTATTCTTTTAATTCTTGGAAAGATAGAATATTAAAATAATAAAGTTAAAAAAAAAAAAAACATTTTTTTTAAAGAAAATAAGATTATAGTCGAATAATTTTCTACATCTTTTCATGTACTTAAACTAAACAAAGAATATTTAAAAATATTTTCTGATGCAAAACGTAAAAACGAAAAAGAAAAGTGCTCTTTTAAACTGATGGCATTGAGCTCACAGGCTATTCACACTAATTGTATATTATACGATTATTTAAAAAAAAATAATACACGTCAATAAATAAATAAATAAATAAAAACATTTGGCTAAATTAAGGGGAATTAGCTCCCCCATTTCCCCCTTTATACTTAACCAATAAAACCCAAATCTAATCAGGGAAGCGCCTTATCAGAATAAACCGATATACCAAATTTGAAGCGAATCGGATAATTGTGCATGAAAAACCCATTTATCTAAATTAAATGGTGGAATTAGCCCCTCGTGAAACCTCCATACTTAACCAATGAACCTCTAAATCTAATCAGGGAAGTGCCTTATCAGAATGAACCTATATACAAAATTTGAAGCAAATCGTATATTTCTATAAAGAGTTATCGCGTTACGTACATACATACGCACGTACATATAGAACTTGAGGGCACATTAGCTCTCAGGCTTTAATGGCCTCTGAGCTAAAAAATACATTCTATTTTGTGAAACCACTTTTAGGGGGGTCCGGAACACATTTTCAAAATATTTTTATTTATTGAGTTAAAATTTTGAAACTTTTTGTGATGGTTAACCATATCATTTGTAAACAAAATCGCATGATAAAACTTGTCATAATTAAAAAAAAATTAATTTTAAATTTTGTTAAAAAAGTGGGGTAGTTTAAAATCGTTATAACTCGAAATATTATTTATAGAATTTCAATATTTCTTCATTTAAATAAACAGAAATATATAAATTTTAATTTAGAGCCAGCATTTTCAAAAATATTAATTTTTAAAAAAATTAAAAATATTTAACGAAAAAAATTACAAGAAAAAGTGGTGCAACTTTTTTTAAAAAAAATCATATTTTCAAAAGTAAATATTTTTTTCAAATATGCTGGCTCAAAAGTAAAGTAAAATAATTGAAAAAGATATGTTCCGAGTTTCAACTCTGTATCTTTAACGGTTCTCGAGTTATAAAAATTTAAATATGAGAAATGGTGAAATAACTTATCATGAAGAAAAACGCAATTTCACAAGAACTCGTTTCCTTGACAACCATACCTTGAAAGGCAGATTTTGAAAACAAACCAAAACGAAAAAAATTAATATTTCCTGTTCTAATTAAGATAGAAACATGATTTAAACATCATTTTAAGCAGAAAACGGCAGAGAAATTTTTAATCCAATAAAAAAAAGAATTGAAAATTTGAAGATTTTTGTGTCTCGGACCCCCTTAAAGCAAATAACAACGTACATAAAAGAAGGTAATACATTGTACAAAAAAAAGACTCATGTTTCGTAATCTAGGAAAATATAACATGATCAGGAATGTAAATACACAATAACGTTTTCCGAGTTAACTACGACTAAAAACGACTAACAATTCCTAAAAGCGTTCTTTATCAAATAAAATCATAGGACGAAACGCAATTTTTCACCTTGATTCAAACATAAAATATATAATGTGAACTTTAAAAAGTTCACTGTCTTACTTAAAAGGCGACTAAAATAATGAAAAAGATGTTACAAGTTAAAAATATACATTTTATTTTAAACTTCAAAATGTATATTTTTAACATCTAATAACATCTTTTTCATTATTTTAGTCGCCTTTTAAGTAAGACAGTGAACTTTTTAAAGTTCACATTATATATTTTATGCGTTCTTTATCTTTAGAAATCTCAGAAACCAATGTCTTTGCGAGATTTATAGAAGCATTTATAAAAACAGTTTCTTTCGAGTTCTGTTTTCGAAAATGTTTCCGAGTCGTTTTAATAGTGTATTAATCAGTTTTCTCAACCCGGAATACACGTGTTTCGTATATTTTCAATTCTCAGCTAAGCATATTTATGTTAAGTAAAAATGTTTGACAGATAAACATAATAAATTAACAACATTAATATTAACATTAACATTAATATTATTTTGTTATTTTTTCATGCATAAATTAAATTACTCAGCTGAAAATATTTAATTAAGAATTTGTAGTATCCTAAAAACTGATGTTCTGGTTTACTACAATTCCATAAATTAAGAAGCGTTTATAATAATTGAGGACTTTAAGTTGTAAAATCGAATACTAAAGAAAAATAGACATTGGGGGGGGGGGCACCCTAATACTCATCCATCATGGATATACATAATATAAAATATGAAAATAAAACATTTAATTTCAAACCTCTATCTCAATTTGTTCGGTAGATAGAGTGTTTACAAGCATGGCTTGATGACGTTATAAACTTTAAATGCTCTGTTACTGAATTGCGTAAAAGAAACATCCTTTTAACTCCTAAAATAATATTCATATTAACTAGCAGCTTACTGTGTCGAATTAAGCGTCTCATTTCGAATTAAAATATATCTTAGAATTGAAATTTGAATGAAATACAGGGTCATGAAAAATCGAAGAATATGGAAAATATTATTACATATATCTCGGCAATTAATTATCCGATCGACTTCATTCTTTATGCAAAATTTATGTCTTTTATATTCACTCTTTAAAATAAATAATTTCGAAAATTTTTATATACCTTTTACCAGAACGAACATTTCGAGAGTCCGAAAAAAATAGTTCCGGATAATCGAGGTTATTTAAATTCAATAGGCTTCTTATCATTCTTACATACTAAGTACACACCAAATTTCAAGTCTTTATCTCATTTTGCTCGAGAGATAGAGCGTTTACAGACACACAGACAGACAGACGGACGGCAATTTTTTTTCTAATAATATGTTTTTCGGAATCTTCAGTGTCTGAAACGTGTAACTCCGTCAAAAATTTGTTTTCGATTTTGAAAACGATTACAAGACTTACCCTATACAACGTATAATGGGTAAGTAATAGATGTTGCTATCCAACGTATACTTTTGGGATGATAGAATTAAAAAAGAATCGCATATCATTATTTATTCCCCATTTCGAAATTAAATTTTTCCTTTCGCAATTATAAATTTATCCAAAACGTCTTTTCCATTCTAAAATATATCATTTTTATTCTCTTTCGGTCTTAACAAATTATATTCACTTTAAGTTCTTAGTCTCACTCCAGCCGTTAATAAAATAAATCAAAAACAAAGCTACTTTCTCATCCAAAAATCATTACTGTGCAATGCATACTTTACTTTCTGTTATCGAATATACACTGCTGGCCATCTAAAATGCAACACCAAGAAAGATAAGAGATATCAACGCCAAATTTATTTTAGAGATTACACATAGTATCAGTGTTAATTGCTTCCAAAGACAGCCTTCTTTGAAATGAGATAGACGGGAAAATCAGTAAGAACTGTTTACCCACCCCCCCCCCGTCTTTCAATAACCGCTGCTATACACCGCGGTGTATAGTGAAAGAGACTTTGGATGTGTTGTTAGGGGGTGGCATCCCACGCTGCCTCCACACATAGACAAAGTTCATCTGGTGTACTCGAGGATGCGGCATTCCGAGCTAGGTGTTCTCCAATCATTGACCAGAAATACTCGATTGGGGATAGATCTGGTGAACAGGTAAGCCAGGGATCAATAGAATATGGTGAGCTAAGAAGAAAGCTTGAACATTGCATGCAACATGGGGTCGCGAATTGTCTTGTTGAAACGTGGCCGCAGGCAAGCCCTGAAGGTAAGCGAGGAGAACAGGCTGCAAAACCGCAGAGATATAGCGCTGCTTGGTATGTGTACCGTTAATGCGTACTAGGGGGGGGGGGTGCGGGAGTTGAATCCAATACGCCCTACACCATAACACCGGGTGCAAGACCAGTGTGACGATGCATAATATAGCAGTTGAGAAGCCTCTCCCCATGGTGTCTCCAAACTCTAATTCGACCATCGTGATACTGCAGGCAGAAGCGTGATTCATCCGAAAACACAATGTTATGCCATTCGGTTGTCCACCTCTGCCGTTCAGTGCACCATTATAAATACAAGAGCCTGTGGTTTAATATCAAAGACATGCGAAGCAATGGACGCCTAGCGGACATTCCACTGTACTGCAAACGACGCCAAACTGTTTGTGCGGACACCGATTGTTGTGTTAGAGACTGCATTCGTTGTGTTATGGTTTCGGATGTACCATGCGCACAATACTCCTGTCTTCCCGTGGAGTGGTGTGACGAGGCGGTTGCAATGGCTCCTTTCGGTCTGTCGTTCCCTTCTGCATCCACCGATTTTGCTTGGCTACGTCTGATACGATGACCAATTTCTCGGAAGTTTAATCCGCAATCTCTGTATGCAACGATTCTGCCGTGGTCGAAATCAGAAATGTGCTCGAAGGTGCTCGTGTTTTTTCTACGAGGCACACTGAATCTGTACACACAAAAAATCGCACGAGAAAAAAATTCACGTTCTTCAAAACGACAATCTTTCTTTTCTTTATATACAGATTGTAAAAAGCGCTGCAGTCGCCCACAATGTGCGCGAGCGCTAAAATCGTATTCATTTGCATATCCTATCGAGGTGTATGCATGGTGTAAATTTCACTCTGTTTGGTTCTGGTGCTCATGGTGTTGCATTTTGGACGGCCAGCAGTGTATAAAAAAAGATATTCTTTGACCCTGTGCTCCTTTGCAGCTGTAAGTTAAACACTTTATTAATGCTCAGATTGGCAGTCAATACAAATTATTTTTTCTTTTCTAAAAGGTGTTCTGTATTTATGATAAAGAAGGCGACAGGAATGCAGTAATGCCTAAGTGGTTACTCCTAAAAACAACTTCTCCATTTTCTCAACTTCGGCATCATTCGATGCCGAACGTTAAAATTTCGGTTACGTCAGCTAATGAATCGCTGAGCTGTTTTAGAATTCAAAATTTAAGTTAAGCGACGTATTCTTTGGGGTTATAATTGCCCAATGTCCAAACCTTTTGTGACTCCGATAAACTTACAATCAAATCTGATAGGTAGTCATAATTCTATCTCTGACTGCGCTACTGAAAAGATGTAGAGCAGTCCTTGTCTCTTGTACAGGGGTTGACTGCGCGGCAAAATTGATTGCTAGCTTATCTTTAATAAAAATGCCACATGCATATCTTGGACTTTTTTACTGAATCTCCCGGCCTGACTTCTTGCATATACGTAAAGTACTTAAAACTGATGTGGCTGATTTTATATAGTTAAGTTACACTCTAAAATTGGGAGGAGTGAAAAGTTTACTCTTTGAAAGAGTGCCAGGCATTTTCACGCTGTTTGGAGAGAATTTTGTAAAAATAAACTCCTTAAAGAGTGGAATTTTCCACTCTCTAGAAAGGAGTGAAATGTCCCACGCCGTTATCGGGAGTGAATTAGTCACTCCTAAAAGAGTGACTTACGTATGCATTGCTTATTAACCAATCAGAACAGCAAGGCGACATTGCCCTTGTAATATAAGAAAAATGATCACTTTTTCGTCCGCCATCTTAGAATTAACAGATTAGGATATCATTAAAATGACTCTTTATGGAACACATAAGGTAAGTCTTATTTAATTTTAACCATTTATTCGTGTAGATATGTTAAGGTTATGAGCTAAATAGTTGTATGTTGTATAGAAAAAGATTGATCGTGGGGTGTTCTCCTGATTTCTCTTCCTAGAAAAGTGATGTCTATTATATTTCTTCATGTAGCGGTTTGAAATATACAGTAAACTCTGCTTAAGACGGAGTCGATCGGGAACGAGGAAATTTTCCGTAGTAGACAATAATCCGCCTTAGACAAATTTTACTCTACGTCTATGGATTCGCAGGTACTTGAAAATCTTTCCGAGTTAGACAGATTTCCGTCTTACACAGAGTCCGCCTTAAAGAGAGTTTACTGTAATTGTTTTAACAATTGAATAGCACACAATGCTTAGCAAAAAATAATCAAAATTTTATTAGTTCGGCCAATGTGAATAAAAAAAGTCCTTCCGGAAAGTCCCGGGAGGGAGAGGTAGCTTTCATATTCTTTATTTTTAAAAAGCCAGCTTATAGTATTCAAACACACGCAGCTCAATTTAGTGGAAACCTATTATAGAAGATTCAATACTAATTTTTATCAATACTAAATGAATGAGAATTTCGCGAAATTAGTCAGCTTTATCCAAGCTGCTTTTATTTAAAGTAACTTATATTTGGTTGCCAAATTCGGCGATATCTTGAAGAGCCTGCCATTTTAAGACAATATGGTGTATGAGGCTAACCAGTGAACTTGGTCGAGACCTTAGTAATTCCTGTGCACATACTCACTCACATCGGAATCGGTTAATATATACGAGTGCTGTCGAAGGCAAACAATAGGATTTTGCAAAATGTCACCCACATTAGAAATTCTAACTGCTGTATCTGAGCCATTTTTTAAGATAAAGACAAAACAAAAAATGCTCCGTAATCCTTATATCAAGATCAAATACTGAAGAAAGAAACCTTATTCAATTTCAAAATTTTTTGCACCTTACTTTAAATATAATTTTTTTTAATTTAATAGCCGCCATTTTGAAACAAGATGGCGGATGAAGCTGGCCAGCAAACTTGGTCGAGACATTGTTATATACTATCCACATGCCTTCTTACATCCAAATAGGTTAAATACGTGTGTTATCGCGTGACAAATATCAGATCGTTTCAAAATGTCCGACATGCTAGAAATTCAAAGTGCTATAACTCAACTATTTTTTAAGATATAGACGAAACAGAAACTGCTACGGAATCTTTGTATCAAGGTCAAACACATAAAAAAAATCTTTTTCATTTTCCAATTTTTTGGTACTTTATTTTAAATTTTAAATTCATTTTTTTTAATGGCAGCCCTTTTGAAACAAGATGGCGAATGAAGCTGGCCAACGAACTCGGTCGAGACATTGGTATGTACTATGTACACGCCAAGTTACATCCAAATCAGTTCATAAATACGCCTGTTATCGCGTGACTAAAATCAGGTCGTTTCAAAATGTCAGCCACAATAGAAATTCAAAATGCTATAACTCAGCCATTTTTTTAGATATAGACGAAACAAAAACTGTTCCAGAATCTTTATATTAAGATCAAACAAATAAGAAAAATATCTTTTTCATTTTTCAAAATTTTGGTATCTCATTTTAAATTTTAAATTAAAAAAAATTAAATTGCCGCCATTTTGAAACAAGATGGCGGATGAAGCTGGCCAACGAACATTGGTATGTACTATGTACACACCAAGTTACATCCAAATCAGTTCATTTTTATACATACAGTTCTATATTATAGGTTTGTGGCATCCATTTTTATTGTCAACATTCACAATAATGCGGTTTTTGATGATGGTCGGTAATGTTTAATATATATATATATATATATATATATATCAACATTTGAACGGAGGGTGGTTTCGGGGTCTGGGGGTCATGATCGATGAAAATATACCAAAATGTTTTGAAATTGCTTTCCTCCGAACGACTGCAATAGGTAGCTTTTTGTAATGAAAGCTACCTAAAAAAATTAGTGTAAATATTTTATTCTTCCCATTCAATACTGTGATCCGACTTTTGCCATCAATTGGAAAAAAAAAAGTTTTATCTGCTTCGTTTGCAAGGCTGACTCAGAAGATATCTGGATTATTTCAATTCATTGCAGACACGATGTAAACACTAATTTGCATTTCTATGAGATTTTTGTTGTTGTTGTTGTTGTTTATTATTGATTTCTAAAGGCGACAACTTAGACTTAAAGTATACACTTATAGTATTTATCATCATTATTATTGTTTCGGAGTTAAATATGATATTTGATGAGTATGACATTACGAAAAGGTTGGTATATTAATTTTCTTTAATTGTGTATTTAAGCCTTTTTCTGCTGTTTATGATTTTAAAATTTCGAGACAGTAATATAAAAAAAAATTAATTATAGACATTCTGCATCTCTTATTAAATTTGCTTATATTTTAAACTCATTTTCTACATTTTTGATACACTTAATTTTTGGCACTAAAAAATAAAACATATCTAACAAGGAGAGGGCCAACCTTGTTAATCACAGATTTTGATTATTTTAATATATGTTGTAGGGTAGACAACCCTTAGTGTCAGGTTCAACGGATTTTATCCAATGCCCTTTAGTTCTTGAAAAACCGGGGGGTCTAATATTAGTACACAACTTAAATACTTACTTCGCAGCCAAAATTATAGGTTAGTCGTAACTCAGTTGGCATGGCGTTTGCCAGCTGATCCGAGGGTCCGGGATCGATACCCGAATGCGCTACATTTGTTTTTCTCATTTTTTGTTTTATAAATATAGTTGTAATTATAATTTAATAATTTCAATTAAAAATTTTAACATCATACATTAATTGTGTCGTCTAGTTGCAAAACCGGCCATCTCCAAAAAATAAAATTTTGAGAAAAAGCTGATTTTTTACCACACTTAGCCAAATAAAGTTTGGAACCAAAACTCTTCAGTTTTATAGTCATTAGGGCAGTATATTTGAAAACGCGAAATAAGGTGGCAGGGGTACATGAAGGGAAGGTGTTATTTATGTCTTTGTTTTGGATTTGGCCGCCTTTGCAACTTACTTTGGAGTTGGCCGGTTTTGCAACAAACCAGAAATTAATTTTAGCTAAATTTAATTTGACATTGAGTTTTTAGGGTTGAAAATATACAAAAATGTTTTGTTCAACTTTATGTTATTTAACAAAAAGAACTTTAGGAAAGTTATTAACGTAAAACGACCTTTACATAGTTACTGATTGTTAAAACTGACTAACAGTTAAAACTAACTGACTAGCTGTTAAAACTGATTTAAATTTCAATAAACAAATGATTTAAATGACATAATATTATTTTAAATAAAATTATTAAATTTTAAAAACTTAAACCAAAATCATACTATGTACATGTGCATACAATTTCAAACTTTAGTGGTCTCATCGTTTTCGATAGTCTCACAAATTTCGTCATGATGGTCCATCCATGCGTCTTTTTCTTCATCATCTTTGCTTTCTGCTTTTTAAGCAGCTGATGCCAATATATTTTTGTAAAAAATAACCGCTTGCCAGCATCCCAATTTGGTCCGAAATATTTCGTCAGTAAGTTATGGACATCTGGAAGTTTTAGAGGCTTCACCACGGTATCCGGAGCCACGTCCTCGAGCTTGCTGTTCATAATACTTCTCTTACTCTTGACAACAGACTTTCTGACTTCTACCTCAGATTTGTAGAAGACCTCCCCTTGCACCAACTGCTTATTTTTTATATTCTGTAATGGAATTTATTTTCGTAGGAGCAAATTTGAAATGCCACAGTGCAGGTGGTTTGGGGAAGAAATTGTTGGTCTTCTTCCAATCATGGTCGGTCTTCTTCCAATCATGGTCGGTCTCTTCCCGACTTGAAAACTGTTCCATATTCAGATAAAATTTCTTCATACTTTACGGGCTGAATCACGGACTCGATTTTCTTCAATCTCCTTTCAATTTGAGCTGAAACACGGTCTGGAAGGATAAAAGAATACTGAATCAACGTAGGCAAGTTATTAGATTAATAAAATATTGTGGCATCATGATAATTAATTAATCAAAATATGTTAACTATGATGTTATTATGTTATCAATTAATTATGCATTATATTATCCCCAGGGCGGATTACCCATAATGCAACTTAGGCTATGGCCAAGGGGCATACGTTAGGTAGGGTTCGCAAATTTAAGAACTTTAAAGTTTTTTTAATTTAATGAAATAAGAACAATTTAAAATTTTAACGAAAAGTGTTAAATAAAAAATTAATTTGTAATAATTACATTTAAAACAATTTTTCTACTTCTCGATACACCAACACAAAATTCTCTCAGATTTTAAGTGTAACAAAGGCCCATTCATTTCCAATCTACAATCCTCAAAATACTAAAATTTATAAAGCAAAATTTAAATGTATTATTAATTAATTAAATAGATTAAAAAATTCTAAATTTGTCAACGAAAATTCACCTATAGTTGTATGAAGGGCGGGAAAGTATTTTGGCCTAGGGCGTCAAAAAATGATACCCCCCCCCCCCCTGGTTATCAAAAGGTGTACAGTACCTTTGAATTTTGGGTTTTCTCCTTTACCACGTCGTAGATCCACTTTGCCGCTTCCTTGGTTGATTAGTAGACACTTCTTCCAGAAACACTTCCGTAGTCGGAGAAAACACGAAGCTAAATTATTAGAAAATTTGTATGCACCAAGGGAGAGCACTCACAGGCGAGAGAAAACACGATAACGTTAATCTAATCAACAAGTGAGAAGTTATTGTGTGGTTGAGCAGAAGCGTCAGCTAGCGGATATGGAGATGGCCGGTTTTGAAACTCACCGGCTGAAGGATTTGGCCGCTTTTGCACCACATCGTGATTTTCAAACGCATATAACACAGGGATTGACAGGTTTTTGCATGGTTTATCGTTTCCAGATTATAGACACCTTTACTTAGAACTAAAAAAACTGAAAAAACACATTTTCAATTTTTGAGGAGTTGGCCGGTTTTGCAACTAGACGATACAATTATAATGTTAACAAACTTAAATTTATCATTTCTTATTAGTAAACTATTATTTCTCATCCATTACATAGGTTTAAAAAGAAATTGGATCTATTATTGAATGATAGAAATTCCAAAATCGTGACAACTTCTGTTGTGGTGCCATCTAGTTATGATAAAAAGAAGGAATATTCAAGTAAAATAAAAATAAAAGTAGAAAGAAGATAAAGGGAAAAGCAAAATAATTGAAAGCGCAATCATACTTATTACAAATTTAAAAATTTTTAATATGCAAAAAATCGGTTGTAATTTAATTCTGATGCTAATTTTCAATATAATTATGCTTGTTACTTTAAAAACAGAATAGTATTATCACATTGACTTTCTTTGTAAACCAATGCGTAAACGATGTTTCTTTAAAATCACGAATTGACACAATTTCTCAATATCATTGCATAGATAAAGAATATATGAAATACATTTTAAAAGTGATTTTTTTTTTAAATAACAGTTTTATGGTGTTTTATTACAACTGTTTAGTTAAAAGTAAAAAAATTAAATAGGTTAAAATTATAATTGATATACAATATTAAAAATTTTAATTGACAATGAGATTATTAAGTTATACTTACAAATAAATTTATAAAACAAATAATGAGAAAACAAATGTAGCGTATTCAGGTATCGAACCCGGGCCCGCGAATCAGCCGGTAAACACCATACCAACTGAGCTACGACTAACCTATCATTGTTGTTGCAAAGTAAGTATTTAAGTTGTCTACTAATATTAGACACCCCCCTCCCCCCGGTTTCTCAAGAACTAAGGAGCATTGAATAAAATCCGTTGAACCTGATACTAAGGGGCTTCTATCCTACAACATATATTAAAATAATCAAAATCTGTGATTAACAAGGTTGGCCCTCTCCTTGTAAGTATTGAAATAAAATGTTTTTATGCCTGTTTTGAAGTTTATCAGTAAGACTGCTTTAGTATATATTTTAAAAAGTTCATATTTACTTAAATAATGTAGGACTGAATATTTTTTTAAAAGAGATTAATAATTACTTGTTTACATTAAAATGTTTTTCAAACAATGAGAACATTGCGTATGAAGTCATTTACTTTATTTTTATTAAAATTCTTACAGATACAAATAAATGTAATGTCTTTATTTTTATATTTATTTTTTTCTATTTTCTAGGCCAATCTTTTCCTATGATACAGATAAAATCTATTTTGCTCAAATTCACAAAATACAATATCTACAGGAATACAAAATTTAAATTAAATATGGCTTTCCGAGTCGTTTCATTGATAAGTATTGTATTAATTTCATTTTTCAGCAATAATGGTCGAAAATTAAAAATCATGATTAAGTTAAGGAATATGTTTAAAAGGAAAAATATATACATACTCCAGAGACCTTAAAATTTAGACTCCATGTTCATATTAAACAAATCACAGCGGACAGCGATAAAAAAAAAAAAAAAAATACGCATTCTTAATATTTAAATCATGCTTAGAACTCATTTAAAAAATATGTGAGTTTATAAACATTGTTTTTTAAGTGGAAAAATTAAAAATATTTTATAACATTTTTATAACAATAATTTATAACAATAGCATTTTTACATTGCTATTTTTGGGGATTTATTTTCACGTAAAAAGTAGGGTAAAAAGATAGAAATTTATATTTAAAACAAAAATTAAAATGAAATCAAGCATTGTTAAACATATAACATCCACCTATTAAGGGTGTATTCCGATCCAAACTGCTTATTTTCCGATTCATTTTTAAATTCATTTTTGCTCTCAAACGCATGAAACTAAAAAATACTCTTATTTAGAAACTACATAATGTGCCGTGCTTCTCAATTTTTTGATAAATGCAGAAAATATTATAAAAAATGCTGTCAAAATCGGCGTTTTGAACCGAAATTTCCGGAAGCGGGAGATCTTGGGATGAAAAAGATGGTCATACTGAGAAAATAATTGCTTAAAAATCAAATTCTAATTAATTGAGCGAAAAATGAAATCACACGGCACCTTATACAACTCTTCAAAAATCACCCCAGCAAGTTTCATGTTTTTACTTTTAAAAATGAGTCTGAAAATGTCTCAGAAAATTTCGAGCTGTTGAGGGTGGAAAAATATTTTTTCGAATACACCCTTAAAAAGTTATTTATAAAACTCTAAAAGAAATATTTTTATAGGGCATGCAATAAAAGCAAACACAGAGGAAGATTGGAACAAAATATATTAGTTTATTTCTGACATTAATCTAATTTAAATTCACGTGTAACGTTAACTGAATTTTTCCTTAAAAGTTCAATTAATGTTTCAAACTGTGAATTAAATAAATATTGCTAATAAAGTATTTTATTCCAATCTTTACCAAGCTTGTGTCTCTTTTCATGCTGTAAAATATGTGATTCTTTTAAAATGCCCATAAAAGCAAAATTAAAAAAAGAATTAACTCCTTAAAAAATGAACATTCACTCCTACCAGGGGTGAAAAACCGCACTCCTTTAGCAAGAGTGAATAGTCACTCCTCCAAAAGAGTGATTATCCACCTCTGTTTAGAGTGAATATTCACTTCCCAGAAGTGAAAAACCGCACTCCTTTAGCAAGAGTGATTATTCACCCCTGTTTAGAGTGAATATTCACTTCCCAGGAGTGACTATTCACACTTTCAGAGAGTCCAAATTTTCACTTTTGCTCAGAGAGAATAGTCACTCTAAAGAGATTGGGCATAATTTGACTCTGCGATAGAGTGACTATTCACTCCTCCGGTGTGAATAGTCACTCCTTTTTATTTAGGGTGTAACAACTTAAAATTTAAATCGACATATCTTTAAAAGGATAAAAATAATATTCAGTACAGCTTTATTCATAAATTTAAAGATAATTTAAAAATAAAGAAACATGAATAAAATAAAACTCAGCATTTCGGTTTAATCTTCAAAACCATCTTCAGGAGTAAAGTTTTCTAAAAACACAAATCAGCAGGAAACAACGTACATGCTAAATCGTTAAAAATTATATTCAAACATATATTATACATGCTTCAATTACATATGTTCAATTATATTTGTTTGAATATAGTTTCTGACGATGTAGCATGTAGATTGTTTCCTGTCGACTTGTGTTTTTAGAAAATTTTACTGCTGAAGATGGTTTTGGAGATTAAACCGAAACGTTGAGTTTTATATTATTCATGTGTTTTTATTTTTACATCGTCTTTAAATTTATGAATAAAGTATACGTTGGATAGCAATTTCTATTTTGTTTATTAAGAAACATTTATCTCCTTTCTACAGTGTAGTTAGAAAGGCTCACACTTCCCGCCCACTATAGTTTCAGAAAAAATTTTCTTATTCTAAAATGTTTATAAGACTATCATAATTTTTTATACTGAATAAATTATAACTAATTAATTTGTTATATATGTTTAAAAAATTTAATTTTAATTTTTCCAAAAAATATTTAACGCTGTAACATTACAATATTGTAAATGTACGTTTCAGCTGTGCAAGTGTTCATTTAATCATTAATTTTACTAGGTTTAATTGTCAAAATTCATATGTTATGTTACCCAATTCAAAACTATATTAAATTTTGCATTTTTCTTTCTCCCCCCACCCCCCTACCCCCTTTTTTTTTTTTTTTTACTTTTTTTTTTTTTTTTTTTTTTTTTTTTTTTTTTTTTTTTTTTACTTTTTCATAATTTGTTGGTGATGGAAACTTTTTTTATTTTTTGTTTTCATTATTTTCTCTAAAATGTAAAAATTACCACTTATTTCATGTGGAACAGATAACTTTTTCAACAGTGTAATTAAAATAATGGTCGTATAAGGGATACGTTGTCATTTTTATACCACATTTAAAAATATAATATTAAGTTTTTCAAACAAAATTGCACTTATGTATAATACTTAAATTTATTATTTTTATTTTTAAAAAGATAGAACAGTAAAACCAAAATTTAATAGAAAGCATACTTTTTTTTTTTTTTTTTTTTTTTTTCAAAAATAATATACCAGCACAAAATATTCTATTTATTTACAATCTATTCCTGCATTTAATATAGTTAAGCGTGGCATTTTAAAAAATGATGTATTTTATGACATATTATGATCATATATTTTTGTATGAAAAATTTTAATATAATTATAGCTAAAGTTTAATAGTGAAATAATAAGCTTTGAAAAACTTTTAAAATACTTCTCAGTAATATAATGCTTCATTTATTTTTCTTTCATTACGGCTAGTAAAATACACATTAACTCTTTTTGCTGTAAAAAATAAATAGAAAAAAAATCAAAATATATTTACAGATACTTATATCGTTTAACATCTTTTAAAATATCGCTATTTTTAAAAGTTACACAAAATGTTTAAAAACATTCAAAAAATATAAAGAAAATATTGGTTATAGCTTCTCGGTTTATTAAAATACGAACATTTTTTAATTTATTTTTTTTTTATTTATTTTTTTTTTGTGTAACTTATAGCATATCATTTATTAAAAGTAATTTTATAGTGTTATTTTAAGCAAAGTTCTTAAGTGTAAAAAATGCTGAAAAATAGGGAAAAAACTATTTGTGAACAAATAAATTAAACTCTTATTCATGTTAGTAACAATTTTTTTAAATGTCACTTATTGAAAGTAAAATGATGCTTTTTTAGCAACAAAATTGCACTTTAAAAAGCCTTTAAAAGAAAAAAAACTTTAGTTTGTAAACAATTTTTTTTTTATTTTTATTTTTTTTAAGGGTGAATAAGGTTTTACTTACATAGTATATTCCGTCTATTCATATGTGTGATAGTTAAAAGTTGTAGGTTCGTTATAATATTTTGCATGGCGTTTTGGAGTAAAATATTTTTAGAATAATGTTGAGTGGTTACATATAATTATATTGAATGAAATGAATACTAAGCTTTAAAAAACAATTCAGTTTTTAATTATTTATTTACTAATAAAACATTTTATTCCTTTATTATTATTATTATGATGTGTAATAAATAATTTTTTTTCCCGCAGAATTAAAAAAAAAAAAAGCATTATAAAATAAATGCAAAAATGGATTATTTTTATAGCTATTTAGATCAGTAATCTCTTTTTAAAAAAGACTGATTTAAAAAATGAAAATACATCTATAAATATTAAAATAATAATAACAATAATAATTATTAAAATAATAATTATTATTATTACTAAAATGATAATAAGATTATAATAATAACAATCAAAAAGTAGGTTAAAGGACTTTAGTTTATCAGAAATTGTATATATTTTTTAGATCAATTTCTTTTTGAATAACATTTGAACTTATTATTATATTACAGCTATTTTCAATGTACTCGTATACTATTTTTACTAAAGATTTTACCATATGGAAGAGACATAAGAAAACTTAATTCAAGTATAGTTTTCTCTCCCTTTTAATACCTATGCATTCATCTACTTTTTTAAACTTGTTTTATAATATAATTGCAATAATCCTAGTAACGAAATCCTAAAGTTTTGCTTGAAAACCTTTTCAATTACTTTGATTTATAAAAACTGCCCAATGTAATAAAATCTTATGGTTTATTTGTGCTTATACTCAGATATAAATTGTGTCTTTATTAATAAAAGCTCCCAGACCTAAAATGTAACTCAATACATACATCTCACGGTTGTCCCCCCCCCCCCCCTCCCTTCTTGCCAAGGTGTAAAAAATGACAAAAAGTGCCAAAAACTTCATGAAAAATAAAAGAATTTTGACCTAAAGCTGTTCTCAATCAGTTAAGAAAAGCATACATTTTAGTCATCTAAGTGCTTTATCAATTCAAGATATGAAAATAGATGGCAAAATAGGTAGGAAATTTGTTTTCGTAGAAATTTAACTATACATCCACTGAAAGGGTTTTCAGGGCTCCTGTAAGTCAAATTTATGTCCTTAGTATTTTTTAAACAAAACTATTTTAAGGACGTTAATGAAACCAAGTTTAATTTCAGCGATTAAATAATTAAAAAAAATAAATTATGAATTAAATCAATTTATATTGGGTGGGCGGAGAGATCAAATTATTGGGTGCGCCCGCGCCCCATGGACCCATATAAATTGGCACCACTGTTCTCAAATCCAAAAGGGCAACTTTATGCCATAAGTTTCAATTTATTTTTGTTCGGAAATACATGAAACTAGCAGGTGTTGTTGTTCAGAAACTATCTAATCGAAATATTTTTTTCGTTTTTTTGCAAACGCAATAGATCTTTCAGAAAGTAGTTTCAAAGTGAACGTTTTGAACCGAATTTTAGCGCGAAAGTTGACTAACCACTCAAGAAAGGGTGAAGAACGCGTTTGTCACATTATCAAATACGCCTATAACTCAATAGGTAATTTATTTAGAAAAAATAGAAAACACAGCTCGATTCCAAATCGCTTCCATAGTCCGATATTATATCTTTCCGTTAGCAAATGAATTTATAAATGTGTCAAAACGAATTGCGCTTGTTGAGCTGAGTAGTTGAGCCTTAAGGCTGTTCTTAACTGCTCTGCTCAACAAGCGCAAAACGTTTTGATTCATTTACAAATTCATTTTTTAACGGAAAGGTATAAAAGTGGAAAGCTTGGCTATGGAAGCGATTTGGAATTGAACTGTTTTTTCCATTTTTTGATCAATCAATTGACTATTGAGTTATAAGCCAATTTGATCACATGACAAACACGTTTTTCGCCCGCTCTTGAGTGCTTGAGTTTGTTCAAAACGCCCACTTTCACACTATTTTCTGAAAGATCTATTGCGTTGCAAAAAAATGGGAAAAAGAGCTCAATTACATAGTTTCAGAACAAGAACACCAGCTAGTTTCATGCATTTTCGAACAAAAATAAATAAAAAATTATGTCAGAAAGTTGCCCTTTTGGATTTGAGAACACACTTAACAAAAATATATAAAATTGGATGGTCTGACTATGAAAGCGATTTGGAATCGAACTGTGTTTTCCATTTTACAATAAATAAATTACCTATTGAGTTATAAGCGATTTTGTTGATGTGACAAAGACGTTTTTCACCCTTCCTTGAGTGGTTATTTTTCTTTCGCGCGGAAATTCGGTTCAAAACGCTACACTTTGATAATATATTCTGAAAGATCTATTGCGTTTGCAAAAAAACAGAAACGAAAACCACAGTTCGATTACATTGTGTCTTAACAACAACACCTTCTAGTTTCATGCATTTCCGAACAAAAATAAATTAAAACTTATGTCATAAAGTTGTACTTTTGGATTTGAGAACAGCTTTTATTTCCGGAATTATTTACCAAGAAATTTCTTGATATACTGGAATTTTTGAATAATAATAATGTGAAATTTAGATATGTTTTTTCATTAAAACCTATTAAATAAATCGGTAGTTACAACTTTTATTGTAAAATATTTACAAAAATATTCAGATTATTTAACTAAAAATACTCCTTTGGAAAAAAGTAAATAAATTTTATATTAAATTTTCTTCAATGATACTTAAAAGTGCCGTCAGTGCATAAAGTTTAAACGATAATGTTTTGTTACAGCATTCAGAATGTTTTGGAAAGTATCTCATAATCTAAGTTCGATGGATGCTTTTTCTTTCTTGTTCAACTTATTTTTTTTATAGCGCAGCAGCACAGGGAAAGCCGCCCTAAGAAATTTCCCTTTTATAACTCAACATGTGAAGTATTTGTCGAAAAAATTAAACTCGTTTTTTAATTATTAATCAATAATTAATTATAAATTATAGTCATATATGCAATTTGTTTTACAATTAAAACTGGCTGTGAATATGTCAAAAATTTTCGCAATGTTGAAAGCATTTTGTGAAATATTTAAAAACTGATATTATAAATTCAGTAACCTATGCAAATCTACGTTCTTAATTTATAATGTAATTCCCTGTTTATTTGTCAACAATTTTTCAAATGTCAGAGAAAGATGTATTTTGAATATAGGACTACTACCGCCATCTATCAGGTATAAAGCAAAAGAAAATGTATCTGCTATTTGTTTTTAAAATCATGGCGAATAAAGAAAATTTAGTAATAAAGGATCATTTGGATAGTTCAAATAAACTATATAATGTTACAATACTTTTTCGCTTCTTTTTTTCGTTGTTGTTAATTGCTTTTTTCTTAATGATTTTATTGTTCTAAAAATGATGGAGGAAATTAAACTATAAATGGGATTTCCATAAAAAGAATTTGGAAGAAAAAAATTCTCGACTGAATAATAGTAATAATAAAAAAGATAATAAATACATAAATAAGAAAATATGAATATCAAATTCACAATATATCTTTACTTAATAGGTGCTAAAATACAAATGTTAAAACATTTTAAAAACAATGAAGATGTTGAAACATTGGAGTCATATGATGTTTTTTTACTCCAATGTTTCAACAACTTCATTGTTTTTAAAATGTTTTAACAATTGTATTTTAGAACCTATTAAGCAAAGATATATTCTGAATTTGATATTCATATTTTCTCATTTATTTTATTAAGGTGAATCTGTCATTCAACTTGAAATATAGTTTTTCTATATTTATTTAATTTGAATAAATACATAATTTCACATTTTACAAAAATTTACAATAAAAATTCATAAAGTTTAAAAGAAACACACATTTTTTTTCTTCAGATATTTAGAATTTTATATTCACTGAGTGCGCTGTTCTTTGGGCAAGCGCCCAGTATTACTTCTTTTCTGTTTAAAATTATTTTATCCATTCTAATTATGATAAAATATATACAAAAAGTCATGGAAATATAATTTTCAATTCATAATTTTTATACTGAATTGTAATAAAAATAACGATAATAAATACATAATTTCACATTTTACAAAAAATTACAATAAAAATTCATAAAGTTTAAAAGAAACACACATTTTTTTCTTCAAATCTTTAGAATTTTATATTCACTGAGAGCGCTGTGCTTTATGCAAGCGCCCAGTATTACTTTTTTTCCGTTTAAAATTATTTTATCCATTCTAATTATGATAAAATATATACAAAAAGTCATGGAAATATAATTTTCAATTTATAATTTTAATACTGAATTGTAATAAAAATAAAAGATAATAAATACATAATTTCACATTTTACAAAAAAATTACAATAAAAATTCATAAAGTTTAAAAGAAACACATGTTTGTTTCTTCAAATCTTTAGAATTTTATATTTACTGAGAGCGCTGTGCTTTGTGCAAGCGCCCAGTATTACTTCTTTTCTGTTTAAAATTATTTTATCCGTTCTAATTATGATAAAATATATACAATAAGTCATGTAAATATAATTTTGAATTAATAATTTTAATTATTTTCGTAATTTTTATGCCAGAAATCTATTAAAAATTAATGTATCTTGTCAGTACACTATAAAACTAGTCGGATGTGGCAATTCCAAAACTTTCTTCTATCTCATACATGATAATATTTACTGAAAAATAAAGCTTATCAGTGCCACCGGTTCGGTGATTTACAACAAAATCTAATCAGCAGCAACTTATGTCAAGTTGTAGCTGAAAATGAAATTTGATGAAAATCCGGGCATTAGTTTTTGAGGTAGAACTATTGCGGAAATCGTAAAAAAAATCTGCATAGCATAGCCACCTGTTGGTCGATTTACTCCAAAAACTAATCAGGACCAATTTATATCAAAGCCTAACTGAATATGAAGTTTGGTGAAAATTCATGCATTAGTCCTTGAGATACAGTTATTGCTGTAATCGTGATAAGTGCAGTCTAGCAGCACCACTTGTTGGGCTATTTACACTAAAAACTATACAGCACTAATTTATATCAGCGACTGACTGAATCTCAAGTTTGGTGAAAATTCGTGCATTAGTTCTTGAGATAGAGCTATTGCGATAATCATGAATAAAGCCGTATAGCAGCGCCACCGTTTTGGGTGATTTACACTACAAAGCAACCACCACCAAAATTATATCAAGGACTAACGGAATCTAAAGTTTTATTAAATTCTGTTCATTAGTTCTTGAGATAGAGCTCCCATAAAATTTGTGTTACAGACAGACAGACGGACAGACAAAAAGACAGACATTTTGTAAAAAAATGTTTTATGGTTCTTTGACCCATAAAACGTGTAAATCCGCCGAAAACCGGAATTCGAAAAATTTCATGAATCCAATACTTTCTTCTTGTAAAGATAGAAGAAAATAAAAATTACGTATCGTTACTCGATAAAGTTGGTGCCAGCCTTTCTGCCACCATTTTATTTACTAATTTAATCGATATAACTCGTGCTACGTTACATTCAAGTGTAATATTACACCAGTTATATTAGATTATGTTACACCATTATATAAGTTAAATTACTCCATAAAATTAGAGGGAGCATGTTGCAACCAATTTTATGGAGTAACGATTACATAAATTTTTTACAGTGTATAAAAATAATATTGCATCAATAATTAATCAAAACTTTGACTAGAAAAAATAAACTATGTACAGTGGGTGATCGGTTAACGAACTAAATTCGTTCCAAAACAACGTTCGCTAACCTAATTGTTCCATAACCGAACATAGATTTTGTATTGATTTGTATGGAAATTAAATTAATTTTTTCTTAAAAGCTAAATAACGGATAAAAAATAATATAAATCTTCTCTTTATAGTAGGGTTAATATACGTCCTTATTTAATTTAGACAGATCGTATTTTGATGGCTTTGTCCGTGTCGTGGCGTATTAAAAAAATAAATGACATACTTTGCAAAAACTTTTAGGATTACATTCACTGTCTGCGGCATTAAATCATATAAATTTGGCATTTTGACCTTTCAAAATCTCCTTAGTTTTCTAAAACATCGTTTACTGCAACCCCGATAAAGTTCAAGTGGAGTCTTTCATCCTGCTGATAATTTGAGAACTAAATTTCAATTATAATAATTAATTTGCAATTAAAAATATTTCTTTAGAAAGGGACACAAAATATAAAATACTAGAAAACAGGAATTCTGCTTTTTCAGAATTTAGTGTCGCCCCCGATGAAAAAAAAATACATGTATATATAAATAGTACAAAACATATTTCAATTTTAAGACTTAAAGCACACGCTTTTATTTTATGTAAAATGACGTCATTCGCATCCGCTTAAGCATTCTACATTTGCGATCCACTCTTAAACATCTACAGTAAAGCATGCATAGGATATCACTATAGCAAAATAATACACAAATGCAGCAAAAAGATGCCGTCATGAAAGGAACTCGACAAAAAAAAAAAAAAAAAAAAAAACGGCTACGTAATGATTCATAGGCCTTCATTTGTTTGTAACATTTTATAATAGCTCCAAGTTTTAACAGAAATTATTCGTTTATATTTTTCAAAATAGCACGTATTTTAAATACATTTTCTTTCGGTTGTTATTAGAAAATGGCAACAGAAAGATATAATTGCTATTTTTCAACTATTTTCCTTTTACTTTCTACATAAATGGAGCACTTGAGATGTCAAAATGAAACAAATGGTGCTAAAAATTACAAAATATTAATATTTCAAAAATAAATGGAGATACAGTTTTCAAACAAATTGCATTTAAAAGTACCTTTTTGTCTAATACGACGGTATAAAATATGAAAATCTTCGATGCTTAGAAATGAAAAAAAAAATGCTATAGAACATTTAATCGTACAACGATGCATCTGCTTTGTTTATTGCTGCCTTCTATAAGGTAACATTATTTTTTGGAGATGACACAAAATAAGCTGGGGGAAAGAAATAGCATACAGTACTGGGGGCTAATAATGTTTCTGATCTGTTCATTCCAATTTGGGTGACCTAAAATGTAAGTCCCGAACCCGCGGTAGCCCATGAATTAATTAGGCCATATATATACAACTGTTAAAATGTTCTCTAATTCGACAATATATGCAATAGTATACAGCTTGACAAATCTGAAACACAGCATTTCTTCTTCTTGGCTTTGTTTTGAGAGGTGTTTGTTAACCGAACATGTGTTCGTTATCCGAACATAAAAATCTCACGCGAAAGTGTTCGTTAACCGATCTGTTCGTAAACAGAATAGTTCGTTAACCAATCACCTACTGTAATTAATTCAATGCTAGAATAAGAAAATGGAAGGTGTTATTTAATGGGTAAATCCTGTCACATAATACTTTGATGAACGGTGGTGTATTATTTATAGCACTTAATTTTAATTTCCTAAATGTTACAATTGCACCAAAATTTTGTAAAAATATTTTGTAAAGAAAGAGAAAAAGAAAATGAAAAAAAAAATGCTTTTTTTAATGTACGTGAAGAAATTCATCTATTTCTTTACAAATCAATTTATTCATATATTCTGGTGAAATTCAATCCTTTCAACATTTTAGCAACAGAAGCTACAACATTTTAGCTTTGACTCTGAAAGGGTTAACAAATGATAAGATTCATGCGAAATGATTTATTTTCTATTTTTAATCACTCGATATCTGATGGATGGCTATTTTAAAACTAAAATACTACAGTGTACTTTAACAGCATACCCAGTTTATCTTGGCGACTAGCCTGTTACTATAAATGTTATGTACTGAATGGAGAAACTAGAAAACAGGAATTCTGCTTTTTCAAAATTTAATGTCGCCCCGGATGAAAAAAAATATATGTATATATAAATAGTACAAAACATATTTCAATTTTAAGACTTACAGCAAACGCTTTTATTTTATGTAAAATGACGCCAATCGCATCCGCTTAAGAATTTCACATTTACGATCCACTCTTAAACATCTACAGTAAAGTAGGCATAGGACGTCACTATCGCGAAATAATACACAAATGCAGCAAAAAGATGGCGTCATTAAAGAAACTCAACAACAAAACGGCTGTCTAATGATTCATAGGCCTTCATTTGTTTGTGACATTAATAGAGATACTTAGAATTAAATATAGTTTATAATAGCTCCATGTTTTAACATAAATCATTCGTTTATATTTTCTCAAAATAGCACATACTTTAATTACATTTTCTTTCGGTTGTTATGAAAAAATGGCAACAAAAATGTATAATTAATATTCTACAACTATTTTTCCTTTACTTCCTACAAAAATGAAGTACTTCCGTTACCAATATTAAGCAAATGGCTCTAAAAACTACAAAAAAATTAATATCTCAAAAATAAATGGAGATGCAGTTTTCAAACAAATTGCATTTAATAGTACTTTTTTTTCCCCAATACGACGGTATAAAAATTGAAAATTTGCGATGCTTAGAAGTTTAAAAAATTGCTATAGAGTATTTAATCGTACTGCTTTGTTTTACGGCTGGCTTCTGTAAGGTAACGTTAATTTTGGAGATGACACAAAATAAGCTGGGAGAAAGAAATATCATACCGTATCGGGGTCTAAAATTGAGTCAAACATTATTAAAATCAGTAATACGAAAATAATATGAATCCAGCTTAAATAGGGCGTAATTACCATGGCAACCTAGAATCATTACCTATCATGGAATATCTTTGAATTAATTACGTATGATAGAATTGAATAGAATGAAGAAAACTTTTGTTAATATCTTTTAAGTTTTCATAAAATTTGAAATGATTCGACAAAATTCTGCAACGATTATATGCATTAAATTTCAAACAATTCGGTTGTGTAGTTTTATGCGCTGTTATATGCTGACAGACGGACGGGCCAGACGACGTCTATAGGTGGTAAGTATTTATATAATTATGAATGCACCTAAAAGCAATTCATTCAGAATATAGCTTCATCAAAGTGACAAGCACAAATTTTCGAAAGCTTTTTTTTTTTTTTTAAGTTCCCATTGATTTATATCAAAGAAACAGGGAAAATGTCTCTCGATGTTCACTTATGTAAGTAATTTAAAAAATTATCCGCTGATGTTGCGTTGACACAGAGGTAAAAATAAATGCTCACGATTAAATTAACTACCAAGCTACCACTATTTCAGAATGAAAAAAATTTCGTTATTTAATTACAGGAATTTTGATATTAAATATAGTGAAGATTACCGTTCTAAATTTCTGGTAGTAAAAGACTTCAGCAAAATGTCGAAGATTCTTACCCCCTACTTTTGGTGGTTAATGGATTGAAACATTTATAATTAAGAACCATAATAGAAACTACTTGAACTATAAAACACAATAAAATAATTTTATATAAAATAATTTTAAATGTTATAGATATATCTCATATGCAACTAAAAGAAAAAAAGCAATTCATTCGATGAATTATACTTTAGCTTGATCAAAATTACCGACAGAAAATTTCAAAGAACTTTTTTTTTTTTTTCATTTCCGTAAAATAATTAAAAACATTTTTAATTAAGAACCGTAGAAGAAAACAAATGGAACTATAAAGGATAATAAAAACATTTTATTTAAAGTAATTTTAAAACGTTGTTCAAG
Source organism: Maratus speciosus (assembly GCA_963932465.1). Taxonomy (NCBI): domain Eukaryota; kingdom Metazoa; phylum Arthropoda; class Arachnida; order Araneae; family Salticidae; genus Maratus; species Maratus speciosus. The sequence goes on from OZ010799.1 coordinate 91,175,728, forward strand.
ATATCTCAAATTCAAGTGACAGAAAAAATCAATTAATTCAGTAAATTATACTTTAGCTTTAATGAAAGTGACATACGATATTTTTTTCCTGTTGCCATTGTTTTAAATCAAAGAAACTGGTAGAAACGTTTCCAAATGTCGGTGAAAGTAAACATAATAAGGCATTTATAATTAATAACATATGTTTCAACGGAAAAAAAAATTAAACATAAAAAAAAGAAAAAATCTTCCCTACTTGAGAACCTTGATCCCTTTGAGAACAGCTAAAACTTTTATCAAAATTCCTGACCGAACCTCTACATAATGATTAATTTTACTCCATTCAAATAAAGTGTGCAAAAAAACAACTCAACTCAACATTTGTCACTGAAACACTTTTCAGATTGATATAAAAGAGAGGGAAAATTGTTTGAGATCTTGAAAAAGTATCTATTTCAGCGGCCGCCTTTGAAGCTATTCTACTTCAGATTTCACGCTTTCTCTTTAATCGTAACCACCGTACCTTTTTATTTCTATCAAAGTTTCTCCTATTGACTTTGGAATTTCAAATTGCTGTTTCTGACTATAATTAGAGGCTGCATCTATTTTCAGTTCAAGATGACGTGTTTAATCATTGATGAAAACGGATCTCATCATGAGTTATGTTTAATAAACCGCTGATTTAAAATATAAGGGATGGTATTATTTTAAAGCAATGGTTATTTATAATCTAGCAGTCTTGCTTAATTTAGTATGTAATATAAAAATAACTGTCACAAGTTGATTGATATTGACATTTTTTGTTGTACATACGTTTAACTGAGAATAAATTCGATAAAACGCTTTTTTATTACAAGAAAAAGCGAAAAATTCATGAAGTTCAAAGTATCGTAACTCGATAAGTTTTGGTCGGGAAAAAAACATGTTCTGTTTTCTCATTAAAGCAGAAAGAAAGGTTTTATAAATATAAATTATAGGAAAAAAGAATCGCATAAAAATTTAAATTTCGTCCCTTTTAAAAACAACCATTTTAATGTAAATGAATTCTCACTTGATGCCAAATATTTAAAACATTTTTGCATTAGGAACTTTACCTCCAAAATTTACGGTTTAAAAATAAGTACTATTGGTTAATGATAAGAAGGATAATATGTATATATGGGTCAATATCTGAAAACAGGACAATTTCAATCCAAAATTTTTATTTTTTAAATTTAATGTACCAACTACACTGTAAAAAAAAATCTGTAGTTCTACAGATGTAAAGTTACATGCTTACTAAACTTTCATCTGTAACTGTACGAAAAAATCTGCAAATCTACCAAACTAGTTTTTGTAAAGCTACAGAAATCTGTAACTGTACAAATGAATCTGCTAAAATTACAGTAATCTTACTAAAATTTTATCTGTAACCTGGGTTGCAGTTACATGAAAAGTTCTAGGCATCCCAGTTTCCTAAAAAATTTCTAGTAACCTTACAGATTTTTTGATTTTCGGCGCAAAAGTGCGTCTGTTACAGGAATTTTTGTTGTTGCCGTTACATAAAAAGTTTTAGGAATCCCAGTTTCCTTGAAAAACTTTAGTAACTTTACAGATTTTTTTTTACAGTGTACCACATGCTCTATGAAATATACTATGATAAATGTTTTGTCGTTTAAATTCTGTATTATTTTGAAATCAAGGATGTATATTTTATGCGTAGGATAAACTTTTATGGAATAAAGTGTCTGTTAACATCACAATCGGTGTCTAATGAGATGATGGGGACTGAGGGTATGTTTTTGGCTTAACAGCTGCACAGCTGTTTTGTTGAATCATTTTGCACACATGTAAATTATTAAATATGTCATGTGACACTTGTATGTTACATAAATAAAGTTACAATAAGCTTTTATTATAAATAAAAGTTAAATATGTGGACATGAATGATGCTATAAAAAAACTCATCCCTATTCAGAACAAAAACTAAATATTTCTAAATATGAAACAAAGAGAAGAACAACTTACTTTCATCCATGGCGGCTAGTTGAACTTTAGTTGCTGTTGCAATGGAAATAATTCTGCCAGCGCCACCTTATCTGTTAACCTAAATGTGTGTTTAGAGGGACTGAGATGATGGTCAACATCAGGGACAAATGTACTTACTACAATATTTTACCATACAATCTATACTAATAAAGGATAATCATATGTTCCCATACAGATTATATATATAGGTATAAATATATAATAGCAAAATTAATAATATTTATAGCAATTTTTACAGCACATATTGGATATTTGTACCTGCGGACAGGGACTAAAATGATGATTTCGTTTGTTTAAAGCTTTAAATTAATTATTTATACATCATTATATGTCCATTTATCACTGGTAATTGTTATAACAAATGTTACAATATATTACATTTTTCAGTTTTTGGTTTTAGCATAATTAATGAAATATTATAGGCAGTGTACACAAATTGTCCAATTTTCAGATATTGACCCATATATGTATGTATACTGATTAATAACACAGGTCTGCATCCAAAAAACTGTATAAGATTTATTTACTGTTTCTTATAGGTTTTTAGTGGCTGAAACCGGGTAAAATATTTTAAAAGTTTCATCACGTCACGTTTTCTTGCGAAACTCATATTTTTAGTTTAATTAAACGCAAAGTTTTCTTTTAAAACCTGAAATCTGGTATTCTATTCTTGAGCAAAAAACCATATCCAATAATGTTTCCTTATAATATAATAATTTCCTATTTCTAAGAGTGATGCTCAAAATAAATACAAATATAAAATGCGAGGAATTTGACGAACGAACAAAAACAGTTACACACAAACATAAGCTTCTACCACACTGTAAAAAAAAATCTGTAAAGTTACTAAAATTTTTCTAGGAAACTGGGATTCTTATAACATTTTACGTAACGGCAACAACAAAAAATTATATAACAGATGCACGTTTGCACTGTAAATAAAAAAATCTGTAAGGTTACTAAGAATTTTTAAGGAAACTGGGATGCCCAGAACTTTTTATGTAACTGCAACACGGGTTATCTATTTATATATATTACGCAATCGTACGTGGCACAGAAATCGCGATTATTTGTTATTTGTTTAATGGCAACGCCCAAATGAAACGCATCTCATTGGATATTGAACAGCTTTTAACGCATCTCCATACCTATAAGGGGGATTACCAAAGGGGGGACCCTGATCTGTCGCCAAATGCCGCCAAGTTTGTCACCAAAAGTGACGCCAACTTGGCTATATCTCTAATATTTCGCCAAATTCCCATAGACTTCCATTGTGCTAATCAACAAACTGAGTTATTTTAATGCAACAAAAACTAATGTTATCTTAAGAGATTATATTAATTATATTTAAGGCAGTCCAAGTAAATTAAATTATAAATAAAAGTAACATGATACAATACTTAGCATGCTTTCCCAAACATAACATTTAAAGAGACCAAACTGGTCGCCAAAGGCGGATAGTAGATAAAATTTTAGCAAGATTACTGTAATTTTAGTAAGCATACAGATTTCTGTAAACTTACATCTGTAGAATTGCAGATTTTTTTTTTCCCTTACAGTGCACGATTCACACAACATCTACTGAAATGTAAAGCGTAAGCAATGGAAAAGTATCATTTGGAACTTTTAGTATAATATTTAACATAGTTAGTTGTAATAAAATATTATATTTTTTTTTCATTCCAGTTGTGCTTTTCTAACTCCCCCATTGCACACTCCCCATGTTTTGCAACAACACTGTACGTGATGGAGGAAAATGGAGGTCATTTTTGGATTCAGCACCCTAAAAAACATATAATTAACCAAAAATATCCCATGCAGCTGAAAAAAATTATTTTTTTGCAGACCTCTGTAATCTGTTCTGCAGTTTATTATTATTTGAAACGTCATTCTGGAAATTCTTATGGAAAATTGAGCATATCTGAAAACAACATAACATAAATGCACAGTTAATTCGCTATATTTAATCGCAGAATTTCTGCAGTTAAACAAGGTGAAAAGTGCTATTCTTGAACAATGATACTAAAAAACAACTACCATACAAGTCATAAAATGAGAAAATGTGTACTAAGTTTTTTTTTTTTTTTTTTTTTTTTTTTTTGTATTGAAAGATTTTATTTCTGTATAATACAACTTCAAATGTTTTTTTTATTTTAGTAGTCCTAATGTAGGAAATATAATACAGGGTGTCCTAAAAAGATTCAAAGGCGTTTTAATTTATAACTTTTGCAGATACGCAAACAAGCTAAATTGTAAAATCATTCAAAATAAGTTAGGAATTAAGATTAAGTTTATGGAAAGGTTTCATCATTATTTTTTTTTAAAGTTACACTTTATAAATTTTATGCGGTCCCTGAGTTTTGTAACCTATACAGGGTGTCCCTAAACTCATGGTACATACGTCAGGGGATTATGGAACACAACTAGACAAGCACAAATCATCATACAATCCATGGTCAAAGCGTACATCGTAAAAAGTAAGAACGGGAAACATACTGATGCACAAAATAAGGAGAAAGAAGATAGACAGCGATGGGAGGAAAGGAAATCGATAATATGCAGAAAAACATTTTATTCAACAAAATGAAAGTAAACAACACGTGCGTCCCCCATCACAGAAACTGCTCAAAATTGCGGCTGCCAACAGTAAAGCAGGCTTCACACCGTCGATGGAGTGACAGCCGTACATTGGCGAAAACAACAGGAATCTCTCATATGGTGTCAGCAGCTACGGATATCTGGGAAATAAGGTCTTCAACCATGGGACCATCATCGTAGATGAAGCTCTTCATGTGACCCCAGAAGAAAAATTCCAGACATGACAAATCGGGCCAGTTGTTTGGTACAACCTTTGGGCTTCCCTTGCTTTGCCGTCTGCCGCTCCGTGCATGAAATGCATCTCGGTCTTCTCCTGATTTGAGTACGCAACGCATCCATCTCATCGATGATCCACAGAACGAATGAAGACAGCTGTGGTGAAGAGCTTTTTTATTGCGGTCGCTGGGAGGCGACCTCTATCGCTTTACGGCTTGCGTTCCGACCATGGATTGTATAGTGATTTGTGCTTGTCTAGTTGCGTTATATCACCCCCTAACGTATGTACCAGGAGTTTAGGGACACCCTGTATATGGGGGAAAACATGTGCTCTGGAAAGGACAACCGCTGAAATTTCATTCTCCTACGATCAATTACTGAGTTGTAATACTTTGAATTTTATGAAATTTCGGAGATTTTCGGCAATACAATTCATTTTTTTTTTCAATGCCGGAAATGTCGTAAATTTCCTACAATTCACAATGTCATAACTCGGTGCGCTTTGATTTTAAAGGATTGGAATTTTTAGTGTTTTACTTGTCAGAACAAGTAAAAAAAGTTTCTAAATTCTGTATAAAAATTAAATTCTGGGGCATACCCAGAATATTCATCTTTTAATTGCTACAAGGTGTAAAATAGAAATTTTTTAAACAGTTAGATGTTGGTTGGCTGTATGGGGTTTTATGGTTCAAAATCCATTAAGGGACATGCTGCGCCATTTAAAACTGTTAGAAAAAGTTTTATTGGACTGCTAGCATGTTTCGGCTCCATCGAAGCCATTACTAAAACAAATAATAATATTGTAAAAGTGCACCATCTATTACGTAAAGATTTGAAACGCCATTATTCAAATTCCTATGCAACTCTTTCAGATGGCACACACTGAAAAAAATGAAGAACTCAAAAATGAGTAAATCGATGTACTCATATCGAATTGAGTATGTTTGGATCAAAAATGAATCTATGCTTTCTCAAATTTGAAACATCACATGTTATCAAACACAAACAAAACGATAATTTTGTATCCTGTAATGGTTTATTCCATTTATGGTGGCATAAAAGATGTTTATTAATGTAAATATTAAATTATGCTCAGTATTTTAAAATAATTTAAAAGTGCTTGCAAATAATGCTCTTGTCATAAAAATATTCGATTTGGGTATCTTTCTAATAATTTTTCTATTTTCTAAATAAATAATCAATTAAACGTTTCTTGTTAATAATTTAGAACCGAAAATAAATGTTAGTACATTTTTACTTTAATTTGTAGATTCAAGGAGCAGTACATAACGATTGATATTTGAACACAGCCATGGAATCAAAAATGAGCACACGGGTTTCACAATTTTGAGTACAATCGGATCGGAGCTATTTTGAGTATGTGATGCATTTAAAAATGAGTACTTTTTAATCAATTTTGAGTAGCCATTTTTTTCAGTGCAGGTATACATGAAAAACTGAAAGAAACGTTTCAAATTGTTGCGTAATAGATCACGCAATTTTAGAATATTCTTATTTGTTTTGATAATTCTTTCAATGGAGTCAAAATATGTAACGAGTTCAAACTTTTTTTACTGTTTTTACAGTTTTATTATTATTATTATTATTATTATTATTATTATTATTATTATTATTATTTTTACACGTTTTAGCAATTAAAAGTGGTTACAGGGTGTTATAACTTCTTATATATGCGCAATATCTATATTATAAAGGACAAACGTGCCTGTCCGTAACCTTGACGTCATTTTGATATTGACAACAGCAGACAATTAAATTTCGCTTTTACTGCCATTTTTAGGTGCGTTCGTAATTATATAAATACGTAGCACCTATAGTCGTCGTTCAGTCCGTCCGTCCGCATATAACAGAGCAAAAACTACCCAACCGAATTGTCTGAAATTTTAAATATATGATTGTTGCATAATTTTGTCGAGCCATTTCAAATTTTATGAAAATCGGATGTATAGTTTAATGACAGGGACAGTCAAAAGTTTTTCTTTACATTACGGCCAATGGGAAAAATTATTGCAAGTGCATTTTAATGATGTTACAGCCTTCCGAATGGTCTGAAATTTTAAATATATAATTGTTGCAAAATTTTGTAGAGCCATTTCAAATTTTATGAAAATCGGATGTATAGTTTAATTACAGGGACAGTCAAAATATTTCCGTTTCATTACGGGGAATGGAAAAAAAATTATTGCAGTGCATTTTAATGATGTTACAGACTATGCACTTATGAAGTGCAAAAAAAATATACATTCAGTACAATATGGGGTGCAAAAAATAATTATAAAACTAGCTATAGTACGAACACACCTCATTTGCCACGTTTAATGAGCATTTCCAAACTGTTCCGTAAACTGTTAAACACCGCAGATTTTTAATTTTTACACCGTCGAATAGAGAAAAAAAATTGTACTTATAAATGCAATTTGTTTCTAAACTGTATCTCAATTTACTAATTTTTTATAGTTTTTAACCCTTTGATTACGGGGTTGGGACATATGTCGTCCCAGGGACTGTTACTTTATTTAAATCGCACCTTTAAAAAAAAAACAAAAAAAACTATTTATTCTCTGCGATACCCTAGTGCCAGAATGTTTTTAAGAGAAATTTACTACAAAGAAATATTTTTGTAAGTTGTAGTACGATTGAATATAAAAATAGTAGCCAGTCCTAGTCCGTAATCTAAAGGTTAATATAATTTCCAAATATAATTATTTAGTTTTATAAATCTATCTCTGTCGCGTGCTGACAATTATGAAAGATAAATACGTTTGCACTTATGTTAATGTAAGTAGTTCGGTATTTGTTGGCGGCTGATATTCCATAATGAAGTTAAAACTTCATCAATTAAATAAAATAATATAAATAAGACAGAAATTTAACAAAACTACGCTCACAAACCACTGAAATGATCAGAAACAAACAGGACTGCTGCAAGTAACGAAATCTTTGGCGGTTTCTTTAGCTATTAATTCATACGAAAGTATCGTTTTTAATAAATTTCAAAACTTTATTTGAATGCAAAATTGATACTTTTCAAATAAAAATTATTTTTGTTGTTTAGTGGGCAATCTAAAAAAATATATATATATTAATATAAAAAATGATTGTTCCTTATATTATGTAACCTAGAAGATCCGCGTTCGACCCCCTAGTATCTTCTAATTGATAAATTTCCAAATTTAGATAAACAGATTATTCTAGAATGTCACAGAACCGTGTCCAGCTTTCAGGTAATAGTGCTATCTGCATTTTCGGCAGAATAAGCAACCACTTCAGGGAAATATTTTGGAGTGCGAAGTGTTAATTAATCACATATTTTATTTTCCTTCAAGGACTACTTTAAATCTAGAATCAGTTTCACCAGTGCTGCGTCAACAGTGATCAAAAGTGGCATAATGGAAAAGTTTCTGCGTCATTAAGTCAGTTGTCAAACTGCAAAATTTTAATTTCAGCAACGAATTGTAAAATTTGCTTTTAACAAGAGCAATTACAGTAAATTTCACGTTTAGTTTAACCATAAGCCATTAAATCTAGATGGAGAAACAGTGCTTCATTCACACATCTACGTCTAGGCACATTTATTTTCTTACCTACAAATTGCGGATTAATATGTGGATATACAGAGTGTTCATAAATTATTGTCGACTGTCCCTTACATCGTAACACTTGATTTGAGAAAAACTACACAATAAAAATCTGTTGATTTTACAAAAAAAAAAAAAAAAAAAAAAAAAAAAAAAAAAAAAAAAGTTATCAGCAAGGACGCCAGTAAAAAACTGTTCATTTTACGAAAATATTCTGTACTTACTACGAACGTTCTGTTATTTTAAAATATTTTGGCCTTAAGTTCTTAATAAATACAGATAATTTCCGTAAAAGAAACAGTTTTTTTACAGCCAGGACACAAGTAGTAAGCTGTTTATTTTACGGAAATAATCTGTACTTATTACGAAGTTTCTGTATTTTTAACAGATTTGCCCGCAAGTTCGTAAATAAATACAGATAATTTCAGTACAATAAACAGATTTTTCTGTAAAATCAAAAAAGTTTTACTTATTTATTTTTAAAGTGAATGGCTAAAAATATTATTACATATTTGTGCGTAAAGTTGGAACTGAAAACTTTACTACTCATAGTAATAAACATAATAATCATAATACGCAGTATATTGATAACAGATAAATTTCCAAATTTAGAGAACTATTCTAGAATGTCACAGAACCGTGTCCAGCTGTCAAGTAATGGTGTTATCTACATTTGCGGCAGAATAAGCAACAACTTGAGGGAATAATTTTAAGTGGGAAGAGTTAACTAATCACACATTTTATTTTCCTTCAAGGACTACTTTAAATCTAGAATCTGTTTCACTATTGCTGCGTCAGCAGTGATCAAAAGGGAAATAATGGAAAAGTTTCTGCGCTATTAAGTCAGTTGTCAAACTGCAAAATTTTAATTTCAGCAGCGGATTGTAAAATTTGCTTTTAACGAAAGCAATTACAGTAAATTTCGTTTGACAATGTAGTTTAACAATGATCCATTAAATCTGGATGGAGAAATACTACTTCGTTCACATTTCTAGGCACATATATTTTCTGATCTAAAAATGGCAGATTAATATGTGGATATACAGAGTGATCATAAATTATTGTCGAGTGTCCTTTACATCATAACTTTTTATTTCAGAAAACACTGTACAAAAAATCTGTTGATTTTACAAAACAAAAAGCTGTCAGCCAGGATACCAGTAAAAAACTGTTTATTTTATGAAAATATTCTGTACTTACTACGAACGTTCTGTTATTTAAAAAAAAAATTGGCCTTAAGTTCTTAATAAATACAGATAATTTCCGTAAAATAAACAGTTTTTTACAGCCAGAACACAAGTAAAAAGCTGTTTATTTTACGGAAATAATCTGTACTTATTACGAACTTTCTGTTATTTTAACAGATTTTGGCCGTAAGTTGGTAATAAATACAGATAATTTCAGTAAAATAAACAGTTTTTTACTGGCGTCCTGGCAGACAGATTTTTTTTCTGTAAAATCAAAAAAGTTTTATTTATTTATTTTTAAAGTGAATGGCGAAACATACTATTACATATTTGTGCGTAAAGCTGAAACTGAGAACTTTACTAGTAATAAGCATAATAATAATAATACCCAGTACACTGAAAACAGATAAATTTCCTAATTTAGAGAAACAGACTTTTCTAGATTCTCACAAAACCGTGTCCAGCTGATAAGGTATTGGTGTTATCTATACATTTGCAGCAGAATAAGCAACCACTTTTGTTCAGGGGGTATTTTGGAGTGCGAAATGCTAATTATCCACTCTTTTATTTCCCTTCAAGGGCTACTTTAAATCTAGAATCTGTTTCACCAGTGCTGCGTCAGCAGTGATCAAAGGGGGTTAATCGAAAAGTTTCTGCGCCATTAAGTCAGTTGTCACGCTACAAAATTTTAATTTTGGCAGCGGATTGTAAAATTTGCTTTTGACCAGAGCAATTACAGTAAATTTCACGAGTAGTTTAACATTAAGCCATTAAATCTGGATGGAGAAACAGTGCTTCATTCAAATTTCTAGGCACATATATTTTCTTATGTTAAAATTGTCGATGAATATGTGAATGCACAGACTGTTCATAAATTTTTGTTATACAGTAATACCTCGACTTACGTCAGCAATTCGTTCCAAGACTAGTGACGTAAGTCGAAAACGACGTGAGTCGATATCTATTTAGAATTTTTTTTAAAAGGATAAATAATTAAAATTCCCCAAAATCTAATGAACATATTCTGTTGTATACAGGGATTATGTTACATACATTTAACATTAGCAAAATAATGCGTTTGCAATACAAGAATTTGTAATAACTCAATGTTGTTAATTTACAATTTATTGTTCTTCTAGCTGTCCCGTTCGAGTCTTTAAGCATGTGAAAAAAATTCATGCAATGAAGTTTGAATTTTTAAGTATTTTTTAAATCACAGAAGCTCTTTGTAACAGCAGAGTGACTTTTCTAAGCTTTTTGTAGTCGTTGCTACTCTCTGCTCACCCGAATCAATATCTTCAAGAACCGTCATTCCAGCCTCAGTCAAGTTTAGTCCTTCGGTTAATTTTGCAATCGTCATAATCTTTTCCGTTGGTTCAAAATCATCTTCTATTTCTTCGACAACACTTTGTTTCTTTAATTCAATAATTGTTTAATAATTGTTTCTTTAATTCAATAATTGTTTAATAATTGTTTCTTTAATTCAAGCTCGTCCGTGGTTAATTTCGGATCAGCGGAATTTAAGAGTTTAATAACATCTTCAGCATCCATCTCTAAGTTGAGTTCTCTTTCTTTTTCGACAATTTCATCAATTAGGAGAGATACAGAAATGTAATTTTTAGACGTTTTCTTAGTCTCTGCGAAGAAAAAGGTGCAATTTTTTTTTCTGTCCAGTGTGGGGTGACGTAAGTCAAGGGACGTAAGTCGGGGGACTACTGTATATGTAAAATTGCTTTGTTTAGACTAGACGGCTTGAGAATCTTAATTATGCCTGAGAAATATGTTACAGTGAGACCAAACGTTTCCGAATTCGGGGGTGGGGACTTTGACATTTAAAGAGACAGACTCAGCTTTATATATATATTAATTGAGTTTTAAAATTTAATAAATATATAATTTAGAAAAAGATAAATAACTAGAAAACAGGAATTCTGCTTTTTCAGAATTTAGTGTCGCCCCCGATGAAAAAAAAATGTATATAAATATAGATAATATGAAACATATTTCAGCTTTAAGACTTAAAACACAAGCTTTTATTTTATATAAATTGACGTCACTCGCATCCTCTGAAGAATTCCTCATATTCATATGATGTCACTATCGCTGAATAATGCCCAAAACCAAAAAAAAAAAAACAGATGTCACTCAATAAACTCGACAAAAAAAATCAGCTATCTAATGATTCATGTGCCTTCATTTGTTTCTAATTTAGATAATTAAATTAAATATAGCTTATAATAGCTCCATGTTTTATCAAAAGTCATTCATTTATATTTTTTCAAAGTAGCACGTATTTTAATTACGATTATTTTTCAGTAGTTATAAGAAAATGGCAACAAAAAGATATAATTACAATTTTCCAACTATGTTTTCTTTATCTTTTACAGAAAGTACTTGAGTTGCCAAAATTAAACAAATTGCGCTAAAACTACAAAAAAATTAATATCTCAAAAATAAATTGAGATGCAATTTTCAAACAAATTGCATTAAAAAGTACTTTTTTTCCCAATACGACGGTAAAATCGAAAATGTACGATGCTTAGAAGTTTAAAAAAATTGCAGTATAGTGTTTAACAGTGCAATGATACATCTACCTTGTTTTCCGGCTGGATTAGACAACGTAACATTATTTTTTGGAGACGACACTTTATTAGCTGGGAGAAAGAAATAGCATACTGGGGGCTAAAAAATATAAATAAAAGTCACAAAGTTTTAAAAACTTCAAAGTTGAATTTTTTTTTTTTTAATTTTGTCGCTTTATTCGATCTGTGTGCGTATTATTTTATTATATATTAATTGACTATTAATATACTAAAAATGTAAAATAAAATATTTAATAAGTAAAAATATAAGATTGATGTAGTTATGTCATTTAGTTGGTTTAATTAATTTCGCCTCTTGCACAGAATAAGTGATTAGTGATTTGAAGAATTTTTCAACTTGGAAACGAACATTAACTCTAAAGACATCAGATATATTAATCAAAAATTCAACCATAAGCTTTATAATAGCTTTACATGTAGGAGAGTGAACCATTTTACGTTTTCCTGGGCATTGAACGAATGTCATAATGGAAAAATTTACACTCCGTTAAACAAGTTGTTATGAAAGAAATGTTTTATAACTATATAAATTTGTAAAACATTATAATTGATTTTATGTTGATTTTGAAAGAAAATTTTGGCATTATAGGCAATAGAAGACTGCTTCATCAATTTAAACAAAATTATTCTTTATTCTACCAATTATTATTATTGGTAAATAAATCATACGAGTTATAATTTTGTAACAGAGTGAAAAATTGTCGATGCGAGGATTTGAACCAAGAATCTTTGACTCAACTAACTAAAATAAACTGGACAAATCCCTCCGGATAGCTCAGGACATGGAGCCAGACGGAACATCGGTTTTTGGATGCTTTCATTCTCAAATAAATATTTTTAGCCGCGTAACATAATTTATACATGCAATAGTAACAAAATAACGTTAATTTAATGTTAGTATTAATGTTATTACTTGTGAACTTAACGCTAATGGCATTAATTTATAATGTTTGATGAACATGGAAATGTTTACCTGAGAATTAATAGCATCGGAAATATCGATATTTCGGTTCTAGAAAGCTTATTAATGCACTCCAAAAACTACTCGGAAACGTTTCCGAAAATTACACGCAGCAAAAGAAAGATTTATTTAAAAATGTTTCTTTGAGTAGTTATCATGTCTGTTAAAAATGGAAATGTTTACCTAGGAATTTATAGAATCTGAAATAGCGTTATTTCGGTTCAAGAAAACTGATTAATGCACACTTAAAAACTACTCGGAAATGTTTCCAAAAACTAATGGCAGCAAAAGAAAGATTTATTTAAAAATGTTTCTTTGAGTGTTTATCATGTTGGTTGAACATGGAAATGCTTACCTGAGAGTTCATATCATCCAAAAAAATGATATTTTAGTTCGATAAAACTGATTAATGCACAGTTAAAAACCACTCGGAAACCTTTCTGAAAATTGCACGACGCAAAAGAAAGATTTGTTTAAAAATGTTTCTTTGAGTTTTTATCATGTTTGTTGAACATGGGAATGTTTACCTGAGAATTTATAGCATCGGAAATACCGTTATTTCGGTTCGAGAAAACTGATTAATTCACACTTAAAAACTACTCGGAAACGTTTCAGAAACTTATGGGCAATAAAAGAAATATTTATTTAAAAACGTTTCTTTGAGTGTTTATCATGTTTGTTGAACATGGAAATGTTTACCTGAGAATTTATAATACCGTTATTTCGGTTCGAGAAAACTGATTAATTCACACATAAAAACTACTCGGAAACGTTTCCGAAAATTATGGGAAGTACAAGAAAGATTTATTTAAAAATGTTTCTTTGAGTGTTTATCATGTTTGTTGAACATGGAAATGTTTACCTGAGAATTTATAGCATCGGAAATACCGTTATTTCGGTTCGAGAAAACTGATTATTTCACACTTAAAAACTACTCGGAAACATTTCCGAAAATTAGGGGCAGTAAAAGAAAGATTTATTTAAAAATGTTTCTTTGAGTGTTTATCATGTTTGTTGAGCATGGAATTGTTTGCCTGAGAATTTATAGCGTCGGATATACCGTTATTTCGGTTCGAGAAAACTGATTAATGCACACTTAAAAACTACTCGGGAACGTATCCGAAAATTATGGGCAGTAAAAGAAAGATTTATTTTAAAACGTTTCTTTAAGTGTTTATAATGTTTGTTGAACATGGAAATGTTTACCTGATAATTTATTGCGTCAGAAATACCGTTATTTCGGTTCGAGAAAACTGATTATTTCACACTTAAAAACTACTCGGAAACGTTTCCGAAAATTATGGGCAGTAAAAGAAAGATTTATTTAAAAATGTTTCTTTGAGTGTTTATCATGTTTGTTGAACATGGAAATGTTTACCTGAGAATTTATAGCGTCGGAAATACCGTTATTTCGGTTCGAGAAAACTGATTAATTCACACTTAAAAACTACTCGGAAACGTTTCCGAAAATTATGGGCAGTAAAATAAAGATTTATTTAAAAATATTTCTTTGAGTGTTTATCATGTTTGTTGAACATGGAAATGTTTACCTGAGAATTTATTGCGTCGGAAATACCGTTATTTCGGTTCGAGAAAACTGATTAATTCACACTTAAAAACTACTCGGAAACGTTTCCGAAAATTATGGACAGTAAAAGAAAGATTTATTTAAAAATGTTTCTTTGAGTGTTTATCATGTTTGTTGAACATGGAAATGTTTACCTGAGAATTTATTGCGTCGGAAATACCGTTATTTCGGTTCGAGAAAACTGATTAATTCACACTTAAAAACTACTCGGAAACGTTTCCGAAAATTATGGACAGTAAAAGAAAGATTTATTTAAAAATATATCTTTGAGTGTTTATCATGTTTGTTGAACATGGAAATGTTTACCTGAGAATTTATTGCGTCGGAAATACCGTTATTTCGGTTCGAGAAAACTGATTAATTCACACTTAAAAACTACTCGGAAACGTTTCAGAAACTTATGGGCAATAAAAGAAAGATTTATTTAAAAACGTTTCTTTGAGTGTTTATCATGTTTGTTGAACATGGAAATGTTTACCTGAGAATTTATAATACCGTTATTTCGGTTCGAGAAAACTGATTAATTCACACTTAAAAACTACTCGGAAACGTTTCCGAAACTTATGGCCAATAAAAGAAAGAGTTATTTAAAAATGTTTCTTTGAGTGTTTATCAGTTTTGTTGAACATGGAAATGTTTACCTGAGAATTTATTGCGTCAGAAATACCGTTATTTCGGTTCGAGAAAACTGATTAATTCACACATAAAAACTACTCGGAAACGTTTCCGAAAATTATGGGAAGTAAAAGAAAGATTTATTTTAAAATGTTTCTTTAAGTGTTTATAATGTTTGTTGAACATGGAAATGTTTACCTGATAATTTATTGCGTCAGAAATACCGTTATTTCGGTTCGAGAAAACTGATTATTTCACACTTAAAAACTACTCGGAAACGTTTCCGAAAATTATGGGCAGTAAAAGAAAGATTTATTTAAAAATGTTTCTTTGAGTGTTTATCATGTTTGTTGAACATGGAAATGTTTACCTGAGAATTTATAGCGTCGGAAATACCGTTATTTCGGTTCGAGAAAACTGATTAATTCACACTTAAAAACTACTCGGAAACGTTTCCGAAAATTATGGGCAGTAAAATAAAGATTTATTTAAAAATATTTCTTTGAGTGTTTATCATGTTTGTTGAACATGGAAATGTTTACCTGAGAATTTATTGTGTCGGAAATACCGTTATTTCGGTTCGAGAAAACTGATTAATTCACACTTAAAAACTACTCGGAAACGTTTCCGAAAATTATGGACAGTAAAAGAAAGATTTATTTAAAAATGTTTCTTTGAGTGTTTATCATGTTTGTTGAACATGGAAATGTTTACCTGAGAATTTATTGCGTCGGAAATACCGTTATTTCGGTTCGAGAAAACTGATTAATTCACACTTAAAAACTACTCGGAAACGTTTCCGAAAATTATGGACAGTAAAAGAAAGATTTATTTAAAAATGTTTCTTTGAGTGTTTATCATGTTTTTGAACATGGGAATGTTTACCTGAGAATTTATAGCATCGGAAATACCGTTATTTCGGTTCGAGAAAACTGATTATTTCACACTTAAAAACTACTCGGAAACGTTTCCGAAAATTATGGACAGTAAAAAAAAGATTTATTTTAAAATGTTTCTTTGAGTGTTTATCATGTTTTTGAACATGGAAATGTTTACCTGAGAATTTATAGCGTCGGAAATACCGTTATTTCGGTTCGAGAAAACTGATTAATTCACACTTAAAAACTACTCGGAAACGTTTCCGAAAATTATGGGCAGTAAAATAAAGATTTATTTAAAAATATTTCTTTGAGTGTTTATCATGTTTGTTGAACATGGAAATGTTTACCTGAGAATTTATTGCGTCGGAAATACCGTTATTTCGGTTCGAGAAAACTGATTAATTCACACTTAAAAACTACTCGGAAACGTTTCCGAAAATTATGGACAGTAAAAGAAAGATTTATTTAAAATGTTTCTTTGAGTATTTATCATGTTTTTGAACATGGAAATGTTTACCTGAGAATTTATTGCGTCGGAAATACCGTTATTTCGGTTCGAGAAAACTGATTAATTCACACTTAAAAACTACTAGGAAACGTTTCCGAAAATTTTGGGCAGTAAAAGAAAGATTTATTTAAAAATGTTTCTTTGAGTGTTTATCATGTTTGTTGAACATGGAAATGTTTACCTGAGAATTTATAATACCGTTATTTCGGTTCGAGAAAACTGATTAATTCACACTTAAAAACTACTCCGAAAAGCTTCGAAAAGTTACATGCAACAAAAGAAAGATTTCTTTAAAAATGTTTCTTTGAGTGGTCATCATGTCTGTTAAAAATGGAAATGTTTACCTAGGAATTTATAGAATTTGAAATTGCGTTATTTCAGTTCAAGAAAACTGATTAATGCACACTTAAAAATTACTCGGAAACGTTTCCGAAAATTACACGCAGCAAAAGAAAGATTTTTCTTTATATGTTTATTTGAGTGTTCAATTTATCATGTTTGTTGAACATGGAAATGCTTGCCTGAGAATTCATATTATCCAAAAAACCGATATTTCAGCTCGAGAAAACTGATTAATGCGCTGTTAAAAACTACTCGGAAACGTTTCCGAAAATTATGGACAGTAAAAGAAAGATTTATTTAAAAATGTTTCTTTGAGTGTTTATCATGTTTGTTGAACATGGAAATGTTTACCTGAGAATTTATAATACCGTTATTTCGGTTCGAGAAAACTGATTAATTCACACTTAAAAACTACTCGGAAACGTTTCCTGAACTTATGGCCAATAAAAGAAAGAGTTATTTAAAAATGTTTCTTTGAGTGTTTATCAGTTTTGTTGAACATGGAAATGTTTACCTGAGAATTTATTGCGTCGGAAATACCGTTATTTCGGTTCGAGAAAACTGATTAATTCACACATAAAAACTACTCGGAAACGTTTCCGAAAATTATGGGAAGTAAAAGAAAGATTTATTTTAAAATGTTTCTTTAAGTGTTTATAATGTTTGTTGAACATGGAAATGTTTACCTGATAATTTATTGCGTCAGAAATACTGTTATTTCGGTTCGAGAAAACTGATTATTTCACACTTAAAAACTACTCGGAAACGTTTCCGAAAATTATGGGCAGTAAAAGAAAGATTTATTTAAAAATGTTTCTTTGAGTGTTTATCATGTTTGTTGAACATGGAAATGTTTACCTGAGAATTTATAGCGTCGGAAATACCGTTATTTCGGCTCGAGAAAACTGATTAATTCACACTTAAAAACTACTCGGAAACGTTTCCGAAAATTATGGGCAGTAAAATAAAGATTTATTTAAAAATATTTCTTTGAGTGTTTATCATGTTTGTTGAACATGGAAATGTTTACCTGAGAATTTATTGCGTCGGAAATACCGTTATTTCGGTTCGAGAAAACTGATTAATTCACACTTAAAAACTACTCGGAAACGTTTCTGAAAATTATGGACAGTAAAAGAAAGATTTATTTAAAAATGTTTCTTTGAGTGTTTATCATGTTTGTTGAACATGGAAATGTTTACCTGAGAATTTATTGCGTCGGAAATACCGTTATTTCGGTTCGAGAAAACTGATTAATTCACACTTAAAAACTACTCGGAAACGTTTCCGAAAATTATGGACAGTAAAAGAAAGATTTATTTTAAAATGTTTCTTTGAGTATTTATCATGTTTTTGAACATGGAAATGTTTACCTGAGAATTTATAATACCGTTATTTCGGTTCGAGAAAACTGATTAATTCACACTTAAAAACTACTCCGAAAAGCTTCGAAAAGTTACATGCAACAAAAGAAAGATTTCTTTAAAAATGTTTCTTTGAGTGGTCATCATGTCTGTTAAAAATGGAAATGTTTACCTAGGAATTTATAGAATTTGAAATTGCGTTATTTCAGTTCAAGAAAACTGATTAATGCACACTTAAAAATTACTCGGAAACGTTTCCGAAAATTACACGCAGCAAAAGAAAGATTTTTCTTTATATGTTTATTTGAGTGTTCAATTTATCATGTTTGTTGAACATGGAAATGCTTGCCTGAGAATTCATATCATCCGAAAAACCGATATTTCAGCTTGAGAAAACTGATTAATGCGCTGTTAAAAACTACTCGGAAACATTTCTGAAAATTACACGCCGCAAAGAAATATTTATTTAAAAATGTTTCTTTGAGTATTATTTTTAAATATTGGAAATATATTATTGATGAAGATAAAGGAATCGTTCGTACTCAGAAGAGATCAAATTAAACTTTTGTAAAGCGTAAAAAAGACAAAAGCTAGATTAGGAAACAGTTGCCTTTACGTACAATGCTTTTTCCAACAAAGAATGTTATGCTACTCTTCTTCAATATTTTGTGTATTTCCCTGCATAACTTTTGAACGAATGCTCCCATTTTGATAATTCGTTTTTTTCTTGAATGGGCTCATTCTGATCGCGGGGCGATTTTTTCAGGGCTCAAAAATTATGCATTTGTTTCCCTTACTAGATTTTTTTATAGTGTTTTTTTTTTTCGACTTTCTAGGCAATGACTTTTATAATAAGTAATTAAAAATTAAAAAAAAACGAACATCAAGTGGTTGTTTTTTACCTTCATATTTTTTAACAACCCTGTATTGTTGTAAATATGAGTTCCACACGGGTCACGTTATTTCAGTCCAAAACGCCAAACTTCCATTTAAAGTCAACACGAAACCCGAACCCAAGTCCACGTGCTACAACACGAAACCGAATCGAAATCTGAAATGAAAGAAGAAAAAATTCGTATTTCAATGAAACACTAACAAAAACAACAACAATAAAATTATTTCGTTCCGCCAATGATCAGACCTAAACCGCGGGTTGTATCAGTTTCAGGTGACATCTTGTTACCCGACTTGATGCAAAGTTTTAACCTACGTTCATTTGAAACCTCATTGTTTCCAATATCTGTCGTTTTGATACGTGGCCACAGCCATCTCTAACCGGCCCAATCGCTAAACTAACTCCGGCGGGTCACGTGACCAGTCGAAGGCGGTTAAATTGAAGCGAAAGTGACGGTCGCCATTTATTCTGTTGTTGAAAATTCCATCGTTGATGAATTCAAGTCGCAGTTTTCGTATAAAGTTGCACATGGTTCATGATTTTCATCTTTATACTATCTATTTTATTTAGATACTTATGTTTTATTTCACGAAAGTGTATCATGTGTTTTCCCCGCGTTTCATGTGCTTTCCTAGTGTTTCATTGTTTCTCTTTCTGAAAAGAAAATATGGCTCTCAAGGATTCGTAAATATAATTTTAATTTCATCTAAAAGGCTAGAATATGCATTAAATATTCTAAAATGATGTTCAGTGGATATCACCAAGGATTAACATAACTATTGAAATAAGTTCTGATTTAACTTTTAAAATTTATTCTCTTAATAAAACAAATTATATCAGACGCTTGGTTTGAATATTAGCAATCTAAGAAAATAAGTATAAGGTTGACATGATTGTTAAAATATATGATGAATGTACAGTTATATGTCAGTAATTATTATATCACTCTAGAGAAGTTGATTGAAAATGAGAAAAGACTAATAATTCAAAAGCTCTTTCATAATAAACAAAAATATTTAGATAAATATTTAGATAAGAAATGCAATTTATCAATAAATCAGGCACGAAACAATTCCTCCTAAAGGAGGAATTCCACCTATTTTAAAGCAATTTTGGACATTTTCTGGATTGATGCAAAAATGCAAAGAAAATATTGGAAGCATATATGAGAGGGGGGGGGTGTCTAGGAAATTTAATAATAATTTTGTTTACTCAAATCGTCGGTATTTGTTTCTGAATTACTGTGCAAAAAAGCCATCAAATCAAAGGTGAATCAGCATCTGAAAGTGGTGTAAATTGTTTCTAAAATGTCTTTCCAGAGTGATTTTTTTAGACTTTAAAAGGTAAAGGAAGTTTCCATAAGGTTCTTTTTGGAATAGAATATTTTTTCCTAATTAACACTTTCGTGTAATTTCAGTGATGCAATTTTGGAGATGTATTTCTGGAGTAAAGATTAATTTGACTTGCTTGTATTTATGCAGCATGGAGGTTTGTTTTTTTGTTTGTTTTTGAAAGGAGGGGGGAAATCTTAAACAGACAAGCCTTCTAAAATAATATTTATTTTGACAAATTAATCGCTGTAGTTCACATAAATTCATCAGATATTTATGGTTTTACATCTTAGCAAACTGTCTTCAATTTCCTGTTTTGATTCAAAAGACCTGTAAAATTGTTAGTTTAAATTTCTTTTAATAAATTTTAAATTATTAAAAGAAAATCATACATACAGTAATATTTTATTTTATTGTATAAATAAGTTAAAATGTATCCAAAAATAAATATTGTATAGATGGAAAAAATTTTACAACTTTTTTTATGTTTTCCACTTTCATGCCTGATAAATTTAGACGCATTTAAATATCTTTAAATGATATATTAAACCCAGTTTATAAAAACATTGTGCCAATCCTATTTTTCATTGCAGGTTATGCTGCTTTCTAAACTTGCTAAAACATCACTGTTGTAATTACTGTATTGATTCTAGTAATGGTGATTTTTCATATGAATTTTTTATTAAAAATTAGTTAACTTTAGGTTAAAAATGTAGTGAATGACTTTGATCATTTATGTAAATATTGTACTCACAGGGATCTGTCCAGATTTTTCTTTCTGGGTCCTATTTTTGAAATTGTGAATAGTTTTTTTTTTTTTCACATTTATGAAAAATCTATTTTTAATTTTGGGAATTTGAAATTATCGTTATATTCAGGTTCTTGTTATACATTTTTAACAAGACCCTTTCCATATCTATATCTTGATAATAGTTTTTTTTTGACAAGTTAGATAGTATTACTTTTAAAATTTGTGATGAAAAGTACAGTTTGGAAATGCAAAAGTTTTGTGTAAAGCTAATTGTTAAGTTGAAAAATTTTGTGAAGGGTCCTGTTTTAAAATAAAAAGGTTGTGAAAGGTCCATTAAAGGACCTAATTTTTCTCTAAACAGATCCCTGGACTCATGACAGCTTTATTTATTTAAAAATATGATGCAAGTCGTATATAAGATCTTACCAAATAATTACTCAAAAATAGTTATTAAAATTTTTAATTAAGAAATACAAGAGAAAAATTTAAAAAAACTGAAAAATAAATAAATCTGTATTTATTTTTAGCATTCAACCTTAGAATATCTGAATTTCTTAACAATATGTGAATAATTTTTGTCATGTGCTTTTCATAATTTAAATACCAGATTTATCCTTTCACTTATTTTTAATTTGTGTAAATGCATTTAGCCAATATAATATGTTATTCTTTTCATAACTAAGGGGCTGGCTCCACATAAAACTTTGATCATGAAGCTAAACAAACATTTCAAATTTTCTTTACTTTTCTGACAAATGTAATAGATGGGAAATATTTTTGTTAATTTTTGAATGATGGCATACTAAGTTTCTTGTCAAAAGAAATTTTTAATAGATAGAAATTTTTAATCGATTGATTGAGCTTATTTAAAAATCTTTCAGTAAAATAATATTACAAGAAAACCGGGACCTGAAGGGAGATTCACTAGGCACTCAATCACGATATAATTTTACTAGTGGGGGAAAAGTCCGCCTTCGACAGCCGCCATTTTGAATGAGCACTCAGGCCTAGTATTCAGAGGGCTGTGACGTGGCAAACGATTATAGAAATAACATCTTTGAGGTGTCCCTGAAGGAAAAAAAAAAACTACAAAAGTTACGGCGACTATTTTAAGAACGTAACATTGAGAACCATGCTGAAAATTCGTGATAGTTGCTCAATACGAAAGTTGCGGTTGTAAAGTAAAGAAGTTGGAAATTGCATGTCAAACGTGGCAAATGCGGTGCATTCGTACTATAGCTAGTTTTATAAATATATTTTGCATCGCATATTGTACTAAATGTATATTTTAGAGTATTCATAAGTGCATATCAAGTTCATTCTGTTCGAAAGGTTGTAACATGATTAAAATGTACTTTAAATAATTTTTTCCCATTGGTCGTAATGTAATGAAAAGCTTTTGACTGTCCCTGTAATTAAACCATACATCCGATTTTCATAAAATTTGGAATGATTTGACAAAATTTTGCAACAATTATATATTTAAAATTTTAGACCATTCAGTTGGGTAGTTTTTGCTCTGTTATATCCAGACAGACGGACCGAACGACGACTATAGGTGATGCGTATTTCTACAATTACGAATGCACCTGAAAAAGACATAAAAGGAACATGCAGACAAACATATCCTTTTTAGATCTGAATGGTATTGAAACGGAAAATTTTCAGAAAGAAACCTTTCCAACAACAGAAAAAAATATGCAAATTTGAGCAACCGTTCAAAAGTTATGCGTGGGCACACATAAAGAATGTGTATAGCTGAACTGTATATCCTCCTGCTTTTGGAATTTTAATTGTATAACTTCCTTCGTGTTAAAAATCCTCACCCACGAAATTTGTATACGTTGTTAGGGTAGACAGTACTTGTGCGGTTAAAAAAGAAAATGATCATGCATCGTTTTTGCCAAAAAAAAAAAAAAAAAAAGGCTATCTTTAGGAAGCAACTAATTATATCGACCCTATATTTCTAAGTTTTCACAACATTTGACTGAACTTTTTATAGAAGTTGCCCCAAAATACTGACTACCAAATTATGAAAAAAAAATGCAATTTAACAAATTACAACGACCATTTGGAAAATGATTTTTTCAATGACTAAAATTTAAGACATAAAAAATCGCACGGAGTTAATCATACATTACGTACGCCACGGAGTACATTTTTCGGTACTGTAAATTTTTAAACTTCTACGGAACTGGTCATACATTACGTACGCCATGGATTAAACATTAATATTCCTGGACCAATTTTAATTGAAATTTCATTCTTAAACTTCTAAACATTCCACACTATTGCTTTTTACACCGTCGTATATAGAAAAAAAAAATGTACTTGTAAATGCAATTTGTTTGAAAGCTGTATCTCAATTTGTTTCTGAGTTATTATTTTTTTTTTTTTTGTAGTTTTTATTTCTTTTTTGCCATAGTGGCAACAGAAGTATCAATCTCTGTTGAAAGTAAAGGGGAAATACAGATTACTGCATAGACCAATCAGAAAACGAATAAAATGCGGGATTCAACTAATAAAACACTTCAGATATGTTTTTGATTTCCTACCCTGACCGAGGACAGTAACCATTTTTCCAAATGGTTAAAAAACTGCGGTATGTACAAATTATATAGGATCAGGATTTTCATGTCAAAAAGAAAAACATTGGAAACAATGTGGTTAATAATGAATGTGAACAAGAATAAAAACACACTGTTGACAAACAGATGATAAATTCTGAGAGCATTTATGACATTTTTGAATCCATGTGTATAATTGACGTTAATTTCATCGCGCTGCGTTCCATATTTTAGGAAGAGGTGTTGCGAAATGCAAACAGACAGTCAGATTTTAGTACAAAATATTCTTGTTCGGTTCCTTTTTATGGTAATCATGACATCATTTTTGGTATAAAACTCTCTTGAATGTAAGTGAAACTCATTTTCAATAATTAGCACTAGTAAAAAATATTTAGATTTTTTTCTTTCCAAATATGACGTTATATAAATTTGCGTTCTCTACTTATTGATATTCATACTCCTTGTATTATTACAAAATATTTAAAATGACTGTTTAATTTCAAATAGGGCGCCTTTTTTTCCCAAACACAATCTTTTCTTAATACAGGCATCCCCCGACTTACGTATTATACGTAACTTACGTAAATCCACAGTTACGTAATAAATCTCGAAAATTACATTTGTGAATATACAAGCGCGTTTGATACGCAGTTGCATACTTTTGATATTTATTTTATAAATAAAATATATAGGTATAAACCACAACCGTAATATAGTTTTATATATTAGACAGAGTTATATTTTTATTGGTATATGCAATCAAATCTATAACAAAACAACTTAACCTTTATTGTTAGTTATTCATAGTAGTCATCTAATTCATAATAAATATAGTTTATGCTTATCAAATATTATTTTATTTTGTTAGTGCTATTCATTTGTCATGCGGTTAGAAATTCATGGAGAATAGGTTAAATTAGTCCTCTTTAATTATTTATTATTTTTATAGTCGTTTGATGTGGATTCAAAATTGTTAAAAATATTCATCAATGTTAGATTTATAAATCCCGTACTCCACAAGATGTTTGAAAAGTGTTCTTAAAGTTTGTTTTTATATTTTTTCATGAGTTTATAGTTTCTATAAGAGTAAATACTGTCGCACGATGCTTTATTTATAAAATAATACGGTGCAAATTTATGTATATATACTTACATATACTATATACATAATAAATGTTGCAGTTTCTTACTAAGTTTTACTTTAGCAATTTACAAATTCGATTTAAGTAAAATTCAAGTTTACGGAATGCATTAGTTACGTATGTCGGGGGATGCCTGTTGTATGATTCTTGTTCATTTTCTTTTCTGTTAATCTTGGCGTCCTTTCTGACAGAAAAAAACTCTTCGGTAGGTGATTGATATTCATGTTTCATATATCAGTAAATAATATTTCTTTTTTTTTCCTTTTAATCACGTCACGTTCAACTATCCATCTTTTCGTGAAAAATTTTATTTCATTTTCATTTTCACATACAAATGTTTTAATTGAAAATTAATTGCTATTTAAAAAATATTTTTCCAGGTTTTTGGAAATTGTACAAGAGTAAAGAAAAATAGTTAAACTTTATATAAAAAATGGTCATTGATTTTCTATGCAAATAATGTAATTTTGACTTATTAAAAAATATAGTGGAATTAAAGTAGATAAAAAATGGCCAAAAACGTTTCTAGCTCATATCTTCTTATACGTAATGGTACAGAAGAATCAAAATATCTGTTTTGACACTTACTTCAGCCAAATATTTCACACACACTTTCACATTTTTAATATTAAGATTTGTGCTCTATCGCACCTCAAAGTTTGTTGGCAGAATTTTAAACCAATTTGCACATATTTAAAAGTTTCAAAGCAAGAAAATTCATCTCCTAATTAATTGCGTTGAAATAGTATTAACTGATTTTTCACCGTCACAAATATCAGAAATGTGAAATATTTTTATT
The DNA here is from genome assembly GCA_963932465.1 of Maratus speciosus. Lineage (NCBI taxonomy): Eukaryota > Metazoa > Arthropoda > Arachnida > Araneae > Salticidae > Maratus > Maratus speciosus. The sequence goes on from OZ010799.1 coordinate 91,201,682, forward strand.
TTATAGTCAACAAATTCCCTAATTCCCCAGAAGTTTGAAATTAGCAATGAGAATTTTTGGAATGTTCTTTATTTCAAGATATAAAACTACGTAACGTAAGTACAAAATTTTGTTGAATGTTTAAAGTTTAAAATAACAATTAAATCGTGACATTACCTAGTATTATATACGAAAATTATCAACTCCCTTATATTCCAATCTAAAAAGAATTTCGAACTCCTTTATATATGGTTCTTCACAACTTAAGAACGTAAAAAAATACTTTCGAAAAATCTTTCATTACTGGAACCACTAACAAGATAACTAGAAACTTATTATACTTTCCCAAAAGATTTGGAAATATTAATGAGAATTTCTAAAATGAAGTTTATAGCTGCGAAATTTTCTAAATGAAAATCATTATTTAACATTATATGAAACATTACCAGAATAAGGCACCATGAAAATTTATTGAATGTTTAAAGTTTAAAATGAGAATTATCTCTTGCTAACAGCTATCCAATTTGTGAAAATCATCAACTCACTATACTGTAAAACAAGTTGGAAATTGCACGTCAAACGTGGCAAATGAGGTGCGTTCGTACTATAGCTAGTTTTATAAAAAAAATTTTGCACTGCATATTGTACTGAATGAATATATTTTAGCGCACTTCATAAGTCCATATCAATTTCTTTCTTTTCGAAAAGCTGTAACATCATTAAAATGCACTTGAAATAATTTTTTCCCATTGGCGTTATGTAACGGAAAACTTTTGACTGTCCCTGTGAGTGCAAATTATGAAGCAAGTAATGCATACATGATTAAACTTTGAAGATGCTTTTCACGTGCTCATTAAAAGCTAACAGAAATAGAAAATTTTTAGTTTGAAATCGCAGAAGAGTTTCGAATACTCTTTGAGAAAGTTCTAGTATAACAGATGATCATTTACGAAAATCTTTATAAAAGATAAATCGTAGTATGTGTAGCCAAAACATTTTTTGATTAGATAAAATTCGTACAAACTGTATAACATACTTATAACTACTTAAAAGGTGACTCAAACATATAAAAATATTATTTAATGCAACCCTGAGATCTTTCGAACACACACGCGTTCATTTTCAAAGGGAAAAAGATGACTGATTGAATAGAAAAACATTTTAAGAACAAAAATAGTACTCATTGCAGAGAAATGGACTGAACTCCGCTTGCTAATGCGCACTATTTTTGTTTTTGTTTTTAAAATATTTTTTTATTCAATCAGTCATCTTTTTTCCTTTGAAAATGAAAGCTTGTGTGTTCGAAAGATCTCAGGGTTGCATTAAATAATATTTTTATATGTTTGAGTCACCTTTTAAGTAGTTATAAGTATGTTATACAGTTTATTAATAACAAGTGGAAAAAATTTCCTTCACGACACTAGTGTTTAATACAGTGTTTTGACTCTATTGAAAATTCGTATTATTAGAAAATCACTCTGTGTCGTTGATGAATTAATTACATTTTATTTTATATGAAAATAAAAAGTTTTAGTCAGAGACACAGACTTGGTCAACTTGAGCCACACGTATAATTAAGTAATAATTAGATATATTTAATAAACAAGTAAAATTATTAACAATTACGCATATTTATGTATGCATTAATTTCTTTAAAAAAATTTGGACATTTTCGTTTTCGGCAAAAATAGGAAAATTACCGAAATTCGGTTTCTACAGAACAGAAACCGAAGCATACATGACTTTTCAGTGTCTTAAAAACCTATTTCGGTCGAGCCTTACTATCAATGTTGCATGCGGCTAATACGAAAATATGGCTTTTAATAATTTTCAAAACATTAATTGAATACAATATTGACATTTTTCATGTAAAAATGCTTTTTGGTGTTGTTAATGGGCAATCTAAAAAATGCACTAAATATAAAATGTCTATTAGGGTTTTCATTAAAAAAACTCGTTTTCACCTATATTCTGTCACTGGGGCGGCTCGATTCGGACCCTTTAGTTCTGCGGTTCCAAACCATAAATATAGTAAAACAGTTGTTTTACTATATCTATATTCCCAACCCACTGGTAGAGACCCACGGGTGCGTCGCGGAACAATCGAATTCGTCACAAAAACATATCTTTTATTTCATCTGTTTTAAAAATATAACAATTTCAACATCAAATAGTAGTTCCAGGGAAAATCCTTAATTTCCTTCTGGATGAATATACGAGCAGAATATCCAGAAATATCTAAATCAGCGTTGATGTCCTTGATGGGTTTAACATGACATACTTGTGTGAGCTTGCTTTTTCTATTAACGGTATATATAAATATTAAACAGACATACAACAATAAATACAATAAGCCCAACTGGAGTGAAAAATTAGCCAGAGTCAGGAATCGAACCCGGGATACAGCATTCCAGGCCAGGAGTAGCTCAGTGGTTAGATCGACAACCCGGAATGCTGTGGTCCAGGGTTCGATTCCTGGCTCTGGCTAATTTTTCACTGTCGCTCTAACCACTGAGCTACTCCGGTATAGGCAGGAGTAGCTCAATGGTTAGAGCGACAGCCTGGAATGCTGTGGTCCCAGGTTCGATTCCTGGCTCTGGTTAATTTTTCACTCCAGTTGGGTTTATTGTATTTATTGTTGCATGTCTGTTTAATATTTATATATACCGTTAACAGTTGAATGCATGCGTTATTTATGTGTGTTTTATTATATATTGTAGTGTGTGTGTGTCTTATTATGCTTTTTCTTCTTTGCTGCTTTTGAAAAACAAGTACAGAAACAAACTGCGTGTAGAAATTGACTTAAAGTTAAAATTAACCAGTTTTAACCATGATATAACTGCTTCAGTGGTAAATACCAGTGCCAGAAATCTTACTGATTATAAAGTTATGTTTTAATAATAATTAAACGTATTTTTAATTGTATTCGTAGTTTATGTGTTGTTTAAATTATTATTACACTTACACGCATTGGGAATGCCAATTCTTGTTTTTGTTGATAGTGCATCCTTCGTACGAAAATTTGCCCTTTTCGAAGGATAAGACAGCTGGTAGCTTATGGAGGTCATACAACAATTTCAATACTGATATATATAATTATATTAGGTGGATCGCAAAAATATGTTTTATTTAAAGGTAGATCGCGTACCAATAAAGGTTGGGAACCGCTGCTTTAGTTAATTTATTATAAAACGTTTTTCTTTCTCTGTGTATAATTTGTTTAAAAACTATTTACATTCTATCACAAGTAAACATATACCATCGTAATTGAAGAGCCCTGCTGAAAGAAGATTTAACAAAAATTAAATTTCGCGAAAATTGAAATAAAAGCTAATTCATTTGTAAAATTAATTATATTTTTTCTCCTCTTTGGTAGCATACGTTTGACCTACTAAGAAGGGGTAATAAACTCTCTCCATAAAAACTATTAACATTCAATTTTCAAATATTAAAAATTGTTAATATAATTCAAGTTATCAAATATTACAATATTATATATTAATAAACTAGCTGAAATACATGGCGTTGCCCGCGGTTTTAAACATGTTTGTTTAGAAAAATCAATTTTTAAATTAAACATCGTACGGACTATGAATCTTGCGCAAAAATTATCTCTTTTTTAACCCATCCTACTCCATTGCCTCCGCTACGGAGACATCCTAAGTCTTTGCAAAATTTGTTTTTCGTACCAGTAATAAAGGAAAATAAAATTCACTTTATTTAATCAGAGCATTTTTGAAATTGTGTACTTGAAGGAAACTGCTTTTTAAAAAGTGGTGCCGATCGAATAAAATTTGTGCAAGAGACTCCGGAGCTTTAAGAGTTAACCCCTTAATCGTCGCGCCTGATAAGTGTCGAGTACTTTATTAAAATTAAGATTGTGTGATTGCCACCACTTTTTTTTAAGTTGAAATATTCTCTTCATTTAATGGCAGATAAAATAACGAGAGAATAAAGCCTATTGCATTATTTAAAAAAATTGATGGGAATAGAACAATCTGAATAAAAGAAAAGAAGCCTACACTGCCCGTGACAGTCAGGGGCGCGACGATTAAGGGGTTAATATGTTGAAAACATTGAGAAATTTTGTTTTAATACCTGTATTTAAAAAAAAAAAATCCTAAGCCTAATTAAATAAAGTTTTTATTTTTGAAATTTTTTTAAAAAAAGAAATGCAAATTCATGAAAAGCCCTTCATGATATCCCTTTCTTTTGTAAAAGCCCTGCATTAACCCTATATTCGTTTTAAATATGAAGTCATACGTGAATTAACCTATATAATTCACAACTAAAAAGAAATGGCACATCTAGTATTTGTCGAGAATTAAAGTCATACACTCGTGACATCATAATTCACTTTTATATTTTAATAGAATAATAAGGCTACTATAATTCAGGACTTGTGCTATAGCCAGTATACACGTCGTCAGGGCACATTGCCGTTATCATTATATTTTTACGCGTGAAAGTTTCGTTATGGTACTCCATTGTGAAATTTGGTAATTTTTGAAATTCAATATTTGAAAAACGGCATAATCATTAGATTTGAAATTTATATCAAGAAAAATAGAATTTGCTACCTTTCTAGCGCAGTTTGTGTAAGAATTTTCTCACAAATACTTTTCGAGCTATTAATTTTTTCAGCTACTTCAAATGTTTCATTTTACGAGATTCGTGTGTGGCAACGATTAGCGACAAAGCCGGTCGTCATCAGCGCGTGGCTTTTTATTAAAGAGGATAATGTCCCAGATAATCGAGACTGATTAGAATCTTTGTACGGTATTTACCTTATGATAGAATACATCGTAATGCCTTCTGTCATAAAATAAGCAATTTTCTAGAAAATGTACATGTTCTTTCGTTTGGCTCTTCACTTACGAAAGTGCACATTCTAAATGTTCTACAGTGAATCTTTGTTAAAAAATGTTATTGCGGTTTTAAAGACTTCTTAATTAAGGTGTTTCTCGAATATATATATATATATATATATATATATATATATATATATATTTTCTACTCTCAACAACGCAAAAACTTTCTGAGATATTCTCTGACTCATTTTTAAGTCCAAAAGCATAAGTTTTGCAGTCATAGTTCATTTGTAACTGAAAAGTGTTTTTCATTTTTTCAACAAATGAATTACATCTTGAGTTAGATGCGATTTTTTTTCTCATGTTATCAGTCTTTTTTCTTTACCCCGCTTTCGTGTCCTTCAAAATGCAAAATTGCTCTGCCTTAAACTAATTGCTCTGCCTTTACCGAAAAATGAAAAAAAAAAAACAGTTCAATTAAAAAGAAAGTTTCTTAACGTACCTGCCAATTTCATGCGTTTTAGAACAAAAATAAATTTAAAAATCTGTCATAAAGTAGCCATTTCCTATATGAGAACAACCATGAGTTTATTTAAAGATGCTTTTGGAGTGCAAGAAATTTTACTTCTGTTAAAGACAAATTAATCTGCATGTTTTCTGAAAAAAAAATTCTCAGAATAAGAGCTTTGAACCTACCGGATTTTTCACGAACAGTATCTCCGAATACTTATTTTGTCTTATTTTGTCTTGTTTAATCGCAGATTGTCTACATTAAATAAAGTGAAAATTTCTATTCGAAAATAGACGTGGTAAAAAATCCGGAGATTACAGCTCTGCTCAAAACTGTATTAAAGAAGATAAATCAAGTTTAATTTGTAGATATAAATGAAGTTTGAAACATTGCATTTTCCTAATACGTTAAATTAATTTATCAGTACAATAATTGAGATTTTCAAAAGTATAAAATCATGCAGAATACTTTTTCAAAAAGATTTCTTTTATGTAACTTAATTCCATATGGCAATAGGTAATTTTTTATGATGGTCGAATTACTGCTTCTTAATAGAAAAAAAACAAACACTATACTTTAAAATTCATTGAATGGAAAAAAAATATTGCATGATTAAAAACCCTACGGTGTTATTATTATATAAATAAAGTTTAATTTATATAAGTAGAAAAGTTTCTTTTTTTCTTCCAAATATGTACAAAAAATTTATTTGAAAATTATTTACATCTTCTCATAGGTATAATTGTACTATAATAGCTAAGAAAATATACCTTCTAAATCTTATATGTAAAATCTCCATTATTAAATATTCTCACACATATAGAAGACTTTTGAATAAAATTTATTTAATGGAAGAGTACATGAAATATTTATCTGTGTTAAAAATTAATCCATTTGCCTATACATGAATTTTTAAGGTTGAATTATATCTTCTTAATAGGAAAAAAACACTATTATTTAAAAAGGATCAGTTCGAGAAAATAGAAAACAGTTAAAAAATCCTACTTTGTTATAACTTATTACATAAATAAAATTTAATTTATATAAGGAAAAAAATTGCCTTTTCTTTCAAATATATACAAATAATTTACTTGAAAATTATTACTTCTTCTCACAGGTAAAAATGTACTATCATAATTGAGAAAGTATACTTTCTAAATCTTCTTTGAAAAATCTCAATTTTTAAATATATTTAGACATATAAAAGATTTCCCAATAAAATTTATTTAAAGGAAGAATACAAGAAATATTTATCTCTGTTACTAAATAATTACTTGCCTGAAAGCTGACTATGCTTTTACGTCATTGAATTCCCTGCAGTGATAAAACTGCTCAAAACTGCTGGTGTAACAAACAAAAATTGAATAAACGAAAAAGAAAGACAAAATTTCATCTCGCCTTTTCAATCAAGGCTGTAAGAAATGCATAATTATGAGACAAAATCAATTAACTCAAGTTTTCTAACTATGTCTCCTTTAGGCCAAATGTGAGATATTTCATTAACAAAGTCATTAATTTTTCCTTTGTTTCGCATAATTTTTTTTAGACTTTATGAAATATCGGTGAAACTTTTTATGAAAATAAAGTTGGAAAATCCATTTGTTGACAGAATGCCACGGGTTCCTGTCTATAAGCAATAATTATTGATAAATGATTTTTTTAAGGGTGTTTGCTCTCAAATCCAAAAGAGCAACTTTCTGACATAAGTTTTAATTTATTTTTGCTCGAAAATGCATAAAACTAGCTGGTATTGTTGTTCAGAAACTATGTAATTGAGCTGGGGGGTTTTTTTTTTTCTTTTTCTTTTTTTTTTTTTTTTGCAAACGCATTAGATCTTTCCGAAAATAGTGTCAAAGTGGGTGTTTTGAACCGAATTTCCGCGCGAAGGAAGAAAAAGCACTCAAGAGCGGGTGGAAAACGTGTTTGTCACGTGACCAAATTCGCTTATAACTCAATAGGTAATTGATTGATCAAAAAATGGAAAAAACAATTCAATTCCAAATCACTTCCATAGCCAGTCTTTCCAATTTTATTCCTTTTCATTAAAAAAATGAATTTGTAAATGGGCGATTCCATAGATAGTGTCACACACGTAACGCAGGCTTTAATTTTCATTTATTCAATTATTTATTAAATTTTAATGTTAATTCTGATTTTAAGTGGTATGGTAAATAAGTTATTACCATATTTTTAAATTTAAATGTGTGGCAATAAAACTCACAGAAGTATATCATTTAATTTCATTACTCAAAATGTGCTTTTTTTTCTACTTCAGAAAAAAGCACATTTTGAGTATGAAATTAAATGATATCTTTCTGTGAGTTTTATTTCCACACATTTAAACTAAAAAATATGGTAATAACTTATTTCCATACCACCTAAAATCACAATTAAAATTAAAATTTAATAAATAATTGAATAAATGAAAATTAAAGCCTGCGTTACGTGTGTGACTCTCCGCATGGAATCGCCCAAATGTGTCAAAACGTTTTGCGCTTGTTGAGCAGAGCAGTTTTAAGAACAGCCTTAATTCGGAATTAAAAATTGTTCCGTTATTTATTTTTACTTTCTTCAAACTTCAATAGAAGAAAGTATTGTAATAGAATTTTTTTAGACTTACAGTTTTCGACGGATTTACACGTTTAAGGAGTCAGAGATTCGAAAAGACATGTTTATACAAAATGTCTATCTGTCCGTCCGTGTGTCGTCATTGTATCATCGACAAGTGTATGAAGTTATGCTTAGAATTGAACCAAATGTTTTGTGTATATATTGGCTGTGGCCGGCAAGTCCTCCTTCAATTTAGAAATATTCTGCAGGAAGGGGGCGATATAATAGCAATTTGTGTTCTATTTTCATTATTGTACCATCGAAAAGTGTATGAAGTTATGTATAGAATTGACATTATAAAACTATTACTTCAAAACTAAAGTAAAATTAAAAGCATTTTCTTTGCAGTAAAAGAAAATAATTTAAATTTCGAAACTTTAAGAACATAAAACATAAAAATAAATAAATTAAGCAACTTATAATAAATTTATGGGTTATTAAACCAAAACACTCTCAAACGCATTTATGCAATTAATAAGAATAAAATGAACAAATTGCAAAAGTAAATTGTGTATTTAATACTTTTTTTATTATTTAAATTTTCTTAGTAAAAATATTTTAAATATATTTCAAAATTAAATTCTCAGCAAATAAATATATCAAATATAAAACCAAGATGCAAAAACACAAAATGAAGAAAAACACTGCCAAACTCAAAAATGTACTTTATAAGATTACTATAACATTAATCTAAGCCAATCTATACATTTAAAGTTTTTTACCTTAAAAATTCTTACTTAAAAATTAAGTTTGAAAATTAATCGATTAGTAGATACTAAAAAATATATTAAAATAGATACAAAGTTTAAACACAATACAACCAAACACAATAGTACATTTAATAATATTCGAATAAAATTATTACAAAACCAAACTGCTTATTTAATGTCTTTGTTATTTAGATTAACTTTATAAAAGAAATTAAAGAATATGAAAAATTCAAAATGAATCATTACAAAACTTCAGCTTAAAACATTAATTAATTGTTATATATATTGTTTTTCAAATGTAATGACAGTGCTTGATTAAAATTAATATAATATTCAACTATTAAGTAACGTGATAAGTTTTATTTAAAATATCAAACATATAATTAACTTTTATGCTACATTCTTATAACAAATATATCAATCTATATCTTTTAAATAGAGAAATCAGTTTTACAATTTTATCAATAAAAAAAGTTCATTTAAAACGTTTGAATAGTAAAATGGCTATCACTTCATTCTTTGGGCAATCTGAGAAGCATTTAAAAATTTGGGATGCAAATGTTCGAATTCTTCTAGCAAAATACCTGAAAATTGAAACTATTCATTGAATTTAATGATGGAAAAGAACTCATGAAAAATCTCCAAATTCATTTTTAAAAGAGTTAATGGATATTTTAAAAGTCTCTTATTTGCTAATGATTGTTCTATTATTTTTTTAATGTGATATTTCCAGTTTCATATAATCGATTCATCAATATCCTGGCTTATATTTCTAGTGACACTTATCAATTTATTGTTTTCAAGAGCTTTAGCAAACCCTTAAAAAGAATTCAAGTACTCAGCTATTCAATAAAGTACATAAAGTTCTTGTTTGGGATGTTAAATGAAAGTTGAAGTTAATTTTGCTCCAGTAAGTTATTATATACTTATCAAACTACCGTAAAACTTTTCGGCCACTTCAAAAAATTTTTGTTATGAAGAGGGAATTCAAAAAAAGTTTTAACATGTTAATATACTGACTTCGTTGGTGGACTGAAATGAAATGTGCGAATTGATCTATACTAATCACCCATCGAGACATATTCTTCTGCCTACGCGTTAATAGATTCATTATGATTACTTCAACACATGTGATAATAATATACTCATAATAATATTATATCAGCTATATGCTGAATAATAGTAAGAAACTGCAAATAACTATTTTATTCCAGCGTTTTATAAAATAAAAGTCGAAAATTTAAAATTATTTGAAAAAATTGCCTGTTTAAATTATGTCTATGTACTTGTAAATTAAGTTTAGTTTTTAAATTATATATGCTACATACATATATAAATTTTAAAAATGCATGAAAAATAGCTTAAATTTATAGAGCGAGTGTATAAAATTGTGAAATTTTTATGAAAAACACAGGAATGAGAGTGCTCCGAGCCAAATGACAGATTGCTACCACTGAATTTCAATCGTATTTCTCGCAGTATTTAACGTTCGAAATTCCGAGATTTAATAAAGCAAGGAATACTATTAAAATTTAGTGATAAAAATCAACCATTTGGGTCGGAACGCTCTCATGCCTGAAAACATTAAAATATTAACATAGAAACAACATATGAAAGTCACTAGCTAAACTATATGCCTTTACTCTTCAGCAGACGGAAAGACTTTATAAAATACACCCATTATTCAATTATAAAGTACCATTGGCAGATTTAGTATGATGAGATTTCCTTACATTAAACACAAAACAAATATAAATAACAAATATTTTTGACAAACAATAAATAATTAAATAACCAAAAACTATTACAAATCAAAATAAAATAAAATGAAATATAGCAAACCAAATAAAAGTTTACATATTTTAAAGAATTTAAAGGAAAAATGTAAGCGAATGTCTCACCTCCGTCTGTACCCACCTTATAGCACATAGATACTAAAGTCTTACCGCATAATGCCTCTCACATTTTTATTAATATTGATGTATATAAATATATAACAACAATACCGCTGATTATCTTGACTTGAAAATCTACATTTCAAATGGTACACACATTTCATTCTACAATCAACGGAATAATTTTAGTTTTGATGTTAACCAATTGCTTAACTGGAGTTCGAATATACATAAACGGGTTTACATCAATATAATCATTGGTCACATTTTTCGCTATTATAAACTCTGCTTGAGCAAAAATTTATTTCTTAAAGAGATTTTTCAGTTCATCGGTATTTTGTACTATAAGAATAACATACCGCTTAAGTTTATTAATAGATATACTAGTTTTGCAGATAGTCGTTCTTTTTGAGTAATTGCCGTATGATTGACAGTTAATGATTGGTATCACTTAAAGCAGGGGTCGTACGTTTAAGGGAACGGTGTACGTTAAAAAAAATTTCAAAATTTTCATCATAGAAATATAAAATTTTGTGCATATGTACATCATAAATATATAAAACACCTTAAAAGAAATTCCCAATCTTATTATAATATTAAGATTTCTTTTAATTAAATTTTAAAATTAAATTTTAAAATGCTCCAGGTGTCCAAATTTTTGAGATATGTCCTTGCTTTTGCATTTCAATTACTTAAAACTCTTTCACAAACAAATCTAAGCGTCGATTTTTTAGCCTCTTGTATAGTTAATTTTTTAGATTTTTTTCCCTTAATTTCATATCGATTTTAACCCCTAAATTCTCGCTTCCGTCAATATCACGGGCTGAGGGTCGTTCGTTATTTCTTGTGCCCGTCATATTTCCAGGCTGGAGATTTATTGCTGGAAAAACTTCTGAAACCAGAAAAAATTAACTGGCATTTCGATGTGAAGTCTTTGAATATTAGCGTTCGGGTTCGGTTTTGGCTCTGATTGTGTTGTTGGACTTTGTATTGCATGTTTCGAAATACAGTATCCTCTCTCTTAACCGGCCTCTTCTTAACCGGAACTCCGCTTTAACCCGCCGATTTTTTTCTCCAACATCAGGCAAAATTCAAGGATGACGGCCTCGGGAACTCAGCTTACGCTTTCGAGTTGAAGTGCAATCCCGAAGGGAAGAAGCAAAATTCAGAAAGGAGAACGTCAGTTCTAAATGGATACGCGTTGACCTTCACCATTGTTGAATTCAGGGTGTGGCCGAGGGAGGGTGTACGTCTCCCCAGGAAGAATGAGATGTCCCCCCCCCCCGGAAGATTTGAGATTTTGTGTCTTTAATGGTCAAAAGTGCAATCCCCCTGCCCCGGAACTCTATAATGTCTGATCTATCTGCAAACTGTTTTGTACAAACATTTAAAAAGCTTGAGGTATGCGAACAGATCATCGTAGAACACGTATAAGAGTTCTTTGAGTCTGATAAAGATCTCAAGCATGAAACATTATTTCACGAGGATATAATTAGGACTGTAACTGATGTTGTTCAATACGAAGACCATCCTGATGATGATCCAGTTAAGGTTGACAGTGCTAAAATTCCATTAACGGAAGAGGAATTCCTTGGTTAAACTTATGATGTTAAAGAGATGGAGAGTTTATGCTGCAAACTGTCGGGCATCTTGCCTTCAATAAAAGAAGGTCGCTGATTTCTTTATGGTTGATTAACTTAAATATATATAATGCAGAGCAATTTCAACTTCTTATAAAAGTGTGTGATACGATTTTCAACAATTTATTTTTGTGTTAAATATTTTGCATTATTTTTTATCAGTGATCATTTTTCTTTCAATTAAGTTAATTATAACTAGTATTCATTTCCCAAAATATAAAAAACATGAACTTTTTTAAAACTACACAAACTGAAAAACTAATCGTACGGGTTTAATTAACTAAATTACGCCGATATTATTATTATTTTTTTTTTTTACTTTTCCGCTTTAACCGGTTTATCTCTTAACCGGCTTACCCTCGGTCCCGTTTATTCCGGTTAAGCGAGAGGCTACTGTATATGACACTCAAAAAAATATTAATAATCAAAATTTAATGTATATTATATTATTTCAAATATTATTTGTGAAAATTTGTTTGATGATGATAAATAAAGATTTAAGAAGTGAAAAATAAAGGTCTTATTCGCATTAATTTGTACAGTGTAAAACAAACATTAAAACACAGAATTCTCGCATGATGGCTTTTCCACCAATGTGAATTTGTTCTATAAAATCTTTTTTTTTTTCGCCTTAAAAAACTAATTGCATACTTTATATGTGCCTTATAATTATAATTATGAAACCTTATAATTATTCAATTTCTGCAATAAAAAAATACGTACTTTTATGATAGTTTTTCCAAATATTAAGCGACCGTTAAGGGGTTAATCAAAATTTTGCCTTTCAATAGGTTAAAAATCAAATTTAATTATCTTAATGAAGTCGAATTTCAAAATGTATGCTTAGTTCCTTTGTAAACAATATTAGGATACTTTTCTTATTAATTACATGAATTTTGATAAAAAATTACGACGCCTGGAGAATTTCAAAAATCTAAAAACGTTGAAAAATCAGTTTTGAGAAAAGCAGATTTTAAACTCTTGTAACTTTGCGAAAAATAATCGCATCTACATGCGGCTTTTGGCAAATGGCTCAGAACAAACTGGAGAACAATTATATTCACTGAACTAATTTTCTATTTTGGGGACGATTTTTGCTCAACTAAATGTCCACGGTGCCCTTAAGGGATTTTTTCAGGGTAAAATCACTATTTGTTTATAAAAAAATAAATCTAGGTTAAACGCGAGAATTTTCGCCTTATTTAAGAAGAGATTTTTCCATAAGAAAATACTGGTACCGAAGAATTTTCTGGTCGTGAAATTTCAGGACAAGTACGACCCCTGCTTAAAGCCTTTTTGGACAGCTTTAAAAGTATGTCTGCGATTGTGTGGCAGCGAACACGGGATGAACTTGGATAGATTTTACAACATTGGATGTTGGTTGCTTTTCGTGGCTATGTGGCTCAGGTTTGGGTGCAAATTTTTGCTGTTTTAAAGTATACTATATATCTGTTTTACATCAGCTGTGCCTTCAGATTGGAGATATGCTGTTTATTGTGGCGTCGGGTCCTGTGGGGCTGTGCTTGTAATATGCTTTCGAATGTTTTTGTGCATTTGATTTAAGCGTTACGAGACGCTGGCCTCTATCCACCGCCTCTATTGCAACAATATTTTGCGTATAATCTTTAATCTGTAACATTGCTGTGTTTTTATAAATTACTCACTTCCGATGAGGCCACAGCTTTTTGTTTTTGTTTTTCTTGTTCAAGTTGTATCTGTTAAAATTTCCTTGATGTTTTGTTGTTTATATTCCGTTTAATTATGGTGCAAAATTCTGGGTCTGCAAAATATTTTTCAAACATAATGTTCTCTCTCTCTATATATATAATACATACATACATATATATATATATATATATATATATACTAGCTAAAGTACCCGGCGCTGCCCGGAATTTTAAGAATGTTTGTTTTGAAAAATCAATTTTAAAACTAAACATACTGTATAAAACCAACAATAAAAAAAAGCAGTGGAAATGGAAATCTTTATTTCAGTTCTTCACTAAGAATGAGCTCTAGGGACCTAAACTTTTATGGAAATTATAATATACACGCACACACACGCGTATATATATATATATATATATATGGTAAATATTTTAAAATGGAGAAAACAAATACAGAGATCTTCAGAATATTAAAATATGCCACAATTTCCATAATTGGGTTTTTATCACGTTTCAATGCGTTTTTTCAAACTCATGTGACGTTATATATTCACCTGCTGGCGTCCATTATAGTTCCAATATGACGTAATATTCACTGTTTTTTTCGTCAAACAATTTTTCACGTGGTCATTTTCATTCTAAATCTTGCAATAGAAAAGTAATTGTTGTGGTAAGAATTTTATTGTGGATTTTTTCTTCCATCTTCAGAGCTGTTCGTTTGATGTAGATTCAAATTTGACATAAATTAAATCATCAATGTTAAATTTATAAATCCCATATTCCACAAGATACATTATATTTGAAAAGTGTTCTTTCAGTTTGTTTTTATATTTTTTCATACTTTTATAGTTTGTATATCCACGTAAATACTGCTGCATGCTACTTTATTTATAAAATAATACTGTGTTGATAATGTATATATATATATATGTATATATATATCCAGTGACCATTTATACTCTCCCCTCGACCTTTACTTTTTCGTAAGTGTTTAGATGCTCGGTGCAAGACATGTCCATTTGCTTCTCAGACACAAATTGTCTCAGATCCTAATTATTCAAATTTTTGTAAAGCATTTAAAGTTATTTATTGCATAAAGTGCAACTTATGTAACATGAAATATATAGGTGAAACATCAGGTCCAATTCATAAACGTGTCAATCAACATCGTTCAGACTCTAATAAAAACAAAGCAAAAAATCTACAGTCTACAGCTGAAATTGAACATTTTCATAAACATCAATTTAAAAATACGACAATTAAAATCCTGCAAATTCTAAAAAATAAATCAGAAAGGCTTTATATGGAGTCATCATACATGAAATATTACAACACAATGTATCCTTATGGACTTAATAGTGAAATACTTAATCGACCTGTCAAAGTCTTCACATCCATAAATAACACTATTGATTATTCTCCAATTTATCTTACTCTTAATCATAATTTAAATTGTAAAACAACACTAAACATTCTTTATCTTCAGTTCATTTTTGAACTTGTTCGTTTTCGGACACGTGTATGCTTAGCTGATGACGAGCTGTTATGTTTTTAGCTCGAAACGCGTCCTGTGTTTTGTTTTAATTTTATGGTGATTTTTTACAAAGTTTTATTATTTTAATTTAAACACTAAACATACGTGGAAAGGGTTCATCATCAGTTGTAGTTCCTAAAAAATATATCACTAAACAAATTAATGATCTTCAAAGTAAATATTTAAAGCATTATAATTGGTTCTTAATTCGAAAATACATATTTGCTATTAAAAAGAAACAGATTGTACAACATTTAAATGTATTTCTAAGTAAAACTTTCTCTAAACATTTTTCTGATATTTATTTTGATCTCATTATGACTAGGGTTAATCTTTTAAATATTAATTTACAAAAAAAAAAAAAACAAAAAAAAAAGCACATAAAATTCAAAATACGAATACTCAAATGATAATAACTTTTTCAAATCATATATTTAATCAAATTAATATCATTTCTATAATTAACGATAAAAACTGTTATTTTCCTATTAATAATCTTCATATATCAAAACCCGTTAAATATCCGAATACAATTGGTAGAAAGATTTTTAACTACAATACATTTTCAAAAAATACATCTGCTGCAAGTAATTTTCCGTGTATATGCAATAACCCCAATCTAAAAAAATATACAAACAATGATCATGGACATATAATCACTGGAAATCTTAATATTGTTAATGAATTTAAATTGAAAAAACTAATGGGTTTTGGTACTAAATATAGACTTCCATCTAAATTTACTGTTAAATCTATTATCAAACAGTTTACATATGATATATATATTTTATCTATAAAATTTCAATCTATTACAATAAACCTATTGCATATTTTAATCAATGGAAAATATTAGTAACTGAAAAATTAACTATGGCTTTAAAAAAAAATATTTCTGATTTGGTTTCTATAAACACAAAGCATTTTTTCCAACAAATTACTAAATTACAAAAAAACTACTTTATTAGATATGTAGACAAATCTCCTAATAATTATGCAATCATATGTAAATCTTATTATCACCAACTTCTTACAACCTGTATTTCTTCTAATAAATCTTTTCAAAAAACTAATG
The DNA here is from genome assembly GCA_963932465.1 of Maratus speciosus. Taxonomy (NCBI): domain Eukaryota; kingdom Metazoa; phylum Arthropoda; class Arachnida; order Araneae; family Salticidae; genus Maratus; species Maratus speciosus. The sequence continues at coordinate 91,218,111 of OZ010799.1, forward strand.
AAAATGTAATCGTAAATAATCGTAAAATTCAAAGTTATTATAAACTATTAAATATTACTATTAAATATCTACTAACTGTAATTATTCTTATTTAGTTCTTATTCCCAAATTTCATAAAACTCCAATTAAATTTAGGACTGTAACTATTGGTTGCAATACATATAATAATAAAGCCAATAAACTTCTATTAAAAATTCTTAATCAATTATATATACTTACTACAAACAATGATAATACACATTGTATAAAAAATTGCTATCAACTGGTCAATATTTTAAAAAATCTTCATTGTGTATATAATATAACGACATATGACTTCAAAGATCTTTTTAATAATATAGACTTATTAGATTTACATAATATTATAAATGCATTATTTAAAAAGTGTTATAAAAAACTGGAATTACCATCTAATATTGATATCGCATATTTTAAATCATTAACAAACTTCATTATCTATAATAATTATATATTGCAAGATAACAAATTATATTTACAGCACGTCGGTATACCACAAGGTGGTTGTACATCCAGTTTATTATCAGACTTATACTTATATCACTATGAACGCACTTTTACTAATAATAATTTACATTTATATCGTTATATTGATGACATAATTTTAATTGCCACTGATCAATCTAAAATTTCTTAATTTGGAATTAACGGAAAACCTCTTATCTAACAATACAATTAACTTCTTAGATCTTAAAATTACAATAAAAGACAACAAAACAATAAGAGATTTATATGATAAACGTAAAGAATTTAAATTCAAAGTTAATACATTTACAAATTTTAAATCTTGTCTTCATCATTCTGTATATCGCAATATACTACTTAATCATTTATATAGAATAAAATGTTTATGTTCTTCTCATCTAATTAACAATAACATTACAAAAATAATTTATGATGCATTAAATCATGGTTTTCCAAAAAAATTCATATATTCATTAATATACAATTAGTACTTACATGATTTTTTTAAAAAAAAATTAACGCATGCGTAAACAAAATTACAAAAAAAAAATTATAAAATAAAAAAATATTTATAAAAAAATTAAAAATTGTAAAATAATAATAAACAATTTCTATAGGATGGTTGGGTGGGTAGATGTTAGAGTACGGAGGAGTGTGGTGTTGTCTGGATAATACGCAATGGTTAATTAGAAAAAAAATGATGGGGCTTTAGTATTATAACTACATTTCTAATACGTATTTTATATGGATGTTGTTTTGAATTTTTATATGTAATTGGTGACTTTTCTTTTTATTTCAATTCATATTAAATTTAACTTATTTAATCAAATTCAATATTAACTTGTTTTTAAAATTTAATCTACTGAGGACAATATCATATTAATTAATAATAGTATAACTTTTTAGTGATTATTATGCATATAAGTTTATTTGATATAACTAATGTTATACTGTATGTATTAAAATTGGGTAAATAGTTATTATTATTCCTCTATACTTTTTAATATTGTTTTATTTTCGACTTTGTATTCCATGATTAATTATCGGTTTAATTTGTTTGATTGTCTCAATCATATTTTTTTAGCTTTTTATGGCTAATATGAAGATAATTCACACACTATATTTGTGATCTTTAGGATGTTGAGAATTTTAGAATCTGACAATCTTCTATAAACATCCATTTTTTATTTATTTATTTATTTTCTTTCCTGTTCATTTTTTATATGTAATGGTAATTATTAAGGTTTTTTATATTATTATTATATATAATTTATTTTATTTTATAGCATATAGCTATATTCTATATATTATCAATGTTTTTTTTTTTTTTCTCAGTGTAGATTAAATGGGTTTGGTAATAGAATATATTGAAAGCATTTTATTAACATTTAATTTTTTTTTTAAATAATGATATATAGTATGGTATTTTAATATTATGATTTGTGTAGTAATGCAGTTGATATGTCTTTATTTCTTTAGCTTTTATTAGGTTCTTCTTTTTGTGACATTTGAATAATAACAATAGTTTTAAAATAAAATAATAGATGGCAGCACCAAAAATGTTGTATTTTTAAAGCTTCTATTAAAGTAATAATTTTTATTTTTTACACCAGGTGGTATTTAACGCTGAATATTTGTAATATTGTAAAATTGATATTAAACAATTTAAAATTGTTTTTAGGTATTTTAAATAATGTAATTATTTCCTATTTATATTATATTAATTGTATTTATCACGTTATTTCAAAATGAATTAACTGAATCCATAGGTTTTAATTTCTGTGTTAACTTAACTGTTTTATTCACCTTAATCCTATCATGCTTATGGATGCCATGTACGGGAATATATTTTGAAAATCTACTGGGAATTTATTCGGTAAGTTGTTGTAAGATTTCTATTGCTATAAATTAAATATTTAATGGGTTGTAGTGTTTTTTCCATTTCTTGGCATTTGATAATGTTCTGTTTTCATCTTGAGATTATTCTTTTGGTTCTATTGGTTGTTCGGGTACAGGAGAAAAAAAAATTCAGCTTTTAGCTTTTTTCTCACAGAAAACAACCGATTTGCTTATATCATTGAATTCTGTACTCTTGAAAACGTAATTCAATATATAAGTTTTCCATTTTTTCGGAATCCATATTCTTCTTTTTTTTATTTCTTCCTTATTAATTCTTGTAATTAAGTATAAGATACTTTATTTTATACATACAGTTCTATATTATAGGTTTTTGGCATCCATTTTTATTGTCAATTCATTCACAATAATGCGATTTTTGATGATGTCGGTAATGTTTAATTAATGGTTATATATATATATATATAATAAATATTGCAGTTTCTGACGAAATTTTACCTAAGGAATTTACAAATTCGACTTACGCAAAAGTTTACGGAACGCATTACTTACGTAAGTCGGTAGATGCCTGTATTTTTATAAGAAACAATAAATTTCAAACAAATTACATTAAAAATACAATATTATTACATGTCTAACAAGTTATTTATTTTGGCAAGAAGTGCTATTGTGGCATTTGAAGTTACAAAGGGAGTTGTTTGATTTTTTACATTTCTAGCAACTTTATTTACAATTACCTTTAGAATTATAATATTGAAATCTTTGACTACCTGAGTTGGAATTCTTACGAGCATATACTCTTAGACATATTTCATTCACTAAAACTTCATTAACTGAAATTAAAAATTCCTTACAGTAAAATTCTTCTTTGTCTACAGCAGATTTAAAATTCCATGTTTTGTACTAACTTTATATAAGTTTTCATTTTTCTTATAAATTATAAGAGCTATAATATTTCGTCTATCAGTCTCACCCATATCAACCGCAGATATTTTTATTCGAACGGTTTCTCCTACATTTGCACTTGGAAATATTAACTTCCAAAGCCGTAACATTTTTTCCGCTTGCTTATTTTGTTGACTGTTTATTTGAGCGTCGATCTTCCTGAATAATTTTCGAGACTTTATATAGTGATATATATCTAGTTATACATAATAAGAATAACCGGCTGGTATAAAGAATTACCAAATAATATCCATGTAAAACGGTTAATATGATTAAATTATGAGACTTTATCAAATTAATCGGTTATTATTAATAATAACCAATCAAGTTTGGTCAATATAATATATATAAACTCGTTTAGCTTGAGATTTTCATTACGTTTGCATATACAGGGTGTTCCGTTAAAGGGGTCCAATATTAATAGGGGTAATAGAGGAGATCACATGGAGCATAAATCAGTATATAAAGCCTGGTCGGATCTCAATAGTTTTCAAGTTACAGCAAATAGAATGAAAATTCGGAAAATTGTAAAAGAACCCTCATTGCTAAACTATCGATAATGCTACATAAAAACGAAGCACATATTTAGAAAGAGCAGAAAAAAACCTACAAAATGACATCAATTGTATTAAAATAGCAATATTTATTGACGAGTTACAAGCCCTGAAACAGTGAAAAAAGTACGAAATCCAATATACATCAAAATAGTTAATCGTTAATTCCAAAAAGACAACTCTAGCTACAACAAGGAAAATGTAGTAAAATTTGGTCCATTCCGAAAACTTTCGAAAAAGCTTACAATGAACCATATCGGTTTAATTGTGTGAGAGAAATTAATCAGTTTCTTAGTTACAACTCCGCTTTCTTTGACACTAGCAAAGGTTAAACTCCGCCCATCACGATTGGAAACACCGCCATTTTAATTACTCTCAACTATACATTTTCGATCATGCTTCTTCTGAGTTGCAACATTTTTAATTATTCAAGAGTTGAATGAACCAAAATATCTTTACAATAATAGTCTACATTTTAAAGTGGTCTTTTATTGATATAAAGCTTAAGTTAAATTCTTTAAATTAAACTGGTGATGAAAATTCGGAAATAATTAAAAATATTGCGATTTGTAACTATGCAAGAAGTTTCAGTACATGCTTTACATGGACAATTATTGTATGTATATGTGCATCATAATTTATGATAGGAAATAATAATAACAAATAGCATAATAATTTTATTAATTATAAATTTAAAAAAGACACTAGATTGTAAATTAATTCATACGAACTTTGTAATTTACAATTTGAGTACACCACAGTCTGTGACTTACAAAATACTGTGCCAAAAAGTGTTGAAAATAAAAGAAAAATGACAAATAAAGAATTACATTCCACGTACTTTATGACATATGTGAAGCATTGTCTTCTGGCCTGCACTGCACAGTTCAATGTCGGAAGGCAGACGAACGGACATTATTATAATAGGTGTTCGAGTTGCGCCCATTAACAGAATCGCACAGCCGACAGCGACGTCGTAAATATTGGCGAACACGCCGAAAAACTCCGACGGAGTTGGGAATGTCTCCTGCAGCGACAACGATTCGCGCTAGTAAATCCTCCGGTGTATCCACAGGCGTTTCATACACCAGCGATTTAAGGTGTCCCCAAACAAAAAAGTCTAACGGATTGAGGTCTGGAGAGCGTGCAGGCCAAGCAACAGGTCCACTGCGTCCAATCCATTTCCCAGGATATGTTGAATTGAGGTGATTGCGAACACCTATAAAAAAATGTGCCGGTGCGCCATCGTGCATAAACCACATATTGTGGCGCAATGTTGCTGGCACATTTTGCAGTAACTGCGGTAAGATATCCCGTAGGAAAACCAAGTACGTACTGCCATTGAGTACATCTGGGAGTAAATATGGTCCTATGAGATAATCGCCGAGGACACCTGCCCATATGTTCACACTGAACTTTTGTTGTGCGTTCGACGAGAAAACAGTGTGCGGATTTGTATATGACCATGTGTGCATATTGTGCGTGTTTACCACGCCCTCTCTCGTAAATGTTGCTTCATCAGTAAATAAAATATTTTCCAGAAATTGTGGATTATTTTCTGTTACATTAAGCAACCAGCGTACGAATTCTGTCCGCTGAGCACAATCTGTTACTGATAACAGTTGTACCCACTGCACATGAAAAGGGTGCACGTTTTCTGCACGCAGAACACGCCACACACTTTGGTGAGAAACACCGACTTCAGACGCAGCTGCTCGTGTACTCGTGGAGGGGTTATCTTTAAAAATATTCAGTACATCTTCTTCCATTGCAAGTGTTCGTACATGTCGAGGTTTCCCTGCATCAATGCTTGCTGTATTAAACGATCCAGTCTCCCGTAATCGTCTATCGATTTTAATGAAGAGTTTCGAACTTGGGCAACGTCTCCTTGGAAATTGCTCACGGTACATGCGCTGTGCTAGACATGCATTTCCATGAGCTTACCCGTACATCAGATGCATGTCCGCATATTCTTCGTTAGAGTATTCCTGCATAATTATTATACATCAACTTACTACAATCCCACTTACAACAGCCTCCCTTTAACATAACGCCCACTGATGACTGCTGTTTTATTACACTTTTCTTCCTATACACATAGAAAATTTGCATAAAAAGTACTTCTTCTTCATCATCCTGAAAGTTCATGGAGGAAACGCAGCAGTCACGGAGTTTGCTTTAAGACAAGGCGAGAGCTGCACAATATGTCATTCACTTGACCAGACTGAATAATGAAAGTGTATTGATAGAGGTTGATCAGAAATGTATAATTGAAAGATATTAAAACGGGGTGTTTACAATCGTCATGGGCGGAGTTTCGCCCTTTCCGAGCGTGCAACAGTACAGAGTTGTAACTAGGGAACTGCTTGATTTCTCCCATACAATTAAACTGATATGGTTTATTGTCAGCTTCTTCGAAAGCTTTCGGAATGGACCAAATTTTATAACATTTTCCTTGATGTAGGTAGAGTTGCATTTTTGGAATTAACGATTAAATATTTTGCTAAATATTTGATTTTGTATTTTTTCACTGTTTCAGAGCTTGTAACTCGCCATTAATTCTCAATATTCTAAAACAACTTATGTCATTTCGTAGGATTTTTTCTGCTCTTTCTAAATATGTGCTTCGTTTTTATGTAGCATTATCGATAGTTTAGCAATGAGGTTTTTTTTACAAATTTCCGATTTTTCATTCTATTTGCTGTAACTTGAAAATTATTGAGATCCGGCCAGGCATTATATACTGATTTATGCTCCGTGTGATCTCCTCTATTACCCCTATTAATATTGGACCCCTTTAACGGAACACCCTGTACTTATATATATCATACACACAGACACACACACACATATATATATATGATTGCACACAATAGTGAGGTGCAGCCACGGAATGAATATATGCAAACGTAATACGTAATGCATATTTCAAGCTAAACGAGTTGATATTTATTATATTGACCAAACTTGATTGGTTATTATCAATAATAATCGGTTAATTTGATAAATTTTCATAAATTAATCATATTAATCGTTTTACTTGGATATTATTTGATAATTTTTTATAATAACCGGTCATTATTAATAACCGATTAATCGAATTGAACGTAACGTATATATTATACCGTTTTAATGAAAATGAGAACTTGAACTTACTTCTTTTTAGGTGCGTTCATAAATATATAAATATGTAGTACCTATAGTCGTCGTCTGCTCTGCCCGTCTGTCTGTTCGTCTGTCCACATATAACACCGCAAAAACTACACAACCGAATGTTTCAAATTTAATGTATATAGTTGTTGCAGAATTTATTATAAAGCTGAAAAGTATCCGTCATTATTGGTAAGCTCAAACATAACACTTAATGTCGCGGTCTGTGCTATCGTTTTGACTGCACATATCCCTGTATCTAAATATTGCACACTATAAACATTTATACCATCGAACAGATCATAAATGTACTTTTAAACAATATTTTTTTGGTAACTGTGTGACGGACCCGGCAGTACCGCCACGTGTCGTCATAGTCATTACACAAGCCTTATAGGATAAAATTCTTTTATTGAAACTAAAATAGGGTGAGTGGTCTGATGAAGCAGATTCAGATTTTTCCTAAACGGTCATGCACACCAGCTAGCCTGAAATGCCGCCCGTGGCAGCCAACATGTTTTATTCACATGAACAGGGCAAACTCACTAAGCTTGATTTAAAAATAGTTCTTACCCAACGGCACTCTCCCTCTGACTTCAAAACTCGCTATGTGGATGTGTCCCTCCAGTCTAAACCGTCTCCAAGGAACTGACTTCACTCATCCGGACTTCGCCTTTTATACTCTTGCAGACTGAGCCAAATGCCCTAAAAATTTGCATAAGCACTCGCGGACGCAGCTAACTGTAGACCCCATGGACAACAATCATACTTCGGAAAAATAAAGTACAGATGTCGCTCTTCACGCTACAAATGTTAAAACATTGGCGTCACGTTCTCATTCAAATAAAGTGCCTCTATAACGGAGTAACGATACCTTACAACCGCCCCCTCGAGTTTACAGAGAAAAAGGGCTGGGCAAAATGCATGCCCTGGCCTTTTTCTTGAAATAAATTTTGAGCCGAAATACAAGAACACAAGTGATGGATAAATTCAAATTTTGGGCCGAAAAGTAAACGTTTAAAATAATTTCACTTTTAATCCATCACGAAAGAAATCAGTCTGCAAAATGCTTCACACTCTTAATCAAACAAACCTTCTTCTAAACTTGCAACAACTCCTACACTGGAAACTCTCAACGGCTCCTGAACTAAACTTTTCAAACTTAACCTGAGTGCCGAAAACTTCCAATAAAAGTTACGAAATTTTCCTTGAAATGCAAAAATAACTTGCTAACTAAGTTTTGCCAAAATCACCATCGCAGAATTTTCCTAACGCATGAATTCGCACAAAGTCCAAAGAACCCCATGCGCAAAATTTTCCTCACAAAAAAAAAAAAAAAAAAAAAATCAAGACTCCAAAGGCCAAAACTCTAACTCCCAGAAATTCAGTGAATCAGCTCCATCGTACAAATAATGGGGCACATACGAACAGCATCACATCGCTGTGCAATTTCAGTAAATCGATAAAATTCACAACACAAAAATGACGTCATCATACATCAATCTTCATCTGTATGAGCTAAAAAGGAAAAGTACTACCAAAACATATCAAGATGCATTTTCCTGAAATAAAATCATATTAACATTCAATATTTAACCAATACAATTTCCAATTCAGGTGAAACAAAACTTCGCAACTTGCGAAAACTACTCCCAACTAACGTAAACACGCAACGCAATGAACCGACACGATAAGAAGAAAGTTATTGAATTACAATGTTAGTAAAAGAGACAGAAACGCGTGTCAAGGACATCTTGGCCGCGAAACACGCGTTACCTAAATCCGCGGCGCGTGTGCAAAATGACCCAAACTATCAACGATATCTGAGACTTAAAACATATTAAACATACATAATACAATATATTTAGATATATAACAATATTTATATACATATAACAATTAACAATAGTCCCAGAATATTTAAAAGCATAAAATGAAAAAATACAATATTTTAACAATTTTGACAACAAATTTTAAAGAAGCACAACTCGTGAGACCGAAAAAATTCCAAACATGGCCAAAATAAAATTCAAAAACTGTCCACCTGCTTTTCATTCCTTCACATTGCTACATTATAAATGCACTTCTCACAGAAATAATAAGAAACATCATCACCCGTTTAAAGAGATGACTCGCTGCTTGCCGGCTGCATACTACCGGAAGGCTCTTTCCTCTGGTTCCAGAATCCTTGGACAAAGGATCTCTCGTCGTCAGAACTGTAAGGCGAGGTTACCGTCGACTGCTTTGCCTGAAGTCGGGTCCTGAACGGGTGTCGTGGGACGGCTGTAGATTCCACTCGACGACTCGGTCTAGGTTGATTCCTTGGGGACACTCCATGTCTAGGCTCTTTTTGATCAAAGACTGTAGATTGTGGGAACTGTCCTTGAAATGGTTCTCTCCTTTTTCTAGGGGCACCAGAAGTTACTGTTGAAGCTAGGTCGCGTTTTTGTCCAGACATGCGCTGTTTTTTAAATGCTGGAAAATTAATGTTCGGATTAAAAGTTCTTTTATTATGTGCACCTGAGTCCCAGAAAATTTTTTTGGTGATCTATGCATTGACGATGTCGAACTGTTAGAGAGTTCATGTTTTCTTGCTGGGGGTCGAAAAATCGATGGAACTGGTCTATTGACTATATTCTGTCTTTTATGACCAACTGACTCTGACGTGGTTGAAACTGCCCTCTTAGGTTTCCGCTGATACTTTGGTTGAGATTGTACAGTTTTTCTATCAGTAACAGTTTTTCGTGTTACATTTCGAGATCTTTGTTGGGAATCGCCACTATAAGGAAGATTATTAGATGAAGAAGAACTAGACTTTGCAAACTCTTTGGACCGGGAGTAGCTCGAAATACCACTCGACAAATGAGACCCATCCCTCGCACTTTCTCTAAACTTATAAACTCTGGCCTGATCCAAATTGACCGTCCTTCTTACACCATCCACATTTACCACTAAATTATTATTACGTACTTCCAAAACTTCAAAAGGACCCACAAACTTTGGACCAAACTTAGCCACTCTCTTTTGTCGGTTTGAACTCAACCAATGCTTTTCAACTAAAACAAAATCACCAACTTTAACCTCTAACTCCCTTCTACGCATGTTATAATACTGAGCTTGCTTCTCCTGTCCCTTACACATTTGAACCTGTGCTTCCTTAACCAACTTCTCAATATCCTGACACATGTAATTATTCTCAGCATCTGATACCATAATTAATCTCTGAAATGGAGTAATTATCTTTCTACCCAAAAATAACTCAGTAGGCGTTTTACCTGTCGACTCGTGAATTGCCGTACGAAGAGCATACGCAAAGTGCTGAAGAAACTGGTCCCAGTTTGAATGATGTGAACCAACATACGAAGAGATCATTTGAATGAGAGTTCTATTGACTCTTTCCGCCATATTAGACCGAGGCCGATAAGGAACAGTAAACGAATGATAAATTTCCAGCTTCTCACACAGAGCCTTGAATATATCTGATATAAAACAAGGGCCATGATCACTAACTACCCTAATTGGTGCACCATATTTAGATATATAATTATAAAAAAAAAATATCGGCGACTGCTGGAGCAGAAGCCTTTCTGAGGGGGACTAACTCCACCCACTTACTAAAATAATCTACAATTACTAATACAAATCTATATCTTTTAGGATTAGATAAAGGATAAGGGCCAATTAAATCTACACCTATACATTCATTAGGAAAATTTACTTTAATTGGAATTAATTTGCCGGCCGGACTTACATTTTTATAATTATAACGCTGGCAAGTGCTACAGCTGGAGACATAAGCGCGCACTGTTTCCTGCATTTTAGGGAAATAGCAGAATTCACAAATTCGTGCATACGTTTTCCTGATTTCTAGGTGTCCTGCTAATGGATTGTCATGGAATTCCTTTAAGATGGCCTTCCGAAGAGTAGCCGGAATAAAAACTCTCAATTCACCTCGTGAATTTACAATTTTAGAATAGAAAAGAAGACCATCAATAAGTTTGAAAGATTGGGACCATTTCTCTAAAATAGGCACACTTGAACTAGAAACATCGTCTGGATTCTCTAAATAACAATACAACTCCCCGAACTCCCCATCTTGTTTCTGTTCCCGTATCAATTGTTCCCGTGATCTCAACACCAAAGAAGATAATGCACAACACTTAACCTTCTCAATGACCTCTGAGCTACCATGCGGGTTGCGAGACAAAGCATCGGCTACCGCATTCTCCTTGCCTGCCCTATGCTCTATAACCACATTATACTCCGCCAACTTTAAACACCATCTAACCATGCGAGAAGACAAACCTTTTCCATTAGTCAACTTAGTTAACGCCGAGTGATCCGTAATAACTTTAACAGGAAGATGTGTAAAGAAACAACGAAACTTATTCAAAGACCAGATTACAGCAAGACACTCCCTCTCTGTAATAGAATAATTCCGTTCAGCCGCGTTTAAAATTCTAGAAGCAAATGCGATCGGTCGACCTTTTTGTGCTAACATCGCTCCAATCCCCACTGCACTCGCATCACAATAAATTTCAAACTGAGAAGAATAATCAGGATGAGCTAAAACAGGTGGCGATACCAGTGCCTCTTTCAACAATTCGAAAGATCTTTGAGCCGCCGCTGACCACACAAACTTTACTCTCTTCCGCTTTAGATTATATAATGGTTCGCATAATTCAGAAAACTGAGGAATGAATTTGGCAAACCAAGCTAACATTCCTAAAAATGTTGCTACTTGTTTGCCATTCTTGGGGGGAGCCATAGCTGTAATCGCTTCAATTTTCTCATTATTAATTTTGATACCTTCACGTGTAATTTTCACACCCAAGTATTTGATTTCTTTTCTTAAAAATTTACACTTTTCGAGGTTCACGGTTAAACCCGCATTCCTTAATAATGTAAATACTTCTCTTAACAATCTCATATGTTCGTCAAAGGTAGCTGATAAAATTATATCGTCCAGGTAGAATAAGACACCCTTACCAATTAAAGGTTTAAGGATGGTATTCATGGCCTTCTGGAATGTCGCAGGAGCCCCTGACAGTCCGAAACTCATTCTCTTAAAGGCAAAACAACCATTCCTAGTTATAAACGCAGTTTTTGCAATATCTTCAGGTTTCATGGCAATCTGAAAATAACCAGATGTGAGGTCGAAGGTAGACATGTAATTGGTGCTATTTATGTTAGCCAGGATATCATCAATTACTGGTATGTAATATTGAGGATATTGGGTTATGGCGTTCAATTTTCTGTAATCAATGGCAAACCTCCATGCTTCAGGATCATCTATATTTTTACCATTATTCTTACGAGATAGTACTACTGGAGATGCAAAAGGGGACTCAATGGGCATGATAATATCATCGGCGAACATTTTCTGTATATGGTAATCAATTATTTCTTGCTTTACTTTATCATACCGATAGGGTTTACTGGCCACTGGTGCCGCTGAACCTATATTGATCTCATGCCATGCTACATGCGTTAACCCCGGTTTATCAGAAAATACTTCTCCAAAATCCATCAAAAACTTATTAAACTCCTCTTTCTGCACTTCAGTTAAACCAGACTCCCCCAAATCTACTGACACACAAACTGCTTTCTCTTCCCTAGCTTCGCTATCATTATTCAGAATTAAAGACTTTTGAAAGAAATCTAAACTGATACCTCTATACCTCATGTAATCTATGCCCACAATACAATGCACTGTTAAACCATCTACAACAAAAAATTCCCAACATGTTTTTACTGCACGAATTTCCACTTGTAAATCTATTACACCTTTATTAACACATGTTGCTCCTTGCGCCGAGTGAACCACTAAACTAGACTTTTTCAACCTTTTATAAGAAAAATACTTCCGATAAAAGTCGTAAGAAATGAAAGATCTCTCCGCTCCTGTATCGAAGAGACTTCTAATCACAATTCCATCTAAAATTATTAACAATTCAGGCAATTCCACAGGATTAATCGCTACACTATTTAAAGAAACAGAAGGCTTTTCTTTTTTCACCTGTGACTGCATACCCCCTGAAATACAGCCACGTACCAGTTTAACTGACCAGATTTTTCCAAACTTTCCCTTTCTATTGACATGCCCCCAGAATTTTCCAGAATTTTCCTTAAACGTGAAGGAGGTACATTCCTATCGCGGACATTTCCCCCTCTTTGACTTAAACCACCATTCTGCTTATTACCACCATCATTCCTTTCCTGTCCTCTAAAATTACCAGAATTACTGAAATTTCTATTACCATTAACATTCGACACATTTCTACTAACACCATTATTAACATTTCTACTATATCTATAATTGATTACAGGCTGTCCCCCTCTCAAATTTCTATCCCCCACATTTCTATACTGGTAGTCCTCAATAGGTCTCTGTCGAGGGCTAGGAGACTCCCCTTGGCCCGCGCTGTGCCGAGCCTCATACTTCAGAAGAATTTGATAAAGTTCAGAAGAATTCTTAGGTGCCTTTAACTCGATATAGTCCTGTACATGCACATTAAATAAAGGTAAAATTATATCTAATACTTCTTCAAATGATGCCTCTAATCCAATTTTATTTTTTAATTCAAGTTTGCGTAAGACAAATTTTGAAGCCTGCTCATAGATATTTTGCTTATTACAATAAAAATCTCTTCTTAGTACACTTTTATCTTTAAGACCGGGAAAATCTTTTTTTAACTCAGCCACTGTTTGTTCAAATCGTTTCGCATCATCAGTCACTAGAAATTTACCAATATTCTCTAACCACAAAAGTGTATCGCCCTTTAACGAGCATTTCAGCACTATATATTTGTTCTTTTCCGCAATATTAAATGAAATATACTCTTGTAATTTAGCCAAAAATTCTTCTACATCACCTTCCCCGGTAAAGTAAACTCTGGGCACAATTTCACATGGTTTTAACTCAACCTTAGGTTCGAAAATTTGTTGGGCGACATTTGTGACGGACCCGGCAGTACCGCCACGTGTCGTCATAGTCATTACACAAGCCTTATAGGATAAAATCCTTTTATTGAAACTAAAATAGGGTGAGTGGTCTGATGAAGCAGATTCAGATTTTTCCTAAACGGTCATGCACGCCAGCCAACATATTTTATTCACATGAACAGGGCAAACTCACTAAGCTTGACTTAAAAATAGTTCTTACCCAACGGCACTCTCCCTCTGACTTCAAAACTTGCTATGTGAATTTGTCCCTCCAGTCTAAACCGTCTCCAAGGAACTGACTTCACTCATCCGGACTTCGCCTTTTATACGCTTGCAGACTGAGCCAAATGCCCTAAAAATTTGCATAAGCACTCGCGGACGCAGCTAACTGTAGACCCCAGGAACAACAATCATACTTCGGAAAAATAAAGTACAGATGTCGTTCTTCACGCTACAAATGTTAAAACATTGGCGTCACGTTCTCATTCAAATAAAGTGCCTCTATAACGGAGTAACGATACCTTACAACTCTAACTTAAATTACAATTTTTTGTTATTTTTAAAACTATTTTTCAGGCACATAAATTTTTAATCTATCAGCCGTGACGTTACAATAAGCATTTATTTATTACAAAACTATAAATATAACGTTACGTGAATAAAGTTTTATTAATACGTGAAAACTAATGAGAAAATGTAAGGTTCACAAATTAAAACATTATTTTAACTCTTTTGTCATAAATTTTCTGTAAATATTTTTTACATTAAGCTATGAATGTATTTTTGAAGAATATCTTCTTTGACTTGCCTTAATAACGAAAAAGTCAATAAACGATTAAATTAGTTCAGAGGGTTTTTTTCTTTTCCAAGACTTATACTAAAATGCGAATTATTTTTGCAGAAAATTCTGTGTCAGCAATTGGTCAGGAATTTGAATATGCTGCTGATCATGAATAGGGATTTAGTATTTTAATTGTCCAAAATTTTAATTACTATTTCTCAATTAGAGGAAGAAATTAATTCAAGGTGAAAACGGTATTCTTACTATGAACAATAAGCAGTCACTCATTTGACTCAAATACAAAAATAAAACAAAACCTTCGTATGTTTGTCTTCAGTGGCGTAGCTACAAATTCAGCGCCCTGGAGCAAGTAAAGTTTGTGCGCCCTCTTCTCACTCGAAAAGTTATGCGCATCTTTTTTTTTACTTTAAAATTTATATGCCATATACCATTTTTAATTCGATTTAAAACTTTTCTTTTATTTGAAAGTCAGACGTATTTAATAGTTCAACACGTATTAAATACAAATTATTAAAAATACATAATGGATAGTGAAATGAATTATAATTCTTTAAGTATGGAGTACCTACCAATATTTTTGGCCAATTGGGCGGGAGTTTCGTTTTAAATCGGCCAATTGGTCAATACAATCTGCCGCCATTAATATGTTTTTCCTTTCAAGGGTTTCGAAGAATTGTAGAATACTAATAAAAAAACCACTATTGTCAAGATTTTTCTTTTTTTACTTTTTGCATATGGATGAAACACGTTTTTCTGTTTTTAGCACCAGAAAATAATAAAATTCATATAATTCGAAGTATTATAACTTGGTAAGTTTTGGTCATACAAAAGAGAAAATTTTATTATTTTACACGTATACAGAGAAACTTTTCTAAATATAACGTATAGAACCTAGGGACCGAATAAAAATGTAAATCCCGTAACTAAAAAATTAACTATTTTGACATAAATTACTTTTAAGGGGATGAAGAACGATTTGAAATTTTTTTAGTACAGTAGACTCCCTCAAATCTGCACAGCTTGGGACCAGATGATGTGCAGATTTTAGAATTTTGCAGATTTCTGGTCATTGCTTTGTTTATATTTTTTAAACTTTAATTTGAATGTAATAATGAAATCTAAATTATAATGAATGCTTGCAATATAGTGAAATATTAAAATAATTAAGTAATAAACTAAAATGATAAATGTAAGATGATTAAAAAAATTATTAAAAGTGAAGATCAAGTAAATAATTAATAATGTATAATTAAATGTGCATATTTTATTATACTGAGATACATTTTCCTTGAATTATTCAATGAAACTTTCCTCATAAAGGTAAATTCACATTAAAATCATAAAGTAAGGGAGCTTTATTTCAGGTTTAGACAGTCTTAATAACCAAAAAAACTTGATTAATACATAAATATATTTGGTAAAAAGATTGTGATTACCAGTGATACCAGCAATATCTTGATTTTTTTCAGAAATAAATTTATATTTCCTTCATGAAAAACCACGAGTTCAGTCATATTATTGAGAAATACATATTAAAATACATATGGAATAATATAAAACTAAAAAGTTCTGTAATTTTGCCAATAAATCTTAATTGAAAGTTTCATTGTTTACATCTGTGGTAATGTGTTTATTTTAGGCGTTTGCAGATTTTAGGGAGTCTATTGTATTGGAACTATATTTTTACAGCTACTGGTTTAGAAAGTTAACCAATGGACAACGATGAAAGTTGACACCGGTATTTTCACTGGCTTTTGACTAATTTGAGCAATTTGGCTAATCACTAAAGAAAAACTAGCCAAATTCAAATAATGGTAGTAATGGATTCGCCATGAAACACTAAAAATATAAAAACACAAATAATGAGTTACACAGAAAAGGTTTAATCGTACAACAACATCATTGAGAGTGTCGCCGAAAGAAAGAAAACATCTGTTGCAATTTGACGGTTTCAGTTTATTTTCCTCCCCAAATAAAACATTTTGGCCGCCCTGCAGCGAGAACCCTAATTGACACCCTTATATAATGCTCAAGATTACAGTTTTTACTTTCCACATATACCATGTAAGGAAGGAAATAGGAAAGCATTGTAATCACACTAAAAATAAATGAAAATAATGGCTATATTTTTACATTTTCAGATTCTTTTGAATCCGTTCTCACAATTTTTACAATGATTCAATATGTATGTGTGTATCTTAGAATTTCCTCACGTTTTCAGACTTCCAGAGCAAAATTTGGTGTGTTTTTGATAATGTCGGCAGGTATGTTATAAATCTGTCGCAATAATTGTATTAATTTTCGGTCGACGGATTTAGTATCTAAACTGTTTTTCAACCATTCTGTGACGGTAACTGATGAATATTTTCTCTTATATCTCAATTAAATTATTTTTATTGCTCACGTTCATCGTATATCTATACAACATTTCGCCAAGCAGACAGTGGCGGATCGACAAAGGGTTCACAATCACTTTACTACTAATAATTCCACACACAAAAAAAAAATCTCCTTGTTTAATCTTAGAAAATTTCAAGGTTAAAACAGATCAGATTTTATATATCTGCATTCTGGTAAAAAAAAAAGTGATTGTGAATCCCTGAGGAGGACCGCTACTGCACGCAGGGTCGGACTCGGTTACTGTGAAATACGCAGACCTTGGATTTATTGTAGGCGCAACATTTTAGAAATTCATTATTGTACCACATTGCAAGCAGAAATCAATAATAACCCTTATCATTTCAGTTTTTTCTGGGGATGCTTTCAATTTCGGAACTGGATCCGAATTTGAAAGCGTTCTTAGACATTTAAAAAAAAATCGAAACAGCATAAAGATAACCGTTTAGACATCGACCTCATATATTCAATGTAAATATATATATATATTTAAGAATACTAAAAAGGAGAAATTTGCAAAGAACGTTGCCATTGGTTTAACATTAATTTGCGAATGGCTAGGGTCGGATTCTAAGTATAGAAGAATTTTAATACTAAATAAGAACGATTAATTAAACCCATTTTGAACTATTTTTGCAGTGGGAGGATAAAAAATCTTAAAGCTGGTAGTAATAATAAGAAACGTGTGAATATTTAATTTGATTTTAAAGCAAAGTATATTTAAAATTTTATTTAGAATTTTATAGAGTAAACTCTGTCTAAAGCTCTATCAAGACAGATTTCCGTGTTATGCAGAATCTGCCTTAGGCAGAATGTACTGTATTTAAAAAAAAAAAAAAATCCTTAGCAACAGGGTATAATCAGCGGGACGCACAAAGAACATTCAAAGGGCTGAACAGTCCTGTTTTAACGCATATACAAAACAGCAAAACACCGTTCTGATCATCACATTTATAAACAACATTGAAACAACAACAAGAAATAATGTTTGATTTCTTTTTCTTTTTTTGACGAAAATATTTGTAAAAAATATTTTTGTGCTTCAAGCACGAAAAACAATATAATAAACATTTCTATAGGTTAAATCACAATCACAGCATTGTACGAATACTCGGAACCTACACATTTCAATCAAATACATAGTAAATGATTTTATAAAAAAATTAAACAAAAAAACCGTATATATATTTTGAAATACAGGCGACGCATGGCCCTCTGAAGCGAAAAAAGTTTTAAAAAAAATCTAAACTTTAAAATAAAACTCTAATTTAAACTCTAAAACTTTAAAATAAAATTAAAAAAAATGCTTCAAAAAAGTTAAATTATTAAATAATTTAAGACTGTTCCAATCTAATGCTTGTAGCAAATTTTGTGACTATTAGTTTCACCTCAGGGAGAGCGGAGCTTTACCTGGTTTAGGGCTCACCAACCCGCAGGTCGGTTGCCTGGCGGGCCAGTCTGAGTATGCCAAGATGTGACTTAATTTAGTACAGTCCAATTTTTTTCTTTCTTTTTATAACTTATAGACCTTGTTTAAGCATGGGGTAATGAAAATTTGTTGAAAACTATGCCATTAGAAAAATGTTTAAGATTTATGAATGAAAGATAGCATTTTCTTTAAAACACGAGGTCTTTATCACCAGTGGAAATATATCACCTTTATAGAAATTATGATCTAAGTTTTTATTCATTGTTATACTGTTTTGAACACACAGTATTTCTGTAAACTGTTCGGAAAGTTGAGTGGTATAACTCCAGATTTGTTTTTCATTTTATTATTCCAAAATTCATTGACTACTAATTGTGCGATATCGGATGGTGGTGGTTTGTGGGCAGAGCCTGATTAGGGCCTCAGCAAACTCAAATTATTATTTTAGGAAATGTTATCCCTTATTTGATCCTAAAATTCTGCAATTAAATAAAGTTTAATCTGGAAAAATATTTTTCGGAAAAAGTAGTTGTCCTAAGGAACACTGAATTACATACTTATTTTTTTCTCTCTTTTTGAAAGAAAATGCTCATCAATTCTGCATTTGAGATTTACCATATTTTCAAAATCTGAAAAACAATATGCACAAAAATTATTTTGCCGCTCCTCCCTCAAACCATATCTAATTTTTGTCGTCATGGGCTATGGAATATGCCTAAATCTTTTGTAATCTGCATTGATGCATGTTTAGTTTCCACAAAAAAAAAATAAATAAATAAATAAATAAATAAAAAGATTAGAATTATTATTATTTTTTTTTTATGGTCAATAATTTTCTTCTACTTGTCACATTATTATTATTTTTTAAATCGTAAAATAACTAAATAGCTAAGGCATTGCATCTAAACATACTGTTATATAGAAATTTACCAGGAAGATTATTGTTTGGGAATAGTGGTATCCAATAAAGTGACCGATGAGAGCTCTGTAAATAAGTTTTGAGTACTTTAAGATTTGAAAATCTTCAACAGTCGTCTACGAAAAAGTCACAGAGAAAAAAATCCGACGTGCTGAAATGGTGTTGGAGAAGTTATTTGAGGCTGCAATATGGTTTGAATTAAAATTAAAACTTCGCAAATAGCAGTACTTTCTTTAAACTGTGTATGAAAACATGTTTTAAATCGAAATAATTGGGGTTAAACAGAATGTAAACTATCATAGAAATATGCCAGTTGTAACAGGATTCATTTATAATTTCTGATTAATAATGAAAAAAATAGGCAAAAATTTTTACAAGTCTTTACTTCGATCTTTCTAATTTTGCGCCCTTAGGATTCGTGCGCCTGGAGCAGTTTGCTCCAACTGCTCCACGGTAGCTACGCCCCTGTTTGTCTTGCTCTTTCGCAACAATTAATATTTGGATAAAATGTTATTTCCGATTTAACCCCTTCCGCTGCAGAATAATTCAGTTAGACTGTCACCAGAATTTACAAACGAATTTATTAGAAGATCAAAACTTGATTATTTTCACATACGTTGCAAATGTAAAATTTTAATTAAATATTCTGGTCTATCTAATTAAATTTCGTGACCATTGGCCGCGAAAGGGCTAAAAGCTTATTCCAGTAAAAATGCAATACAACAGCGTTACAAAAGCGTTAATCTACATCTGATTAGGATAAAAGCTTTCCGGATTGAAATTGACTAACAGAGCTGATAGAAGATGTGTTACAAGATTTTTTGTCTTATTGTATTCAATAGTTAGATTATTTCCACCAAAATCAGTTGATCACCGAAAATGTCATTTTATCTGCCGCCACATGTGCTCCTTGAGAGATAAATGTGATGAACTAAAGCAAGAAAACTGGCGACATTATTCAATAGAAACACGTAGCTCGTTGGACGAGACGTTATGTTTGTTTAACACTAGAAAGCATACAATTCGATAAATATTGTCTATTATATATTGTCGATAAATATTGTCTAATTGTATTCAATAGTTAGATTATTTCCACCAAAATCAGGGGATCACCGAAAATGTCATTTTATCTGCCACCACATGTGCTCCTTGAGAGATAAATGTGATGAACTAAAGCAAGAAAACTGGCGATATTATTCAATAGAAACACGTAGTTCGTTGGACGAGACGTTATGTTTGTTTAACACTAGAAAGCATACAATTCGATAAATATTGTCTACTAGCTGAGTACCCGCGCTTCGCTACGGTAAATTCTCCCTCTTTCACAACTTCCTATTTTGGTCGATTGCCTGTCTTTTTTACTATTTCTCAATCAGTAATTCTAATTTTGCACCTTTTTTTATTTAAGTCAACCTAGTTTTTATATGTAAAGATGGATTTTTGCAATCACTAATTGATTTTTAGCTCACTTCTTGGTATGTTAGAACTATAAACATTATATTTACAGGTGTGTTTATAGGTCAATAATGACAATGCAACTCCTTAATATTAGAAAAAATTAATTATAAATTAATACATTTATTTTAAGGCATTTTACTGTTAGCCTATCTCAGGTGATAACTCACCAAATATTTTCTGTACTTAGCACAATTTTATGCGAGTTGGAACAACAATAGATTTAATTATGCACCAATGAACACTCGCCAAAATATGCCAAATGATTAAAACTGCAACAATGAAACATTTTGAAATAAAAAATGCTGAAAATAAATTTAAAAAATCCCTGCTGGCTCGGGCCTACAGGCGGAGGTACATTTCGAAGTTAAGTACTAAATTCACCACCAAAACTTAAATCAAGATTAGAGATAAACCCAGTTCTTTCACTAAAAATGAGCTCTAGGAGCTAAATATTTTGTGAAAATTCTAATATACACGAATACGCACACGCATGTATATGGAATAGGTTTAAAAAATAGCTATTGCAAATTCAGAGAACCTCAAAGTGTTAAAATAAGTTAATATTTCCATAGTCGGGGTTTTATCATGTTTTAATACGTTTCTTTAAACTCACATGCCGTTACATATTCACCTGCTGAGGTCCATTTTATTTCCAATATGACGCAATATATTTTTTTTTTTAATTCGTCAAGCTATTTATTTCATTTTGAGTTTTCAAGCGAAAATCTTGCTCTAGAATACTTATGACGTAATATTCAATTTGTTTTCAATTCGTCAAACTATTTATTCAATTTAATTTTTCACGTGAAAAACTTGCAATAGGAAAGCAATTGTTGTGGTGAGAATTTTATTGCTTTTTTTTTAATTGTTGGCAACTGCTATAACGAAAAATATTTTTTTCTTCCTGTCATTGTTGTGTATGAGCTGGTTTTATCAGAATCATTTTAAGATGGTATTCAAAATTTTGAACCCTCCCCATTTCTATTCCCTTGGGCTGATTTTGACCATTTTCAATCCCCGCCGAGATATTAGCCATCGCAAAGTTGTTGGCGAGTTTGGAGACAATCCGTGCATAATTGCGACATTTATCGTGCGGACAAAATTTAGTACATACATGCATATATATATATATATATATATATATATATATAAACTTTTTAGGTGGGGGTGGTTTTGGGTTCCTGGGGTCCTATAATGAAAAGTTACGAAGGAATTTTTCAAAAGTCGCACCATGGTAACGACTGCAATAGGTAGTATTTCTTACGAAATCTACCTAAAACGAAGAATGTAACATTTTTTAAAATGTATATTTTTATCAATTATTAATTAATTAATTTAGGATTATATGCTAAGTAATACATTTAGAAATCCTAAAAAAAGATTACATAATGTTTCATTTTTTCTTTCCTGCTGTCCTTACTTTAAAAACAAACAGAGTAAAAATTATATATCACTTAATAAATTCATATGCTTGCGTTTTTTAGCAAGCATCAGAAAAAGCAGTGAATTAGTCATAATCGTGTTCTAAGCCCACGCTAGATTAATATACCGTAACGGAAAAAAAAGCATGAATTTCGGTCAAAAAATTGTGTGATTTTTAATATAAGCATTGAATAGTTATAAAACAGTTTTAAAACAACCATTGTTTTCTTATTATTTTGACTTCTATGTTTATCTCTTTTTGTATCTTAATTTTCTAGTCATTAAACAGCATTTAATGCATCTCCATACCTATAAGGGGGGGGGGTTGCCATAGGGGGCCCCTGTTCTGTCGCCAAATGCAGTCACGTTTGTCGCTACATTGGAGATATATCGCCAAAAGTGACGCCAACTTATCGATATCTCTAATATTTCGTCTAATTCCCATAGACTTCCAATGTAAACCAATAGGGTTTACTTATTTACAGAAAATCCACAAATTGAGATATTTTAATGCAACAAAACTAATATTAGCTTGAGGGATTATATTAATTATATTTAAGGAAGTTCAACGGTCAAGTAAATTAAATTATGAATAAAAGTAACACGATACAATGCTTAGCATGCTTTTCCAAACCTAAATTTTAAGGGAGACCAAACTGGTCACCAAGGACGGCTAGTTTCCAAGATTACAATTGTTAATTTCTTAAAATATATACGTTACTATAACAATGCATAGTCCGTGCGGAAAAAACTGCTTGCAGGTGTACATTTCATCACACTATACTATAACCATGAAAAAAAAAAAACCTCTTGTTTTATCGACATTATTAATTCATACATGTCTTTTGCTCATTTCATTTAAAATACACACATTTAAAATATATGTCTAACTAATTTCATTTAAAATGATGAAAAGAAAAAATAATAAGAAGAAAAATGCCTTAAACCAAAAAATTTTATTTCAACATCAAAGAGTATTTTGTAATTTACGCAGGCGAAGTATAAATAATGCCATTTTCTATAAAACGAAATGAAACATTTGAACAAAAAAATAATTTTGTTGATAAAAAAATGAGCATTTAAAAAATATATCTTTTGAAAATTACATGCTTTAACATACCAGTTTTTTAGATCAATAAAAATAAGTACTTAAAATAAAAGCATAAATAAATATTTTGCATGTAATAGAATATAGTCAATTTAAACTGCAGTCTTCAAATTGTAAATATATTTTACTACTGCAGCATGGCGTACGTAATACGTATTTTCACACTACAGTAAACACTTCATTCTTTGAATGAAGCCATTCATGGTTTTTTTAACAAACATTTTTATATGTATAATTCCTAACTTCTAAAATAATTTTATTGTAGCTTCCTCCTCATCAGATAACTGCCAAATAGTAAAATCTATGTCAGTAATCAGTATTAAATAAGTTATAATTAATAATAAATGTTTTCTATTCAAAAAATAACAAATTCAAAAGTTTTACGGAATTACGATGGAATAATACTCATAAAAAATATTCACGTTCAATAAATAGCAAAGGTTAAAGCTTGGCATGGTTTTTAACAAAAATCGTTTGCACGATTAGGGTTGAAATAAATGGAGCGATATCATACATTTTCGCATGGTGTTCGTAGAAGTAAAAAGTACCACAGATTTATTTATTTATTTTTAATTTAGTTTTAGTTTTGGAGGCGTTTGTAATATTTTTCTTAACTGACATAGTTGTTTTAATTATTTAACCAAAAGAATTGATTAAAAAATTATTCAATTTGAATTTATTCCCTTGCTATAGTAACAGAATGAAGAGAATGAGTTTTTAGAAATTATTACTTGAAAATTTGAGCTTTTGGCGCCAAAGATAGCGCCAAATTAGAAAAACATGAAATATCTCTCTAACTATTGGACTTAAAAGGATTTAGCTAGTACCATTCGATTCAGCATACAAAAATACACCAAAATATGTTATCAGTTGAAAAATAACTATAAAATCAGATTTTTAAGGAATTTTTTTAAAGTTCGTTCTCTTTTTTACCCCCCTTAGGGGTGGAATTTTAGAAAATCCTTTCTTAGCGGCACTCAATGCCATAAGAACTATTTTTACCCCAATTTTCAAAATTTTAGGTTCAGTAGTTTTGGCTGCGCGTTGATTAATGCGAAATTCAGACTTTCTTTTATATATATAGACTAGCTGAGTACCCGCGCTTCGCTACGGTAAATTCTCCCTCTTTCACAACTTCCTATTTTGGTCGATTGCCTGACTTTTTTACTATTTCTCAACCAGTAATTCTAATTTTGCACATATTTTTATTTAAGTCAACCTAGTTTTTATATGTAAAGATGGATTTTTGCAATCACTAATTGATTTTTAACTCACTTCTTGGTATGTTAGAATTATAAACATTATATTTACAGGTGTGTTTATAGGTCAATAATGACAAAGCAACTCTTTAATATTAGAGAAAATTAATTATAAATTAATACATTTATTTTAAGGCATTTTACTGTTAGCCTATCTCAGGTGATAACTCACCAAATTTTTTCTGTCCTTCGTACAATTTTATGAGAGTTGGAACAACAATAGATTTAATTATGCACCAATGAACACTCGCCAAAATATACCAAATGATTAAAACTGCAACAATGAAACATTTTGAAATAAAAAATGCTGAAAATAAATTTAAAAAATCCCTTCTGGCTCGGGCCTACAGGTGGAGGTACATTTCGAAGTTAAGTACTAAATTCACCACCAAAACTTAAATCAAGATTAGAGATAAACCCAGTTCTTTCACTAAAAATGAGCTCTAGGAGCTAAACATTTTGTGAAAATTCTAATATACACGAATACGCACACGCATGTATATGGAATAGGTTTAAAAAATAGCTATTGCAAATTCAGAGAATCTCAAAGTGTTAAAATAAGTTAATATTTCCATAGTCGGGATTTTATCATGTTTTAATACGTTTCTTCAAACTCACATGCCGTTACATATTCACCTGCTGAGGTCCATTTTATTTCCAATATGACGCAATATTTTGTTTTTTGTTTTTTAATTCATCAAGCTATTTATTTTATTTTCAGTTTTCAAGCGGAAATCTTGCTCTAGAATACTTATGACGTAATATTCAATTTGTTTTCAATTCGTCAAACTATTTATTCAATTTAATTTTCCCCGTGAAAAACTTGCAATAGGAAAGCAATTGTTGTGGTGAGAATTTTATTGCTATTTTTTAATTGTTGGCAACTGCTATAACGAAAAATATTTTTTTCTTCCTGTCATTGTTGTGTATGAGCTGGTTTTATCAGAATCATGTTAAGACGGTATTCAAAATTTTGAACCCTCCCCATTTCCATTCCCTTGGGCCGATTTTGTCAATTTTCAATCCCCGCCGAGATATTAGCCATCTCAAAGTTTTTGGCGAGTTTGAAGACAATCCGTGCATAATTGCGACTTTTATCGTGCGGACAAAATTTAGTACATACATACATACATACATACATATATATATATATATATATATATTTACTATATATATATATATAAACTTTTTAGGTGGGGGTGGTTTTGGGTTCTTGGGGTCCTATAATGAAAAGTTATGAAGGAATTTTTCAAAAGTCGCACCATGGTAACGACTGCAATAGGTAGTATTTCTTACGAAATCTACCTAAAATGAAGAATGTAATATTTTTTAAAATGTATATTTTTATCAATTATTAATTAATTAATTTAGGATTATATGCTAAGTAATACATTTAGTAATCCTAAAAAAAATTACATAATGTTTCATTTTTTCTTTCCTGCTGTCCTTACTTTAAAAACAAACAGAGTAAAAATTATATATCATTTAATAAATTCATATGCTTGCGTTTTTTAGCAAGTATCAGAAAAAGCAGTGAATTAGTCATAATCGTGTTCTAAGCCCACGCTAGATTAATGTACCGTAACGGAAAAAAAAGCATGAATTTCGGTCAAAAAATTGTGTGTGATTTTTAATATAAGCATTGAATAGTTATAAAACAGTTTTAAAACAACCATTGTTTTCTTATTATTTTGACTTCTATGTTTATCTCTGTTTGTATCCTAATTTTCTAGTCATTAAACAGCATTTAATGCATCGCCATACCTATAAGGGGGGGGGGGGTTGCCATAGGGGGCCTCTGTTCTGTCGTCAAATGCAGCCACGTTTGTCGCTACATTGGAGATATATCGCCAAAAGTGACGCCAACTTATCGATATCTCTAATATTTCGTCAAATTCCCATAGACTTCCAATGTAAACCAATAGGGTTTACTTATTTACAGAAAATCAACAAATTGAGATATTTTAATGCAACAAAAACTAATATTAGCTTGAGGGATTATATTAATTATATTTAAGGGAGTTCAACGTTCAAGTAAATTAAATTATGAATAAAAGTAACACGATATAATGCTTAGCATGCTTTCCCAAACCTAAATTTTAAGGGAGACCAAACTGGTCACCAAGGGCGGCTAGTTTCCAAGATTACAATTGTTAATTTCTTAAAATATATACGTTACTATAACAATGCATAGTCCGTGCGGAAAAAACTGCTTGCAGGTGTACATTTCGTCACACAATACTATAACCATGAAACAAAAAAACAGAAAAAAAAAAAAAAAAAAAAAAAAAACTCTTTTTTTATCAACATCATTAATTCATACATGTCTTTTGCTCATTTCATTTAAAATACACACATTTAAAATATATGTCTAACTAATTTCATTTAAAATGATGAAAAGAAAAAATAATAAGAAGAAAAATACCTTAAACCAAAAAATTTTATTTCAACATCAAAGAGTATTTTGTAATTTACGCAGGCGAAGTATAAATAATGCCATTGTCTATAAAACGAAATGAAACATTTGAAAAAAAAAAATAGTTTTGTTGATAAAAAAAATGAGCATTTAAAAAATATATCTTTTGAAAATTACATGCTTTAACATACCAGTTTTTTAGATCAATAAAAATAAGTACTTAAAATAAAAGCATAAATAAATATTTTGCACGTAATAGAATATAGTCAATTTAAACTGCAGTCTTCAAATTGTAAATATATTTTACTACTGCAGCATGGCGTACGTAATACATATTTTTCACACTACAGTAAACCTTTCATTCTTTGAATGAAGCCATTCATGGTTTTTTGAACAAACATTTTTATATGTATAATTCCAACTTCTAAAATAATTTTATTGTAGCTTCCTCCTCATCAGATAACTGCCAAATAGTAAAATCTATGTCAGTAATCAGTATTAAATAAGTTATAATTAATAATAAATGTTTTCTATTCAAAAAATAACAAATTCAAAAGTTTTACGGAATTACGATGGAATAATACTCATAAAAAATATTCACGTTCAATAAATAGCAAAGGTTAATGCTTGGCATGGTTTGTAACAAAAATCGTTTGCACGATTAGGGTTGAAATAAATGGCGCGATATCATACATTTTCGCATGGTGTTCGTAGAAGTAAAAAGCACCACAGATTTATTTATTTATTTTTAATTTAGTTTTACACTGTAAAAAAAAATGGTAACGTTCCATGTAAAATCCAGGAACGTTTCGCCTTTTCTCAGGTTTTCAGAATAATTTAGCTCATTCCTGTGAAATTCTGGTTTTCTTATCTGAAACGTTCCTGAACCAAAAGTTGGAAACAGCAAAACGCTGCGGCCGCCATTTATTATTTTTTTTCCTATAATCCGTTGCTCGCGCGCGAGTGTCGAAAACGAATTCCTTAAATGAATGTAAAAAAAATCAATATGGAATGCAAATAAATCAATAGACGACATAATCCTTTGCGTCTCTATTGTCAAGATAATTCAGATGAAAATACAATACCTCTGTGACATCACTAAGAGATTATCTCTCGTACTTGTCTGTGAAATCTTTAACGAGCAGACTGTGTAAAAAAAAAATACACCTATTATTTGGATCTGCATTAACCAGGGGACAATCAAATATGATTCTCACCTATTTTGATTAATTTAAAGTATGTTTTAGAGTTCTTATCTCTAATTATTCTTGTGAAAGGATTTCTTCAAATGGGCCTTAGATTTTCAGAAATTAGATGCCGAGTTTTAGCATACGTTTCAAATACCCATTAGTTTGCAGCTCTCAACGTGTCTTTTGTGGTGTGGACGCAGAAAGCTTGCACGCCACCCGTACGGCCCGGGTTCGATGCTACCTCTTGACTTTTTTTTTCTTTTTTAATTAATTTTATATTTTAACACTTTATTACAATTTTATTTAAATTTGACATATATTTGACACTTTGAATTGCTGCAAATTTGAATATTTTTTTTTTCGGAAAAAATATACAATTACGTTTAGGTTTTTTTTTTCATGAAAATTTATATATATTTTATCTAACTTGTAATTTAACATAATCACTGACGAAAATCCAAAATATTTTATGTCTAGATTTTTTTTCTAATTTACATTTATATATTTTTATATTTTAAGCAAAGTTCAGAAACAATATATCACATATATATTTACTTTATTGAATTTTAACTGAAAATTTATTTTTTCGTCTAAATTATAAATAATAATTTTGATGTCAATTTCAAAACATTTTTTCATTCTAACAAATAATGATAATAAAGCGAAAATTGTCAACTGGAAATGTAAAAATCGTCTGCGGATCCCGCATGCGGTGAAATGTCAGTAATGTCATAATGAAGGGAACGAACATCCAGAGTGAATTATGTCAGCAGGTATCGGTCCGGATAGCCTAACAGGTAAGGCATTGGCACGGCACGCCAAGTATCCAGGTTCGATCCCTGGTCTGGACATTTTTCGCTCTTGTGCTACTCCAGCCTTGAATATGTCAGTAATGTTTTGCTGTCAACAGAAATATTCCTGGTATTTCGCAGGAAACTTACTGTCATTTCTGTAGAAAGTTTTTAACATATACAGTAAAGTACCAGTCATTTTCAAGAAATGTTTCTTGGAAATAATGGGCAACTCAGCTGCCCATTTTTTCCCAGGAACGTTGCGGAATTTTTTTTACAGTGTAGTTTTTGAGGCGTTTGTAATACTTTTCTTAACTGACATAGTTGTTTTAATTATTTAACCAAAAGAATTGATTAAAAAATTATTCAATTTGAATTTATTCCCTTGCTATAGTAACAGAATGAAGAGAATGAGTTTTTAGAAATTATTACTTGAAAATTTGAGCTTTTGGCGTCAAAGATAGCGCCAAATTAGAAAAATATGAAACATCTCTCGAACTATTGGACTTAAAAGAATTTAGTTAGTACCATTCGATTCAGCATACAAAAATACACCAAAATATGTTATCAGTAGAAAAATAACTATAAAATCAGATTTTTAAGGAATTTTTTTAAAGTTCTTTCTCTTTTTTACCCCCCTTAGGGGTGGAATTTTAGAAAATCCTTTCTTAGCGGCACTCAATGCCATAAGAACTATTTTTACCCCAATTTTCAAAATTTTAGGTTCAGTAGTTTTTGCTGCGCGTTGATTAATACGAAATTCAGACTTTCTTTTATATATATAGATTATATATTGTCGATAAATATTGTCTAATTGTATTCAATAGTTAGATTATTTCCACTAAAATCAGGGGATCACCTAAAATGTCATTTTATCTGCCACCACATGTGCTCCTTGAGAGATAAATGTGATGAACTAAAGCAAGAAAACTGGCGATATTATTCAATAGAAACACGTAGTTCGTTGGACGAGACGTTATGTTTGTTTAACACTAGAAAGCATACAATTCGATAAATATTGTCTATTATATATTGTCGATAAATATTGTCTAATTGTATTCAATAGTTAGATTATTTCCACCAAAATCAGGGGATCACCGAAAATGTCATTTTAGCTGCCACCACATGTGCTCCTTGAGAGATAAATGTGATGAACTAAAGCAAGAAAACTGGCGATATTATTCAATAGAAACATGTAGTTCGTTGGACGAGACATTATGTTTGTTTAACACTAGAAAGCATACAATTCGATAAATATTGTCTATAATTATAGTATTTATTGAAAAAATAATTTTTCAGACACTTTTTACATTATAACTAGCTGAATTACCCGGTGTTGTCCGAGATTTTAAGAATGTTTGTTTATAAAAATCAAATTCAAAATTAAATTTCGCATGAACTAATAATTGTCAATATATTTTTTTTCCTTCAGTGCACGAATCTTGCGCAAATATACTGTTTTTACATACGTTTTTTTAACTTGCAATTCTGTTTGTTTGTATGTGGCAGTCAAATCTTGTTACACATATTTCACTAAGAATGAGATCTAGGGACCTAAACTGTTGTTGAAATTCTAATATACACGTATGAAATAGATTTAACCAAAGTCAGAGAACCTCAAAATGTTAAAATATACCAATATTTCCGTAATCGGGTTTTTATCATGTTTCAATGCGTTTTTCCAAACTGATATGACGTTATATATATATATATATATATATATATATATGACGTTTTATATATTCACCTGCTGACGTCCATTATATTTACAACATGACATAACATTCACTTTTTTTTAAAAATTCGTCAAACAATTTATTTCTTTTTCAGTTTTGACGAGCAAATCTTGGAGTACAAAAGTTATGACGTAATATTAACTCGTCATTTTTTAATTCGTCAAATTATTTATTTCATTTTCTTTTTTACGTGAAAATCTTGCAATAGAAAAGTAATTGTTGCGGTAAAAGTTTTATTGTGGATTTTTAATTGTTAGCAACTGCTATAGCAAAAAATGTTTAAATTCGATAGGAAATTGCTGTTAAATGGGTGGTTCTTTATTAATTAAAAATTAACTATAAATTATTTCGATTCCGGATTACATTAGTTGCCTCGGCCGCGTTTTAATACACATGTACGTAACATTTCACAATTCTGGCTTCCAAACTGTGCATTTGTATAGAATTACAGACAGACAGACGAATTTTCATTTTTATAGATTAGATCTTGTGATTATTACAAGATTTATTTCTAATTGTCTCCAATCGTTAGATTATTTCTACCAAAATCAAGGAATGTCAACTTCTCGGACACAAAAAAGCCTTCATGAATGAGAGATGTAGTGACCCAAAGCGAGTGATGATGGGAGATAACAGATTGAAGATATTATTCAATAGAAACATAATACGCGTCGGACGAGATGAATCCATGAGATTGAACTAGAAATATTACGTTATAAAAAATAGGGGAGAGTAGTACACAGTGAGACGAAAATTATTATTACTTAACAAATGGCGACGATTTTTATTTTTTTTTAAACTTTTTTTGTTACATCTTTAACACGTTCACGCCGGCGCCGATATTCATGTTTTTCGCTGTGAGGCGGCTCTCGAATGCATGTTGTGCTTCATCTGGCCGCGCGGTATGTTCGCTTATTCAGACGCTGTATGTAATGACACGCCCCTCTCATATTTATCGAATTAAACTCGAATATAACAAGCAGAGTTGATTGTGAATGTCTGAAAGTTCGTAAGGAGTAAGCAAATTACTTAGACATGATTTTATTGACTACATATGTACAAATTTAATATAAAATGTCGTACAATCTAGAGAAATATGGACAACATGATATAAATGCATTTTCTGTAAGGTAGAAGCCACGCCCTTAGTGAATGATATTTTTTAAATGAAAACGAGAATTCTCGTTTCCCGTCGTGAATATATTAAATTTATTACATTGAATAGCTTTTATTATTTAATTTTCGAATATTCAAGTGCGACCCGCCTCTAGTGCACGCCGTCTATGACATTGTCGAGTGTGACCCACCTGTAGTGCACGCCTTCTATTTAACGGTGGAGTGTAACCCACCGGTGATGCAAGCCGCCTGATGCGACCGCAAGCGTGACCCACCGGTGATGCACGCCGCCCGATGGGACAGTCAAGCGTGACCCACCGGTGGTGCCCGCCAGCGTGAACGTGTTAAGCTACACAAATGCGATACACATTAATGTATAAATGGTTTTAAAAAAGTTATTTATAAAAGCACAGAAGCAGCATAACGGAGTATCGAAAATTGTCTCACTGTGTACCACAAGTAGTACACAGTGAGACAATGTATATATTTTCATAAATCATACATTTTTACACTCTATCAATAATTTTCTGCAGTTTATGATTTCTAATTAATATTTCTAGATTTTCAAAATATTAAAAATATGAGCCTCGGATGGACAATGGCAGACCTTGGGCTACCTTCATGCAAATTTGCAGCCTCTTACGTTTAGTAAATTTTCCTAGCCATCGCACGTCCACACACATAGAGAGAAAGAAAGAGAGAGAGAAAAACCTACTTTTATTAATAAATAACTTTTTTAACATCAGAACCAACCCAGCAAAGAAAGAAACAGTGGGCCATCAGCTGGAAAAAAGATGGCAGCCAACACTGCCATCAGCGGTAAAGTGCAATGGTGCCATTACTTAAACCAGTACAAAAGTGTCCGTGCGGGATGCAGCTGGCCCATCAGTGATGGCCAACAGCAGACCAGCATTGGTATGCCATCACATTACTTCAAACCGGCACTTTTCTTGCAGTGCTAGCACCGATCCCACTGCTATTCCTTTGCTGGCCCAGCACTTTCCCTTAAAAAAAATTTCTTATAGATTTCTATAAAAAAAAGTACTATTATGACTCTTTTTCTATAAGCTAGTATCACCAAGAGTTATAGAAATATCTGTAGAAGCTTCTACAATAGAAATGTCTATAGAAATATTTGAATTTGAAGCGGTTTCCATGTGGTCACCCTCCCAAGTACTAACCACGCTCCATGCTGTTTGGTTTTCGTGATTGGACACGAACAAGTACTTTCAACGTATGTGCTGGACAGATAATTACACCTGTTTATTTTTTATTAAATATATTCAAAATTGTTAATTGGTCCAAATCATCCAAGCAACCTCATAGCAAATTGGTATATAGTTTTATATACCTTAGATAAATTTAAATAATATAAGTGATCGTATTTACCTACATTCTAGTAGAAGAGCAACGCGAAGCATTAATAAAATTAAATTATAATTCGCGTCAAAAAGTAATTATTAAATTTGAATAATTACGAATAAAATTAAGAGTTTGCGTTGTGAATTATTTAGACGAACTCTTCCACTTATGAATTAAACTAAAATTTAAACTGTAAAAAAAAGAATTGACACACTTTAAATATTATTAATTAAATAATTACAGAAACTTTTTAAAACTTGATTAAGTATTTTATTTACATTGAACATATCTATTTACAGACAAACATAATATTAATTCAAAAAATAGAAAGCAACACTTTTGTTTGCTTCTCATTATTTTAAGTATGTTTAATCTTTTTTTAAAAAAAAGACAATATTTTCACGTACTCTAATTATTATAATTGTTTCTTTTTGCTAAAAGCAATACTCTCTTTCATTTTTAAAATTACCTTAATCTTATTTAATTATTGGTTTGGTCGGATCTCAGATAACTCTCTACCGTAAAATATCAGAAAAGTATTTTTAAGGTTTTTCATATGATCTTAAGTGGTAAAAGAAAATGTTTAAAATAGTACCTTCTTTTAATATACGGGATGGTGGCCTTTATTCATCAAATTCCGAGTTGATGCGTTGCTTAGGATCATGGCAAAGCGTCATCAGGAACGCATCCTCAATTTGGCTTGATTACGATCACTCCGATATGTACATCAGGAAGACATCCTCAATTTGGCTTGATTAGGCTCACTCCGATAGGTACCTCAGGAAGACATCCTCAATTAGGCTTGATTAGGCTCGATTAGGCTCGCTCCGATAGATCCATCTCGCCTGGGCTTTACTAGGGCTTACGGGACTCATTGCACGGGCTTTCAGGGGAGCTCTTGCATCCTCTACATCTTTTTTCAGACTATCTTTTTTCAAAACTTATTCTTCTTGCACACCAGCTCCTGCAGTGGGAGGAACTATTTTGTCTAGTCCACTGTTATTGCATGTGAGAAGATTTTTTATTATACTTCGATAGGCCTATTAGCTAGCAGTCTGCAAATGGCCCCTAACATATACTTTAATATTATTATCTGCCTTAAAGTTTGGGTGGTCTGAAAAGTCATAAATTTATCCCAACACTTTTATTGAGGCCATAAATTGATTCCAACGTTTTTATGATTTTACGACTTCTAATTATACACCACTTTCCATTGGCTTGTCATAAAACGACACCATGGCGTCTGCGTATTGTTGTTGTCTGAGATCCGAACTCCATTCAACGTTATACATTCATTTTACAATACAACAATTTTTTTAAAAATATATATTTAATCTTTAAAATCAACTTAATAATTTTTGTATGAACTTACACTCTTATTTTACTTAAATATATAAACATTATAATTTTACACTCATAATTATATTTTATAAAAAATATTTATACAAACAGAAATAACAAATTACGCAATTTTACTTTGATTTAACCAACATGGTGCGGGAACATATCATAGTTATATGTTGCCCAGCATCTCTCCCGGTATCGGAAGAAAAAAAAATAAAAACTGATTGCTGGTTTTATTTTTTTTGTAAAGCTTGAAGGAATGTACGTGTCCATATGACTGTGTATCTACACAGTTTTTGAGCGAAGACTGTAAAGTTCAATTATCAATGGTTCTGGTATATTTTATAAGAAGTTCTTCTATTGTTTCATAACAGAAAGTTCAACACATGATAGCATAGTTGTCTGTTGACATTCACATTTATAGAAGACCTCTGTACTGACAATCAGACGTCTTTCTCGAAGCCTTTTTTCTTTACCACACACATGTTTACTAATTTTGTAACTTTACAGTTTAAGTGCCCAAAATACATTCAAAGCTATAATTTTGTCTGAAATTAATATGCCGAAATAAACCTCATTATAAGAAAAATAATGGCATACGCATTTGACATATTATTTCATCACATACAACCTTATGACACAGTGTTTTATCTAAAACACATTTTATACTGAATAAAAGTAAATACAATGCTTGTAATATGACATGTTATATTTTCACATAATTAATCTGATGTATTCAAATTATAATCAGAAAAATATTGTATACAAACTTGTTACATTATTTTATTTATTTGTTACTTCTAACATGTATGATCTGTCAAAATGTACAAGCTAATTCATCTCCTTTAATATATCATTACGCAATGCTTTCCAACTTTACCCGATACGAGAAAGAGAGAAAAAAAAAAAGAAGAAGGAGGATTGAATAAAACCAGTTTTGAACGTCCCCGATTCTTTCGAAACGAGGGGTTGGTCAGCTACTAATCGCTTTCTGTGAGGTGAATTGTGCTGTGACAAAATTTTACGACTTCCCAAAGGTATGTATTTAAAACCATTTCATGCTTGTAATTACCTTATTAATTAGTATAATTTCTTGATATACTTTCTTCTTAACTCACTGTGCATGCCTGTATGTAATTTTAAACATAATCTATGCATAAACAGTGTATGTATTTGTATCGTATCTAATGTAAACCTTCTGCTTTTTTTTTATTATTTTGCAGGGGAAAAATGGCGATTCTATCATCGGAATTCTCCTGCCTCATACTGGAACTGAAGCGAGGGTGGCTTTTTATTCATTCAGGTTTAAATCTAAACCAAATTGCCTTTCAGGATTAAAAAAATAATGCATATAATTTTCTTTAACTGATTACATTGTATATTTTTAGACCTTTTTAACAAACACAAATTTTGATTCATGATATTGTTTACTATTAAAATGTAAACAACACGGAAAAATGACTTCTACGGCCTCTCAAAAATGCAAAATATGCATTAC
This sequence comes from Maratus speciosus, assembly GCA_963932465.1. Classification (NCBI taxonomy): domain Eukaryota; kingdom Metazoa; phylum Arthropoda; class Arachnida; order Araneae; family Salticidae; genus Maratus; species Maratus speciosus. Next base: position 91,254,292 of record OZ010799.1, read on the forward strand.
GCTGACCTTAAAAATGCACCTTCATTTAATACTATTAAATAGTGTTGTCAGAAAATGCCATTGACGGAGAAGAGAACAATTTTTTTGTCTTAAATTATTATTTATTTAGCCAACAATTCTATTCTTAAAAGATTGTTAAATTTTCATATTTATTTATTTTTTTACTGAATGAAATAAAAATTTATTTATTCAAAATTTTATTTATCATTAACATTCCGTATGTGAATTCTACTATCTAAACTTTAATGATATGTTTAAACAGTAAAAGATACTAGATTATTATTATTAATCCAACATTAATAATTATTATTTAATTAAAAAAAAATGTACTTAATACACTTGTATAATTAAAAAAACAAAACAAAAGTAAATGATAATTACTACGTAACATCGTATGTAGTAACCCATGAGTACTCGGCCGAACCAAAGAATTTCTGCCAGCAGAAAAGAATCTTTGTATACTCATAAATATCTACACCCAATTGTTACAGATTAAGTTTTTTTAAAAAAATATTACTGTATGTACTATAAAAAAATTAAGTAAATAAATTTATTAAGCCATACTACCTATTTTAATAAAAATAAGGCCAATATATATAAATATATTTATTTATTTATTTTGTTTTCTTATGTTAAATTGGCCAAATTATATATAAAAAAAAAAAAAAATTTATGAACTCACACACTCAAATTTATCAATACTATGTATATTTATATGTGTTAAAATTAGAATTGCATTTAATTCTAAGGGAAAGTAAAGAGAAAAAAAAATGCTTAAATTCTAAACTAACATAAATTTATAAAATATTTTATTTAAAAAAAAAAAAATCTAATTTCTAGCTGATTTCAGCAAGATGTCATTTAATATTTATATTAAATAATTTTGCTAATACATTTTATTAATTGTTAAATTTGCATATTTTTATATATACAATAAAAATATAATAGTCTTACATAAAATTTTACACTACAACAATGTTATTAATTAATTTAACTTGAATTTAAGCCTACTTTAATTCTAATTGAATACCGTTAATAAAAGTAAATTAGCTTATCAAGTTAAATATAATATAAACTATGTTTGTCTAATGTTAATTTTGCTGAAAATTCCATAAATTTTAACTGTAAATGCTAATTGCTATACCTTTTGTTATTTATTTTGAAAACAACACGAACTTATATTTTTATTTATTATTTTTTTATTAAATCTAGGAACTATACACTGAGCTAGACACTCCATAAATGTGTAAAACCTAAAAATCAAAAATTTTCCTAAAGAAAACTCAAAATGCTGCTTTTTACAATATAATATTACTAATTTTATTGTTTCTGAGCATAACATCTAGTAATTATACCATACTTAATTTTTTCTTCGATTCCTTTTTCAGCCAAGAATCCTGAAATTTATGCCTAGGTGGACCATATATTGATGTATCTGTGAATTGATAAATTTTCTACAAATATTTTGTTGGTGTTGGTGCATACCCAGCCGTAGGCCAAAATTGCACCCTATACAGAAAGCCTTTGGTGAGAAAATTTTAATTTTACTTCAATTATTTATTTGTGTATTTTTACTATTATTTTTGTGTGCAATCATGTTGAAATAACTTGCCTTGTCCATTGTTATACATATATATGTTTTTTTAAAAACCAATGTGCTACACCAAAATCCTTTTTTTAAAATTTTTTATAACACTTTTGTTCATAAAACTTATCCCTGCTGTCTAAATTCTAGACTTTAGCATATAAGTTGTACTTGAACTACCGGAATAAATCTTAGCACTTTTTGTATATTTTATTATATTTAGGCTTATAGCTGACCGCTATCCTAATATAGAGTGCACTAATAATTTATTCCTTGTCAACCATATATTTATATAAGAAAAAAAAATATATATGAGTATGCTATAAAGCTGTTCTAACTACCCTGAACCTATAGCTTACACCTACTCATTTTAAAGAGTAATTCTGAAATTTTGTCATCTAAATTGTAAGGCTATTAGCAAAGGCTACCCTTATAGAAGACAGAAAAAATTCTCTTTTTTTTTTTTTTTTTTTTTTTTTTTGAAAATTACTCCAACATTATTTACTATGAAATTAATTAAGTTTTAATGTTATTTGGCTTTGTTAAGATTTTATATTTTCTAATTCATAATCGAAAAGAAAAAAAAATATATATATATAACTTTTGCCTGGAGAGAAATATTTCACTGCTCCATTGAAGTTTTGTGAAGCACATTACATAATTTTATAAGTATGTTTTCGGGTGCGCCCTGCACATTTGCTCAATATTGTAACCCTGAGACAAATTGGCGTTCCCATGTTCCTATCCTTTCTTATTATTATTTTGAATTTTAAAAAGGCAAGTTATTAATTTTGTTTCAATTTTTTTTTTTTTTTTTATCTAAAAGAAAAAAAATTTATTTTTAAATTTTGAAAATTTTTAAATTTTGAAATTCGATTAATTATGCATTTTGATTTATTTTTAATACCAATTCATATCCCATGTATAATACTGGGGAGGGGGTAAAGGGTAATGATCTTGTATACCATCCCCGTATAAGTTTGTATATGGTGTATAACCATATAACGACATATTTTCATCATAATAGTCTGTTTGATACTGTAAATATGGGTCTATATTCTCAGAATATTTATTATTTTTTTTATAATGCGTTTTAGTAAGTTTGTCACCCTTTTGACTCGTATTTTTGTTCAATTTGAACCAACAATTTTCAGTTAAGTGCGATTTTCTTTTACAAATGTCACATTTATTTTTGTAATTTTTATCACCCTTAATTTTTTTCTGAGACCCTTGTAAATTCGTAATTTCCGCCTCTGTATGACCTGTTGCATATTTCGGAGCGTACAGCTGATCCATATGTCGTTTGATCGGCTCTATTGATTTATCTGGAACGTATTGTAATAAATAATTAAAGTTTCTAAACTTTTTAGTAACTTCGTAGGGTCCTTGAAATTTTGGCTCTAATGCGCCTGGTTTTCCAATACATTTTAAATATACTGTTTGACCCAAATTTAAATCCTTTACTTTTTCGTATGCCTCTTCATCTATATATTCTTGCATTATTTTCTCCTGGTTTGCAAGGGATTGAATTTTGATTTCCTTCATATGCTGTATTCTGCTTTTAACATAAGAGTGGGTATATATTTCCTCAGAAGGAATATGGGCTGTAAAGGGATTTTTTATTTCCCTTGCGAAAAATAGCAGTGAGGGACTATATCCCGTAGCGCGGTGTTTCGAGGAATTATACGCTAGTTTAAAAAAATCCAGTCTTATGTCCCATTCCGTAGTGCGTTTCGACATAGCTACAATTGATGTTTTTAATATTTTATTGGTAACTTCACAAAGTCCATTTCCTTGCGCACGGTATACACTCACAAATTTCCTTTGTATGTTTAAAGATTCCAAATATTCTTTCATAATTTCGCTTCTTAAATATTTTGCATTATCAAAGATAATTTCTTTACACAACCCATAATTTGCAAAATATTTATTTAGTACATTTAATATAGTCTGTGACTCTACGTTTCGTAGGGGAACAGCTTCCAGGAATCTCGATGTCGAATCAATTATAATTAAAATGTATCTGTTTTTCCTTAACGTGAGGTTTAAAGGTCCAATGACGTCAGCATGCAGGACTGTACCGACTTCGTGATCTTTCACCATTTTTTTAACAGGGACTTTTATTGTTGTGTGTTGTTTAGATGTGAGGCACTGCACACAATTTGCACAATACTGTTTAATGTCTTTGTACATTCCGTGCCAAAAAAGCCTTGTTTTCACATGATCATAAGTTTTTTGAAATCCGAAATGCGCTTTATGAGCTTCTTCTATGGCTGCAATTTTTAATGAATCCGGGGTAATTAAAAGCTCCTTTTTATCTGAACCAGGTTTCAAAATTAATAATTTATTTTGATTTAAAGCAAATCTCTTCGTGCTTCTATTATTTTTGTCTTTTTCGATTTTATTTATTATAATTTTTAATTTTTCGTCTGCATATTGCTCCGATTTAATATTTTCGTCTGTAAGTGCTATGTTACTTGCAAACAAATTATTTTGGAGTTCTCTGTCTGTTGTAAGATTATCTAAATTCCTGCTCAAATAGTCTGCTGGATTGTTAATTCCTTCGACGAATTCGAAGTCGAAATTAAAGTCTTGTAAATCTGCTACCCATCTGTTTATAATTTCCGATTTATCTTGTAAATGTAAATGCTGAGTTAGTGCTTTCGAATCAGTTAACACAGTAAATCTTCTACCTGAAAGCATATATTTAAAATGCATAATTGCTTCATGCACTGCTAATAACTCAAATTTAATACTCGGATAATTTTTTTCCGGTTCTCTAAGTTTTCTCCCGAAAAATTCAACAGGTAGCAAATGACCATCCTTTTCTTGAGCTAGAACACCTGAAATTGCAACTTTGCTCCCATCCGTGAATAAGAAAAATTCCTTGTTAAAATCGGGGGGTCTGAGTGTTGGTTTTTGTACAATTTCTTCCTGAATTATCAGGAAAGCTTTTTCTGCTTCTGGACTCCACTTAAATTTAACTTTATCTTTAGTCAGCTCTATTAAAGGGTTAACTTTGTCGGAATAGTTGGGTATTAGCGTGCGAAAATAATTCGCTAAGCCCAATAAAGATCTGACCCCCTTTTTCGATTTTGGTCTGACTAAATTTTTTACTTTTTCAATATTCTTTTGAGATGGAGAATATCCCATTTGATTCACCCTAAATCCTAGGAATTCTATTTCTGCTTTGCAAATTTGCATTTTTGAAGGTTCGATTGTCATGTTGTGATTTATTAATACCTGTAGAACTTCTTCTAAGGTTTTCGTCATCTCTGCTATTGTATTTGCAGATATCAACACATCATCAATGTAGTATGATACTTTGCTTTTGTCAAAATGTCCCAGAATTTTATCGATTACTTCTGCAAAAATTGCGCTAGAATTTCGTGTGCCAAAAGCTAAACGAAGTGGCATATGTTTTCCAAATTCCGTAATAAACGCTAACTTTTTGCAATCTTCTGGTTTTAAATTTATTTGGAAAAAAGCACTATGTAAGTCTAGCACCGTATAGTATTTTTTACCGCTTATTTTTTGTAATAAGTCTTTTACGTCCGGCATCGGATAAGTATAAGGTTGTAAAATTTGGTTTAATAGTCTTAGGTCCGTTGCCATTCTAAACTTGGGTTCTGCATTCGGGTTATTACTCGGATTTTTCTTTCTAACGAAAATAACTGGAAAAGCATACTCGGAGTCAGTCTTCTCTATAATTTTAGCCTGTAACAGTTGTTCAATTTCCCTTTTCGCATACTGTCTTACTGCCTGAGGCAATTTATATGGCTTAGCTTGTACCGGGAATTCATGATTCAATTGAAAACTTGGTGCAACAAACGCTGATTGCCCCAATGTTTGATAACTTTTTGAAAATGCATGAACATTGCCCATTAAAATTTTTCGAAATTTTTGTTGTACTTCCTCTGATAAATGGCTTAAATCGAAATCCGTCTCTTTAATTTCTGCTTCTCGCAATTTTCTTACATCTTCTATATTTAAATTATTTATTTCATAAAATGTCCCTTTCTCTATATTATCAGTTGAGTCATCTTGCTTGCACTCAAAGTTCGTTATAATTTCCCCTATTTTAGTTCCTTTCTGAATAATTAACTTTTCTAACAGTTTATTCTTTATTATAATATTTATGTTATTATTTTTTTGAACTTCGTGTAACGAAGTCTCGCATGAAAATTTACTATTTTCTTGAATGGGGTCAAAAATAATTATATCTGACATATTTATATCCTCTGGGCATTTTAATTTTACAATTTTCGATTCTTCAGGTTGGAGAAAAATTCTATTTTTAGTAATGGCAAACATACTTTTATTTGAATGTTCCCCTGAATTACATGGCGTAATGTTATTCACTTCATAATTATTTACTTCACTTGCAACGTTTAATTTAATTTGTTGATTTTTAAATTTTAATGTTTTATTGCATAAATCCAAAATCATATGATTTTCTTTGAGATAATCGTACCCTAATAACATTTGGTACTGCCTATCAAAATCATCATTAGTGACATAAAATGTGCCTGTTGTGAATATACCTTTTAATCGAAAAGTTAATTTTACACATTGTTTAAAAAAAATCTTTGAATTTGTTAAAGTTTTAATTTGGATCTGATTGCCCAAATATTTGATTTTGACGTTTGTATCTTTAATTTTTTTGAATAAAGAAGGTGATAAAAGGGATACAGCAGCTCCGGTATCCAGTAACGCTTGTATTTCGACGCCCTGTATACTTAGTGATATAATTGGCAGACTATCTTTGTCTGCATTTGTTATATTTGCGATTGTTTTATTTATTTTATCGATTTCCGTCTCTGAAAATCCCGAATCTTGATCCGATTTCGCTGTTTTCTTTGCCCATTTTTTTTTCTTTTTGCGCTTTTCAAATTGATAACCGTTTTGCTCATAATTCTCAGAAATATATCCAAAATCCCTATTTCCCGAATTTCAGTTAGGTTGTGAATAATCATACATCCCATAATGCGTCGGGTAATTAAAGGCATTGTAGTAATCATTATAATATCGTTCATAATCATTATAATGAAAATTGTTATTGAAATGGGAACCCTGATAATCATTGTGTTTATTAAAGAGTTTCTTATTCCGCGGAACACTATCATCTCTAATTGCATGGTTTTTTTTCTTTGATTTTTTTGGTTTTTCAATCTCCCCTTTTAATTTCTCGATTAGCTCTTTGTTTTGCTTACTTGATTCTATAATGTTCTCATAAAGATCTTTGTTTTCTTTATTTATTGCGTTAATTTCCTCAAACTTTGATTCATTATACGCACTTTCCATAAGTTTTGCTAACTCGCATGCCTCCTTGAAGGACCTGGGCGCATTTTTACGCACATCTAGTGCAATATCCTGTCTAATTGAATTTAAAAAATTCGACATTTTTAAGATTTCGATAAAATTTTCTTCCTTATTATCCACATTTTCGCCTGCACTTTCGATATAAGATTTTACACCCTTTTTAAACTCCAAAATGAAATCCTCTATCGTTTGACTTGCGGCCTGTTTTAAATTTAGGAAATTGCTCTGAGCATTAAGGAAGCTTAGTTTTGTACCAAATAACTCCACCAAATTATTTTTAAATAAATTATAATTGGTCTCGTTATATGTTTCAATCTGTTTACTTAAAATATGTTTTGCGTCCCCAGTAATTTTAGCCTTTAAAATTAATAATTTAGTTTCTTCCTGTATATCTGTCGAATTCAAAATATTATCAAATTCCTCTAAGAAAAATATAATGTTTTTGTTCTTTTTATTGTCAAATGGTGACACTAACTTAATACGTGTATCTATATCCAGCGTCTGAGTCATTTTTAACAAATATTAGTAATCAATGTATACTTTTTCAAAATATCAATTCAAAATAGATCCTATACCTCTTAAAAGAATATTTTGCATCTCATACTATTTTCTCTATATTACAACATATGTATGAAAATATTCTAAATTGCATAAATACATAAAAACAACAACACTAAAATTTAAAAAATTTCTTAGGAGATGAAGTTGTTTTGTAGATTATTCTTTTACACACATAAATACCCCTAAAATATTTATAATACACGTATATATAAAAAACAACATAATTTCATTTAACAGAAAAATATCTGTCTTTTTCTACAGAAAAAACAATCTTATTTTTTTTTTTTTTTTGTAAATATTGTACTACTACTTCGTAGTACGACTCATAAATTTTCTTTTGTATCAAGGTGATAATATTTCAAAAATCATAATCTATTGACATTTCAATCATTTTTTATACCAGACATATTATAAAATTTTACTCATTATTCTTATTATTATTATTATTTATACATTATATAAAAAAAATTATTTTTACAAATGTGTCATCTGTGATGTGAATGCCATTATTTTTCAATGGTAACTGAGATCCAACCACAAGAGAAAAGAGAGAAAAAAAAAACAAAATTGTAATTCCTAAATTTACCTATTATAAATCCCAGAATTATTTTTTTCATTTCCTTTTTGTTTTTTACTAACATATATTATTCATTTTATTTATATAAAATTATTATATGTGTGTCATTATTGTTACAATAATAAAATTAATTTTAATAAAATTTTAATCAATTAAACTTACATACCTACAATATCTTTAAAATTGTGACATTAAAATAATACTTAAATTTATTTTCCTTTATTATTATTATTATTATTATTATTTCTAATGACCTCAGATGAACGTTCCTGAGTCAGAGCACCATTTTACTATCTAATGACCTCAGATGATCGTTCCTGAGTCAGAGCACCATTTTACTTAATGAAGGTGGGATGCTGGACAGATAATTACACCTGTTTATTTTTTATTAAATATATTCAAAATTGTTAATTGGTCCAAATCATCCAAGCAACCTCATAGCAAATTGGTATATAGTTTTATATACCTTAGATAAATTTAAATAATATAAGTGATCGTATTTACCTACATTCTAGTAGAAGAGCAACGCGAAGCATTAATAAAATTAAATTATAATTCGCGTCAAAAAGTAATTATTAAATTTGAATAATTACGAATAAAATTAAGAGTTTGCGTTGTGAATTATTTAGACGAACTCTTCCACTTATGAATTAAACTAAAATTTAAACTGTGAAAAAAAGAATTGACACACTTTAAATATTATTAATTAAATAATTACAGAAACTTTTTAAAACTTGATTAAGTATTTTATTTACATTGAACATATCTATTTACAGACAAACATAATATTAATTCAAAAAATAGAAAGCAACACTTTTGTTTGCTTCTCATTATTTTAAGTATGTTTAATCTTTTTTTAAAAAAAAGACAATATTTTCACGTACTCTAATTATTATAATTGTTTCTTTTTGCTAAAAGCAATACTCTCTTTCATTTTTAAAATTACCTTAATCTTATTTAATTATTGGTTTGGTCGGATCTCAGATAACTCTCTACCGTAAAATATCAGAAAAGTATTTTTAAGGTTTTTCATATGATCTTAAGTGGTAAAAGAAAATGTTTAAAATAGTACCTTCTTTTAATATACGGGATGGTGGCCTTTATTCATCAAATTCCGAGTTGATGCGTTGCTTAGGATCATGGCAAAGCGTCATCAGGAACGCATCCTCAATTTGGCTTGATTAGGATCACTCCGATATGTACATCAGGAAGACATCCTCAATTTGGCTTGATTAGGCTCACTCCGATAGGTACCTCAGGAAGACATCCTCAATTAGGCTTGATTAGGCTCGATTAGGCTCGCTCCGATAGATCCATCTCGCCTGGGCTTTACTAGGGCTTACGGGACTCATTGCACGGGCTTTCAGGAGAGCTCTTGCATCCTCTACATCTTTTTTCAGACTATCTTTTTTCAAAACTTATTCTTCTTGCACACCAGCTCCTGCAGTGGGAGGAACTATTTTGTCTAGTCCACTGTTATTGGATGTGAGAAGATTTTTTATTATACTTCGATAGGCCTATTAGCTAGCAGTCTGCAAATAGCCCCTAACATATACTTTAATATTATTATCTGCCTTAAAGTTTGGGTGGTCTGAAAAGTCATAAATTTATCCCAACACTTTTATTGAGGCCATAAATTGATTCCAACGTTTTTATGATTTTACGACTTCTAATTATACACCACTTTCCATTGGCTTGTCATAAAACGACACCATGGCGTCTGCGTATTGTTGTTGTCTGAGATCCGAACTCCATTCAACGTTATACATTCATTTTACAATACAACAATTTTTTTAAAAATATATATTTAATCTTTAAAATCAACTTAATAATTTTTGTATGAACTTACACTCTTATTTTACTTAAATATATAAACATTATAATTTTACACTCATAATTATATTTTATAAAAAATATTTATACAAACAGAAATAACAAATTACGCAATTTTACTTTGATTTAACCAACATGGTGCGGGAACATATCATAGTTATATGTTGCCCAGCAGTATGCTACTACCGTTCGTAGTTTTCAACCTCTCATTACGCTATTTCAAGTTTGTTTCTTTTGTGATTTTCGTTCTCAATCATTAAACTGGTATAGAAATTATTGTATTGTATAAAAAGTTCTATATATTTTATGCGGTTTTTTTAATTATGATTCTGAACTGCGTAAATTATGAAAACCGAAATCCTTTGTAACTTAGTAAAACCAGATTTAAGGAGAGAAAAAAAAGTTCGTTGAAATAAAGAATTTATTTATTTATTTATTCATTTACTTATTTATTTTGTTGGTAGCAGTGGTGCTATGTTATTTACAGTTTTAAAAAAAAATTAGCTTCACAGCTTAAATTGTGTTAAGATATTCATTTCAGATTTGTGTTCTCAATGTCTTCGATATTCGCAGCGCCACCTAGCGTAAGGGTTACCAGAAATAATACTGCAAAAGTTCGTGCACTTTCATGTAATGGTGGCCCAGCACATGAGATAAAACGGAAGCCCAGCAGAATTTTATCTGATGATTTCCAACAGCAAAGTTTACTGAAGCTGTCCAGCACCCATCTTGCTGCTGGCCAGCAATTTCCTCTTTGCTGGGAATAGTAGGTACACAATAAGACACGTCTCACTGTGTACCACAATTGTGTGTCTCACTTTGTACATTCGTTACGTTCAACAAAATGGATGCCACATCTGTTTCATCAATTTCATTGCTTTAAAAAGTTTATGTCGTTTTGCCGAAATAGTCTATTATTAGATATAGCTAGGTTTGGTTAAGTAAATATAACTTTAACCACTATAAAATGAGGAATTATTTACTATTTTGACGGATGAGTAACTGAAGTGCCGAAACTTAATCCATCCACGTGTTGCATAAGATGAGTTCGTTATGTTTGTGTGCCAGCTTGAAGAAAAAGTTACAGCTATATGTCAAAGTGACTGCTGTCTCACCGTGTACCATGTCTCACTGTGTACTCCCCTACCCTATAATAGAATAATCATTGGCGAATAACAAACTTTTAAACTGTCCAATAACTCTTTTAAAAATGAATTTAGAGATTTTTAAAGACTTCTTTTCTATCATTAAATTCAGTGAATAATTGCAATTTTCAAGTACGTTGGAAGAAGACTTCCAACATTTGCATTCCAACCTCTTCTTAAATGCTTGTCAGATTGTATAAAGAAAGACATATTTGCAATTTTACTTTTCAAACGTTTTAAACGAAAGGGGTTTATTGATAAAATTGTAAAAGCGATTTCGCTATTAAAAGGACATAGATTGATATTATTTATTAGAGGAATGTGTTTGTGAAAATTGATTATATGTTTATATTTTAAGTAAAAATTATGATACAACTCAATAGCTGAATATTATATTAATTCTAATAAGGTACTGTCATTAAATTGAAAACCTATAAATATTCAAATGAATTAATATTTTAAGCTGAAGTTTTGTAATGATTTATTTTGAATTTTTCATATTCTTTTATTTTCAGCGTTTTCTTTTACTTCTTTTGTAAAGATATTCTAAATAAGAAAGACATTGAATAAACAGTTTGGTTTTATAACAATTTTATTCGAATATTATTGAACGTGTCACTGTGTTTGGGTATTCTGAGTTTTAATTTTAAATCTATTTTAATTTCAATTATATTTTTTTATCTGCTCATCGTTTAATTTTCATGTTTATCTTTTAAAAGAAATTATAATCTAATAGACTTTAAAAGTGCATATTAGCTGATATTAATGTTATTGTAATAGCAAGTGCATTTTTGAATTTCGGAAGATTTTATCTTCAATTTTTTTCTTGGTTTTTTTTTTCTTATAGTTCAATATTGAAAGACGTTTTAAATATTTTTACTAAGAAAATTTAATAAAAGTTATTGAATATACAATTCAGTTTTGGAATAAGATTATTTTATTAATATTAATGCATAAACGTGTTTGAGAGTGTTTTGTTTTAATAGCCCATGTATTTAATGTACGCTGCTTTATTTCATTTTTATGGGTTTTATGTTCTTAAGGGGGTCCGAGACACAAAAATCTTCAAATTTTCTACAAAATATTTATCGCATTAAACATTTTTCTGTCTTTTTCTGCTTAAAAGGATGTTTAAATCATGTTTCTCTCTTAACTGGAATAGGAAATATTGAGTTTTTCGTTTTGGTTTCTTTTAAAACTCTAGCTTTCAAGCAATGGTTGTCATGCAAACGACTTCTTGTGAAAATGCGCTTTTCTTCATGATGGGTTTTTTCACGATTTCTCTTATTAAAATTCTTATAAGTCAAGAACCGTTGAAGATAAATGGTTAAAACTTGGAACATGTCTTTTACAATTATTTTTCTTCAATTTTGATTCAGCAAATTTGAAAACACTATTTACTTTTGAAAATGTGATTTTAAAAATAAGTTACATTTTTTTTAATGTTTTAAATTTAAATATTTTTTATATTTATTTAAATTAATACTTAAAAAAATGCTGAATCAAAGTTAAAACTTATGTATTTCTCTTTATTTAGATGAAAAAAAAATTGAAATTCTGCAAATAATATTTCGAGTTATAACGATTTTAAATTACACCACTTTTTAAATAATTTTTTTTTTAATATTAGGAAAGTTTTATCATGTGATTTTGTTTACAAACGATATGGTTAATCATCACAAAAAAATTCAAAATTTTAACTTAATAAATAAATATTATTTCAAAATGTGTCTCGGACCCTCTTAAAGTTCAGTTTCAAAATTAAATTATTTTCTTTTACTGTAAAGAAAATGTTTTGACTTTCACAAGTTTTGAAGAAATAGATTTACAATGCTTAAAGATTTATTGAACTTTGTTGTATTAATGAAATATTGTGTAGTTTTTTTTTCTGTTAGTTTTACTAAATTCTGAAACCTTGTGTTCAGTTTATAAATTTGAAAATACATTTTTAAAATTTAATTAAATTTATATTTATAAGATTAGCGATTCGGTTTGGAGTTTTTTGGTTTCATTTTGAATTTTTTTTTATTTGAATATAGAAACCTTGCTGTTCAACTTATAAATTTTAAAATACATTATTAAAATTTAATTTCATTTATATTTATGAGATAAGTGATAAGGATTTGAGTTTTTGGTTTCGTTTTGAATTTTTTTTAATTTTACATTTCGTTATATTTTATTTATATGAATATAGAAACCTTGGTGCTAAATTTATAAATTTAAATTTTTTCTTAAGTTAATTACATTTATATTTATAAAATATACGATAAGGTTCGAAGTTTTTGGTTTCATTTTGATTTTTTTTTTTTTTTTTTGCATTTTGTTATATTCTATTTATATGAATATCATAATATACGTTTAGTTATTAATATGCGTATCTAGTTATTCGGTAAGAAATTTTCTAGCAGGAACTATACGTCCCGTGAATAATTTACCTAATTTTCGAGAAGAATTACCCTGATATTATAAGTATTAATTTCCTTTTAAAGTTTGTTTCGCTACAGCTTTAAGCGATGATGTTGATTTAACGATGAAAGATTTTAAACGGATTTTAAATTTCCTATCACTATTTAAAATGTATATATCACCAAGTTTATAGAATGGATGTAATATTAGCATTAAAAATAAAAATCACACGACAATTCTAAATTTCAAATTTACAAAAATCATTTATCGTTAATTATTACTTATAGGCAGAAACCCGTGGCATTCTCCCAACAAAGAGATTTTTATACGCAACTTTCATAAAAGTTTTCACCGACATTTCATAAAGTCTAAAAAAATAATAATGCGAAAGAGAAAGAAAAAAAGCAATGACTTTGTTAATGAAATATCTTACATTCAGCCTAAAGGAGACATAGTTAGACAACTTGAGTTAATTGATTTTGTCTTAAAATTATGCATTTTTTACAACCTTGATTGAAATGACGAGATGAAATTTTGGCTTTCTTGTTTGTTTACTGAATTTTTCTCCTGATGGTTTCACCAGAAGTTTTGGGCAGTTTTATCACTGCAGGGAATTCTGTTACATAAAAACATATTCTTCTTTTAGGCAAGTAATTATTTTGCAGCAGAGATAAAAATTTCTTGTACTCTTCCACTAAATAAACTTCCTTGTGAAATCTTTATGTGTCTAACAGTAGTTAATAAATTAATATTTTTTGTAGAAGACGCAGAATGTATACTTTCTTGATAAAGATAGTACATTTTTACCTATTACACAATGTAAAGTGCTATGTGTTCTGTTTGTAATGGGAAAGTAATTTTCAGTTCAAAGAAATAAAATAAAAGGAAAAGCGAAGGAAAAAGAAGGAGAAGAACGAACAATACCAACAATCAAGTTGCATTAATGTTACAATATATAGAAAATGAGTTTGTTAAACTTGTAATAAAATAGTAATGAAAATATTAACTCTTAAAGTTATTTAAAGAAAACCAATTTTTATGTAATCTTACAGGAACTAAACATCCCGTAAATAATTTCACTTATCCTGATATTAGAATTAATCTTTTCATTTTAACTTTTAATTATAATTTTCACTCTCTGTTTCACTTTAAGCGATAACTGTAATTTACGACGACATATTTTAAACAGATTTTAATTTAGTTTCAATATTTAAAATATGTATCTCACCATGATTATAGATTGGTTATAACGCTAAGTAATATAAGCAAAATCACACGGAAATTACTAGATCTCATATTCAATTAAATAAATTGCATTTGTCATTCACTATTTCTTGTACACTGTAAAAAAAAATCTGTAGTTCTACAGATGTAAAGTTACATGCTTACTAAACTTTCATCTGTAACTGTACAAAAAAATCTGCAAATCTACAAAACTAGTTTTTGTAAAGCTACAGAAATCTGTAGCTGTACAAATGAATCTGCTAAAATTACAGTAACCTTACTAAAATTTTATCTGTAACCTGGGTTGCAGTTACATGAAAAGTTCTAGGCATCACAGTTTCCTAAAAAATTTCTAGTAACCTTACAGATTTTTTGATTTTCGGCGCAAAAGTGCGTCTGTTACAGGAATTTTTGTTGTTGCCGTTACATAAAAAGTTTTAGAAATCCCAGTTTCCTTGAAAAACTTTAGTAACTTTACAGATTTTTTTTTACAGTGTAGGCGGATACTGATGGCAATTCGTCAACAAAGAGATTTTTACAACGAAACTTTCGTAAAAGGTTTCACAGACATTTAAAAAATCTAAAAAAAAAAAATTATGCGAAATAGATAGAAAAAGAAAGTAATGACTTTCGTTAATGACATTTGGCCTTACATTTGGTATAAAGGAGACATAGTCACAAAACTTGAGTTAATTGATTTTGTCGTATAATTCATTATATATTTCTTTCAACCTTGATTGGCGAGATGAAATTTTAGTTTTCTTTTTCATTTATTAAATTTCCCATCTGTTTCTTACTGCAGAGGTTTTGAGCAGTTTTATCACTGCTGAGAAATCTGAGACGTAAAAGAATGTTCCTCTTTTGGGTACTAAGTAATTATTTTGTAACAAAGATAAACATTACTTGCACTTTATCTTAAATGAACTTTATTGGGAAATATTTTAAACGTCTAAGAATATTTGATAATTAAGATTTTTCATAGAATATTTAGCAAGTATACTTTCTTAATTATGATAGTACATTTTTAACTATGAGACGATGTAAATAATTTGCACATATTTTAAAAAACGAATTATATATATATATATTCAACTTTAAATACTGTAATAAATTACAATACCGTAAGATTGTTTAACTAAGCTCTATTTTTTCAAAGCAATCCTTTTTAAATAACAGCGTTTTTTTCTATTAAGAATCTGTAATTCCATTGACTTGTCATAAAAGATTTATAAAGTATACTTTATTAATCATGATAGTGCATTTTTAACTGCGAAACGATGTAATTTATTTTCAAGTAAATCATTTGTACATATTTTTAAAATCGAAACTTTTTTTTTTTTTGCCTTTATCAATTAACTTTAAATGTCGTAACAAATTATAATACCTTAGGGTTTTTAACGGTGATCTATTTTTTAAAACCAATCCTTTTTAAATAATAATGCGGGGTTTTTTTTCTACTACACTGTAAAAAAAAAAATCTGTAATTCTACAGATGTAAAGTTACATGGTTACTAAACTTTCATCTGTAACTGTACAAAAAAATCTGCAAATCTACAAAACTAGTTTTGTAACGCTACAGAAATCTGTAACTTTACAAATGAATCTGCTAAAATTACAGTAATCTTGCTAAAATTTTAACTGTAAGCCTAGTTGCAATTACATGAAAAGTTCTAGGAATCCCAGTTTCCTAGAAAAACTTTAGTAATTTTACAGATTCTTTTTTACAGTGTAAGAAGCTGCAATTCCGCCTAGCAAATTCATATACGGCCAAATGGATTAGTTTGTAAGAAAGATAAAAATTGTTTTAAAACACGGGTTAAATTCACTGATACATTTCGTTTAATTTAAAGTTCGTTTGGAGAAACCGACCATCGTAGCGAATGAAGCTTGCAAGTTATATAATAAAATCCACAAAAATGTAAAATTACCTCACAAAACTGCCTGTTTAAATAATGACTGTGTTGTTTTAAATTCAATCTTCTTTTAAATTAAGTGAGCACATGTTACCAATATAATAATTTGTCATGGATATGTGATAGCAAAGTTACATAAAAGCTGGGTATTAAAAAAACGATAAGTAGATTTGTTTAAAATAATAGAGGGCTCTGCCCCCTACGAGCTACGTCCGTCAACCCACATTGAGACACCGCAAATTCTAGAATCACGCTAATTTGATCCGCTAACCCTCTAAGTGTTTGGGGCGTATTATTCCGTTCACTAAGCTCCAGGTTTCACTGCAATACAAGCAATATTTAAGATAGTATAAGTCAATAGATTTAATGAATTTTAAATACATTGAAGAATGATTAATACTCTCAAGGATTACATTCATATTTGTAATTGAGTTTTTTTTTTTATAATGTTGAAAGAATCACATTTTCTTAGCATTTAAAACAAAATGCAGAGAAAACAACTTTAAAATTTTACCCTTTTGCAAGACGCTCGGAGGATTAAAAAGATTGAGAAAAATTTATCTATAATTTAAAAAAAATCAGTGGCGATCTCCCTGCAAGCGGGTTACCATTCATTTCCCTTGATTGGGGAATTTTAAGGTCGGATCAGCTGCTGTTAAACATCTACTGGCTGTTTTCATGTTTGATTAAATAAGGTGAGATGAACGTTTGAAAAACAGCAATATAAAATTAACTATGTAAAGAGAGTGTTTGCCTCCTGGTATTTTTTTAACAACGCTAAAAGAAAAAATGTAAAAAGATCATATCAAAATATGAAATAAAAGTCTCGTGTAAATATATTTTTTAATTTAAACTGTTTTGTAATATTATTATTTGGTCATTTTAAATAGGATGTAATTTCTCCTATTTACTGCTATTAACACATATTAATAAATTTATTATTTTAAAGTTTTCTTTCTCTTTTAAATATTCACGGTAAAATACTTTTGTTGCTAGAAAGGAACTATTTTTATTTGCGCTGCCTTAGAATTGGAAACAATAGTATTAACAATAAATTTTATTTTTTAACTGTGCTCAAGTCTGTCTTAGTTTATTTTATTTGGTGTTTTAATGGTTTTTAAATTCAGACGTTAAATGTATATGTACTGTAAATAGTATAAAAGATCATCTAGTAATGTGAAATAAGTGTCTTGTGTAAATATATTTTTTTAATTTAAACTGTTTGGCAATATTATTGTTTGTCCATTTTAAATATGACGTAATTTCCTCCATTTACGGCTTTTAACGCATATTAATGGATTTATTACTTAAACATTTTCTTTCTCTTTTAATATTCATATATATAGTTTCATTCCTACTATATAGTTCACATCTCATTCATATTATATAGTTTTTATGACGTACCTTTCAATATGTTTTTTTTTTTAATACGTAATCATTTAATTCTAATTTGAAAGTTCTTTTTTCGTTTGTAATAGTCACGCGTAAATAATTTTTCAATTTGAAGGAAATATTATTCTTTCCGCTGTTTTTACAGTTGGCAACAATTTAAAATAAGAACCTTTTCTAAAATATGTAAAAAGTAAGCCGCAAAATGCTAAAAATTTGTATTTAAAATAGAAATAAACCCTGAAAAAATTAGTCATATTAAATAAATAAGTGCAGTCTGCACACAGGAGCTTCAAATTTAAAAAAGCTCTTATTTAAAATGGTTAAATTCTTATGTATAGTTTTTGATCCTTTAAAACTTTTTTAATGGAACGATTTTGATTAACTTTAACATTAAATATCTCTTTAAATGATTCTTTGATTTGAAAACTGCCTGCTTCAGCGTGTTTGTCAAACATTTCTCTATAGTACTACCAATTTGTATATTTTTGTGTGAAGTAGTTTTTTTAATAGTAGCGAAGAAAGACCCTAGGTCACAAAAAAATCATTTACTGCGGCGGTGCCAGCGTTACATTTTTTTTTTTTTTTTTTTGAATTCGGAATAAATTAGGGGAAAGATGAAAATTGTTTTAATCCCTTCAATTTAGGTCTAGAATGAATATGCTATGTCCCCCCCCCCCCCCGCCCATACTAGGTGAGCGTTGCGAAATAAGTATAGATTTATAGTAAAAAAACACGTTTTTCTTAAATACCATAACAATATCGCAAAAC
Source organism: Maratus speciosus (assembly GCA_963932465.1). Classification (NCBI taxonomy): domain Eukaryota; kingdom Metazoa; phylum Arthropoda; class Arachnida; order Araneae; family Salticidae; genus Maratus; species Maratus speciosus. The sequence continues at coordinate 91,273,018 of OZ010799.1, forward strand.
TACTAACTCTATGAAAAACATTGTCAGTACAAATGTTGTAGAGCTTAAAATTCTAAGTAAAATGAGTACGTACACTTAATATTTTTATTGAACATTAAGGTCACAACTCTACTTCAAAGGTTTAGCCCCGTGGTCAGGGGGTTGAACTCAGAATTAATTAGGGGGAAACTGGGAATTGTTTTAATCCCTTCAGATTAGTCAGATTAGTCCTCGTACATGGTGAACGTTAGAAAATATGTACATATTTATTTTCGAAAAACACCTTTTTTTTTAATTACCTTAACAATATCTCAAAACAACTAACTTTGTCAGTAAAACATTGTCAGTACAGCTTGAAATTCTGAATAAAATGAGTACATTATTTTTTTTGTTTAACTTTAAGGTCGCAATTTTATTTCAAAATTTTGCCCTAACCTCTTCGTTCCCAAACTTAAAATAATACTACAAATACTCATTCATTGGTTTTGAACAAACAAAATGACATCATAGATGACAAAAAAAAAAAAAAAAAAAAAAAAATCGGAAATTGGTACTTTAGGGGACTAGTAATTTAGGTTTACAAACAGGGATCTAAAATTACAAATTCCGCTAAAATATTAATTTAATTATCACTAACCCAAATTCACACAATCACAAATTTAAGGCCTTTAATCAAGTGAATGATATACAAATCCTCAAAACATTTTATTGTAAAGGATTTCAGTTAAATAAGTATGAAAATTTCTCAATTTCTTGGCCACACCCGCTTGAAGCCGTTTTGCAAACTCAGAGGAAAATAACATCTATTTTATGAGAAAATCAGCATAGATTTTTCTATTTATTGGTTTGTTTTTAAAGCAAAAAATATTCAGCTATTAAGGAATGAAGTCAAAATGTAAAAAAGTTAAAAAGTTTAGTGTTTATAGGGAAAAGAATAGAGGTCCATATGTGGACCCAGGTAGTGAAAAGGTTAATTGCTAATCAAGAGCTTGAAGTCAGGAGAGACCAAGTTAACTTAACAATATCTCCAAACTGCTAACTCTATCAAACACATTGGCAGTACAAATGTTGTAGAGCTTAAATTTCTGAATAAAATGAATACATAAATTAATATTTTTGTTCAACATTAAGGTCGCAATTCTATTTCAAACTTTTACCTTAATTGCTAATCAAGAGTTTGAAGCCAGGAAAGACCGAGTTACCGTAACAATATCTCAAAGCAGCTAACTTTATTAAAAACATTGTCAATACAAATGTTGTAGAGCCTAAAATTCTGAATAAAATGAGTACCCACATTAATATTTTGTTCAATAGTAAGGCCGCAATTCTACTTCAAAATCTTGCCTTAGTAGCTAATCAACAGTCTGAAGCCAGTAGAGACCAAGTTATCAGTCCATCATGCTTTCAGTTTTTATATACATGTATTTTGGTTAATTTCTAACATATGTTGAAGGGATTAAAACAATTTCTAGCTTTCCCCAAATTAATTTCGATTTCGGCCTTTTTTACATCCCCTACCACTAGGCCCGTAATCAAGAGGTTAAACCGTAGTTCTCAAAATATCCAAAATAATGAGCAAAAATGATTGCAAAAACATCGTAAATGCCTCAATAAATAAAAAAAATACATGTATATAAAAATTAGAAGCAGGGTGGTCTAATAACCGGGTCTCTTTTGGCTTCAAGCTCTTGATTAGCGATTTAGGCCAAACTTTGAAGTAGAATATTGTGAGCTTAATGTTCAACAAAAATATTAAGTGTGGGTACTCATTTTATTCATAATCTTAAGTTCTACAACATTTGTACTAACAATGTTTTTGATAGAGTTTTTTTTTTTTTTTTTTTTTTTTTTTTTTTTGAGATATTGTTATGGTAATTTAAAAAAAAAAACTGTTTTCCGACTATAAATCTGTACATATTTTCTAACGCTCACTACTATGAGGAGGAAAACTTAGTATATTCATTCTAGACCTAAACTAAAGGGATTAAAACAATTTCCTGCTTTCCCCTAATTAATTCCGAATTCGGCCTTTTTTTCCTCGCCTACCACTGGGCTAAAAGAGAGATTCGAATATCCGAGGCTTTTATAAAACGAAAAATTACACAACAATGAATACATTTTTGAATGCTCTGCTTAAGAAAACAATTTGTAGTTCAAGAAGAAATATAAGGCATCACAAACAGCATGTGTACATGGGTCCCCGTGTCCTCCATTTTTTATGTGTTTGCTGCTACTTTTTTCAGATATTACCCCCTTGGCAGATTTCTTTCACATGTGTAGTAGGAATGAGTATCAGAACAGTGTACTCACATATTTTGCGGTGCAGTAATTTATCACAGATATATGATAGCAAAGTTAAATAAAAAATTATGTAATCCTAAAATAATAAGTATATGCAGTGAAATACGTTTAACACGAAAACGCTTAACATGAAAGATCGGTTAACACGAAATGATAGCGATCCGGACAGTATACTATACAATTTAATATATTTTGTTTCTTTTAACACGAAACAAAAGTCGTTTAACACGAAAAAAATTCGCTTTCAATCTAGTTAGTTTGAGTTGAAATTGGTAAATTTTGTGTTATAACCAATGAATTTTGAGGGAAAATCAGTGAATTTCGTGGGTTTTTTTTTTTTTTTTTTGTAAATTAGATTATGTTTCATGAGCACAACGGATGAGAAATCGGTGCGAAAACGAACTGCTATTTCGCTTCAAACGAAGGTGAAGCTGTTTAATGTAGTTGATGAAAAAGAAAGACGAAAACAGAAATCTGCAGTTTAGCATTTGCAAATAGTTTGGCATTTCCAGTTCTACTTTATTAATGATAATAAAAACAGTGATCCCATTACTTTAATGTTTAAGAGCAGTATGTTTAAGCCTGAGAGAAAACGTATGTGAACTGCTAAGCACGAAGATTTAGAGACAGCTTTGCTTGTTTGATTCAAACAAGCTAGATCTCAGAATGCTGATAAAGACACTTCAAAAAAAGATATCTGAATTTTTCCCAAAAAACAATATTTTTTTACTTACTTTTTATCCTAATGATGCAACCTACTAGTAATTTAACAGGAAATCGAAATAAAATTTGACGACGTCGAAAATATTTGTGAGTTTTGTTCTTATTTTTAGGAATCTTTTAACGCGAAATTCTTTTAGCACGAAAAAAAAATTCGGTCCCCTCAATTTCGTGTTAAACGTATTTTACTATATATATATAATATATTGAAGTGCGATTCAAATACCCAAGACTTTTATAAAATGAGAAATTACTCCAAAATGAATATTATTTGCAAATACTCTATTTTTCTTAACATTTTGTACTTTATAATGAAGAAGAAAAAATGTAATATATCAGACATTCATTAAAATATCAAGATATCAGGCATTACTATTTTCAAATATTTTTCCTTGTAGATATGTGGTATTTTTCCTTAACGTGTGCAGTAGGAAGCCATGACGAGGATTTTTTTTTTTTTAGAATAGTGATGGCAAAAATATAAAAAAAATATAGGACGTTTTAATCAATTCATATAGTACATTAATACATTTTTTAACATCTTTTACATGAGTTCAGTTGGTGGAATAATAAATCATCAAAGCTACTTGGTAATTATATACAGTTTCGCTAGGGTTACCTGCAAATATTAATTAAATAATTACTAAATTTCAAACAATACATGTAAAAACATATTTTACAATCATAAAATTTTTGTAGGTAGATAATTTAATTCATAACAGTGTGATTTTATTGAATACGCAGAAGAAACTTATGATCAAACTTAAGATTTCTAACAAAAGCGAGTTAACTTCACACAGAGCAATTTATACCTAAAAAAAATTCTTCGAAATTTTGGTTCGGTTTGTTTTTAAAATTTGAAATATTGTAACTATATTTCAATTCCATATATTTTTGAAAACTTTTGTAACATCGTTTAATAAGATTTAATTGTTATCGCTGCAATTCAAATATTAAGAAAATTAGATAAAGCCAAACTATGAAATGAAAGTTATATTTTCTTAATTTTGTTTCAGAGCGACGTGATGGAAACATTCTGTTATTTTATGCCTGTTTTAAGATATTCTGTTTTTATACACTATTTGCTGGTAATTAAGAAAGCAATTTCTGTAATTTAGGTTGTTATAATAAAAAATTGCAAGGTAGGTGGATTACATAGAAGACAAAAAAAATTGCATCAACTAATTTAAGGAACGTATTAAATATGCTTAGTATCATAAAAGTAATTATTGTACAACTTAACTCATAAAATAAATCAAAAATATTTTTTGCATGCTTATAGCAAGGTATAAACAAAATAAATTTTTGAATGTTGGAAAATATTAGTAGAAAGAATACAGAACATAATTTATAACTTTTTTTATTTCGACATAACCTGCTATATTAATAAAACCATTAAGTATTATCATTAGGCAAACCATTAAGCAAACCTTAAGCATTATTAAAACCGCAGCACATTTTTTTTAAATATATCTCAATATTTGTATCAATTTTAATATATCTATTTGTAAATATATTTACTAGGATCTAGTAACAAGGGGAAAAAATGTAAAGAGTTTAAATTCACCCAAGATTTCTGCGGTACACTCTCTTCATTTGAAGAGATGCGGGGTGGGGGTGGAGGGTTGTATGTCAATACACGGTGGCCTAAAAGTCCAAGACAAATTTTTGAATCTCTCTATTCTAAAAAAAAGTAACTAACGCTGTCATCGCCGCCGCCGGTTTAGAATTTTTTGTGACCGGAGGTCTTTTTTCGTTAGTAGGCGTGTAATTAGGCTTTGAATGTCAATACACAATTTTAAAAATATCCATATATCCATTTAAAAATGGAAACCTGGATGTACAGGCGGCCAGAAAAATAAATAAATAAATAAAATACCCCATTCATTTTAACCACAAAAATTTTCCCAGCAAAAAAAAGAAATAGCCATTAGACAGGAAATTATATATTTCTTTGCATTTATGTTTAACCCTTAAATACGTAGTTGTGGTTCATGAAGTTATTCCATCTTGTACTGCAGTTGCAGCCTTTCAAACATAAGAGTGAGAAATGCCATGCTAGGAATGTCCCAGCAGCTCAGTTGGCAGAGACGCTGAACCAATGATCCAAGTTCGAACCTTGACCAGGATAATTTTTCACTCTGTTGATTCTACACCTCAGCAATGTTAATTAAAATTCACGAATTAAATTTCAGGTTTAATTTTCAATATATATATATATATATATATATATATAAATTGCGGCATCCTTTTTTGACAGAATTTAATTTCTACAAGCTTTCAACGTGGGAATTCAAAATTATACTTTTTACTACCTACTAGTTTTTGAAATATGCTTCATAATTATCTGCGTTACAATCTGTTTTGAAACAATTAACTAGTCGGATGGGCCAAACCCCAAAATTTTTTTCTATCTCATATTATTAATACTTGAAAAAGCAAATATTTTTTAATTATACATTTTAGAAACAAAAAAAAAATGAATTCATACCATCTGTTATTGCTTTTTTTTAAATTACTCTTCAAGTTTTTCGTTATTTATTTTTTTTAACACTAAGAGAAGTGATTCATACTGAAGTCAACTCGACGGATAATCTATCAAAAAAAGTGAAAATGTTTGCTTATTATAAATATGAAAATTAAACATAAATTGAACAGTTAGTTGATTTATTACAATAGTTATTCAACAGCTACCGCGCCCATTTTGAAGATCGAACGAAATTCGCTATCACAACGCCACCTTCAGTCCAATTTTCTTCAAAATTCCATACAAACTTCGGCCTGTGGTTTACATTTAAATATAAAATTTTTATGAAAAATATCCATAAATTCCTTCCTGAAAATGCAAACAATTATTAAAAAAAATTACACAAAAATCGCCTGGGATTCGTAATGAAGTCTAATCAATGGGTAATAAATCAAAAAACGTGAAAATGTTTGCTTATTACAAATATGCAAATTAAACGTAAATCGGACAGTTAGATGATTTAATACAAAGGTTATTCAACAGCTACCGCGCCCATCCTAAAACGAGCGAATTTCACTATCACAGAGCCACCTTCAGGCCGATTTTCTCCAAAATTCTATACAAACTTCGGCCTAACATTTCATTGAAAAATATTCATAAATCCCTCCCTGGAACTGCAATAAATTATCGAGAAAATCACACAAAAATCGCCTGGTTTGGTGCGTTGTCCCTTGACCACTCCGATCTCCTGATTTTTCGACTCTCGATGACTTCTTATGGGGACATCTGAATAGTCTTGTTTATGCGACTCCAGTTGACAGGTCTGCCACGGGCGACTATTTTGTAATTATATTTCGAACCACTTTTTCAAAACAAGTATATTTTACATACGCTTTGTCAGCAATTGCAAGAGAAATATTCTGCAAAATGTACTTTTTAAAAATAGTTGTGCTAACACAATATAAAAATAGTCGCCTGTGGCAGCTCTGAGTTGACGGCTTCGTCTCTCGAACAAAGCTTCTGCTCCAGGTGTACGTGAAACACCTAGCATCTTAGAATCTATACGCAGGGCTGCCACAGACGACTATTTTTTAATTCTAATTCACACCATTTTCTCAAAACAAATATTATTGACATATTGTTCGAGAACATTTGCAAGAGAAATATACTACAAAATCCGTTTTTTTAAATAGTGGTTCGCATAGAATAGGAAATAGTCGCTTGTGGCAGCTCTGTGTACGCCATTCGCTCCATTGACGCTGCCAGATATGCATTAATGTTGGTTGACACAATTTTGAGAACTTATTTTACATCTAGCATTTGTCAATGACGTCAATTAGCATTGCTTTTACGTATGTTCTCTTTCCTGTGTTTGTGTCTCAACGCGCCACTGGCGCCCTTGGGTTTCAAAACAAACAAGTGGGAAATGGTACGTCAAACGTCGCAAATGAGGTGCGTTCGTACTATAACTAAGTTTTATACCTTACGAATTCATTTGTGAAGCCCTGTATATCATCTACAGCTTTTATACACACAACGTAATAGGCAAAAGTTTAGTTAAATTTATAAAGTCATATCACAACTAAAAATGCACTTCCAGCAATCATCGCTAATACACAGTATTTCGGATACAGTATAGTATCCGAAATCTTTTGTGTGTCCCTGTAAATACTATGCACTTTATATTACACAGGAAGTGACTTGTAGTAAACCTCAGCAACGTATATCAATTTCATTGTATGTGAAATAGTTTAACATAATTAAAATACTCCCAAAACAAATGTTTCCCTCTGTACCATTATGTAACGGAATACTTTTGTGCGACCCTGTAAATGAATAATAAATATTCATTGTACTGCATATTCTACAAAATATATATTTTAGTGCCCTTCATAAATGCATATTAGTTTCATTGTATTCGAAAGGGTGTAACTTCATTAAAATGCACTTGAAACTATTTTTTCGCATTGGCCGTAATGTAACGGAATACTCTTAACTGTCCCTGTAATTGAACTATACATCCGATCTCCATAAAATTTGAAATGACAAAATTATGCAGCAATTACATATATTTAATTTCAAACCATTCGGTTGGGTAGTTTTTGCGCTTTTATATGCGGATGGACAGACAGACAGACGAACGGAGCAGACGACGACTATAGGTGCTATGTATTTATACATAATTACGAACGCACCTAAAAATATTTTTAAAGTGTCCTCTATGAATCCTTAAAGTTTGCACCATGAGTTTGTAATCACCTTTTGGATACACTGTGAATTCGACCGTTTTTATAGAAAACGGTGGCATAACCGTAATTTATCTTCATTCAGACCATAATATGGTCAAAAATATGGTAAAATACTCGTTATAATATGGCCAAGAAATTGTTAGCTTTAAAAACGGTCAAATGACTGGGCAGTTTGCTGCAGGGTTTTAACAGTGTAGTAGAAACTAAAATTGAGCAAGCAGGCTTTTAAAAATTGAAACTTAATTTTTTTAGGATAGTAAATCCGAGAAAATATCCAAAAATGAGTTCCTATTTTTATTAGTGAAAGCTTTTAAGGGGGCTGTGGACTTTTATTTGAGCAAAATCGATCCAAAATTCGAAATTTCTTTTTGTGAGTATTAGTCCCCGATATGCTACTTCTTTCTCCCAGCTTGTTTTGTGTCGTCTCCAAAAAATAACATTACGTTGTATAAGCCAGACGTAACACAAACATTGTACGATTAAATATTCTTTAGCAATTTTTTTAACTTCTAAGCATCGCACATTTTCAATTTTTATATCGTCGTATTGGGAAAAAGGAGTACTCTTAAATGCAATTTAATTGAAAACCGTATCTCCATTTATTTTTGAAGTATTAATTTTTTTGTAGTTTTTAGAACCATTTGCTTAATATTGGCAACGGATTTACTCTATTTCTGTAGAAAGTAAAGGAAAAATAGTTCTAAAATAGTAATTATATATTTTTGTTGCCATTTTCTCATAACAACCGAAAGAAAATGTAATTAAAATACGTGCTATTTTGAAAAAAATATAAACGAATGATTTCTGTCAAAACATGGAGCTATTATAAACGATATTTAATTTTAAGTATCTATATTAATATTACAAAAAAATGAAAGCCTATGAATCATTAGATAGCCTTTTTTGTCGAATTTCTTTAATGACAGCATCTTTTTGCTGCATTTGTGTATTATTTTGCGATAGTGACTTACTAGGCATGATTTACTGTAGACGTTTAAGAGTGGATAGTAAAAGTGGAATTCTTAAGCAGATACGAATAACGTCATTTTACGTAAAATAAAAGCGTGGTCTTTAAGCCTTAAAATTGAAATATGTTTTGTACTATTTATATATGCATATTTTTTTTTTTTTCATCGGGCGTGGCATTAAATTCTGAAAAAGCAGAATTCCTGTTTTCTAGTTATTTTTCCCCAATTTGTACAGAGTCATTTTTGAAAAACCGCATGCAGATGCGATGATTTTTCACAAAGTAACAAGTGCTTTAATTTTGTACACAAACAATTTTTGTCTCTTTATTATGCTTTAAATCTGTTTTTCTCGAAACTGATTTTTCAACTAATAATATCATAAGACGAAACGCAATTTTTCACCTTTATTCAACACAAAATAAATAATGTGAACATTAAAGAGGTCCACATTCTTATTTAAAAGGCGACTAATGTAATGAAAAAGGTGTTACAAGTTTAAAATATACATTTTATTTAAAACTTCTTAGTACTTTCAAACCTTCCAAGCTCATCATCAGAGAATATCTTAATAACTAAGTGTTGTTTATTTATACAAATACATCACTTTGTTTTGAAAATGAGAGAGCCAATAATTATTAGAGTTGAAAATAAATCCTGAAAATTTAAAGTACAGAAGTTAGTTATTTACTTCTACCCATGGAAAGTGGCGCATGAGAAACAATTAATAATAATAATATATATTTCCTCTAATTAAATCCAAGAAATTGATACTGCTGCTTCTACTTTCAACTCTAGTAATTATTGGCTCTCTCATTTTCAAAGCAAAGCGATGTATTTGTATAAATAAACAACATTTAGTTATTAAGATATTCTCTGATGATGAGACTGGAAGTCTTGAAAGTACTAAGAAGTTTTAAATAAAATGTATATTTTAAACTTGTGACATCTTTTTCATTACATTAGTCGCCATTTAAGTAAGATTGTGGACCTTTTTAATGTTCACATTATTTATTTTATGATTTTTCAACGCTTTTAGATTTTTGAAATGATCCATGCATCTTAATTTTCGATCAAAATTCATGAAATTGATAAAGAAGAATCCTGGTATTGCTTACAAAGAACCTGTGTATGCATTTTAAAATTCGACTTCATTAAAACAATTAAATTTGATTTGTAACTTATTAAAAGGCAAAATTTTGATGAAAATCGATATGGAATTCAGAAAAATATCTCTAAAAAATTAACTATTCAGGGGATTAAAAAAAATCTATGCACAGATTTGTTTGCAATAGACTTTTAAGTGAATAAAATGTAAAATTGAGGAAATATCTAAAAAATTAAGACGCATGGAGCATTTTAAAATTTCTGTTAAAAATTTTAATGTTTTTTTTATCTTAAAATTATAATAAGCTTGGAAAAATCTTTTAAAGTGTTCCACATACGTATGGTGAAATGTATAGTTGTACAAAATTTCATATCTCTATGATGAAAATTAAAAAAATAATAACAACGTCCACCGTTCCATTAAAGGTAGTTCTAAATTTTTTAACTGAAACATTTTTATTTTCTTCTATCTTTACAAGAAAAAAGTATTGGATTCGAGAAAATTTTCGACTTTCGGGTTCCGACGAATTTACACGTTTTAGGGATCAGAGATTCCGAAAAACATGTTTTTACAAAATGACTGAATGTGAGTCTGTGAGACTGTTTGTCTGTCTGTATGTGGCACAAATTTTGTGGGCGCTCTATCTCAAAAACTAATGCACAGAATTTACTAAAAAATTATATTCAGTTAGTCCTGATATAAATTGTTGCTGATTAGTTTATGGTGTACATCGCTCAAAAGGTGGCGCTGCTATGCACCATTTTTCACGATTTCCTAATAGCTCAATCTTCAGGACTAAGGCACGGATTTTCATCAAACTTAAGATTCTGTTAGTCCTTGACATGAATTGAACTTTTACACATTTAGGTGTAATCTCTCAATCGGTGGCGCTGCTATGCTGCATTTTTTGTAATTTCCGCAATAGCTCTATCTCAAGAGCTAATGCTTAAATTTTCAACAAACTTCAAATTGAGGTATGCCTTGATATGATTTAGTGATGTTTAGTTTTTCGTGTAAATCGCTCAACAGGTGGCGCTGCTATGCTATGCTGCATATTTCCAGAATTTCCACCATAGCTCTATCTCAATAACTAATGCACTAATTTTCATCAAACTTCAGATTCAGGTATACCTTGATATCAGTTAGTGCTATTTATGTTTTGGTGTAAATCGCTCAACAGGTGCGGCTTCTACGCTACATTTTTCCAGAATTTCCACTATAGCTCTATCTTAATAACTAATGCACGAATTTCCATCAAACTTCAGATTCAGGTATACCTTGATATCAATTAGTGCTGTTTATGTTTTGGTGTAAATCGCTCAACAGGTGCGGCTGCTATACTACATTTTTTCAGAATTTCCACCATAGCTATCTCATTCCATCTATCTCAATAACTAATGCACGAATTTTCATCAGATCCAGGTATACCTTGATATCAATTAGTGCTGTTTATGTTTTGGTGTAAATCTCTCAACAGGTGCGACTGCTATGCTACATTTTTCAAAATTTCCGCTATAGCTCTATTTCAATTAATAATGCAATTTTTATAAAATTTCAAATTCAGGTATACTTTGATATGAATTGGTACTACATTCATGTAATTTCTTGTACTATTTAAATGATTTCACTGACGTGATTTATATAGAAGAAAGTTTTGTGATGGCCACAACATACTAGTTCTGTATGAATTTATCTTAGAAAAAAAAATATGACAAGAAAAAAATCATCTTCTTTTTTCACATTTCAATTGCTATAAACTTTCGAACTAGTTGACTATAAAACATTTTTGCGTCACATATTCTGCCACGATTTTTCCAGATGTCACACACACTTCGTTTTTTGATCAATGTATCACGTTTATTTATAAGACTTGACATTTTTCGTACGTTTTCGAATATAACAGATTCATTGTGTTTTACCCTTTGAAGACGCCGTTAAAAACGGATATTTTGCTTTTTACTTTGTCTAAAAAGAATGTATCATAACATCCATTTTTTTTCTGTTTCTTGAAAAGTAACACATTTTAAGCATTAGAATCAAGTGTGGGCAATTGAAAATTTATAGGGCATAAAATCATAGACGACAGTTTATTGATGGATTTTGATAAACTCATGTTTTCATCATTTATATAAAATTGGATTTTATGAAAAACTTTAGTTGTTTCGAAAATTAAAAATGTGTTACTTAATATATAAAATATTTAAAATAAGTTTGAGTTTACAGTTAATGGTAAGTTCTTTTACTTAAAAAAGATAATATTTTTTATTCATTTTTCCATCAAAACCTGACTTCTTTTTTAATAAACTGTTGTAGTGTTCGTTTATTTCTTTTAAAAGTTTCTGAAAAATTTGTTTACAATTTTACGACTGAGATTATAGGCTGAAGTTTTATTTTTTACATTGGTTTATTATTTTAAACAATGACAAAAAGAACAAATAATACTTTCTTCTGTCATATTCATTTCACTTTATATTTATCGTTATATACAAAACGCTCTAAGGTACGTAGAGGCTAAAAAGGGACTACATATCTTTTACCCCTAATACTACGAGTAGTTTGTATAGAAAATCCAACCTGCTAAAACTAACTTGAGCTTCGTTCTTGGTTGTGGTGTAAAACATTTTGTGTATTTCTCGGAAAAAATAAGATACTTATGATTACAAAATTTTGATATGTTGTGGTGTGAAATATTTTGCCTATTTCTCGCAAAAAAAAATGAGTTACTTATCATTACAAAATTTTATTTTGTTGTGGTAAGAAGCATTTTGCCTATTTGTCGCAAAAAAATGAGTTACTTTGTGTTACAAAATTTTGGTTTGTTGTGGTGTGAGACATTTTGTCTGTTTCTCGCAAAAAAAATGAGTTACTTATGATTACAAATATTTGATTTGTTGTCGTGTGAAATATTTTGCTTATTTCTCGTAAAAAAATGAGTTAATTATTATTGCAATATTTTGATACGATAAAACGCTAAGGTACGTGCCGGCGAAAAAGCGGTTATTTCTTTTTAATAGAAAATAACAAGTGGTTTGTTTGGAAAATCAAACACGTGCTCTTTTATATACATAGATTACCAGGAATTTTTTTGTATAATATCTCGGTTTACTGTACAATGTTTGGTATTGAAATTTGAGTGTGTAGCATTCATAGTTGTTTACAAGTACACAAAAAAGTATTCCATTACATTATGGTCCATGTGGATAATCGTTGGTGAAGGAAAAATTCCTGCTATACAAAATTTACCCTGCGACATCATTTAAATTCAACCTCAAATTTTGTGCACTTCATCGATTGTAACAGCTATTTACGGAAATCATATTAATGTGAATTTTATTCAAGAAATTTCCCAAAAAATAATTCTAACTTCCACTAACAAAGATGCTTCACAAATAAATAATGAAGTCTTGAATCTTCTTCCTGGTGTTTAACACAATATTTCAGTTCAGACTCAGTTGAAGAAGGTAGTTCAGATGATACTTACTCTTCTGAGGACATGGGCAAACACCCTCCTCATCAATTACTATTAAAAGTTGGGGCTATTGTGATGTTGATTAGGAATTTGAGTCCAAAGAAGGGTTTATGCAATGGAACCCGGTTAATAAATCTCAATCTTCATCGACATTTTATTGATGCTGAGGTATTAACTGGCACTAACAAAACAGACAGAGTGTTTTTACCTAGGATGGACCTTTCTCCAAGTGAAACAAATCTGCCCTTTAAACTTAAGGGGTCAGGTACCTTTGATCGATGAAAATACTAGCAAAATGTGTGTACGGCATTGATCACAATATCTTAAAATATATTCGTTTTAGGAACTTCAAATTTTTAACACATATTTAAATAACCTTCCTTTAACTCTTACAGGCCATGGAATAATTTTATGTCTTCATCATAAAATAGAATTAAGGGATTATAAAAGGTCTTTTTTTCTCGGAGAAAAATCATATAGAGTCTCTTGCGCGCAGCATAACATGCATGTGAAATATCATAATGACCTGTAATCGCTTTATATAGAGAGGAAAATAGCTTATAATTAAAATTACGAACCTTAGTTACTTTCAATTCTGTCTTTGTTTAAAAAATACATAAATATATGAATAATAACAAAATTTAGCACTCTTTTTGTATATAGTTATTAATAATTTGAAAAATTCTTACTCAAAAGCAATAATAGTTCGTCATTTTAAGCATTTGTATTTTATGTAACTCCCGCCAAATTTTTATCAAACTTTTTATCAAAGCTGAAAAAATAGCATTTTGAGAAAATCCAATTTAAAGATAAAATTTCTTTTTAAATCTTACTATACAAAATATCTTTAATTATTTAAGCATTTACATATTTATTTACTTACCTAATTATATAAAAACATAAATTTAATAAGTTATATTATTAAAAAAAATAATAAAAAATGTGCTCTAAAACGTGCAAAATGAACGTAGATATACAAATAAAATTTATTGATAAAACATTTTTGTATATAATTATTCCTAATTAAAAAAACATTTACATAAAAGTTATAACAGTTCGCCAATTTCAACATTTGCATGTTATGTAAGAGCTGTTAACTTTGTATAAAATTTTAACCAACCCATTTCGGAGAAATCATGCGTGTAATAGAATCGTAAACATAGAAACGAAAATACAGTTTTTGTCATATCAATTTTTGTAAATAATTACTCCTAACTTAAAAAATCCTTACATAAAAGTGATAATAATTCATCAGTTTCAAGATTTACATGTTATGTAAGACAGGTTAATTTTTTATAAAATTTTAGCCATCCATTTCGGTGAAATCATGCGCGCAACAGAATCGTAAACGTAGAAACGAAAATTCAGTTTTTGTCATATCAATTTTTGTAAATAATTACTCATAACTTAGAAAATCCTTACATAAAAGAGATAATACTTCGTCAATTTCAAGATTTACATGTTATGTAAGACAAATTAATTTTTTATAAAATTTTAACCGACTGTTTTGGAGAAATCGCATGCACAATTGGAAAAAAATTATTTTTCTGAAAATTCAATTGAAATATAAAATTAACTTTTAAAACTTATTGTGGAAAATATTTTTAAATATTGCAAGCATTTATATATTTATTTACTTATCTAATTATTTATAAACATGAATTTAATAAATATTATAAAAAATAATAAATGTTGTGCACTAAAACATGAAAAATGTATGTACAAATAAAAACAAAATTTAACGTTACAACAGATAGTGCTGCAGAATCTGTTTACTTTGATGATCAAGTTAATAAAAAACTAATTGCAGATTGTGGAAATTGATTTACACATAATAATTAATAAGAAATTAACAAATAATTTTTTTAATTGTATGGGCATTTATCTCACCTTTTTCCATCATATAATCGATAAATTAGAAGACTGCTAAAACAAAAATTATCATACTTTGCAAAGCTATCATCTTATAAGGTAACAGATAGCGAAAAATAATGCGTAATATTTAGAGGATTTTAAAAACCGTACACATTTAAAATGCACCTGCACTGTAAATTTCGCCTTCCTCCAAGAGAAATTTTTCATTTTGAATATTTTGTTTCATTTTTTTACTTTTTCTTGCGTCTCTTGCATTTGGGAGAAAGCGTAAATTACAAGTAGAAATTCTTTGCTGGTCCAAGTCATTCAAACATCCTCGTGCATGTGCACCAACTGTCAAGCCGAATTCTTGCATTACATTAATTTTTCCTCGATTTCCGTCGTTAAGCAAAACCACTGCTTCATTTGTTGCAATTTCCACAATCCTCCTACCAGCTCCTTGTGTTTTTGAACATAATTCCCACATTAAAGAATTTATTGACTCATTGTTGTTTTGGTTCTTACCTCCCAGGCATCTAGAGAGAAATTTCGGTTGCGATAAATCCTTAAAAATTGGTTTTACAACATCCATAACACTTTTGGGTACTGTGTTCTTGTGTATAAACTTTTTCTCAGCACCACAAGCAATTGCTTTGTTATATTTACACCAAGACTCGCTTCCGGTAGGGCAAAAAGAATGTAGAGGCTCGGCATCTGTTGAGCGAGTATGAAAATACACAGCCCACACAGCTTTGCGCATTTCAAATAGGTTGTTTGTATGCTGTCGAATGGCATTTCCAAAATAATCTGTTAGACTACAAATGATTTTGTCGGTAAGTCTATCTTTTCCTCCAATCAGTTTACCCTCGCTACATTTTACCTTGTTTTGTTTAAGTTTTCGTAAACATGTTCCCATTCTCTTTTGAATGTGGCCCATAAATTCAATTTTTGTCACTTTTACATCTGAGCCATATAGATTGACCTCTGTTATGACTTGAAAAGTTTTCGCATCACCATCGCCTATATATCCAGTGTATTTTGCACTTCTGGCGAATTGCGAGCGTTCAAATATTCGAACCAGGCCGGTTAGTTCCATTTTTCCGGCAGATCCATGGTGATTGGTGAGGCCTTCTGTTTCATGATTTTCTTTCCATGAATTATATTCATGTGTCCCTTTTTTCAATTTCCATACATCACATGATTTGCAATAAGAGGAAAGAACTTCGGTGTCAACGACTTTTCCAGTTTTGTCACCAATAACAGTACATACACCTATACGTGATGTGTAACCCCTCGTTTTCCATGTGCCGTCACCACTTATATTGATACACGAAGAACCAGTCAGGGCAACTTCTTCACATGCTGCAGAATTCATCGACTTTTCTGCGACCATTGCGGAACATTTCTGTAGCTGCTTTATTGCTGCATTATAAGCCTTCTTGGAAACTGGTTGAGGCAGATCCATAATCCCACAAAATAGCTTTATAGCTGCATACTCCAATCCAATTGATCTAATGGCATAAATTTCTATGGCTATAGTTTATTTCAGGTATCTTTTTATTTGTTCCGATCTTCTTAGAATTTTTAAATCTAATCACTTCGGCAGAATTTTCACATAAAACTGAAATTTTCGACGATAAGCTACATTTAATTTTTTCTTTTAGTGTTATTTCACCATTACAAGCTTTACAGGATAAAAACTTATCCAGAATAGAAAACATGTGACTGACATCCAATATTCTATATCCTTGAAAGTCAGAATTGTATTTAAAATCTTTATTCACAGAAAGTCTTCTGTATGAAGTACTGTTATTCAATGTATCATTTCAACTTTTAGTCTGTTTTCTGGTATACACATTAGAGTGGAGTGAAAAAAACGAAAGTTGGAATTTCGATTTCGGATAGCAACCAAAAGTTGCTTTTTAGTACCTTTAATAAACGTGCAAAATTTCATGAATTTTGAAAAACTCCTTCATGGCTCTACCAGGACCTTAATATTTTCATTGTTTCACACAATAGGTTCTTACCATAAATTGTACATTTACAGTGTTTTTTGGTAATCTCGTTTAACATTTTTAAATTTATAATGTTTAGTGTAACTTCTTTTACAATTTTTAAACTTTAAGTCTCTATTTTAAAATATTTGAAACATTTTATTAAGTTTTAC
Organism: Maratus speciosus; assembly: GCA_963932465.1. Taxonomy (NCBI): domain Eukaryota; kingdom Metazoa; phylum Arthropoda; class Arachnida; order Araneae; family Salticidae; genus Maratus; species Maratus speciosus. Next base: position 91,290,297 of record OZ010799.1, read on the forward strand.
AAATTGTTTGTTCTCATTTTTAGAGTTAAAATGAGTGGGAGTGGAGGCAAACCGAAGTTTACCATTAGTAGAAGTGCAGTGGAATGTCCCCTATTTGGTGCTCCTTCAAAACTAAATGAAGTTGTTTTGAAAACCATAACAGACGTTATAAAGTATTACTTACATACAAGACAATAATTAAAGCACAGCAGGAATAGGGAACATCCACCAAAGTCAAAGGTAATTAAAATCCTAAGAGAAAAGATCGAAGAAATTTGAAAAAACCACTAACTTTTGTAGTTTCTTTTCCCAGAGGCGTATTGATCAAATACTAGACAAGAAGTTTTCTGAACTTATTCCATTCCCCTAATCCAAAAGAAATGATAATTATATGAAGCAGGTTCAGTTTTACAAATCTGAAGCTGTAAGTAAACATCTAGACAGTTCGGTGTGCAAATGCAAACCAATTCCTAAGTGTACATGTGGAAAATCAAAGAAGTTACCTCTAAAAGAAGAAGAATTTCTTATTGCCAAAAGTCGACAAGTAAGATGATTATTGGCACGCTCGAAGCTGGCATATTAGCCACTGCAAGGGAAGACTAATCTTTGTTTTAAAAAATCTAATAGCACCATTCTTTCTCCCAGTGTTTACTGTTGTTCCGTCACAACATATGGCAATAAATTTATCAAGGTTTAACTTGTTTTCAGTGCAGTATTTTAAAATGCTTTCTGCAATATGCTTTTATGATCCAAAAGATGGTGTAATGAGTCCCAGATACAGTGAATTTGGCTCTTCAATCAGAGATACATGTTCTTCACTTTTAGTTTTTCGATGTAATCAATCTCCAATTCTCTTGATGTAGTGTTTTATTATTTCTTTCATCAAAATATATACTTTCGATTCATGCTTCTAAAGCTTTCAGATCACCTTTTTTAGCACATTCTCTAGTTTTCTTTTGTCCTCTGCGTACTTTGCGCCTGTCAATTATATGTGATGAATCGTTTTCTGTTACAATGCTAAAATCTTGCAGAATTGCTGAAGTTATTGCTGACAAGCATCTATCAGAAACTCAGTACTGATCTGAGACCCGCGAAACCATGGGTAGATGTGTTCTCATTTGTCTTTGTGATTGTTCCTTAAAAAAAGATTCTTGTGATACGGATATTAATTCTTCACACACTTATGAAGTGCTACTACTTCTTTCTAAATCACCACTGTTACAATACATAACAAATGTACTGTCCTGAATAGCGCTCATCAAGTTGTTTTTATGTCGTCTCTTTGTTTCAATTTACTTGGCTTGGCTTTATTGAGCGTGCCAATAACCATCTTTCTTGTTGATCTTTGGGTAACAAGAAATTATTGTTCTTTTAGAGGCGCCTTCTTTGATTTTTCGCAGGTACACTTAGGAATTGATTTGTATTTGCACGCCGAAATATCTAGAAGTTTACTTACAACTTCAGCTTTGTAAAACTGAACCTTCTTCATGTAATTATCATTTCTTTTGGATTAGGGGAATCGAATAAGTTTCTGGAATTCAGAAAACTTGTTGTCTAGTATTTGATCAATACGCCTCTGAGAAACTACAATAGTTCTTTTCTCTTAGGATTTTAATTACTTCTGATTTTGGTGGATCTTCACCATTCCTGCTATGCTTTAATCATTGCCTTGTATGTAAGTAATATTTTATAACGTCTGCTATTGTTTTCAAAACAACTTCATTTAGTTTTGAAGGCGCACCAAATAAGGGACATTCCACTGCACTGCTAGTAATGGTAAATTTCGGTTTCATCCACTTGCACTCATTTTGACAATAAAAATAAGACAAATAATTCGTAAAACTCAATAAAACGTTTCAAATATTTTAAAATAAAGACTTAAAGTTTAAAAATTATAATGGAAGTTACACTAAACGTTTTAAATTTAAAAATGTTAAACGAGATTACCAGAAAACATTGTAAATGTACAATTTATGGTAAGAACCTATTGCGTGAAACCATGAAAATAATAAGTTCCTGTTAGAGCCCTGAAGGAGTTTTTCAAAATTCATGAAATTTTGCACGTTTATTAGAGGTACTAAAACGCAACTTTTGGCTGCTATCCGAAATGAAAATTCCAACATTCGTTTTTTCACTCCACCCTAATGCACATTGCCAGTAAATTTCCTTTTTCTTCGGCCGTGTTCCAGACGCTCGTCTAGGCGTTATTTCGCTTTCACCTTCACTCATTATACTTGAAGATAATAAACGAAAAAAATAATTAAATTACAAGCTACAAAATAACTTAGATGGAAAAATATATCACTATCAAAAATCAAAAATCGGAAGAATAAAACAAGGTGTTTGGATCTATTCAAAAGATAAATTGCTAGAAAACTGAGGTTGAAATAGAAGTTACTAATTTCTACTTGCTTTCCTAAGCAGAAATAGTAAATAATGGCCACAGAGTAAAGAAAAATCGGAGTAGAAATCCTTGAATCTTATCAACTGCAGCCGGCGCCAACTGAGTGAAAAATGTACACAAACCGCCTGGACTATTAAATGATGATGCTTCATGAAAAAGGGTCTTACTATTTTCCCCATAACTTCGTTCCTAATGTGAATTTTTTTATGGGGCTTGTTTTAATATGCATCTAAAGGATTATACTTTCATATAAAGTAATTTTTTTTAAAAAATCAAATTTTGACCATTTGAAAGGTAACTGACTTCTTAAAGGGAGACAGTTTCCCATAATTATGGCCTTTGCTATCACCATAAATAAAGCACAAGAGCAAACATTTGATAGTGTTGGTTTATATTTAGAAAAACCGGTGTTTTCACATGGACAGCTTTATGTTGCACTTTCACGATGCAAAAATATAAACAATATTAAAGTATCCATTCTTGATACCAATATGCAAGGTAATCTTCTAAAAGACAATAGAATTTTTACTAAAAATATAGTATACCCCGAAATTCTATAATAAATATTTATATAACAGGATGGCAAAGTAGGGAATTTAATTCAATATATCTCTATGAATTAATTTGTACTATTTAAAAAATGTACTTTTTTCTGTTTTACTTTTAAATTTCTTATTTAACTTATGCTGAATTAAGCTGATTAAATTATGCTGCTTTAAGCTGAATTTAATATATTTAAGTGAATTATTTTATGTTTAAGAAATGCAACAGATTTTTTTACTTTCTTATTTAACCTATGCAATTTTAAGCTGAATTCAATATATTATATTTTGTGTTAAATGCGACAGCCAATTTGTTTTATTTTTAACTTTTTATTTAATCTATCCATATTTTAAGTTTGCGTTCAAATTTTTAATAGCATTTTAATCCACGGGTTTCGTTATAATCATGTTTTAAAATGAAAATTATTTTGTTTTTGTAATTTGACTAATTATTTGCCATTAAAATACATAGGATTATGTAAAGTGCTTTAAACAATCCAAAAAATGGTGTTTTAGTTGTGACCACAGTGTGAATAAAAGTCCTCATGATTTGTTTTTACTACACTAATTACTTGCACGATTAATTAGTTGTACTGCTACAATATATTTCTGCGAATTATTTTGTACTGCATCTCTTTAAAATTTAAACAGGATGGCAATTGAGGGGGGGGGGGGGATAGATAAGCTGAATTCAGTGTATTTTTTATGAATCATTTTGTACTGTTTAAGAAATTCAAGTTTGTTTACTTTTTCTTTCTGGTTGAATTTTTAACTTCTTATATAACCTAAGCTGAATGCAATATATTATGTTTCTGTGAATTGTTTTGTGCTGTGAAGAAATACAACATCTTTTTTGTTTAATTTTTTATTTATTTAAACTATACATATTTTAAGTTCATGTACATTAAGATTTTTAAATGCATTTATCATTCACAGGAACGTTTCATTATAATAAAGATTTAAAAAGGAAAATTACATCTTTTTTTTTTTTTTTTTTTTTTAGATTTGACTAAATTTTTGCAGCGTAAAAAACACAGCTTTATGTATTTGTATTACTTTGATTGATGCACATAATGGTGTTTCAATTTTGGCCACATATATGAATCAAGTTTTAGAGTTTAATCTAAAATTAAAAAATAAAAATAAACATCTGATATTTTAAAGAAATGCAACATGTTTTTTCTTTTATTTTTAAATTTCTTATTTCACCTATGACCTATGCATATTTTGAGCTGAATTTAATGTATTTCTGAATATTATTTTCTGCTGTTTGAAAGATACAACAGCTTTTTTAATTTTATTTCAACTATGCATGTTTTTAGTGTTCCCATTTGATGTTTTTATATGAGCGCTGTACCCAGCCCTTTTCATTTAAACTGTTGACGCACCCTGCCCCGTTTTCCAGTTGCTTCTTTGTGTCCTCAATTTTTTTTTCATAATAGTTGGCTATTTTCTCTCCTGCCCTCCCCCCCCCCCCTGACTTTTGGAACAAAGTCTCTTTGGAATAAAGTTGAAGTTCTGCAGCTCTGATTTACTCATGTGTTGTAAGGTCTAAAATAATATTAAAAAAAAACACGCAGCAGCTGCATATTGTATTGTTTTCAAATCATAATTCATTTTCCATTTCAAAATCGTCCCAGGATGGCGCATGTTTCTATAAGTGGAATATTCGAAAAATTTAGTTATTTTATGATATTCTTAAAAATACAGCATGACTTCAGTTTAGCTTGATAATATATGCCAGTGAATCCAGAGTGTGCCTCCTCCACTCCCTCCTCTTCAAAATGCCTTCAGGAAATTTAGGACTTAATACTACTTAAAAGTTTAGAATTGAAATTCTCACTCCTCAGTACTGACAAATGATAATACGATGAATGTGTCCTTTCACTCAACAAAATGTGCCCCTTTACTCAATATAAGAACCCTTTTACTAGACAAAAATGCCCTTTTCAGCAAATCTACCTTGCCCTTATTAAAAGACGTGTGAACATTGCATATTTTAAGTTTACGTGCAAATTTACAGTCAAATTATACTTAAAAGCATTTACAGACATGCTACTTTTCAGCAAAAGCGTTAAATTCCACTTTTTCGGCACTGAAATTTATCATTCCTGGGATTCATGCAAATCTGTATTAAAATTTGTTGACAGTTTTTGGACGGGAGGGGGGGGGGGGCGGTTAGCAGAATTGGACGAAATAAACAAAAACGCGAGTACGAACAGCGCCAAATTGAGTTTGTTTCTATCCCTTTCTCATCCGACCTTCTCTTTCCCATAACCTACCGCGCATTTAGTCCATGTATAGAAACAAACAGCATGAAAACATAGCCAGGCGCATGCAGCTATCTTCTGTCTGCTTTGCCTGACGGATTGCGGAAATAATACGAAAATCGTCGAAAGATCGCAGAAAAATGTGATTTTCGTCAAAGGATCTAGGGGGGGGGGGGGGGGGATGCATATTTCATCTGAGGATAATAGAATATGTGCATTTCGCCAAATAAGCGCGGAAAAAAAAACATGAATTTCATCACAGGATTGCAGAAAAAATGCATATTTCATCAAAGGATCGCGGAAAACGAGAATTTAGTCAAATAAACGCAAAAAAAAGAAAAAACATGAATTTCATTAGAGGATCACAGAAAAAAAAACCCCTAATTTCGTCGAAATGTCACAAAAGTGCAAGTTTCATCATAGGATCCTGAAAAAAATGTGAATTTTGTCGAAGAAACGAGAAAGGTGCAATTCGTCAAAAGGGCACATGAAAAAACGTGAATTTTTCAACAAATCGCGAAAAAAAAACACAAATTTCATCTAAGGATAACAGAATATGCAAATTTCGCCAAATAAACGGGGAAAAAAACATGAATTTCATCATAGGATTGCAGAAAAAATGCATATTTCATCAAAGGATCGCGGAAAACGAGGATTTCGTCAAATAAGCGCAAAAAAGAAGTAAAAACATGAATTTCATTAGAGGATCACAAAAAAACGCTAATTTCGTCGAAATGGCACAAAAGTGCAAGTTTCATCATAAGATCCTGAAAAAAAAATGTGAATTTTATCAAAGAAACGAGAAAGGTGCAATTCGTCAAAAGGGTACAAAAAAACGTGATTTTTTCAACAAATCGCGAAAAGAAAACACAAATTTCATCAAAGAATTGCGGAAAAAGCGAGAATTTCGACATAGGGTTGTTGGAAAAAACTCTTTTTTTTTTTCGCATGTGAAGCCGTTCATATTTTCTTCTTCTGAAGGTTGACTTTTGCAAACACAACTTTTTAAATGATTTTGATGACTTGCCACTATCTGAATAATCATGCATGACAGTCACCTGTTTAAATGAGTCTGACTTAATGTTGTAAGCTTAAAATAACACTTTCCCGTCATTTTTGACGGGGGCATATGCTACTATATTATAAAAATGTATGCTTATGTGATTTTAAGTCATAAAATCAGTGAATTATGCTACATTTCTCAAACAAATTTCACTCACACTTACATTTTTTTCTATATCTGATAGTGTAAAACTTGCAATTACGTGATATTTAGAAATCATGTAGGAGCTATAGAAGCGCAAGCAAAATCTCAGGTCGTTTGATCATCGTTATACTTTAGTGCTGGGAATGCTTGTACACGGATTGTCGAATATCTGCCAAAATTCTTGACGAATTGTTCTTTAACTTCGAAAACAACATGTTTGACTTCATATTTTTCAGTGAAGATTTAGTCGAGAGGTCAATTAAGAGGCCAATAATAAATTTAATAATAAAGTAGTGTTTGCGATTACCCATGTAACAGGAAAATGCTCAAAGCGGTCTGTCACTCTAGCAAATGACTTATGTGAGTCTTGTTTAACTGTTGTGTGCATTTGTGTAATCATAGCACGCATATTCGTGAAGGTGTTAACGTTTCTGGGAAAAGTTCAAATATTTTTTCTTAAAAAATACAGAGTTTTCAACCAAATTTAAAATCGCTTTCCGAAAACTTGTAAAAGAAATGTTGAAACAGTATACTGCAAATATATAATTTTAATATGTAATTTATAATTTCGCCGCAGCATTGTGTACTCATGATGAACATTCTATCTTGTGCTGTAGTTGCAGCCTTACCAACATATGTAAGTGAGAGATGATAATCTGGGTATCGTCCTCGTAGCTTAAATGGTAGAGCACTTGGAGCGCTATTCCAAGGGTTCCGGGTTCAATTCACGGCTTGGACACTTTTCACTCTGTTGGTTCTGCCCTTAGTTATATATGTGATAATTTACGTATTAAAAATTCAGTATACTGCAATTTAAACAGAAATATATTGAATATTTGATGAAATATGGCTAGTTGTATGAAATAAATTTTAACTGCGCATGCGTGAAAGTTTCTGAAATGTTTATTTCATATTTTGATAGTCAGCTATTTAGGTCAACTTGCATAAAATGTCCAGTCAAATATCGTGAAACTTCAGAAAGATAGGGACGATATAGTGAGTTGCTTTATAAAAGTAGCTTTATTATAAGGATTTTTCTACAATTTGTGAACCAACTCACAGTATCTTTACATCCTTAACTTTTGGCGGCCAGTGTATTATCTTTTTTACCTATTATTATTTCTTTAACGTAATTTTTCATATTTTAGTTATTATAACAAATATTAACTTAATACACTCAATTAAATTTCTCGCATGGTCACTTGCGTGGTAAAAAAAAACGTTAGTAAATGTATTAAAATATATACTACATAATCATATCGTGCATTGAATTAATATATATTGCTATGAAAGTTGTCAATAAATATTTTGCTACCTATTAACATTTTAACTTATTTTTTCCCATTAGTCTAACAATCAATCTTGATACACAAAATGAAATGTGTGACGGTGTTTGCAATGAACCGGAAAAAAGATATGCCATGTTTGCGTGTTTTCGAAGTAAACGCTTTTATAAAAAGTACCTGTTTCATACTTGTTGTTAATTTCTGTTGACATTCATCGTAAAAATTCACGAATAGGAAAATTGTAGAGCACCTTTAGAACTCTTTTTAGTGTAAAAATCTATTGACAAGTTTTCAATTTTAATACTTACACAACAAAAAGAAGCACAAAACGCATCTTTCATGTTTAAAATTTACCAAATAAAAATTCATTTGTTGCTCGATATTGATTGCATATTGATTTGCATATTGATTGAATGAAATTTACTGGAATGCTAAATACATTACTAATATTAAATTTATCTCTTAGGGAAAACAACACTTTTTGTGCTAGCTTTAGATATATATAATTTCGTAGTAAAGAATATCCTGTATTTTGTTTTTATCTCTTAATGTAGTGAGAAATACATTTAGGCTGAAAGTACGTTTAACTGTGAGTAATTAAATGTATGTATCGTTTTAAGCTATTACTAGAAATGCTCTATTCTTTAAGGAAAAGCTGTTTTCCATTTTAATAGTTACAAAGAAATATATTTTTGATAACGTTATTCTTAGCCAATAAGTTGATGATTGTTAACTTCAACATAGACTTCAGAAATACTTATTTCATCTCGATGGTTTCAACTAATTGCCAGTTATTTTATGTGTAATTTAAAGTTTTGAAATGTCAACAGATAAAAGTACGAAACGGTGAAATGATTTTAAAAAATGGGAAATATCGTGCAAATAAAAAAAAACTACTTTTTTGGCAGGTTTAGAAATAATATTGAATACATGTAAATAATTAATGATTTTTAAATGAAAACTACTGCGGTTAATAGAAGAAATCAAATGGAAAATACATATGTTATTTTAGATTTTGTACGTGTGGATCATTCCAAGGAAAGTGTTAAATTCTAAGCATAAAATTTTAGGTAAAAATTTGAAAAAAAAATTATCATAATATTCATAGTGAATTTCATCTTTCACGTATTTTAAGAATTATATAAGTGGTTGTAAATTCTGCTCAAAATTTGCTGCTTAATTTATTTTCTAAAGATGTAGTGGTTAATTTCCTTAATAATAGTGTAACGGAATACAGATCTACGAAGGATATATCTACAGAGGATACAAATACCCATTGTTTTGTTTTATAACGCCATGCTTATTTAACATAGGATATAAAACTTGAAGTTAATATCTCAAATATAAAGCTGCTTATAAATGAAAATATAAAAACTAAATAATTATTTTTATTAAATAAATTATACTACCTATGTTTAAAATGAAGAAATGAGGTTACACAAAGTTCCAGCCCATTTTCGATTCAGTGAAAATATTTCAAAATTAATGACAAACGATAATGGGTACATTCACAGCTAACAATTGAAATAATGCATCCTGCTTCTGAAAACTTTTATTAGTTGACAAATTCTATGATATTTTGAAAATTATTGAACATTCTTTTATTGTAACAACTATTCAATCATAACTTTTGAAAAAAAATCTTTTCATTACTATTTTTTTCATAATAAAATTCATTTTTCATATAAAGATATTGTCAGAGAAAAAAAGTACATTAGTGAGTGAATAATATATTTACAAAATCACAAAATACGTGAAGATGCTAATTCACTTATTGACGAAGATGCTAATTAAGTGAAGACGGTAATGTAGTGATGACGCTCATTCTCTTTAATGTAACGGAAGCACAAAAGCATAACAAATAAAGATTAAATTGTTAGCATAGTTAGCAACAATGTTTTACATTTTCTATCACGTAATATTATTTATTTATTAGATATAAACATTAGACATGCAAACATCACGAGTTTTCCGAAGATAAATTAGTACAATTATGAGCATCACAGTCTATCAAGCTTTCATTTCTACCATTTTAATGTTACCAATAGAATTAAACTGAGGTCCACATTACATGAAAATAATATACTTATTTTCATTTATACTTATTGCTTCGAAAAAAAGCTGAAGATTAAATTTGCAAAAATTAGCATACTTATCTAATATTTGAAAGAAAAGATAAAATGGTGGTAAGTGATAAAATGTTACGTAATATTCTTGCAGTACTAATAGAAATAAATATTGTTGGTAGAAAAATTGCGAAAATTAGCATGCTTATCTACGGTTTGAGACGAAAAGATGAAATTATGGCAAGTGATAAAATAATGCGTAATATTCTAATAATAATAGGAATAAATATGTAAAATCATTGAAAAGTTTGCGAAGATTAACATGTTTATCTAACTCTTTACAAGAAAAAATAAAATGGTGGCAAGTGATAAAACACTGCTTAATCTTCTATTAATAATAGGAATAAATATTGACCATAGAAAACCTCATATAAAAGCTTCCGTTATTTTCATTATTGTCTATTACTTCATTATAGTAACTTACTTTATCATAGGAAGTGCTTATGTAATAAGATATCAAAATTTCAAAATTGGTATTACATACCTTTTTGTAGGGATAAATTCACTGCTTATTTGGTATACGTTATTTTTAAGAAGGAATAAGATTTCAACAATCATTCAGAAGTTGTATAAATATCGTAAAAAATATGATGTAGCAGAAAAATCTTTAACTTTTATCCATACTGTCTCATGTACATCATTATTAGTTCTATTTATACTGTCGCAAACGCAACATTACGCTACAGGTTCGGAACCTGGAAGTACTCTATCGTTTTGGACGTTAAATTATCATATTCCTAACAGGATTTTGGAGATAATCTTTACCATATTTATTAATATGTCTTTTTTTGTTATGTTCTCATTTCCTATTTTCATTACTTTCATTTTAACTGCTATATTCTATAAATGGGTTGAAGTATTACAGTTTTACAATACGTTGCTTTATCTTTATTTGCGCAATTCCAAAAATAATAACTTCAGTGTACACTTAGCAGATTTCTTTAAAATCATGAAACTGCTGCGTGAAATGAATCAAATAATGAGCCTTCCATTATTTTTTATTACTGTAAATTCATTAGATGCCATATTTGTAGCAATTTATGCTTTAATTATGTTCAGGGATATATTAGATTATTCAATTTTAACTGATACGACATTCAGCTTAATTTCTGGCTTCATGATTTTGATAATGTGTTCTGTGACCAGTTCCATGATTCCAGAAAAGTTATCTGATATAAAAATAACTGCTCGCGAAAAACTGAATCAACATGCCTGTGGTACTAGCCCCTATATTCATGAAAACGTATTTCTTTGCCTGAAGAGAATAGAGGCAGAAGAAATAATCTACATATCGGTTTGCGGTTTGTTTAATCTAAGAAAGTCTTTTATTTTGTCAGCAATAGGAGCTATATTGACTTATGATTTACTTATCGTAAATATTTTGTTGGATGACCAAAACAAAGCTGATTAAAAAATATACAAATGTTTTTTGAGCATCAGTTTATTTTAATGCTATTTAAATTATATTCTCTTTGAATCCTCGATGCGTGTAACATACACGAATGATTATTGAAAATTTGGGTGATGTACCCGAACAACTGGATTAGCATGCCTGTGGTACTACCCCCTATATTCGTGGAAACATATTTCTTTGCCTGAAGAGAATAGAGGCAGAAGAAATAATCTACATATCGGTTTGCGGTTTGTTTAATCTAACGAAGTCTTTTATTTTGTCAGCAATAGGAGCGATATTGACTTATGATTTACTCATCATAAATATTTTGCTGGATGACTAAAACAAAGCTGTTTAAGGGGTCCTGTACCTTTTAAACGCGCCGAAAATTAACGAAAAACTTCAAAGTTCGAATTAGTCTATCTTCAAAACCTTTTTATGTATAAACATGAAATTTTGGATATTGATTAAACAGGTTGTGCTTCATAATATGCTGCCATTAGAAATATATTAGCCTTTTACAGAATTTGCGTATTGTTAAAATGAAAATAGCTCTTATTTTTAATTCAGAAATCATTGCGCGCATGATATCTTGAGAAAGTATGTATGGATTGTCGTGAAATTTGGTACAGACACTAGTCAAATATGCGCGTTTAAAATGAACTACTTTTAAGTATTTACAATGGTAATATTTTTAGTTATGACTATTTTTATTCATTAAAAATACAAAAATTTTACTTTGTTTTACAAAAATATTTTTTATATAATTAATGAAATAATTTTGGTCTAAGAGTAGTTCATTTTAAACACACATATATGTTTAGTACCTTTACCAAATTTCATGATAATCCATACATACTTTCTCAGGATATCATGCGCGCAATGACTTATGGAGAAAAAAAAGAGCTATTTTGATTTCAACAATACACAAATTCTGTAAAAAGCTAATAAATTTCTAATGGTAGTATATTAAAAAGCACAATATGTTTAATTGATAATAAAAATTTCCTGTTTATACATAAAAAGGTTTTGAAGATAGACTAATTCAAAGTTTGACTTATTTTCGTTAAATTTCGTCGAGTTTAAAAGGTACATGACCCCTTAAGAAATATACAAACGTTTTTTGAACATCAGTTTATTTTAATGCTATTTAAATTATATTCTCTTTGTATCCTCGATGCGTGTAACATACACGAATGATTATTGAAAATGTGGGTGATGTACCCGGACAACTGGATTAGCATGCCTGTGGTATTACATCCACTTATGTTTCAAAGCACACTTTTTGGTTAAAGAGAATCGAAGAAGAAAATCCTATCTATATAGCTGTCTGTAATTAGTTTCCTCTAACAAAGTCTTTTTTTTTCTTTCCGGGAAAAGGAGCTATAGCCATGATATAGTTATCATAAGATCAACAAATAAATCAACTTAAGAAAAATGTGAGCTTTATTTAACATCAGGAGAAAATTTAAATATGAGAAAGTTATAAACACATGTATAATAATCACTTATAAACAGATAAAGTTAAAAAATGCTATAAAAAGTGATAGAAAATCTTTATTAAGATTGACGATCGTTTCGTCGCACCAACGGCGACATTTTCAAAATCATTTATGATAGAAAATACTTTCGCAAAATATTTTAAAACAATAAACCTAGTAAACAATGTCACGAGACATGATGCATAATGAAAAATATTGCAACCATAAAATTAAATTAAAATTAAAATTTTAAATAGGTTAAAATAAAGTAATTAATTAATAGGTAAATTAAAATAGCTAATTTAATTTTAATTTAACTTTATGGTTGCAATATTTTTCATTATGCATCATGTCTCGTGACATTGTTTACTAGGTTTATTGTTTTAAAATATTTTGCGAAAGTATTTTCTATCATAAATGATTTTGAAAATGTCGCCGTTGGTGCGACGAAACGATCGTCAATCTTAATAAAGATTTTCTATCACTTTTTATAGCATTTTTTAACTTTATATGAGAAAGTTATCTAATTCACATTCTCTTATGAATAATTAACGTGTATAAAACATACGAATGATTACAGAAAAAACTGTCTAATATTAACCCTTTATATACTGAATTATGAATTCACGAAAATTTTTATCTTCTAAATCATTTTTCGTGAATTGTTTAAACAACATTCAGAAGATTTACATAATCATTTAATAAATTTTAGAAGGATTAATTAAATTTGAATTTATAGGGATTTTATGCAATATTTATAATCGCACTCAAATATTTTATTTTAAATATTTTTCTTAGTATTTTCTAGAATTAGGAAATGTACAAATATAAACTTACAAAAGAAATATAGAAATATTTCTGAATTTAAAGATCCCCTCTCCCCCCACAACGCCAAGAAAACTGAAAAGATGCAAAGGCAAAAGAAATCATCCTTTTAAAAATATTTTTGTTTTGTGTAATCCATAATTCTTTTGGAACAAGATAAAATAATATATCTAACTCTTTCTAAACTGTATTACAACTAATCGGTGTATTAAATGAATTTTATAACAAGTTATTTTGATGGTACTTATAAGTACCGTCATTAAATAAAGGATTAAGGGGTCTCAGGACTCTTAAAATTGGAAAAAATGAAAAAAAAGGCCATTTTCAACATTTAATATCTTAAAATGTATTTTATTTTAACACACAATTTTAATTGTAATAAAATATATAAGTATGTTCTTTCATTTCATGCATTTAAAAAATTATAAAATGCAGAATTAGCATTTACAGGGGGCTCCAAACTGTTAGACATTTGACGAGCAAAAAATCGGCATAACAGCTTACGCGCACGATTACAAAATACGTATTGCAACTAGAATGAAAATTATGATGGCTACTTACACTTCAGATTGTAATAATGACCCTGAACCTAAATAAATTTGTATTTAAAGCTTTTTTATATTTTTAATACAAATTTGTATTTAGCTAATGCAAAATTAAGAAAATTTCAACGGTATAATCATCTTAAAAAAATATTGTTTTGAACAATTAAAAGGAAATTTTAGGTTCAGTTTATACAGACTAACATGAAACATATTTTTTGGAAATTTCATGAAAAAATATTCATAAGTTTTCGAGATATCGTGCGCGTTATGCCCAAAAACGTCATTTGGAGAAAAATGGCTCCCAAGTTTCCGAATCGATGCTTCAGCTATTGAACGTGTATAAATGCAAAAGCCAAAACTTCAGTTCTAATAGGAATTTCAAGGTATTAAAATATCTAGAAGGGGTGAGTTCGCGATTAGCGTGAAGCTAAAGACCCAGTATAAATATAAATAGTTATACCAAAAGTTTTTTCATTAATAATGAAAGACAGAAATTTATTTTCTTACCTTTCTGGTAGAGCAGACATACGTTGGTTTACTGGATGTGAAAACAAACTATATATTTTATTTATTTATTGGATGTGAAAAATATCTTCTTAGAATGATGGGAATGCGCTTGTACAGAAAAACTATTTAATGCACGACGATGTCTAGGTTACACGGACGAACACATACACACTAAAAAAAAAGAATAAAATAAAAGAGTTAAGTGTGGGTACTATAGAAGTAATAACATTAAAATCCAGTAGGAGATGCAAATCTTCCATTGGACTGAGAGTTAACGCACTAAAATCCCGTGCGTCTTGGCCTCACGAAATCGGGCCTAGAAGTGAGAAGTAATAGGGGCCCACAAGAGTTAAAACAAAGTAAAAGAAACTTGAAACAATACAGTCTGCTTAATAAGCAAAAAGGTTCTATTTAAAATCAGTTTATCAGGAAATTTCTGTGGTGCTGCGATCTATTGACGCCTTTTCGAAACACAAGTCTTTTACACAATCCTTCTTTAGTTTGTGACCTTACGCTGCGATGACTCACGGAAGTGTCGCCATCTTGGAACATATTTCACAACTAAAAGAGACGCGTTGCACGTATCACGAAGAAATCGTCATTTCACAAGCGAAGCGATGTTTGACATAAAATTACTTACACTGTTACGTTTTCCAACACCCCCGCTTTTTATGTCAAACCGACGAGCGTAGAATGTTTAACTTGTTTCTCAAACACTCGAAATGAGGCTTAGGCAACGGCTTGGTGAGCACGTCTGCCAGCATTAACTTCGATGGGCAATAAGTTATTTTGATTATACCATTCTGGCATAGATGTCTGATGTGGTGATACTTTACTTCCACGTGTTTAGTCCTTGTCTGTGCCTTTTCGTTTTCGGTCAATCTTATGGCTGATAAGTTATCTTCGTACAACGTTACGGGTAGTTGTTGACACAGTTCGAGGTCATTTAATAGGTCTAACAACCACGAAATCTCTTGACCTGCATTAGAGGCAGCGATATATTCAGCCTCCGTGGAGGAGAGTGCTGTGCAACTCTGCTTCCTCGATGACCATGCCAATATATTATTTCCTAATTTGAACAAGTTTCCAGTGGTGGATTTCCTGTCTATTCTGTCGTTTCCCCAATCGGCATCGCTATATGCCGTTAGGATCGGAGGTTTTGTTTTATCTATGACGAATTTAAGATCTTTGGTAGTAAGCAGATATCTAATTAATTTCTCGATAGCTTGCCAATCGACTTCCCTTGGGGATTCATTCCTTCTTCCCAGGATGTTAACGACTGATGCTATGTCGGGTCTAGTTAAAGTTGCAATGTATAGAAGCCCTCCTATAGCCTGTCTAAATTTTACGTTATCTCCCATTAGTTTCCCGTTTGGATCTAGATTAAAGTAGTTAGTATTCATGGGTGTATGCGTAGGCTTACCATTTAACAAATTGAATTTTTCTGCGATTTGTATTATTTTGTGTTCCTGGTCTAACTCTAGATTACCGTTTGCCTTTTCCTTTATGTTTATGCCTAAATATTGTGTGCCTTGACCCAAATTTTTGATTTCGTATTGCTTTGATAATTCAGTGTATATTTCGTGTGTGTCTGTTTTGTCTCCTGCGACTAAGATGTCATCAACATACACTATTATGTATGCGATTTTTCCATCTTGGACTCTTTTGTACAGACATTTGTCTGACGCGCATTCAACGAAATTTAGTTCTTTTAGAGATTTACTTATTTTTTGGTTCCATGCCCTAGCTGCCTGCTTAAGGCCGTAAATCGCTTTGTTTAAACTACAGACTTTATCTTCTTCCCCTTTTGTTATGTATCCCTCTGGCTGATGCATATAGACCTCCTCTTCTAAATCACCATGTAAGAAAGCAGTTTTGACATCTAGGTGAGTTATTTTAAGATCTTTGTACACCGCTGCGTTTAAGAATGCTCGTAGGGTGGTATGCGCTACGACGGGTGCGTAGGTCTCGTCGAAATCGCTTCCATATTTTTGAGCATATCCCTTAGCGACCAATCTGGCTTTATATCGCTCTATAGACCCGTTCGCTCCCCTTTTTGCCTTAAACGTCCACCTACAACCTATGACGCGTTTTCCCGGGATAGGTTTTATTAATCTCCAAGTATTATTTTGCTTCAGAGAATCTATTTCCTCACTAGTGGCTTTTAGCCATTTATCTTTAGTTTCTGCGTCATTGATATTTTGTAGGTCTGTCCATGACTTTGGCTCCTGAATGTGACACAGGTTTGCGCTTATTCCATAACGGTTAGGTGGTACACCACGATTTTGTCTCTGCGATCTTCTCGGCTCAAGGGATGTGTCGGTCGGGGTGTTATTCTGATCATCGTCGCGCTCTTCTAGATCAATTTCAATATTATCTGCGGGAGTTTGTTCGATGTTTTGATTTTCTTTGGCGGGTATAATTTCCTCATCTTTTATACCTTCTTCGAAGAATTTTACGGTTCTAGATATTATAATTTTATTTTCACCCGTATATATCCTATAGCCCTTGCTTCTGAAATCATATCCCAACATTATTCCCTCGATGGCTTTCTCATCTAATTTATTTCTTTTAGGTTTGTCGACATAGGCAAATGCCTTACATCCGAATGTTTTGATGTTCGAGAGATCGGGTTTTCTTTTATGCCAAAGTTCATAGGGTGTCATGTTATTTTTGTTAGCCTTTGTTGGTAGACGGTTGATGAGGTAGGTGGCAGACATGACAGCTTCCCCCCAGAATTGCTTAGGTAACTTGGCGTCCGACAACATGGTTCTAGCCATTTCCACTATCGTTCTATTCTTTCTTTCTGAAACACCGTTCTGTGGGCTAGAATAGGGAACACTCAATTGACGCTCTATCCCGTTTTCTATCAGGCAGTTTTCAAATTCGTCACTGATATACTCTTTTGCGTTATCGGACCTGATTGCCTTTATCAACTTGCCAAATTTATTTTTTGTTAGCGCTATGTATTCTTTCAGTTTGATAACGGCTTCCGATTTATGCGCGATTAAGTATGTTATTGTGTACCTGCTATAATCATCCGTGAATGTTATAAAGTACCTTTTCCCTCCTATCGTTTCAGTATTCATGGGGCCACATATATCGGAATGTGCGAGGGTACCGATGTCTTTGCTTCTGTTTGTGGCTACTTTAGGGTAGGGCAGAGCGGAAAGTTTCCCTTCAATGCACTTGGTGCATCGCGTGTCATGTTTACATTTGTTAATTGTTATCCCATTGGCTAATTCATGATTAACAAGGTATTTAATATCATCAAAATTTTTGTGTCCGAGTCTTCGGTGCCACAATGAAATACAATTTGTATTGTTACAGAAAGTTTGAGTACTTATAGTATAGCCGTAATCATCTTCAGGGTTTAATACGTAGAGATTATCATTTAATTTAGCTGTCAAGATTATATTATCATCTTTGACAAATAAACATGCGTTTTTCTCGAAAATTACCTTTATATTATTTTCAGTGGCTTTCTTAACTGACAATAAATTGCCCTTTAGTTCTGGACAGTACAAGACGTTTCTTAGTGTAATGTAGTGGTTTTTGTCTGTTTTTATTTTTACGTCGCCCATACCTTCCGAATTAAGCCTTTTTCCATTAGCGATTGTTATATTCCCAAAATTCCCGGCTGTGAATGTAGCAAAATTTGTTTTTGCTGATGCAACGTGCCTGGTGCAACCCGAGTCAATGATATATGTGTTTGGATCTGTTGTTTGTGTTTGGTTAATTTTTACTGACTCAATTTCAAAATTGTTTTCCACTGGGAAGAGAGGAATGATCGATTGGTTGACCTCATCCTCTATATTTGATTTGCTGTTAAAGCAAAAATTCGAGGAGTCTGTTTTACTACCATTGTGTTGATTTTTGGGGTTTACCGAATTGGCTTTAAAGTTGGCATGGTTGTTAAATTTATTACTGTTATAATTTTCACTTCTTTGGTAATTGTTTTTCTGTTTGTTTTTCAATTTGTAACACTCTGAACGAGCGTGCCCATCTCGTTGACAGTAGCTGCAATATTTTTTGTTTCCTTTATTTATTATTTTATATGCTGTGTCCCTTGGTCGTGTGCTGGTGTTTTTGTATTCGGTTCGATGAGAGTACTCGTCGATGAGTTTGTTTTTCACAAACTCGAGGTCTAGATCCTTTTCGTCTCTAGCCTCCATGCTCGTTATAAGAGGAGCATATGACTGAGGCAAGCTGCAAAGCATAAGAGCCACGATGTGCGAATCATTTATGAGCTCTCCAATGGCAGCGAGTTTGTCGCGGATAGTTAAAATATTGTTGATATGTAGATTTAAGTCTCCGCCCTCATTGAGCCTTTGCGAATATAGTTTCCTCAAAAGGAATAATTTGGATGATAAATTCGCCCTTTGGTGAACACTTTTTAATCTTTCCCAAATTTCTTTGGGAGATGTCAAATGTCTAATATGCACGATTTGTGTGTTTTCAATGCACAAACAAATTATGGCTTTCGCCTTAGCCGCGTTTTTAGTATATGTATCATCGGGTGTGGCAGGTGGAGATTCTGTTATATATTTAAATAAATCGTCTTTAATTAACAGATTTTCTAATTTGAAACACCAATGATTGTAATTATTATCATTTAGTTTCTCCACTGCCGTAATTTCTTTTGTGGCTGACATAGCGTGTTATTCAAGTTTTATAAATTCTTTGATAACAAATATATTTACTATAAGAAGTTTGTGACTTTCTTAAAATAATTTCTTAGAATATATTCATAAATATAAATAAAATGATCAGTTATTCACAATAATCAATCAATATTCGTTCACAATAATACTCTTTTTGCGATATTATATATATCGTTATTTATTCATGCACATTTATTTTTATTTTCATGTATATAGTTCAATATTTCATATCTCATATGTGCATCTTGTTCATCATTTTATCACAATCAGATAAACAAATTTTTATTACTGGGTTTTTTTTTATTTTTTTTTTTATTTATTTACTTTCCCCTTCAATTCATCTCTCATAATCTATTAAAATATCTAGAAGGGGTGAGTTCGCGATTAGCGTGAAGCTAAAGACCCAGTATAAATATAAATAGTTATACCAAAAGTTTTTTCATTAATAATGAAAGATAGAAATTTATTTTCTTACCTTTCTGGTAGAGCAGACATACGTTGGTTTACTGGATGTGAAAACAAACTATATATTTTATTTATTTATTGGATGTGAAAAATATCTTCTTAGAAT
The DNA here is from genome assembly GCA_963932465.1 of Maratus speciosus. Lineage (NCBI taxonomy): Eukaryota > Metazoa > Arthropoda > Arachnida > Araneae > Salticidae > Maratus > Maratus speciosus. Next base: position 91,310,097 of record OZ010799.1, read on the forward strand.
GATGGGAATGCGCTTGTACAGAAAAACTATTTAATGCACGACGATGTCTAGGTTACACGGACGAACACATACACACTAAAAAAAAAGAATAAAATAAAAGAGTTAAGTGTGGGTACTATAGAAGTAATAACATTAAAATCCAGTAGGAGATGCAAATCTTCCATTGGACTGAGAGTTAACGCACTAAAATCCCGTGCGTCTTGGCCTCACGAAATCGGGCCTAGAAGTGAGAAGTAATAGGGGCCCACAAGAGTTAAAACAAAGTAAAAGAAACTTGAAACAATACAGTCTGCTTAATAAGCAAAAAGGTTCTATTTAAAATCAGTTTATCAGGAAATTTCTGTGGTGCTGCGATCTATTGACGCCTTTTCGAAACACAAGTCTTTTACACAATCCTTCTTTAGTTTGTGACCTTACGCTGCGATGACTCACGGAAGTGTCGCCATCTTGGAACATATTTCACAACTAAAAGAGACGCGTTGCACGTATCACGAAGAAATCGTCATTTCACAAGCGAAGCGATGTTTGACATAAAATTACTTACACTGTTACGTTTTCCAACACAAGGAAACAATTATATCAAAATGTTCAGCAAAGATAGGAGTTTAGCATCTAAAAAAATTAAAATTTTGAAAATTTTAAAGCTTTAAGAGTCTTGAGACCCCTTAAAGAAATTGATCGCGAAAAGTTAAACGGTCATGTCTGTGGTATTACTTCCTTATGTTCCTGAAGAAAATTTTATTTGCCTGAAAACAATCGAAGCAGCCAAATCTATCTATAGTCGGTTTAGGCTCAATTTCTTCTAAGGAAATTTATTTTGTTGACAATAGCAGCTATACTGTCACATCTTTTACTAAACATAAGACAAACAAAAAAATCTATTTAAGAAATACGTAAGCATTATTTAAACATCAAACTAACTAACATAAACTCTGTGGCTATACAATCGTGAAGCATCTGGGCCGACAGTGCCCATCCCTGTTTTCTTGACCCTGGGCCCCGAGGTTCTATACAGCATACGTCCCGGCCAGGTGGTCAACCTAACATGGGCCCCTCGGTGTTTAGTTCCCAAGCAAGCTTGGTACTCATTTTATCGACCCCGAAGGGATGAAGGGCTGAGTGAACCTTGCCCAATCGGGAGTCGAATTCTTGACCTGCAGTGCGGCAGTCAGATGCTCTGAACACTACGCCACTGGTCTTACTTAAACATCGAGATAATTTTAATTATGGTAATTAATCTATTCCGTGTTCTCTTATGGATCATGGCAAGTGTAAATTATACGAATGATTACAGAAAAACTATGTGATTTAAAACCGACTAACGGCATAAAATTGAATACGAATGCGTATGGTAATACACCCTTATATTCCACACAACGCTCTTCTTTGCATAAAGAGAATCGAAGCAGAAAAACCAATGTATATGCCTGTTGCGATTAGTTTTTTCTCTAAGTAAGTGTTTTATTTTGTTAGAAATAAGAGCAGTATTCATATATGTTTTACTCATCAAAAGGTAAACTAATATATCTCTCTTAGGAAGATGTAAGCATTATATGAACATCGACATAAATTTAAATGTGATAATGTTGTCAAATTTTTATTCTCTTATGAATCCTTCACTCGTGTAAAGTATACTAATGTTTACAGAAAAACTGTGTAATAATACCGTAAAATTTTGAAAAGACATGTCTATGATGTTACATACTGAAATTCCTCAAAACCCCCTTCTTTGCCTAAAGAGAATCGAAGAGAAGAAAAAAAAAGAACGAAAAATCATGCGCACCGCATAGATTATGAAACACATTCCAACACATTCAGCATACTGTAAAATAAACTTCAGAGTTTACTAAGGCGAAATATGTCGCAATGAACAAGGTTCAACTAGGTGATGAGGCCTACCCAAGGACTAAATGAAAAACGCATAAAGCATTTGAAAACCCGATTTCTGCTGTTACCATTACTAGTATTTCAAATATTCGATTTTGTTTAGTGCAGCCCTGTATATGATCTACAGATATGTATGCATACTACAAAGTATACTAAATGTTAGTTCAGTTAAACGCATATCATAGTTGCGGATTTCCACTCAGTAATTTCCTCCAATAAAGGGATGTTCTTGAAAACTTTTGTGCGACCCTCTATATTAGGGATGCACAACCTGTGGCCCGTGAATTTCATTAATTTTAAACTGGAAAAAGTCGCAATTTTCGTCCGTATTTCGCAGGAAAAAATCCTGAATTTCGTCAATTTGCCGCGGGAAAATTGAAAATTTCGTCAGTCAATTAAGAATCGGGAATTTCGTTGATCGAGTACGGAAAATAGCAAATTTCGTTGATGAGGCTTGGAAAAATCGGGAATTTTGTTGATCGGACACGGAAAATTCGTCATTTTTGTTGATGATTAGCGGGAAAATTGTAAATTTGGAAAAGGCGGAAAAATCAGAATTTCATCGATCATACGCTTAAAAATCACAAATTTTGTCGATCGGGCTCCGAAAAATTACTAATTTCGTTGTCGGGTACGAAAAAAATCTCAAATTTGTTGATCAGGATTGATTGATAAAAATTTGTGAATGAAAATGAAAATTTGTTGAACAAAAATTGCGAATTTATCCCGATCAGGCTCTGAAAAATCGCAATTATTGTTGATCGGTCACGGAAAAATGGCAAATTTTTTCGATGCGCGGAAAAATTTAAAAATTCGTTTCTAGTCTGCGGAAAAATCGCGAATTTCATAAATTTGCCGCTGGAAAAAAATGAAAATTTCGTCAGATTCAGTTAAGAATGGAGCATTTCGTTGATCGGGCGCGGAAAATCGTGAATGTCGTTGGTCGGGCGCGAAATTATTGCGAATTTTGTCGATCATGTGCGGAAAAATATTAAATTTTGTCGATCGAGCCATGAAAAATAGCGAATTTCGTCGGTTGGAAGCGGGAAAATCACGAATTGTTTCGATCAGGCTCGGAAAATTCGCGAATTTTGTCGATCGGCTTCAGGAAAATTACGAATTTTGCCGATCAGGGGCGTAAAAATCGCAAATGTCGCTGATCAGGCGCGGAAAAATCGCAAATTTCGTTGATCGGCTCTTCCTCCCTCCTTTGTTCATAAAGTTCAATTTTTTTTTCTTCTTTTACACTAGCCTCTTTCATGTCTATGTTTGTTTTTTAGCCCTTTTAATAAAACAAAATTTACTCTCCCGAATACAGTCAAGAAATATTATCACTTCTTGAAAATGATCCTTGCTATATCTGTTTTTATATAGTACAAACGTAAACACTGTTGATAGATCCTTGCCAACTGAATTGGATATGTTGACTGGGTAGGGGAATGTACAAGGGGTAAAACTCACCCCCTCCTCTGAAACCATATTTCTTATCTGATTATGCGTCACAGATCACCTCCTCAAAATAGAATTCTCTCCGTGTTATTGATGTGGCCCTCGACAACCCAGACATTTTTTAAAGTGGCCCTTCTCTTAAAAAGTTTGTTCACCCCTACCCTATATAATCTATAGAATTTATACATACCAAGTGATATTTAAAGAATAGTTAAATTTAATAACGCATGCAACTGAAAGCGCACTTCGAGCAATTTATTGTCCATAGGGCTTCAATAGCTCAATTATTGCTCATTTTCTTCTATAGCTGATTTCTTTTGTGTGTCTCTGTATATGAACGATAAGCTCTATGCACGCCATATTCTTTAGTAAAGAACTTGTAGTACACCTCAGTGATGTATATCAATTTCAATATTTTAAAAATGCTGTAATATAAATAAAATACGACAAACGATTTGTCCCCATAAACCGTAATGTAAAGGAATTCTTTTGAGTGGCCCTGTAAATGAACAGAAAATACCTTAGATACCTTACAATACTGAAATTGCCTTAGTAAACCCCAATAACATCTCTGAATTTCACGGAAATCGGACTATATTTACGCGAGTTAGAGCACGGACAGACAAACCGAATTCATAAACACTTTTCAACTATGTTGGAAAATGTAAAAAAAAACTATAAATTGATCTATAAATCGGTTTGTAATTAGATTCTTCCGACAAAGTATTTTATTTTGCGCGCAAAAGGAACTGCACTCACATATGATTTGCTCACAAAAGTAGCTAATTTGCCCAACAAACAAGTTCATTTAAGAAACAAGCATTATTTAAATTTCAGGATAAAATGTAATTTTAAAAATGTTATCTAATCTATCTTGTCTTATGAATCATGACAAGTGTGAAGTATACGAATGATTACAGAAAAACTGTGTAATATAAAACCAACTATCCGCCTAAAATTGAATTAGAATGCCTATGGTAATACACCCTTATATTTCCCACAACGCATTTCTTTGTCTGAAGAGAATCAAAGCAGTGACATCTATCTATATATCGGTTTGCAATTAATTTCTTCTAAGTAAGTATTTTATTTTGTTTGCAATCGAAGATATATTTATATACGTTTTACGCATCATAAGATGAACAAAATATATCTATTTCAAGAACATGTAAGGGTTATCTAAACGTATAATGATACATGTTTGTGTTTTAATGTTTTCTAATTTATATTCTCTTATGAATCCTTGACGCGTGCAAAGTATACGAATGGTTATAAAAAAAACTGTATGATATACAATAAAAAACTGAATGAGAATGCCTGTGATGTTACGTTCTAATTCTTCTCAAAAAACACTTCTTTGCCTGAAATGAATTGAAGCAGTGACATCTATCTACCTACGGTTTGCGATCAGTTAAGTATTAAGTATCATCTAAGTAAGTATTTTATTTTGCTTGCAATAGGAGGTATACTTATATACGTTTTACGCATCATAAGATAAACAAAATATATCTATTTCAAGAATATGTAAGGTTTTTCTAAAAATCATAATGAAATATGTATGTGATAATGCTGTCTAATTTATATTCCTTTATGAATCCTTGACGCGTGAAAACTATACGAATAATCTTTTGAATACAAATATGTTTGATATACAACAAAAAAATGAATAAGCATGTCTGTGGTATTATATATATTTTTTCAAAAAACATTTCTTTGCCTGAAGAGAATCGAAGCAGCTACAATCTATATATCGGTTTCGATTAGTTTCTTCTAAGTAAGTATTTTATTTTCTTAGAAATAGGAGCTATACTCATGTGCGTTTTACACATCATAAGAAAAACCAAATATGCATATTTCAAGAACATGTAAGGATTATCTAAACATCATAATGACGTACATTTGTGATAATACACTGTTAAAAATGTTTTAGTAGGTTGAACCAACTTTTGGTGCTACAGTATCTGCACCATAAGATGTTGAAATCTCATTCCGAGATTTGGAGCTCAGGTTAAACCTGAGCTCCAAATGTTGTTTCAATATTTCACAATCTTGTGGTTTCAGCTACTGGAGCACCAAAAATTGGTTCAGCGTATCACGAAATTTTTAACAGTCTACTGTCTGACTTTTACTCTCGTATGAATCCTTGACAGATGCAAAATATATGAATCATTACAAAAATCTAAATGATATGCAACAAAAAATTGTGTGAGCCTGTCTGTGGTAGTACATTCTTATTTTCTCCAAAAAACTCTTCTTTGCTTAAAGAAAATCGAAGCGAAAAATCCTATCTATATATCAGTTTGAAATAAGCTTCTTCTAACGAAGTCTTTCATTTTGCCCCCAAAATGAATTATACGCACATATGATTTGTTTCTCATAAGATAATTAAATAAATCTATTCTAGAAACATGAATCATGAATCATTTCTTATGAATCATGACGTGTGTAAAGTATACGGATGATTACAGAAAAACTATATGACTTCAAACCAACTGACCACAAAATATTGAATCAACATACTTACCCTTACTTTCCCTAAAACGCACTTCTTTGCATGAAGAGAATCAACGCAGAAAAAACTTTCCTATATATTAGTCTACGATTAGTTTCTTCTAATTGTTTTATTTTGCTAAAAAAAGGAGCTATGCTCATATATGTATTACTCATCATAAGATAAACAAATATATCTGTGTAAGAAACAAGTAAGTATTATTTAAACATTTTGATAAAGCTGAATTGTGATAGCGCTGTTTAATTTATATTCTTTTTTGAATCCATAATGCGTGTAAAATATACGTATAATTTCAGAAAAACTGTGTGATATTAAACCAACTGAGCACGAAAAGTTATATAAGGATGCCCATAACATTACATCCTTATATTCTATGAGACATTTTTCTTTCCCTGAAGAGAATGGAAGCATTAGACTATATCTATATTTCGGTTTACGATTAGTCTCTTCTAAGTAAGTATTCTAAGTAACTTATAATTAGGAGTGTACCCATATTCATTTTACAAATGATAAGATAAACAAAATATATCTAAAGGTATATACAGGGTGTCCAGCGAATAAGATCTTGATTTCAAAATTAAGTATCTCAAAAACAAAAATCAATAGAATTATGTGGTAAACGATTTGTTTATTAGCTAAGCTGTAAAAATGTTATACAGAAGTTTCAAAATTTAGTTGCAAAAACCGTTAACAGATGGCGCTGTAATCGCAATACTTGTCAACTGTAAACTTCGAAGTCCAGAGCACTAACGTATCCTTCCTAGATGGCTCCCTATGGAAGAACGAACATTGGGAAAGCCCACTTTTTCATTGGGGTGATATGCAGAAATGGAGACATGTGAAATGAAGATATAATTATATAAGAACTTATTAAAATATATTATTAAATTCAATTTTTAATGCCATATAATTATTTAAATCAAAATACATATATTTAGAAAAATCATTTTGTACTTTTTATTTATTTTTTATATTTTTAAATCACGGCATAATATTTTGGCATTATTGTTTATATCTGAATTATTATAAATAAAAAAGTAATTTTGCTCTTTTCACTTATTTTTAAATCACGGCATAATACTTTGGTTTTAGCACAACACATATATTTCTTTTCTCTGTAAACAAAGTTTTAGAGACAGAAATTATGCATTAAATTACTTCTTTTTTAAAAGGAATTGATGATAAGTCATATCATCAACGTCAAAGCAAAAGTATTTTGGATGCTGCATTCCTTTCCAACACTTCTCATCCTATCGCTAGAAGCTGCACCATGTTTCTGTGCTCAATGATAAAAAAAATGAAAACCAGATTTTAAAATTAAGATTATTTTTTTAACTTAATTAAGTTTTTAAAAATAGGAACTTTGTATTTTTTCATTCAAACTATTCTCTACAATAAAAAAAAAGGATTTATGAATCATTATTATAAATCCTCAATGATTTTTAAAAAATGTGTTTCTTTTAGCTTAATTAAATTTTAAAACCAAAAACTTTGGATTTTTTTATTCAAACTTTTTTCACAGTTTAAATAAATATTAAAAAGTAAAGATTTCCATTTTTTCCAAATCCTCCTCTACTTGGATTTCCACGATCTACCAATTAGGAGAGAAAAGACATACCACAGAGATACTGGTATCCGGACCGAAGTAGCTTTTAACAAAATTTGAAACAAATCTGAATTCTGTCAAGACATGGCTCCGCTTCTGCACATTACCCAAATAAAATATTTTAATAATTTCTTATATAATGATTGCTAAAATTTTTATTGAAAATTCTATTAATTGAAATTCTCTAAATTTGAAGCTGATGCAATAATTCTGTGACCACATGTCTCCACTTCTGTACATCACTCCAACGAAAAAGTGGTCTTTCCCAATTTTCGTTCTTCCATAGGAAGCCATCTAGGAATGAGACGCTAGTGCTCGGGACTTCAAAACACAATTTATAGGCATTGCTATTACATCGCCATCTGTTAGTGGTTTTTGCAACTAATTTTTGAAACTTCTGTATAACATTTTTACAGCTTAGCTAATAAACAAACAGTTTACCGCATAACTCTGTTGATCTTTGTTTTAAAGGTAATTAATTTTGAAATCAGGGTCTTATTCGCTGGACACCCTGTATAAATATTATACAGACATACATACAACAAATACAAAAAACCCAATTGGAGTGAAAAATTAGACAGAACCAAGAATCGAACCCTGGACCACAGTATAGAAGACTGCTGCTCTAACCATTGATCTACTCCGGCCGATACCTGGGTCTGCAATTTCTCACTAATAAACCATGTTGGGAAAGTCACCAGCCATCTATACCAGCCGTGGATGACCGGACAACGATGAATAGATTTTACTATTACATCGATCGACGATAAATATAATACAACACACATACTACAATATATATTAAAATACACATACACACATAAATAACGCCTGCATTCAACTGTTAAAGGTATATATAAATACAGTCGAACCTCTATTTAACGAACCTCTATTTTGCGAATTTCTCTATTTTACGAACTTTTCCTTGGGACCAAGAACATTTCGCGAATTTCTTCGTAAAATAACCTCCAAATAGCGAAGTCCATTCTCTATTTAACGAACCTTTTCTTGGAATCTAAATTTTTTTTCTCCCTATTTGTCAAAATATTACTGGACATTTCAAACTTATTCTTTCTTTTAACATATTTTATGATGATCAGTGACCATGAACAGGTCTTACCAGCACCTAACTCACCGAGAGCAGTACAATCGCTGTGATTATTTGCTTTTCATCCAATAAGTGTCTGGCTCGTGTCCTTTAACTGGAGTCTGTCGTTTTCTAGATCATTCAGTCGTGCTGGTAATTTCGGTTTTTTAGCTCGAAAATGTCAAAGAGAAAGTGCTTGGCATAAAAGAAAAAAAATCTTGATGTGGTGGATAAAAGCGTGAAGAAAAAGAATATTGCTTTAAAATTTGGTATTCCTCCAAACAGCTTATTGACCATAATAAAAAATCGTGATTCTAACGTAAAATTATTTTTTTAACTGAAAATACAATGTATTTTCAGACATTGTTTTGTTTCATTCTTATTTCCTTTGCAAGTTTCTTTTTGAAGGGTAAAATATATAAAGCAAATGGATATAATTTATACAAAAAGTGTGATTAATTACTTTTTTTAAATTATATTTAGTGTTTATGGGTTTAAAATATGTTTTATGTAGTTTAAAGTATTTTAAAAGGTGACTCTCTATTTAACGAATTTTTCATATAACGAACTTTTTTTCGGGATTTAGCGACTTCGTTAAATAGAGATCCGACTGTATTATACAGACATACATACAACAAATACAATGTAAGGATGTAACAAGTAAGGAACATGTAAGGAACAAAAATGTAAAGAACATGGAATATCTTAGCAGCAAAATGAAATATATTTGTTATAATGCTGTTTAATTTATATTTTCTTAAGGGGGCTGGTCACTCAGCTTCCGATTTCCCCTCACTAATCTAAAATCTATGGGCATTTGATGCATGCATTCGTATATTTAAAATATCTCCTCGGGAAATTAATGTTTTTAACTTCTATTTTTGTGCACACTTCCTAAAAGATGTCTCTTTTTTTCTTACTTCTCAAAATATTTTTCAAGTATAGACTTAATTTTATATGACGTGTTAAAGTCTTACTCAAAGTTTTCCCGCTTTTAACACATAAAATATTAAATTCAGCATAAATTTTAGAAATATTTTGAAAACTAAGAAAAAAAGAGACATCCTTTAAGAAGAGTACACAAAAAAATGTTAAAAATATGAATTTCTCGAGAAGATATTTTAAATATACGAATCTATGAAAAGTCCATAGACTTAACATTACGGAGAAGAATTCCGAAGCTGAGTGACCAACCCCCTTAAGGATGCTTCACGCGTGCAGAGTATACAAATGGTTATAAAAAAACTCTGTGACATACAACAAAAATTTTAATAAGGATGTGTGCGGAATTACATTCTTATTTTCCTAAAAAAAAACCCACTTCTTTGCCTAAAGTGAATCGAAGTAGAAAAACCTATCTATATATCAGTTTGAAATAAGCTTCTTCTAACGAAGTCGTTCATTTTGCCCCAAAAAATGAACTTTACGCAAATATCATTTTCTCATTATAAAATAAACAATTAAATCTATTTTAGAAACATGTAAGAAATATTAAAAATCAGGATAAAATTTAATTCTGATAATGTTATCTAAAATATATTGTCTTATGAATCATGACGCGTATAAAGCATACAAATGATTACAGAAAAACTGTGTTACCAACTGACCGCGGATTATTGAAACAACATGCTTATCCTTATGTTCCCCAAAACTCACTTCTTCGTATGCAGATAATCAAAGCAGAAAAATTTCTCTATTTATCAGTTTTATCAGTTTTTTCTAATTAAGTGTTTAATTTTGCAAGAAATGGGAACTATACTCATATATATATTACTTATCATAAGATAAACAAATCTATCTGTGTAAGAAACATGTATGTGTTATTTAAACATTTTGATAAAACTCCAATTGCGATAATGTTGTTTAATTTACATTCTCTTTTGAATCCATGATGCGTGTAAAGTATACGAATGATTGCAGAAACACTGTTTGATATACTGCAAAAAATTGAATTAGCATGTCTGTAGTATTACATTATTATATTCTTTAAAACAACCTTCTTTGCCTGAAGAAAATCAGAGCAGAGAAGAGAAACCTATACATGTAATGTTTTGCAATTAGTTTATTCTAAGTAAGCGTTTTATTTTGCTAGTAATAGGAGCTATACTCACAGTTAGGTGTATAGTGGAGTGTATACGAATGTATACGCCGTATACCTTCTGGATTTCTGTAGGATTTTTTTCTGGATTTTACACTTTATTTCTCAAATAAAGCTATAGCGTATACTCTCGCCATGGACGTTCATGACTCTAGCGTATACCTTCTGGAATTTCTACCACTACAACACTGCTCATACTCATCATAAGATAAACAAATATATCTATTTCAGGAAGTTGTAAGCATTATTTAAACAACAGGATAAAATTTATTTCTGATAATGTTGTCTAACTTATAATACTTTACGAATCATGACTTGTGTAAAGTAAACGATTGGTCATAGATGAAATGGTTGATAATGGTTAAAAACAAATGTACTAAACAAGATTATAGTATGTAAACAAGATGTATTATTCATATTTCTCTCTATTCTATAAAAAAAGTAACTATAACACCGCCGCCGCCGGTTTTGAATTTTTTGTGACCGGAGGTATTTCTTCGTTAATATTAAGCAAAATATTGCATACAAAAATATGAAAATCGGTGGAATTATAGAGAAATGTTTGATAAGCACGCTGATGCAGACAGTTTTCAAATCGAAGAAATATTTAAAGAGATATTTAATGCTAAAGTTGGACAAAATCGTTCCATTAAAAAAGTTTTATAGGAGCAAAAACTGTACATCGGAATTTAATCATTTTTAGATCATTTTATGCGTCAGAATTTCCCGGTGTGCAGACTGCACTCAGTTTATTAATTTGACTCATTTTTTGAGGTTTTATTTCTAATTTAAATTCAAATTTTTAGCATTTCGAGAGATTTTTTTTACACACTAGGGGGGGTCTGCCCCTACGAGCTACGCTCGTCAACCCCCGTTCAGACACCGCAGACTCTAAAAGTACGCTAATTTGATCGGCTTTAAAAAGATTTCGGAAGATTGAATTATAATTTAAAAAACAGTGGCGATCTCCCTATAAACGGATTTCTATTCATTTCTCTTTGAATGGGGAATTTTAAGGCCAAATCCGCTGCGGTACTACTTGATGAACCCGTCGACCAATTTCGACAAATTATATAAATCGCCAAAGCACTCGCCAATTATATAAATTGACATAATTTTTATTTTAAATAACGAAAGAACAAATAAATTAGTGCAACATTAATAAAAATACAAATAAAACGTCGAAATAAAAATAACTTGATGACGTAGACACGTGTAACTTGCTTAAAGTCAAGTTAATGTGACATTTACGATCAACCATTATTGGCATTTAATCTTAGTTTGGCGAATGATAGATTTTTGGTCGACGGGATAACTAAGTAGTAACAAAAATACATATGTCAATCGCTGTTTTCGTCTTTGACGTAGACACGTGTAACAACATTTCAAAATAAGCTAATATAAAAGGAATTAAGTAAACAGAGTCTTTGTCTCCCGGTATTTTTAACAAAGCGAAAAGAAAGTTCTTTTAAATAAGACTTTTTAAATTAATCGTTTTTAATCTGACGTAATTTTGACCAAACTATTCTTTCTCTTTGTAATATTCACGTGAAAATGCTTGTGTTAGAAATGAAATATTATTTGCGCTTTCCTAACAAAAATAGTTGAAAAGTATCCGCTCAAAATATCAAATAAATGTCTAGCGCAATTTCTGAATTTAAACCTTTTTGCAATATTATTTTGTATTCATTTTATGTAAAAACTGTAATGTGACGTAAATATGACGTAATTTCTCCTATTTAAGACTTCTAACGCATGTTAATAAATTTATTATTTTACAAATTCCTTTCTCTCTTAAAATTCACGTGTAATTATAGTTTTTATGACGTAATTTTTAATAAGTTCCTGCTTTTTGTACATAATTATTTAATTCTAATTCCAAATGTTTTTTTTCTGTTTATAATAGTCACGTGTAAATAAATTTTTAATTTATTTACAAGTATAAATATTTTTGTTTTAAAGCAAACATTATTGTTTCCACTGTTTATACAGTTGGAAACAGTTTAAATTAATATCACTTTCTAAAATCTGTAAAAAATATCTCTAGAAATGCTGAAAATTTGAATTTAAAATAGAAATAAAACCTCAAAAAATTAGTCAAATTAAAAAAAGAAAAACAGTCTGCACACCTGGAACTTCAAACGTATAAAATAATCTAAAAATGATTAAATTCCTATGAATAGTTCTTGCTCCTATAAAACTTTTTTAGTGGAACAATTTTGTCCAACTTTAGCATTAAATATCTCTTAAAATAATTCTTCGATTTGAAAACTGTCTGCCTCAGCGTATTTATCAAACATTTCTGTATCCTACTACCGATGTTCATATTTTTGTATGAATTATTTTTCTTAATATTAACGAAGAAATACCTCCTGTCACAAAAAATTCAAAACCGGCGGCGGCGGCGGCGGCGGTGGCGGTGACAGCGGTAGTTACTTTTTTTTAGAATAGAGAGATTTTAGAAAATTGTATTAATTTAAACTGTTGCCAACTGTATAAACAGCGTTAGCAATAATATTTGCTTCAAATAAAAAATTTATTTTACACGTGACTATTATAAACAAGAAAATATAAAAAGCAGGGACTCATTGAAAATTATCATAAAAACCATATTGCACGTGAATTTTAAAAGTGAAAGAATGTTGTAAAATAATAAATTCATTAACATGCGTTAGAAGTCTTAAATAGGAGAAATTACGTCACATTTACGTCACATTACACATTACGTAAAATAAACAAAAAATAATATTGCAAAACAGTTTAAATTTAAAAATTGCGCGAGACATTTATGTAATATTTTAAGATGACTAGGGGGCTCGGCCCCCTACGAGCTACGCTCGCCAACCCCCGTCCAGAAACCGCAGACTCTAAATGCACGCTAATTTGATCGGCTTTAAAAATATTTCGAAAGATTGAATTACAATTTAAAAAACAGTGGCGATCTCCCTATAAACGAATTTCTATTCATTTCTCTTTGATTGGGGAATTTTAACGCAAAATCCGCTGCGTTACTACTTGATTATCCCGTCGACCCATTTCGCCAAATTATATAAATCGCCAAACCACTCGCCAAATTATACAAATTGACATAATTTTTATTTTGAATAACGAAAGAACAAATAAATTAGTACAACATTAATAAAAATACAAATAAAACGTCGAAATAAAAATAACTTGATGACGTAGACACGTGTAACAACATTTCAAAATAAGCTAATATAAAAGGAATTAAGTAGAGTCTTTGTATCCTGGTATTTTTTAACAAAGCGAAAAGAAAGTTCTTTTAAATGAGACATTTTAAATTAATCGTTTTTAATCTGACGTAATTTTTACCAAGCTATTCTTTCTCTATTAAATATTCACGTGAAAATACCAGTTGAAAAGTATCCTCTCAAAATATCAAATAAATGTCTAGCGCAATTTTTAAATTTAAACCGTTTTGCAATATTATTTTGCGTTCATTTTATGTAATAACTGTAATGTGACGTAAATATGACGTAATTTCTCCTATTTAATACTTCTAACGCATGTTAATAAATTTATTATTTTACAAATTCCTTTCTCTCTTAAAATTCACGTGTAATTATAGTTTTTATGACTTAATTTTTAATAAGTTCCTGCTTTTTGCACATAATTATTTAATTCTAATCCCAAATGGTTTTTTTCTGTTTATAATAGTCACGTGTAAATAAATTTTTAATTTATTTACACGTATAAATATTTTTTTTTTTTGAAGCAAACATTATTGCTTCCTCTGTTTATACAGTTGGCAACAGTTTAAATTAATATCACTTTCTAAAATCTGTAAAAAATATCTCTAGAAATGCTGAAAATTTGAATTTAAAATAGAAATAAAACCTCAAAAAATGAGTCAAAATAAAAAAATTAATGCAATCTGCACTCCGGCAAATTCTAACGCATAAAATGATCTAAAAATGATTACACTGCCATGTACAGTTTTTGCTGCTATAAAACTTTTTTAGTGGAACGATTTTGCCCAACTTTAGCATTAAATATCTCTTAAAATAATTCTTCGATTTGAAAACTGTCTGCTTCAGCGTGTTTATCAAACATTTCTGTATAAAACCACCGATTTTTATATTTTTGTATGCATTATTTTTCTTAATATTAACGAAGAAAGACCTCCAGTCACAGAAAATTCAAAACCGGCGGCGGCGGCGGCGGTGACAGCGGTAGTTACTTTTTTTTAGAATAGAGAGATATTTTCAACTATATTTATTAGGATAGCTCAAATAATATTTCATTTCTAATATAATTATTTTCACGTGAATAGTAAAAGGAGAAAGGAAAGTTTAGTGAAAATTACGTCAGACTAAAAACGATACATTTAAAGTGTCATTAAAAAAAAACTTTCTTTTCGCTTTGCTAAAAAATACCGGGAGGTAAAGACTCTGTTTATTTAATTCATTTTATATTAGCTTATTTTGAAATGTCAACAGATTTTATTTAATCAAAGACGGAAACAGCCATTGTATCATTTAACAGTCGCTGAGATGGCTTTAAAATTCCCCAATCAAAGAGAAATGAATAGAAACCCGTTTAGAGGGAGATCGCCACTGTTTTTAAACTTATAATTCAATCTTCCGAAATATTTTTTAAGCCGATCAAATTAGCGTGCTTTTAGAGTCTGCGGTGTCTGAACGGGGGTTGACGAGCGTAGCTCGTAGGGGGCAGCGACCCCTAGTTTATGTATAAAAATGTAAATATGTAAGTAATATGTCGATAAAAATAATGCTAAAAGTCCGAAAGTTATATATATTTTTTCTTTTCACAGAAAAAATATTATAAAAATCACGTTCATTTTACGTCAAAGAAGCAGATCTCAACTTAAATATCCGAGGTATTTATAAGAGGAGAAATTATTAAAAAATGAATACATTTATAAATAGTCTTTTTATACATTGTATACTTCAATAAAAAGTACCAGGCGTTAGCAATAGCATGTACAGGTGTCCCATAAATAGCGCCCAAACTCTGCACAGATTACATAAAAAATGTCCAATTGAACTGTACCTTTACGATCCATAAGGAAAGGGTATGTTTACAAACAAACACTTCCATCAACCAATCTACCAACTACATTTTTGTCGTTACGATTATTGTAGGAATCGTCTTGGCGACGTAGGCCAATCATGTCAGACACCTGTTGAAGGTAGACCAATCAAATTTCCCTAGCTCATGTGTACAGGTAGGAGTCATAAAGAACGGACAGGTTTTACTTGCTAATCCACAGTAATTCGACCAACAGTGACGTCAGATGCCCTTTCCTTATAGTTTACGAGAAAATTACGAAAAACAAAGTATAAGGTCATAGACGGTGCTAGGAAAAAACACCGTATTGGACACATCAACAGCGGTATTTGCATGTCTTTCCAGACGATAACGTTCAAAACGTTCGCTGCGCACATGCATGCGCGCGCCGTGGAATGACGTTAAGCCGCCGTTGAACTCGCATTTAAAAGACTGTATCTTGCACCCACTGGTATTCTTCGCGTGGTTATCCTGTAGTATTAAGTTCGTAAATATTGCGACATGTATTTGATGGACGGCCAATGTAATGGCCTTTATAATTTGATATACTGCTATTGATGTGTCAAATGAAGTGTTTTTTCTTGCATCGGCTGTGACGTCATACTTTGTTTTTCATGTTTTCTCGTAAACTATGGATCGTACGGGTAGAGTTCGTTGGGCATTTTTTATGTATTTCCAAAACAGAAACTGGCTGTGCAGAGTTAGTGAGCTATTTATGGGACACCCTGTATATGGGTTACAGTACCCTATATTTTTATTTATCTGCTACTTCTACTATTTCCAAATACTGCCTTCATGTTAGATTTTTTTCAACATGTGTAATATATAGCCACGGAGAGGATAATATTTTGAGAACAGTGGTGTTCAATATATAAAAATAAAGGCATTTTAACTCTTTTATATAATACTAGGGGATCGTACCCGGGCTTCCCGGGTCACAGAATATAGGTGAAAACCATTTTTTTTTTATTGAAAAGTAATATTTTTTTTACATGCAATATATTTTTTAGATTGTCCACTAAAAATAAAAAAGCATTTTTTATGTGAAAAATATGAATTTTACAATCAAATAAACTTTTGAAATTTATCAAAAGTCATATTTTTTCGTATTAGCGTTTTCATCTTCGTACATGCTAAGAGTTATTAGCCCAAGATTTTGCTGCTTACGGCATTATGTTATTTTCTGATAATTTCAGAGCTTTAAGCGCATGATTCAATTACATGTCTGTTAAATTTGTGTTTTATTTATATTATTTTATTTATTTAATTATAGAGGACGTTTTATTTTTGTTTACGGAATATTAGTTGTAAGAAAATGATGAAATCTTTATGTTGTTTTAAGGGCAAACGGATTAATCTTCCTTAATCGAGTTCCACGCGATAGAGATAAATTTAAAAACTAACCTGTCATACCCGCAATCATACGCTTTTTAAAAAATTGGTATTTTAATTTGATAATTTTAAAATCATTTTAACTCAAAACGTGAAGTCACAATTGACAGCAAAATCTTTGCATGTGAACAATCGCACTCTTAACTCGAGATTCTAATCTCAGTACCGGAGAGTAAAAATTTCCGTAATTTATGTTTTTTTTTTTTTTTTTTTTTTTTTTTTTTGACGCATTTGTGTTAAAAAGTTTAGTTCTATCTATGAAAATCATCGTTTTCTTTTAAATATGACGTCATTTTCA
Source organism: Maratus speciosus (assembly GCA_963932465.1). NCBI lineage: Eukaryota > Metazoa > Arthropoda > Arachnida > Araneae > Salticidae > Maratus > Maratus speciosus. The sequence continues at coordinate 91,327,478 of OZ010799.1, forward strand.
CTTACTTAAGCATTTCACCTAGCGTCTGAAACTTGGTACACATACAGAAGGAAACAAAATGCGGAAACTTTATGAGGAAAATGCGTGTATTCAAAAGCAGTACATAATTTTCCGTTCAAAATAGTATGTCCCTAATGGGATTTTGCGCCATTAAACCCTATACAACAATTTTTATCAACAATTTTGAATTTTTATCAGATAATCACATGCATAAATATAAATAAACCTCATTATTTCTCTCTTCGCTGCAATAATGAAAGCTATCTTATTACCATCTTTTTGAAGAAGTTTCCTAGAATACTTTTAAAATTAAAATATAATAACGGGATATTAAAAAAAAACAGGTAGTGTAGGCATATCTACAAATGAGCAGCTTTCAGTAAAAAAAAAATAATAATAATGAGTAAATTTGGTTCAGCAGAAAGCTCAGCGCAGATGACTAATAAACATTCTTGTGTTTTAAATATATAGATTATACAAAATTATGAAAAAATAGATTAAGCAAATTATGTTATTTTGATAAAATTACAGTAACATGTCTTAAAAAATAGCAGTAAAATTTTATTAAGAGATAGAATTTTGGACAAAAACTTCGGGAACTTGATATTACTTTAAACCTCGAATTATTGCCTCGAAATATCTTCGTTGATTGCTTGTCTAACTCGGCGAAGCGAATTCATCCAAGAGAGAATCATCAAGTTCTGCAATATAAATCGCTATTTTTCGGACAAAGAGCATGCTCACTCTATGTTACTGCTCTTCCATAAAGACACTCTAAATGTTTGTAAAACACTGCGTTTTATCGGTGTGTGATTTCGATTACGTTATTTTTAAAGATATAAGCATTTTCACCTGTGAAGAATTTCAAAGCAGCTGGGGTGAAAATGACGCACTTCTACAAAACAAATTTCAGTTTTAAGAATTAAAATGCACGCTTTTTTTATAAAATGATGTCAACTGCATCCGCTAAAGCATCCCACTTTTACGATCCCATCTTAAACGACATCTATAGAACGGTATGCAAATGCCATCATTATCGCGGAATAATTACTGAAACCCAGCAGAAAGCAATGATGTCATTTAAGAAGCTCAGAAAAACAATGTCGGGTATCTAATGATTTATATATGTCTTCATTTTTTTTTGTTTATGTTGCTCCATGTTTTATCAGAAGTCATTCATTTATATTTCTAAAAAAATTCGGAAAATATAATTACACACGGATTAATAAAACTGCATTCTTTCAAATTTTTGATACGAATTAAGTAAATGCGTAGAAAATAAGTTGCACAAATATTCTTTAAAATACATTTTTGGAAAGAAAAAGTGTTGAATAGTTTATAAAGCTAAATTGCAATAAACTAAAAATCATTTAATTGATAAATAAAGCCCAAACTCACCGAGTTTTATAACAAACGATATTCTGTACATAGCACTATTTAATTTCAATTTTTTTTTTTTTTTTAGTTTTTATGAAAAAATAGCAACAAAAAGATACAGCAATCTACTATTTTCCTTTTTTCCCCCTTTACTTTCAACAGAAATGGAGTACTTCAGTTGCCACAATTACAAAAAAGTAATAAAAACTAAAAAAAAATTAATATCTTAAAATTAAATGGAGGTACAGCTTTCAAACAAATTGCATTTAAAAGAGCATTTTTTTCCTTATACGAAATTTAAAACGTGCGATGTTTAGAAGTTTAAAAATTTGCAGTAGAGAAAATTGCAAAAGAAAATTTTATTTCAAATTTCAAAGTGTTGCCATTCGCAAAATGACGTATGCGTTACTCACAGATCAGTTTGTCCTTTATAATATAGACTAGTGCTCTCGATGGGATACGTATATCAGTTATACTTTTAAACAATATACGTATATACAGGGTTATATCCAGCGAATAAGACCTGATTTCAAAATTAAGTATCTCAAAAACAAAGATCAATAGAATTATGCCGTAAACGTATGTTTATTAGCTAAGCTGTAAAAATGTTATACAGAAGTTTCAAAATTCAGTTGCAAAAACCGTTAACAGACGCTGTAATCGCAATACTTGTAAACTGTAAACTTCGAAGTCCAGAGCACTAACGTATCCTTCCTAGATGGCTCCCTATGGAAGAACGAATATTGGGAAAGTCCACTTTTTCATTGGGGTGATGTGCAGAAATGGAGACATCTGGTCACAGAATTATTGCATCAGATTTAATTTTAGAAAATTTCAATTAATAGAATTTTCAATAAAAAGTTTAGAAATAATTATATAAGAACTTATTAAAATATATTATTAAATTCAATTTTTAATGCCATATAATTATTTAAATCAAAATGCATATATTTCGAAAAATAATATTGTACTTTTTTATTTATTTTTTATATTTTTAAATCACGGCATAATACTTTGGTTTTAGCACAACACATATATTTCTTTTCTCTGTAAAGAAAGTTTTAGAGATAGAAATTATGCATTAAATTATTTCTTTTTTAAAAGGAATTGATGATAAGTCATATCATCAACGTCAAAGCAAAAGTATTTTTGATGCTGCATTCCTTTTCAACTCTTCTCATCCTATCGCTAGAAACTGCACCATGTTTCTGTGCTCAATGATAAAATAAAAATGAAAACCAGATTTTAAAATTAAAATTTTTTTTAACTTAATTAAGTTTTAAAAAATAGAAACTTTGTATTTTTCCATTCAAACTATTCTCTATAATTAAAAAAAATATGATTTATGAATCATTATTATAAATCCTCAATGATTTTTTAAAAAGGTGTTTCTTTTAGCTTAATTAAATTTTAAAACAAAAAACTTTGGATTTTTTTATTCAAGCTTTTTTCACAGTTTAAATAAATATTAAAAAGTAAAGATTTCCATTTTTTCCAAATCCTCCTCTACTTGGATTCGATTCCACGATCTACCAATTAGGAGAGAAAAGACATACCACAGAGATACTGGTATCAGGACCGAAGTAGCTTTTAACAAAATTTGAAACAAATCTGAATTCTGTCAACACATAGCTCCGCTTCTGCACATTACCCAAATAAAATATTTTAATAATTTCTTATATAATGATTGCTAAAATTTTTATTGAAAATTCTATTAATTGAAATTCTCTAAAATTGAAGCTGATGCAATAATTCTGTGACCCCATGTCTCCACTTCTGTACATCACTCCAACGAAAAAGTGGTCTTTCCCAATTTTCGTTCTTCCATAGGAAGCCATCTAGGAATGAGACGCTAGTGCTCCGGGCTTCAAAACACAATTTATTGGCAATGCGATTACATCGCCATCTGTTAGTGGTTTTTGAAACTAATTTTTGAAACTTCTGTATAACATTTTTACAGCTTAGCTAATAAACAAACAGTTTACCGCATAACTCTATTGACCTTTGTTTTAAAGATATTTAATTTTGAAATCATGGTCGCTGGACACCCTGTACGTATAATACGTTTCTAAGAAATACGAATGCCTTAAAATATACGTTTAAACGTATCCGGATACGTATAAGGGTACATTGGTTAAGCATATATTTAAGTATACGTACATTTAAAGTATACGTATATTTCAAGTATCGTATTTACTTTTAATAACAATGGACCTCATCAGTCTTACGTCACTGAATGGAGAATAAGCTGGAAATATGTTAGTGTTTTTATTTCAAAACCGAAAGTTATTACCGTGAATTTCAAAAAGTACTTCGCAAATTTTTACTTTGAATTCACTTAGATTTTTAGTTCATCTCATGGTATTGAGATTAGACACCCCGTTACTTTTATATTTTGTGTATATAATGTATACAAATTGTATCGGTTGTAAGAAACTACCAAAATTAAACACTTTTTGAGTAAAGAATGAGAGTATAAATGTTTTAGATTTATTGTAAATCCTTGTTAAGTATGTTTTTTTTTTCTTTTTAATCTTTCAAAAATTCTTTACTCGTCTGTGTTACACTCAAAATTGCATCCGGGCGCAAATGTTATTCTTTCCATGGAGCTAATGTTTTCTACGCTATTAATGTATAATGAAAATCAATTTTTATTTTTAATCGTGATACTCATGGTATTTTCTATACAAAATGTTAGGGCATTACGTTTAAGGTTTGTTAATATTGACAAATATCCTGTTTTGTATAAAGTACTTATAAATTTCGATTACTTATAAACCGGCAAATAATCGACTTGCAGGTTTTAGAATGCAATTACACATGCTTAAAGTGACTTGCCTTCTGTTTTCTTTTTAGAATAAAACATATTTTCAAAATATTTTAAATTTAGAAAACAATATTTTTAAATACAATAAAAGTACGATTACAAAACTTCCTAGGAGTCGTATTGATCAATGTCACTATAAAACATAAGGTAAAATTAAATCTGTTCTGTGGTCACATGAAAAATAATGTTTCGCGCGAAGGGTCAATGCCACAAATCAAAAGAAGCTAGGTGCTGTGCTACAGATCTGCGAAAGGTAGCTTTACAGCTACCCACTTTCAATAGTAAAATATTTCATAATTAATAACTTAGTTTTTAGGGAAAACAACCAAAATCAAAACTAATGAAAAGTATTCATATTTTTTTTAAGTACCTTTGCACAACAACTAGAAGGTAGGTAAGCCCCAGGCAATCGTGGTTCTTTCAACAATGAATCTCAAAGGCCCTGGTAAACCGCGAGAATGCTGGGCTCTAGAGGATATTTCTCAGTGTCTAAAATCTCAACGTAAGATAAGCATCTATTTTCATGCCTTGAACGAAAAACGTTTGGATGTTTATACGTTTAACCGCTTGGTTAAGATCCGTATATACGATGTACCGTAAATGCTGTTTTGAATAATACGTATAACCGCCGTAGCCATATTATACGTATTTGAATCCGTATCCTCGTATAATACGTATTATACGTATACTCGTATAAACGTTTAATAGGGAGCACTATATAATACATTAAGGAAAATTATAAAATAATTTATGATGATGGAGTAATAAATCATTAAAACTATTTTTTAACTATATGTAGTTTTGCTAGAGCTACTTGTAAACTTTAAATAATTGCTAAATATTAAAACAATACATGTAAAAACATATTCTAAAATTATAAAAATTTGTTAAGTAGGTAATTTAATTCATAATTGTGTGATTTTAATGAATACGCATCAGAAACTAATTTAAGTTACGATTGCTAACAAAAGCGAGTTGACTTCTCAACAAAAAAATTTTTTTTTTTTTTTTTGAAATCTTGGTTCTCTGAAAAATTTCATATAACGATATTTAAATTCCATAAATTTTTGAGCACTTTTGTAACATCGGCTAATAATAGTTAATTATTATCGCTGCAATTCAAATATTAAGAAAATTAAACAAAACCAAGCTATGAAATCAAGGCGAGATTTTCTTAATTTCGCTTGAGATCGATGTGATGGAAACAAAGAATGGAGGGGAGAGTGTTTCTTTTATTTTATGCCTCTTTTAAGTTATTTTGTTACTGTACAGTGTTTACCGGCAATTAACGGAGCTATTTGTTTAATTTAGGTTGTTATTATCAAACATTGCAAGGTAGGTGGATTACACTGAAGTACAAAAAAATTGCACAAACTAATTTAAGGGTGTATTAAATTTGTTTAGTATCATAAAAGTAATTACTGTACAACTTAGCTCATAAAATAAATAAATAAATATTTTTCGCATATTTGTTACAAAGTATAAAATACGTAAAGCTTTTCATTACTGAACATTACTGAACAGTACTAAACATAATTAATAACTTTTTTTAATTTCAACATCAGCATAGAATATTAGAACATTAAACATTAATAAAATCACAGCGTAGAAATTTAAATACAGTGCATTTACCGGGGGTCCCAAAAATGACTGATGAATTTTAAAATTCAATAAATTCCAAACGGTGACAGATATTAAAACAATTCTTGCAGGAGGGTTATGTATGATGTCAGGAGTTTTTGTACTGTGATTCATGATTTTAGTTGAAATTTCAAACAATAGATGGCGCTGAGAGCAATGGGCGCTCAGTCCAGTTCCGATTTTTGGTACTTCGGAATCCATTCAATACATTTTAATCTCACTTTTTCGCATGGAAGAAGAAAGAGGCCGAAAAACCGAACCTGGATTTAGCGGTTATTGCCTGCAGCACCATCTATCCATGCTATGTGTAACTAAAACTGAGAATCGCAGCATAAAAACTGCTGACATCTTACATAACACTCCTGCAAGAATTTTTTTTAATATCTATCACCGTTTGCAAGTTATTGGATTTTAAAATCCATCAGTCCTTTTTGGGACACCCGGTATAAACTTTACGATTATATATTTGTTGGCAAAAGTAAATTTATAACTATGCTGCCTCTAGTGCACAGTACTTGCGTGCTCAAATTTAGATAAAAGAAGAATGGTTAATATATTTTTATATTCTGGCCAGTATTTTAAATTATCATTAAGATAAATATTGTATATAATATTTAAAATATAGGTAAGTTAAAGTTCTTACCTTTTCATTTCACTTCAGTAATTTCCCCATTCTATGGACGAACGAATATCCGCATTAATTTGAATTAACTCGTTTATGTGTTTAGCACATCTGCATTCTGCTAAAAAAATAATTTTCTGTTAATTAAACTTCTGTATAAGGAAGTAAAGCGATGTGTATTTATATTATATATATTAAATATTAAATGCTAAATAATATTAAGTATTTAAATAATAACAAGTTACACTGCACTTTTAGCAGCTGTTTATTTTTACACATTTTTTCTAGATTAAACAGAGAGCATAATAATATAAATAAGTCAGTACAGTTTTTTAGTTCTGTTCAGTAATCACGTGATGTTGGTTCCATGACTTCTGGGCGAAAAAAGTCTTTTGTGATTTATTACTAATTATCGCTTACGTTCGCAAAACCATAATTGCATTTTGGCGTTGCAATACTTGATGATTGTGTGTTTATTTGATTTATATTCTGATTTTATTCGTTTGAGGTTATACAAATGTTATTGTAAGAAATGATTAATGTCACAACTAACTGTTCGTGTGATTTATTTATCATCTGAGAGTGGTTATATTTTCAACAACCTTCCTTAACCAGCTCAGATGGATAATGTAGCAGTAGCATGGATTTTCTGTGTTTCATCAGTTGAGGTTTGAGTAACGGTTTTGTAAGAGAATCAGCAATCATAACTTGCACCAGACAGTATCTGAGTTCTAATATCCCATCTTCCTTTAGTTGCTTTATGGCATGATAACTCAAATCTATGTGTTTTGTGCGTTTGGATAATTTCTCGTTCTAAACCATTTTTATGTAGCTCTGGTTATCTTCGTAGAGAACTATAGGTCTTTTCTGGTGTAAGTCCAAGTCAGTTCGCAGTTTAATCAACCAGGTAATTTACTGACCTGTACTAGCAGCTGAAACGAATTCTGCTTCTGCAGAGGAGAAAGCAATGCAATTTTGCTTCTTTGTATACCACTGCATGGGACTTTTTCCCAGCATACATATGTTGCCAGTAGTAGATCTCCTTGTTTTGGTGTCACCTTCCCAATCTGCGTCGGCGAATCCGATAAGTGTCGGTTCGTATTCTGTATTTTTTGTTAAGTTCAAGTCTTTTGTACACTTTAAGTAACTGATCACCCGTTTTACGGCATTCCAATCTTTTTCACGAGGGGTTTTGAACCTTCTACTCAATATGTTTACTGCGGCCGATTTGTCAGGATTGTAGTGTTTGTTATGTAAAGTAGTGATTCGACCGCTTGTCGAAACTTGGTATTAATCGGTTATAAGTTTTCTTCGTTTTCTAATGTGTAAAAGCCAGGACATCCTGTACTATACACTGATGGCTCAAAGATGAAACGGGAGTCGGCGCTCCCTTTGTGGTATTCATGTCAGACGTAATTTTACTATAAAAGATAATTAAATTGCAATCTTTTAATACTGTGTATCAGGCAGAACTTACAGCCATTGATTTAGCTATAGAATGGTGTAGAGATTCTACTTATAGTACATTTCATATATTAATATTTGGAAATTTTTCCAGAGAGAAACATTCGCCTTGAATACAATGTTTCAAATGAAAATCAAATTTCAAATTATTTTTGCTTAAAAGGCGCAAAGACCAACTTAGTGAAAAATATTCCATGCCGGGAATCGAACCCGGGTCATCAGTATAGCGCACTGACGTTCTACCGCTCTTCTCCATCTTGTGCTGCGTTTGTAGCCTTGCCAACTTGTAATAGTGAGAAGTTCCAGGCTGGGTATCGTTCCATGTGGTTTAGCGGTAGAACGTCAGTGCGCTATACTGATGACCCTGGTTCGATTCCCGGCATGGAATATTTTTCACTAAGTTGGTCTTTGCGCCTTTTAAGCAAAAATAATTTGAAATTTGATTTTCATTTGAAACATTGTATTCAAGGCGAATGTTTCTCTCTGGAAAAATTTCCAAATATTAATATAGATTCATCGATGCTGGATTTAATTAAGTGTCTGTGTTTGCCCCATGTTGGTGGCTCACGGAATTTTCCATCTTGTGCTGCGTTTGTAGCCTTGCCAACTTGTAATAGTGAGAAGTTCCAGGCTGGGTATCGTTCCATGTGGTTTAGCGGTAGAACGTCAGTGCGCTATACTGATGACCCGGGTTCGATTCCCGGCATGGAATATTTTTCACTAAGTTGGTCTTTGTGCCTTTTAAGCAAAAATAATTTGAAATTTGATTTTCATTTGAAACATTGTATTCAAGGCGAATGTTTCTCTCTGGAAAAATTTCCAAATATTAATATAGATTCATCGATGCTGGATTTAATTAAGTGTCTGTGTTTGCCCCATGTTGGTGGCTCACGGAATTTTCCATCTTGTGCTGCGTTTGTAGCCTTGCCAACTTGTAATAGTGAGAAGTTCCAGGCTGGGTATCGTTCCATGTGGTTTAGCGGTAGAACGTCAGTGCGCTATACTGATGACCCGGGTTCGATTCCCGGCATGGAATATTTTTCACTAAGTTGGTCTTTGCGCCTTTTAAGCAAAAATAATTTGAAATTTGATTTTCATTTGAAACATTGTATTCAAGGCGAATGTTTCTCTCTGGAAAAATTTCCAAATATTAATATAGATTCATCGATGCTGGATTTAATTAAGTGTCTGTGTTTGCCCCATGTTGGTGGCTCACGGAATTTTCCATCTTGTGCTGCGTTTGTAGCCTTGCCAACTTGTAATAGTGAGAAGTTCCAGGCTGGGTATCGTTCCATGTGGTTTAGCGGTAGAACGTCAGTGCGCTATACTGATGACCCGGGTTCGATTCCCGGCATGGAATATTTTTCACTAAGTTGGTCTTTGTGCCTTTTAAGCAAAAATAATTTGAAATTTGATTTTCATTTGAAACATTGTATTCAAGGCGAATGTTTCTCTCTGGAAAAATTTCCAAATATTAATATAGATTCATCGATGCTGGATTTAATTAAGTGTCTGTGTTTGCCCCATGTTGGTGGCTCACGGAATTTTCCATCTTGTGCTGCGTTTGTAGCCTTGCCAACTTGTAATAGTGAGAAGTTCCAGGCTGGGTATCGTTCCATGTGGTTTAGCGGTAGAACGTCAGTGCGCTATACTGATGACCCGGGTTCGATTCCCGGCATGGAATATTTTTCACTAAGTTGGTCTTTGCGCCTTTTAAGCAAAAATAATTTGAAGTTTGATTTTCATTTGAAACAAGTACATTTCATATTTATACAGATAGTCTATCCTCAGTCACGGCACTTAGAAATCTTTTCCCGAGTGATGAAATTTTGTACAATATATATACAAACTTGCGTTTGTTGAAGAACAAAATCATCAACATTGGCAGGATTAAATCACATGTAGGCTTCAGAGGCAATAGCATGCCGATTCTCTAACTAAATCTGTTATCGAATTGGAATTTATGAAGTTGAGATAACTGCACCAATTCCTATCTCCTTCGTAAAACATTGTTAAATTGTGACAGAATGATTGAACATATAGTGATAAAGGCAGACACACATTTGGTATAATCAAAACAGTTGACTCCTCATTTCTTTGCTACTCTCGAGTCATTGCATATTTTATCACGTCTCATGGGGCTTTTCCCAGTCATCTGTTTAAGTTGCGTAAGCGCCAGAACGATAAGTGCTTGCGTGGTACACTGTTAAAAATTTGCAGCATTCTGGCAGGTCATTTGACCGTTTTTTCCGAAAACGGTTACTCAACCGTAATTTTCACACTATTTTGACCATATTATTGGCCATTTTATGGTCAGAATATAGTTAAATTATGGTTATGAAACCGTTTTTCCAAAAAACGGTCGAATGACCTGCCAGAATGCTGCAAAATTTTTAACAGTGTAGCATCGGTGATCCAAAACATTACCTTTTCGGACGTTGACCACTTATGCCCGTCTCATTTGATTTTATTCGGAATCGCACATTGAGCTGGAATATGAAAAATATGTTAATGTCAATATCAAATTATAATAAACTTAGACAAATATATAATGAACTTAACAAACATTTCTTTTTTATAAAATACCAGTTCTGATTTTGACTTTGGTTTTGGGGCATGTTTTTGTTTTTTTTGTTTGTTTTTTTTTACATTGATGACTTTTGTGTGACATTTATTAATTTGCCAGATCAGGACTTTCTATGTCTGCTAGTATTTTGTATGCCAACTTTAAGATTATTTTTTTAACGTGTTTCTTCTCCGTTACAGCATGTATAACTGTGTACATAACTCTATACATTGTATACAATTCTTTTTCATACAATCATATGTCAAACCTGTAAATGACTGAACTATTATTTTAACACAGTCAAGCTGACTGGTAAAGTTATCATACGAATTGAATATTTCCAACTGAGCGAAAAAATGCCCAGGCCGGGAATCGAACCCAGATCCTTGGCTTACAAGGGCAATGCTTTTCCATTTAAGCTAACTGGGCCGACAACCAGCCAGCATATTTCGCTCAGATAACCTTATTGGTAGGAACATCTGGTCTGTCATGTAGACAGCTCAACAGAATAAACCGCAGGTTAAGGACCTCCATATTAACGATGGATCACCAACGATGGAGTTCATCTACGTATCCATCGTTAATATGGAGGTCCTTAACCTGCGGTTTATTCTGTTGAGCTGTCTACATGACAGACCAGATGTTCCTACCAATAAGGTTATCTGAGCGAAATATGCTGGCTGGTTGTCGGCCCAGTTAGCTTAAATGGAAAAGCATTGGCCTTGTAAGCCAAGGATCTGGGTTCGATTCCCGGCCTGGGCATTTTTTCGCTCAGTTGGAAATATTCAATTCGTACTGTAAATGACTATAATTATTGTAATTTTTTTTAAATTGTTGTTATTAAACGCCGTTGGTGTTTAGGGGCTGCTCCCTTGCAAGTTTACATTTAGCAGAGGGGATTTTTCTGTCGTGGGTTTTCTGCCTTTGCCATTTTTGTTTGGCTCCCCAGTAGAGTATTGCTGTTCCTTGTAAAAGCCAGGATCCATTGGAGTGCCTGCCGGTTTTGCATATTCTAGATTAAATTTTCTTACGAGTTCTTTTATTTTTAATATATGATTCAGTGTGTACCTTTTATATTTCCATTCCTAAATTGTGTGCTACGTTTCCAAGGTGTTTTAGTTCGCACTTTAATTCTTTTATTATGGTTTCAATCGTTTGATTGTCTTCAGCGATTAAGATGTCGTGAACATAGTCGATTAAGTAAGTAGAATTTTTGTTTTCTTTTCGTGTGTATAAGCAAGAATCTGCCGTACTTTGCGTAAAGTTTAGTTTTTTTAGTGAGTTTTCAATTTTTTGGTGCCATGTTCTGGCTGCCTGCTTGAACCCGCAGAGTGATTTCTTAAGTTTACAGACTTTATTTTCTGAATTTTTCTCTATGTAGCCTTCCGGCTGTTTCATGCAGACTTCTTCTTCTAGCTCGCTATAGAGAAAAGCTGTATCTATATCTATGTATCTAACATTTAGTTCGTGATATGCGGCTGCTGCCAAAAAGAGCTCGAACCGTTGTTTGTGATACTACGGGGGCTAAAGTCTCATCCTAATTTTCACCATATTTTTTATTGTAGCCTTTGGCTGCCAGAAGTGCTTTATACTTTCGAATGTTCCCGTAACTGTCTACTTTCTTTTTAAATGTAAACTTGCAACCTCCAACTTTTTGTTTGGTGGAGGTTCTACTCACTTCCATGTTTTATTTTTTTAGCGAATTGATTTTCGCTTGTGTGGCTTTAAGCCGATTTTCTTTTTCTTTGAGATTATTAATTTCTTGTATGCCTTCCAACTAGTAGGTTCCATCATATCATTACTCTTTACAAAACATAAGTATCTGTTATGTGGTACTCCCCTGTTTGATCTCTGAGATCTTCTGTGTTCAATGGTAGGTTGTTTGAACGCGGTTGGTTCTTCGACCGATATATTTATCCCTGTTGCAATGTAGTTTTTGTCATCATGTGAGTTTTCTACCTGTTTACTTTTTTTTCAGTTAATTTTGCTATTTTATGTAAATTTTACTGTTCTCCCAATTACTAATACATCGTTCTCTTTTGTGTATACGCGATACCCTCTTGCGTTGTTGTAGTATTCTACGAAAATATCATTCCTGCGCTCTAGTATCCAATTTTCCTCGATGTTGTTTCTTCACGTATACATAAGCTTTGAACCAGAATGTTTGCAAATAGTGTAAATTGGAATTGCGTTTAAACCAAAACTCGAATAGGGTTTTATTTGTTGATCTTGTTGGCAAGTGATTTTGTAAATTGCTCGCGATGTTAATTCCTCCTCCCCAAAATCTTTCTGGTAAATCGGCTTCTCGGAGTACACTTCTAATCATGCCTAATAGTGATCTATTTTTTCTTTCCGCGACGCCAATGTGGCACTCTTTCCCGTTGTCGGATCTTATTGCTTTCAGATATTTACCGAGCTGGTTTCATACCATCGCTACATAGTCAATTAATATATCGTGTACCTCATCTTCATGTTTTAATAAATATGTTACAGTAAATTTAGAGTAACAGCCAATGAAAGTTGGAAATATTGTACCACAGATTTTGAGAATTCCTATTGCTGTGAACACGTCCGTGTGCACTAGATCGAGTACTCTGCCTGTTTTTGTTTTTATATGATCTTTTGGGATAGGAAGCATCGCTTGTTTTTGCTTGTATACATGCTTCGCATATTGTTCCGTGGTTTCAAATATTTAGTTTCATGCCATAGGCTAAGTCGTCTTTAATAATTTTCTTTATGGAATTATAATTTCCGTGACCTAGGCGTTTGTGCCAAAGTTCCAGGCAATCTTTATTTTTGCATTCGTGCGCAATGTTTACCATATTAGAGTCTATAAGTCAACCTTGTATAGGTTAGTTTTCAATTTTGCCTCCAATTAGATTATCCCGTTTCGGGATTGAAATTAAATAAGCTTCTAGCTCTGGTGCGTATAATACTTTATTCAATGTAATTTTATTTACGCCTCCATCGGATGTTTTTGTCGTGAATGACGTTACTCTGGTTCCGTGTGAATTTAGTGTTTTAATTTTGGCAATGATAACTGTTGTTTTTCGGTGTCGTTTAATTAAGTAAACTCATATTTATTGTTTAAAATATGTGTGGATGTACCAGAATCGATATTCCAGGTTTGTTTTCCTGTTTTGTATATTACAAAGGCTGCGTCACTGCGTCGATCTGGTTTAATTTGTTTTCTATAATTTGGTTTTCCTTCTGATTCACGGTCAGCCTCTTTGGTTATTTAGTTACTGATAACAAACGATGATGAGTAATATTTTTTTTGTATGTTTGTTGCTGTTTTTGTTTATTTGGTTGAGTGCGTCGATTTTTCAGATGCCAACACTCTCTGAATGTGTGATTCTTCATTTTGCAGTATGTGGATTGTTTTTAATTTTTGTTATTATCATTTAGGAATCTTTTATGCAATTTAAACGCTTTTGCGGGATTCTCATCCTGATCCGCATTTTCTAATCTTTTCGTGTATTCATCGGTAAGTTTTCCTTTTATAAATTCAAAAGTCAGCTCATTTTCTGAACGGGTCTCGAGGGCCGTAATCAAAGTATTATAACTCGGGGGTAGTGAACACAACAATAAAGCTGAAAGGTGTGAGTCGCTAATTGTTTCCCCGATTGCTGACAATTTATCGATTAACTCTAAAATATACGTTATGTGTTTAATTAATTTTTCTGGAAACTTGGCCCCATAAAGTTTTCTTAGCAAATATAATTTAGATAAATTAGACCTTAGATGTATAGTTTTAAGCGCGTTCCAGGTCTCTCTGTCCGTATTAAGCCCTATTACATGTACTATTTGTGAATAATCTATTGCTAAATTTATTATAGCTCTAGCCTTTCGACCTTTTTCATGCCAATCTGTTGTGATCGGAGTAGGTAAATCATCGGTAATTACCTCAAAGAGTTCTTGCTTTACTAACAACATAGCCTTACTACAAGTTACTTGTTCTATAGAATGATGTGTATAGCATTTGTTGTGCATTTACGAGAACACACAAAGGATTCGGATACAGTGCTGTATCGGATGTAATGTCTATTAGTGAAAATTGCTGGAAATGCAATTTCATTTATGGTATGAATTCCTTTACATAACGATCTACTGGAAAACTGTTCCTATTTTAGTTCTATTACACTATTTCCAATATAATTAAATTGGTCTGCATTACTTAGACTTACTACAAAATAATTGTTGTATAACATGATGTGCATAGATAGCATTTGTTGTACATTTACGTGAATGCACAAAAAATTTAGATACAGTACTATATCGGAAGTAATATTTATTAGTGAAAATTGCTGGAAATGCGATTTTATTCATGGTATGAAATCCTTTACATAATGATCGATGGGAAAATTGTTCGTATTTTAGTTCTATTACACTATTTCAAATATAATTAAATTGATTTGCATTCATTCGCTTTACTACAAGATACTTGTTATATAACATGATATTTGTGTATATTTACAAGGACACACAAAAGACTGTGATTGGACTACATTTCTGGTCATGGAAGGTAATTGATGATATCAATATTATGCCTTTTCTAAAATGTTTAGTCAGATTTTATTTTTTTTACGTTATTATTGCGGTGCATTTTAATGATGTTACGTTGATTGAAATTAAATGAAATTAATTTTTATCACTGATATTTACAAAACGCGTTTTTTGTAGATTATAAAGTGCATAACATTTAGTTAACTTAGCAAAAAATTCGGTTACTGTATGGGTTATGATTGATAATTGTTGGAAATCCGTTTTCAACTGTGATATGTAGTTTTTAATTTAACTATTTTTAGTTAACACTTTATCTACTGCATTATAATCTAGTACAATTTTTTCATGCATTTTTTTCAGTTACTACAATGAAAATTAAAGGACATACATAAAAAAAAATACTCACCCGTGAGAAATTTAATTCATTAGAGGTAATTAATTAAAGTGGTACTTTAAAGTACGTTGAGTACACTATGGCTAAAATATTCTAGTAACAGAAAACCCACATGATATTTCAAATAAAACTTAAACTCTTAAAAATGCTAAATAATAAGAAGACACTCGCAAGTTAACAATAAAAAAAATATTAAATTGCCATAGTTTCATCTTACACATGAAAAATGAGTAAAAATTCAAATTTGATGGCATTAAAAAAACAATGTTTTTTAGGTTTCGATTTTGTTAGCAATCCTTTAGCATTAGTTATACCTAGTTTACTGTAGTTTAGTTTATTCCCTATGTTATTAGTTTAG
Source organism: Maratus speciosus (assembly GCA_963932465.1). Lineage (NCBI taxonomy): Eukaryota > Metazoa > Arthropoda > Arachnida > Araneae > Salticidae > Maratus > Maratus speciosus. The sequence goes on from OZ010799.1 coordinate 91,343,233, forward strand.
CCTTACCATGAGTTATACGGCTCCTATATTTCAAGGACAACATGTTCTCTCGCCTCTTCACATGTGCAATATATGAATTTACATATGCAATTCTAGCATAGCAAAAATGAGCCGGTATCACAACTTTTTCGATTTCATATAAAAAATAATAATAAAACGGAAATGAAATACCAGAAAAAAACATTACGACATTACAGTTTAATTATAACGTTATAAAGCAGAGATAAATGATGGATAACTACACAGACGAAAGTAAACAGGAAGTTTTTCTCCAACACCCAGTGTACTGGCGGTACTTATAAGTATCGCCGAGTAATTCAACTGTTAAATCAAATACATACACCGCTTATTAAAATAACTAGTCAAATTCAGTTCTAAGATCATAATGAACACTTAAAAAAATCCAACACTTATTTTATGTTCTTTACTATGTTTGTAGCAATAAAAAGTAAAGCGTGACAATCTGTACAAAATGTCTGCACAAAACACATCGACTATTTCAAATATAGCCTCCGTACTCGCTAAAATAACGAACCTAGAACTATTACTGCCATGTATCATGAAAAAGTGAAGTTAAAAGAGTATTTTTGCAAAGTACCATTAGAATATCAGTGATATTCACTGTAGGATGAAAGTTTAAAGTGAGTGGTTATTATAAGTATCGTCAGTAGATAATGGAGTTATGATTAAAGCGGAGGAGACACATAATGTACTGTCTACGAGTTGCGAGTGAAGTAACTGAGAAGGTTGGCACAAGATGGCGGCTGCTTTTTTAAAATCGGATCTACAGTTTCTGAATACCGTCGACGCAAACTTCCCACCAGTAAAATTGAATAGAAAATTTTGTCTTATTTAAGCGTCTTTTTCGTGGATATGGGGCATTCTCACAATCTTTTGACTTTTATGTTCCTGAATAATAACTTTTATTTTGGTATCATGCTTTGAAATACCATACAATTTATGGTACAAGTAATTACCATATGATTTTACCATACATCATGCTATGGAATACCATATAATTTTGGTACAAGCAATTACCATATGATTTTACCATTCATCATGCTATGGTATACCATACATCATGCTATGGTATACCATACAGTTTATGGTACAAGCAATTATCACATGATTTTACCATACATCATGCTATGGTATACCATACAGTTTATGGTACAAGCAATTATTACAAAATTTTACCATACATCATGCTATGGAACACCATTGAATATATAATAAATTTCATTACCCTATAATTTTACCATACATCATGCTATGGAACACCATTGAATATATGGTAAATTTCATTACCCTATAATTTTACCATACACTTTGCTATGGAATACCATAGAATGAAGAATGTTTACCATATGGATACAGCATATTTCCATATAATGCCATAAAATTTTTATGATTTTCCATATAAAACCATATGTTTCCATAAAAAATCCTATGTCATTTTTTGCTAAGGGTATGTTCTTGTGTTTTTTTTTTTCATATACTGACGATGTTGGTGGTCCAAATACCAGGAAAACTCCTATACCGTCCCGTGTCACTGATGCTGATTTTTAGGTGCGTTCGTAATTATATAAATACGTAGCACCTATAGTCGTCGTTCAGTCCGTCCGTCTGTCCGTCCGTCCGTCCGTCTGTCCGTCCGTCTGTCCGTCCGTCTGTCTGTCCGCATGTAACAGAGCAAAAACTACCCAACCGAATGGTCTGAAATTTCAAATATATGATTGTTGGAAAATTTTGTCGAGCCATTTCAAATTTTATGAAAATCGGATGTATAGTTTAATTACAGGGACAGTCAAAAGTTTTTCTTTACATTACGGCCAATGGGAAAAATTATTGCAAGTGCATTCTAATGATATTACAGCCTTCCGAATGATCTGAAATTATAAAGATATAACTGTTGCAAAATTTTGTCGAGCCTTTTCAAATTTTAGGAAAATCGGATGTATAGTTTAATTACAGGGACAGTCAAAAGTTTTTCCTTACATTACGGCCAATGGGAAAAATTATTGCAAGTGCATTTTAATGATATTAGAGCCTTCCGAATGATCTGAAATTTTAAAGATATAACTGTTGCAAAATTTTGTCGAGCCCTTTCAAATTTTAGGAAAATCGGATGTATAGTTTAATTACAGGGACAGTCAAAAGTTTTTCTTTACATTACGGCCAATGGGAAAAATTATTGCAAGTGCATTTTAATGATATGAGAGCCTTCCGAATGATCTGAAATTTTAAAGATATAACTGTTGCAAAATTTTGTCGAGCCCTTTCAAATTTTAGAAAAATCGGATGTATAGTTTAATTACAGGGACAGTCAAAAGTTTTTCTTTACATTACGGCCAATGGGAAAAATTATTGCAAGTGGATTTTAATGACATTAGAGCCTTCCGAATGATCTGAAATTTTAAAGATATAACTGTTGCAAAATTTTGTCGAGCCCTTTCAAGTTTTAGGAAAATCGGATGCATAGTTTAATTACAGGGACAGTCAAAAGTTTTTCTTTACATTACGGCCAATGGGAAAAATTATTGCAAGTGCATTTTAATGATATTACAGCCTTCCGAATGGTCTGAAATTTTAAAGATATAATTGTTGCAAAATTTTGTTGAGCTATTTCAAATTTTACGAAAATCGGATGTATAGTTTAATTACAGGGACAGTCAAAAGTGTTACATTACGGGGAATGGGAAAAAAATATTGGAAGTGCATTTTAATGATGTATCAGACTATGCGCTTTATGAAGTGCAAAAAATTATACATTCAGTACAATATGGGGTGCAAAAAATAATTATAAAACTAGTTATAGTACGAACGCACCTCATTTGCCTCGTTTGACGAGCGATTTCCGACTTGTTAAGTTTGGAGCCGTCTGTATGAAATTGTTTCAATAAAAATAATTCGATGTAATTTTTTTCCGAAACTGTAACTTTTGTTTTATATAAATATGTAGCAAAAAATTAACCTGCACACATTTTTAGGGTTGTTATTATTTTTTAAACTCTGTCCCTGGGTTTTAGATTCCTTACCGTCCATCTTCTAAAATTATACAGAAAATCCCTTCAGTTGCAGCCACAGAATTTTGTACAAGTTTTTTCGCATGCAGTAGTATGTTAGAGAAAGAATGTCTAAACTTTGACAGGAAATTTACTGCGGAATTTAAATCAGCATTTAAATATCAATTTCAAGCATCGTGGTTTTATTGGCAGTCTTACCGTCCCCAACGTTTATTCCTGTACTTTTCGAAGAAAATTAATTATTTTTTTTATTTATTTAATCCAATGTAAATAACTGTTTCTAAAAATCAATGAAAATTGTGGCTACCACTTAGTCTTAACATTATTTGCCTAAAATAGGTGGTAATTTTCCTTACCGTTCCTTTTTATCCCATTTCGTCCCTTTTTTCCTACACCATCCCCTTTTTTTGGCCTTACCATCCCTTATTTAACACCCCTTTCAAAGAATGTTACACCAAAATTCTGTACTAAAAATGCTACATTGTTATTATTTCTTATTTGCATGCCCTGTGGCTACTATGCAAATTCATTATAAGTAAAAATTTAGAAGAAAATAGAAAGTTATAGTGGTAAGATGGTAAGGAAAATTAATTTGCACGTTTAACTTAAACCTCAGTTAAATAAAAAAAATTTCGTTGCTGACCATTTTTTCTTTATTTTGAATCATTAAGGCATCCGTCTATCAGATTAAAATGTTATTTTAGCAAGTTTAATTTCATCAGATTTTTATTTCCGAAAGTCCAAAGATTGTGAGAAAGCCCCATATTTTTTCTCACAAATGTGGTAAAAAACTTCTATTTATTTTTACTGGTATCAGGTTGCCTGGTAAATCAGTCTGTTTCATCTGTTGTCACAATATGGTGGAAACATAGGGCCTGACTACAGCAAAAGTAATCTTCCACCACTAAAAATGCAAATCTGTTTCTGCCATTATTTATGACTGAAGTTTTGCATTAATAAGGCCCTTTAAATACGGAGAAAATTTTCTATTTAAATTTACTGGTGGAAGTTCCACCGGAGGTAATCAGCCCTTTCGAAAGCGGTTACAGTTGAAGCTTCACTGTTTGCATGATAGGTCAGTTCCTTTTCATTACTAGTTCTATGCAGTAGATAAAGGGTTAACTTGCGGTGCATATAAATCCTAATGATCGCACACAGGGATGTATGACAGCCTTTGCATTTATTATCGGATGTGGAAAGAAATTGCAGAAAATCAATTTTTAAGTGTTTCTTAAATTATATTTTCTAAATATTTCATTTCGCCGTATGGAAAAAGAAAACTAACAAAATTATATAAGTGCTGTAATGAGTATCATAATCTATGCGTGATCTGTTGTTCTTGATTAATTATTTTTTTAATTTTTTTAAGAAAAAATAAATAAATCAATCCAATTAAATTTTTCTTGTGGTTGGTTGTCAAGACGAAAAAGCAGTAGAAATGCATGTCAAAGATATATTACACACGCATATAATGCATTTAATTATTATATTTTATTCTGAAAATTTTAAACAAATATTCTACTGTCCACTAACTTTTTAACTTTATTGTTATTTCGCCCCCCCCCCCATTAGTCTAACAAACAATCTTAATACATGAAGAAATATTTCTGATGGTGTTTGCACGGAACAAATAAATCACTACTGAATTCATTACTAAATGGCTTACCATGAATACGTAATTTCGAAGTAAATGTTTTTATAAAAAGAACTAAACCCATTTCTACGCTTCTGTTTTATATTCGTCATTAAATTGCCTTTGCTATTTATCACAATATGTTAAGAAAAAAAAAATAAAAGCACTTTTACTGGCTGTTTTATTACATAATTTTTTAAACGCAATAGTTACGCAATTTGAAAAGAATAACTCAAAAACAACATCCTCGGTGTTTTCAATTAATCAAATGAAAATTCATTTGTTGCCCTTTATTCTTTATTTTCTTAATATCGGGTTACATATTGATTGAATGTAACTTACTGGAATACTAAATGCATTATTAATATTAGATTTATCTTATAGTGGAAACAACACTTTTTGTGCTGCCTTTAGATATCTATGTTTTCATAGTTAGGAATATACCTATTTTGTTTTGCTCTCGTAATATTTAGGCTAAAAGTACATTCAATTGTAAGTAGCTAAATATATGTATCGTTTTAAGTTATTATTAGTAATGCTCTATTTTTTTTAACTGTTTGGCATTTTGATAGTTACAGAGGAACATATTTTTCATAACATTATCCTTAGACTATAAGTTGTTGATTGTTAGTTTAAACATACACGTCAGATATATTTATTTCTCCTCGATGATTTCAACTGATTACCAGTTATTTTATGTTTATTTTAAAGTTTTAAAATGTCAACACGTAAAAGGATTTAAAAAAAGAGAAAACATCATGTAATTAAAAAAACTGGTTTTTTTTTCAGTTTAAAAATAATATTGAATACATGGAAAAAATAGATGATTTTTTTTTTGAACAAAAACAACTGAAATCAATAGAAAAAATAAAGTGAAAAATACATATATTAACATGGATTTTATATATGCAGATCATCCCAAGGAGAGCGTTATATTCTGAGTATATGACCTATTTATCCATATTTTGTTTTGATCTCTTAATATTTACTGAGGAATATACGGGTATTTAGGCTGAAACTGCATTCAACTATAAGTAGCAAATTATATGTATCTTTTTCAGTTATCACTGGTAATGCTCTATTGTAAAGAAAGACTCTTTGTTATTTTAAAAATTACAGAGGAATATATTTCCGGAAACGTTGTTCTTAGACTATGTGTTGTTTTTTGTTTCAACTGATTTTCTGTCCATTATCCACTTTTTATTTTCAAGTTTTAAAATGTCAACAGATAAAAAATGAAATGATAAAAATTAGAAATATCATTTTTTTAAAGATAACTACTTTTTGGTACGTATTAGAAATAATATTAAATGCATGTAAAATAATTAATGATTATTTAAAAAAAATAACTTCAACTAAATGAAGAAAGTATACGGAAAATTCATACGTTGATTTAGATTTTGGAAGAAATTCTAATTTCTAAGGAAAACATTACAATCTAAACGTAAAAAAAATAAATAAAAGTTTTAAATTAAAAAAATTAACATTAATATTCATGGTTCATCTTTCTCGTTTTTTAAGATTTTTATATGTGTTCGTTATAGATTCGGTTATAGATTGTCGCTCGTTTTGGTACTTGTTTTATTTTAGTAAGTAATTTCTTTAATATTATTGTAAAAGAGGATAGATCCACGCAGTATAAAAAAGTGTTTTGTTTTACGATGTCATACCTGTTTAGGATAGGATATAAAACTTGAAGAAAATATCTCAAAAAATGCTTCATGTAAATGAATTAAAAATGGTTTTTATCAAACGAAAGATGCTTACCTTTACTATCAAGATCGGAGATACATAACGTTTCCCACCATTTCCAACTTTGTGTGAAATTTTCAAAATTAATGACAAACGATATTAAAAGATTGTTGTTATCAAATACAAGATGCTTACCTTTACAATCAAGATCGGAGGATACGTAACGTTTACGACCATTTCCAACTTTGTGTGAATATTTCAAAAATAATGATAAACGATATTAAAAAATTGTTTTTATCGAATAAAACATGATTACCTTTTAAATCAAGATCGGAGGATACATAACGTTTACGACCATTTCTAGCTTAGTGTGAATATTTCAAAAGTAATCCCAAACGATATTTAAAAAAAATTATCAAATAAAAGACGATTACCTTTTAAATCAAGATCGGGAGATACATAACTTTTGCGAAAATTTCTAACTTAGTGTGAATTTAAAAAAATTAATGACAAACGATAAAGTGCGCATTCGCGGTCAACAAATGAAATTAAAAACAAGGAAAGTTAAAATGATGACAAGTTGTAAAATACTGCGAAATCTTCTAACAATAATAGGAATAAATATTGATTATAGAAAACCACATATAAAAGTTTTCGTTATTTTTATTGCTATTTATTATTACATTCTTATGTCTTACTATATCGTAGCATGCGCTTTTGTCATAAGCCATCAAAATTCCAAAATTGGCATTTCATACCTTTCTGTAGAGGTCAGTTCAATGCTTATTCCGTATACGTTATTTTTAAGAAGAAATGAGATATCAGCAATCATTCAGAAATTGTATAAATATCGTAAAAGATACAATGTAGCAGATAAAGCTTCAACATTTGGCCGCATTGTCACATGTATATTATTATTAGTTCTACTTGTACTGTCGCAAACGCAGCATTACGCTACAGGTTCGGAACCTGGACGTGCTCTTTCGTTTTGGACGTTCAATTTTAAGATTCCTAATAGGTTTTTGGAGATAATCTTTACTATTTTTATTAATATATCTTATTTTGTTCTGTTCTCATTTCCTGTTTTCATTACCTTCATTTTAACGACCATATTCCGCAAATGGGCTGAAGTATTACAGTTTTACAATATATTGCTTCATTATTATTTACTCAGTAATAATAACAATGACATTAGAGAATGCTTAACAGATTTCTTTAGAATCGTGAAACTGTTGCGTGAAATGAGCCAAATAATGAGCGTCCCTTTATTTTTTATTACTTTCTATTCATTAAATACCATATTTACTGCAATTTATATTTTAGTGATATTAAGGAATACATTAGATTATTCATTTGCAGCGGATGCAACATTCAATTTAATTTCTGGATTTGTGATATTGATAATGAACTCTGTGTCCAGTTCCATGATTCCAGAAAAGTTATCTGATATAAAAATAACTGCTCGCGAAAAACTGAATCAACATGCGTGTGGTACTACACCCTACATTCGTGCAAACATACTCCTTTGCCTGAAAAGGATAGAGGCGGAAGAATTAATCTATATCTCGGTTTGTGGCTTGTTTCCTCTCACGAAATCTCTTATTTTGTCTGCAACAGGAGCTATATTAAGTTACGATTTACTCATCATAAATGTCTTACATGATGACGAAAAGAAAATTACTTAAGAAATACAGAAACTTGTTTTAAACAACAGTTCTCTTTATCTATGATAGTACTACCTAATTTATAACCTCTTTGAATAATTCTTGGGTGTTATATATACGAGTTATTACAGAAAAACTGAGTGATTTACCGGAAAAAACTGAATTAGCGTATATGTGTCATTAACCAGGGCTGCGAAGGCGGAGTCGGAGTCGGGTCCATTTTTGAACGAAGGAGTCGAAGTCGGGCCCATTTTTGAACGAAAGAGTCGGAGTCGTCCATTTTTTCCCACCGACTCCGAAGCCCTGGTCATTACATCCTCCTATTGCTAAAAGCACACTTATTTTCCAAAAGAGAATCGAGGCAGAAAAACCTGTCAACATTTCGGTTTGTGATTAGTTTCATCTAAGGAAGCCTTATACTTTGTGGCAATAGGAGCTATAATCACACGTGATTTACTCATCATAAGACAACACTGTAAAAAAAAAGGACTAAAAAACGGAGATTTTACTGGGAATCTAGACGCCAGTACTATTTCCGTATTTTTTCTGAAAATTTTCCCCATAAATTACAGAAAAATTTCCGTTTTTAATCAGAAAAACGAAAAATTTTCTGTAATTTATGGGGAATTTTTTCCGTAAAGATAGTACTGGCGTCTAGATTGCCAGTAGAATCTCCGTTTTTTAGTCCTTTTTTTTCAGTGAAGCAAATAAAATTGAACCAATAGCCTTGTGATATTACACCCTTGTATGCTCTAAAACGTGCTTTTGGCCTGAAGAAAATCAAAGCAGCAAAACCTATCTAAATCTCGTTTTGCGATTAGTTTCTTCATACAAAGTCTTTTATTTTGTAGGCAAAAATAACTATATTCACAAGTGATTTGCTGATCATAAGGCAATTAAATATAACTGTTTAAGAAATATGTAAACGTTATTTAAACACTATAATAAATTTTATTGCGATGTTTTTTATTGTTTCATGAAATTTTCAAACATGTACTGAATACCGATAAAAACAGCAAATCTATGCAATGCAAATGCAACTGAATAGAAAATATTAAATCGGTATGTGTTTGGTATTACACGCTGATATTCCTCAAAACGTACTTCTTTGACTTCAGAGGATAGAAGCATTGAAACAAATCTTGATACCGCCTTGCCGTTTGTCCCTTCAAACGAAGTCTGTTATTTTGTCAACAGAAGGATCTAAGACGAAGATGCTTAACAAACATATAAATGTTATTTGAGCATCAAGATATTTCATTTATGATAATCTTCATTAATAAAAAGCTACGCGTTGCTGACGACTGGCTTTTTCGCTAATCGTTGCCACAGATTAATCTCAGAAAATGAAACATTTGAAGTTACTGAAAAAATTAATAGCCTGAAAAGTATTTGTCAGAAGTTAAACAAACTGCATTAGAAAGGTAAAGAATTATTATTTTTCGTGATATAAGTTTCAAATGATTATGCAGTTTTTCAAATATTGAATTTCAAAAATTACGAAATTTCACAATGGAATACCATAGCGAAACCTTCACGCGTAAAAAGATAATGATAACGACAATGTATCCTGACATATATTTCTGTCTATAGCACGAGTCAAAAATTGTAGTAGCCTTATTACTCTGTTAAAGTGAATTATGATGTCACGAGTGCATGATTTTTATTTAATTCTCAACAAATACTAGATATGCCATTTCTTTTTAGTTGTGAATAATATAGGTTAATTCCCGTATGACCTCATAGTTAAAATGAATATAGGGTTAATGCATGGATTTTACAAGAGAAAGTTATATAATGAAGGGCTTTTCATGAATTTACATTTCTTTTTCATTTTTTTTTCAAGAATCAAGACTATATTTATTTAAGCTTAGGAAACATTTTTTTAAATAGTGGTATAAAAGCAAAAATTTTCAAGGCTTTCAATACATTAACAAGAAAGAAAAATCATGCGTTTAGCATAGGTTATGAAACACCTTCCAACACTTCCTGAATGCTTTATCAAAACTTCGTTATTTATGGAAATAAGGTAAATAAGAGAACTAAGTAAACATTTTAGAAAACGCATAAAACATTTGAAATACTGATTTGAGATGTTACCGTCCACAACCACATATTTATGGGGGTGAGACTCCATACATAACTCACAACTCACTTTTAGGACGAACACTGACATTTATTGAGACGAATACACAAACAAAAAATACAGATATAAACACTCTTCTCGTTCTTTAATTAGCTTAAAGTCTATAATTCAGGACGTCGTTGAATATTTCTCAGATTTTCTTACGTCGTGTAAATATTCAATCTTATTTCACCGTAATATGTTCTGTTCTTTTTTAACAAAAAACCCTGCGTCGTAAAAACTCATTTCGTTCTCTTTACCTCTTCTGCATTTCCACTTCACACAGCTTCGTTAAGGCTCGTTTCCTTTTTAATCTCGAAGCGGAAAATACGGGGACACTCAGTCTGATGCAAGTGTTGCTTGCGAAATCTCCACAAGCGGCCGTCCTGACATCTGGAGCTGCCGCAGCGACATGTGGTAAAATAGAATCTGAAAAAACAAAAAACAAAAACCAGTAACTGTTCTTAGGGGGAAAAGAGAAAGAAAAAAAAATCTGCACGTCATAGTTGAAGTAGCGTAACATCATATGGGTTGACTTATAAAATTGTTACAAACACATAAGAAGAAAAGATTTAAAAAAAAATGTTTTTGAAGTTTCAGTTATCGTCAGGCCAAGGTTTCATGTATTCAGCACAGGAGCTAGTATTTATCGGTCCTTCAGTTGATGAGATTTTCGTTACGTCGTAGGTGTCGTTAGACTTCACTTTGATTACTTTATACGGACCTAAGAATTTAGATTTCAACTTTAAACCTGGTCCTTGCTGGGTTCTCTTAATTGCTACAAGGTCACCAAGCTTGTACTTACGGGGTTTCTTACGTCGTAAATTATAGTGCTTGCGATTTTCTTGTTGAATTTCCAGAATATTCTTCTTGGCTTCTTTACGGAGCTCTTCTCTGTCTTTCATGAATTGTTCTTCGACTGCACTGTTTAAGAGGTCAATAATTTGTACATCTTCTTTCTGTTTCATTTTTGTACCAAATAATATTTCAAACGGTGTTCTCTTAATGCTTCTTTGGTAAGTTGAATTAATGACTTGTCGAACTTTAGAAACATGTTTAAACCATTTGGTCGGTTCGTCTTTGGACATTTTAGAGATTACAGAAATTATGGTGGAATTAAGTCGCTCTACTTGACCATTGGCACGGGGAAGGCCAGTTGTAACTGTCTCGTGCTTTATATTTTCATCTTGACAATAATCAGCAAATTCTTTGCTTGTAAATGCAGGACCTTTATCGCTAATGATAATGGAAGGATTGCCAAAAGTATGACTTTACTGTCGTAGTTTTGATATAACTTCGGTAGCAGAAGTACTTTTACATGGATACAACCAGACGAATTTAGTAAATGCGTCTATTAAAGACAAAATATGTTTATAATTTTTGTTGGTTGTTTCAAGAGGGCCTAAATGATCACTGTGGTAGGTTTGGAGAGGAGTCTCTTCTTTAGGTAAGGGATGTAATTCACCTTCTTGTTTGCCACGTTTGCGATTATACAAAAGGCATGTTACACAATTTGCTATAATTTTATCAATTTTATTTGACATATTAGGGATGAGAAATTCTTCGTTAAGGAGTTCTTCACAGCGTTTACGGCCAAAATGTCCTTTGTCATGAACGTGTTTAATGACATTTAGCTGCATTTCATCCGGCACAACTATCAGATCGAAACCTTTATGATTTTTATAGAGAACGTTATTTTTAAGGAAATAGTTGTCATATGGCTTTGTTTTCAAAATTTCTTTGATGGCCTGTATATGTTCGTCAGTGTTCTGTGATTGTATGATTTTGGTAATAAGACTATCTTGAATGACCATACATATTGGATTTCTACTTAAAGCGTCGACATGGCGCATGCGTGTACCTTGTCTGTGTTCGATTGCATAGTTATAGTCAGCTAACATTAAAGCCCATCGAGCAATCTTGGTGCAAAGATCTTTTTTATTCATAGTAAGGGCGAATGCGTTGCAATCTGTGACTATCTTGAAAGGAATACCTAGAATGTAAACGCGAAATTTTTTAAGGGCTTCTATGACAGCTAAAACTTCTAATTCATAACTCGAATATTTACGTTCGGCATCTGTGGTTTTTTTGCTCATAAAATAGACAGGGTGAAATTGATTGTCAATAGAAGACTTTTGAAGGAGGACTGCTCCGTAACCGTCAATAGGTGCATCACAGTGAACTTCTGTTTCGTTACTAGGGTTATAAATGCTTAAAACAGGACCTGAAGAAAGGATGTGTTTCAGCTGATTAAATGCATTTCGTTGCTGGTCGCCAAAGTGAAATTTAGTGTCCTTTCTAAGAAGATCTGTTAAAGGCTTAGCTATTAAAGAGTAATCTTGAATGAATTTACGAAAATATGAAGTTAATCCGACAAATGAATGTACATCTTTTATACTTTTAGGTTCTGGGAAATTAAGGACAGCTTTAGTTTTTAAGGGGGATGGGTGCAGTTGACCATTTTTAATGTGGTAACCCAAAAAATCAATTTCTCGTTGTAGAAAGTGGCATTTTTTGAGATTCAGTTCTAAACCATATTCGGATGCAGTTGTAAGGACGCGTTGTAATTTCTGGAGTCCTTCGACTTCGTTTTCAGCTGGTATTATGAAGTCATCCATATAGACAATAAGTACTTTTTCATTAATGAGGTCTCGAAAAACGTTATAAATATATCTTTGAAACACTAACGGTGCATCGCTAAGGCCATAATTCATATATAAGAATTCAAATTGACCAGAATGTGTTACGAAAGAAGTATATTTTCTACTATTTTCTTCTACTTCGACATGAAAAAAAGCATTTTTAAGGTCAAGAGTAGTAAATACTTTTGCAGAATGCAACTGATCAATAATGTCATCAATTACTGGGAGGGGAAAACGTTGTTTATGTGTTTTAGAATTTAACTTCCTATAGTCAACACACAATCTATATGAACCATCTTTCTTTTTTACTAGGACAATAGGTGATGAAAAATTACTAGTGCTTTTACGAATAATTCCTTTTTCGAGCCACTCAGAAATTTGTTTCTCGACGAAGTTTTTCTCTATTTGCGCCAAGCGCCTGGGAGGACAAGTAACAGGTTCTTCGTTTTCCAGATGAATTGATAATTTAACATCAGTTGTCTTTATTTTTTTAGGAGAATAATTTTGAATAAGTTCTGAAATTTTTGAACGTATTGTTTCATCGGTAATATGAGATAAATCAAGATTAAGATCGTCTAACACATGAGCAATATTAATCAAAAAATTATTGGACGTATCGTCATTTTTCTCGAGAATTTGCATCGAAATATTATTTCCAGAAATTGTTAAAATACTTTGTTGAATGATATCTGTACCAATAATAAGATCAAAAGATATGGAATAATCTGGGACTACATAAACATTAGTTGTATAATTAAAATCATCTATCATAATGTTCGTAGAGAAAAAAACCTAGGTGTTTGATTATAGTATTTCCTAATCCAGTTAATGTGATAGTTGAATGTTCAAGGTTCGAAATTGTAGGGAGTTTGCGATAAATACATTCCTTTAGTAAACTTCTTTCACTACCTGTGTCTACCAATGATGTAACATTTACAGACGAAATAATGACTTGTTTGGTCATGAAAGTGTTCGACGTGACAGTGGAAACATTGGAGGGCTCTGACTTAACTCTAGGCCTCCTTGGTTGATCACATTGAGCCGATTTATGGCCAAAATTCGAACAATTAAAACAACGAGGGCCTTTATCTTTATGTCTGCATTGGCTACTTTTATGAATCGACAAGCCACAATTAAAGCAAAAAAGATCAGATTTTGGTCGAAAGGATTTCTCTTTCACTGGCATTTCAGGTTTGACTTTACGAAATTTAGTGTTCTCAAAGTCATGTCGAATTTTGTCATAAATTTTGAGCTTTTGCTTGAATTCTACAATGGATTGGCATCCATATAACATTGATTTTCTGAAAACGGAGTCGGGTATACCATTTATGATGTATTGCATTAATGCGGAATCCTCGATTTTACCACGCGAACATATTTGTTTCATGATAAGAAAATATTCTTCTATTGATTCATTTTCTTGCAATTTTCGTTTATTTAATATATCATGTAACTCGGCAGAATTATAAGTGGTGCTAAATTCTGATATTAAGAGTTGTTTAAGTTTGTCATATGAATTGATATGAAATTCTGTTTGTGCTAATAACTGGTCTTTTCCTCGTAATGATCTTTTACAAAATATGAATTTATGAAAGTCAGATAAATTAAACATATTAGTAACATCCTCAAAATTATTAAACCATACGTTTATATCACTAAAAGAACTACCATCGAAAGGAGGTATTACACTTTCAATATCAGTAAAATTCATAGACGATGGCATAAAACTTTGAACTGGAAATTGCTGTTGTTTGTCAAAATTTGATAATTCAGTGTTATTACTTGAAGTCATATTATTTGAAGGCAGTTCGGGTTCCGAGTCAGTGTCACTTTCATTTTGTATAATATTATTTTGTAGTAAGGTCAAGTCTGAAAGGTATGTAACTAATCGGGTTGCGAGATCGTTTAAAGATCCCTCATTATCAATACAAAGTAGATTGCACACTGTAATCAGATCATTTAATGAAAAATCAGTTTGAACTTTAGTTATTTTATTTTTGAATTCGGTGCTGTCGGTTTGAAAACCGAAACCAGTAAAATCACGTATTCTCTTTCTATTAGAGCGATCACCGTCAGCATCAAATAGGAATTTATGCAGCAATTTAATTTTATGCGTTCGTTCGTTTTTAAATGCAACTTCCAGTCCAGGTATCTCAACTAACTTCATAATCAAAATAATAATAATGAACTCACCGTTAGAATAATATCCGGCTTTAATATGTAGGATGCATAACTCTAATTAATCATATTGGTGGGTTAACTGTCACTTCTGACGCCAATTTATGGGGGGTGAGACTCCATACATAACTCACAACTCACTTTTAGGACGAACACTGACATTTATTGAGACGAATACACAAACAAAAAATACAGATATAAACACTCTTCTCGTTCTTTAATTAGCTTAAAGTCTATAATTCAGGACGTCGTTGAATATTTCTCAGATTTTCTTACGTCGTGTAAATATTCAATCTTATTTCACCGTAATATGTTCTGTTCTTTTTTAACAAAAAACCCTGCGTCGTAAAAACTCATTTCGTTCTCTTTACCTCTTCTGCATTTCCACTTCACACAGCTTCGTTAAGGCTCGTTTCCTTTTTAATCTCGAAGCGGAAAATACGGGGACACTCAGTCTGATGCAAGTGTTGCTTGCGAAATCTCCACATATGTATTTCAATTCTTTTGAACAGCCCTGCATTTGATCTGTAAGTTGATATATATATTATATAATGGGAAATTTTAGTTTACCAAGAAAACGCATAACAGTTTGAAATTTCTCTTTAAACAATTTATACTAATATATGAAAACATACTTGAATAACCTTTATTACACGCCACCAATTAGCTGAAATTTAATTCAAACTAAAACGCTCTTAAAACTACTGAAATCACATTTCTAGAAATTATCTTCCATAGATGGCCATGTATCCAATTCTTTGCGTTGACCTGTATATCATTTTATCTATATTCTATAAACATTTCTTAGTAAACTAAATGCAGTCCATCGTAAAAATGCATAACTCATTCAAAACCCACTTTTAAGCAATTTATGCTCATACTCAGTAACCCTTACGAATTCTTTTCTGTACCCCTGTATATGAACTATAGCATTTATACACACTCACTATATAGTATGCATAAATATAGTGAAACATAAAAGCACATATCATAATTAAAAATACATTTCGAGTAATAATTCCTAATATACAGGAATTCGAATACAATATACATTGTTAAAAATCTGTAGCTTTTGCTGCATAGTCACTCCACCGCTTTTATAGGAAACAATTGACGATATTACGAAGCATTCTCATTGGTCAGAATAGAGATATTCTATAAAAGCGGTGGAGTGACTATGCAGCAAAAGTTGCAGATTTTTAACAGTATAGTATCTGAAATGTTTTGTGTCTCCCTGTAAATGCTATGCACTTCGTATTATACATGAAATAACTTATGCTAAAGCTCAGCGACGTATATCAATTTCATTATATATGAAATAGTTTAAGGGGTCAGGTAACCTTTGAACCAATAAAGTACATGGAAAAGTGACCTCTGCAAGAATTACAGTCATTCTTTAACTAATTAACTTTTAATTATAAAATTGAAAACACGTATTAGGAAGAATTTATTTTATCAATCAAAGCTGTTAGAAAGGGTATACAGATATATAGTTTTTTTAAATTTATTTTTAAAGATAATACAATTTTTACGAAAGAATTATTCTTGCATGCATTGCGCGCATGATTTTTCCCATTCGAATGGCTGAAACAAGCCAAGATTTTTTTAATGAGTACAGATATAAAGTGTTTTCAAAATGACCTACAATGAAAAAAATAAAACTTGTAGATCCCGAGAAAAAAAAATTTGTTTTAGAGTAATTCGAAATATCGAGATTTTTTCTATACAAAAGTAGCCGTTAATTCTAAACTTCTTATTTGAAAAACATAATAATATGTCATTTTGTGCTTCTGTACGTTTAATATATCCACCAAAAATTTCGTGAAATTCTAGGCAACCGTTTTTCAGAAATCGTGCGCGCAATGATCAAAATCGCTGTTTTGAGAAAATTGGCTTTAAAGATTGAAAAACACGTTGATCATATAGCAAAAGCTCAAAGTGTTTTAGACATAACTTCTCTTCTAATGCGAATTTTTGTATGGGGTTTGCTTTTAAATGTTCCCAAAGAATCATATTTAATTATAAGCTATTTTAAAAAAAAATCGATTTTTGGACGCTTCAAAGGTTACCTGACCCCTTAACATAATTCAAATATGCCGCAAACAACCCCCCCCCCCCCCCCTGAATACATAAAAAGTTCAGTTATATCTTCGACATAATTTTTAACTGCCCTTTCGTTTTTACATCTTGAAATATTTACATGAAACACACATAGTCCATGAGAAAAAAACAGTTCTTTAAGATACAATCCAACTGTAGAAAATGTTTGTGCTTGCGACTTATTTATCGTCATTGCTAATGACAGTATAATGGAAAATTTCATTCATTACTCTTTCATTTCAAATAAAATAAATGCAAAAAAAAAAAAAAGAAAAGAAAAAGAAAGACGTGCTTTCGCTAACATTCACAAAAATGTAGAATATATATATATATATATATACTCGTATATTTAAATGCACTAAAAATTAGAAAACAATTTTTGGGTTAGAAAAGAAATTGTTTTATTTCCCGATGTCCAAGAAAAAAAATGAAAGCGTGGGCGCCAACGCAATTTTAACTTTTGTTTAATTTAAATTTTTTATAATATTATATTACATACGTACGCATATATATATATATATATATGTGTGTGTGTGTGTGTGTGTGTGTGTATAAAGTTGGCGCCCACGCTTTAATTTTCTTTTCTTGGACATGAAAAAATAAAACAATTTCCTTTCTAGCCCAAAACTTATTTTCTATTTTTTAATGCATCTTTATTTTCTACATTTTTGTGAATATTAGCGAAAGCATTTTTTTTTTTATTTACATTTTTTAGTCATACATCTCTTTTTTAGTCTTATTTTACATTTATTTTATTCTTAAATTTTTAGTCTTATAGTGCTTTATAGAAAATTTAATATTTAATATTTAAACTTTTCGTCCTCCCCCCCCCCCCCCGTGCATATTGCACAAACTATGTTGCAGATAGTGCAAAATAATAGATAATTTGATACTTGATTGCCAAATGATATAAAGAGCTATCAAAACAAACTTGATTATTTCTTTTTTTTTGTTTATAGTGATGTATTTTAATTAAATGTATATTATTGTTGTTTTCTATGTACGAATTACATCTGTTTCTGAATAAAATTAAATAAATGGCATCTTTATGTTAAATAATTGTATAAATATTGAAAAAAAAATGTGTGTGTATATGAAATAAAACAGTGACATGGTTGGCAGAAAATACGCTGCCTAATTTCCTTCTTTGCCAAGGCTGTACTGGAAAAATACCGAGAATTTAATTTCTGTATCCAGCTATATAAAGCACATTAAAATCGGCAGTTATGAATTCAGATAGTACAGAGCCGTCTAGTGGCGGTTATTTTATTAGTAGCATCGGGATGAAGATGTAAAGACGTACATTTTCGTATACTACACTTTAAATTCTGACCCACATATTTTGAAAAAAAAACCTTAAATGCGCAGAGTCTAAATTAAACTGCTGTGAGCTCGATTATGAAAAATTGATGGGTTTCAATGGGTATTTCGTCAAATTATACAGCTATCGCCAAATAGGTTTCATATATGGCAAATTATTTTTGTCGCTAAATTTGGCTTTCACAAAATTTGGCGATATTTTACCAAGTTGATCAAAATTTGGCGCTAATATGGCAAACCTGTTATTAGTATTTTTCAACAATTACTCATTGTTGAAGCTCATACAGATTTCTCCATAGGAAGCCTAACATGGCCGCGATGAATGAGGTTGTGCAACCGGAATAGTGAGGGACACGCAGAGACTTGGATTTTACATAAATAGATTAGTGAAATAAAATGCAAAATGAATTTTTGCAAGATGTATCACTTTTTTTGCGGAAGAGCGATATATGCTCATGGATTGATTGAGGACTAAGAACGAAAAACACTGGAAATATCAAAAATCGAAAATCTTTTTGTTTAAGAAAAAAATGTCCTAAATGCCAAGCTTAACAAACAGGTGTACCCATGAAGTGCCAACCCTAGTAGAAATACTTTAAAAAAGAGTAGTAAAATATCACTGGTTGAAAGTGCCACACCAAGTAAAGTGGAGAACGCTGAATGCGTCACACGAAGTGAAGTGGAGCACTCTGAAAGTGCCAGTGATAAGACTGGTGGCTATTACACAACTTGATCATGTTGTTATTGTTTACGTCAATGGGATATTTTTAAGCAAGGAGAAAAATATTAAATAAATAAATAAAAGAAACATTTACAAATTATACTTTTAGGTATTTAAACACTAAACGAAAAGAAAGTAGCTAACCAACATTTTAAAGTGTTGTACTAAGACACTAAGAGCCCAAAAGAAGTGACGTGGAAAACGATGTAAGTACCAAGAGCCCAAAAGAAGTGAAATGGGAAACGCTGTAAGTACCAGAAGTAGGAGTTTTTCTTTTTTCGTCCTCCTGAAAAATTTTCTCTTCTGGACTTTCAGTGTTTTCCATTCTTGCTCCTCGATTCCTCTAATAAAGGATTTTGTTTTGCTAGCAGTGCAAGCTATATTCTGAATTGATTTTTTTTTTTATCATAAATGTCTTTATGAATGACAAATAAGAGATGCTGTTTAAAAAACATGCAGGCATTATCTAATCATTATTGTATTTATTTTATGATTGTTTTATAGAATTTATATTTCCTAATGAAATCTTATACTGTACACAGATTGATACGTAATCTGTGCAGGAATGGATTTTTGTTTTAAGTTACCCGAAAATTTTTTAATTCCATTTATCCTCTAATTTACTTGCTTTTGTGAAAATGATGATGTATTTCATCTCCACTTTAACTACCCATTGAAAACTCTATAACATAAGAGCACCTTATGTTATGTTACCGTATGTACTTATGTATGATGTATATGGTACCGCCCTTTAGAAGCCTCAAATATCTATTATCTGCCTGAAAAAGAGAGAGCGGGAGCAACATACATGTTGGCGACTTATTTCCAACATATATATATATATTGGCGATTTGTTTCATCTAAGGAAGTCTATTGTTTTATCAGCAATAAGAGCTATATTTGCTTGGTATGTCTACAATTTAAAAATTTTCTTGGAAGACATTAAAAAAAAGCTGATTGAGAAAAATTTCAAGTTACGCTTAAGGTAATTGTATGCCTTTTGAACATTTTTTTTTTAAATATATACATATTAAGTTTAAGATTGCTAATTATTATTAAAAATGTCATAAAAATGTGACATAAACGTACAAATAAGTAATACTTTTTTTTAATTGAACTAGGGGACTCTGCCCCCTACGAGCTACGCTCGCCAACCCCCGTTCAGGCACACCAAAATCCCAAAAAGCGCGCTAATTTGATCGGCTTTAAAAATATTGAATTAAAATTTAAAAAAACAGTAGCGATCTCTCTGTAAACGGGTTTCCATTCGTTTTCCTTGGATTGGGGATTTTTAAGACCAAATCTGCTGCTGTTAAGGGATACAATGGCGGTTTTCGTATTTAATTAAAAAATTAGTTAAACATTTGAAAATAAGCTAATGTAAAATGAATTAAGTAAACAGCGTCATTGTCTCCCCGTATTTTTTAACAGCGCTATAAGATAGTTCTTTTAAATAATTCTTTTTAAATGTATCGTTTTAAATCTGACGTAATTTACACCAAAGTTTTATTTCTCTTATTATTATTCACGTGAAAATACTTTTGTTGTTAGAAGGAAATATTATTTGCGCTGTCTTCAAATTCACAATAATAGTTGAAAAGATTATCTCAAAATATCTCGCACAAATATATTTTTCAATTTAAATTGTTTTGCTATATTTTTTGCCATTTTAAATATGACGTAATTTCCTCAAATAACAAGTTTTAACGCATAATAATGATTTTTTTTTAATTTTAAGATTTTGTTTCTCTTTTAAAATTCAAGTGCAAATATGGTTCGTCGCAGATGTCATATATTGGCGCAAATTTTTTCTGACGAAAATTTCATATACGCAACGGGTACTTAACTGGTGCTAAAGTGTTGTTATTTTGCTTGATATGGTAACCCGGATGGGTACAGATGTCATATTCGCCCCATATTGGCGCGATTTTTTTCGGTTGCCAATTTGGCGAAAACATCAACAGCATGAACAACATAATCCGGGTTACCACATCAAGCAAAATAACGACACTTTGGCGCGGAAAAAAATTGCGCCAAAATGCGCGTATATGACATCTGTGCCTATGGTTCTTATGGCGTAATTTTCCTGATTTTAACATGTAATCATTTAATTCTAATTTTAAAGTTTTTTTTCTGTTTGTAATAGTCACGTGTAAATAAATTTTTAATTTGAAGTAAACATTATTGTTTGCGCTGTTTATGCAACTGGCAACAGTTTAAATTAATAACATTTTCTAAAATTTGTAAAAAATATTTCTCGAAATGCTGAAAATTTGAATTTAAAATTGAAATAAAACATCAAAAAAGGAGTCAAATAAGAAAACTAAATGCAATCTGCACATTGGGAACTTATAACGTATAAAATGATCTAAAAATGATTAAATTCTCATGTATAGTTTTTGCTCTAATAAAAATTTTTTAATGGAATGATTTTGTCCAACTTTAGCATTAAATATCTCTTAAAATAATTCTTCGATTTGAAAACTGTCTGCATCAGCGTATTTATCAAACATTTCTCTATAATACCACCGATTTTCATATTTTTGTATGCAACAGTTTTTTTAATATTAACGATGAAAGGCCATGCTTAAGCATTCAAATTGGATGTGATCTACCCGGAATATCTACGCAGATGTTCATTGGTCCATTTCCAAATCAAAACTTTTTTTTATATATAGAAGGATATTATAAAATTAACCGAAAAACCGCTATTTTCTACAAAATATTTAAATTTAGATATATTGAATTTACCGTACATTTCCGTATATAAGCCAAGAATACGAATTTTCAGCGAAAAATCGTGCAAAATCGAAACACGTATGTAAGCCGATGTTAAAAGAAAGCTGATGAAAAATTCAGTGAACGAAAACTAAATAGAAAAAAAATACCCTCTCCGAAATTATTGATCTCTCCTATTCTATTTTAGCGCGCTGACAAATAATCTGCTTAGTTGGGTTCCGTTGGACGTTTGTTTAAACTAGCTGTTTAAAGACAAGCTATGAAAAATGGCGGTAATTTAAAAAAAAAAAAAATTGATATATTCAATATCTCTGAATGAATGAAAGATCCTTGGCTTGAATTACTACAAGAAATAATCGTCCGATCTTTCAAAAAATGTTGCATCAGTAATGAATTGGATGGAACTGAGGATGATGCCATTTTTGAAGAAGATGGCGATGATGGTGAATAAGACAGTGACGATATTCATCATGATGTACCAGTGAAAGAAAGTGATTTTAAGGAGTTACTTGAAAATTCTGATAATGACTCAGTTATTGTAAATGATGATTGCTGACTTTTTTTTATTGTAAGAGACGTATTAAAGTATGTTTAGAAAATTTTAAATATAATTTGTGTTTTATATTTACCATCTTTTTTATTTTAGAATATCAATTTTGAAAATTTCCTTAGATTCTTGTATAAGCCGACCTCTAAACTTTAAAGCCAATAAAATTCCCAAAAATTCTTGCCGCCTATAGGCGGATACATACGGTAAATACATTTTAGGAATTCCATAATAAGTATAACATCATACAGGAAGCAGATAATTTTTACGACAATAACAGGAATATTTTAAGAGTTATACAGGGCTCGCACCGTTCCTAAAATTTTCGCACTGTGCTGCCAGTATTTTAAATAAGAATTCTTCGTGGTAGATTCCTTTAACATCTATTATAGAATTATACAACAAAGATTATCGTTTTAATTTAGTAATAGCAAAGTGCGAAAATTTTAGGAACGTTGGGAGTCATGAGTTATAGGTATAAAAAGAGAAGTAATGCTAATAATTTTTGAAAAGAAATTAATAATTTCTAAATTAAAACTGCATAATTCGCAAACTTTTCAATAGATTAGCTTAAGAATAGTTTACTTCCTTTGGATATATATAACCATTAAATGCACATTACCGACCATCAACAAAAACTGTGAAATTATGAATAAAATGACATTAACAAATTGGCAAAAACTACAGTTTCCTCCAACACACTTAACATAGATTCCTAAAACATAGTAAGAAACAGCAAAAATTGAATAACAGAAATGGAATGATGTAAATTTGTAGAACTTAGACAGAATCGTCAGGTCCCAAATGCCTAAAGTTCCACAAATAAAATGTGTGGTTTCATCTTCATATTAGCCATAAATTAGCTAAAGAATATGCATTTGGAACAATCACACACATAAAACACAGAAATAAACCATTAAACACCAATTAAGTTCAAAATAAAACAAGATTAAAAAGGATAGAGAAAAAATTAAAAAAAAAATAGCAAAGTAAAATCCACAGTGTTATAGCATTAGGCATAACAAATAAAATCATTGGAGATAACCAGCACATATTGCCAAAAAAGGTTTTTATATGATAGTGGACCAAGGATCAACAATATACATCATAGCGAAGCTCACTCCCATTATATATAACCAGCGCTCTGTATAGATAATTTAGAATTCAGAATGCTCCATGTATTCAAATTAATCAGTGTGATGCTGCCATCTATTGACTTATTAGTAAAATAAAAATTATTAATAACTATTAATGGATTAAGTTTTAAAGCAAATGCTGTTTAGAGATAGATATATGATAATTAAATAAAAATTAAAAATATGTAATAAATATATACAATTCTATTATAAAAATTATTAATAGATATATTAAATCAAAATGACATGTAAAATGGTGAAGCTGATGATTATTAATGTTTCACATAAATATTTGTACCTCGCTATAACATATTACAATCTAAATTCCTGTGACAACATAGCATCATCACTTAAATTAGTTTATAATAAAATATAAAAATTAAAATTAAGATGCTAAGGAATTAATATTAATAATAATTAAATTTTGAAATTAATAAGTTACATTTAATGTGTCTACAAACTTTCTTAAAAATTAAATACGCATAATTTAAATGGAGAGGGAAGAACAAATAATAAATTTATTAAAACATGCATTTTATTCTCGTTTAAGATAGTATACTTTGTATTAGAAATTAATATGATATTGTCCTGAGTAGGCTAAAATTTAAATACAAGTTAATCGTTAACATTATTAAATATTAATGAATGTGAATAAATTTAATATGAATTGATAAATACATAAATATAAGTACACCATTATACATATAAAAGTATCGAATCATCATCCATTATAAAATGTGTATTAGCAATGTCGTTATAAATCAAATGCCAACCCCCCTTTTTGTAAAATAAATTAACCATTGCGTATTATCCAGACAACGCCACGCTCCTCCGTACTCTAATATCTACCCACCTAACCGTCCTATAATATTTTGTTATTATTATTTTACATTTTTCATTTATTATAATTATTTTCTTATTTTATATATTTTTTTGTAATTTTTTTACGCATGTGTTAATTTGTTTTTTAAAATCATTTAAGCACTAATTATACATTAAAGAATATATGAATTTCTTTCAAATCATGATTTAATGCATCATAAAATAGTTTTTAATATTGTTGTTAATTATATGAGGAGAACATAAACATTTTATTCTATATAAATGATTAAGGATTATATTACGATATACAGAATTATGAAGATAAAATTTAAAATTAGTAAATGTATTAACTTTGAATTTAAATTCTTTACGTTTGTCATACATATCAGTTATTGTTTTGTTTTCTTTTATTGTAACTTTAAGATCTAAAAAGTTAAATGTATTGTTAGATAGGAGGTTTTTCGTTAATTCTAGATCAGTAGGATAATCTACTGGAAATTGAGAAATATTAGTTTGATCAGTGGCAATTAAAATTATGTCATCAATATAACGATATAAATGTAGATTACTATTAGTAAAAGTACGTTCATAGTGATATAAATATAAGTTGGATAATAAACTGGATGTGCATCCACCTTGTGGTATACCAACATTGTGTAAATGTATTGTGTTATCTTGCAAAATATAATTATTATAGATAATGAAATTTTTTAGAGTTTTAAAATAAACTATATCTATATTAAATGATAAATTCAGTTTATGAAGATACTTTTTAAATAATGCATTTATAATATTATGTAGATCTAATAAATCTATATTATTAAAAAGATCTTTGAAGTCATATGTCGATATATTGTTTACACATTTAAGATGTTTCATAATATTGACCAGTTGATTATACACACATATATATATATAACCATTAATTAAACATTACCGACCATCATCAAAAACCGTATTATATATATATATGTGTGTGTGTGTGTGTATAATTTTATGGTAATATAACTAATATTTATTGAGTTATGAAAATTTTTAACACAATTTTACAAAAAAAAAAAAAAAAATCATTTTTGAGAAAAATCATAAAATAACTTTCAAGTTTGTTTTTCAAAGTTTGTAAAAAAATATAAAGGTTTAAAAAGCTCGAAAATCAAAAGGAAAATATTGAAATTTTATATTAATATAGAAAACAGAAATTTGAAATTTTGATCGAAATTATCGTATTAAAGTCGTACAGATACCCTAATTTCTGTTCTGGGATATAAAATTTTCAATCAAATATACTATCGTACGATCTGAAATATATGCTATTACTTCTCGCTTTGGTTGGAGTTACTCTTTTGCTATAAAGGTAGAATCATTTCTAAGACTGAAACGAACTGGCAAATATTTATAAAAAACACGCGGAACTTAGACTGTAATGACTGTATGTATTATATAGAGGGTGTCACTAAACTCATGGTACGTATGTTAGGTAGTGATAGAACACAACTAGTCAAGCACAAATCGCCATAGAATCCATGGTCGGAAACGCTTTCCTGGCGCGGTAGTGACGACAAAAAACATAAGAAAGACAGGACACGAATAAGAGGGAAAAGCATGTTTATTATCCTTAGAATAGCAACAAACTAAAAAAAAGAACATTAAAGAGACAACGATCGTCATCAAAGCAGGTGTTCGAAAATACGATCCCAGTCCGTGATGCATGGAAGCTCATCTCCGGCACATGGAAGACCTAATGTTCCCGAAAATACCGGGAGCGTCCCGGACTTTCCCAGTAGCTGCCACGATGCTTGCAACAAGTTCCTCAGCACATTCCAGCATTGTCTCGGCATTTTTGCAACACTAAGAATAATAAACATGTTTTCTCTCCCTGTGCGTGCCCTTCCTTTCTTGTATTTTTGTCGTCACTACCGCGCCAGGGAAACGTTTCCGACCATGGATTGAAATGTGGTTTGTGCTTGTCTAGTTGTATTCTATCACCTCCTTACGTATGAATCATGAGTTTAGGCACACCCTGTATAATATGCAGGTAAAAATGTTTTTTTCAGATTGTGAGTGAAAATGTAAGTCGTTTGCTACGGTGTTCTGTTAAATACTCCAATGCTACTGTTAATAATTATATTTAATTACTATGTAAAATCTTTGTAAACATGTGTATGATAAGTGTGCTAATACAAAATTTTTCTTAATCCAAACATGATTTTCGATGATTTCACAAGATATTAACTTTCAATAGATGAGATTACTTTTCAGCTGACAAAACATACCACCAGAAGGTTTTGTATGGTGTAAAGCATCTCACTTCTCGAGGTAGACATAAATTCCAGATTAGCTGATAAAAAGAAGGAAAGCGAAACTTCCTTACATTTATCTTATTTTAATAAAAGAAACCTTTGAGATAAACCGATTTTCCCCGATACATTAGTGCATCGTGAGAGGT
The DNA here is from genome assembly GCA_963932465.1 of Maratus speciosus. Classification (NCBI taxonomy): domain Eukaryota; kingdom Metazoa; phylum Arthropoda; class Arachnida; order Araneae; family Salticidae; genus Maratus; species Maratus speciosus. The sequence continues at coordinate 91,370,024 of OZ010799.1, forward strand.
TGTCACTTCTGCAGCAAAAATTTCAAGTAAAGTTATATAAAAATCCTACAAACTAAAAACTTTCTTCAAAATGCAGTTAACCGTACAATTAAGTTTAAAGTTTAGTGTCATAAATTTGTGTTCCCTTCAAAATTTATTTCAGCAATTGAATTCTTAGTAAGAAACTTTTGAGAACTGGATCAAACAGTGTTGAATTCAGGGGGTGGCCGGGGAGGGCACCCCCCCTCCCCCCTGAGAAATGAGAATTCTCCCCTGCAAGATTTGCGGTTTTACATTTTCAATAGACAAAAAGAGCAACCCCCCCCCCCCCAGAACTGTATAATGTCCCCCCTCCGGAGCCACAGAAATCCCCTCCCCCCGAAGAAAACTGTCTGAATTCAACACTATCAAACAGCATTAAAAAAAGTCCTTCCAGCTTGTGCAGGGAGGAAGAGGTAGCTTTCACATTTATTATTTTTCAGAAGCCAGCTAATTTTACTCAAACACACGAGGCTAAAATCGATGGAACCCGATTACAGACGATTCAAAACCAGTTTTGTCAATACTGAATATGAATGAAAATTTCGTCAAATTAGCTATATCCAAGTTGTTTTCATTTAGAGCGATTTATTTTGGGTCGCCAAATTTGGCGATATTGCCTGTCATATTAAAACACAATGATGAATGAAGCTAACCATGAACTGGGTCAAGACATTGTTAAGTCCTGTATACATGCTTACTCACATCTAAATGAGTTAATATACAGGGTGGTCATAAAAAAACTTCCCTTATATATGAACCTTTAGAGGCCTTACCGCTCTCTAGGGGTTCATATATAAGGGAAGTTTTGAAGGTATGTCTGGCATGTCTGCAAAGCATGTTTATTAAAAGTTTCATTATAATATACTTCAGTTCTCTGAACGTTATTACCGTTAAGGGAGTCCAGGATAGAAAAATCTTCAAATTTTCTAAAAAGAAGTTTATTGCATTAAAAATTTCACTGTTTTTTTCTGCTTAAAATTACATTTAAATCATGTTTCTATATTAATTGGAATAGGAAATATTAATTTTTTCGTTTTGACTTGTTTTCAAAATCTACCATTCAAGCAACGGTTGTCGTGGAAACGACTTCTTGTGAAAATGCTTTTTTCTTCATTATGGGTTTTTTACCCCTTTCTCGTATTAAAAGTGTTATAAGTCAAGAATCATTAAAGAGAAATGGTTCAAACTTGGTACATGTCTTTTTCAATTGTTTTTCTTTAATTTTGATTCAGCAAATTTGAAAAAAATATTTACTTTTGTACATATGATTTTTTTTTTTTAAGTTACATCATTTTTTTTTTACTTTAAATATTTTTAATTTTTATTTAAATTAATATTTTTAAAAATGCTGAATCAAAATTATTTCTGTTTATTTAAATGCAAAAAAAAAATGAAATTCTGCTAATAATATTTCGAGTTATAACGATTTTAAATTACCCCACTTTTTAAATAAATTTTAAATTTATTATTATTTTTTTTTTATGAGAAGTTTTATCATATGATTTTGTTTACAAATGACATGGTTAACCATCATAAAAAATGTCAAAATTTTAAGTAAATAAATAAAAATTATTTAAAATGTGTCCCGGACCCCCTTAATTCAAGTTGAGTTAGGGTAGAACACCGTGTATTTTTTGATTAAGGGGAGAAGTTGCATTCTCAACAATTTTGTTTATCTCTAAAAATATGGTTCAAATGGTGAACTCACTGCATTTCAGTGTTCAACTAAGAATACATTTGAAAAAAAAATTAGCTGCATATTTAATTAATTTTTTTTTAATTTTAATTTTAATGCAGCTAATTTTTTTTTGTAAAATTCAGAAAAATTCAGTAAAAGAAAAAAAAATGTAGATTTTTTTTAAATTCCTACTACTTTTTTAAATATTGATATTTTTGCCCAACCTTTTTTTACAGATTTCCAAACGTGTATTACAAGAATGAGCATAAATTTTTAGATAGATCTAATATTATATTTAACGTAATTTTCTTATTGATATTATAGTGAAAAATGATGCAATCTAACACATCTTCATATACTTTTATTAAAAAAAAATAATAATAACAAAAAACCTGAAGGCTAATTCCATGTGCAGATTTGTCGCATACATAATAAAGAACATATACAAAAAAGTTTAAATCTCTCTCTCAAATACAAAAAAAAAAAAAGCCTTAGCGTTTTTAAAACAGCAAAGGGACGAAAATATGAACATGGGGGGAAAAACATTTAAAATTTTAATTTCGGTGGGTTATTGCGCTGTGTGTACTAACAAAATGTACAATACCTTGCGATATAATTGCCCTATGGGTAAAAATGAGGTGTTCAAATATTCACCATTAAACAAGCTTTCATTTAATAATTAAAAAAGAAAATCGATTTTTGACCAATTTTGAGGTAAACTGTCCTCTTAAATAGGTAGGTAGTTTACGACCCGTTGTTCTATGGTAATTTTTCATCCTCTTGATGACTACTATTACCCCTCTGAATTTGTCGATCGAATTCGGCAATACCCTGTATATTGTGGCTTTAAGGGGAGAGTACACTTTTAACAGTCATAAAACATACGAAATTTGTCATGAGTTTAGCAAGTTTTTATAAAAAATATAACCATTCTAGAAGCACAAAAATTTTAGAGTATATTTAGGTGTTATTTAACTATGTTTTAAAATTTTGTACTTGGATATATTAAAATTAAAGAAATTCAAGGGGTCAATTTCAAAGTGCTATTTACAATTTTTACAGTGGGTAACATTTCACTGCGCTCACAATATTTCATGGTATTTGAATAAACTTTATATTAAATTAAAGGTAACACTCTGGTCTATAATTTAAACTAGGATATTTGTAATCGGTTAATTAGATAAACAGTAATTAACTTTTAATTAGAAAAATTAGAAAAACTACGGAATTTTATACATGCATTCAATCGTATTTTTTTTCATACTGAACACAACTTTATAATCCTAGTTCATTTTCCTGATAATATAAATATTTATGTAGGGCAAAAATTTTAAACCTATACTTCAAATAGTTTTGGAGATATCATGCGCAAGAGTAAAAAATGTTATTTTGAGAAAAAGCCGTTTAAGGATTGAACTGTATTTTTTAGATATAAAATATATAATAAAAGAAACAAAACTACTAATTATATAATGTATTCTGTATTAAAAATAAAATTAGATGCTAGTTTAAGATGATAAATATAAAATTGTTTGTAAAATGCTGCAGAATATAGGAATATGCGTAAAAAATAAAGGTACTTCTTAGTTATCCCGTCGACCAATTTCGCCAAGTTATATAAATCGCCAAACCACTCGCCAAATTATACACATTGACATAATTTTTATTTTAAATAACGAAAAAAAAAAAATTAGTAAAACATTAATAAAAATACAAATAAATCGTCGAATTAGGGGTTTTATTTAATCTTACAATTAATTAATTAATGGCAACCATTATTGGCATTTAATCTTACAATTTGGCGACAGTAATTTGGGCGACGGGATAACTAAGAAGTACCAAAATAAATATATGTATTTTAAAAAATGTAGCATTAACTATTGCAAAAAATTAATTTTAAAAATATAATTTAAAATTTTGTTTTGCATTGACTGCAAAGTGAATTATATATGCCATTTTTATAAAACGAAATTATTTAATGTAAAATATAACCAATTTTTTAGGGATTCTTGTATTCCGATATCTGGTTCACTTATTTTGCGGCATACAAATCCTGACAAATCATTAAAAAAATATATTAATATGAATAAATATGTATCCTAAACTGCCATTTAAAATAAAATCACAATCAAATTCACTACTTTTTAGTTTTCTAATAAGGTAGCACCTTAGGATATATTTCTATCATTGCATTTTGTATAGAGATTGCCATTAAACTGAATCATTCTTCGATGCTCTTCTGACGCACATTTCGCATTATCATTCATTATAAATGCTGATAAATACTAAGAAGTAGAATACTGTTATAAAATCAGGAAACTTTTGCTCTGGAAAAACAAAACTGTTTTGTTTCAAATTAAGTAATTTTGCGATCACGTTTCATAGCGAAACCAAGAAAGTAAACAATTTTGGCGAAAGTGGAAGTTGAAGTTAATGTTTTAAAGCTTTCTAATTATTATTTAAGGTGTTTAACTAAAAACAATTGACGCATTTTAGCATATTTTCAAAGTTGCGATAATGTGGAAGCGCGAAAACAAAATGTAAACTAGAGAACAGGAATTCTGCTTTATCAGAATTTAGTGTCGCCTCCGGCATTTCCATTACTTCATTTTCTTCTGATGGACTGATGGCTTCTATTATTATGAAACAGCCATTATAAATGAAGTGTTAGGTGAAGATGAAAGAGCAGCCTTAAAAAGTTTTCTGGTCAGAATGGGGGGAAGAAATGGCCATAATTGTTTTTTAAGGCTGCTCTTTCATCTTCACCTAACACTTCATTTATAATGTCTGTTTCATAATAATAGAAGCCACCAGTACATCAGAAGAAAATAACTCGGTTAAGCGGGACTCTACTGCAGTACAAAACATATTTAAATTTTAAGACATAAAGCACACGTTTTATTTTATGTAAAATGACGTCATTCGCATCCGCTTAAGAATTTCACAGATCGACAGTAAAGCATGCATAGTACATCACTATCGCGAAATAATGCACAAATGCAGCAAAAAGATATCGTCATTCAAGAAAATCGAAAAAAAAAAATAACGTTATCTAACGGCTATCTAATGATTCATAGATACTTACAATTAAATATAATATATAATAGCTCCATTGCTTTAACAGAAATCATTCGTTTATATTTTTTTCAAAATAGCACGCATTTTAATTACATTTTCTTTCGGTTGTTATGAGAAAATGGCAACAAAAATATATAATTACTATTTTAAAAGTATTTTTCATTTGCTTTCTACAGAAATGGATAAAATGCCGTTGCCAATATTAAGCAAATGGCTCCAAAAACTACAAAAAAATTAATATTTCAAAAACAAATGGAGATACAGTTTTCAAACAAAGTGCATTTAAAAGAACTTTTTTTTTCCAATACGACGGTATAAGAACTGAAAGTGTGCGATGCTTAGAAGTTTAAAAAATTGCTAAAGAGTATTTAATCGTAATGATTTGTTTTACAGCTAGCCTTGGTAAGCTAACGTTATTTTTTGGACACAAAATAAGCTGGGAGAAAGAAATAGCATACCGGACCGGAGGCTAACAAGCCGCCATGAGCGTTGTCGCAGGACCTTTAAATCGAAAATGAAGGAGTGATGTCTACATTTTGCCTTATATCTCAATAAATAGTAATCCCACAGTTAAAAGATTGATACCAACTTATTCAGACTACAATAACCTTTCTAAAGATGTAAAAATCAAAATATCGATTTTTTTTACCATTTTAAAAGTGTAATAACCCTTAATTATTCAACCTGATTCGGATCAAAAACACCCATTTAAATTTTATTTTTCATTTCTTTTATCTTATTTTCTGAGAATAAAATTGTTACTTTTACTTATAGAGTATTCTTGTTCCCTCCTAATACTTTGACGTTTTCCGCAGAAGTTAAGAGAGAAAAATGTTCATTGGTCGTCCCTATTTTGTTAGAAATCAGAAGGTGAATACTTGTAATGAACCTATCTAGTCCTGAACATATTGCTTGTAGTGAGAAAGAGGGAGTAGAATCCCCCTAGGGTAAATGAGTTGGTGTGAAATTGCGATAAGGTACCGATGAAATGTCAGTAGCAGTTTCTCCTCGTTTTCAATTATTGCCCTTTGTGGATGGATAACAAACCGTCACCTAAAAGGTAATACGTTTCTTAATAAAACATTTATCAACATAGCAATTTGTAAAATAAAAAGAAGAAGAATTCTACTTTTACATTTTTTTTATTTAACTGGTTTATGTATGTAAAGACAGAACTTTATAATCGATTTTACACTCATTTCCTGGTGTGTTAGAATTATGTAAAGGGTGTTTATTTTAGAGGTGTACAAATTTAAAACAAAATAAAAACACATAAAAATAATGTAAATGGCTATGATATTGGTTTTGTAAAATAAATAATTTTATGCCGTTAGTGTTTAAAAATGATTTCAGGCATATGACTGACTCGAATGAAGCGCAATCTAGAAGTCCAATTTTCGACCACTTTATCGAACAGCTGGGGCCGTATATCAGCAATAACGCGGCTAATGTTGATTTTCAAGTGGTCCAACGTCTGTAGTCCATCAGCGTAGTCCATCAGCGTAGTCCAGCAACTTTACATATCCCCACAGAAAATAATCCATTGGTGTGAGATCGCATGACCGTGGAGGCCAATTCACAGGTCCATTACACAAAATTATGCGCTTCACCGAACGCACAGTCGTGGAAAAAAAATAAATAAACACCCCTACTAACTCCTCAACAAATTATCGTAGAAGAAAGTAAATGGTACCTAACGATTGGAAATAAAGTCTACTTTTAAATTATGTATATAAAATTTGCTTAGGGGGCCATATATATATTAAAACAAACCCAAACTTCATTTTTTTCAATGGCAATAGCCAATTTAAACAAGATATTTCAAATCTTTGGTTTAAACTATGCCTAGACACCAAATTCCAAGTCATTTGAATGATAAGTTTTTGAATTATAAACATTCAAAATTTAGTGCTTCTAATGTTAAATTACATTTTCATATTTTCATTAATATATATGGAAATTATACTCCTAATGTGCAAATTTTTTGTGTAGTAATAATACTAAAATACCCAAACATAAATACATTGAATTTGCAATTCTTATAATTTTATGATATGAATTATGAATTATATATTCGAAAACATTATGAATTGCAACCAACAATTTTTTTGATGGATTTAGATTTATTAAGTCCTGCTTTATGGAAATTCAAAAATTTCACATTTTTCTTCCAAGTAGTTTTCAAATTATGCTTAAAAAACGGCAAAATGATGGTTTAAGGGGCCATCTATCATACAAGTGACTAGATATTTTGAAATTTTTTATGCTATCCAGTAATCTAGCAGTTTTCAATGACTGCTTGAGTGGCGCTTAAGATGCCTTGATCAAGAAGGGGCTCTCTCGGTCAGCAATCGAGTACCGAACTTCAATTTGGATACAGCCCCTAAAATACACTCGTTTTAAAATAATTAATTTCTCGGAAACGTATCGTACGAATTATGATGAACAAGCTATAAAAATATGATGAACAAGCTTTCATATTAGACAAAAAATGCATAAATTTCAACTTACCCTTTATGTCAGATAAGTTCCCGCTTGTTTCGTCGTGAGTTCGGACTACCGAATTATGATTTGACTTAATTCTATTCAATAACTCACTCGACTAAAATAATACATCACTCGGTTAATCTTAAATACTTATTTACAAATATATTACAAAATATTTACAAGATTATATTACTTAACATTTAAGTGTTTTAACTTCAATCGAATCATAACGGAGGCGCAACTCCGTTCACAAAAACAAAACGTTATTCTAAAGTTTTTCAGTTCTGTTCAGTTCACTTAGACGTAAAAGTTTTTAGTTAAATTCAGGTGTCACTGTCACTGCAAAGGGATACAGAGGGAGCTGTCCGCGACTTACTTTCCCCGTTGAGTTTTGCCAGGTCAAACTCAACCACAGTCGTGGACAAGTTCAGGAGGTCTAAACGTTCTGGTGTTCGTATCACCCGTCCAAATTTAGACATTCTAGGAGAATCCTTTTTAACAGAACTAGGAGAATCTTTAAGATGAGCAGACTCGATGGTTTTCGAAGAAAAGTCATTTGCCTGGAAATACGCTTCCATCGGATACAACCTTTGTACTGGTCGAAACAACTCACCAAACTTAGTTCGTAACTTTTCCAATCGTACTATACCGTCTTTATAATATAACTGGATGACTTTTCCTAGAGGCCAATTCATTCTTTTTTCTTTTGTATTAATTATAACAATATCTCCAACTGAGAGTTCGGGATACCTGTTTGACCTTTTACGATAATTTTTCAGCTGTCCCAAATATTCTAGTCGGAAACGTTTTCTCAAATCTTCACGAATTTTCATCCAATATTCATATCTTCTTTGAAGATAACTTGTACCTATATTGTCCAGATCAGGAACACCAACTTCTTTAATTTTACGAAGAAACATGGCAGGAGTTAAGGGTTCTAATTCAAGATCTTCAGATATGTATGTTAACGGTCTGGAGTTTACAACATTTTCACAATCGCAAAGAATAGTATTAATTTCTTCATATTTCAATGATGCATTTCCTAACACCTTTCTGAGAATATTCTTCATCAATCCTATCATACGTTCTCAGAATCCTTCCCACCAAGGAGATGCAAGCGGAATAAATTTCTAAGTAATTCGTTCTACATTATGTTCCTTAATCACTCTTTCCCAATCTATTTTCTTTAATAAACAATTTGAACCAACGAAATTACTTCCATTGTCTGTATAGACAATCTGAGGTCTCCCACGTCGTGATATGAATCGTCGAAATGCAAGCAAGAAACTGTCAGTGGATAATGAAGTCACAAGTTCGAGGTAAATAGTTCGATAATTACGAACGCACCTAAAAACAATGCTGAACAGTGAAGCAGCAGTTGAGGGGTTACCTAGTTGTCTAGCACCCAGTCTGTTGAATGTGATGTCTTATATTATAATTAGGAGCCATTGGGAAAAGAAAAGTTGTAGTTGTTTAAAACTACTAGAATATTAAGGATAAGTTAAAGATATGCAAGCATATGAGCTTTTAACAAGTTGGAAATTGCTCGTCAAACGTGGCAAATGAGGTGCGTTCGTACTATAACTAGTTTTATAATTATTTTTTGCACCCCATATTCTACTGAATGTATAATATTTTGCACTTCATTAGTGCATAGTCTGTCACATCATTAAAATGCACTTGCAATAATTTTTTTCCCATTCCCCGTAATGTAACAGAACACTTTTCACTGTCCTGTAATTAAACTATATATCCGATTTTCATAAAATTTGAAATGGCTCGACAAAATTTTGCAACAATTATCTCTCTATTCTAAAAAAAAAGTAACTACCGCTGTCACCGCTGTCACCGCCGCCGCCGCCGGTTTTGAATTTTTTGTGACCGGAGGTCTTTCTTCGTTAATATTAAAAAAACTGTTGCATACAAAAATATGAAAATCGGTAGTATTATAGAAAAATGTTTGATAAACACGCTGATGCAGACAGTTTTGAAATCAAAGAACTATTTTAAGAGATATTTAATGCCAAAGTTGGACAAAATCGTTTCATTAAAAAAGTTTTATAGGAGCAAAAACTGTACATAGGAATTTAATCATTTTTAGATCATTTTATGCGTCAGAATTTCCCGGTGTGCAGATTGCAGTTACTTTTTTAATTTGAATAATTTTTCGAGGTTTTATTTCTATTTTAAATTCAAATTTTCAGCATTTCGAGAGATATTTTTTTACAAATTTTAGAAAATTGTATTAATTTAAACTGTTGCCAACTGTATAAACAGCGCAAGCAGTAATGTTTGCTTCAAATTAAAAATTTATTTTACACGTGACTATTATAAACAAAAAATATAAAAAGCAGGAACTCATTGAAAATTACGTCATAAAAACTATAGTTACACGTGAATTTTAAATGAGAAAGAATATTGTAAAATAATAAATTCAGTAACATGCGTTAGAAGTCCTAAATAGGAGAATTTACGTCATATTACACTTATTACGTAAAATGAACAAAACATAATATTGCAAAACAGTTTTAATTTAAAAATTGCGCGAGACATTTACTTGACATTTTAAGATGATCATAATATTTCATTTCTAACAAAAGTATTTTGACGTGAATATTAAAAAGAGAAAGAAAAGTTTGGTGAAAATTACGTCAGATTATAATTGTCAGATTCAAATTATAATTCAATCTTCCGAAATCTTTTTAAATGGGATCAAATTAGCGTGCTGTTAGAGTCTGCGGTGTCCGAACGGGGGTTGACGAGCGTAGGTCGTAGGGGGCGGAGCCCCCTAGTATATTTAAAATTTCAGACCATTCGGAAGGCTTTAACACCATTAAAATGCACTTGCAATAATTTTTTCCCATTGGCCGTAATGTAACGGAAAACTTTTGACTGTCCCTGTAATTAAACTATACATCCGATTTTCATAAAATTTGAAATGGCTCGACAAAATATTGCAACAATTATGTATTTAAAATTTCAGAACATTCGGAAGGCTGTAACACCATTAAAATGCACTTGCAATAATTTTTCCCATTGGCCGTAATGTAAAGAAAAACTTTTGACTGTCCCTGTAATTAAACTATACATCCGATTTTCATAAAATTTTAAATGGCTCGACAAAATTTTCCAACAATTATATATTTAAAATTTCAGACCATTCGGTTGGGTAGTTTTTGCTCTGTTATATGCGGACAGACCGACAGGCAGACAGGCGGACAGATAGACGGACTGAACGACGACTATAGGTGCTACGTATTTATATAATTACGAACGCACCTAAAAAGACTATTTTTTAATTTTTCGTTTTCTAAAACTGACACTTACTGAAGCAATTTAAAAATCATTTTCTCCAAATACTTCACTAATGCAATATTTTACATTCCATTATTATTCAGTTTATTTACCCCCATTTCGCTATGAGTGAATTTCACTTCTTGACGTTTTTAACACTCTCCAACAAAGTTAAAAAGTGTTTATGCATTCGGTTTGTCTGGCCATCTGTCCACGCTCTAACTCCCGTAAGTATGCTCAGATTTTCATGCAATTAATAAAGGTTATTTACGGCCATCCAAGTATGTTTGGGATTGTCCTTGAAGTATGTAGGATTAATAGTTCATTTACAGGGCACTCAAAATTATTCCATTACATTATGTTATATGGGGGGAAATCGTTCGCTGAGTATTTTAATGACATTACGTTATTTTAAATGTATGGAAACTGATATAAATTACTGAATTTCACTACGATCACGTTAGGACATGGCATTCATAACATTTTTTATTCATTTACAGGGACACACAAAAGAAATTGGTTACAATACTGTCTTTGGGTAATAATGGATAGAGTGAACGGTTTAAAATTCGTTATGCGCTTTTAAATTTAATTAATTTTTGCATGTTACTCGTCATATATAAATTCTATACCTCATATACAGGACTGTACAAAAGCATTCACGTACCATTCTCCTTAACAGAGGAAATTGCTGAAGGGGAATTTCCAACTGAGGTATGCGTATTTCTTAAGTGAAGTAAATTTTGGTAAGCATGTAGTTAAAAGATACAAATCTATGTATCCTATACAGAGATGCTGAAAAAATTCGGATAATTTGCCGATAGCAGATGGGAATAGCTGAAATTGGGTTTTGAAATGCGTTAAGTGTTTCCACGTGGTTGAATTAGACGTAATATTTTAATTTTTTAAACTGTGCAGTTTTGTTACATTATTCTGAATGTGTTGGAAAGTATTTCACAATCCATGCTTGACGCATGATTTTTTTCTTTCTTGTTTACACTAAAAAGTGTTTATGAATTCGGTTTGTCTGTCCGTCCCTCTCTCCGTGCTCTAACTCGCATAACTATATTCCAATTGCAATGAAATGGGTATATGTTATTAGGGCATGTACTATGGCATGTTCGATATTGAAAATGGATTACTTAGCCTTTTCAGTTCATTTACAGGTCCACTCAAATGTTTCCGTTACATTACGGTCTATGGAGATAAATCGTTTACCGTGAATTTTAATGATATTAAGGGGTTTCAGGACTCTTAAAATTAGTAAAAATGAAACAAGTAAGAAAAATCATGCGTTTAGCATAGATTATGAAACACTTTCCAGCACTTTCTGAATACTTTAACAAAACTTCGTTATTTAGAGAAATAAGGTATATAAGAAAACTAAGTAAACATTTTAGAAAACGCATGAAACATTTGAAAAACTGATTTCTGCAGTTACCGTATATAGCCAAATATGTATTCCAATTTTTTTGAACAGCCCTGTATTTGATCTGTAGGTTGATATATATATACTATACAATGGGAAAATTTAGTTTAGCAAGAAAACTCATAACAGGTTGAAATTTGTTATTCAGCAATTTATACTAATAGATCAAAACATACTTGTATATATTTGTACAGTCTTGTAGTTAACCTAGTACCTTTATTACACGCCACTATTTAACTAAAGTTTAATTCAAAGTAAAACACTCTTAAAACTACTGAAATCACATTTCCAGAAATTATCATTTATAGACGGCCATGTATCCAATTCTTTGCGTAACCCTGTATATCCTCTTATCTATGTTCTACAATCATTTCTTAGTAAACCAAATGCAGTTCCGCGTAAAAATGCATAACTCATTTAAAAATTACTTTTAAGCAATTTGCAATCATACCCAGTAACCATTACGAATTATTTTGTGTAGCCCTGTATATGAATTACAATATTTATACACACCATATACTATGCATAAATATAGTGAAACATAAAAGCACATAACATATATAAAAATGCATTTCCAGCAATCATCGCTACTGTACAGTACTTTGGACACAATATAGTAACTGAAATCTTTTGTGTGTCCCTGTAAATGCTATGAACTTCGTATTATGCATGAAATAAGTTATAGTAAACCTCAGCAACGTATAACAATTTCATTATATACGAAATAATTTAACATAATTAAAATACGCCGCAAACAATTCCCTTCAGCTCTATATCATTCTGTAACGGAGTTATTTTGTGTGGCCCTGTAAATGAATAATAACGATTTTTTGCATCGTATATTCTACAGAATGTATATTTTAGTGCACTTGATGAATGCATATGATATTTATTATGTTTGAAAGCATGTAACATCATTTAAAACCATTTTAAACGATTTTTCCCATAGGCCGTAATGTAAAGGAAAACTTTTGACTGTCCCTGTAAATGAACTAAACATGCTAGAAACTTTATTTGAAATAGGTATCGTGCTATGGTAGAGGTCACTAACATCCAAAAAATTCGGAACGATCCGACTATATTTTCGAAAGTTAGAGCGCGGACAGACTGACAGACGGACAGACAAACCGAAGTCATAAACAATTTTCAACTTTGTTGGAAAGTGTTAAAAAAAGGACCATTTTCAACATTTAATATCTTAAAATTTATATGATTTAAAAACAGAATTTTAATCGGAATTAAAATTACAAGTATGTTCTTTTATATCATGTATTTAAAAAACTGCAAGATGTGGAATTAGTATTTATAGGGGACTTCAAACTGTCAGACATTTGTCAAGCAGAAAATTAGTATGACAGCTTACACGCAGGATTACAAAATAAATTTTGCAACTAGAATGAAAGTTTTTGTGCCTACTTATACTTTAGATTATAGACCCGGAACCTAAATATATTTGTATTTAAAGCATTTTTAATACAAAGCTGTATTTAGCTAATGCAAAATTTTGAACATTTCAACAGTATAATCACCTAATTTTATTTTATTTTTAAATAATAAAAATGAAATTTTAGGTTCAGTTTATACAGACTAACATGAAACATATACTTTGAAAAAGTCATGAAAAAATATTCAGAAGGTTTTGAGATATCCTGCGCGTTATGCCCAAGGGCGTCATTTGGAGAAAAATGACTTCAAAGTTTCGGAATTGTCGCTTCAGTTATTGCGTGGGTATAATTCTAAAAACCATAACTTTTGTTCAAATGAGAATTTCAAGGAAATAATTATATCAAAATGTTCAGAAATGATAGAAGTTTAATATCTAAAAAAATAATAATTTTGTAAATTTTGAAGCTTTAACAGTCCTGAGATTTTTAAAATATTTTAAACATATTGAAATTGATGTACATCACTGTGCCACATGATTCTTACTATAGAATATGATGTGCATACAACTTATCGTTTATTAACAGGGACATACAGAAGAATTTGGCTATAGAAGAAAGTGAGTAATAATTGAACTGTTGAAGCCTACGAACAATAATTGCTAGAAGTCCGTTTTCAGCTGTGGCATGCGTTTTCAGATATTTTTTTAAATATTAATTGGTGTTTATAAATTATATAGATCACGTACAGGGTGGCACAAAAGTTCTCAAAAACATCCGCTTATTAGTGGAAATTGCAGAGTGGAAATTTTCAACTGTGCTATGCTTTTAACTGAACTAACTTTTAGCATACTATGTAGTAAGTAGCATATACAGGGATCTTATACAGGGCTGCAAAAAAAAGTATATTTTAACGACCATTCATGGTAATAGCAGAAATCTTCTTTTCAAATACTTTATACGTTTTCCAAATTGTTCATTTTGACGTCATCTTTCACTTTAGGGAACTGTGAAGCTTTGTGATAGTATTCTGAATGTGTTGGAAAGTGTTTCATAATCTATGCTGCGCGCGTGATTTTTCGTTTTTGCTACTTTATGCTCTCATTTCCTCAACTTAACGAAATTTTTGATACCCCTCCCAGATACCTTATTGATTTCCACCTTTCCTTTAGAAATGTGTTCTACCTTCCTTTTCTCTTATCTTAGCCGCCATATAAACATTTCATGGTCAGTTACTGAAAGGGAAGAAGAATAGATGGCAGTTGATTAAAAAAATGCCACTGACAATATTTTTATATTACTAGCCGCCCTTGGCGACCAGTTTGGTCTCCCTTAAAATTTATGTTTGGGAAAGCATGCTAAGCATTGTATCACGTGACTTTTATTCATAATTTAATTTACTTGGACTCCCTTAAATATAATTAATTTAATCCCTTAAGCTAATATTAGTTTTTGTTGCATTAAAATACCTCAATTTCTTGATTTTCTGTAAGCAAGTAAACCCTATTGGTTTACAATGGAAGCCTATGGGAATTTGGCGAAATATTACAGATATCGCTAAGTTGGCGGCAAACTTGGCAGCATTTGGCGACAGATCAGGGTCTCCCCCAATGGTAACCTCCCTTATAGATATGGAGATGCATTAAATGCTGTTAAATAACCAATGAGATGCGTTTCGTTTGGGCGTTGCCATTAAAGAATTAACAAATAATCGTGATTTCTGTGCCACGTGCGATAGCGTAATACATATATAAACCCCTGCAAGGCTTTCGCACTGCAATCTTTGAATATATTTTCTGTCACACTTTTTATTAATTTATAATTAACTGCAATTTCATTAATCAAACAACGAACGAGATATGAGTGCACTTTGTCAAAAGGCAGTTCAAAAGCCTTTCGTATATACCCTATCCATCTTTGTGCGTTTTGTCTGTGCATAGCGAAAAGGATGTTAACATCATAAATAATATGTATGATGATACTTAACCTAAACAGATGTCCAAAATTCAGTATGAAGTGTCAGATATTGGCACAAAAATCCTATCCAATATTATACCATATTAATCGTTGTACGCTACATATTAGTTTAGTATGCGACGCCAGCTGTGGACAAAAATTTATATCCAATAATAACTCATTCATCGTTTAACACTACAAATTAGTTGAGGAAAAGTAATGTTAACAGCAGAAGTAATATATGTAAATGAAAAGTTTACTATAGGAAGAAAAACAAATGGGTAGAATTTAGCTTTCAATAAAAAATGGCGTGTTTATATGCCTACTTTTTTGCACTGCGTAAAAATCTTTACATTTTTTATGAATCTCTAAAACAAATAAATCTGAGAAAAGTAAATAGCATTAAATATTTTTAAACTAAATTGCCGGAAATAAACTAGAAAGAAATTCACGGCTCAAGCATTAATTATAAAAAACATTCCAACATTTCCAGAATACAGTAACGAAACTGTAACGTTCAATCAAATGATAGAAGATGTCTTAAGTACTAGGTTGAGCAAAAAGTTCTGGGAAATTTGTGAAAGTTGCCTTGTTATGCGCAAATTAACAACAAAAGCAACAAGAACTATTCTTCAAAGTAGAGACCATCATAGTCCACGACTTTCTGCCATAATTCTGCCAGATTCCGGATTTGATGGAAGTACGAAGTTTGTCGTCGTACCAACACCGTCACCCTCATTAATTTTCATCGACGGCTTTCAGAATCGTTAGACCATTTCTCCAATAATGCCGGATCAACACATGCAAATCATACTGTTCAATTGACATTTTGGAGCCGAAATTCCTGAACTCCTATAGATATACCACTAGTACTCCTATATACGATACAGATTCTGGCAACTATTAGATTAAAAATTTCCCAGAACTTTTTGCTCAACTTAATAAACAGATTACAGAAAATGCATAACCCATTTGACAACTCTATACCATCAGTTATCATCAATAGTCAGAAAGTAAATTTTAAATGCAGCACTGTATACGATCAATATATTTGTATATATTGGACATAATTCAGTCCAAAAACGCATAATGCCTTTAGAATTTGTTATAGAACCGTTTTTGAGCCTATCACGACCAAACAAGCAGACAGATTTTTTTTTCTATATTCTTTTTTAAATAGTCAAATGAACTTAGAAATATGTGTTTATCTTAAAATCACTGATATGCATTTCAATTTTATATAGAGGTATAAGTAAGCATAAAAAATCGAGGTTCCAACCAAATAATATCATAAGACGAAACGCAATATTTCACCGTGATTCAAACATAAAATATATTATATGAACTTTAAAAAGTTCACTGTTTTACTTAAAAGGTGATTAAAATAATAAAAGAGATGTTACTGCTACTTCTACTTTCAACTCTAATAATTATTGGCTCTCTCATTTTCAAAACGAAGTGACGTATTTTTAGAAATAAACGGCAATTAGTTGTTAAAATATTCTCTGATGAAGAGCTTGGAAAAGCTTGAAAGTACTAAGAAGTTTTAAATAAAATGTATATTTTTAGCTCATAGGCTATTAAAGCCTGAGAGCTAATGTGCCCGCCGGTTTCGTATGTATGTATGTATGTACGTACGTATGTATCTACGTACGTACGTACGTAACGCGATAACTCTTGATGGATACATCAGATTTGCTTCAAATTTTTTTTTCTAGGTTCATTCTGATAAGGCGCTTCCCTGATTAGTTTTGGGGGTTCATTGGTTAAGTATAAACGGGATACCCCCACCCCCCTTAACTTAGATAAATGGGTTTTTCATGCAGAATTATCAGATTTTCTTCAAATTTGGTATACCAGGTAATTCTGATAAGGCGCTTCCCCGATTAGGTTTAAAGGGGGGGGGGACGGTGGGCTAATGCCCCCTTCATTTAGATAAATGGATTTTGCTATTCGATTACCCTCAGAATTGGTATACCGGTTTATTCTGATAAGGCGCTTCCCTGATTAGATTTGTAAGTTCATTAGTTAAATATAAAGGGGGAACTCGGGCCTAATATAACCTTAATTTAGATAAACGGGTTTTTCTATCCGATTCGCTACAAATTTGGTACACTGGTTTATTTCAATAAGGCGCTTCCCTGATGACATTTGCAGGCTCATTGGTTAAGTATAAAGAGGGAAAACGGGGGGGGGGGCAATCCTCCCTTAATGTGTTTTTCGAGAAGCATTATTCTTTGAAATAAGAGTATAATATACAATTAGAGTGAATTGCCTGTGAGCTCAATGCCATCAATTTAACTGGGTACTTTTCTTTATTTATTTAACTTGTAACATCTCTTTTATTATTTTAGTCACATTTTAAGTAAAACACTGAACTTTTTAAAGTTCATATTATATATTTTATGAGGTTCCAACCTTTATCAAATACAAAAGTAAATATTTTCTGCAGCTTTTGGCCAATCCCAGACATTTAATGGATGCCCACATTTCCATTAGGGAGGTGTTCTTACTTCCCTTTTCCCTTATCTGACCCGCCACATAAACATTTCATGGTCAACTACTGAAAGTGAAAAGGAATAAAGGAAGACTCGAACACGTTAGGGAGAAAAACATTGAGGATATTTTTATCTTGGAATGTTTAGACGGTTCTCAAAATAATGCTTTCTTTTGTCTTTTAGCCGCGATAGGCAATTTCTTTCACATAACAATTAAAATGTCGTCACTAAAAAAAAAAAAAAAAAAAAAAAGTTACACCTAACCATAAGTTATACGTAAAATGAAGCAGGTGTATCTTTGTACGGATTAATACTGATAATTTCTAAACATCGCACATTTTCACTTTTTTACACCGTCGTATAGGGAAAACAGCAAGAAAAATCATGCGCTAAGCATAGATTATGAAACACTTTCCAACCCTTCCTGAATCCATTAACAAAACCTCGTTATTAGGGAAATAAGGTATATAAGAGAACTAAGTAAACATTTTAGAAAACGCATAAAACATTTGAAAAACTGATTTCAGCAGTTTCCGTCCATAGCCAAATATGTATGCCAATTCCTTCGAACAGCCCTGTATTTGATCTGTAGGTTGATATATATACTATACAATGGGAAAATTTAGTTTAGCAAGAAAACGCATAACAGATTGAAATTTCTCTTTCATCAATTTATACTAATAGATGGAAACATACTTGCATACTTTTGTACAACCCTGTAGTTAACCTAGTACCATTTTTACACGCCACTATTTAGCTAAAGTTTAATTCAAAGTAAAACACTTTTAAAACTACTGAAATCACATTTCCAGAAATTATCATTTATAGACGGCCATGTATCCAATTCTTTGCGTGACCCTGTATATCATTTTATCTATATTCTACAAACATTTCTTAGCAAACTAAATCCAGTTCAGCGCAAAAATAGATAAATCATTTAAAAACCACATTTAAGCAGTTTGCAATCATACCCAGTAACCATTATGAATTCTTTTGTGTAGCCTTGTATATGAAATACAGCATTTATACGCACCATGTACTATGGATAAATATAGGGAAACATAAAAGTACATAACATAATTAAAAATGCATTTCCAACAATCATCGCTACTGTACAGTTCTTCGGATACAATATAGTATCTGAAATTTTTGTGTGTCCCTATAAATGCTATACGCTTCGTATTATACATGAAATAAGTTATAGTAAACCTCAGCGACGTATATCAATTTCAATATACAGTCGAACCTCGTTATCCCGACACTGTAATGGCCGGAAAAAAATGTCGTCATAAGCGGAGTGTCGCGGTAACCGGAATTGGAGAAAAGTATGTTTATAAAAAGCTGTATTTTTTATTAATTTAAGACAGTTTTAAATTCATAACTGTTCTTGGAGTTTTAATCAATAAAGCATTATTATTATATGAAATAAACACAAAAACAAAATTGATAAGAATAAAAATCAGATTTATGATGACTTGTTTTTTATTGTTACATGAAATAGTGATGAATTAAGGTTTAGATGTGCTAGATGCCCTAGATGTGCTTCCTACAATTCTTTTTTCACTATTATATAATGAATAGTAATCAATATTCGTTCTTTCAGAAATAGATTTTAGATAATTTCTGATCATTTCAATGCAATGCAATGCATCAATTTTAGTCGAATGAAAAACGCTGTGTAACAACAAGAAAGCTCCGCCTGACCAAAACAAAAAGACCGCAAGTAGACTGATACCTCTATCTAAACTTAGTGGGTCATTCATAGTGTGTGGATTTATTTATTCAGATAAAGGATTGAAGTAAAATTTCTTATTTATCTCAATGGGTATTTTACACACTTTTGTGAAAACTTTGGCTATTTCTTACCGCTTAGTTTCCGTGCCTATAAGATGGAAAAATGGGCAATTTTCTTAAACCTTCGGGATATCCGGAGTGTTAAATAATTTAACGACGTAAAATCCAGAGTTTATTTACATTAAAATCATATATAGAAAATCGGGACTTTGAAAAACTGACGTCATAAGCAAGGTGACGTGAAAACCGGGTGTCGAGATAACGAGGTCCGATTGCACATGAAATAATTTAATATAATTAAAATACGCCACAAACAATTTCCTCCACCACTATATCATTATGTAACGGAATTCTTTCGTGTTAAATGAATAATAACTATATTCTACAGAATGCATATTTTAGCGCACTTGATAAATGCATATCAATTTTATTATGTCTGAAAGCATGCAACATCATTAAAAATCATTTTAAACGATTTTTTTTCCATAGACCGTAATGTAACGGCAAACTTTTGACTGTCCCTGTAAATGAACTAAACATGCTAGAAACTTTATTTGAAATAGGGAACGTGCTATGGTAAACATTAATAACATCCAAAAATTTCAGGGCAATCCGGGTATATTTACGGGAGCTAGAGCGCGGACAGACAGACAAACCGAAGTCATAAACACTTTTCAATTTTGTTGGAAAGTGCTAAAAAGTACTTTTAAATGCAATTTGTTTGTTAAATGCATCTCAATTTATTTTTCAGATATTAATTTTTTTATGGTTTTTAATGCCATTTCTGTTATGGTGGCAGCTGAAGCAGTCCATTTCTGTAGAAAGTAAAAGGAAAATAGTACATTACTATATCATTTTGTTGCTATTTTCTCAACAACTAAAAAATAAATTATAATTAAAATACGTTCTATGACAAGAATATTGTCTGCTATAAAAACGTATTTTAAAGTATATTTCTGTGACTTATCTTCTCGCTATTTACTTAATTCCTATCAAAAAGCTGAAAGAATGCAATTTTATTAATATCCGTGTGTAATAACATTTTCCGAATTTCGAAAAAACATAAACTCTGATAAAACATGGAGCTATTATAAACTGTATTTAATTTTCAGTATCCATATTAATGTTACAAACAAATGAAGGCATATAAATCATTAGATACCCGATTTTTTGTCGAGTTTCTTGAAATGACGACATTGCTTTTTGCTGGGTTTGTGTATTATTCTGCGATAGTGGCGTCACATGCATACTTTCTACAGATGTTGTTTAAGACTGGATAGTAAATGTGGAATTCTCCAGCAGATGCAAATGACGTCATTTTACATAAATTAAAAGCGTATATTTTAAGTCTTAAAACTGAAATATGTTTTGTATTACCTATATTTATGTAATTATTTTCATCGGGGCGACACCAAACTCTGAAAAAGCACAATTCCTGTTTACTAGTGGTGTCTTTTTCTTTTCTTTTTTTTATTAGTCTGAACAACGACAAACTTTTTAACGCATCCATGAAATCAGTTTTATACATAAAAGCATGAAATTCACAGGTATTATTATTATTGAAGGGATTTGTAATCTAATAGCGTTTTTGATTTTTCAATAAATGTATTATGTCTTCAATTATAATTGATTTCTGTTTTTTGACAGACTTTCCCAGGCTGCCATGCTCCGAAATTTGTAAATATCAACTATGATATTATTTTCTATAAGAGTGTTTGCCTTTATCAGAGAAGAGAAAAACTGTATTTGATTTCTTGGTTTCGGAATAAAAACACCTGCCGAATTTTCTGAAATTAAAAATAAAAATCGCTTTATGAATTTCTGAGAAACCTCCCAATTTCGATTCGAGTACAGCCTTTTACAAGCCTGCTTCCATCAGAGCAGTGATCGCCAAGCTTTTGTGACCGTCGATCCTTTTAAGACTACATGAATTACAGAGGCTGTTCACACATTTTTTAGACGATGTATATTGTATTCACAAAACTAAATTACATAAAATTCTTCTGTTTTAAATGTTCTATTTGACGGCCCTTATTATGAACTATCTTTCAACAACGCAATTTCCAGAATAATAATGCCTTTTGAATTGCCAGAAGAGGTATTCTAACCCATTGCTCCTGAACAGCTTTCCAGAGTCCTGTAAGGGTTGTAGGACGACGTTTGGATAATGCAGATTTTAAAAGTCCGAAAACACAAAAATCCATAGGTGATACATCGGGAGATTTAGTAGGGATATCAGTGAAGGGTATGGCCTAGATACCGGTTTTTTGTTCCATTTCTTTTAGGAAATTTACAGTGACTTTTGATGTGTGACTGCTAACTTTGTCGTGGTGGAGTTTCACAGATTGATGGCACTGTGGGTAAAGCGATGGTATTTCATTCAGAAAAATTGGCGATAAAATATGTTCCTGATAGTATTTGGAGTTAATCTTGATATTTCCCGCCCTCTCTTTATTTTTAACTTGCCATTATATGAAAAACCAGCAACAATCATGAATCCCGTAGAAAAACTTTCTTTCGAGTCTTTGAACCATGTACTTAAATTTTTTTCTCTCCCTTTTATGATAATAAATGGCTCTTTGTTTGCTGCAATCATTTAAATACACCCATGATTCACCTATTGGGAATTTTTTTTTCCATTTTTGTTCATTATCATCGTTTTTGGATAACGGAATATGAATATTTCTCTTCGGAAGGAGCGTAAATATAGCCTTCGAACCACTGCTTCGTTAAAAACGCCATTTTGAATAAAAACAAAAATCTCAAGCCGCAGACGATAATTTTGACTTTTAAAAACATAGTACAATTGCAGTGGCGTAGCTACATATTCAGCGCCCTGGAGCAAGTAAAGTTTGTGCGCCCTCTTGTCACTCTTGCATTTTTTTTCCAGGTTTAAAATTTAAATGCGATTCTTAATTCGATTTAAAGCTTTACTTTCATTTGAAAGTCAAAGTATTTCAACAGCATTAACCCCTTAACCTACAATTTACTTTTAACAGCTCCACGGTTTGGCAAATCCACAGCTACCACTAAAATTTAATAGAGATTTTCGCCTTGTTTAATCATGGAATTTCGACGATTAAATTAAACTATATTTACTGTGAAATTTTAGTGGTAAGAAGAATTTACATTTGGCTCGATCATCGTACGCGGGCTATGCCCGTCATTGTAGGTTAAGGGGTTAAATACAGATAATTAAAAATAAATAATGAAATGAATTATAATTCTTTAAGTACGGAGTACCTACATATATTTTGGGGGAATCGGGCGGATCTTTAGTTTTAAATGCGCCAATAGGCCTCTGTACAATCTGTCACCCTTTATATCTGTTTTTTTTTCTTTTCCACGGTTTCGAAGCATTGTAGAATACTAAAAAAAAACAAACAAAAAAACACTATTGTCAAGATTTTAGTTTTCGCATATGGACGAAACAGGTTTTTCTGTTTTAAGTGCAGGAAAATACTAAAATTCCATAAAATTAAAAGTATCATAACTCGGTAAATTTAGGTCGTACAAAAAAGAAATTTTTATTATTTTACCTGTTAAAGTATGGAGAACATTTTCCTAAATATATCGCATACAGCCCAGGGTCCGAAGAAAAATGTGAATCTCGTAACTTTTAAAAAATAACTATCTTGAGATAAATTACTTTTAAGAGGATGAAGAACAACTTTGAAACTTTTCTATTATTGGCACTATATATCTACAATTAATGGTTTAGAAAATTAGCCTGACACCGGGATCCTCACTAGCTTTTGACTAACCTGAGCAATTTGGTAGATCGCTAAAGAAAAACTAGCAAATTTCATATTCAAATAATGGTAGTAATAGATTCATCGTGAAACACTAAGAATATCAAAACCCAAATGATGACAAAGAAAAGGATTAATTGTGGAATAACATGATTGAGAATGTCGTCGAAAGAAAAAAAAAGATCTCTTGCAATTTGGCGATACCAGTCTTTAATTTTCTCGCCAAATGGAACGTTTAGGTTCAGTGGCGATCGGCAGCGAGAACCCTGATTGACACATTTATATATTACTCAAGATTGCAGTTTTTACTTTCCATACATATACAATGTAAAAAGGGAAATGGGAAAGCAGTGTAATAACATTAAATAAAAATAATGGTATATTTTTACATTTTCAAATACTCTGAATGCTTTCTCACAATTTTTACAATGGTTCAATATGTATTTGTGTACATATGCGTGTATGTTAGAATTTCCTCACGTTTTCAAATTCCCAGAGTACGGTTTGATGGTTTTTTTGATGATAACGACAGGTATGCTATATATCTGTCACAAGAATTGTATTAATTTTCAAAGAAATCGGTCTAAGGATTTGGTATCAAAACTATTTTTCAACAATTCTGTGATGATAACTGATGAATATTCATATCACAATTAAATTATTTTTATTTCTGACATTCATTTTATATCGACGATAACGTTTGACCGCGCAGACAGTGGCGGCTCGAGGGGTGGTTCACAATCACTTTATTTTAGTAATTTCATTAAAAAAATTTCTCTTCGTTTAATCGTAGAAAATACCACGATTAAAACAGATAAAATTTTATGTAACAATATTCTGATGGGAAAGAGAATGTGAACCCCTGAAGAGCAGCTACTGCACGCAGGATCGGACTCGGTCAATATCAAATACACAGACCTTGGATTTTTGGAGGGCGCAACTTTTTAGAAACCCATTTTTTACCAGTTTGCTAGTAGAAAACAATAATATCATTTACCATTCCAATTTTTCTTTCTGGGGATGCTTTCAGTTTCGAAACTGGATCCGAAATTGAAAGTATCCTTACAGAAAAAATCGAAACAGTATTAAGATAACCGTTTAGACATCGATCTCATATATACTATGCCCCCCAAAAAATTAAATATTGAAATGTAAATGAAAAATTTGTAAAGAACGCTGCCATTGGTTTAACATTAGCTTGCGAATGACTAGTGTAGTATTCTAAGCATACAGATTTTTAGCACAAAATATGTTATGATTAATTAAACCTATTTTAAACTTTTTTTTT
Source organism: Maratus speciosus (assembly GCA_963932465.1). Taxonomy (NCBI): domain Eukaryota; kingdom Metazoa; phylum Arthropoda; class Arachnida; order Araneae; family Salticidae; genus Maratus; species Maratus speciosus. The sequence goes on from OZ010799.1 coordinate 91,394,681, forward strand.
TTTTTTGCAGCGGGAGGATAAAATTCTTACTGCTGCCAGTAATATTATGAAGCGTGTAAATATTATTAATTTAATTTTTAAGCAATGTATTTTTAAAATAGATTTTCATACAGTAAACACTGTCTAACGCTCTACGTGTAAGACAGATTTCCGTCTCATGCACTGCATTAAAAAAAAAGAACCTTCAAAGGACGCCGGGTTGAACAGTTCTTTTCTCACGTACATACAGAATAGTAGGAGAGCTGTTGAACATTTTTGAGTAGGTATTTGAGGCACCCTGAAAATTTGTGCAACACTTCTTTTGTAATGCCTGAATACAAATTCGAATGACTGGCTGAAGGATCGTGGCCCAAAAACTGTGCCAGACACGTGTCAAGTGCCATTTGGCACTTGACACGTGTCTGGCACAGTTTTTGTGCCGACTAAAGTGTCTGTCATTTTCAAAATATTTTTTTCTAAGCATAAATATTATTCTGCCTCAAATACCTTTTTTGGGTAGTCAAAAAATGGCACTTGACACTTGTCTGGCACAGTTTTTGGGCCGACTAAAGTGTCTGTCGTTTTCAAAATATTTTTTTCTAAGTATAAATATTATTCTGTCTCAATCTCAGCGTGTCTCAAATACCTTATTTTGGGGGTAGTCAAAAAATGGCACTTGACACGTGTCTGGCACAGTTTTTGGTCCACGATCCTTCAGCCAGACATTCGATTTTGTATTCAGCCATTACAAAAGAAATGTTGCACAAATTTTCAGGGTGCCTCAAATACCTTCCCTAAAACGTTTAACAGCTCTTGGACTAGAATAATGCGGTTCTGATTATCACATTTATAGACAATATTGAAACAGCCTCTTTTTCATATTATATAGTGTAATTTTTAACAGAAAAGAATGTTTGGATTCCCTTTCCTTTGGTGAAAATATTCTTTGTAAAAATTTTTGTGCATCAAGCGCAAAAATCAATATAATAAACATTTATACAAGCGAAATTATAATCACAGCATTGTACGATTACATGAAGTCTACATATTTCAAACAAATACTCAATAAATGATTTTACACACACACAAAAAAATGTATATATATATATATATTGCGAAATAGAGGTGACGTTCTTTGGTGCCAGGTAGGATGAAAATTCTTGGGACAGATCATGTCGCCATTGATAACAGACAGCATTACAGAATATAAATTAGGATAGGATATACAAAATATCAGAGTACTATACAAAAGATTGAAGACTGAACCAAAGAAACTTCCAAGAAAAAGAAATTCGTCTGCTTTGCGAAAAGAAAAAATAAATTTAACAATAAAAAAAAGCTTCAAGAAAGTGATTTTTCTAAAAATTATTATTAAATAATTTAAGACTGTTCAAATCTAATGTTTGTTGTAACTATTAGCTTGAACTGAGGGAAAATTTACCTGGTTTAATTAAACCTGGTTAACCAACCCGCAGGTCGGTTGCCAGGCGGGTCAGTCTGTGCCTGCCAGAAGGTGACTTAATTTAGTAAAATCCTATTTTTTTCTTTTTTTAATTTTTAAACCTTGTTTCAGTACAAGCGGAATGAAAATTTATTGAAAATTAAGTCATTAGAAAAAGGTTAAGCTTTATGAATGAAAGTGCACGTTTCTTTAAAACACGATGTCTTTATCACCTGTGAAAATATATCACCTTTGTGTAAAATTAAAATCTAAGTTTTTATTCATTGTTATACTGTTTTGAACACACAGTATTTCTGTAAACTGTTCAGAAAGTTGAGTGGAATAATTCCAGATTCTTTTTTTTTTTTTTCATTTTATATTTAGAAAATTTATTCATTACTAATGTGTGATATTGGATGATTGGGGTCTAAGAAGGGGGACGGGGACAGAGCCTGATTACGAACTAAGCAAACTCACGTTACTATGTTTGCCCTTATTTAATCCTAAAATTCTGCGATTAAATAAGGTTTAGTACGGAAAAATACTTTTCGAAAAAAGTGTTGTAAGTTTGCCTAGGCGGTAACCAGGTCCTAAGGAACACTGTATTTGATAGTTAACTTTTTCTCTCAATGCTTATCAATTTAAAAATCCCAAAAACAATACGCAGAAAATTTAATTTGCCGCTTCACCGTCACCTCCATCTAAATCGTCGTGGACTGATGTGAAATATGACGTTACGTAATTTGTATTGATGCATGATTAGTTTCACAAAAAAAATTCAAAATGGTCTTTTTTTTTTCTTTTTCTTTTTTTTTTCTTTTCTTTTCTTTCTTTTTTTTTTTTTTTTTTTTTTGTAAAATGCTCAATAATTTTCTTCAATGGTCAAACTATTTTTTTTCAATCCTGAAATAATTAAACAGCTAAGACATTGCTGTTACATCGTAAATATAGGTTTCTCAGCGGTAGTTTGGCTACTATTGCATTAATAATAGCTCTCTGGCTACCATTATTTCCGTACAGTAATTATCATGATAAATTTCTAAAACATTTTCAACAGAAATGTACCGGGAAGATTATTTTTATGGAAATAGCGTTTGGTATCTAATAAAGTGACCGAAGAGAGCCCTGTAAACAAATTTTGATTACTTTAAGGTTTGAAAATCTTTAACTGTCGTCTAAGGAAAACTTACAGAAAGAAAAATCAGACATGCTGAAACGATATTGGACAAGTTATATGAATTAACATTGAAAATTCCCGAATAGAAGTAATTCCTTTTAACTGTGTACAAAAACATGTTTTAAATTCAAATAATTGATGTTAAACACAAGCTAAAATATCATAGTAATATTCTGATTGTAACAATATTCATCTATAATATTTGGTTAATAATGAAAAAAACTGCAAATATTTTTACAAATCTTTTTTGCGCTTTTCCTAATTTTGCGCCCTTAGGATTCGAGCGCCTGGAGCAGTTTGCTCCAACTGCTCCACGGTAGCTACGCCCCTGTACAATTGCAATTATTTCTTTTGCACCAAACGATTTTTTATTACCGCTAATTAAAAGCGTCTAAAAAATGTGCGAACAGCCTCTGTATTTATCGATCACCACTAATTCGAAATATCGTAATTACAATAAATTTTTAGAGTTCCATACTTAAAAAGTAAAACGGAACTATTATATGATCACTCCTGAGTCTGTCTGTCCGTCTATCATAGCCATTTTACTCGTAAACTATGGAACGTGGAAAGCTTAAATTGGGGAAACTAATAAAGACTACAAAAAGGACTCATTACACTGTGTCGCAATAAATAAACAATAAGTACGGCTGATCAGTGTATTACAATATATTTTTAAAAAAAACAATCTATATTTAAAATCACATACTACTCACAATAATAAAATTTTTACTGTCCGAAACAGTTTGTATACATTTGTATTTTATTATTGCGAGTAGTATGTGATTTTAATTACAGAATTTTTTTTTAATATATTGTATACACTGATTAGCCGTACTTATTGTTCATAAAAACTATTGACCCACATATTTACAGATTATCAAACATTCACAAACATTTTTATCAAAAATGTCGAGGGGCTAATTACGTTACTTGAAAAAAAATCTTTTCTTTGTGTATTGTGTGGGATATCGTGTGAAAGCTGTCGTAACGCTGAACTCAAAAATATATTTCTTTTAATTTTAGGTAATATATTTTCAGAGGTGTAGTCGAAAATGTAGTGGGAAAATGTATCCTCCACCCCCCCCCACCCCCCCCATCTCTTTCCGAATCTACTCAAACTAAAATTATGAAAAATTTTGAGGTAGTAGATATTAATTTAAACCTTTCAGTATAGCGATTACCCTATATCACACAGTTTTTGAGAAAAGCGCATTTTTCCGTTACACACAAATTTCGGTTTGCGGGCATTCAGCAAAGATACTGAGGTGCGCTGGAGGTACCTATCGAAGCAGAAGTATAAAAGCATTGTTGATAATGATTTTTGAAAAAAATCGTCGGTAATTAGCCGAGATATTAACCCTTAAAGACACGGATGATTTGGACAAACATAATGATAGGGCGGCGTACTCTATGTACCATGGGCTTTAAAATCCTAGATAACAACTTTTAACGATAAATTTGTGTAATACAATGTCCAGTAGCAGTATAAAAGCAATAAACGTCTAATTGTTGAAAACAGACAAGTTTAATTAGAATTAATCACATAAATACTATGGAATTCGTCACTATATTAGTTTGCATTGAGTAGATCTCTCTATACGCCTTCCGTGTCTTTAAAAGGTAATTATAAACCTATCTGGAAAAACGCGGCACGGACTAATGCGGCGTTGCACTTTGCGATCTCCTTTCGAAGTGCGTTTAGCAAAATGCCAAGTTTAAACTTTGAACAAGGGTTTTGTTTTAGCTACACTGTACAATATATATATATATTATTATTACGACGCGGAATTTAGTTTTATGAAATTCCAAATGAAGTTTAAATATGCACTACTTTTATTGTCAGTGGCGAATTAAGTTCATCATAAACAGTTTAGGATAAGATTTAAATAAGAATTATACAGAATAGCAATTTTGATATTATTTATGCTTCATATCTCTTTAAATTTTACCGTATACCCATTCATACTTTTCTAGTATAAGTACAGCTATACCAAGCTCTACGTTGCATAGTTTTTTACAAAGTCTTATTTTTCTATTAGTAACGATTTCTTTTATTAATACAGTTAATAATTCATATATGTATCGTACGGAACCCTCTGAGCGCGAGTAATACTCGCACTTGACCGTTTATTTTTTAGATTGTTCATCATATATCAAATACTAGCTAAAGTGCCCGGCGTTGCCCGGAGTTTCAAGAATGTTTGTTCTGAAAAATCAATTTTAAATTTTAATACAACATAAAGCAAACAATAAAATAAGTAGTCGAAGTTTTGTACACATGAACGAAATGAAAACACAATATAACTAGTATGTTGTGGCCATCACAAAACTTTCTTCCATATAAATCACGTCAATTAAATCATTTAAATAGTATAAGAAATTACATCAATTTAAAACCAATTCGTATCAAAGTATACCTGAATTCGAAGTTTGGTGAAAATTCGTGCATTAGTTATTGAGATAGAGCTGTAGGGGAAATTCTGAAAAATTCAGCATAGCAGCGCCACCTGTTGGGCGATTTGCACCAAAACACAAACAGCACTAATTCATATTAAGGTATACCGGAATCTGAAGTTTGATGAAAATCGGTGCATTAGTTCTGGAGCTAGAGCTATTGTGGAAATCACAAAAAATGCAGCACAGCAGCGCCACCTGTTGAGCGATTTAAACGAAAAGGTACAAAACATCATTTCATGTCAAGGACTAACTGAATCTAAAGTTTGATGAAAATCCGTGCATTAGTTCTGGACATTGAGCTATTGTGGAAATCGTGAAAAATGCTGCATAGCAGCGCCACCTGTTGAGCGATTTACACCAAAGCATAAACAGCACTAATTCATATCCAGGTATACCTGAATCTGAAGTTTGTTGAAAACCCAAGTATTAGTTCTTGAGATAGAGCTATTGCGGAAATCTCAAAAAATGCAGCATAGCAGCGCCACCTGTTGAGCGATTTACACCACAAGAGGCAAAACGTCAATTCATGTCAAGCACTAACTGAATCTGAAGTTTGATGAAAATCCGTGCATTATTTCTTGAGACTGAGCTATTACGAAAATCGTGTAAATGCTTCAAAATGCGGCATAGCAGCGCCATCTGTTGGGCGATTTGCACCAAAACATTACCAGCACCAATTCATATCAAGGATTAACGGAATCTGAAGTTTTATAAAAATCCGTGCATTAGTTCTTGAGATAGAGCTTTTGCGGAAATCCTGAAAAATGCTACATAGCAGCGCCACCTGTAGGGCGATTTACACCAAAAACTAACCAGCACCAATCTATATCAGGGACTACCTGAATATAATTTTTTATTAAATTCCGTGCATTAGTTCTTGAGATAGAGCGCCCACAAAATTTGTGTCACATACAGACAGACAGACTCACAGACAGACATTTTGTAAAAACATGTTTTTTGGAATCTCTGACCCATAAAACGTATAAATCCGTCGAAAACTGGAATTCGAAAATTTTCATGAAACCAATACTTTCTTCTTGTCAAGATAGAAGAAAGTAAAAATATATAAATTTATATAACAGACGCAAAAGAATGCAACTATAAATGAGCTTATTTCAATTCATCATTGGAGCAATAATGTCAAACTACACCAATATTTCCATAATTGGGTTTTTATCATGCTTCAATACGTTTTTTCACACTCATGTGACGTTATACTATATTCACCACATCCTTTATATTTCCAATATGACGTAATATCCCTCCTTTTTTTAATTCGTCAAACTATTTATTTCATTTTCACTTTTCACGTGGAAATCTAATTCATCAAACTATTTATTTCATTTTCATTTTGCACGTGGAAATCTTAATATAGAAAAGTTATGACGTAATATTCCTTTTTTTTTAATGCTTCAAACTATTTATTTAATTTTAATTTTTCACGTGGTAATCTTGCAATAGAAAAGTAATTGTTGTGATAAGAATTTTATTGTGCATTTTTAATTTTTGGCAACTGCTATAAAGAAAAATGTTTAAATTTGATATAGGAAATTGCTGTTAAATTGGTGGTTTTTTATTAATTAAAATTAACTATAAGTTATTTCGATTCCGGATTACTTTAGATGCCTCGGCCGTGTTTTAATACATATGTACGTAACATTTCACAATTCTCGCTTCCAAACTGTGGATTTGTATAGCATTACAGACAGACAGACAAATTTTCATTTTTATATATTAGATATTTTGTATATTTACATTTAGTCAAATGCATTGTAATGATAATTTTATTAAGTTTCTAAAATTGATTGATATTATGAATTCCATGGATGGGGTTGTAGGTTCTTGACATTAGTAGAAATGTTAGGTTATTATTTTATTGCGTTGTGGGATTTTAAATCTTAAATCCCCATAAAAAATCAAAAGATAAATTTCATTGCTTCTTTGCTTTATTGTGATGTAATCAATACTGCTGAAAACATTACCCATCTATACACTGTAAAAAAAAAATTATGTAATGTTACTCCATAAAATTGGTGGCATCATGCTGCCTCTAATTTTACGGAGTAATTTAACTTATACAATGATGTTATTTAAACTGATATAACTTCATTGCCCGTAATTTTCGTAAACATGACGAAGTACTTTTTTACAGTTAATGAATCAGTTTTCTCAACTCTGTATCAACACAAAATATCTGTTTTGCGGATACTATCTACAGTGAAACCTCCTTGTGCGACCACCTCACTGAACGATCATTTTTTCATTGAACGAAATTTATTTCCATAGGCTCAATACTAATTTTACCTCCATTCACAGACCATCCCAGTTGAACTCCCTCCATGAGCGATTAATTTCTTTCAAGAAAATGAAACAAATTCCGTTTTTTCCTGGTCACTTGTTTGGAAGGTTTTATTAGAAAAATAATTCCGGAGAACTCATTATTGATCAAACTTCTAAACTAAGCTTAGATTTTTTTTTATTTCCGGTAACTTTTAAGCATTTAAACTCCCTTTGTGCCTTTTTAAGATATGAATTTAACTCTGATGACAAATTAAGAATGACGGTCAATAAACACCCCTGTCCTATTCTGTCAGGAAACTCTCAAAGAAATATGTGAATTAATGATATCGTCATTATTTGTTCACGTCCAAAGAAAATGCATTTATTTTCTGAACTTCGAAAGGACTTGGAAATAAAAGTTGTAAAGATAAAACCGTAAAATCAGAGAAAGCGTCAATGTATTCATTTTTTAAACTCTGCTGTAATTAACTTATGTAATTAACTTTTTTTTTATTCTTAAATTTTTATATTTTCCCTAATGTGGAAAATAAATTTAAGTAACATTAATTCTGACCTTTTTTTAACAATTAAAATCTACATGACCTCCATTAAGAGACCAACTCTCGGAGCGTTTACTATACCTCAAAATACTTTCATCTGCATAACAGAATTTAAACATTCAAATGTAACAAAGCAATGTTAATTTTACACAATTAGATTAGACTGGATGGCTGCTGAATACGTTTGTTGAGCATGAAAATGTTTACATGATTATTAATAGCATCAAAAAAATCGGTATTTCGTGTTGATACTGGTTAGAGAAAACTGATTAATACACTTTAAAAGTTACTTCACAAAGTTTTCAGAAATTACGCGCAATAAATTAGACATTTGTTTCAAAAATGCTTTTTTAAATCCTGTAAATCGATTTGTTTCCGACGAAAACTACTTTTTAATTATCAATATAATTTTTTCTTCGATTAGAAATTATGTATTGAAACAAAACTATATATGTTAACAATAATATATTTAACAACATATTTATAATCTATTATGTGTATGTAGATAATGATGTTTATTTTATGTATAAATGTTCCCTTTTTAATAAATTTCTCTGTTGGATTGACGGTTTGCACTATCATAAACGTTCGGGTTAGCCGCCTCTAGCGCTTACACTCTATATAAAATCAATTGCTCTTATTCAGTCTGCTTAAAAAAATCTGATACTTTCTATCTATGATAAAGCTGTTTTATGAATATTCTCATGATTTAGGAAAATGATTCGGATTTAAAGAGTGACACAGAATTCCTTTCTTTTTATTTTTAAAGTATGTAAACAATTCTTACCAACAGGTCGAATGATATATTTTCTGTTCTGAATTGTTTATAAATACAGTTTTATTAAGTTAAAGTATGCTGGATTTGTGATCCATCCATAAAACCTCAACATTTACAAAATTACTGAGTTTTTAACATGTTTCAGATATCATTAATATTATACTTAAACAACGATTAGAAATTAATGTTTTCCCTTTCCGAATTGTGCGTGTAAGTGATCAAGCATGTTATTAACATGAATAACTAATATGAAAAAAGAAGATTTGGATAAATGTAAAATAAAATACCATTATCGTTATAGAGTTTTACTATATCTTCATCCAATATATGTAGCAAACTTATAACAAAAAATATATACATTGAAGTAAATGGTATTATGCAATAAGTGAAAAGAGAATAAACGTTTCACAATCAGATGCGTTTAGCAAAACGCACTAAAATCTAATAGCTAATAAATTATGCAAGGAAAAATTTTAGTATTAAGTATAACATTTTATATCAGAATTTACGAAAAACAAAATAGCTGACCATTATAATATAAAGACAATTCTTCGTATTTTTAAGTTTTAAAATCGAAATTACAATAAAAACGTAACATCATGTATCAGTCTCAGTAACCAACAGGAACAGCTCAAACTTTCATAAGCATTTCAAAAGGATTTTTTTTTTCCTTGCCGCAGTTTCAGTCGCTTACATTGTTATTTCAAGTTACGCACAATCGCAGAAGGACATCACATGGAGAATATCAATGTTGCGATCGTCTCTGATCATCTTATTCAGAGTAATTGTTGCAATCCAACCTGAAAATCTAAAAATATTCGGAAAAGATATAGTGAAATATTTTAAGGAAAGAGTGTTGACAAAAATTCTTTCTTCCGAAAATTTGATTCGGCATTATATCTTTGGGTTAGCTAATTTGTAATCGTATGTAACAATTGAAACTTCTATCAACATTTAAGAAAAAGTATTACTTAAGCTTTCCAAGTTTATAATTATTTAATGAACCGTAGTAACAGGAATGACAGCATTGAAAGTCTGATGTCGAACGTAGAATGACTTTTTTGGAATAAAATCACCTTAAAACAGCTTATACTGGATTTTCAAATAGTCTGTTATTTCTTTTAAAGTAACTTATTTAAGTATATCAGCTAACGTTAAGGAAATGAAGCTAAATTCCGAAGTTTTGCATTAGATTTAAAATTAGCTATGTGCAATGTTATGTATGAGCCTTAGTAACTATTATAACAATTGAAGCCGCACTTCAGAACAATTCGTACTCCACTTTCATTACTAATTTCCAGCCAACCGAATTTACAGGGTGATGAAAGTCTGATATTGTTGAAGGTAAGATGAATTTTTGAACATAAAAGGCATAGTCTACCAGAAAAAGAATTCTTACATTTACGAAATATTCTCCCAAGTACATATTACTCCTTTAAAAATAAATCTTTTGAATAAGTCAGCTGACGTGAATACAAGAGATAAATTGAACAATATTTCATGATACTCAAAATTATTTCAGGTTATTAATATCAGGTTATTTACACCCGTGTGTGCATATATATATTTTCCGTATTAACCAGACAATAAACAAAAATACGAAGGAAATTTAGTCTGCGTACGTACAAGCATCAGTAGCAAACCCGCTTGTCTAACGAATAGATTTAGAAATAAAAATTACCAAAAAACTACCATATTAGAAAAATGATAAAGTAATCCTTTCTTTCATAGCTATTTATGTTCATTGAAAATTATATAGAAACTTTAAAGGATTTCTCATATAAAATATTTTGCAGTATTTCAAAAATCAAATTGAGAAATAAAATGTCATTCTCGTAACAAATATCCGCAAACAAAAATGACGACTCATCAAACTTTAAGAATTGGTTATTTTATTCCACGGGGAGCACTGTTATTAAAGGATAATAATTTTGAAGAATATTCGGCTTATCTTTCAGACATAAAAAACATTTACGCGAGAATCATGATTACACTTATAGATTATCTTGTATTTCATTCAAAAAAGTTTGATGCTTTTTCTCTTTTAATAATTAGAGATCAAAATATATTACTTCCAAATGGCACACTGTTAGGAATAGAAGGACTTTTAAATCGATCAGAAGCCGATATTGGTCTGCCACCTGTTGTTATGAGCGTAGAAAATGAAAAAGTGGAGTTTTCTTACCCATATAAAACTTCTTCTGCTACATTCTTTACTGTAAAACCAAGATTTAAAATGCAGAGCTTTAACATATTTCAAACGTTTACAATGCCGCTTTGGATCGCTATTATATCAACTATAATCGTAATGATATTAGCGTATTATTTTGCTTTGAAGAGAAGATATTCATTTGATAAAATTTCACTTCATGTTGTTGCAGTATTTTTAAGGCAAAGTACAATTGTACGACATTCATCACTTGCGGAAAAGTTGCTTTTCTGTTCGTGGGTTATTGGTGCTATGTTTACTTGCCTTTCTTTTGATTCCGTAATTTCCGCATTTCTTGCAGTGCCTCACGACAAAGAAATTAAGAACGTGGCACAGTTAGCAACAGCTGTAGCAAACGGAGAATATCAGTGCTGGGCTAACAAACTAACAATCTATCCAAAATTATTGTTGGAGTCAAATGTGGAAAGTCTAAGAATAATCGGAGAAAACATTATGAAAAACATTAAAGAGTATCCAAAAATACTTAGTTTTCATTCGATTCAAAATTTAGCCTTTGTGGAAGAAACGGATGTCGCTGAAATGTACACTTTTAATACTAACGGTACGAGATCATTCCTGTCAGAAGATCGTTTTCTTGAATATATGACTGGAATGTTGGTACGAAAAGGTTTTTGCTGTAAAAGACTGTTAGATACATTTGTACATAGACTTATGTCTTCAGGACTTTTTTTCAAGTTTAAAAGTGATGTGAAATTTTTATTCACACTACCACGGAGGCTGAAACACCCGGAAACAGATGACAGTAAAAAAATCATAACTCTTGCTGACATTTATCCTGCATTTATAATCCTATTGACCGGCTATCTTATCTCTGCTTTAGTTTTTGTTGTAGAAATGCTATATAATCACAAGAGTAAACTGAACGATTTGAAAGAAATTGGAGGAAGGAAAAGGAAGAAAATATCTATTAAAGAAGCTTTTGTTTAATTAACCATAGAAGGAAGTACACTCTTATTACCCTATTATTGCATTTACTGAAATTACACTTGTGTCAACGAATCACTTTATGGAATTTTTCTTCATCATTATTTAACCATCCGTTGGTCGCAATAGGCCTGATAGGCACAGCACAATTATTTGTGTTCTCTTCTGCGCCACTATAGCGCGCAGGATTACTTACTTTGAGTGTAATAAATGAGGTTTTTTTCCTTTAAATTTTAAATATTCTCTCTTTGTATATCCTAATGAAGGTCACTGATCACTTTAAGAGCGTTAGAATTGCTCTCAATTAATAGCTAATTACGATTTTCTAACAGGCGATTGTCAAGCTCATTGCGCCCGAACTCGGGAGTCCTTGAATTGCGCCAGACGCAGGGTTAAAAAAGAATAATCACTAAAAGAAGACGTTAAAAGAAAAGGAAAAAAGTATACATGAAATATGATGTTTGATTAATAACTGGACACATCTGCATTAGCGTTATACTTTTGCAACATTATCGTAATGCATTTACACAATAATCCTTATCATATTATAAATGTCAATCAATGTGTGTCCGAAAGTTTGAATGAAGTCAGCATCTAAACGGATGAATTAGTGGTTTTGTATCTTTATATAGATGGATTACAACCCAGAAATGAACATAGGCTATGTTTAATTTATTTTGTTCAAATATTTTGCTTAATAATCCAAAATTTCATTATTTTTCATACACAATGAATTGACATTTTTCCGATAAAATTTAACCATCTTCCTTTTTTCGTTGCCAAAAGATAAAAACCCAGAATAATAATTTAATTTCCAATTGAAAGATTAAAACGGAAATTTTCAAGTATTTTTAATAATACAAGGTGCATGAATTTTGAGTATGTGCGGAATGAAGGCAAATGTGACGTCATATATGGAAAATAAAACGGATATGCTTTGATGTTGAAATAAAATGAGATTGTGTTATGGTATTAATTCTTATTATTTAAAGGAAATTGTTATCAATGCTTACGTTTTATCGTCTGCGCACGGTTAACATAAAGATTTAAATTTTAATTTAAAATAAAAAAATAAACTTTTGAAGAACAAATGGATAGCAAATGTCAATAATATGCACAGTAAAATTATCAATGTCGAAAATGACATAATGATTAGCAGGAATGTGTATTCTCATTCTTAAAAAGTTAAAAATTAACTAGATAGAAAGGTTATGTTCTGTAATCGGATTCGTAGTCAATTTGCTTTTTTTTTAAAGAAAAAAATTTGGTGCAAAAGTAAATACATTGTTGTAAACGGGTTTGTTTTTTGTGTTGTTAAGACTTAATAATATTCTAGATGATCATTTCTTCGCCTACCTTTGATGTCAAGTATGATTGCAAAACATATAAAAAAGTTATCATCCGATAATTTTCTTGGCACAGATGCCATATACGCACCTGGTTTGGCGCGATCTGTTTTGACGCCAATTTCGCGAAAACATAGTTTTCGAATACCAGTTAAATGTATATTTTTTAATTATGTTCTATTACTTAAAAAAGAAAATAACAATAAATAAAAAAAGTTTCATTATAACTTATAGAAGAAAGCAATTTATATAATTTTAAAAGAAAATTAAAGTAAATAAACAAGTTATTAAAAATAAACAACAATAGCCTGGTTACCATGTCAAGCAAAATAATCTATTTTGGCGACAATTAGGTACTCCGGTGCGTATATGACATCTGTGCCATTTTCTTATTATTCCATGATATAAACAGACATCCTGGTTCAGCGTATAAACCTGAGTTATGTCAATGACCTATAATAAAGAAATACCTTTAAATTACTCATACTAGCCACCCTTTGCGACCGGTTTGGTCCTCCTTAAAATTTATGCTTGGAAAAGCATGCTAAGCACTGTATCATGTTACTTAATAATAATTTAGCTGTTCAATAACCAATGAGATGCGTTTCATTTGGGCGTTGCCATTAAACAATTAACAAATAATTGCGATTTCTGTGCCACGTACGATAGCGTAATATATACATATATATATATATATATACAGAGAGAGAGAGATTGTCTCCTATAAAATGTGATACTTAAAAATAGAAAAATTTGTTCAATCCGAGGTTACCTCGGGCATTCATTTTTTCCACTGGGGACTATTTTTTAATTCAACTCGGACCACATTTTAAATACAAAATATTCCTTATAGACTTGAACAACGTCTATAAAAGAAAATATGGCCAGAGAGCGATTGTGTCAGCCCCAGACATGTCATCCCCGACACAGTGCCAGTCACCGCAACCGGTAAGTGCGAAAAGCCGTTTTCATCAGGGGGGTACCATTCGTGCGATGCGCCAACTCTAAAGATTTCTTAACTGCTCGCGCATTACGTCACGTGGCGGACAACTTCGCCTCGCTTCGCTCTTTTCAGTATTAATCTGTATGCTGTTCTGCGTTGGAATTTTTTTTCTGTGAATGATTTTAATTATTCTATTATTTAAACAGACTTTTTGAATAAAATCTAATGAATGCTCTATATCAACGTGTTCTAATAACTCTCACAGAACAGATTTAACAATACAGTACATAGTCTCAAATCCGAGAATAGACATCCTGGCGATTATTATTCTGGAAAATCGCAAAGAAAAACACTAAAATCGCAGAGGACAAAATTTACTGCAATTTTAAAACCGAATTCCTTTTACGAATGTCAAAAAATTTCTGCAGAACGGGAAAATCTCTAAAAATTGCATAAGAGAATCGCGAGAAATTCCGAATAAACTTTAATGAAAGAAAAAGAAGAGGCATTTACTATATTGGACTAAACTGTTAAAGCCGGATTTCTTTCACAAATGCAGACAAATCGCCATGAAATGGGGAAAAAAAAGTTCAAAGTTCAAAACTCGCAGAGGAGAAAATTCATTGTATTTGGCTAAAAGTTGAACAGAGTTCCTTTTACAAATCTAAAATAAAAAAAAAATTAAAAAAAAATAAATGAGAGAAATAGGCTGTTTGGATAATTGGAAGTTCGGTTTAAAAACATTTTTTTATAGAAATTGGCTGTTCGGATAATTGGAAGTTCGGTTAATTGGGGTTCCAATAATCGGCTCTCTACTGTACTTCCATAAATTTTCTTTCTATTGCTGCCTATTTGTATGAAGAAATGTTATATTTGATGTGTTTTATAAGATAACATGGAAATTTTAATACTGAAGTTGTTTTACGTTTTTCAGTTTTTGCTGAAATTTTGTATACATGAAATCAGTGTTGATTTCAGGGGGTGGCCCGGGGGGAGGACATCCCTCCCCCGGAGCAATGCGATGTCCCCTCCGGGAGATTTGAGATTTTGGGTTTTCAATGGTCAAAAAGTACAACCCCCCCCCCCCCCCTCCGGAGCCACAGAAATCCCTCCCGGAGAAAAGTGTCTGAATTCAACACTGTATGAAATAACGATATTGTTATTTTAATAATATAATGTAAATAATATGTATAGTACATATTTTTTTCATAATAGAATTAGTTTAATTATAGAGTAATATTTTTGTATTATTTTCATCCTGTATAAGCATAATGACATTCGAAAATTTTTGAAAACTTATATCTAGTAATTGGACAATGCATTATTGTTAAAAGTTTTGAAGTGTGAGTTTTGTTTAATTTATTCTGTTTGATAATGCTAGTCTTTTCATTACTACTCCTGTGTAATCATATTCATATAATTCATTCGTTCATTTTATTTTACAATAGTTTAAAAGTTTTCATTTGTAATTTTGCACATTAAAAAGGTATTTTTTTTCGCGAATTTACTTAAGTATTTGAATGTTAACAAACGTATCGCGATATTATTTAACCATTATGTATTTTATATTTGATTAACTCCAATCAGTATTTGTCCAAATTATTTTAAGGAAAGTAATTTTGTTCAATTTACTTTCGAAAATCTGCTTTTAAAAAAATTATTTACTTCGTATTTCGGTCTTTTTACGCATCTATTTACTGTCTCACGGCTAATCGAGCTCCGATCTTGTCCGCCACGTGACGTTTCAGTCCTGCTCTACTCTGATTGGCTATCCTTCAAATGGAACAACCTTATTGTAGAAGAACCTTGGTTTTCATGGCTACGTATGCCAGTACAGTAGCAAGCCGGTAGGTGACGAAGCAATTCCGATGCCTGATCCAGCTAACATAGACAAAGGTTACTATGCATAGACATGGACTGCAGCAAAGCGGTTATATAGGAAAGCTAAGACACTCCCATGTTAAATGATGCCGCAAAGTAGCGCCACTAGTGGCCATGGTGTAAATTAAATTGCTCGGTAGTGGGCGGGGCACTCCACGAAGGATTTGGTTTTGCTTTCACGTACCGATTCGTTATTCATTTATTGCGCGGCAGTACAACGGTAACGAAAATTAGAAATTTAACTGCTATGATTGATGAAATATTTAAATTTTTGATAACTAATCTCATTATGTATTTCTTTCAGTTTTTAATATTTTCTGTTTACTTCTTATAATTTATAATGGCGTGAATAATACGAATGTTTTAAGAGAGATCCGTTTCTGAAATAATGGATATATATATATATTATTTAATGCATTCGACAATTTGTTTCAATGGGTTATTTACTATATGGGATTAATATTTACAACAAATATTTTCTTGTAACAACATTCATATTTTTCACGCCTTATAAATTATAAAAAGTAAACAGAAAATAAATAAGATTAAATATAAAAGAAATACGTAATCCGATTACTTTTATCAATAATTAAAATATTTCATCCCTCAACGAGTTTGTTTACTGACAGAATTGAAAACTTCTGGTTGTCGTTTCGTTACTGTTATACTGTCGCGAAATAAACGAGAAGTTCAGCGGTTAATTTTCATAAAAAATCCCTTACTGAAAGTGCATGAAGTGTTTGTTTTGTAAGGGTACATAACTGGTTTTATTATAAGCAAGAAGCATTTAGAAAAAAAAAAATCAAATGTACATTATATTTTAAGTAAATACTAACTTAGAAGGTGTTTTTTCTTAAAAAATTGCTTTTTTGAATTTTTGCGCACAACTATTATCAGGATTTCAAAAAAAAAAAAAAATTGCAGTGAAGGAAATTGACTTTTTTTTTCAGTAATACATATAACTTTGAAAAAATAAAATAAATTGAATAAATGAAATTTTTTTTGTTACTTAATGTTTAATTATTAATAAATTAAAAAGTTTCATCTATTATTTTATACCGAAAATACATATACAGTTTAAATAAGTTAAAATGTATTCTGTACCTTGTTCATGAACCCACGAAATATTGTTTGTGATGTGTTATTGTTTCTTATATATATATTTTTTTAATGTCCTTTATTTTGCTGATAAGTCTGTAAGTTATGCTCAGTTAATTTAGCTGTATTAAATCCATTAAAATCTCAAGCTAAATAATTTTGCATAATTTGATTTCGTAAAGATTATTCTCCTCGTAAAGATTTTTTTTTTCAGAATAATTTGTATCGTTTATTATATCAATCTTGAACTTGATGCTCCATAATTTAATTTTCATTTAAATCAAGTAACATTATTTAATTTTTCTCTTAAATTTTTTTTTCAAATACACATTTTCAAAATCTCTCATATCTATTATTATATACATTGAAAATGTCAAATATTTAAATTGATTTAATCAAAATTAATTTACTTTAAATTTCACAGAAATGAAAAGCATTAAATACGTTTAATAAGATTTTCCAATTCAAACAACTTGTATAACAAAAATTTAATGAATTGAGATTGCCCATTTAAAACCATCTGTTGTTGATCGGTATTATTTGAAATTTTATACAGCAACAGATTAATAGGATAAGTGAAAATAAAAAAAGCACTTAAAATAATTAAAAAATAAATGATTTAACAACTTTGAATAAATTACATTTCAAATACAATACACAGAATAAATTCAATTCAAGCGAAATTATTAAAGATTTTTTTAAATACATAAATATGGGTATATTTTAAAATTGTGGAGCATCAAATAAATAATGTAAACAAACGATAAATGAATGTCTTTCTGTATTTGTTAAACAAAAATACGTTTAAAGAAGTAGCACTAATTAATACGAACTAAAAATGTGCTACATATTATGCAAGCGTGCACAATAAAAAAGATAAATGAAAACTGTTGAATGGTATTTTTCAAATTTCACTCAACTTAAAATCTCTATGATAAAAATATCTACGGATATTTAATCTTTAAATGAGAATGAATCTTATGGAAATACAAATATATGCAAAAATAACGAACTTAGGTACGATTAAATAGGATTTAATAAAAAAAATAACGAGCATAGTATACATGACTTACCAGCATTCCCATGTGCAACGAACGTATCCAATAACCGCAACGCGAGCTTTAGCATTTTCCCCTTGAAATGAGTCGAGACTGGATTAATAATCAAAATTGTGTCGGGGAAAATATGCGCGCGCAGATTCTGCGCTGGCGGAGACGATCGCAGCGCTCCTAGTTAGTGTGCTGTAAACTACAATTGTCCTGTCTTCAAAGTCAAGAACAGCGCGCGCGTCGTCCCATAGAGTTGTCGTCGCTTTTCCTGGAACCGCTTTGGACTCCAGTAACCAGATGACAGAGCTGTCGGCCAAAAGTATGTCTTGTGCAGAAAGCATTGGCCCCGAAAAGTTTAGGGAAAATCCTGATTTAATCGCAGAGAACAGTGACCTTATCCGTTTTCTCAAGGGTGATAAAGTAAAAATTAATGAAATGAGTAAGGAAAGTCTTTCTAATTTTGATGAGAGAGGCAATTTAACTATAAATTACTTTGCGCAAAAATATGGTAATATAAACTTTGAACGCGCATTTAGTAATCATTTAAGTAATCCTGGTGAGGAATACAATGATGAAAATTTAAGATCTAATAATCCTCCTAAAAAAGTTCGTAAAGCTAACAAGGAAGGTCTCCTTACTGGGCATACTCAGAATATTTTGAAAAAAAAAACCAATTAAATTACTTATGTATGTAATAAAGGATCAGTCAAATTTAGCGGCGGAAGTACAGTAGAAAGTCTGTAAAAAAATAAAATACTTTCGAGTATTTGGCGCGAAAAGACGAAAGCGTCACGCGATTTGGCGAGCAGTACTTTTCTTCGCCAAAAGCAAACGATTTTAATGTACCTGAAAATTGTTTGGTAATTGATTTTTAGAATGCGTGTAAAAGGTATCCAATGAATTTATACATAAACAATAAAAGAGTTTAATAAATACATTTTTTCATATTACATATTTATGTTGCTTGTTATTTAATTTTATTACTTTAAAAACGATTTCATATATAAAAAATACTTTCATATATTTAAGCGTATTCCAAAATAAAGGCAAGATTCATTTATCTATTACTCATTTCAATATCAAAGAAATTCTTCGTTTCCATAGCAACAAAATTGAATTGACAGTGCTCAATTGGACTATATTTTGAGATATTGAAACAATTTTAATTTATTTTAATTCATAAATTTTGATATTTAACATATATATATATATATATATATATATATATATATATATATATGACAAAACTATAGTTAAAACTTACAAAACTAAAGTTATTTACATTAAATTTATTTAAAATAGTTCAGTATAAAGAATTTTTATCTTAAAGAGTATTCGACATAAAAAATTATTTTTCGAAATTTCATTTCATCGCCAACCGATGATAAATCGCCAAATAAATGAAATTTTCATTATTTTTTTACGAAGGTTCTACCGAGGTTCTGCCAAAAAAATTTTGTAAACATATATATCCACATGAGAAGAACACTCTGTATTTTTTTTTCAGATTTTTCTGAATATGCCCGTATGGAGACCTTCCTTGTAAGTCAAAGAGTACTGAAATCGTAGCTGGTCTAGTTGTACCGGGCTCCAAAAAGCAAAAAACTAGCAGTCCCGAAATTAACTTTAATATTGCTCTTAAAGACAACCAATCGGAAATTGCCGAATCTGAAATGGCAGATACTGAGACAACTGTCTCAGACATGGATGGAGACTACTTTGAAGAAAGCCCCATAGATGGCGACAGTAGTATAGCGGGATATTCTAAACTTATCGAAAATGATATCGAATTAAATGTAAAAGAAACAAATAACTCTGAAGTTATTGAAACCAGTAATATCAAAAACTTTACGTTAAACCCCAAACCAATAATTGTCTTAAATATTACCGATATTGAAAACTTTACGACTGATCTTGCGAAAAAGTGCGACCCAAACTTCCTCGTTCATTTTTCTCGCGATGCAATTAGAGCTCTGCCCAACGACTTAAGTATAAAAAATAAGATCGTAGATTTCTTAAAAGACCGAAATTTCCAATTCTGGGTAGCTCCGGATAGTATTGCACCTCTAAAATACGTTATAAGAGGCCTTCCAAAATCATTCCAAGCTATAACATTCAAAAAGAAATCACGAATAAAGGGTATGACGTCATTAAAGTAGTTCAAATGATAAGTATAGTTGATTCGAGGGTTCTCCCCTTATTTCTGATACATTTGATAAAAAAGGAAAATTCTAAAACAATTGGCAACCTTAGAGATTTATTCAAAATTAGAATCGAAATTGAAAATGATACAGCTCCAAGAAAAGCGGTGCAATATTGGAATTGCCAGGTGTTCTTCCACATTAGCACCCAGTGTTACATGGACCCGAAGTGCGTTGGATGCGGTGAAAAACACCGATCTACAAAGTGTCCCAGAAAATTAGTTGAAAATACGAAAAATCCCGAAAATAAAGAAGAGGAAAAATTACCGCCATTGTGCTGCAATTGCGGACTTGGACGTCCAGCAAATTTTAAAGGGTGCGAAAAATACCCAGTAAAACCCCAATTTCGAAAATCATACGCCGAAATGGCGAAAGTTAAAAATATAAATTCAAACCAAAAATGCAGTAAAAAGAAAATTGCACAGATGGACCCCAAAAATGTCCCTCCTGAACCGGTACAACTCTACCAGCTGGGGGAATTAGGAAATGGTTTTACTAAAATTAATGAAATGTTAGAAAAAATTAAAATCGAATTAAAAATTGATTCTTTTCTCTCCCTTGCAAATTAGCTTGATAAATTGTTAGAAAATATTGTTAATGAAAATGATATTACAAAAAAGACCCTAACTTTCATGGAAGGTCTAGTAAATTTCCCTCATGATTAAGTTCTCTTCAATTACTTTAACTTATCTGCCCATTTTTCTCTCTTTCTTAATTTGTAATACTAGTAAAATTCGCAAGATTCCACTTGTAACTTCTCTAAGCCAATCGCGAACGTTTAAATTTAATAAGAAACCTGTACCACCGAATAGTGATTTAGCAGTAATGCTTCTTGTGGGAGGAAAAGATATCTCCGAACTACCTGACGAGGATTTAGAAATGTTTAATAATGAGGGAAGTTACTCGGATGATTACTATAAAAGCACATATGGTATGGTAACAAATGGATTTCTCGCAAAAAACTCGATAATGAGAATCGTAATGCTGTCCTTAAGCTTTTCCCACCGTATTCTAAAAATTCTCGTAAAATTAATAGAAAAAACGAGTATGAAACAACTGATGTAGCTGCACCTAGCTCCAAAAAATCGAAAAGTGACAGCAACGAAGCTAACTTCAATATTAGGCTTTCAACTGATGACGTCACTAGCGAGGACTAATCCGAAATCTCCAATACTGAGACGATCTCAGAAATGGATTATTTTGACGAAAGTCCGATAAATCCTAAAGAAAACATCGAAGCTTACTCTAATTTAACTGAAAATCAAACCAGCAACCCAAAAACTAAAGAGATAATTAAATCTGAAGTTAAAATTAATTCTCCCAAACCAATTATCGTAAAAAACATCCAAGATGTTGTTATCTTTGCCGCAACTGTTGAACAGGAATGCGACCCTAATTTTGTGATTAAAATCATCGGTAACGATCTTAAAATTCTGCCAAAAGACTTAGTCACTAAAGGTAAACTTATTAATTATCTTAAAGAAAAAAATTACCAATTTTATGTGGTGCCAGACACCATCGCGCCCCTTAAATATGTTATCAGGGGGCTTCCCAAAACGTGTAAAATTGCTGACATAGAAAAAGAAATTGTAGATAAAGGTTTCGAAACAGTTAAAGTCGTGCAAATGACAAGTAGAGTAGATAAGAGGGCCCTCCCTCTATTTTTAATTCATCTTGTAAAAAATGAAAAATCGAAAACTTTTCTTGAAGTTAGGGATTTATTCAAAATTCGAATTGAAGTTGAGAATTATAGGGTCCCCCATAAAGCAGTGCAATGTTGGAATTGTCAAGGCTTTTTCCACATCAGCACTTACTGCTGTATGGAACCAAAATGTGTAGGATGCGGGAAAATTCATAAAAGTTTGGATTGCCCGAGTAAAGCTAGCGGCTCTAAAGAAAACGAAGAAAATAAGGAAAAACCACCGCCGATCCGCTGTAACTGCGGGTCGAATCATCCGGCCTCTTTTAAGGGTGTGAGAACTTCCCATTAAAACTGAAATTTCGTAAATCCTATGCAGATTCGCTTAAAAACAATGAAATTAAACCAAATTCCGTAAATCCTGTGAAATCAGCCCCAAAAAAGAAAATTTCTCAATCGGTCCCAAAGATGGCGCCACCGCAACCGGTGCAATTGTATCAGTTGGAGGAATTTAACGCGGGATTCTTTAAGATTGCAGAAACTATTGAAAAAATTAAGATCGAATTTAAAATTGAATCTTTTTCTAAACTTTATGAATTTATAGATAAAATTTATAACGAAATTGTAAAACAAACTGATATTGGGAGAAAAAGACTTACTTTCATGGATGAGATTTCAAAACTCCCCCAGGATAAAGTTTAGTCTCTTTTGGCTATTTTGTTTATGTAAATATTGTAAATTTCTCTGTAAATAATCTTTTTCTTTAATTGCATTGTTAACTTAAATTGTAATGGTTATTATTTATTATTATGCAAAAATGTATGGACCTGAATTGGGCCATTTTTGTTTATGGGGTTTTCTGACCACTTCCATCGCCAGAGCTTTGCTTTGCAAGGTCCGACCACCAGAGGGCGAAGTCTAAGGCTTAAACCAATGGGAAATCGGCCTTGCTTTTTCCACCTTCGGCCATGATCTTCATTCACTTCATGTCTTCAGAACTGTCCAGTCATTCTCCACTTATCCTGATCCCGGGGATGCGTGGGGCTGCCCACAGGAGCCTCGGTTCAAACAGTTTTCGAAGTCGAAGTTCCAGACCTCAGTTCTCCCTCGCCTGGGGTACGCATCAGACGTGTGTTCAGCGGTGTGGACCAGCCCTTGCCAGGGCTAGGATGAAAGACTCCTAGCGTTGCCACCGGCACACGGCTGATTGTCGGAAACCAGCGAGAGCGGAGACATAGTATTTATATGCTTTTAGGAAAATTTAATTATTTTGTAAATACTTCATTTTAAGGAAATTTTTTTCGCTTTGTAAATAATATTTTTAGTGTTAGGTAATTTTTTTAATATAATGTAAAAATGTATTGACCTGAATTGGGCCTTTTTTTAGAGGGGTGGGGGCAGGTTTTACCTTCGATTTCTGCTTTCTACCTACGACCATTCCACGTTGCTTCACATTATGTCATGCTTCTATTCCAATTATTACGTCCATGTGTTACTGTCGGGGATGTGGGGCATTGGTCCCAGGCTCTTCGATAAACCGTTAGAAATGAGAAAAGAGAAATATACAGCAAAATTGATTTTCTTACAATAGTTGTGCGAGACTATAAACATAGTCTCCAGTGACAGCCCTGATTTCGCCTAACTTCTAATATCCTATCCCATCTAAGATCCTGATCTCTTTTACAAAAAGTATTTACATATTTAAACTCTAAGCTATATATAGCTTTGTAATATGTAATAAAAAAATGCGAAATTTTTTAACCTATTTTGATAAAAAAAGAAATACACGGCGAGAGGGTTAAATATAATTAATATCATCCCTTAATCTAATATTAGTTTTTGTTGCATTAAAATATCTCAATTTGTTGATTTTCTGTAAGCAAGTAAACCTTATTGTTTTACAATGGAAGTCTATGGGAATTTGGCAAAATGTTAGAGCTATCGCCAAGTTGGTGTCACTTTTGGTGACAAACTTGTCGGCATTTGGCGACAGAACAGGGTCTCCTATGGTAACCCCCTTATAGATATGGAGATGCATTAAATGCTGTTCAATAACCAGTGAGATGCGTTTCATTAGGGCGTTGCCATTAAACAATTAACAAATAATTGCGATTTCTGTGAAACGTACTATAGCGTAATATAAATATATAGATTGTCTCCTATAAAATGGGATAAAGAATTGGTTTATTATACTATGTGTTTTTAATTATCGTAAGGGAAATGGTTTGCTTAATTTATTCATTTCTTCTTTTTATGTTACGTGAACGACGTCACGGGTAACAGCTAGTAATACATAAAATGATCTGAATAATTAGTAGTATGACAAATACTACAATCGTCGACACTCTTTGCTTAATTGGATGCTTTCTTGGCTTAAAGCAACATAACATCTTATTAAGATGCTACTTGGCGCAGAATAATATATATTTAAAAGCAACGTTAAAAACGCCAGAGCATAAAAACTTTGAGCAGACTAGTTTCGGTAGCTTTTAGCGTACCGTCTTCAGTGCAAATAATAACGGAAACTTGCTCAATTATATACGGGCGAAGCGGATTAAAGTGAGAAGTTCATTAACTAATAGGGAAACAGGAAAATACGAGTGCCAGCGAATAAGAGAATAGTATAGGTAATGCCACCAAAAATGTGAAAAATACTGGTAGTAATTAAGAAAAAGGGGATTTTACGAAATATTTCCAGCAATTTGATAAAGGGGAAATAGAGAATTCACTATTAACAATATTGTCATAATTTTTGCAGTTATGAAATTCTTCAAGAAAGTTAAGTTGATGTGTAGAAGTGGATTTAGAAATGATTTTGGCTGAATTAAAATCAAAAGAGTGGTTGACCTCCCTGCAATGTTTAGCAACTGAAGATATTGTTGGTTTCCTGTTTTGAATATTTGTTGGTATTCTTTAATACGTATTAAAGCATTGGGTCATCACATGCAGCATTTTTAGTGGCTCAGTCATCCCATTATTTCGGTGAACATAATCAAACGATTGGAAACAATTAGCCAATAAGGAAATGTGATTGAGGATAACACACAGGGTAAGTCAAGGATAGTTGCCCCCCTTAAGCCCCTTATTTTTCTTTTTTAAAGTAATGATTTTTGTAGTGCTTATTTAACCTATTTACTCCATATTTTACATAGAACTTCATAAAATATATTACTGTAATACAAATACCAGGTAAAACGGGATTTCGATAAAAAAAAAAACTTTGATTTCGACCATCTGTGCCGGACCTCAGGAATGTGCGCCCAACTTGAACTGAATAGGTGCTTCAGCCAGTATCTCTGGGTGTAGAAAGAAATATGTCTGTTACCTATAAACTAACGCATTATTCGATACTTGTTTGAACAACATTAACTAAATATTCCATGAAAAATCTCTAATAAATACAATAGGGCTATCTGGTTCCCGGCGTGATCCACGAGGGGTTCCGTCGGTCGAGCCGGGTAGTCTGGGCGAAAAGACAGGAGCTGGGTCGCTTTACGGCCGGAGGGATTTTCCCCGTCCTCCCGGGTTTTCAAGTTAGGGGCTTCTTCATAACTTTCTATCGGCTGGCCCACATAAATGTCTTTGCCGGAAAATAGTATTTGATCTTGGGGGCCTTCCGTAAAGCAACTCCAGGTCGGGAAGCCTCGGTTCAGTTCGTGGGCCCAGCGTCTTTATAGGCGTCTGGTTCCCGCGAGGCTTGCGGGGTCTACCGGCTCGGGTAACCAAGTTTAGGGACCACTTGGTTTTTCTAGCTGGGTGGTGAGGACTGTCGTAGCGGCCGTTCGTCTCCGATTTGGGAGCAGCCGTCGTTGTGTGCACTGGGCAGCGCGACGGCTTTCGCCGGAGCGATCATGGGGTTCCGCTCTGTCGGGGCTAGTCTGGCGGCGACCTTCGGGACGCGCCGCGGGGCTGGTCTTGCGGGTGGTTCCCTGCGTAAGCGTATGGGCTTGATAAGAGCCTGGGACCTGGAGACGGTCCCTTTTTTACGGACACCCCACCGTCTTATCTGCTACTATCTCCATCTTATGAGAACATACAACAAAACGCAAACTTACCTTTTTTTATGAATATAACTTTTTCCTGAAGAAATAAATTGCTGCAACTTCACCTACTGCGTTTTTTATAACGACTGAATGTAGAAGAACGTCACTAGTTCCGTCATATGTCTATTCGCTGAAATACAGTGACTGAGACATCTAACACGGATTTACACTAAATATTGCTTTCTTACTGGCACGAAGAATAGTTTTATGACTATCCTGCCCAACAACCAGGAGCATAGGAAAAGAATAGAGCCGTAGGGGGCTCAAGCCATTTCTCAGACAATTTTTTAAGTGACATGAGCTGTTTTAATAAACTATTTTCTGTCTTCACTGTTTGATTTTTCATCTCTAAAACAATAACTCTGTGCATAAACAAGTATTATAAATAATAAAAACATTTCTAAGAAGTAAATTTGCAGATTATAAATTTCAATGTTAACTCTGCAAGTCCCATTTTATTTTGAATTCACTTTATTTAATATGTTAAAACTCACAATCTACAATTTCCCATTAGTTTTTTCACATTAGTTTTACCTAAAGCAATATTTCATGTAGTTTCAGAAGATCTAATTCTAATGAATTGTAACAATAAATATATACGCACCAATATGCTAAAATTGTTTCTTTTACGTGGAAAGTTTTTATTACCTTAGAAATGCCATGTCCATTTCAACAATCCGTTGACTCATAATTTGATAATAACACTCTACAATCAGTGGCGTGGCGTCCGGTCATCGCTGGATGCGGCGATGACCAAGCAATATTTTAAAACTCTTAATAAGCTTTTAAAGCTCTACGATCCAGTTTTAGCAGAACATTTGGAGTTCATGTATAAATGAAGGTAAGATTTAAAGTTTCTTTTTTGAACATTTAACTATTGAATTTTAGAGTTAATAATTTTTCACCACAAACTTAAATAATTGCGATGACCACCGAAAATTTTCACGCCACGCCACTGTCTACAATTTATTAAATATTCTGTCTAAAATAATTAAATATTGATTTTGCTATAATAAGCATTGATAATTATTTCGATTGACAGATTATTGTCATAAATATCTCATTAATTATTTGTGATTCAATTAATTTAATTTTTTATCGCAAGAATATTTGCATAAAACCAACAGAGTGAAAGAGTGTCTAATTCGAGACTTGCAACAGGATCATTGGCATATTACACCAATGGTCTACCAACTGAAATACTCGGACGATATCCAGGCTGGCACCCCTCACTCCTTCCCACATGTTCGCAAGGCGGCATCTGTAAGCTGCATCGTCCGAGTAGCTCAGTTGTTATAGAATTGGTGCGCGATGCTGCAAATGCAGCCTCTCCAACATATAAGTGTGAGGGGTGCCAGGCTTGGTATCATCCGAGTGGCTGATTCCTTAGAGTATTAGTTCGCTATGCCAATGACCTGGTTTCCATTCAAGGTTTGATCATTTTTTCATTCTGTTGGTTTTGCGGCTAGTTAGCAATGCAAAAATTCATGTAATTAAAATATATAAGATAAATAAGGTTACATATTCTATCGTCCGAGTGACTGAATCCGTAGAGTATTAGTTCGCTATGCCAATGACCTGGTTTCGATTCAAGGTTTGATCATTTTTTCATTCTGTTGGTTTTGCGGCTAGTTAGCAATGTAAAAATTCATGTAATTAAAATATATAAGATAAATAAGGTTAGATAAGATAGATAAGGTTAATAAAATAGAGTGAGAATTTTGCTGAAGTTTAACACTTGATTACTGTTTTTGTATCTGTAAGATACGGTGACTTTTTTCATATTTTTCAAATACCATTATCTTGAATTTCTAGCAACACTCTCTGTTTCAGGTTATCCTTAATCATTTTTTCTAAAACTTTCCTAGTTTCTACATTTGCTTAAAATAAATGATGAATTTCGGGCGTATTTTATGACTACAAAATCGTATCAATATATAATTTGAAAATGTTTGTTTGAGCTCCTTAAAATTTTTTTGAATTGGTACGCCATTCACAGCAAAGGACTTGAATTTTAAACTGGTGAAATTAGTGAAAAAACTTCTACGAATCAATTTAAGAATTGCATTTATGTACATCGGCCAGTAAAAATTACCCCACATATGAGGTGATTCCTTTATTCTATTACTCTCAAGTAACAGATAAACCGAGTAAACTAATGCCATAAACGTAGTGTCTACGCATAGTGTTGTAAAGTTTAAAATCTATAGAAGATTTATTTCTGAAAAAATTTTAAGCACATATAGAATTTAACCCATTTGTGCCTGAATTTTTGTTTTCTCAAATTTGTTGGTAAAATCACTTTAAAATAATGCAAAATGAACTGGAAAAATGCTAATAAAAATTACGCTAAAATTTTTTGTATTTATTTGATAAAATATAAGCGTACTAAATATGGGAAAATGCATAATATTTGTAATAATATAGCAGGCATAATTATATATTTTGTCTAAATTTACATAAAATAAGCTTTTAAGTAATATTTCTTATACTATAATTAGTAGTTTTATGATTTGCTAAAAAATTATATGTATTTCTTTACAGATACTAATAACATTATAAGTATTAGTAATAATAAACTAAGTAAAATCGTATTGGAGGTTTAGAAACAGTTTGTATTATAATAATCTTAAAAAAGTACTTTACATAAATAACTGTCCCCTAAATGGCTAATAAAAATATGTACCCATTCCTGCCTAGCCCCCTATATTTTGTACGTCGCAAAAATGCATAAAAAATAGGCTTGAACATATAATTTCACAACTTAAAAAAATACCTATTTCAAAGAAGTTTACAAGCTAAGATTATGATCTTTTTTATTTGGATCCTTGGGAGAAAAACAAAAATACACTTACTTTTTACATTTTGCATATTAAAAAATGAAAAATCTATAAACTCTGAAAAAAGCCTTCATTTAAGCAAATAAATATCCATTTTAAGCTGTCATCTTTAGGCAACAGATAAAGACATTTATAGATAATTATTTCATACAATTTTCATGTTATAATGAAGAAGAAGATTATAAAAATATATTCAATTTCGATGCGTCACAAATTATACGGCAGGCATAAATGGGTTAGATTGATATAGTTTTCAGAATTACCTTTTTTATAATTCCGTATCATAACCCAGGAATTTCTATTCGTACAATTTCAAACGTGAGCCATGAATAGATTTTATTAATAGAATTTATTTTTCATTTCTTAGCGGAATTACTTTTAGTGCATCTCTTTTTTGTATGGTTCTGTACTTAAAAAGTAAAAACTGAACCATTATAAGATCACACCTGTGTCTGTCTGTCACAGCCATTTTACTCGTAAACTATGGAATATGGAAAGTTCATATTGGGGGAAGTAATAAAGACCCATATATTTACAGATTATTAAACATTCACAAATATATTTAGGAAAAATGTAGAGAGGCTAATTAAGTTACTTGAGAAAAAATCTTTTCTTTGTATATCATATGGAGTATCGTGTGAAAGCTTTCGTAACGCTGAAGTCAAAAATACATTTCTTTTATTTTCAGGTATTATATTTTCAGAGATATCGTGGAAATTGCAATGCAAAATTATACCCCCCTCTATTTCTGAATCTACTGAAACTAAAATTATGAAAAAATTAGAGGTAGTAGATGATAATTTAAACCTTGCAGCAAAACTATAGCGATTACCCTAGGTCACATAGTTTTTGAGGAAAGAGCATTTTTCCGTTACACACAAATATCGATTTGCCGGCATTCAACAAACGTGTTGAGGAGCGTTGGAGGTACCTATCGTAGCAGAAGTATAAAAGCACTGCTAATAATGACTTTAGAAAGAAATCGTCGGTAATTAGCCGATATATTAACTCTTAAAGACACGGACGGTTTGGACATACAGTGGCGGTCAAAAGTTTCCGGCCAGTTAGTTTTTTTTATTTGTTTGACAGAACGTTTTAGCGAAGAAGAAGTTTAATTGCTCCAAAAGTTAGGAATAAGCAAATTACCTCTGACCACGTGATTATTTTGATTGTTAATTAAGATACTTGATGCAAAGGGGAAGAATTCAAAATTCGCGCGTGCAAAAGTTTCCGGCCATTCGTCATTCATTAGTTTTTGCTATCGCTAAAGTGTTTTTTTGGCCAGGTTTGTTAATTAATCAAGGTGAATAATGTATTTGAAATTCAAAAATGAAAAGTTTAACAAATTATTGTTCCTAAATGAGCGATTTGTTTGTCGCTAAAGGGACAATCCGCTCGTGAGATTGCGGCAAAGTTGTCGATCGGAAAATTTGCTGTAAAAGATATTTAAAAAATATATAAAGATGGTCATGGACTTCGGAACTTGCCACGGTCCGGGGGACCCCGGAAAAAGACTTTTTTTGTGGACAAAATTATCAGAAGAAAAGCAGTTGATGAACCGCTTAAAAATGCCGCTGCAATTCCACGCCATTTATGGTGTTAGAAGCGATTTATGATGTTATGGTTATTGCTGAAACAAGTCTATCTACAGTGTCAAGACGCTTATGTGACGTAGAACTTTATGGAACAGTCGGTGTTAAAAAACCTTCCATAAGTAAAAAAATTCAGAGGTCCCGACTGTCGTTTGCCAAGGAATACAAAGACTGGACAAGTGAAAACTGGAAAAAAAGTACTATTTTCAAATCAATCGACGTTCAATCTTTTTGTGAGTGATAAAAAACATTACAACCGACGACCTAAAAATAAAAGATAAGGTGCGAGATACATTATTACCACAATGAAGCACGGCGGAAGACACGTTGTGCTGTGGGGAGCATTTTCTGGAAAATGCGCCTGTCCGTTATTTGAAATCCGCGGCAAGATGAATAGTGCAATGCATAAGGATATCTTGCAAGATCATTTGCTGCCTTATTGGAGGAAAAATTGTGGTCTCAACTATTTGTTTCATCATGATAGAGACCAAAAGTATACATCCA
This sequence comes from Maratus speciosus, assembly GCA_963932465.1. Classification (NCBI taxonomy): domain Eukaryota; kingdom Metazoa; phylum Arthropoda; class Arachnida; order Araneae; family Salticidae; genus Maratus; species Maratus speciosus. The sequence continues at coordinate 91,425,646 of OZ010799.1, forward strand.
AGCTCGTGAAGCAGTGGCTTTCGCACAAAACACTTCGCTTTTGAAATGGACAGCCCAATCATCCGACCTGAATATAATAGAAAATCTTTGAAACTAACTTAAAAACGTTTGTGGAATTATAAATATTCCAATTTAGCAGCATTTTCACAAAAATTGCAAGAACCGCGGACAAAGCTTAACATTGATGATCTACAACTGTTCATTGAATCGATGCCGCGTTGCTGCGCCGCAGTACTTATTGCTAAATGTATGAATACAAAATACTAATTGTAAATGTTGTTGATCACTGTTATTTTCTTTTATTACACCTTTTTTTTCAAACTTGCCAAAGTGGCCGGAAACTTTTGAAAACATGCGTTTTCTTTTGCAATTAATTTTGTCAATTAAATTTATTAATATTTAATTATTATTCCATAAATAAGTTCTTAACTGTTATGTCATTAAAGTGTATAAATATCACTTTGAGATTCCTCTTCATATGGGTATACTTACAAATTAACCAAAAAATTTATGCTGGCCGGAAACTTTTAACCGCCACTGTACATAATGACAGGGACGGTGTGCTCTATGTACCATCGACTTTTAAAGTCTAAATAACAACTTTCTAATGATATATTTGTGCAATGCAATGTCCAGTAGCAGTATAAAAGCAATAAACGTCAAATTGTTGAAAACAGACTAATTTAATAAGAATTAATCACATAAAAACTATGGGATTTGCGACTAGTTGCATTGAGTGGCTCTCTGAATACGACTCCAGTGTCTTTAATTTAATTAACTTTTAAGTTAATTAAAAATCTGTCTGGGAACACGCGACACGGACCAAGACGGCACACAGTGGGACGTTTTGATGATATAGTGTACAAAATTCATTTTTCCGATTATCACGGAATTTGACAAAACCGCGTATACTGATAGCTGAATGTCCCTATTTTCGAGATCCGTACGAGTTTTGTCGAAAAAATCCGAGGTGTCGTTTAATTATGATCGTGAAGAAGACATTTGCGCAGTTGATTTGAGAGAGTTTCAAAAGCTGCACTATCTTCCTGAAAGTTTGAAAGCACGTCGTGACTATTCTGTTTTATTTCAAAGCACGAGTTAGCTGAGCATATCTCACAGGATTGTCAAGGTCAGATTTAACCCATTTTTGTTTGAAAATAACCGATATTAATCTCGCTTAACCGCTTTTTTCAAAGGTTATTATTCTGGATGATCCTTGATGTTGTTCACAAATTTAATCTTGAATTTAACATATTATTTAGCATTATTCAGCAATAAGCATTTTTTAAATCAAAGTGCTATTCCTAAAGTATTGGAAACCTTAAAAGACTCCTGAAAATGTTTGCAAATCATAAAGTTTTTATTAATAAACAAGCATCAAATTAACTTGCAGTGCATGTATGTATGTTTAGTTCAAATCTTGCAAGTCATATTTAAACCACTTTTAATTATCCGATTTAGTCAAAACAATGAATACATGTGTAATTTGAATGACAATATAATGATATATATTAAAACGTAAAGGAGATTCTGTAAGATCACGATCAGTAAGACCGATATTGACACATTTGCGCATGCGTCAACTCTTTTTCGAAGCTCTTTAACTTAGAGGAATATTGAGCGAGTCCCTGCTAGCGCAGCAGTCAAAAGTAACATTTTAAAGCTCTGAAATTTCGTAGAGGTCGTGGGTTCGAGCCCAACGCCCGGCAAAATGATTTCTGCGATGTTTCGGCGATGATTCTCTTCAATAATGACGCGTTTTATTAGCAGGAGAAGTTGTATGAGTTTTGTTTCGTTATTATTATTATTTGATATCTATAATAACTTTATAATTAAATAAAATTTAACATGCAACAATATTTTTAAAAAATAAAATTTTTCATTTAAAATATTTTGCATGTAATTATCAGTTAAATAAATTGAGCTGATCTACAATTTTTGTTATATTTTCTGACTATTATCAAGAATATATATATATGGGTGTGGCAGAAAGAAAAGTTTGCCATTCTTTCCCGTAAAAAAGAAAACTTAAAAAAGAAAAAGACATCCGTATAAGAATTATAAAAGAAATTACCTTGATATCCATGGTTTAACATTTAAAAAATAAATAAAAATGTAAAATAAAATTGAAGTAAGAAAATTTATATTATAAATCGTTAGCTGCATAAAGTTTCAAATTTAGGTTTTAAAGAATGAGACTGATAAAAATAAAATTCATGGCAGCTTTTAATGGTTGTGCAGTTTAAAATAAATAAATAAAAAGATTGTTATTTAAAAAAAAAAAATGGAAAGAAAAAAAAATACCGTAGTAAGTAAAAATAAATGCGTTACCAAGTATTTTTAGGTAACTTTCTGATAAAAAGCAAGCGTAGCTGGTTGTAAATTGTAAACTTAAAACTCTTTCACTTCATTGAATAGGTTAGACTGACAGCGCCCTCTTTTGCCTTAAAGAAATAGGAATCACTTATGCAACATAGAAATTTGTCACGATTTCAATAATTAATTTAACAGCAACTAATTAAAAATTCAAGAATTTTTCTAACGAAACATTTAAGTTATTTACCGTCAAATCTTGACGGGCACTATCTAGTATTATTGTAATTTAAAGAAAGTTTGTTTAGAATACTGTTTCTACAGGGATCCACAAAAATGTAGATTAAAACTTGCAAGCTAATTTAAAACAAATTTCAATAATCCGATGGAGATAGAACTTTGCTCAGGATATGTAGTTCTGATGACAATAACATATTATTATAATTTATGGAACGTAGCAGTTACCCTTTTTTTGCAAGGCCACATAAAAGATTAGTTCACATCCTGCAAGACAATTTTAAACCACTTTGAATTATCTGATTGAGCTGAAACTTTACCTACATGTGTTTTTTCCGATGGTAATGCGATTAAATTATAATTTGACGAAAGTAGAAATTATGCACTTTTTACAGGGCCACACAAATGATCGCTGAAAGATTGTCGCTAAAAAGCAGAAATTTTAATTAAATTTCAACAGAATTACGACAGGTTATTGAGATACACAATAGCACTTTTTAAATTGAAAGCAAAGTGCATAGCAGTTGTATTTCTTTTACATGGACACATAAAAAATTTGGAGACATCATCGTTTATAAGCAGAAGTTTTATTTCAAATTGAATACAATTTATATAGGTTATTTATTCACACAACAGCATTTTTTCAACCGAAAATAATTCAGGTAGCATATATATGTTTTACAGGGTCACACAAAATATTAATTTTTTTATATGATTTTCTTTTAAAATTTTTATTTTTCAGGATGACTAGACAAATTTCTAGAGCAATTCTAAGTAGACAAAAATAAAATAAGAAATGAATGTTAACTTACATGTGTAAATTAAATTGTTTTCTACTTAATTGTAAAATAAATATCTTTAACGCATTCTTTGTAATTCATCATATTTTTATTTTGAAACACTATTCTTAAATAATACCAAATATTTCTCACCATTTCAACATTTTATTAGTGATACTTTTGAAAAATCAGCAAAAACTAATTAAACTTCAACGAAATAATTTTGTCTACCTAGATTGTCAAAACGTCCCACCGTGCGGCGTTGCAACTTGCGAACCCCTTTCGAAGCGCGCTTAGCACAGTGCCAAGTTTACATTTTGAACAAGGGTTTTGTTTTATCTACACTGTGAAAAGAAAAGATTATTGCTACGCTGAATTTGGGTTTCTGAAAGGCCAAATGAAGTATAAATATGCACTACTTTTATTGTCAGTACCGAATTAAGTTCATCATAAAGAGATTGGGATAAGACTAAAAAAAAGAGTTAGAACAGTAATATTTGATATTATTTGGGCTTCATATCTCTTTGAATTTTTATGGCATACCATTCATACATTTCTAGTATATACAGCAATACCCAACCCTACGTTGTATAGTTTTTTACAAAGTGTTATTGTTTTAGCAACGATTTTTTTAACAATACAGTTAATAATTCATATATTTATTGTGCGGAACCATTTGAACGGGAGTAATACTCGCACTTGACCGCTTATTTTTAAATACTTTCATGCAAAAACTATCAATACCGGGAATCCTTCTATTCTAAATAAAAAGAAACAAACACTGTCAACACCGTGCCGCTATATATGAATTTTTTGTAACCCGAGTTCTTTCTTCGTTAATATTTAGAAAAATACTGCATACAAAAAATATGGAAATTAGTGGTATTATAGAGAAATGTTTGATAAAGACGCTGAAGCAGACAGTTTATAATTCGAAGAATTATTTTAAGATATACTTAATGTTAAAGTTGGTCAAAATCGTTCCATTAAAAAAGTTTTATAGGAGCATAAACTATATACATAGGAATTTAATCATTTTTTCTAAGTATATTCATTGGAAGCTCTCGGTGTGCAGACTGCATTTATTTTTTTATATTTGACTCATTTTTTGAGGGTTTATTTAAATTTAAATCCAAATTTACAGCATTTCCAGAGATATTTTTTACATTATTTTAGAAAATATTATTATTTTAAATTGTTGCCAGTAGTAAAAACTTCTCAAAGAATAATATTGCCTTTAAATTAAAAATTTATTTACACGTGACTATTATAAACAGTAAAAATCTTTATGAAATTAGAATAAAATTTTTACGTGTTAAAAACAGGAAAATATTGAAAATTACGTCATAAAAATTGTTTATATACGTGGATATTTAAAACGAAAGAAAACTATAAAATAATTAATTACTTAATATGTGTTAAAAGTTGTAAATTCGGATGGAATTACAAATGATGGGATTTTCAAATGGTCAAGTAATAACTTTAATTTAACGGTAATTTAAATTAGTTTAAATTACAAAATATATTTACACGTACACGAGAGTTTTATTTCATATTTCGAGATGATCTTTTTAACTATTGTTGCCAATTATAAGGCAGCGCAAATAATAATATTTTCTTTTAACATTAAAACTATTTTCAGGTGAATATTGCAAAAAGGAAACTTTGGTGAAAATTACGTTAAATTTAAAACGTGTCATCTAAAATAATTTTCTTATAGCGTTATTAAATATACCGGAAAGCAAAGAAGCAAAGACTCTGCTGACTCAGTTCATTTTATATTAGCTAATTTTCAGATGTTTAACTAATCGTATTTAATCAAGCATGAAAACGGCAATTAACAGCAGCTGATTTGGCCTTAAAATCCCTCAGTCACAGAGAAATGAATGGAAACTCCTTTACTGGGAGATCGCCACTGGTTTTTTAATTATAATTCAATCTTCCGCAATCTTTTTAAAGCCGATCAAATTAACGGATTTTTAGAGTCTAAACGGGGGTTGGCGAGCGTAGCTGGTAGTGGCAGAGCCCCCTAGTAATAAAATAATCATCGCTTGAAGAAAAGTAAAATCAAATAGAAATAGTACTCAAAAATTGTTTATTGGTGAGATCAAGCTTAATAGAATTTCTGTTCTTTCTTAAAAAATGCAACCAATACTCATAAAACAAGTTGGAAATTGCTCGTCAAACGTGGCAAATGAGGTGCGATCGTACTATAACTAGTTTTATAAACATTTTTTGCACTAGATATTGTACTGAATGTATATTTTAGTGCACTTCATAAGTGCATATCAATTTTATTCTGTTCGAAAGGCATCATTAAAATGCACTATAAATATTTTTTCCCATCGGCCTTAATGTAACGGAAAACTTTTGACTGTCCCTGTAATTAAACCATACATCCGATTTTCATAAAATTTTAAATGACTCGACAAAATTTTGATACAATTATATATTTAAAATTTCAGACCATTCGAAAGGCTGTAACATCATTAAAATGCACTTGAAATAATTTTTTCCCCATTGGCCGTAATGAAACGGAAAATTCAGACTGTCCCTGTAATCAAGCTATACATCCGATTTTCATAAAATTTGAAATAACTCGATAAAATTTTGGAACAATTATATATTTAAGACTTCAGACCATTCGGTTGGGTAGATTTTTCTCTGTTATATGCGGACGGACGGACAGACAGACAGACGGACGGACCGAACGACGGCTATAGGTGCTACGTATTTATATAATTACGAACACACCTAAAAGGATCAGCCATCTTTAAATTACACGCAGCAATGTTCCTATCGTAAAACAATTTTCTCATTAAACCACACTTGAAGATATCACGTCTTTCACAATAAGATATTATTTCCTTAATACAACAAAATAAACTTTCACATTACATATTTTCTTACCTGTAATAATAAAAAGAGAAAGGTATAATAATATTTATCCTATTACGAAATCCATTCCATATTCCATGAAGAAACCTCTATACTACATCAAAATCAGGACAAAATGACTTTCATACCTCCTTGATTAAATAATTAAGAATACATTTTTGTCACTCCAGAAGGACAGAAATCCTTGCAGACTGACCACATATTAAACAAGAAGGAAAAAGATTATGCATCAAGCATAGATTATGAAACATTTTCCAACACATTCAGAGTAATGAAACAAAACTGCACCGTTTATTAAATTAAAATATTGTCTAATTCAACTATATGGAAACACGTAACTCATTTGAAAACACAATTTCATCTGTCGCCATCTACGATCGGAAAATGATCTGGATTCTTTGAGCAGCCCTGTATATTACATAAAGACTAGGAAAAGCTATTCTTTGTTTGGATTCATGAAGCATTGTTTAATAAGATAAATATTTGAAAGTAACAATATTTTTTTTTTTATTATTTTTGCATCTTTATTAAGGGTGTATTCAAAAAAATATTTTTCCACCCTCAACAGCTCGAAATTTTCTGAGACATATTCAGACTCATTTCTAAAAGTAAAAATATAAAACTTGCTGAGGTGATTTCTGAAGACATGTTTAACATGCCGTGTGATTTCATTTTCAGCTCAATTAATTAGAATTTGATTTTTAAACAATTATTTTCTCAGTATGACCATTTTTTTCATTCCCAGATCGCACGCTTCGGAAAATTCGGTTCAAAACGTCAACTTTGACAGCGTTTTTTACAGTATTTTCTGCATTAATCAAAAAATTAAGAAGCACGGCACATTATATAGTTTCTAAATAAGAGACTTTCCCAGTTTGGTGCGTTTGAGAGCAAAAATGAATTTTAAAATGAATCAAAAAATAAGCAGTTTGGATCGGAATACACCCTTAAGCAAAAACGTTATTTTATGTTTTGGCGCATTTATTTTTAGAAACGTAAATTCAGCCAAATAACTGAGAATTTCCTTGGAATTTTCCATTTATGATATAAAACGTATAAATAAAAAAAAAATTTCGGAGCAAACTCTTACAAAATATTTTTAAATTTTCAACTGAGAGCTTTTTTAAAGATGTTTTTACATTTTCCAATAGCCTCTGGTGTTTTCACAAGTGGTTCGAAATAGGTATATTTCCAATCTTTCTAATCCACATCGAACAATCTTTGATAGCAAACTTAGAATAATATATTCGAAGATAGCTTGAAGAATGTTACTTCTTCAAAATCCTATTTTCCGGAAAAAACATTTGAAATCTGCTCTCGTTGATACTAAGAATTAACTGTAAAACTTTTCATTCTAATTTCATCTTTTTTTCTGCATGTTAGCCTATGAAAATTTTTGATATTGTAGAATCTCTCGTAAGGAAATTTTCTATTGAATGCTAAACCACTCTTGACAATGCTACGTACGTTAAGCCAACTGATGTCTCTTTATCCCCAATATCTACAACTGCTTTATCAAATGTTAAACCTTGGGATTTATGAATTGTAACTGCAAAAGAAATTGTTTTCTTGATCAATTTATATTTCCATTTTTCCAGAATTTAGTTATTGGTGGAATCGGAACGCAGCCATTCTCTCAATTTGAAAGACTGTAGTTTTCAAATTTAACCATGATGCTTCTCAGCTTCTGGTCTAGTGGCCCGTGATTTTCTTCATAAATGATATCTGCAATAAAGCCGAAAGTCCGTTTACTAAACCTTTTTCAGCTCACAAATCAGAAAGTAACATTACTTTAGACCCAATTGATAAATTAAAAAATGGTTCAAGTCCGTTTTTTCCTTTCAGAATCGGTCAACTTTATTTTAGAACAATTATAATAGAACTAATACATTCAATACATTCTTTTTAAATAGCAAACATATTAAAAATAATACTAATTGTCATTGCTTCTTAATAGTAAATATGTTTCATTTTGTTCAATTTTCAACCTTCGAATTCGAATAACACTTTATATAACGAATTTAACAATTAATTTTATTTGTTTACAATTTTTTTGTTGCCACTTTACAAAAAAAAAATCATAATATAATTCTTTTAAAATACGTAAGTATCGTCTGCGTAAATGATTTCACATAATAAGAATAAATTGTGTACTTAAATTCTTAACACTGAAAAATACTTTTATAATCAATGTAAATAATTGAATTTTCACAAATTTTATTTCATTAAAAATATGCTATAATTTTTATAAAAAAGGGCATTTTAAAAATTTCATGAAAGAAATCGTGAAACTATTATATGATTAAAAGGAATGAGCACCAAAGTATGGGGTATTTCCAACCAATCTTAATAAAGTATTCTATTAAATTGTATATTTTTCTCTCAAAGAACATACCGTTTTAATATAGGAAAGTTTAATGTTCTTTTACGGTTTGAAATATAAATTCTGCAGTTATTTTCAATATTTAAAACATTTCGTCATCGCAAAATGCGGATATATAAGTTCCTTTCTTTATTTAAATTATTTTTAAAAAATGGAAAATTTTGATGCAACGATAATATTTCACGTACTTAATCATTCATGACTTTATTTATTTTTACTGACTCAGTGATTTTTATTTACTGCAAGAAATACGTAGGTTTCATTATCGCTTGCAAAAATAAATCCATATAATTGAAAAATATATTCAACAAAATAGTAAAAAAAAGATTTTTGTTAAATCATTCGATAAGAAAATAATATTGTCAGACTCTACAGATCATATTTTAATTCTATAAAGTCCAAAAATATTTCTTTCCTTGATTAAATTAAAAAAACAGTTTTTGGATATTCTGGCATAATAATGAAAATATGTTTATTTATTTATTTAATCATCATTCTATCTATAATTACTAGCTCCGTGATTTATTTTTTCTTCTGAAAAGATACGTGTTTCATTTTTCATTTGCAAAAATTCATCCATAATGGAAAAACGTGTAAAATAAATTAATTAAAATAATAAATTTTTTAAGGTTATTCTGTATAAAGAAAAAAATAATAATAGTATTGTGCAAATCTATAGATCATGATTTATTTTTATGTAATCATAAATATATATGATTACATTATATTCATGCAATAATATAATTATTACATTTTATATTCAGTATTTCAAGTCAAAATAATGAATAGTTTTTTTTTTTTTTGTAAAGGGTACGACAAAATGTAATTTCTGTAGCCTAGTAGGAGATTCGCTTCGCTCATCCAAATAATTCATAGGAGTACGGAAAAATCTTTAACGAATGGCTTAAAATTATTGTTTTCATCGAAAAGTGATAAATATGTATTCAAATTTAAAATGTTTTTCGGCTATGCCTCCTATTAAAAAATTCTCTCTGGGTTAATGCTTTAAAATAAATGTATATTTTACAATCCTATATTATTAAACATACCGGGTGAGCAAAAAGTCCGTATAAACTTTAAAAATTCATAAAAAACGAAAAAATAACCGAAATGAAAAACTTTTTGCAGGATTAGCATCTATAGGTCACGGGATTTTTTAAGACAGAAATAAAAAAATAGCTCAAAAACAGTCAAAAGATGGCGCTGGTTCGTGCGGATTTAGTGGAAATATGCAAATGAAACGGTTATAAGAACTTGCGCTCGTAATCCAGAAATTGTCCACGTAAAATAACTTCACCAACAAAGCTTTATCCTTCATACTCAGCATCCTTAATTAAGTACACGGCTCACAACGGTGAACTAGTTCTGGATTAGGAGCACAAATTCTTAAAACCGTTTCATTTGCATATTTCCACCAAAATTGCACGAACCAGCGCCATCTGTCGGCTGTTTTTTGAGTTATTTTTTATTTCTGTCTTAAAAAAATTCCCGTGACCTATAGATGCAAATTCTGCAAACAGTTTTTCATTTCGGTTATTTTTTCGGTTTTTATGATTTTTTAAAGTTTATACGGACTTTTTGCTCACCCGGTATATAAGTGTGTTTGAATTCTACATAGTAAATTTTGAGACATAGCCCATTCATAGTGCTTTAAAATGTTTGTTTTTGTTAAGAGAATGGTCAAAAATAGGCAGTAAAAATACACCAGTCATATATCACCAACCCGAAGTAATAATAATTTTCAGTCGTACATTCATGGTCAGCGTGGGAGGATATTTTCCCATGAATAATAAAAGAAGCCATATAGCCCAGTGGTGGGGAAGGAAAAATAGGCCGAATTCGGAATTAATTAGGGGAAAGCTGGAAATTGTTTTAATCCATTTAGTTTAGGCCTAGAATGAATATGCTAAGTTTTCCTCCTCGTAGTAGGTGAGCGTTAGAAAATATGTGCAGATTTATAGTCAAAAAACACGTTTTTTTAAATACGATAACAATATCTCAAAACAGCTAACTCTACATTGTAAATACAAATGTTGTAGAGCTTAAAATTTTGAGTAAAATGCGTACCTACACTTAATATTTTTGTTAAACATTAAGGTCACAATCCTACTTTAAAATTTTAGACCGGTGGTCAGGGGGTTGAACTCAGAAATAATTAGGAGAAAACTGGAAATTGTTTTGATCCCTTCAGTTTAGGTCTAAAATGAACGCACTATGCTTTCTTCGTCGTACTTGGGTGAATGTTAGAAAATATGTACATATTTATTTTCAAAAAACACGTTTTTTAATTACCTTAACAATATCTCAAAACAGCTAACTCTATAAAAAACATTGTCAATGCAAATGTTGTAGAGCTTAAAATTCTGAATAAAATGAGTACCATCATTAATATTTTTGTTCAACATTAAGGTCGCAATTCTATTTCAAAATGTTTCAAATCAAGAGCTTGAAGCCAGGAGAGACCAAGTTAACATAAAAATATCTCAAAATTGCGATCTTATTATTGAACAAAAATATGAAGTGTAGGTACTCATTTTATTCAGAATTCTAGGCTCTACAACGTTTGTATTGACAATGTTTTTGATAGAGTTAGCTGTTTTGAGATAGTGTTAAGTTAACTTGGTCTCTCCTGGCTTGAAGCTCTTGATTAGCGATTAAGGCAAAATTTTGAAATAGAATATCGACCTTAATACTGAACAAAAATATTAATGATGGTACTCATTTTACTCAGAATTTTAAGCTCTACAACATTTGTACTGACAATGTTTTTTATAGAGTTAGCTGTTTTGAGATATTGTTAAGGTAATTAAAAAAACGTGTTTTTTGAAAATAAATATGTACATATTTTTTAACATTCACCCAAGTGCGAGGAAGAAAACATAGTACGTTTATTTTAGACCTAAACTGAAGGGATTAAAACAATTTCTAGTTTTCTCCAAATTAATTCTGAGTTCAACCCCCTGACCACGGGTCTAAAACTTTAAAGTAGAATTGTGACCTTAATGTTCAACAAAAGTATTAAGTGTAGGTAGTCATTTTACTCAGAATTTTAAGCTCTACAACATTTGTATTGACAATGTTTTTGACAGAGTTATCTGTTTTGAGATATTGTTATGGTATGCAAAAAAACGTGTTTTTTTACTATAAATCTATACATATTTCCTAACGCTCACCTAGTACGAGGGGGAAAACATAGCATATTCATTTTAGACCTAAACAGAAGGGATTAAAACAATGTCCAGCTTTCCCCTAATTAATTCCGAATTCAACTCCCTAACCACTGGGCTAGTACTATTCATCAAAGAGTTTATTAGACGACATGCAGAGGCTCACATTTCCACCGTTGCTTCAGTTACTCATATTCGGGTCGTGTCACGTTTTAAAAAATAGTCTTAAGATGTTAATTGACCACTCTGGAAGCTACATTGGAAATTGAGGAAGACAGCTCTCAAGTGACATAGATTTTGAAAACAAGACAAAAATCGTCCATATCTGCTCTCTCAAGTCAGTGCAAGCGTATAAGTATAAAAAAGAATGCAAAGAATGCGTAAAGGTCCAGGGCTCGAGCCAATACAGATTAAGAAAAGCGGAACGAGAGGAGAAGCCGCGCAAGCGAAAGGACAAAAACCCAGGAAGGAGGCGGGGAAGCGTGACGTAGAAATAGAACTTTTTACTGACATTCGGAAACTTTAAAAGGAAAACAGGATTATAGCGGCAAACTCGCAAGGTACTATGGGATATCGAATAAATAAAAGATAAAATGGTATTAATAAACATTCGAAAGAAAAAATAATTTAATGTCTCAAAATATTAAAGAATAAAATAAATGTTTTACAAAGAAGTAAAGCTATTAACAGATTAAGGTTTTTACAATAAGAAATAAAAGAATGCGCTGAATTATAGGCATATGATTAAAATATAAAGGGTATTTAAGATATTATTAAAAGACAGGTAAAAAAGATAGATATTATAAGAATTTGGAATAAGGTAACTAAGGTAAAAGGGCGAATTTTTTTTATTATTACATGTATACATATATATATATATATATATATATATATATATATGTATACATTATTGCACAATGGCGACATTGGGTTATTTTTCTAGTTGAAATGAAGTAACTGGCTGCCACGATATCAGTAGTGGATCACGTCCAGCAGTAATAGAGTAGTAAAAGTTGTCAGAACAGGTAAATTCGATCCTGTTGAACTATTATAACGAAAACTATAATTCTGTCGTGTTAAAGATTACGACATTGACGTTATATGATGATTTGAAAGTTGTATCAGTCGACGATTGAAGGCCATGGAATACATTTTTCCGTGAAAGTTTCCCCAGAAATAATTGAGACAAAACGTAAATTCAGCTCAGCATTTTATTTAAACATCTTTTGGCGGCGCAGTTTCCACCAAGAATATTAGCCATCACTTCATAGTAGTAATTTAGGGATGAACAAAGTTGTAGATAATCGAATACGTGGACGGTGACCAGGGGGTGGTATGAAAAACGGAAATACGACTAAAATCTGCTGAAACACAGCGAGCATGGACTTTTTGTCCGCTCTCACCCAATTAATAATTAAGAATATCACGCCATGGAAATAGTGCTGACAGAGCAAGTGATGAATTTGAAGATAAAAAGGATAACCCCGGAATATGCGCGGGAAAGTAAAATGGTTGCTAAAAGAACATTCTAAAAGGAAAAAGAGCGGAAATGAAACATTTAATTTATGAATACTAAAAGCGTAATATTTAACTAATTTAGACAAGTGAGACATTAAATTAAAGGGAATTTAACAGAATTAATGATAGAGATTATTTAAGAATAAGGATTTAGTGAATATAAAGTAGTAATTTAGGATAAGATAAGGAAATCGCGGAATGAGATCTAATAATGTAACATATATACAGGTTCTTTAAATGATTCGTTGAGAAATAAACTTAAAACAGAAGAAAAATTAGTAGGACGTTGTTGAAATAGTTGACCCTGAATTTTTCATATGAACTTCAATTCAAAGAGGCCTCCTAAAAAAAAAAAAAAAAGTTATTAATACGTTAATTTACTATTTTTGTCGCGTAATCTGTATTTTTTCGTACAGTCTGAATTTTCAACAAAATTTTTCGCGAAACGTCTAAATTGGAAGGGAATTAAAGGGGGATATTGAATGAGTTGACTTTGCTATACAATTTTTTGTGGAGTGCTCTGTATTTTTTAATCTCCCTAACATTTCTTGAATGAGCTCAAATTCGGAGGACCACTCTAAAAAAAGTGGGGCGCAGAAAAGTATGAAGTCATTAGTAACATTCTCCTAATTATTTCTTATAATAAATTTATGAATTGATATTTTTAAGCAATTCCCAGAAGTCTAACATTTTTCACCGGTTCAGTAAAAAAAAAAAATTTAAAGTTTACTCGTTAATATTTTTAATTAATTTCTAAATTAATATTTTCAATAATTCCTTTAAATCTATCATCTTTTACCGTTCAAGTAAAAAAAAAATTCTCGAGTTTCTTATTCAATTTCTAAGATTCATACAAAATCACTAGTAATAAATTTTATCTCGAAATAGAATTCGTAAAAATAAATTCAAACGATACATGGAAACACCAAAAATTCTTAAAAATTTTTAATTAGCATTTAAAATTACTATTTTTCATTCCCATCTAAAAATCCCGCTAAAAGAAATAAAAATCTCGAAATTGTATCCCCCTATTAATATTTAAAATTTAAATCGAATTACAACATGCGAAAATCAAAAATATCCCATCGTAATCTAACACACACAAATATTTCATCCTCCAAAAATTGCTCCCTAAAAATAATCTAGACGTTATTTCAAAGTCTCCTGATTAATATTTAAAATAACAAGAAAGAAAAAAATCATGCATGAAGCATAGATTATGAAACATTTTCTAACACAATCAGAATAATGTTACAAAACCACACTGTTTAAAAAATTAAAATACTAATTCAACCATACTTAAACGCATAACACATTTCAAAACCCAATTTCAGCTGTTCCCATCTACTATCGGGAAATTATCAGAATTTTTTCAGCAACACTGTATATGATATATAGATTTGTATCTATTAACTACATGCATACCAAAATTTAGTTCACTTAAGAAATACGTATACTTTAGTTGAAAATTCCCTTTCGGCAATTTACTCTAAAAAGGACATTGGTACGTGAACACTTTTGTGCAGCCCTTTATATGAGGTATAGAATTTATGTATAACGAGTAACAAGAGTAACGAGCAAAAAATTAAGTATATTTAAAAACGCATACCGATTTTTAAACCGTCCACTCCAGCAATTATTATTCAAAAACAGTATTGTAACCGATTTCTTTTGTGTGTCCCTGTAAATTAACATAAAAATGCAATGAATGCCCTGTTCTAACGTGACGGTAGTGAAATTCGGTGATTTATATCAGTTTCAATACATTTAAAATAACGCAATGTCATTAAAATACTCTGCAAACGATTTTCCCCCATATACCATAATGTAATGAATACTTTTGAGTGCCACTGTAAAGGAACTATTAATCTTACATACTTCATATACAATACCAAACATGCTTTAGTGACCCTAGGTAACCTTTATCTTTAGTATATTTACTGGAATTAGAGCGTGGACAGACGACCAGACGGACAGACAAATCGAATGCCTAAACACTTTTCAACTTTGTTGGAAAGTGTTAAAAATCGAACTATAACTCAAAACTATCCCATCATACTCTAACACGCACGAAATCCAATCTCCGAAAATTGCCCCCTAAAATATTTATCTCCCTCTTATAAGATAAAAAAAATCTACACCACCTTTCCACGGATGCCGTTATGATCTTTCCATGACCCTCGCCGCGGACGCCGCCTATGACCTTCACTTGACTTTCACCCTTACCGCCTGTGTTGTTGGCGTAGAACAGGCCTTTTTTATCTACTATACTTTTTAAAAGGATGCATTGACATAGATCACAATGAAAGGGGTAATTATTTCTTAGCCAAAAAAATCACGTTACAGAAAACTACTATAAAAAACGCGTTTTTCAATCTCGTTTTCGATTAAAATTATTCATGAAAAATCACCAACAGTTTAGCATGTTATTGGGATACTTCTGATACAGGTAGATATACAGAGATCACGCAGGTTATACCGTGTTTTACTTTCTTATATGTCATATCAATATCTCAACATTTCTTCGGTAAAAATATTTCCTAATGTACGACAGTATATTTTAATCACATCTCTACAATAATAACCTAAGTCATGTGATTGTCATCAACAGTTCCGAACTGACCACTTCGCTTTTTATATGCCAGGCGGCCATTTTGGTACTTGGCGCAGGTGATTAATCGCCGAATATTGTTCCATCGCCATCATTTCATCTATGTTATAATACTTTAAGTCATGTGACCAGGGCCGTAGATAATCATATAAAATCACAACTTTAGAATCCTGGGCAGGGAATATTCGGAAAAAAATTAAAGGTTGTAACTCTTTTAAAACAGATAAACTGCAAGCTTTTTGTTTACTTGTTGACATCATCACTTTTTATTTCACCGGTATGATAATACACTCGATATACAATGGAAAATTTCCTTCTGCCGCCTTTCCGTTTCTTAGCATAAAATGAAGTTATTATAAACAGTTTAATATGAAACACAGTGCCTACAATATGAATATGTACTAATTTATCTTTCTATATAATACTTTAATTATATATGTCTGCGTGCAAGCGTCAGAGAGCGAGATAATGTATGAGCCTCCCCAGCATTTTCTTGAGTTCCCTCTATTTTTCACTTCTGGCTACAGCCCTGGATGTGACTGTCATAAACAACTTCTCTTTTCATTGCAAAGCCATTTTCAATCAAATTTAGTTTTTCGAAGAAAACTAACATAAAAGTTGTCATGATCGCAGAGCCTTCTTGGTACTTTTATGTTAGCCGGGTAAAAATCTCGCCAATAGCATTTTTTAATTCGCCAGTTAGCATTTTTTATTTCTCGCGTGGTAAATTAAAACATTGCATTAATGTTTAAATTAAATTCCATGGTTTATGGTATCATTTATTGTTTTTCTTTTTCTTTTCTTTTCTTTTTTCTTTTTTTTTTTTTTTTTTTTTTTTTTTTTTTTTTTAAAGATATAAGTAAAAGTCATGAATTTTAAATGTTTCAGTTTTAAATTAAAGTTGTGTATTTTAAATGAAATGAGTAAGAGAATTACAATTTAAATGAAATTAATAAAATACAAAAATTACAACAGGAACAATGTTTGGCGATTTATCCCCTGCGTCCGGCTAACATAAATATGCCGAGTTTGTGGTTTCTCTATCAGAATCTTCCAATTTGGCGAAGGATTGAACAAGTAAATTATGAATAAAAGTAACATGATACAATACTTAGCATTACATTTAAGGGAGACCAAACTGATCGCCAAGGGCGACTAGTATGAAAATATACAATAAACATTTAATAAAAAATCCAAATCTTAAAGCAGCCATACCCTGTTTAAAAGGACACGTTGATATACAGTACAATAAGAAAGTACAATGATTCACTAGCCGAAAAACAACATTTAAATAATTTAAAAATTATTATTATAAAACACTGTTTTTAATTTAAATAATTCATGTAAAACGATTAAAAGATTGGCAATATCAGTGGGATGCTTCTAATCCATGTTGTCATACAGAGAATCCAGAGATAATACCGTACATTTCTTACTTAGATATCATATCCGTTTCCCCAGTTTCCTTTTAAAAATGAATATATTAATATCCGATGACTGTGAGTGTCATTCCTATAGCTACATGTTTTATTATATCCTATACGGCATAATCAGGGTTATCGTTGGTTTTTTACCAATATTAGCGATCTGGTGAATAAGAAATAAAAAACAATAGCCAAATTAATAGAAACGTTAGCAAAATAGATTTGGCATGAAACACTGAAAAATCTATCTTTAATCTCTTATTCCATACCTCTTTTTTTTTTTTTTTTAATATGTTCTAAAATAGCTCTTTTTTTTTTTCTTTTTCTTTTTTCTTTTTCTTTTTGCAATTGCTTATAAAATAGAAATTCGAATACCCGATACAGAAACTGTTGAAAATAAGTACATTTTAAATGATTTCTAAACGTATAAATGTTTCAGGTATTCTTTCTCAATAAATATTAAAAACAGCTATCTTTGATTTACAGTTGTGAATATATACACTAAAAATTGCAATGAGATTTCGACTCTTAACCGATAGAAATAATTTGACTGGCCAGTGATACTTTTCATACAACTAATAAATAGTATGGTAAATGGCTAATTTCAACACCACATTCCAGCAAAAAAATTTGATGCTTGAATCTAGTAATTTTGTTTGCGTTTTTACCATAGCGACGTCGGCGCATAGATAGTAGTTAACTGACAATAGAAAAATACCTATCACATACCGGGTGTCCCAAAAAGGACTGACTGATTTTAAAATTCAATAACTTGCAAACGGTGACAGATATTTAAAAAATTCTTGCAGGAGGGTTATGCATAAGGTCAAAAGTTTTTTTACAGTGATTTTCAATTTTAGTTCGAATTACAAACAATAGATGGCGCTGCGATCAATAGACGCTGAATTCAGGCTCGATTTTTGGTTCTTCGTGGCCCGGATAATACATTTCCATCTCCTTTTTCAGCATGGAACAAGAGAAAGGACTAGAAATCGAGCCTGTATTTAGCGACTATTGCTTACAGCGCCATCTATTGTTTGTAAATCGAACTAAAATTGAAAATCACTGTAATAAAACTTTTGACCTTATGCATAACCCTCCTGCAAGAATTTTTTTAATATCTGTCACCGTTTGCAAGTTATTGAATTTTAAAATCAGTCAGTCCTTTTTGGGACACCCGGTAGTTATTTCTGTGCTTTTGACTGTTGCTAAACTGAATTCGTGTTGAGTCAGTATCTCTATAAATAGGGCAATGTAAATGGCACGCTGCGATTGAACATGTTAAAGCGACATCAATCGTTCAGTAACGCGAATAACAATATTGATTGTATTGGCACACCACACACACAAAATGGCAAACACACAAAAAATGTAGAAATTGAGCACTCGCAATTTGGAGAGTTTGATTGTTCGTTTACTCGCCAAATGAAGCATTTTGTCGCGATTTCGTGCAACGGGGAGCGGCAATTGCGGACCCTGGGTATAATTACCTTTTAATTCAATTCCACTTTATATTCAGTCACGAAATCCAAGCACAATCTTATTTTAATTACAAGGCCGAACTTGTTTATAAGATTTTAAAGCTCTTCAGCACCAGATTATTGTATCCCAAATATGCGAATGTACCAGATTTTGTGCAAATAATTATTTCTGTTTTTTTTTTTTTTTTCGTCAGCAATTTGACACAAGATAAAATAACACCATAGACTTCAATATCATACATGGCGTGCGGTTTACACGTCTGGTAGGGGTGAACAATGAAATAGTGACTTACGCAGTGTACGCCTGGTGCTGGAGGCGTTTTAAATAATTACACAATTTTAAATCGTTATTATTCGTATATTTGTCATCTGTATTATTTGTATATCTTATATAATTTCCGTGCCGCCTAATTTTCAATAATACATAATTGTTTATAAAAATTAATGGAAGCTTTCTACTTGTTAATTATATATATTAGATATTTTTCTATTAGGAATTATGTATTAAAGCATCACTATGCGTTAACAATAATATTTCTAGCATCATGTTTATAATCTATTATGTGTACATAGATAATAATGTTTATTTTATGTATAAATATTTCCTCTTTAATAAATTTCTCTCTTGGATTTAAACTTTGCCCTATCATAAAACTTCGGTTTGGATGTCCGGGTAGCTCTTATGTTCTATATAAAATAAATAGTCCTTATCAAACTCTGCTTAAAAAAATCGATACTTTCTGCATATGTATGAAAATATTTTTAAGAATATTCTTGTGATTTAGGAAAATAATTCGGATTTAATGTGTGACACGTGATATATCTTTCTTTTTATTCTTAATATATCGAACCAATTCGTGCCAACACGTCGAATGATATATTTTCTGTTCTGAATTGTTTTTCAATACAATTATTAAGTTAATGTGTTATAATTGTGTTTGATCAATAAAACAGCAACTTTTTAAAAATTGTAAATTTTTTAACATGTTTTAGCTATCAATAATATTATACTTAAGTAACGATTAGAAATTAATGTTTTCCCTTTCCGAATTGTGTGTAAGTCATCAAGCATATTATTAACATGAATAAATAATATGAAAAAAGATGATTCGGATAAACGTAACATGAAATACTATTACCGCTGTAGCATTTTACTATAACTTCACATCCATCAAATATACCAACCTAATAACAAAAAATATATTCATTGAAACAAATGGTATTATGAAATAAGTGAAGGGAAAATAAACGTTTCACAATCAGATGCATTTCGCAAAACGTACTAAAATCTAATAGCTAATAAATTATGCAAAGGAAAAATAGAGTATTAGATGTAACATTTTATATGAGAATCTACAAAAAACAGCTTAGCAGAGCATTATAATATAAACACAATTCTAAACAGCTTCGTATTTTTAAACTGAAATTCGAAATTTCAATAATAAAAGTAACATCATGTATCAGTCTCTGTAACCAATAGAAACAATTTAGTCCTTCATAAGCATTTCAAAAGGTTTTATTTTTACTTACTACAGTTTCAGTCGCTTATATTGTTATTTCAACTTACGCATAATCACAGAAGAACATCAAATAGAGCATATCATGGTTTCGATCGTCTCTGACCATCTTATTCTGAGTAGTGGTTGTTATGCAACCTGGAAATCTAAAAATATTCAGAAAAGATTTAATGAAATATTTCAACGAAAGGGTGTTAACAAAAGTCCTTACTTCCGAAAATGCGCTTCAGCATTATGTTTCTTTGATAGGTACCGTCTTGGTCATCATAAGTAACAATTGAAACCTATATGAAAAACAATTTAACCATAAGAACCATTTAAGAAAAAGGATTACTCAAGCTTTCCAAGTTTTTAATCATTCAGTGAACGGTAGTAACAGGAAGAACAGCACTTAAAGTCTGATGTCGAACGTAAAATTACTTTTTTGGAATAAAATCACCTTAAAACAGCTTATATTGTATATCAGCTAAAGTTTTTAAAAAAGCTAATTTCAGTTTTCAATTTGATTTTAAAAAGCTATGCACAATATTATATATAAGCCTCAAAAACTATTAATTAAAATTGAATCAGCACTTCAGAAGAATCCTTTCTTCACTTTCATTACTTATTTCCAGTCAACCGAAAGTATAGTGATGAAAGTCTGATATTGTTGAAGGTAAGATGGATTTTTGAACATAAAAGACATCGTCTACCAGAAAAATAATTGATGCATTTATCAAATACTCTCCCAAGTATATTATTTCTTAAAAAATAATTTAAATAACTTAGCTAAAGCGAATACAAGTGATAAATTGAACAATATTTCACGATACTCAAAATTTTTTCTTGTCGTGTTCTTTATATCTGTTTGTTATGTTTTTTCGTATTTACCTGAGAATGTACAAAAATGTAGAAGGAAGTTTATTTTGCGTACGTACAAGCAGCAGTGGCAAGTACGAGTACGCTCATCTAACCAATTAAAGCCAGATTTAGAAAAAAAATATTTTAACAAAAAGTTAGCATATTACTAAAATGATTAAGTAATCGTTTCTATGAAAGCTATTTAAATTCATTGATTCTATTTATATTCATTTAGTTATGAGCAAGCTTTAAATAATTTTTCCTTTAAAATGTATTGCAATACTTTTAAAAATAAAATTAAGAAATAAAATATTATTCTTCTAACAAATATCCGCAAACGAAAATGAAGACTCCTCAAACTTTAAGAATCGGTTATTTTATACAACGGGGAGAACTATTATTTAAAGATGATAATTTTGAAGAATATTCAGCTCATCTTTCTGACGTAAAAAATGTTTACGGGAGAATAATGCTAACACTTATAGATTATCTCGTATTTTACTCAAAAAAGTTTGATGCTTTTTCTCTTTTAATAACTAGAGATCAAAATATATTACATCCAAATGGCACACTGTTAGGAATAGAAGGACTTTTAAATCGATCAGAAGTCGATATTGGTCTGCCACCTGTTGCTATGAGCGTAGAAAATGAAAAAGTTGAGTTTTGTTACCCATATGAACTTTCTTCTTTTACATTTTTACTTTCTTCTATCTTCAATAGAAGAAAGTATTGTAATCGAAATTTTTTTCGACTTCCGGTTTTCGACGGATTTACATGTTTTAGGGGTCAGAGATTCCAAAAAACATGTTTATAGAAAATGTCTGTCTGTCTGTGTGTCCGTCTGTCCGTCTGTCCGTCTGTCCGTCTGTCCGTCTGTCCGTCTGTCCGTCTGTCTGTCGCCATTGTACCATCAAAAAGTGTATGAAGTTATGCATAGAATTAAACCAAAATTTTATTTTAAGTTTTTGGCTATGGCAAGCAGGTCCTCCTGGAATTTGGAAAAAATTCGCCGGTAGGGGGCGCTAATATAGCAAGTTTTGTGCGATTTTGAATATTGTACCATCCAAAAGTGTATGGAGTTATGTATGGAATTGAACCAAATTTTTATTTTAAGTTTTTGGATATGGCAAGCAGGTCCTCCCTGAATTTGGAAAAAATTCGCCGGTAGGGGGCGCTGTAAATGCGATTTTTGTGCGATTTTGAATATTGTACCATCCAAAAGTGTATGAAGTTATGCATAGAATTGAAACAAATTTTTATTTTAAGTTTTTGGCTATGGCAAGCTGGTCCTCCCTGAATTTGGAAAAAATTCACCGGTAGGGGGCGCTGTACTAGCGATTTTTGTGCGATTTTGAATGTTGTACCGTCCAAAAGTGTATGAAGTTATGCATAGAATTAAGCCAAATTTTTATTTTAAGTTTTTGGATATGGCAAGCAGGTCCTCCCTGAATTTGCAAAAAATTCGCCGTTAGGGGGCGCTGTAATCGCCATTTTTGTGCGATTTTGAATATTATACCGTCGAAAAGTGTATAAAGTTATGCATGGAATTGAACCAAATTTTTTTTTAAGTTCTTGGCTATGGAAAGGAGGTCCTCCCTTAATTTGTAAAAAAATCGCCCGTAGAGGCACTGTAATAGCGATTTTTGTGCCATTTTTACGCCATTTTGAATATTGTACCGTCGAAAAGTGTATGAAGTTATGCATAGAATTGAACCAAATTTTATGTGTTTGTTTTTGGTTATGTCACGAAGGTCCTCCCTGAATTTGGAAAAATTCTGCCGGTAGGGGGCACTATAATTGCGATGTCTGTACCATTTTCATTATTGTACCATCGAAAAGTGTATGAAGTTATCCATATAATTGAACCAAATTTTTTGTGCATATTTCTGGCTATGGCAAAACAAGTCCTCCCTGAACTTGAAAATATTCCGCCAGAAGGGGGCGCTATAATTCCGATCTCTGTGCCATTTTCATTATTGTACCATCGAACAACGTATAAAATTATGCATACAATTGAACCAAAATTTTTGTGCTTGTTTTTGGCTTTGGCCAACAGGTCCTTGCGCGGTAAAGGTGCTCTGTGCTAACGATTTTTGTATACTTTTCTTGATTTTTCGTAGTTCTATTGTGCATCGGCGGCTCATGCAGCGGCGGGAACTCGCTACCTGCTAAGCCGGCTATTCGCAAACAGCTGATAACAACAAAATAAGGAAAAATTAATAATTTTAACAAATATCATGATATAGATTAACTCGTTTTTAGTCCGTTTAATTGACTTGAGCAGAAATTTAAGATGAAAATCAAAGTTGGTATAGTATTGAATTAATAATATTGAAGTATTAACATGTGTAACTAGGTTTTGAAATATTAAGATGTATAAGATAGAAGAAAGTTTTGGGATTGGCACATCCAACTAGTTTACTGTCAAACCAAGACTTAAAAAACGGAGTTTTGACATTTTTCAAACGTTTACAATGCCGCTTTGGATCGCTATTATATCAACTATAATTGTTATGATATTAGCGTATTATTTCGTTTTGAAGAGAAAATATTCATTTGATAAAATTTCGCTTCATGTTGTTGGAGTATTTTTAAAGCAAACTTCAATTTTACGACATTCATCACTTGCAGGAAAGTTGCTTTTCTGCTCATGGGTTATTGGAACTATGTTTACTTGCCTTTCTTTTGATTCCATAATTTCCGCAATTCTTGCTGTGCCCCATGACAGAGAAATTAAGGACATAACACAGTTAGCAACAGCTGTAGCAAACGGAGAATATCAATGCTGGTCTGATAATGCAGTAGCTCTTTCAAAATCATTGTTGGTATCAAATGTGGAAAGTCTAAGAATAATTGGAGAAAACATTATGAAAAGCTTTAAAGAGTATCCGATGGTCTTTACTTTTCATTCGACAGCCTATGTGTATGAAGCAGACACGGCTGAAATACTCGCTGAAAATACTAAGATTACAAAATCTTTCGTGGCAGAAGAACGTTTCCTTGAATATATGACTGGAATGCTGGTACGAAAAGGATTTTGTTGCAAAAAGATTCTAGACACATTTGTGCATCGACTCATGTCTTCAGGACTTTTCTTTAAGTTTAACAGTGATATGAAATTTTTATTCCTACTGCCACGGCGGCTGGAACACCTGGAAATAGATGATAGTAAGAAAATCATAACTCTTACTGACATTTATCCTGCATTTATAATCCTATTGGCCGGCTACCTTTTATCTGGATTAGTTCTTGTTGCAGAAATACTATCAAAGCACAAAAAGAAACCGGAGGATTCAAAGAAAATTAAAAGAAGTAGGAAGACGAAATTCTATGTGGAGGAAGCTTTTGTTTAATTAGCCATCAAAGGAACTTTTTATTACTTTATTGCTGCATTTAAAAGAATTACGCTTAATCCAACTGATCCCATTACATATATTATCCTGCATTTGTAATCCTGTTGACCGGCTACCTTATATCTGGATTAGTTCTTGTTGCAGAAATACTATCAAATCACAAAAAGGAAACCGGAGGATTCAAAGAAAATTAAAGGAAGTAAGAAGAAGAAAACCTGTGTAAAGGAACCTGTTGTTAATTAGCCATCAAAAGAACTGTTTATTACTTTATTGTTGCATTTACAAGAATTACTCTTCAGTCAACTAATCACAGTACATTTTTTTTTTTTTTTTTTTTTTTTTTTGTAGCATTGTTTTAAAAATATTTTACAATCACTAAAATATAAACCTTAAATGGAAAGACAAGAAAGGGAAAAAGTATATATGATACATGCAGTTCAATAAATAACTGGACACATCTGCGTCATCGTTTACTTCTGTAACACTGTTGTAATGCATTTATACAATAATAATATATATAATGATCTTTATAATTAATATTGCGACAAACATTAGTACCGTCAACAGTATTTATTGAAATGCATGCATTCTAGGTTTAAAGCAAATATACCAAGTGGTGGGACGGGCTACACGTTTCTACTGAATAACATCGCCAATATCTTTGCTCTAGATCACGACATATCTCTTTCATAGGAAACTTTGGTTAGCCAATGTCGGTCATTCCATAATTTTTGTAAAAATAATCGAACGATTGGGGATAATTAGACATGAAATGCTGTAACATATCCTCTATTCGCTCTAAGAATCAATTTCAATTTGGACAACTTATATCCTAATCAGAAGTAGATTGACGCCCTTTTCCTTCAGGAAAATTGCAAACAAATTCACTGTTAAAGAAAAATAGTTTTTAAAAAGCAATCTAATATCGCAGTTAACACTTTAGTGTGCAGCTTTGCATATATGCCAAACAACGCTGTTTTGAATTTAATAGACTTTTTTCATTCGCATATCCCTAATTCACTCCAGAAAAATATAATAGCAATGTTTGTCTTGATTAAAAAACAGGAACAGGTAATCAGCATTGAGGGGTTTCCTAGCTGTTATCAGCTTAACACCCAGACTAGGAAATTAGAATGTCTTATGTTTTAATGAGCCATTGGGATAAAGTTAAACTGTAGCAATGCTACTATAAGAATATAGAAGTTTACAAGAGAAAAAAAAAAAAAGAAAATTAAGGAATAAAAATAAATTTAAGTAAAAACTTAAGAAGAAAGTAAGTTAACAATAAATCTTAAGAAAATTTACATGAGTCTTAAAGTAATTAAAGTCTAACTGTAGTTGTAGAACTACTATATGGATATTTGAAAGTTAAAGTTAGTACTGTTCAGTGAAACACTCACCAAGCAAGGGCAAGAAAAGCTAGGGTGGCAAGACCACAACATCCAACCAAAAAAAAAGGGACAATTCAGGGCCATACATTTTATTTTTTATGTTTTTCTGTTTTTATGGTCTCTATGTATATAGAGAATTTTTTTTTTTTTTTTTTTTTTTTTTTTTTTTTTTTTTTTAAGAAAAGTAAATAAAAAGAAAAAAAAAAAAAAAAAAGAGAAGGCAAAATTAGCGAGGAGAACTCAGATGTTACTGAGTGTCCATAATTATTGAAAACCTGGGCCGTTTCCGATGGTGGGGCTCAAAAGCGTCATAATCCGGTAGCTCCGCTACAATTTCATTAGGGAGGTCAAAAATTTTTTCATAAAATTTTTTGGCTAAGTCGTTTATGCGTTTACGTAATGTAGTAGTTTTAAGGTCTCTACGGACCGTGGAGTTGCGAAGGTAACGAGATGCGTTACGGACAGTACGCAGGTTGGAATTGTGCAAGCGACTAAGGTTGTCCATAGTGGTCTTACAAGTGAAGCCCCAGACCGGACTGGCATAGGTGATGATGGGAAGGATGCATGAATTATAGAGGATTAATTTATTGTGAACAGACAAGGTTTTACTGTTAAGGAGAGGTTTTATAGAGTTAAAGGCTCCGGCGACTTTACCTCTGATGGAGAAAGTGTGCTTTTTCCAGGTTAGGCGGCGGTCCAGAATGACCCCAAGATACTTAGCTTGGTCTGACCAAGGGATAACAGTGTTGTTAATAATGATTCTGTTAGGGAAAATTATTTTGCGAGAGAAATATACTGCAGTAGTTTTAGTTTCATTTATGACAACGCGCCAAAGCATGCACCAGTCCATGAAGTCATCAACATGAGTCTGTAGGTACCTGTAAAGAGTATACGGGTGGTGTGCCGAAGCGTAAATACAGGTGTCGTCCGCATAAAGAGCGAGATGAGTGTGCAAGGAGCGTGGGATGTCGTTAAAGAAAATGTTAAATAAAAATGGGCCCAACACGCTCCCCTGAAGGATGCCCGCTAGGATAAGGAGAATAATAGATAGAATGTTGTTTATGCGGACTTGAAAAGAGCGGTCGCAAAGGTACGAATATATTAAATGTATAAGTCTGGGATGAAAACCGAGCTGAATTAATTTGTAAATGAGGCCCATATGCCAGACCTTGTCAAATGCCTTTGCGACATCAAGAAAGATGGCAGCTGCGGGAATTTTTGCATTGAGTTTCTCGCTGAGAAACTCAACAACCCTAAGAAGCTGGTGTTGTGTTGAGTGTTTTGGGCGAAAGCCGAACTGCTCGGGCATGAGAATGTTGTGCTGCTGAATGAACTCCTGCAACTGGGCACGAATGACACGTTCCACCACTTTACTGATAGAAGGTAGCAAGGAGATAGGTCTGTAATTAGTGGGGTCAGACAGGTTAGTTCCAGGTTTTGGAATAGGAGAGATTATAGAAAGTTTCCAGGGTTTAGGGAAGTAGTTATGTTTTAAGATAGCATTAGTGAGGTCAGTGATATAGATAATGCAATTAGGAGGAAGGTTTTTAAGAGCAGAGTTAGTAATTTTATCGTATCCTGGGGTTTTACGCTTTTTGAGTTTTTTGATAATATTGTGGATAACAATAGGTTGAATTTTAGGGGGAGGATCTTGAGGGGGGTTAGCCAAAAAAATCCGAACTGTCTCGTTAACATGATCAAGGTGAGCTTGGTTTGCAAGGGTAGGATTAGGAGAAAATTGGGTGGCATAAGAATTAGCAAGCATGTTAGCTTTTTCTTGGTCAGTATAAGCGGTAACATTATTAGATGTGAGGGGGGGGATGGAAGTGTAGTGTTTATTCAGTTTGCGTTTAAGAATCCAAAGAGAGTTGTCCTCGTATGATAAAGTTTTGAGATAGTTGTTCCAACTTTTCTGTTTTTCTTTATAAAGACTGTTTTTGATTTTATTGTTTAACCTATTGAGAAGAGGTTTAATGGAGGGGTCTCTTGAACTTTGAAATTGTCGCCGGAGCCGATTACGCTGTTTGATAAGGTTGTAAATATAACGGGGTGGGACAAAGGCAAAGTTATTTTTGAAGGTGTTAAATGTAGAAAAATTTTGAGCATTAGTGATATGGGAGTTTAGATGTTCAACAGCCGCATCAATGTCATCGGTATTATTAATATCAGGGAAGGTGATGTCCTGAGAGTTAAGGTAGTTAGTAAATTTATTCCAGTCAATAGCCACGGAAGGGGGGGGAGAAAGGGGATTAATAATATCTATTTTAAAGCAGACAGGCAGGTGATCAGAGGAGAGGTCGTTAATAACTGTAGAGTAGATAGGGTAAGGAAGATTTTTGGAAAGAGCAAGATCAATGATAGAGTCCCGGGCGCCAGGCAATTTGGAAATGTGCGTTGGTCTGGGTGGTGCATGAAGATTTAATTTTAAGTTTTGGACTAAGTTGTGAAGAGAGGTACCCCGCCGAGAATTGCCATGGCAATTCCAGCGTCTGCTTTTGGCATTGTAATCGCCTACGAAAAAGCAGTGGTGATGTTGTGAAAAAAGCTGTGTAAGGCTATTAACAGGTAAGTTACCAGTGGGTGGAGCATAAATAGAAGCTAAATTAATATTGATATGAGGAAGATTAAGATTGATACTGGTATACTCAAGATCATTATAGGTGTGGTTGTGCGATTGGTAGTGTGGAAGATGGTTCTTGATGTAAATAGCGGTACCTCCTCTGTGCGTACCATCCGCACGAGGTGTATGGAATAGCCTGTACCCAGGGATGTTAATGTTGAAGGTGGGGTTGAAAGTCTCTTGAAGGAAAATAACATCAACTTGAGGATGTTCGTGCATAAAGAGTTTAAGTTCATTAAATTTATTCTGCAGGGAGTTACAGTTCCAGGAAAGAAAAATAAGAGAGGAAAAAGTAGGAGAGGAATTACTCATCATTAAATGTGTTAAATTCCGTGGCTAAAGTTTCTATAGCACTCATAAGGATGAGTATTTTTTCTATTGGATCTTGTATATTTTTAGTTTGGTTAGCAATATTTTTGAAACATTGGATGAATTTGTTAAATTTTAGGAGTTCTTTCATCTCCTTGAAGGTCTTAAATATTTCTTTTAAGTCATTAGCATAATTAGAACTACTGGGTTGTTCTGGTGTTGCATTTTGAGTGTCATTTGGCTTATTAGGTGTAGTGTTTTCGGGGTTAGGGTCTTGGGGGGGGAGAAGGGAGCGGAGCCGGGGCTTCAGTAGGTTTTTCTTCTGGTTTTTTGGCCTCTGGCTTACGGACATAGTTATATGTTGATAAGAGTTCCGCCATTGCGTTTGGAATGATTTTAGGGTTTTCTTTTCGGACGGTTTTGGGGTCCTGCTGTTTTTTATGAAACTGGGGGGTTTTGGGGCAACCACGGTAAGTAGCCACGTGCTCGCCATAACAATTTGAACATTTGGGGATGATCTTTCCAATTTTATTGCACTGGGGAGTTAAATGCTCTTCCGAGCATTTGGCGCATTTTGGCGGCAGGCGGCAAATCTCGCTGGAATGTCCAAATTTCTGGCAACGATAGCATTGCTTTACGATGTTGGTGCCTTTAAATCGCTCAATATCTACTTTAATGTAGCAAATTTCGTGAATTTGGTAAATTTCTTCGAATTTTTCACGTGGGAGGACATTGACGACGTAGAGGGGCATAGGACGACCGGTCTTCCTACTTTTCATCATTGAGGCTCTATTGGCCACGAAATTATGTTCTTTAAGAGCTTCAATTATGACCTGGGGGTCGGTATATGGGGGGATTCCCCTAATGACGACTTTCCTGGGGCGCTGTTCCGCGGGGCTCAGGGTTGTATATGGAACTGTTTTAGAATCAAGATAGTCCTGTGTTTTTCGGAAATCTGCATCAGTTTTACAGTGGATTTTGAGTAATTCACCGTCTAATTTAATCAAGGGATTGCTGTCGTTGAGTTTTTTAATCTCACTTGCAAGCTCCGTCCACTTGCCTTGAAACTCAATATAGAAGGGGTGGATTTTTGGTTTTTTAGGGACTTCTTCAGTAGTGGAGCTACCGTCTGACACACCTTGAGAGGGCTCAGAAGAGTCCATGTTATTTTCGTCTAGGTATTTTTCAGATATACTAGCATACTTATTCTTTAAGGGGATATTAGATTTTAGATCATTTCTCCTACGTTTTAGTGAATTAGCGGGGGTGAATCCGTCATCTGAGTTCACCGCAATTGCCTTGAGTTTTGTTAATATGTCAATTAGATCATAGTCATGATCATAGATAAAAGTTTTAAACTCTCTTAGTTGACTTAATTTTAGGGGGTCAAATGGCTCATTGAACAAAAACATAAGATTATTGAGAAGATTACTCACGCTAGTCTTATGCTGAGGATTCGTCATGTAGTCTTCTTCACTTAAAAGTCTCATTATGTAGTTGTCACAATCTTGCAGGAATTGCTGTACAATCATTCTTTGGACTTCATCCGCTACTCCGGGAAATTCCATCCACGCAGCAGCTAAATCAGATTTCTCCTCTCCATTCAGGATGCGGAGTACATTGTCAGAAAATTTAAGCGGGTCCTCAGTATCCATTATTATCGTCGGTGAGCTCTCTATATTATACTACTATGATGCATCAAGTCCAGTAAACAGTCACCTATTCGTACGAACTAGTTTCTATTACGTGTCACTATCAGCACCACAACTCATGCGAAAATACTTGCAAAAGATCACGCAAGTTCTAAAAACATCGAACTGCGAATACGATCTCTTGAGAATAAAACGACCAGCAAGCAGTAAACACGTCTGTTCCCTCCAAGAGGCACCAGAAGACTGATTAAAAAACAAACTCTCTGCATTTAAATAAAGCGAAATTAACCATTGAAACTTTCTGGTGTAAAGTCAGATTTTCTGAACTACGTAATTTCTAGAACATATTCTATTATGGGAATTAAAGGGTTAAAGGTTAAGTTTATTAAAATAAATAATTATATAAAATAAGTTATTTGGAGACATAATTATGAAAGTATTTACTAATTTGCATTATTTTAGCGTAAAATAGCCACACGACAGTAGTTTTTACTTGTGTTGCAGATGTGCAACAGAAGAAAAGATTGACGTATTATATGAAAAATGTATCTCTGATTTTTTTTCATTATTTTTCCTGTATAATAAACCTTTCAGAGAATCATGTATAATTTTTTCGAAACAAAATAAAAAATCGCGCATGTAAGGGATAACCATGATTTCCGAGAAATTTCTTTTGTATTCGAAATTCAATCGGAGTAATCAAATTCGAATTCAAAATAATCAAAAGCATAAAAAATAGGTTTCCGAGGTTTACAGATGTACTTTGTTATTGCCCTATTACCGCTTTTATTAGAATTGAAATTTAAAAAAATGGTCACTTTATATTTTCATCTGACTTCTTTGAACCAATATTTTAAAATCCCAAGAACGAAAATATTTAAAAGGGAAGAAAGGAAAACAAATGGTGTATTATTATACGTAAACTGGTATTAGACTCTTGTGCTTTGCAAGAAAAACTGAAAGCATCACAAAGAAAAGATATGCACAAATATTTTGTGTAATTAGTTGACGGATTCACCTGCATAATTATCACACTTTAGTAGCACCACAAGTAGCAAAAGAAGAATGTCTCTGTCATATTACTAAAATGTTTGATGCTTTTAATGTTTAATGTTTGACGTGTTAACTACTTAACAGCCCAAATTACAGTCAGAGTCAAATATGAAAAGGCTAAGAATAATCGGAGAAAATATTATGAAATATTTAAAGGGAGTTTTCGAAAATCTATTAATTTTTATTCAATTGAATAGTTAGTTAGCCTTTGTAATAGGCACCGACGTCGCTGATATATAACATACGCTGTTAATACTAACGGTACAAGATTATTCATCTTATAAGATCGTTTTCTTGAATCTACGGCTGGAATGCTGGTACGAATTTATTTTGTTCCAAAGAGGTGCTAGACAGATTTGCGCATCGACTTTTGTCTTCAGGACATTTCTTCAAGTTTGAAGGATATATAAAATTTTTATAAAATTATGTATGAAAATCCCTTAAAATCATCCAAATTAAGCTAATGATTGCTAAAAGAGATTAAAAAAAATACACTTAAAAAGCATATAAGGGGCATTCTCACAATCTTTCAGGCATAAAAATTTGGTGAAATTACAGTCATTCAGGCTAACTTTGATCCGCATTTTCTCTATTTTCATATGCCACACTCTTATTTTAAGACTATTGTTACAACTAGGGCATAAAAGAGAAGAAATGAACTTCAATTATTATATGACTATCAAAAATTAAGGAATAATAATGATAAAAGCTATAAAAAATGAATTTTTATCCTGGTTCAAAGTTACCCAGCCATTTAGAGTAACTTTGCACCATTTGATAAATATTATCTAAAATAATTCATTATAAAAAAAAAAGTATTATAGTTAGGACAACTTTCAACCTCAAAAAATGTTTTCAGATAGGTAAAGACTCCGAATTTACATTACCCAACATCACAAGATTTGTATAATTTATGATATTACAACAAATATCATGCATAAGAAAAGTGGAAGAAGAGAACCATGAACATTTAGAAATAAAAAAAGCCTGTTTATTGCTCATATAAAACATAAAAATGCAGTGGAAAACAATTTCCAATGTTTTATCTCGATAATATATCCATAGTTACAGTAAAACATACTAGTACTAGTATTATTCAAACAAGAATAAAAAATGCCGAATGTATGGAATGTCAAATTTGCGTAGCTCCGCCCCGAAAAACGCCTTTAAATGAATTGCATGTATTTTACACATATTTGTGAAAATATTTACATGTTATGATATCTAATATAATGTTCATTTTCGGCATTTATATAAAATATACGTGCAAACATATGGGAAATTTTTGACAGTAGCACCTATAATTAGTAAATTATAAACATCAGTATAACTTTGAGCCGGCTTAAAGTTACCCTGAAAATGTGGTAAAATGTTAGTGCCTTCTTATTTTGCATTTTATTAACTATTAATAAATAAATAATCATAAAATATTATCACATTTATAACATTAAGACAATAATATGTCTGATAAACGAGTATATCGTTACTTACTATGAAAATTTAATTGGATTACAACAACTTCAAAACTACCTTAACTAAACTTCAACATTCAAAATTACCTTGAAAACAGTACTTCACAAAAATACTGAGATAATGCATTTAATCGCGTATAATGTTGCTAATTTATTTTCTAAAATAAAGAGTAGAAATCCCAATTTAGAACTTTGCCAACAGAGCACAGTTCTGGAGCTTATTTAGTCTTTTGGAGTGAAAAATATTGAAAATTAGGAGGTGGTGCAAAGTTACACACCGTGGTTCAAAGTTACCCTGAATGACTGTAAACTTGCTAAAATAACATTTTAATCTGATAGACGAATGCCCTAATAATTCAAAATAAAGAAAAAATGGTCAGCAGCGAAATTTTTTTTATCTGACATTTAATTTAAACTTGCGAGTTTAATTCTCCTTACCATTTTACCTCTAAAACTTTTTATTTTCTTCGAAATTTTTACTTATAATGAATTTGCATAGTACCCACTAATAGCTAGTGTACCCACAGGACATTCAAATAAGAAATAATAACAATGTACTATTTTTAGTACAAAATTTTGATATAACATTGTCTTAAAGGGGTGTTAAAGAAGGGACGGATAGATAAAAAAGGGGGAAGATATAGGGGAAAAGGGACGGTAAGAGAAAAAAAAAGGATGGTAAGGATGGGACGGTAATGAAAATTACTACCTATTTTTAGGCAAATCATGTTAAGACTAAGTGATAGCAACAATGTTCATTGATTTTAGAAACAGTTATTTACATTGGATTAAATTTTTTAAAAAAATTTAGTTTACCTCGAAAAGAGCAGGAATAAACCTTGGGGACGGTAAGACTACCAATAAAGTCACAATGCTTGAAATTGATATTTAAATGCTGATTTAAATTCTGCAGTAAATTTCCTGTCAAAGAATCTTAGACATTCTTTCTCTAGCATACTTCTGTATGAGTAAAAACTTGAAAATAATTCTGTGGCTGCATCTGAAATGAGTTTCTGTATAAATTTAGCAAGAGGGACGGTAAGGATGAAAAATCCAGGGACAGAGTTAAAAAAATAATAACAACCGTTAAAATAGGTGCAGGTTAATTTTTTGCTACATATTTATATAAAACAATTGTCCCAGTTTCGGAAAAAAATTACATCGAATTACTTTTATTGAAACAATTTTATACAGACAGCTCCAAACTTAAAAATCAGCATCAGGGACACGGGACGGTATAGGTGTTTTCCTGGTATTTGGACCCCCAACATCGTCCAAAACTTATTTATCTCGTTAATATTGTTATGCAGTCATACAATGGGATGTTCCCCAGTACATGAAATTAAAAAAAAAAAACACAAGAATATAGACTAAAATAAAAATTATTATTCAGGGACTTAAAAGTCAAAGATTGTGAGAATGCCCTATAAATACCTTTATTGAGATCGACATAT
Organism: Maratus speciosus; assembly: GCA_963932465.1. Lineage (NCBI taxonomy): Eukaryota > Metazoa > Arthropoda > Arachnida > Araneae > Salticidae > Maratus > Maratus speciosus. The sequence continues at coordinate 91,460,118 of OZ010799.1, forward strand.
ATTTCATCGACAAACAGCGATTTTCTCAAAATCTTTGCGGATAAAAAAACTTTTGGCAATTTTTCTTTCAACTCATTGGTAAATAAAAGCGCGAGACTACATGTGTAATTAAAAACAAGTTGAAAAATAAATAAAAATAAAGATGGATATTTGATGCTCGGCACAATAAAAAAACAATAGCAGAAGATTACATTCACAAATATCAATTTTTATTTTATTTTATGTTAGCACTCGTTTTTCATTATACATGTGGTCTCGTGATTTTATTTACCAATTTCTTGTTTTTAACACTAGAACGCCCGGGAGAAGTCGATTCGACTCCGACCACATGATTAAATGTCCATTGGAACCAGAAATTTTTTCATAAAATGAGTTAAATTTAAGCGACGTAGAATAACGTTAAATAAAACAGTTAAATAATTTTTAATAAAAATATTTTTATGAAACTTGAGTAAAATTTCCGGGCGTTCTAGTGTTAAAATTTTTGCGAAAATACTTGTTTTAACAAATGTCGTCGTTTGAGCAATGAAACATATATGTCGATCTGAATAATGGTATTTATATACCTTTTAAGTGTATTTTTTATCACAATTATCAATTCTTAGCTTAGTTTGGATAAAAATTTTATTCGCTCTGAAAAGGCTACTGAAACACACGGAAATGGATTATAGTAAATCATCAGAACTCTGTTTATTTAATCTTCTTTTGACTGGCTACATCATATCGCTCACCCACAAGAAAAGTGACACATCTCGACAAAAGTAAATTTCACGGGAGAAGCAAAAGGAAACTCTGCGTGATTTTACTGTAACATGAAATTATAACTCTTAACCCTTTCAGGGCAATTCCATTGCTAAAGTGTTGAAATTAATGATTGAGACCGGAAGTTGAAAACAAATTTATTTCGAAACAAGTAAGAAAAAATCATGCGTCAAGCATAGATTATGAAACACTTTCCAACGCATTCAGAATAATGTAACAAAACTGCACTGTTTAAAAAATTAAAATATTACGTCTAATTCAACAATATGGAAACGTATAATACATTTCAGAACCCAATTTCAGCTGTTCCCATCCACAATCGGAAAATCATGCGAATTGCAGCCCTGTATATGATTTGTAGATTTGAATCTATTACCTACATGCAAGCCAAAATTTAGTTCAATTTAGAGCTACATATACTTCAGTTGAAAATTTACCTTCAGCAATTTTCTCTAATAAGAAGAACGGTACGGGAATACTTTTGTGCAGCCCTGTATTTGAAGTATAGAATTAATATATAACGGGTAACATGCAAAAAAATAATTAAATTTAAAAGCACATACCGAATTTTAAGCCGTGCACTCCAGCAATTATTACTCAAAGACAGTACTGTACTGTAACCGATTTCTTTTGTGTGTCCCTGTAAATGAATAACAAATGCTATGAATGTCCTGTTCTAAAGTGATCGTAGGGAAATTCAGTGATTTATATCAGTTTCAATACATTTGAAATAGCATAATGTCATTAAAATACTCTGCAAACGATTTTTTCCCATATACCATAATGTAATGGAATACTTTTGAGTGCCCCTGTAAATAAACGATTAATCCTACATACTTCATATACAATACCAAACATGCTTTGGTGACCCTAAATAACCATTACCAATTTCATGAGAATCCGAGTATATTTACGGGAGTTATTCACCATATACCAAAATGTAATGGAATACTTTTGAGTGCCCCTGTAAATGAACGATTAACCCTACATACTTCATATACAATACAAAACTTGCTTTGGTGATATTAAATAACCTTTATCAATTTCATGAAAATCCGAGTGTATTTACGGGAGTTATTCCCCATATACCATAATGCAATGGAATACTTTTGAGTGCCCCTGTAAATGAACAATTAATCTTACATACTTCATATACAATACCAAACATGCTTTGGTGACCCTAAATAACCATTATGAATTTCATGAGAATCCGAGTATATTTACGGGAGTTATTCACCATATACCATAATGTAATGGAATACTTTTGAGTGCCCCTGTAAATGAACGATTAACCCTACATACTTCATATACAATACAAAACTTGCTTTGGTGATACTAAATAGCCTTTATCAATTTCATGAAAATCCGAGTATATTTACGTGAGTTATTCCCCATATACCATAATGCAATGGAATACTTTTGAGTGCCCCTGTAAATGAACAATTAATCTTACATACTTCATATACAATACCAAACATGCTTTGGTAACCCTAAATAACCTTTATCAATTTCATGAAAATCCCAGTATATTTACGGTAGTTAGAGCGTGGACAGACGGACTGACGGCCAGACAAACCGAATGCATAAACACTTTTCAACTTTGTTGGAAAGTGTTAATAACTGTATTTCCCATAAACCGAGAAATTTTTTATCAAAATTCTGGTGCCATTGTAGCATTTGGGAATTAAAATTAAGTGGGCTCATAGAAATACCACCGCCCCTCAAGGGGTTAAAAACCCTTTAAAACCCTTCAAAATGAAGACGTAGGATATGGTTTGGAGAGTTGGGTAATTTTACCTCCCCACACAATCCACCCCTGTTCTGTGATCACAAATGGACGTATGGCGTAATAAAGTGATTTCCTGCATAGCTACAGTTATGAAACTGTTTATGTAGCAAGACACACTTATGCCAGACTTATTAGTGGAATAAAACGCAAAATGAATTTTGGCGAGATGCGTCAGTTTTCTTGCGAGTGAGCGATATCTTCTTTAGTTCTTGTGGTAGAAATACTATCAAATCAAAAGAAGAAGCAGAACGATTCAAAGATAATTAAAGGAAGAAAAAGTAGGAAAATACCTATTGAAAAAGATGTTGTTCATAAGCTTGAAGCAATACGTTCAATATTGTGGTACACACAAATTAAAATCTACATTAAAAAATCAATATTTTAAGGAAATTTTCGATTGTCTTACAGGCGAATTCATTAAAGTAGTCGGCGTCGGTTGAACCTAATGCTGACGCAAAAAGATATTCATGCTTTTGTTTTGTTTTATTATAAATCCTTAATTAAATCCCAGAAAGAAAATATCGTGAGTAACTATTAATATTAGTTTCAGAATGTTATCAAAATTTCAGAAGTTAATTCGAGATTTCTGTGATTCGACGAGGCAGAGATTACTCAATAGAAATAGTGGTTCAGAAATAGTGGTATCATAAAACAATTAAGCCCTGTTTAACAATGGAGTAAACGTCCACCAGTAAATTTTAATAGAAATTTTTGTTTTATTTAACTGCTGTAATCATGCACACTTACTGTCATGAATAAGGCAAAATTTTCTGTTACTTTTTCTAATTTTCATGTTGGTAATCAGGCCTTGAATACATTGTTGAGTAGGTCATATTGAAATGAAACATAATCGAACAACATAGTTAGAATTGGATAATTTGAAAACAGACAATATTTTTTTAAGTAAATAGATTTTGGTTAGGTTGTTATATTATTGTTTTCCTGTTATGCTAAAATGTAATAATGCCTAATTAACAGGCCTTCGAAATATTTTTTGTCATATATGATTCTTAACCTCTTCGCGACAGGGCGTCTTTTATATCATTTTTAATCTTTTATCACCGAATTTTCAAAACAGAATTTTTTTCCTAATTAAATCGGTAAAATACCCTGATTAAATATGGCAAAATTTACAATAAAAATAATTGGTTTTAATAATCAAGAATTCTGATCACCTTATGCGGCACGGCACTTATACTTGACGCTCGGCAACGTATGTCTGACTGGTTTTATTTGATCTAATTTAGAATAAAACAATAAAAGACATTTATTTAGCTAAGAAATAATTGTTATGTCATTAAATTCTTAACAATTTTCTGTTTTTTAAAGCAGAAAATTATATGTGTGCGAATAAATGTATTTTTGTGAAGCATATTTAATATTTTAAACAAATAATTTTACATATCTCTGGCGTATGTAACTGATTTAAACAGTTAAAGACATGATTATTATTTAATTATACTCATGGCAGAAATCTTTCAGAAAAATTTTTAATAACAGTTTTCTAACGGCCTTTAGGAATAACTGTAAAAATCCCAAATTGTCCAATTCATGGAATACCATTAGCATGAAATAGATAGCTAGTGGTTAAAACTTTCAAACAAATTGCCTCATCTCCGTGAATAAGGCTAGGAGTTTGAGAAGTTAGTATAGTACGGAGAAAATATTTTTTGTTTAAACTATGGATGAGCCGTGCTGAAGCTAATAATCTTTGACCACGAATCCTCATACTCTTGATAGGAATGTGTAAACTTTCATGTACAAAAGTGCTTTATTGAAAGATTTTTTCTTATTTATCCCACTTGTACTACAGTTAAATTTAAATCTAAAGCTTTAGGCATAGTTCTGATCTCGATTCTATGATGTTTTCACTCTTTATTTTTAAAAAAGATCGATAATTTTTGAAGCACGTATTTGTGGTTGGACCAGGGCCGTGCGAAGGGGTCAGTCGCCCCGGGCGCGGAATTTGAAGGGGCGCCATATTTATAGTATAAACCTCTTTTCTTCTTCTTTTTTGAAAAAAAAAATTGCATATTTATATATTGGGAATTTTTTTTTCAATGGAAGTACCTACATTTTTCATGTCAAAGTTATTGCATTGTCCTTTACCCACACACACACGCCGAAATACAAATTTATTAGTCCCCGGTACGGTATGCTATTTCTTTCTCCCAGCTTATTTTGTGTCGTCTTCAAAAAATAACGTTACCTTGTATAAGCCAGCCGTAAAACAAAAGCCGATATTTCATTGTGCGATTAAATACTCTACAGCATTTTTAGGTGCGTTCGTAATTATATAAATACGTAGCACCTATAGTCGTCGTTCAGTCCGTCCGTCTGTCCGTCCGTCTGTCTGTCCGCATATAACAGAGCAAAAACTACCCAACCGAATGGTCTGAAATTTGAAATATAAGATTGTTGCAAAATTTTGTCGAGCCATTTCAAATTTTAGGAAAATCGGATGTATAGTTTAATTACAGGGACAGTCAAAAGTTTTTCTTTACATTACGGCCAATGGGAAAAATTATTGCAAGTGCATTTTAATGATGTTACAGCCTTCCGAATGGTTTGAAATTTTAAAGATATAATTGTTGGAAAATTTTGTCGAGCCTTTTCAAATTTTATGAAAATCGGATGTATAGTTTAATGACAGGGAGAGTCAAAAGTTTTTCTTTACATTACGAGTGCATTTTAATGATGTTACAGCCTTCCGAATGGTCTGAAATTTTAAAGGTATAATTGTTGGAAAATTTTGTCGAGCCATTTCAAATTTTATGAAAATCGGATGTATAGTTTAATTACAGGGACAGTCAAAAGTTTTTCTTTACATTACGGCCAATGGGAAAAATTATTACAAGTGCATTTTAATGATGTTACAGCCTTCCGAATGGTCTGAAATTTTAAAGATATAATTGTTGCAAAATTTTGTCGAGCCATTTCAAATTTTAGGAAAATCGGAAGTATAGTTTAATTACAGGGACAGTCAAAAGTGTTCGGGGAATGGGGAAAAAATTATTGGGAGTGCATTTTAATGATGTTAAAGACTATGTACTTTTTGAAGTGCAAAAAATTATACATTCAGTACAATATGGGGTGCAAAAAATAATTATAAAACTTGTTATAGTACGAACGCACCTCATTTGCCACGTTTGACGAGCAATTTCCAACTTGTTTAAAACTTCTAAGCATTTTCAATGTTTATACCGTCGTATTGGAAAAAAAAGTACTTTTTAATGCAATTTGTTTGAAAACTGCATCTCCATTTATTTTTTAAATATTAATTTTTTGTAGTTTTTAGCGACATTTGTTTCATTTTAGCGACTCAAGTACTCCATTTCTGTAGTAAATAAAGAAAAAATAGTTGAAAGATAGCAATTATATCTTCTTGTTGCCATTTCCCCATAAAAACTGAAAAAAATGTAATGAAAATACGTGCTATTTTGAGAAAAATATTAATGAATGATTTATCATAAAACATGGAGTTATTATAAACTATATTTAATTTTAAGCATCTATATTAATGCAAATGACGTCATTTTACATAAAATAAAAGCGTGCGCTTTAAGTCTTAAAATTGAAATATGTTTTGCACTACAGTAAAGTCCCGATTATCCGATTCGCGCTTAACCAAGTTATTTTCTTCTGATGGATTGGTGGTTTCTATTATTATGAAACAGCCATTATAAATGAAGCGTTCAAAAAAAATTATGGCCATTTTTTTCCCATTCTGACCAGAAAATCATAGTTCTAACATTTTACGACTGCTCTTTCATCTTCACCTAAACGCTTCATTTATAAAGGCTGTTCCATAATAATAGAAACCGCCAGCCCATCAGAAGAACATGAAGTAATGGACATGTCGGGGGCGACACTAAATTCTGAAAAATCAGAATTCCTGTTCTCTAGTGAATAAGGACTTCTTTCTATTCAAAACTTGTTTTGGATATTTGTCTTAATCTCTTTTGTTAACCTTCTCTTTTCTGATTCTGTGCTTCTGACAAAAACATATACCCTCAACATAGCATGGGGTTTCTTTCTTGGAATATAAAAGGGTTCCAAGCTGTTATACTGTACTGTTAGATGCAGTCTTTCTGCACCTATTTTGCAGATCCCGTTTGCCAAAATATAAGTGCAAATTTCTCTTATGTTATTTAATTTTTTGAAATTTCGGAATTAAAATTAAACCTAACGTTTCAAAATAAACGCGACATATGTATTCAGTAAAAATTTGTTTCTGTTTCTGCATTTTTTATTTTTTTGACATCTGTGACAAAGAAAAGTTGGGGGGGGGAGGGGGCGCCAAATTGAAACTTTGCCCCAGGCGCAGTTTTTGTCGCGGACAGCTCCCTCTGTATCCCTTTGCAATGACAGTGACACCTGAATTTAACTAAAAACTTTTACGTCTAAGTGTACTGAACGGAACTGAAAAAACTTTAGAATAATGTTTTGTTTTGTGAACGGAGTTGCGTTTCCGTTATGATTCGATTAAAAGTTAAAGCATTTAAATGTTAAAATCATATAACCCTGTAAATAATTTGTATAATAATTGTATATAAGTATTGAAGATTAACCGAGTTATGTATTTATTTAGTCGAGTGAATTATTGAATAGAATTAAGTTAGATCAAAATCCGGCAGTCCGAACTCCAGAAGCAAGTGGGATACTTACCTGACAGAAAGGGTAAGTAGAAGATTTGTGTCATTTTTTGTCTGATTTGAAAACTTGTTTATCACAGTTTTCTCTTCGCATGCTGCTGGGTTGGACAGCAATCGTTATTATTCTTGTGAAGATTATTATTGTGATTTCACACATGCTGTTATCACGTTCTTTGAAGAAGATTATTTTTTTACTATTTAAGATTATTTTATTACACTGTAGAGTATTGTAATGAAATCATGAATGAGTTATAAATTCGTAAATATTAGTGAAAATATGAGTAATCAGTAATGACTTAATTCGTAAAATATGTTTAGATAAATTAAAAATGTAGTAACAGCGAAAAATACTAAAATGATATAATTAACTACAAACTTTATATATATAACATATATTTTAATTTATTTTTATTTTATTATGTATTTTATTATTTTTTGCAGCGGGGAATTTATAATATTTATATGGCAGAAATAAATAATTTTGGTAATGAATTATGCCGCATTTTGGGTGCATTAAAAATTCTTCAAAATGTAACATACATTGTCTCAGTTATTATCATTATTTCCAAAATAATTAACCAGTCTTTTCCATATTCTTATAAATGTTTACTTCATCATTATCCTTTGTATTATTGCTGTACTTTAAAAACCCTTCTTACATGTTCATAATTCATTTAATTTTGAGCTATTTTAAGATTTAAGTTAAGAGTTTATTTAATTGAATGCTTCTTAAATATTAAATTCAGAAAAACAGATTTGGTTTTGTTTATAAATTGGTTGGTTGTTTTTGTTTATACAGTAGTTTTATTTTGGTAAAACAGAAAGACTTAATTTTAGCGCCAGAAAGCAAGTTAGTAAAAGATCCATATTCCCTTGGAATTCTGATCTCATAGCTGCCAACCTCTCCATTTTTTTGTAATAATACGTAGTATTGTCAATAGTAATTTCTGCTGAATTTAATCCCAGGATACGTGTCATTGATTAACCCCTTAACCTACAATGACGGGCATAGTCCGCGTACGATGATCGAGCCAAATGTAAATTCTTCCTACCACTAAAATTTCACAGTAAATATAGTTTAATTTAATCGTCTGAACAGTGCTGAACAGTGAAGCAGCGGTTAAGGGGTTGCCTAGTTGAAGTCAACTTTACACCCAGTCTGATTAAATGTGATGTCTTGCATAATGTAGAGCCATTGGGAAAGTAAGAAATGTGTAGTTGTTTGCAACTACTTATTAAAGGAAAAAACTTAAGATATAACTAGCATAGATGCTTTAAAAGTTAAGAGAAAAAAGATTAAGAACTTGGATTTACATAGTGAAATTATATTTAGATATAGGTTTAGCTGCAGTACAAACTGCTGTAATGAAGAGAAAAATAAGTTAGAATAGAAGTTAGCACTAGTTCAGAAAATTACTCACACCAAGCAAGGGCAGGGTCGGCGGTTAAGGAAGGCAGCAAGGCTGCCTACAAAAACAACAAGGCACTAATCAGGGCAATATATCATTTTTTTCTATATAATAAAGTATATATAGAGGTTTTATATATATATATATATATATATATTTAGAATAAAATAAGAAGTAAAAAAGGAGAAAAAAATTTACTAAGCAATCTTATGCGGTGAACACAAAGCTCACGGGGATTCCATTATTGTGGAATATTTCGGGCGTTTGCGATGATGGGGCTCGAAGGCGTCATAGTCAGGGAGCCCTGCCACAATATCATTTGGAAGGTCATATAAGGTAGAATAGAAAGTATTTGCAAGGTCTTTAATTCTTTTCCTAAGGGTGATGGTGTTCAGGTCCCTACGGACAGTGGTATTACGTAAGTATCTGGAGGCGCCTCGGACGGTGCGAAGGTTTTTATTATGGAGTTTGCTTAGATTGTCCATAGAGGATTTGCAGGTAAAGCCCCAGATAGGGCTTGCATAAGTAATGATGGGGAGGATACAGGAATTGTAGAGGATGAGCTTGTTGTGGACAGAAAGAGTTTTACTATTGAGAAGTGGTTTAAGGGCAAGAGAAGCTTCGGCGACTTTCCCCCTGACGGAGAGAATATGTTTGCTCCAAGTGAGCCTACGATCAAGGATGATACCCAGGTATTTGGCCTCGTCGGACCATGGAATTGTAGTGTTATTTATTGTTAGTCTAGGAGGATAAATAAATTTACGGGAGGAGTAGACAGCTTTAGTTTTATTTTCGTTGATGAGAACGCGCCATAGGTCACACCAGTCAAGGAAGTCTTCAAGATGAGTCTGCAGGTACCTGTATAGACTATAGACTATCTGGGTGGTGTGCAGAAGCGTAAATACATGTATCGTCCGCATACAGAGCTAAATAAGTTAGTAATGAGCGTGGGATGTCATTGAAAAAAATGTTAAATAACATTGGGCCCAACGCGCTCCCTTGAAGGATGTCCGCTAGGATAAAGAGAATTATGGATAATATGTTATTGATGCGGACTCTGAAAGTTCGACCGCAAAGGTATGAGTATATTAAATGTATGAGTCTAGCACGGAATTTTAGCTTAATTAATTTGTATATAAGGCCTTCGTGCCAGACTTTGTCAAAAGCCTTTGCGATATCAAGGAAAATGGCAGCAGCAGGGATCTTCGCGTTGAGCTTTTCGCTGAGAAACTCAACAACGCGAAGGAGCTGGTGTTGGGTTGAATGTTTTGGGCGAAAGCCAAATTGTTCAGGCATAAGGATGTTGTTTTGCTGAATAAAGTCCTGCAACTGGGTCCTAATGACACGTTCAATGACTTTACTGAGAGAAGGAAGCAGAGAAATAGGTCTGTAGTTAGTAGGATTAGAGAGATCAGTTCCAGGTTTGGGTATGGAGTTTTCAAGGTTTCGGGAAGTAGTTAAATTTAAAGATAGCATTAGTAAGGTAGGTGATATAGATAATACAGTTAGGTGGAAGGTTTTTAAGAGCAGTGTTAGAAATTTCGTCGTAACCTGGGGTCTTGCGTTTTTTCAGTTTTTTAATAATATTATGTATTACAATAGGCTGAATAGTAGGGGGGGGATCATCAGGGGGGACGGCTAGGAAATTGCGAACAGTTTCACTAACCTCGTCAAGATGCTCCTGGCTAGCGAGGTTTGGGTTCGGAGAGAATTGTAAAGCGTAGGAATTGGAAAGTAGGTTTGCTTTATCCTGGTCAGTATATGTATAGTTAATATTATTGTCCGAAAGAGGTGGAATGGGAGAATATTTTTTATTGAGTTTACGTTTGATTAGCCAAAGAGAATTATCCTCGCTAGCAAGATTTTTGAGGAAATTAATCCAACTTTTTTGGTTTTCTTTAAAAAGGCAATTTTGATTCTATTGTTAGCTCTATTGATAAGGGGTTTAAGGGAGGGGTCTCTAGAATTTTGAAATTGACGCCGGAGTTGGTTACGGTGTTTAATCAGGTTATAAATATAACGGGGAGGAATGAATGAGTTGTTATTTTTGAAGGTATTGAAGGTAGCATGGTTTTGGGCTTCAATAATTTTAGAATTTAGAAAATCCACAGCATCATCAATATCAGTTATGGAGTTAATTACGGGAAAAGTAATGACTTGATTATCAAGATGGTTGGTAAATTTTTTCCAGTCATTGGCCACGGAAGGAGGCGGAGAAATAGGGTTTATTATATCAATTTTGAAACAGACAGGGTAATGGTCAGAGGAAAGATCTTTAATGACAGTAGAGGTGATAGGATAGGGAAGATTTTTAGAGATAGCAAGATCAATTATGGAATCATGGGTATTAGGCGCCGTGCTTATGTGTGTAGGAGTATTAGGTGCGTGTCAGCTTATTTTAAGGTGTTGAACAAGATTATGAAGAGAGGTACCCCAAGGAGAATTGCCGTGACAGTTCCAACGCCTACTCCTGGCATTATAGTCGCCAACAAAGAAGCAGTGTTGGTGATGGGAAAAGAGTTGAGTTAAACTATTAACAGGAAAGTTACCAGTAGGTGGTGCGTAAATTGAAGCTAAGTGAATATTAATGTGGGGAAGCTGAATGACTATACTAGTATATTCAATGTCAGTAAAAGTAGGACTGCTATAAAGATAGTGGGGGATATGGTGCTTTATGTAAATTGCAGTGCCGCCTCTCGGGGTGCCGTCTGAGCGGGGTGTGTGAAATAACCTATACCCAGGAATGTTAATATTAAAGGTAGGGCTGAAAGTTTCCTGTAAGAAAATGACATCAATTTGAGGGTGATCAGAAATGAAAAGTTTAAGTTCATTTAATTTGTGATGTAAAGAGTTGCAATTCCAAGAGAGGAAGATTAAGGAGGAGAAGGAATAGGAGGAATTACTCATTATTGGGTGAGTTAAATTCAGTGGCCAAGCTGTCAAAAGCGTTGATAATTATAAATATTCTTTGCATTGGATCATTGCAATTTTTTGAAAGTCTAGCTATGTTTTGGAAACATTGAATGAATTTATTAAATTTAAAGATTTCTTTCATCTCCTGAAAGGATATCTTTTAGATCAGTTATATAATTAGAGCTGTTAGAAGGTTCAGGTGCTGCAGTTTCAGGGTCTTTCGAAATTCCATGATTAAACAAGGCGAAAATCTCTATTAAATTTTAGTGGTAGCTATGGATTCGCCAAACCGTGGAGCTGTTGATTTTAAATCGTAGGTTAAGGGGTTAATGTACTGTTCGGAGATAGATATTCTTAGAAAAAGGGTGGTTACGGTTACATACACCCTAGTAAATGTTTCAAAATATTCGATTCTGACATCGGTATAATCTTCAGGGTATATGTAAATAATATTTAAAAAAAAAGTTATTATGGGTGTTTTTAAAGCAAAATTTTTGAAACTAGCCGCCCTTGGGGACCAGTTTGGTCTCCTTAAAATTTATGTTTGGGAAAGAGTGCTAAGCATTGTATCATGTTATTTTTATTCATAATTTAATTTACTCTGACTCCCTTAAATATAATTAATATAATCCCTTAAGCTAATATTAGTTTGTGTTGCATTAAAATATCTCAATTCGTTGATTTTCTGTAAGCAAGTAAACCTTATTGGCTTACAATGGAAGTCTATGGGAATTTGGCGAAATATTACAGATAGCGCCAAGTTGGCGTCAATTTTGGCAACTAATTTTGTTCGCCAATTTAGCGATATATCGCTAAGTTGGCGGTAAACATGGCGGCATTTGGCGACAGAACAGGGTCCCCCTCTGGTAACCCTCCTTATAAGCACGGAGATGCATTAAATGCTGTTCAATAACCAATGAGATGCGTTTCATTTGGGCATTGCCATTAAACATTTAACAAATATTATTTTAACACAATCAAACTGATTGGTAAAGTTATCATACGAATTTAATATTTCCAACTAAGCGAAAAAATGCCCAGGCTGGGAAGCGAACCCAGATCCTTTGGCTTACAAGGCCAATGCTTTTCCGTTTAAGCTAACTGGGCCGACAACCAGCCAGCATATTTCGCCCAGATAACCTTATTGGTAGTAACATCTGGTCTGTCATGTAGACAGCTCAACAGAATAAACCGCAGGTAAAGGAACTCCATATAAACGATGGATATGTAGATGAACTATTATATTAACACAATCAAACTGATTGGTAAAGTTATCATACGAATTTAATATTTCCAACTGAGCGAAAAAAAAGTGAAGTTATCTGGGCGAAATATGCTGGCTGGTTGTCGGCCCAGTTAGCTTAAACGGAAAAGCATTGGCCTTGTAAGCCAAAGGATCTGGGTTCGATTCCCAGCATGGGCATTTTATCGCTCAGTTGGAAATATTAAATTCGTATTTAACAAATAATCGCGATTTCTGTGCCACATATTATAGCGTAGTGTATATCTAGATATTTCTACATTTTAGTGTTTAACCCCTTACTCGTCGCCAAAGCCCTTTGATCGTCGTGTAATTTTCGTAAAAATCACCCTTTTTTTATTCACATACATCTTCCAACTCCGATCTTAAAATAAATGTTTGTCAAAGCAGTGCTGCCATTATTGAGCGCTTAAGCATTTAAAATAATGGTCAAAGCGACAAAATTAAAGAAGAAACTATATTATATTAGCTAAAGGTAAGAGGATTTCGGCTCATGAGTATCACGGGCGCGATAATTTTTTTCACAAATGACTGCCCGTAAACGTATCGGACACGACGATAAAGAGACTAAAACGTTTACGTCAAAACAGATACTCTTTATAAATACAAAATTAAAATTTTTATACAGTCCGTGGATGTTGTATGTTACTTTGAAAAACAATTGCGCCGACTTTGACAAGTACAGCATTAAAAATTCTACTCTTCTACAACCAAAACTCATCAAGTACTTTGATTGTGTAATACTTTGATTTTATGAAATTTTTTAGCTTTCTAGCTCTAAAATCAGAAAGACGAATTTTTAGCACCGGAAAGCAAGTAAGTAAAAGTTCCATATTCCCTTGGAATTCTAATCTTATAACTGCCAATCTGCATAACTGCATTATTTTAATAACAATGTTTATGAATAATAATTACCGTCTTATTCAATCGCAGAATCTATGCCATTGTATAATGCAAGTACTATTTCTATTCGGAAATAGTGATACTTAAGGGTGTATTCGAAAAAATATTTTTCCATCCACAACAGCTCGAAATTTTCTGATACATTTTCAGACTCATTTTTAAAAGTAACAACATGAAACTTGCTGGGGTGATTTCTGAAGACATGTTTAACATGCCGTGTGATTTCATTTTCAGCTCAATTAATTAGAATTTGATTTTTAAACAATTATTTTCTCAGTATGACCATTTTTTTCATTCCCAGATCGCCCGCTTCGGAAAATTCGGTTCAAAACACCAACTTTGACAGCGTTTTTTACAGTATTTTCTACATTTATCAAAAAATTAAGAAGCACGGCACATTATATAGTTTCTAAATAAGAGAATTTCCCAGTTTGATGCGTTTGAGAGCAAAAATGAATTTTAAAATGAATCAGAAAATAAGCAGTTTGGATCGGAATACACCCTTAACACGTTGAATGCCAAGTCTATTTTGTCTACCTTTCCGTTTAGGCCACGAAATAAGACTCCCGTTACACAATCTATAAGTGTCAGTCATCGATGACTGATGCGACCTGAACGGAAAGTTCAGTGTCAGTCACATGTGACTGACGTGGCACTCAACGTGTTAAATAACGTGAGAATCAATAATATAGGTTGTGCTGTAAATGTTTCAAAATATTCAAATACTTACACCGGAAAAAACTAAACAGTTATGTGTATAAATATAATGACAATTATTATTTATTGTTTTGCAATTGTTAGTGTTTATTGTTTCGTCCTTCTATCAGCTCAATAAGTCATGTCTCTTTAGACGATTTATTAAATTTTAATAAAAAAGGTTTAAAATGTATGGTTATGTTTGGCGTTGCAACTGTCATATTAGTAACGAACTTCGAGATCTGTTCCTCTGGCATTCCTGCTGCAAAGAATGGAGTTCAGTTTCAAAAGAATGGTTCGGTTTCAAAATTGGAAAAAAAAATACTTTGTGCAGGGCCTCCACAGACGTTCCTTATTATTATTTTTTTCTATTTCGCACCACTTTTTCAAAACAAACTTTTTTTACATATGTTTTGACAACATTTGCTAGGGAAATGTACTACAAAACGTATTTTTTTTTAAATAGTGGTGCTAATAGAATATAAAAACTAGAAAACAGGAATTCTGCTTTCTCATAATTTAGCTTCGCCCCCGATGGAAAAAAATGTATGTATATAAATATGGATAGTACAAGACATATTTCAGGTTTAAGATTTAAATCACACACTTTTATTTTTTATGAAATGATGTCATTGGCATCCTCTGAAGAATCCCACATTTACAATCCAGTCTAAACAACATCTACAGAAACGTACGCATAGGATGTCACTATCTCAGAATAATACACAAATCCAGACAAAAGCAATGTCGTCATTCAAAAAACCACGAAAAAAAATCGGCTACCTAATTATTCATATGCCTTTATTTGTTTGTAATGCATATGGATAGTGATGTATAAGTGATTTTTTTTTCTTTTAATAGATTTGAAATGCTGTTTCAAGAGCAGTTTTCGAAAATTAAAAATTTGATTCACGCACTCATAAAAAACAAGTTCGAAATTGCACGTCGAACGTGGCAAATGAGGCGCGTTCGTACTATAGTTAGTTTTATAAATATTTTTTGCACCGCATATTGTACTGAATGTATATTTTAGTGCCCTTCATAAGTGCATATCAATTTCATTCTGTTCGGAAGGCTGTAACATCATTAAAACGCACTTGCAATAATTTTTTTCCATTGGCCGTCATGTAACGGAAAACTTCTTACTGTCCCTGTCATTAAACTATACATCCGATTTTCATAAAATTTGAAATGACTCGACAAAATTATGCAACAATTATACATTTTAAATTTCAAACGATTCGAATTTCAAACGATTTCAAACGGACGGGCGGACAGACAGACAGACGGGCTGAACGACGACTATAGGTGCCACGTATTTATATAATAACGAACGCACCTAAAAATCAAAGAGTATTTTTTTCAAAGTAAAATTTTCATAAAAATGTCCGCAATTTAGGAATAATATACATGTTTGATCGGTCGATGAAAAGCGGCAATATTTAAAATTGAACGTGTTCTGTATGTCCGATTGTTATTGAGATAAAATATATGCGGGAATGTCTTTTTTTAATATGAAGCTAATAAGTCTAAGATTAAAAATAACTTTAATAAAACACTTTTTTATAAGCATCCAATTCCTATCGTGAAAACTACGCGTAATTTCATGGCTTCAATTCATGTTTTATCCAAATATTTCCGTTAAAATACATTAACTTGTCTTAGGCCACGGTACACGATTTCGGAAATTTCACTTCATTTTTACGCTTGTTAGAACCGTTAATTGTCTGAAGCCTAATTAAAAAAAGTTTTTTCATTCTTTGTTCTGAACACTTTCCAACATAGTTGAAAAGTGTTTATGACTTCGGTTTGTCTGGCTGTTTGTCCGTCTGCCCGCGCTCTAACTCTCATAAATATACTAGGATTGCCCTAAAATTTTTGTATGTTAGTGTCGTTTACTATAGCACGATCTCTATTGAAAATGAAGTTTGCAGCATGCATAGTAGGGTGGGCCGAAAAAAACTTTTTTTCGATTTTCGATGCAGGGTAGTGCGGAAAAGTTGCCACTGGTGGCACTGAGTTTACACAAAAACATTGAGATTTTTCGGACAGTTCCTTCATTAGCCGGAAATGGCTTGACGTTTCGCTCAAATGCTGTTTTTTTTTTTAACTTTTTTAGCAAAAATTTTAAAAATGTTGAATTAAATTTATTTTCGCTGAATTTACTTGAAATGTCATGAATAGTGTACGAAATGTTGAAATAAGCTTTGATTATCTATAATTTATTACTTATGCATATGCTGAATTAGGCGATTTTTATAGCCTTTTAGCGTATAACTGAGCAAAAATTGTAAGCATTGTTTGGTTCGTTCGTCGGTTTCTCCCTTTTGTCTTTAACATGTTCCTCACTCTTCCCTCGGTTTTTCGATGCGTTAAGAGTCAAATATTTGAATGCCGGACCACAGCATGTCTTGACAGCAATTCTGGAAGGAGAGGAGAATGTGGAGTAGAAACAGGGTCATCGCTAGGACTTTTTATTGGGGGGGGGGGGGGGGAGATGACCTTAAATTGCCAAGTCAAATTTCAGAATTTGCCATTTCATTGAGAAGCAAAAATAAATAGTTCTCACCAATTTACTAGCATATTTTCACATTTGTATCGCACTAATTAATGTACCATGAAATAATATAAATAATTATTTTTCTTAATAATTTACATGTAGTCGGGCCTCGTTATACCTACATTCTTGGTACACGAAAAGGTGTCATATGCAGAGTGTCGCGGTAGCTGGAAATGCAAAAAAAAACGTATATCTTATGAATTTATGACAACTGAAAATTTACTTTAAGACAACTTTATTCTTCTATTCTTGCGTTTTTAACCAAATATATATATTTGATTTCAAAAATAAAATTGAAGTTGGTGAACATGATTTTTCATGTATTTTTATGATAGAAAATCGAACTTTGTTTTTCTAAAAAGTCAAATAATTTTCACGAAAAAAAGCATCAAAACGAGCGTTTCAGACAAAAGTGACGAAAAAGCGGAATGAGAAAGCCCATCGGCTGAAACTCGTGCTGTATTATAGTGCCAGAAAAATGAAAAACGTTATTCAATGCAGTTTACTTGAACATTCATGCCTTGAAAATTCATTCGCTTTCGTGAAAAAAAAATATGCTTCAAAAGTGCGTTAGAATGTTTTGCTTCTGTCAATTGATATTTTGAGAACATCCTTAAGAAAGAAAAAAAAAAACAAGTGAATAAGTCTAAGTGTGATCGCAGATCGCACAGAGAGTTTTGTTTAACATCTCTTTTAAAACACTTTATCCTTTAATTAATAAATCAAAATTGTTAATTTCAAATTATTAAATACTTACATGGCAGCACCATTACATTTGGGAATGCGCCCCTGGCGGTGGAAAGTGGAACTAAAATATGTAAGAGGTGCATAATATGAAAGAACGGTCATAGAGATTTCCAATGATATATGATGTGAGGGGTGTCGAAATACTGCTCCCCTGGGAGGGGGGATTTGGAGAAGGGAAGGGGATAGAAGGTGCACAATATGAATAAGTGGTCACGGTGTCTTCTAATGATATCACATGAGGGGTTGGAAAAAACTTAGAAAATTGCCCCCTGGGGGTTCTACTCACCCCCCTCCCCCCCTCGGAATACACCCACTCCCATCTTTGAAATTTTCATATTTAATAAATAATATTTATCCCCATAGAGGAAAGTATAGAAAAACTATATCTAAAATTTTATTATCGCTACGATTTAAAAAATTTATTAGCTCTCCCCTCATTCCGAAATTCAACTCTTCCTCCTTATTTAAAATATTTAAGTGTTATCAAATATCTGAAATTTTTAAATAGATAAAAAAATTGGATGTAAAATAATGTTAATTAGTGAAGTACGTAATGCTTTAATTTAAATTATGTGCCTTTATTTTTTATTTTTAAAAAGCGATTTTTGGATTAATAAAAAGTTCTAAATCGATTTTTACGAAAATTACAGATTTAGAAATAGCGTTGAAAAATAAGTATAGATGCACATCTTATTTATTAAAAATCTTATCTAATCCAAGAAAATAATTACTAAATTAAGCGTGTATAATTATATATATATTTTTTTCAATCTAAGATTTTCATCAAAATCTAAGATTTATTTAAGTGTAGAATTTGCTGTTTTCGTAAATTTGCAAAGGCACGTTTCATAAAATTATGTATAGAAAAAGAAATTTTTACATTGCTGAATTAAGTATTGACACTTTTTTTCTTTTTCTATGGTAATAAACTACCAAAATTTTGTAAAATCTTAATATCAATATTTTTTTAAAGCTTTAGTTGATCTATTTTTTTTTCATGCCCGATTTTAGATATAATGACTAAATTACAATAACATCAATTAATTTAATACTCTATGAATCTAGTAATTGAGGGTTCTTTTAATCAGAAAGTGTATAAAATGTTTTTGACTTTAAAGAAAAAATGTTAATCAGGTTCGACAACTGTTTTTGTTATTTTGCCAAGACTATCACAATTACAAATTCTTTTTTGTATTTAATTGTAAAAATACAAGCTTAAGAACAAGTCTGTTTTTGTTTCAAATCTTATTCGTTAATCATATTTTATTGCTCATCACCATTCTAATAAATAAAGGTATAGTTTCTGGTTTGAATTAAAAATAAAAGATTAATGATTTTGCCAATTAGTTTTGTAATTTTGCCATATCTACCAGAATTAGAAAATGTATCGTAGGTTTGATTAAAAGAGAAAATAGTTGTCTGAGCAAAGCGAAGGCTAATTCTCAGCGTAATATTGCTGTCTGGTCACATAACAGCTACGATGGATATTAACGCCATGTCCTACCAAAAAAAAAAAAAAGCCTAACAAAAACCTTTCGTCAAGCATAACTCAAAAAATATTTGTCGGATTTCGTTTCTGATTGCACCAAAAGGTACCTATGAGAGTCACCTACTGAATGCACCTACTATGAAAAATTAGTTCCAAATCGTTTAAAAATTATATTAAAAAAACTGATAAAAAAGTACATTTTATCTGCATACGTCACAGATATTTGTTGTGCGTCACTTTCACCGGTAGATGTTTTCATAAACAACTGGTTTGAATACATGGAGCAAATAATTAAAAACAAAAAACGCACGCAGTAATAATGAAGGGCCATAAAACATATTTAAATTTAATCAAACAGGAAAAAAAATCTGTTTGTTTTTCCATTTAAAAGAAAAAAAGGCATAAAAACTTTGATTTAAGATTTTGCGATATTTAATCAATAGCATATTTTAATCGCCAAAAGCAAATTTTATATTTCGCGTGTGAAAATTAGAAACAATTATATGATGTTTAATAGAACATTTTACTTTATAGCATCATTTCTTCTTATTTTCTTTATTTTTTAGGGTTTCGTTCATCTGACAAAACCCTAATCGTCTCGCTCCTCTGTCTGTCCGTCTGTCCGTCTGTCACAGGGCCCGTTCTAAACTATACATGTCGGAGACTTGAAATTTTGTATATTTATAGCTGAACACCACATATCATACGACAAATCATAAAATTTTGAAAAAGTCGTACATTTAACCCTTTGGGCTCCACATGAGTATTTTAAACAATTCTTTCCAATTCAGTCCTAATTAGGTTGGAGGCGTGAAATTTTGCATACTTATAGCTGAACACCTGACATCAAATGACAAACTATAAAATTTTGATAAAGTCGTTCATTTAACCCTTTGGGCTCCCTCATGTGTATTTTAAACAATTATTTCTAATTGAGCCCTAATTAGGTTGGAGGCTTGAAATTTTGCATACTTATAGCTGAACACCTCACATCAAATGACAAACTATAAAATTTTTAAAAAGTCGTTCATTTAACCCTTTGGGCTCCAACATGTGTATTTTAAACAATTCTTTCTAAGTGAGTCCCTAAGTACGTTGGAGGCGTAAAATTTATCATACTTATAGCTCAACACCTCACATCAAATGACAAACCCTAAAATTTTGAAATAGCTGTACATTTAACCCTTTGGGCTCCCACATGTATATTTTAAACAATTCTTTCTAAGTGAAACCTATTTAAGTTGGAGGCGTGAAATTTTGCATACTTATAGCTGAACACCTCACATCAAATGACAAACTATTAAATTTTGATAAAATCGTTCATTTAACCCTTTGGGCTCCCACGTGTGTATTTTAAACAATTCTTTCTAAGTGAGCCCTAATTATGTTGGAGGCGTGAAATTTTGCATACTTATAGCTGAACACCTCAAATCAAATGACAAACTATAAAATTTTGAAAAAGTCGTACATTTAACCCTTTGGGCTCCCACATGTATATTTTAAATAATTCTTTCCAATTGAGTCCTAATTAGGTTGGAGGCGTGGAATTTTGCATACTTATAGCTGAACATCTCACATCAAATTACAAACTATAAAATTTTGATAAAGTTGTTCTTTTAACCCTTTGGACTCCTACCTGTGTATTTTAAACAATTATTTCCAATTGAGTCCTAATTAAATTTTGCATACTTATAGCTGAACACCTCACATCAAATGACAAACTATTAAATTTTGATAAAATCGTTCATTTAACTCTTTGGGCTCCCACGTGTGTATTTTAAACAATTCTTTCTAAGTGAGCCCTAATTATGTTGGAGGCGTGAAATTTTGCATACTTATAGCTGAACACCTCAAATCAAATGACAAACTATAAAATTTTGAAAAAGTCGTACATTTAACCCTTTGGGCTCCCACATGTATATTTTAAATAATTCTTTCCAATTGAGTCCTAATTAGGTTGGAGGCGTGGAATTTTGCATACTTATAGCTGAACATCTCACATCAAATTACAAACTATAAAATTTTGATAAAGTTGTTCTTTTAACCCTTTGGACTCCTACCTGTGTATTTTAAACAATTATTTCCAATTGAGTCCTAATTAGGTTGGAGGCGTGAAATTTTGCATACTTATAGCTGAACACCTCACATCAAATGACAAACTTTAAAATTTTTAAAAAGTCGTTCATTTAACCCTTTGGGCTTCCACATGTGTTCTTTAAACAATTCTTTCTAAGTGAGCCCTAATTAGGTTGGAGGCGTGAAATTTTGCATACTTATAGATGAACACCTCACATCAAATGACAACTATAAAATTTTGTTAAAGTCATTCATTTAACCCTTTGAGCTACCACATATGTATTTTAAGCAATTCTTTCTAAGAGAACCCCTAATTAAGTTGGAGACATGAATTTTTGCATACGTATAGCTGAATACCTCAAACCATACGGCAAATCATAAAATTTTCAAAAAGTCTTATATTATTTACTCTTCTGGGCTCTAACTTGTGTATTTTAAGCAATTTTTCTAACTTCCGCCCTTTTCACCAGGTGAGCACTTTTCCAACTTTTGCCGACACCCATTTGAACATTCTTTCATATTATAAATCATAGCCTTACATATTTTAGTTTCACTTTTTACCGCCAGGGGCGCCTACTTATCTCGGGTTCTGTGGGCCCGATCCCCTCGACTAATATATCTACGGATAGTTTGTAAAACTGGGTTTCGTTCGGATAGAGGTTTAATTAGAATAGAGTGCGCAACTGGTTGCGAAATGTAGAACTAACAGATTTCCCAAAAGGATAAAGTGTTTTGAAAGGAATATTAAACGAAACCCTCTGTTCGATCTGTGATCACACTTATTCTCTTGTTTTTTACATGCTTTCTTTTAACTCACAATTATATTTGTGTGTGGCACTCAAATTTTATGATTCATTTTTCACCCACTTCCTGTTGACATAGAGTTTTGAAATTTGGAATATCTATGCATTCCTGAGGGCAATACATGAATTGGACATTGATTTTTTAAAATTCGATCCCTAAGGGAACAACGTTGGGTGGGTGGGGGGGGGGGGTGAATTAATGGTTACGTTTGATTTTCTATAGAGAAATGAGCATTAACTTCAACAATGAGTATTTTTTGAAAAGTACTAATGGCAGGGTTACCACGATATCGCCAAACTTTGGCCAACGTGGCGAAATATCGCGAAATTTGGCGACAAGAAAGTTTTTATATATGAATCCAACTTGGAGATAACTGGCTAATTTGGCAAAATTCCCATTTAAATCCTTTTATCTTCCATAATTGAACTTACCGAATTAAATTTAAACTGCGTGCATTTAAGGGTTTTTTTCGAGACTTTTCTACTATTTAGTGCATTTAAAAACATATATATTTTCTAAATTTTTGTTATTTTTAATGAAAGTATGATTAAAAAAAACAATTTCCATTTATATTAATTTCTTTTTAGTCTTTAAGAATGAAATTGGTACTTTTCCTGTATAAGGGCCTTTGCGAGGTAGAGAAAATGGGTTTCGCGAGTCAAATAAGCTTTTTATGCGTTTTTTCATGCAGCTTATTCATTGTTTCATATACTCAAGCAATTTTTTAAAGATTTATAAAATTTATTTTGTGTAAACAAGCCACTTAACTATTTTTATATACAAACAAAAGTAAATTGCATATAAAAAGCAATGATACCATATATATAAATAAAATGTTTATATTTATGTCACAGATGCCATATACGCACCGGGTTTGGCGTGATTTTTCATGCCAGTTTGGCGAAAACGTCTTTTTCAAATACCAGTTACATATAACGTGTTATAATTGCACGTTATTTTTTATTTCAATATGAAATCAAAATAAAGTGATAAACAAGTGAAGACATTTTCTATTATTTTTAAAAGGAAATAACAATCAATAAATGATATAATTATAGAAAAAAAATTATAATAACGTTATACATGGTTACATCAGTGGTGGCTCGTGACTGGCATTTTCGGGGG
Organism: Maratus speciosus; assembly: GCA_963932465.1. Lineage (NCBI taxonomy): Eukaryota > Metazoa > Arthropoda > Arachnida > Araneae > Salticidae > Maratus > Maratus speciosus. Next base: position 91,483,307 of record OZ010799.1, read on the forward strand.
CACTAAATCCATAGCTGCAAAATTTATTCTTCTCTTACCACTATTGCTTTAAAAGAAATCTTTGCCATATTTGTCGGCGGAATATTCGACCATTAAATAAGGTAATGATTTCTTTCAAAAAATAATGATAAGAAAAGAATAATACTGCCCGTCATGCATTTAATGCCCCAAAATATGACAGTTACGAGCCGCCACTGGTTACCATGTCCAGGCAAAGTAACGCCACTTTGACGCCAATTAGGTACCTCTGTGCGTTTACGACATCTGTGCCATATTTACTTGTAAAAATAAGCATAAACGTTCATTAAGCTTGTTTTCATAGCTATTTATATCTTTTTGCAACAAATCTCACTTTTCGAGGCCGAAATTGCACAAAATTTGAAAAAAACTAGAAAACGGGAAGTCTGTTTTTTCAGAATTTAGTGTCACCTCCGATGACAAACAAAATATATAAATATAGATAGTACAAAACATATTTCAGTTTTAAGAGATTTTGTACAGAATGAAGTCATCCGTATCCGCTGAAGAATTCTTCATTTACGATCCAATCTTAAAGAACTTCTACAGTAATGTACGCATAGGACTATCACTGAGGTTATCGCTGAATAATACACAAACCGAAAAAAAAGAGATGTCGTCTATAATAGCTTTCACATTTTATCAGAAATCATTTATTTATATTTTTTCAAAATAGCACGTATTTTAATTATATATTTTTAAAGTTGTTAAGGGAAAAAAGGCAACAAAAAGGTATAATTACTATTTTCCAACTATTTTCCCCCTACTTTCTACAGAAATGAAGTACTTGAGTTGCTAAAATTAAACAAATGGCGCTAAAAATTACAAAAAATTAATGTTTCAAAAATAAATTGAGATCCAGTTTTCAATCAAATTGCATTTAAAAGTACCTTTTCTCCCCAATACGACGGTATAAAAATTGAAAATGTGCGATGTTTAGATTTAAAAATCTTAAAAGAGTAGAATAGAGAAGATTAAGTTAAATTGCAGTACAGTATTTGGCACTACATAGTTATCCCGTCGACCAAAAATCTATCTCCAAACTATAAGATTGAATGCCAATAATGGTTTATCGTAAACGTCGCATTCTAAATACCTTATTACCATGCATTTAATGCTTTTCATATGGTACTTTGCTGTTATATGGACTTGGGCATTTTTGTAAAAAAGCACGACATTCGGTGTTAAGAAAGTGAGATTTTTTGTCAAATCATATAAATGACTATGAAAATAAAACAGAATAAGTATTATACTGGTATATATATATGGTTATATGTATATATATTTATATTTAAAATGCATCTGCTAACACGTATTAGATAAGTTATTTATGTTTGTATATAATCTAATATATAAAAATGAAAATCTGTCTGTCTGTCTGTCTGTCTATAATGCTATACATATTTACAGTTTAGAAGCCAGAATTGAGAAAAGATATGTACATGTGTAAACACGGCCGAGGCAACTAAAGTAATCCGGAATCGAAATAATTTTTAGTTAATTTTTAATTAATAAAAAAACACCATTTTAACAGCAATTTCTTATCAAATTTAAACATTTTTCGTTATAGCAGTTGCCAACAATTAAAATACACAATAAAATTCTTACTACAACAATTAATTTTCTACTGCAAGATTTCCACGTGAAAAATGAAAATGAAATAAATAGTTTGCCGAATTTAAAAAAAGGTAAATATTAACGTCATAACATTTCTATTGCAAGATATTCTTTTTAAAAAGGAAAATGAAATAAATAGTTTGACGAATTTAAATGAAAGTGAATATAACTTCATAACTTTTCTATTTCAAAGTTTCCACGTGAAAAAGGAAAATATTACGTCATATTGGAAATATAAAGGACGTGGTGGATATAGTATAACGTCATATGAGTGTGAAAAAACGTATTGAAGCATGATAAAAACCCGATTATGGAAATATTGGCGTATTTTAATATTATTGCTCCAATGATATATTGAAATAAGTTCATTTATAGCTGTATTATTTTGCGTCTGTTATATGCATTTATACTTTTGTATATTGTGTTTCCATTTGATTCATGTGTACAACACTTCGACTGCTTTTTTAATGTTTGTTTTATGTTGTATGTTAAATTTTAAAATTGATTTTTCAGAACAAACATTCTTCAAATTCTAGGCAACGTCGGGCACTTTAGTTTAAAACCGATAAATGGCTTCTGTCACTTATCTATGCTAAATATAAAGCGTTATGATATTATAAAATGTATAATATTATTAATGTTTGTGCGTTTGTGAGGTGTTATCTCTCAAACTACATAGCCAACTTAAAAAAATGTTCGTGGTCATATCTGCTCCGAAAAAAGACTATATTTTATGTCATTGCAACAACCTACATCGCTGCAGGAGCAAAAAAGTTCTAAAATTGCGATTTCTGTGATATTGATTGGTGTTAGAAATATAAATTTGGTGTTGTGGTTACTTTTAAGATGTAAATACTCGTTGTGAAAAGGTTCGAAAATTCAATTTGACAGATAAACGTAAAAATTTCTAGAATGGTTCTAAATTATAACTTCTTTGGAATACTGAAAATTCTGGAATACTGCTGGGATTAGAAACTAGAACTTTGGCATGACAGTAATTTCTAAGATGTAAATGCTCGTTGTTGAACGAATTCTAAAAAATTGAAAGACTAAACAAATCGGAAAAAGATCTAAAGATGATCTAAGTAACGAAGTACATGGAATTGTTAGGAATATAAACATGAAAATTGACATGGCTGTATTTATCATGACGTAAATTCTCGCAATAGAACAATTTCTAAAAATGTCGCTACATAAAACACTGCAGAAACAAAAAAGTTTCGAATTTTTTCTATTCCTGTGTTACTTCTGAGCCCAAAAACTTGAAATTTTGTTTCGGGTTAGTTCTAAGATATAGATTTTTTTTTTTTATGAATGGTTTCTAAAAAATTTAAAATTTAAAAAGATAAAATGAACGGAAAGCGTTCTCAATTACCATTAATTTGGAATTATTAGGTATAGAAACTTTAAATATTTCATAATGCTGCCGTTTTATATTTGATATGAATTTTTTTCCAATTCATTTTTTTAGACATTTTATCATAAGGTCATATTCTCAATTGTCATTAGTACATTTTTTATATATTAACTTATTCTGGTAAAATTTCTTAATCGGATTCATATTGGCGCATTTTAGCTTGCATGATTTGCTGAAAAAATATGTATGGATTCGTAAATTTCTTCAAATGACACTTTGACAGCTCAAAGGTTATGTAGACGATATATTCTGATCCTGTGTCATACTTTATGTTGCAGTCATTGCCGATTTCTTTTATTTAATACGTGCTAAATATAGCTCAACTTGTGCAGAGTATGTTTGAAAACAAAACAATACAGCTGTAGTAAACAGCATACACTCATCATTTAAATCCAATCGAGCATATCTAAAACACACTCTATCGACGTATTGCATGCCACTGTTGATGTGTTCGGTACTTTGATACTATATCAGATTTTGACGAGAGAATTCCTTAATTCTTATCGACAACCTCATTGCATCCGTGGAAAACAGATATTGTACAATATTAACTGTGCCGGGGGAGCACACACCATATAAAGTATAGTCCATTCTTTTCAAACTTCATATATTTGTCATTTAAAGTTACTCAAATTGATGCGAAGCGTCTGATTATGCTCTTGACAGCATTTTATACAGTTAAAATTTCGATATAAGATAATTTAGTGCTTCATTTTCAATTTTACTTTTAATATATTGCGTACTTTCAATTATATATCCATGCATGGCTGTCTTGCATGGTTTGCTTTCCCACTTTTTTAAACAGTGTATACGAATTTATATATAAGATTTTGTAATTCTACGATTCGTTTATTTTCATCGTTTCAATTTATCGCAGAATATGGACAATTAAAGATAACATTTCATTTTCTTTGCTTCCACACGCTATTATTAAATTATGTTCTTTGCAATATCGCTCAGACTAATCCCTCTCAGGGAAGTCCTAGTTTAAGAAGTTTTTGCCAACCACTTTTATAATTTTGCCAAGATACTACAATTAGAAAATGTAATACAGATAGATCTTAATTGTAAAAAGTTTAATAATATTCCCAACTAGATTTGTAACTTTTGCCAAGTCTATTAGAAACAGAAAGTGTATTGTAGTTCTTATTAAAGTCTTAAACATATTTGCCAACTAAGTTTGTAAATTTGTCAAGCGTAGCAGTGTTCTATAATTAATAGTTTAAATTTAAAAGAAAATTAATCATTTTGCCAATTAGTTTAGTAATGTTGCCAAATCTACAAGAAATAGAAAATGTATCATAGATTTGATTAAAAGAGTAGAAAGTTTAATAAGTTTGCCAACTAGTTTTATAATTTTGCCAAGTTACCACAATTAGAAAATGTAATATAGATCTTATTTGTAAAAAGTTTAATAATATTCCCAATTAGATTAGTAACTTTTGCCAAGTCTATGAGAAACAGAAAGTGTATTGTAGTTGTAGTTCTTATTAGAGTCTTAAATAAATTTGCCAACTAAGTTTGTAAATTTGACAAGTGGAACACCATTCACGAAAGTTTGGAGGGGGAGGCTCCCCCCTCATCCCCCCCCCCCTTAGCGAGGGCCCTGAGTAGAAACCAATGAAAACTCAATCAGTCTTCATGAGGATGAGGAAGGAAATAGGAGATGGGAGTAACTGCGAGATGAGATGTTAATTATTTTTCTGCTCTAAAATACAGCTATTGTTAGAATATTCAAAATGTGGGAACTTTGAAGCAGGCAGTTTGTCTGAATCAGACTTTGAACCAAGGGTTCAAAAGCAGACACTCCCAATCGCATGCCTCTTTCTCACACATGATTCGCCGGATTTAGAACTGGTATATCATGTAGGTAAATTCCGTTAACCCCTTGAGGGGCGGTGGGATAAAATATATCCCACCTAATTAAAATAAGATTCTCACCAGAAAATTTTAACTAAATTTTATATTTTTAACTTTGGAGGAAAGTCGTTGAAAAATTGCTTTTCCTTACTTAAAAATAAAATATTTCGATTATTCTGGTGAAAATTTAATATTTAGAGACATTTTTGCTTGCTCCTTAAGGGGTTAGGAGCTTCATCTATGCTTCAGGATGCAGGAATTATGACAACCAGAAATAAGGATCTCGTCAATGATAAAGACTTGGTCAGGAGACAGAAAAAAGAAACTTGAAAAGAAGATACAGGAGGAGGAATATCTTGGAGAATGGAAAATTACAACCATATTTTTTTATGGTAGAAATAATAACACGATCTTCATAGAAAAAAGGGAACAAGCAGCACCGTAGGAAGAAATACGAAGCAAATATCACTAACGGCGTGCGAAAATGTACGTGTCCATTTCTACAAGCCTATTCTTGTTTCATGGGCATCGGAAATGCAGAAGGCTGAAGATTTGAGTACACTATTAATCTAGCTCAGTTTCAGTTGATCAAGGGGTTCTACCATCTAGTTTAGACAGTTGATGTCGCTGTCAGAGTGGAAGCTCGTTCGTATGAAGAATACATATCAAACTGCAGTTCTCTTCTTGATTTTTTCCAAAGCAGACTTTATTCTGGCTTAGAAAATTATATAATGATTTCGCTATTTCTCCGCAGTGACCAGAAGGAGGTGTGAAGTGACCCAAACAGGGTTGCAAAAAAGCCAGGTCGGTGGCTTTTATTGGTTTTAACCGGCTTTTTTTGGCCAAAATTGGTCTTTTTTGGCCATAATTGGCTTTTATACAATGACGCATTGTAATTATAAACTACACATTTTAAAGTATTTTTAATTAGTTTTAATGACATTTAATTGATTTAGAGTTTAATAAGTAATCCAATTTTTCAATAATGAGGACATTAATACTGGAATAAAACTTAGATGGTTTTGCTAATAAATTGTAGTCAGAATTGCAAATATGTCAGCTAAATTAAAAAAGGGCCAACTGCCAATTTTTTCATTTTTATTGCTTTATAAAATTAAAGGACAATAGTTACATATTTTATTACTTAATTTTAAGAGCTATTAATATACAAGTCTTGTTTTATTTCTAGTAAACATTTAAAATTATATACAGTCATATTAATAAAACACCATTTCTCACTATTAAAAACATTATGAATAGTATATGCATAAATATGCTTAGCAACAAACTTTTCAAAATTTTATTTAAAGATTTTTTTCCTTGTTTAAATGCTCTTCATAAATTTTTATACACTTATGTACCACTCACCTCAAATACTACATCCTTTCAAATTTCTCTTTTAACATATTATAACTTAATTTCTCCATATGGACACATAAAGAATATCTCCATTTTGATGTACTTCATTTTGTCATATTTAAATATAATCTTTAAAATGTGTAGTATATGTGAAGCTATGTAATATAGAATTTCAAAACACCAGTTTGGAGCTTAACTTATATTCTTTTCAATGCTTATAACTTTCTTTTTTTTCAGACATAATGCCTTCACAGCCTTCTTTATAACTTCTAGAAGTTATAAAGATTTATTTAAGAAAATTTAATAGAAATCCATAACTTCTTTTAGTAGAAAATATTTATAAGTGTATTAAAAATTAATTGATCCAAATTTAAAACGAAATAACAGAAAACCAACTTTAGAAAAATAAAAACCGGTTTTTTTTTAAGTGGTTAAAACCACGGTAAGTAAAACACTCGGTAGGGTTCACGAAAAGATGCGCAGTAGTTCATGACGTCACTGGTACCCAACGTCCAGCACTTCCTGTATCTGGACTGGACATTCATTTTCACTCCTCTCTTATCTGTTTCTCTTTTCGCGATAAGGAGTGCTATTTTTTTCGTTAGTGCAATCATTTTATGCCTTATGCTATTTCCTATTTTTTGCAAGCGGTGTTTAATTAATTAAAATAATTAGAGATGCCTTGTTGTGCCGTTTCTGGTTGTACCAATCATACCAGAAATTCCAAAGTCTATGGAATTACATTTCATCGATTCCTAATAAATGACGTAGTGCGAAAACAATGGCTACAAGCATGCAAAAGAGCTGACAATTTCTGCATTGATAATGCAAGAGTCTGTTCAATTCACTTTGAAGAATCAGATTTTGAAAGGGATTTGAAGTCAGAACTGCTTGATTTGAAGCGTACACGAAATTTAAAGCTTAAATCAGTTCCCCACTTAAAAATGCCCAGCTTTTCATCAAATAATAAAAATACTGGAAGAAGGAAACGAGCTGAAAAACGGGATACCAGAAAGGAAATAAACTTCTTGTTAAATGCGAAAGAATATGATCCTGATTCATTTTCGCTCTCCTCAGTACAAGAAAATAATGACACATCTCTAAGAAATCCATCAGATATGGAATTAGATTCAATAAAAAGAGAAAGTCAACATTTAAAGGAATTAAATAAAGAAATTTTGTGTGAAATGGAAAAACTAAAATTAGAAAACTCCCATTTAAAAGAAATTTTAAAGCAGTATGAGTCGCAATTTTCATCTTCGCAGCAGCAGATTATTTTGAAAGGTAAATGCGTTTCTTGGAACAAAGAAGATATTTCGAGAGCCATAGCCTTAAGATGCATATAAAAAAAAAAGCTTTTATTTATCTAAAAGAAGAGTATAAATATCCTCTGCTTAGTGAAAGTACACTAAAACGCCGTCTTCATCATTGCGTTATAAAACCAGGATTTATAGATCTCAGTCTCAGTGTCCTGAAAGCTCAAGCAATGGGTTTTACTGATATGGAAAAGGACGTTGTAGTAAGCTTCGACGAAATGAAAGTGAAAACTGATCGATGCTATGAACCCGTACAAGATAAAGTTTTAGGACCTCATTCCGCTGTGCAAGTTGTGATGGTACGAGGACTCATAGGAAAATGGAAACAACCCATATACTATGAATTCGACAAACCAATTGGCAAAGATTTATTTTTTAATATCGTGGAACAGGTTGAATTGACAGGACTTCGAGTACGGGCATTTGTAAGTGATATGGGGCCTTCAAATCAAAAACTGATATCAGATTTAGGTATCAAACCAGGTTGCACACATTTTAAAAATCCTTTTTGTGAGGATAGAAATATCTGGGCATTTTGTGATGTCCCTCATGCGCTTAAACTTCTGAGAAATCATCTGATAGATAAAGGCTATCAACTAGCAAATGGAAAAACAGTTACGAAAAGCATTTTACAACAGCTTATTGAAAAGCAAAAAGACAGCGATCTGAAATATACGTATAAAATTAACAACGACCATATTATATTAACCAATACAGAGAGGCAGAATGTAAAAAAAGCTGCTGAATTGCTTTCAGGCACTGTTGCATCTGCCATTGAATATGTCCTGCAAGGAAACAGTCATGTGGCAGAATTTATAAAAATAGTGAATGATGGTTTCGATGTATTAAATTCTAGAGTACCTCATCACCGCACCAATAAACTAAAAAGTGCATATGGAACAAATATAAATGAGCAGAATATAGCTTTAAAAAAATTATATGATCTATGCGCATCTATTCGTGTCATTGGAAAAAAAAACTTGCTGCCATTCCAGAAAGTCCTTTTGATTTCAATTTGTAGCCTTCAAGGACTATATGCAGAATTAAAATAACCAAGATGTTTTGGAATCCTTTTTTTCTTTTATAAGAGGTTTTGGTAAATTTTATGATCATCCTTTACCAACAGCTGTCAGCCAAAGAATAAAGTTTCTGCTTCTGAGTCGAAGCTCAAAAGCTATCATTTCTAATGGAAATTGTTCAGAGGAAGAAGATACGACCACATTAAGTGCCGACATCATATTAAATTTAGAAAATGATGATCCTAATGAACATGAAGAACAGTCAGCAGTAAGCGCCTTGGAAGATGACATGTCAGGTGAAGATGATTCATTATTAGATGTTTACGAATCGAAAACTAATAATAATGAAAATTATATTTATCCATCATCAGGAGAAAATCCAGATTTAATAAAAATGTTGGCAGGATACATCGCCTTTAGAATCATAAAGAAAAATATTCCTAAAATATTCGAATATGGTAATCCAACCAATCAATTACCAACTCCGAATAAGGACTGGCTCTCTTCAATTTCAAGAGGATATTTAATGGAACCGACAGAAAAATGGCTTCAAATTGTTTTTAAAATGGAAGAGGAATTTCAAAAATTCCACGGTAACGATTTAAGAAAAGAATGTGGCGTGATGAGAAAATTGACAAACATTTTAAAAAACTTATTTTCCGAAATAGATGATTTTGCAATTTCATGCTATGTTCGTACAAGAACTTTCATCAGATTAAAATCGCTCAATAAAAAGAGATCACTAAAGAGACATTATAAATTCTCCAGTTCTGATGAATCAAGAAAAAAATCTAAGAAATTATCTAAAGTGCAATAATAATTCATTATGGTGAGTGGCAAATTTTTATCAATGAAATAATAGCACAACTATTTCTTTTTAACTGATATTTTTACTTTCTTTATACTGAAGCATATAATTTAGAGCAACAGTTGAAAAAAAAAAATATTTTTTTTCTAATATTGTGACGTTTATGCTCTCTATAAAGACTATTCTAATAATTTTCAATAATTTTATAATTTAAATTTCTGTATTAGTGCATGCAAACAAATTTAGGGAGAGGTTTCTAAAAATTATCTAAAGTTTATTGCTATTGTTTAAAAAATTGTTACTTTTTTTTCTTTAAAATATTTATGGATTCCAAAAACTCCCCCCCCCCCCCAAAAAAAAAGGCTTTTTTTATATTTATCCAAAGTTGCTTTGAAAATTGTATAGTATTTTTTAAATTGTGTTGTAGGTATATAGTAAATATACTTTAAAGTATACTGTAATGTTTTGAAAAATTATAACTTTGAAAAATGTTATTACATCAGTTCTGTGTTTTTAGAATGTTAAATCACGAGTTTGTAAATATATAAATATATAAAATTTCATAATACATATTAATTTATGAATAAATAATATATATATTTGAATAAAGTATACTGTAATGTTTTGAAAAATTATAACTTTAAAAAACGTTATTACATCAGTTCTGTGTTTTTAGAATGTTAAATCACGAGTTTGTAAATATATAAATATATAAAATTTCATAATACATTTTAATTTATGAATAAATAATATACATATTTGAAAATATATAACATATAAGCGCATTTTTCTCAAAGATTTATGAATTTAAGCGAAAGTTTTCCGATTTTTCTCAAAGTATTTTGAATTAAAGCTAAATTGTAAAACATTATATTGAAAAGGTTTATCTAAAATAATAAAATAGAACCGAGAAAGTAGGGAAACTTTAGCTTTTTGCGCAAATTTGTTTAAATAAATTATTAATGATGTGTCGAAAGTTAATACTTCCAAAAACTAATAAACAGAAGATTGATCCTTTAAAATATTCTAAATTATAAAAACATAAATATATTAACGCTAATTTGAAAATGTTCAGATAGTAGATGTTCCAAATATCTTTCACAGGATATTAAATAAGTATATAATACTTTTTTATGAACGGAAAGCTTTATGCAAAGCGAAAAAATACGTTATCCAAGATTGGAGATGGGTTCCAGTGACGTCATAGGAGAAAACGAAACTTGCGCGTGAACCCTACCGAGTGTTTTACTTACCGTGGTTAAAACCAAAAAAAGCCGGCCGGCTTTTTTTGGCCTGGCTAAAAGCCGACAACCCTGAACCCAAATATTCCGAACCACGTTCAGACAACATGGTAATATTTGTTTCGTCTTTCTGTCGACGGTGCTGCTAGTCCCCTTTTTTCTATGAAGATCGTTTTATTTTTTTTACTGTAAAAAAATGCTTGTAATTTTTCTTACTCCAATATCTTCCTCCTCCTGTATCTTCTTTGCAAGTTTCTTTCTCTGCCTCCTGACTAAGTTTTTATCGATGACGATATTCTTATGCCCTGTTTTCACAATTCCTGCAATTTTTGCTCACTTATACGTGAAAAAGCTATAAAAGTTACCTAATTCAAAATGCACTGTTAATCAGATCTTATTTAAACATTTCGTACACTAAACATGACTTCTCAAGTAAATTTAGCTAAAATAACTTAAATTTAACATTTTATAAATTTTTGCTAAAAAAGTTCAAAAATCAGCATTTCAGCAAAACTTCAAGCCATTTGCGGCAAATGAAGAAATTGTCCGAAAAATCTCAAATTTTTTGTGTAAACTTAGTGTCACCAGTGGCAGCTTTTCCGCACTATCCATCATGGAAAATCGAAAAAAGTTTTTTCGGCCCACCCTAATGTATAGTTCAGTTACAGTGACAGTCAAAAGTATTCCGTTGCATTACGGCCAATGGGAAAAAAATCGTTTAAAGTGCATTTTAATGATGTTACATACTTAATGGAATTGATATGAATTTAAGAAGTATACTAAAATAAACATTCTGTAGAATATGCGGTGCAAAAAAGTTCAAAAGTGCTTACGAATTCGGTTTGTCTGTCTAAGCTCTAACTCACGTAAATGTACTCGCATTTTCATGCAATTTATGTATGTTAATGATGTTTATCATGGCATGTTCGGCGTTGAATAGGATGTGTGTAGCATTAATAGTTCATTTACAAGGACACTCAAAATAATTCCGTTATATCATGGTTAATGAAAAAAAAAATCTTTTGCAGTGTATTTTAATGATATTATGCTGTTTCAAATCTATTGAAATTGATATAAATCACTGAATTTTACTAAAATATGATTACTATAGAACAGGACATTCGTAACATTTGTCGTTTAATTACAGGGACACACAAAAGAAAACGGTTGTAGTACTGTTTTTGAGCAAATGCTGGAAGTGCGTTTTCAATTTCACTATGCTCTTTTAAATTTCAATTTTTTTTTTTTTTTTGCATGTTAGTCGTTGTGTATAAACTCTTTGCCTCGTATACAGGGCTGCAAAAATAATTCACGTACTGTTCTTCTTATTAGCTTATTCTTCTTAAAATGTTTCACTCATGACAAATTTTGCATGTTCTGCGACTGTCAAAGGTGTACTGTCCCCTTAACACTTTCAGGGGCAAAGCAATTTCATTGCTAAAGTGTTAAAGTTAATGATTGACACCGGAATTTAAAAACAAGTTTATTTGTAACAGATAAAAAGGCTATACTTCGCATATATAATAAACCGAGAAATTTTTTACCAATATTCTGGTGCCATTGTAGCATTTGGGAATTAAAATTAAATGGTTTCATAGAAATATCACCGCCCCTCAAGGGGTTAATGCTTTAAAAAGATAAGCTTAACCTCTTCGGGACGAGCGGCACGTATACGTGCCGCATGAAGCACTCAGAATTCTTGTTTTTACTCACCAGTAAAATTTTACTGTAAAATTTGCCTTATTTAATTAGCGCATTTTCTCGATTCAAGAAGACACAAATTTCTGTTTTTAAAAAACGGTGACAAAAGATTAAAAATTTCGTAAAAGGCTCCCGTCGCGAAGGGGTTAAGGTGGTTTCTACCTGCTGAAATTGTACCAATCTGTGACACTTTTTATGCGAATATTTGCATCAGAATTGCATATTTTGACATCATATTTAGCTATTTTAATCAATTTTTCTTTAGGGTACCAAACGGGAAGTCATTTGGTCAACTAGTTTGGGAATCATGTAAGTTTAAAATTACGAATACCTAATGTTGAACTTTTATGTAATCACTGCAAAACAGACTACACTACAGGTAGTTTTATAAGCATAATTGATTAACTAACTTGCCGAATGAGCTGCAATTTTGGATTCACATTATTGAAGCTTTAAAATTCGATTTCTGTTTTTAAAAAATTATAAATCATGTTCTATAAAATCTTTTTTTTTAAGATATATTTATTTTATATTTATTACATAATTTTTTTTAAAAAATGTAAATTATAATCTATGATTAAAAAAAAAAAAAACATAAATTTATTTTTAGAATTTTTAAATATGCGAAACCGAAATAACAGCTCAATCCGCCAGTAAGTTCTTGAGTAATGTTTAAAAAACTACCCGCATTAAAATCTATTTTCAATGTTTGCAAATGAATTTAACATTAGGAGTTAACTTTAAGTATTCATAACTCATAAACTGCCTGACAGAATAACTTCCCGATTGGAATCCGCAAAGTTAAATTTACCTAAAAAGACAAATATGGTTTCAAAAAATGGGCATTCGTATTTCAGAAAACGCTCAAATGAAAATTTCAGCATTTGGTATATTTTCAATATAACAACAAACCCCTAAGCTTTTTTTAACCAGAAAGAAGATACAGTCGAGTGGCTTTGGGGAGGGGGGGGGGGTATCTTGTAATTAAAATGTATCGTCTTTTTTCTTTTAGCCCCCGATATGCTATTTCTTTCGGGCAGCAATTAAACATTAAAATATCGTCCCTAAAAAATAACTTTCCTTTACACAAGTCAGCCCTGAAACGAAGCAGATGCATCATTGTACTGTTAAATACTGATAATATCTATTGCATTTTTTTTAACTTCTAAACTTCACACATTTTCAACTTTTAGACGCTCGTATAGGGGAAACATGTACTAATAGATGCAATTTTTTTTTAACTCCATCTCAAATTAATTTTCAGATATTAATTTTTCTGTAATTTTTAAAACCATTTCTCTAATGGTTGGGTCCTGAAGTACTCCATATCTGTAGAAAGTAAAGGTAAAATAGTCTAGAAGATTACTTTATCTTTAGTTGCCGTTTTCGCATAAAAACTGAAAAAAAAATAGTAATTAAAATACGTACTATGACGAGAATATCGTTTGCTATAAAAATATATTTTAAACTATATATGTGCGACCTTTTTTCTTCACATTTACTTAATCCCAATCAAAATGCTGAAATAATGCAATTTTATTAATCCGTGTGTAATAACATTTTCCGCATTTTGAAAAAATATAAATGAATGATTTTTGACAAAATATGGAGCGATTATAAACTATTTTTAATTTTCCGTATCCATATTAGTGTTACAAACAAATGAAAGTTTAAGTATCATTAGATACCCAATGTTTTTGTCGAATTTTTTGAATGACGACATAGCTTTTTTGCTAGGTTTGTGTTATTCCGCGATAGTGACGTCATATAGGGGAGACTAGGGAGGGTTGAACCACTTTTCACAAAAATGATTTTTTATCATTTAAATATTAAGCGTAGAATAATGTTTTATACATCATTTTATTTTATTCGTTATACAATCAGTTATCAAAATAAAATTGTTAGATAAGTGTAACATATAAGAAATTTGAAAAAGGATTGATTTTAATCATGAGAAAATAATGGGTCAAGCCTCCCCACATATGTGAGGGTTGACTTACAATATGGGAGGCTTGACCCACTTTGTTTTATATTGAAATATTTGTGGAAAAAAAATCAGTTTAAAAAAAGCAAAATAATTTTATGCTACATGCTTTAATTATTATAAAAAAATATTTATGAAAATATAACGCTTAAACAAACCTGCTTAGGCGCAATCGCATGTCAGAGAACAAGAATTTGTCTAAGCAGGTATAATTAATTGTACAGCAGGGAAAATGAAATTTTAACATTTAAGATAGTATTCCGCTAGAGACAGGTTCCGTTTTCATAGGGTTTCATGCATTATAATGTCCGGATTTAGTGGCCACTGTCCCGGATTTTTTTTTTTTTTTTTTTTTGTCTCCTTGTTTCTATTTTTTGCAACATTCGACCTGACAACTCTAGTTGTCACATAGATTGGTTTCATCTCACTCTATTCATTATGTTAAAATTTGTCTACATACCTTCCTAATGTTTTTCGATCCTTTTCGAAGTTTTTCGAAAGCTATGTTCTTTTGCAGCCGCATGAGTACAAACTTACCATTAACATATTTTTACCCTTTCAGGGGCAAAGTACTTTCAGTACTAAAATGTTGAAATAAATGAATGGCGCCGGAATATATTCAGAAATATGAAAAAGGCTATATTTCACAAACATATTTAATGGAAAAGATTTTAGTAAAATTCTGGTGCCATTGTGGCGTTTGGGAATTAAAACTGAGTGGTTTATAAACATATCACTGCCGCTGAAATGGTTAAGACTTGCTTTCGTACTTTCTAGTACTTTCTAGTCTTTTCTACTGTCTCTATTTACCTATTGTAAATAATATTTAACCCCTTGAGGGGCGGTGGGATATATTTTATCCCACCTACGGTTAATGAAGATTTACACCAGAAAAATTGTATGACATTTTTCTTTTCCTAACTTTGGTGGAAAAAAAAAAATTCCTAAAATTGCTTTTCATTATTTTCAATTAAAATTTTTCCAATTTTCGGTGGGAATTGAGCATTTAACAAACGTAATTGCTTGCCCCTCAAGGGGTTAAATGGAAAAAAAGTTCCTATCAACTTTCCCTTCTATATTCCATTCATTTTTTTTTCGTATAGTGGATACTATAGCAATTTTTCACATCTTTCGTTAATCAGTTTTAAAGGTTTTCTTTTCCATCACCCCATTTTACTGTAGCTTTGCAGAATAAATTTACATACATTTTTATATATAACCATTAATTTTTCATTAATGCACACTGGGGCAATTTTTATCAAATCCGAATTTTAAAACAGAAGAAGCTCCACCCTATTCTGAAAGTCTTTTGTAAGTTGGTGTTCTAGATAGGTTCCCAAGTTTATATATCAGTAAATATATAATATCAGTGCACGAATTTAACATCAAATGTTTTTCAATCTAAAAAAATGTGGACAACATGATATAAATGCATTTTCTGTAAGGTAAAAGCCACGCCCTTAGTCAATGATGTTTTTGAATGAAAACGAGAATCCTCGTATCCCTTCGCGAATGTGTTAAGGAAGCATTGAAAATCTGGTCAACCCTCCCTCACACTGACTGGGTCAAGCCTCCCTATATAGCCCTTTTCTAAAGACTAGCACATTGTTATGTTAAGCCCTACTTACTGCATAATCTTTATGCCTGGAATGAAAGCTCGATATTTCTGCATTACTTAAAACCTACTTACTTAAATTTCTAAGATATATTTTATCTAAAAAAAGCTTACAAAATATTTCTAAAAAACACAACTTTTAGGTTGAAAACGCCTGACAATTGATTTTTTTCACACCTATTTCGATTATCTGTATGAAACAGAGACTGTTGTTTGAGCATTCCAGTAGCTTTAGTTGACACCTATTGATAAAACTCTGAAATTCTTTTAAATATGAAAACTGATGGTTGGGTCAAGCCTCCCTTATTGTCTACCCTCCCTAGTCTCCCCTACATACTTTTTTATAGATACTTAAGATTGGATCGGAAATGTGGAATTTTTCAGTGGATGCAAATGGCGTCATTTTATATAAAATAAAAGCGTGTATTTTAAGTCTTAAAACTGAAATATGTTTTATACTATCAATATATATGTATATATATATATATATATATATTTTCATCGGGGCGACACTGAATTCTGAAAAAGTAGAATTCTTGTTTTACAGGGTTTTTTTTTTTTTTTTTTTTTTTTCGGTTCATGATAAAAATTTTCCCCACCCCTAAAATACTGGTAGTTTTACATTTATGTAGGCTTTTTTCTTCATCATATTTTAAATAATCATATTTTAAATTCATATTCAACATAGTAAAAATGTGGATTGTGTATTGATATCTTTTAAAACTGTACAATCGTGGGAAAAAAAGTAAACACCCCTACTAACTCTACAACTAGTTATAATAGAAGAAAGTTACTGGTACCAAATGATTGAAAATAAAATCTACTTTTAAATTATTTATATAAAATTTGCTTAGGGAGCCATCTACAAATCAAATCCAGACAAAACTTTGATTTTTTTTTCCAATGGCAACACCCAATTTTGACAATGTATTTTAAATCTTCGGTTTAAACTACGCCTAGAAACGAAATTTCCTGCCATTTGGATGATAAGTTTTGAATTATAAACATTCAAAATTTAGAGCTTCTAATGTTAAATTACATTTTCATATTTTTATTAACATCTCCTGAAATTATAATCCTGATGTGATAATTTTTTGTGTGGTTATAACACTGAAATATCCGAACATAAATACGTTGAATTTCTAATCTTAAAATTTGTATAATATAAATTATGAAATAATTATTCGAAAAAAGTATGTATCGCAACCCACAATTTTTTTAATAGATTTATATTATGTCCTGCTTATATGGAAATTCTCAATTTCAATTTTTTTCTTCCAGGTAGTTTTCGAATTATGATTATTGAAAACACAAAAATGATGGTTTAAGGGGCCGTACATGTCCTGAAATTTCATGACCAGGAAATTTCTCGGTACCAGCATTTTCTTATAGAAAATCTCTTCTTAAATAAGGCGAAATTTCGCGAGTTAAGCCTAGATTTATTTTTCAATTTAAAAAAACAAAACAAAAAAAAAACACTGGTAGTTTTCCTGAAGCGTACGATCCCTGCGTCTATGATGTGCAGAAAAGTATAATTTGAAAAAAATATATATTTTACTCATTTTATGGAAATATTTAGGCTGGCAATAATCGAAACATATCAAGCGAGTGAAATGACCATATTGGCAAGAAATAATGCATTAACAGAAGTGATATAGTCATTCTGCAGCGTTTCAAGAAACGAGTACCGATTTATTTATTTATTTATTTATTTATTTATTTATTTTATTTATTTATTTATTTATTCTTTATTTATTTATTTTTTTTAGTTACGCAATTCAAATTTTTATATGGCACGTAACATCTGTATGTTACTCTTAGAAAAAAAATCCTGACCTGTAAAACAATAAAAAATCCGTTCTTCTTCTATTAAAACTGACCGAGATTTGATACTTTGATTTTTTTTTTTTTTAAATGGTAACTTTATTGCACTAAAAGCAGAAACTTATTTTTAGTACCAGAAAACAAATAAGTAAAAGTTCCATATTTCCTTTAAAATCTGATATCATAGCTGCGAGTTAAATTTAAATAAGTTAATTATTAATAAGTTAATTTAGTTAAGTTAAATTTACTTTTAAGAAAAAGAAAAGACTAACAAAAAATAACAAAGTACATAAGTACTAGTATAACATATGTGAAAAAGGAAAAAAAACAAAGAAAAGAAAAAAAAATAATTAAAAAAGAAAGAAAATTCCATTAGCAGGGCTCCCAAATGGTCCGCCAACTGAATACCAATATTATTTTAGAAAAATTTTCTTTTTAGATTTTTCTTACAAACCGCCACGGAATCACTTTTGAAAGTTAATTCTAGCGCAAACCTACCATAAAATTTTCTGTTAGAATTTATTGGTATTCAGTTGGCGGACCATTTGGGAGCCCTGCATTAGTTTCAAAAAAAGAAGGAAAAGACGAAAAAGTTACCGGGGAGTGCCCCATAAAAAAAAAGACTCTCTGAAAAGAGTCTTTTTTTTATGGGGCACTCCCCGGTAGCTTTTTCGTCTTTTCCTTCTTTTTTTGGAACTAATGGAATTTTCTTTCTTTTTTAATTATTTTTTTTCTTTTCTTTGTTTTTTTTTCTTTTTCACATATGTTATACTAGTACTTATGTACTTTGTTATTTTGTGTTAGTCTTTTCTTTTCCTTAAAAGTAAATTTAACTTTTGTGGCTACCAGCCACGTCTAAACATTATTTTTTTAAGGCTCCCTAATGCCCTTGCAACACAATCACCTATCCACTGGATGTAAAGTTGCAACGCAACTAGGTAATCCATTCAGCTGCTCACATTGTTCCATTGTTCCATTGTTCATAGCTGCGAACTTTTCCGGATTCTTTATTGCAGTAATATGTATGAATAGTAATTTCCGAATTATTTCATAGCAGAATATATATCATTAACTAGTGCAAGTATTTCTATTCGGAAATAAAGACACTTAACACGTTAATTGCCACGGTGACTGACACTGAAGCGCTGAAAAATTTACAATGTTTTAAGTAATTTTTAAGAAAGTATAATCCTGTAATAAATAAAAGGTAAGTAAATTTTAAATACACTTTCAGTAATTACTTAAAACAATATATATTTTTTAAATTTTATGTCATATTTTAGACGTCAGTCATCGGTGAATGGCGCGTTTTAAAAGGAAAATTCAGTGTCAGTCACCGGTGACTGATGTGGCGCTTAACATGTTCAAAAACGACCCCAATAAATGTTTCAAATATTCAATTACTTACACCAGTAAAATCTTAAAGACAAGTGATAATAATATAAAATAAAATTTCATTAAAACGTGACGTGGGAAGCAAGCCACAATTAAATCTGGACAATAAACTGTCTACCATGGATGGTTTATGAAATTAAAACCAAAAGCCATTGCAATTGTACAGCAGACATAAAATAAGAAACGCTCCCGCCGTGCAAAAATTCGAGTAGCTCTGATTTTCGAGTATGGCATATAGATTCGCCATCTAATGAAAAATTCAATTTTTCGACCTTTCTAGACCTTGCGCGAGTACAGTAGACATAAGACAAACAACTTAGAAATTGCACGTCAAACGTCCCAAATGAGGTGCGTTCGTACTACAACTAGTTTTATAAATATTTTTGGCACCGCATATTGTACTGAATGCATATTTTAGTGCACTTCATAAGTGCATATCAATTTCATTCTGTTCGAAAGGCTATAACGTCATTAAAATGCATTTGAAATTATTTTTTCTCATTGGCCGTAATGTAACAGAAAACTTTTGACTGTCCCTGTCATTAAACTATACATCCAATTTTCATAAAATTTTAAATGACTCGACAAAATTTTCAACAACTGTATATTTAAAATTTCAGCCGATTCGGTTAGGTAGTTATATGCGGACAGACGGACAGACAGACGTACCGAACTACAACTGTAGGTGCTACGTATTTATATAATTACGAACGCACCTAAAAATGGTCTTGCCCTGGAAAAATTCGGGTAACTCTGATTTTCAAGTATAGGGTATAGGTTGACCCTCTAATGAAAAAGCCGATTTTTCGACCTTCTAATCTTGTGCATTTCTTACTATATCGAAAAAAAACCAGACTTTTTCGGCACTTTTTTCCATTTTTCTTGAGTAACTCGGTCCAAGAGAATTTTCACCATTTTGTAGAGGTTAACCCTTTATCTACTGATGGTACTTATAAATACCACTCACTTTAAACTTTTATCCCATAGTGAATATTACTAATATTCTAATGGTAGTTTGCAGAAACACTCTTTTAACTCCACTTTATCCGGATACATGGCAGCAGTAGTTTTAGGTTGTTATTTTAGCGAAAAAGGAGGCAATCTTTGACACAGACGTTGGGTTTTGTGCCGACATTTTGTACAGATTTTCGCGCTCGTCATTTTATTGCTGCAAACACAGTAAATATTTTAGAATAAGTGTTGGGTTTTTTTTATATGTTCATTATGAACTTAGAATACAATTTGAATAGCTATTTTAGGTGACGGGGTGTGTATTTGATTTAACAGTTGAATTACTCGGTGGTACTTATAAATACCGTCAGTACATTGAATGTTGGAGAAAAACTTCTTGTTTACTTTTCGTCTGTGTAGTTATCCATCGTTTTCATCTGCTTTAAAATGTAATTACTAAAATATAGTGCAGTAATAATTTCCCTGGTATTTATTTTCTTTTTCATTGTTATCTTTTATAGGAAATCGAAAAAGTTGTGGCACCGGCTCGTTTTTGCTATGCTATATATTGCATATGTGGAGATGCGATAGAACATGTTGTCCCTGGAATATACACGTCACATAACTAAAGGACTGCTAACAAGATCGAAACCTAAGGAAAAAAAATAGGGTTCATTTTAACCCTTTCAGGGGCAAAGCATTTTCAATTCTAAAGTGTTGAAATAAATGATTGCAGCCAGAATTTGCAAAAAGATTTATTTATAAGTATGAAAAAGTCTATATTTCACATACTTATTAAATCGAAAATATTTTCTGGTGCCATTTGAAATAACTTGTTAGTTTTCTGTTACGGTATTTGAGACATAGTGTACTGACGATACTTTAACCCTTAAGTGCGCAGCTTTGAATATATGCAAACAATACTGTTTTCAATTTAATAGATTTTTTTTATTCGCATATACCTAATTCACACCAGAAAATTAAAGTAGCAATATTTTCTTTAATTAAAAAACAGACATTTAAATAAATCGAAATTAACCACTAAAACCTTCTGGTGTAAAGTCAGATTATCTGAACTACGTAATTTCTAGAACGTATTCTATTATGGGAATTAAAGGGTTAAAGATTTAGTTTTATAAAATAAATAATTATATAAAATAAGGTATTTGGAGAAATACTTATTAAAATATTTACTAATTTGCATTATTTTAGCTTAAAACAGCCGCACGACAGTAGTTTCTAATTGTATTGCAGAAGTGCAACAGAAGAAAAGATTGACGTATTACAGTGAAACTTAAATTTAACGAAGTCTCGTCGTTACGCTTAAATACTTCGTTACGAAGAAAATTCGTTAAATAGAAATCAACTCAAATTCATGAAATTTGTAGAATAAAATATATATGCATTAAATGAAAAATACACATAAAATGGAAATATTGGGAAAATGTATTTTAATTCGGGCAGTAATTTTTTTTTTCTTTATGTAATGTAGACACATGAGAAAAATTTTATTAGAATAATGTCTAAAAAATCACATAATAAAGAGGGGTAAACAAAAACTGAAGCGCAGCGTAACTTTTCTCTTTTTCTCAGTATTTCAAATCCTTAACTTTTTAAAATGTCTTTAATATTTTTTGTTACAGGTTTCTTATAAAAAATACACTTTTCATAAAAATTTTCCCGCTTTTTTAAGTAACCGAACAATTCATCTGTAACATTTTCGTGAAACTGGAATCCCCTACTTCTTGTATCGGAGGCTTTTTAAATTTCTTCTTTTGGAATTGATTAAATAGATAATTTCATTTTTATACAATTCGCATACATACTACGCAACAGCAACCTCCCCGTTTGATTGCTGTACACACACAAAAGTGGAATAAACTTCGTTATATAGAATATATTTTTCGTAATATGGGTTCAGTTGATTTTTGACGGCCAATTATCTACACTAGGGATATAGACCCGGGGGGGAAGTGCCCTCCGTGGGGGTCTTTCTAAGGGAACCTAATCCGTATTTACGCATGGAAAATCCGCGGTCCGAAGAAAACCACAAAATCTCCGAACGATTAGGCCGACGGGCGCGATTGGGTTCGAACCCAGCACCTCCCGTCTACCAGCATCGAGAGCATAACCTCTTGGCCACACGTAATATGGAGATTAATTTACATGTTAATGGTGTTCAAAGTCAAGGTTCAGCAGAAAATTTCGTTAAGTAGAAAAATTCGATTAATAGGGACTTCGTTAAAGGGAAATTCGACTGTATATGAAAAATGTATTTCTGATTTTATTCATTATTTTTCTTGTGTAATAAACCTTTATAATTTTTTCGAAACAAAATAAAAAATCGCGCAGTTAAGGGTTAAAGTACCACTTTAATTAATTACCTCTAAATAATTAAATTTCTCACGGGTGAGTATTTTTTTTTTATGTTTAACCTTTAATTTTCATTGTAGTAACAGAAAAAAAAATTACATGAAAAAAAAATAGTAGTTCATAATACAGTAGATAAAGGGTTAAAATTTTCTACAACATTCACTATTCATGTTTGTAAATTGCTTAAATAAGAGGCGAGCCGGTAAAATGGGGTACAATTTGCAAAAAGTGGAAAAATAAACAAATGATGTTAGTTTTTCCTAACCCATTTTTATTTTTACGTTTTTGAGACAAAAAAAAAAAATGTCATAATAAACTTTGTAAAGCATGAAATAGTCTGCATGAAATAGTCTAAATAGTTTTCATTCATTACTTATCTTTAATAGACTCTAAAAATCAGAACAACACGATTTATGATTAAAACAGGACAATACTGCCTGGCAAGTCACTAATTTAAAAACGAACTTTTATTTTTGATATTGAATAAACAATGTAATTAATTAATTATAGAATGTACAATAAAAAGTAATTTGCGAATAGCTGAGAGGAGGGGGGAGGAGTTAACCAAAAAACCTAGTCAGTAGATATAGGCGCGGCCCAAATGTTGGGCGAAGAATCGAAAGTCGAAAGTAAAATTAAGTGCTGGGAATAATATAAAAAAACTTCAAAGATAAATAAAATATAATTTAGAAATTTTAATAGAGAAAAGGAGTATTCAGTACCGAAACTAGAGGGGGTGGGCAAAAAGGATATGTTCTTCGGGCACCAGAATGGAAAGCAAAGAGGGCACCAAATGAAGATTTGGTTTCTCGTATTTGTATTAATTTGTAACGCATATTTTTCTTAGTTAGTTAAAATTTACATTGATGGTAAATCTATCTGACGTTAAGAATATCATTCCCAACATAAAGAATACCAACAATTATGCCTGCTAACACGGAAACCTGTATAAAGCGAAATTGTTTTCGATGTTGTTTTAATTCAACTTTTATATATAAAAAATCTAATATATAAAAATGAAAATTTGTCTGTCTGTCTGCAATGCTATACAAATCCACAGTTTGGAAGCCAGAATTGTGAAATGTTATGCACATGTGTATTTAAAACATGGCCGAGGCAACTAAAGCAATCCGGAATCGAAATAATTTATAGTTAACTTTAAATTTATAAAAAACCACCAATTTAACAGCAATTTCCTATTAAATGTAAACATTTTTTGTTATAACAGCTGCCAAAAATTAAAAATTGACAATAAAATCCTTTTTTTCTGTTCAACCCGTAATCGCGCGAGTTCTTTAACCATAGTAGCATGACAAATTAAATTTCATTAAAAAAAATGCGCAGTAGTTGAAAAATATTTTAAATCAGTTTTGATTTTAGAATTAAATTCATGAACTCCCGTGCGTAGAATGTGTTAAATAGCTAGTTTTAAGATAAATCAATGGATAGTACAAACTAACCAAATTCTCTATGTAAATATACTTTGCGGAGAATTTGGGGGGGGGGGGGGCAAAATCGTTGTTTGTCCCTGACGGAAAAAAAAGCTAGCGTCAACAACGTCAGAACAGCATGTTGACATGAGGCTTTCAAGAATCAGCCGGGACGATGCTGATGTGAACAAGCTGATTGAATAGTTTTTGAACCGTCACCCATTTCCACAAATTAACGAGCTGTTTGTTGTCTATAAGCAGTGCCAGGGCTCTCGCTGCCGCTCGCCATTGCGCCAAATTGCGACAAAATTCTTCATTTGGCGAGTAAATCAACAGTTAAATTCGCCAAATTGCGAGTGCTCAGTTTGTGCGTGTGGTATGCCAATACAGTCGAGATTCTTAGGCGCGTTACTGAATGGTTGATGTCGCTTTACATGTTCAATCGCACCATGCCATTTACATTGCTCTATTTATAGAGATACTGTCTCAACACCAATTTAGTTTAACAACAGGAAAAGACACAGAAAGGATTATGCGATAGGTATTGTCAGTTGATCACTATCTCTATTGTCAGTTGATCACAATCTCTATTGTCAGTTGATCACTATCTATGCCCCAGCGTCGCGACAGTAAAAAGGTAAACAAAATTACACGCATTAAGCGCCAAATAGAGAAAATTTTTGCTGGAACGCGGTGTTGAAATTAGCCATTTACCATACTATTTATTAAATGCATGCAAAGTATCATTGGCCGGTCAAATTTTTTTAAATAGGTTAAGAGACGAAATCTCAGACATTTTTAGTGTATATTTTCACAACGGTAAATCAAAGATTGCTGTATTTAATTTTTAATTAGACAGCTAAAAGAATGTCTGAAACCTTTACACATTTATTAGACATTTAAAAAGTATTTATTTTTAATAGTTTCTGTAGCGGATACTCGAATTTCTATTGTACAAGCAATTACAAAAACTTGTTATTTTGGAACATATTGAGACAAAGGGATACAATAAAGGATTAAAGATAGATTTTTCAGTGTTTCAAGCCGAATCTATATTGCTGACATTTCTGTTCATTTGGCTACTGTTTTTCATTTCTTATTCGCCAAATCGCTAATGTTGGTTAAAAGCCAGCGAGAACACTGAGCAGTGCATTGATCGGAGGTAGAGAAGTGAATTGTGATCTTTCGCAGGAAGTCTGTAGTAAAAGAATGACAATCATCCTTCACTAAAATTTTGAAAGTGTACATTTTAACGCTTTATGTACTGGTACTGAATTATGAATTCATGAAAATTTTATCTTCTAAAATACTTTTCGTGAATTGTTTAAGCTACATTAGGAAATTTACATAATCATTTAATAAATTTTAGAAGGATTGAAAGATTTAGAAGGATTCATTAAACTTGAATTTATCGGGATTTTGTGCGATATTTATAACTCCACTCAAATCTTTTATTTAAAGTATTTTGTAGAATTAGGAAATGCACAAAAATAATGTTCTTACAATAGAAATATAGAAATATTTCCAAATTGAACTCCCCCCCCCCCCCTTCCATCCAACGCCAAGTAAGCTGAAAAGACGCAAAGGCAAATGAAATCATCCTTTTAAAAATATTTTTGTTTTGTGTAACCAATAATGCTTTTGGAACAAGATACAGTAATGTATCTATAACTCATTCTAAACTGTATTACAACTATTCGATATATTAAATGAATTTTATTAAAAGTTATTTTAATGGTACTTATAAGTACCGCCAGTGGATAAAGGGTTAAATGATAAGATGCAGGCTTGCTACAGTAACAAGTAGTACAAAAATTAAGGAAGCTAAAGTAGTCACAGATTCTCTTGTGTTATTTCACAGGATGTGCATTGCCAAGCAATCTGGTGAAGAAATGACAGAGTATTTCCGGTATGAGTTAGCGCCTTTCCCTTTATCACTTTTAGAGAGGAAGCTTTGCGCAAAGGCGCCAAGCCGATGTTTTACTCTGCTTTTACCCCCAACAAGTGACATTATATTCGGAACGAAAATAGTAGAGGTAGTTAATAGAGGATACCTTCTACACAAGGTGCGTTGGGATCGCAACGAATGTTTCGCTGCTATCTTCGCAAAATGTGTGAGATACGTACAGCATCATCACAATGGAAATGCAGTCGTTGTCTTTGATGGTTATTCTGAACATAATCAAAAAAGTATAAAAAGTTCAGAAAGAGTTCGTCGCTTGAAAACTCATACTTCTGCAGAGGTTCAGTTTAATGAGACCATGTTTCAACAAAGTCCACAAGAGAAATTGTTGAGGAATGAAAAAAAACAAAGTACTTTTTATTTATATGCTTCGAAATGAATCTGAAAAAAGCACAAATATTCACTAAGCAGCCACTGAAGATGCAGATGTGCTAATAGTGAACACAGCTATATCTTTGACATCTGATTACGATGCTGTCATTGTCAATGATGAAGATATTAACGTTCTTGTGACTGTACGAGCTCTAGACAATGTCTATTTCCGAAAGGACGGGAGAGGCAAACTGCCTGATGCTCTCTATTCCAACAAGTGTTCCAAATTTAAGGAAGTTGCACAAAATTTTCTTTTTCTTCATGCTGAAAGTGGTTGCGACACTACTTCTGCGCTCTTCAGTCATGGGAAAAAGAAATATTGCAGAATTCTTCAGAACTCATCCCTGAAACAAAACGTTCAAATCTTTACAGGCCCAAATGTAGAGGCACAAACTTGTTGAAGCCACAGTAGCTGTAAATCTTGCCCTGTATGGAGGTGATTGCAGCCAAAACTTGAACGCATTGCGGTATGTCAGCTTCGCTAAAGCAGCTAACAATATTAAATTTATCGAGACTACTGCCCACTTGCGCATCTACTTAATATCATGTGTTCCGGATATACCTACAAGTTCAGGCATGACTGGGGCACGAAAAGAACCCTTTCGAATGGAGCTGGAAGTGAGATAGGCATGGGCTCATTCCAGTCACCTTGATGAATGAACCAGAACACCAAAACCTACTCAATTTTATATATTGCCAATACAAAAAGATGTTGCATTTGTAGGAAGGATGGCTTAAAGTGCTCAGTTATCTATGCGAAGTACCGCAACCAACTATGTGGCAGCACTCCTGATATTATACTGAACCTTGAGGACATTGACGACGTAACAACCAATCGAGTCAAGTACAGAGACGGGCGGTGAACAACCTGGGACGATGGTATTACTCCCAGGGCCATGCAGCAGAAAAAAGAAACATATATAAAGTGACTATACTTACTATATATTTGTTGATTAGTTTTTTTTTCATGGTATAATTAATTAAGTCGTGTTTTCAATATAAAAAATAACAGCTCGTTTTTTAAATTATTAACTTTCCAGGCAGTATTTTCCTGCTTTCACGCAAAATCTTGTTGCTGTGATTTTCAAAATCTATTACAGATAATTAATTATTTAATAAATAAAACAATGCCTATTTAATGCTCTAAAAAGTTGATTATGTCAATTGTGATTCTAAAATGCACTAAAATTGAATTATTAAGCAAAACCTAGCGTCATTTGTGGATTTTTGCAGTTTTTGCAAATTGTACCTTATTTTCCCGACTCCGCATCTCACCTCCTGTTTGGGCAATTTACAAACATGAATAATGCATGTTGTAGGGAATTTTATTCTCCACAAAAATGCCTTTTTTTCTCTAAAATGCACTAGAACCAAGTTATTCAAGAAAATTTAAAAAAAAACAGCCAAACAATTTTATTTTATTTCGCTATTATAAAAAATGCATAAGGCCTATAACAGAGCTGTCTAACACGACGCCCGCGGGCGCCATAGCGCTATTTTAAGATTTTTCTGGCGCGCTTTTCAAGGTTTCCTGTTATTAGAGTTTTTAGAAGTAAATTACATTCTAAAGAATGTTTTCTTTAAAATCATTAATATTTTATCTGAAATTTAAAAAAACCTTTTTTTTCTGTTAGTAGATAAGTAGTATAGCTAATGATTAAACGAAGGATTTAAATAAAAATTTTAAATTGAATTTTTGGCAGAGTCATGTGCAAAACAGTACAATTTTTGGTACAATTTACACTACGTGTAGCCTTATAAAATTAGTTGTAAATGAAAAACATCCCTGCGGCTCGGCCTATAGGTGGAGGTAGATTTCGAAGTTAAGTACTAATTTCACCAACAAAAACTAAATTAGGATAAGAGATAAACCCAGTTTCTTCACTAAGAATTAGCTCTGGGAACATAAACCTTTTGTGAAAATCCTAATACACACGCATACACACGTATAAATGGAATGGATTTTAAAATGGCGAAAACAAATGCAGAGAACTTCAAAATGTTAAAATATGCCAATATTTCCATTGTCGGGTTTTTATCATGTTTCAATTCGTTTTTTTCAAACTCACACAGCATTACATATTCACCTGTTGGCGTCCATTATATTTCCAATATAACGTAATATGAACTTTTTTTAAAAAATTCGTCAAACTATTTATTTCATTTTTATTTTTTCACATGAAAATCTTGCTATAGAAAACTTATGACTTAATATTCAACTTTTTTTTAAATTCAACAAAATTTATTTCATTTTCATTTTTCACAGGGAAATCTTGCAATAGAAAAGTAATTGTTCTGGGAAGAATTTTTTTCTATTTTTTTTATTATTGCCAACTACTATAACGAAAAATGTTTATTTTTTCCTGCCATTTTTGTGTAAGAGAATTTTTATCAGAATCATATTAAGGCGATATTCAAAATTTAACCCTTCCCATTTCCATTGCCTTCGGCCGATTTTGCCCATTTGCAATCCCCGCCGAGATATTAGACATCTCAAAGATTTTGGCGAGTTTTAAGACGATCCGTGCATAATTGCGACTTTTATTGTGCTGACAAATTTTAGTACATATATACATATAAACTTTTAAGTGGGGGATTGTTTTGTGTTCCTGGGGCTATTTTTCCACTTATTGCAAATTGTACCCCATTTTACCGGCTCGCCTCTTATTTAAGCAATTTACAAACATGAATAGTGAATGTTGTAGAAAATTTTAACCCTTTATCTACTACATTATGAATTACTATTTTTTTTTTTCATGTAATTTTTTTTTCAGTTACTACAATGAAAATTCAAGGTTAAACATAAAAAAATACTCACCCGTGAGAAATTTAATTATTTAGAGGTAATTAATTAAAGTGGTACTTTAACCCTTAAATGCGCGATTTTTTATTTTGCTTCGAAAAAATTATAAAGGTTTATTACACAAGAAAAATAATGAATAAAATCAGAAATACATTTTTCATATACAGTCGAATTTCCCTTTAACGAAGTCCCTATTAAACGAATTTTTCTACTTAACGAAATTTTCTGCTGAACCTTGACTTTGAACACCATTAACATGTAAATTAATCTCCATATTACGTGTGGCCGAGAGGTTATGCTCTCGATGCTAGTAGACGGGAGGTGCTGGGTTCGAACCCAATCGCGCCCGTCGGCCTAATCTTTCGGAGTTTTCGTGGTTTTCTTCGGACCGCGGATTTTCCATACGTAAATACGGATTAGGTTCCCTTAGAAAGACCCCCACGGAAGGCACACCCCCCCGGGTCTATATCCCTAGTGTAGATAATTGGCCGTCAAAAATCAACTGAACCCATATTACCCATAAACCCATATGGGTTCATTTAATGAACCCATATTACGAAAAATATATTCTATAAAACGAAGTTTATTCCACTTTTGTGTGTGTACAGCAATCAAACGGGGAGGTTGCTGTTGCGTAGTATGTATGCGAATTGTATGAAAATGAAATTATTTATTTAATCAATTCCATTCAAAAGAAGAAATTTAAAAGCCTCCGATACAAGAAGTAGGGGATTCCAGTTTCACGAAAATGTTACAGATGAATTGTTCGATTACTTAAAAAAGCGGGAAAATTTTTATGAAAACTGTATTTTTTATAAGAAACCTGTAACAAAGAAATATTAAAGACATTTTAAAAAGTTAAGGATTTGAAATACTGAGAAAAAGAGAAAAGTTACGCTACGCTTCAGTTTTTGTTTACCCCTCTTTATTATGTGATTTTTTAGACATTATTCTAATAAAATTTTTCTCATGTGTCTACATTACATAAAGAAAAAAAAATTACTGCCCGAATTAAAATACATTTTTCCAATATTTCCATTTTATGTGTATTTTTCATTTAATGCATATATATTTTATTCTACAAATTTCATGAATTTGACTTGATTTCTATTTAACGAATTTTCTTCATAACGAAGTATTTAAGTGTAACGACGAGACTTCGTTAAATTTAAGTTTCACTGTAATACGTCAATCTTTTCTTCTGTTGCACTTCTGCAATACAATTAAAAACTACTGTCGTGAGGCTGTTTTACGCTAAAATAATGCAAATTAGTAAATATTTTAATAAGTATTTCTCCAAATACCTTATTTTATATAATTATTTATTTTATAAAACTAAATCTTTAACCCTTTAATTCCCATAATAGAATATGTTCTAGAAATTACGTAGTTCAGATAATCTGACTTTACACCAGAAGGTTTTAATGGTTAATTTCGATTTATTTAAATACGAAATGTCCGTTTTTTTAATTAAAGAAAACATTGCTACTTTAATTTTCTGGTGTGAGTTAGGTATATGTGAATAAAAAAAAAATCTGATAAATTGAAAACAGTATTGTTTGCATATTTGGAAAGCTGCGCACTTAAGGGCTAAAGTATCGTCAGTACACTATGACTAAAATAGCGTGACAGAAAACCCACGAGTTATTTCAAATGGCACCAGAAAATATTTTCGATTTAATAAGTATGTGAAATATAGGTTTTTTCATACTTATAAATAAATCTTTTTGCAAATTCCGGCTGCAATCATTTATTTCAACACTTTAGAATTGAAAATGCTTTGCCCCTGAAAGGGTTAAAAAAAAACCTATTTTTTTCGGTTTCGAACTTGTTAGCAGTCTTTTAGTTATGCGACGTGTATATTCCAGGGACAACATGTTTTCTCGCATCTCCACATATGCAATATATAACATAGCAAAAATGAGCCGGTGCCACAACTTTTTCGATTTCCTATAAAAGATAACAATGAAAAATAAAAGAAATATCAGGGAAATCATTACTGCACTATATTTTAGTAAGTACATTTTAAAGCAGATGAAAATGATGGATAACTACACAGACGAAAAGTAAACAAGAAGTTTTTCTCCAACATTCAGTATACTGACGGTACTTATAAGTACCACTGAGTAATTCAACTGTAAAATCAAATACATACACCGCTCACCTAAAATAGCTATTCATATTGTATTCTAAGATCATAATGAACATATAAAAAAAATCCAATACTTATATTATAACATTTACTGTGTTTGCAGCAATAAAAAGACGAGCGTGAAAATCTGTACAAAATGTCGGCACAAAACCCAACGTCTGTGTCAAAGATTGCCTCCTTTTTCGCTAAAATAACAACCTAGAACTACTGCCGCCATGTATCCGGATAAAGTGGAGTTAAAAGAGTGTTTCTGCAAACTACCATTAGAATATTAGTAATATTCACTATGGGATAAAAGTTTAAAGTGAGTGGTATTTATAAGTACCATCAGTAGATAAAGGGTTAACCTCTACAAAATGGTGAAAATTCTCTTGGACCGAGTTACTCAAGAAAACTGGAAAAAAGTGCCGAAAAAGTCTGGTTTTTTTTCGATATAGTAAAAAACGCACAAGATTAGAAGGTCGAAAAATCGACTTTTTCATTAGAGGGTCAACCTATACCCTATACTTGAAAATCAGAGTTACCCGAATTTTTTCAGGGCAAGACCATTTTTAGGTGCGTTCGTAATTATATAAATACGTAGCACCTACAGTTGTAGTTCGGTACGTCTGTCTGTCCGTCTGTCCGCATATAACTACCTAACCGAATCGGCTGAAATTTTAAATATACAGTTGTTGAAAATTTTGTCAAGTCATTTCAAATTTTATGAAAATTGGATTTATAGTTTAATGACAGGGACAGTCAAAAGTTTTCTGTTACATTACGGCCAATGAGAAAAAATAATTTCAAATGCATTTTAATGACGTTATAGCCTTTCGAACAGAATGAAATTGATATGCACTTATGAAGTGCACTAAAATATGCATTCAGTACAATATGCGGTGCAAGAAATATTTATAAAACTAGTTGTAGTACGAACGCACCTCATTTGGGACGTTTGACGTGCAATTTCTAAGTTGTTTGTCTTATGTCTACTGTACTCGAGCAAGGTCTAAAAAGGTCGAAAAATTGAATTTTTCATTAGATGGCGAATCTATATGCCATACTCGAAAATCAGAGTTACTCGAATTTTTGCACGGCG
Source organism: Maratus speciosus (assembly GCA_963932465.1). Lineage (NCBI taxonomy): Eukaryota > Metazoa > Arthropoda > Arachnida > Araneae > Salticidae > Maratus > Maratus speciosus. The sequence goes on from OZ010799.1 coordinate 91,515,606, forward strand.
GGAGCGTTTCTTATTTTATGTCTGCTGTACAATCGCAATAGCTTTTGGTTTTAATCTCATAAGCCATCCATGGTAGACAGTTTATTGTCCTGATTTAATTGCGGCTTGCTTCCCACGCGACGCATTAATGAAATTTTATTTTATATTATTAACACTTGTCTTTAAGATTTTACTGGTGTAAGTAATTGAATATTTGAAACATTTATTGGGGTCGTTTTTGAACATGTTAAGCACCACGTCAGTCACCGGTGACTGACACTGAATTTTCCTTTTAAAACGCGCCATTCACCGATGACTGACGTCTAAAATATGACATAAAATTAAAAATATATATATTGCTTTAAGTAATTACTGAAAGTGTATTTAAAATTTACTTACCTTTTATTTATTACAGGATTATACTTTCTTAAAAATTACTTAAAACATTGTAAATTTTTCAGCGCTTCAGTATCAATCACCGTGGCAATTAACGTGTTAAGTGTCTTTATTTCCGAATAGAAATACTTCCACTAGTTAATGCCATATATTCTTCTATGAAATAATTCGGAAATTACTATTCATACATATTATTGCAATAAAGAATCCGGAAAAGTTCGCAGCTATGAACAATGGAACAATGGAACAATGTGAGCAGCTGAATGGATTACCTAGTTGCGTTGCAACTTTACATCCAGTGGATAGGTGATTGTGTTGCAAGGGCATTAGGGAGCCTTAAAAAAATAATGTTTAGACGTGGCTGGTAGCCACAAAAGTTAAATTTACTTTTAAGGAAAAGAAAAGACTAACAAAAAATAACAAAGTACATAAGTACTAGTATAACATATGTGAAAAAGAAAAAAACAAAGAAAAGAAAAAAAATAATTAAAAAAGAAAGAAAATTCCATTAGTTCCAAAAAAAGAAGGAAAAGACGAAATAGCTACCGGGGAGTGCCCCATAAAAAAAAGAGTTCCAAAAAAAGAAGGAAAAGACGAAAAAGTTACCGGGGAGTGCCCCATAAAAAAAAGACTCTTTTCAGAGAGTCTTTTTTTTTTATGGGGCACTCCCCGGTAACTTTTTCGTCTTTTCCTTCTTTTTTTGAAACTAATGGAATTTTCTTTCTTTTTTAATTATTTTTTTCTTTTCTTTGTTTTTTTTTCTTTTTCACATATGTTATACTAGTACTTATGTACTTTGTTATTTTTTGTTAGTCTTTTCTTTTCCTTAAAAGTAAATTTAACTTTTGTGGCTACCAGTCACGTCTAAACATTATTTTTTTAACGCTCCCTAATGCCCTTGCAACACAATCACCTATCCACTGGATGTAAAGTTGCAACGCAGCTAGGTAATCCATTCAGCTGCTCACATTGTTCCATTGTTCCATTGTTCATAGCTGCGAACTTTTCCGAATTCTTCATTGCAATAATATGTATGAATAGTAATTTCCGAATTATTTCATAGCAGAATATATGGCATTAACTAGTGCAAGTATTTCTATACGGAAATAAAGACACTTAACACGTTAATTGACACGGTGACTGACACTGAAGCGCTGAAAAATTTACAATGTTTTAAGTAATTTTTAAGAAAGTATAATCCTGTAATAAATAAAAGGTAAGTAAATTTTAAATACATTTTCAGTAATTACTTAAAACAATATATATTTTTTAAATTTTATGTCATATTTTAAGTAACAAGTGGTACAAGTAGTACAAGTAGTACAAAAATTAAGGAAGCTAAAGTAGCCACAGATTATCTTGCGTTATTTCACAGGATGTGCATTGCCAAGCAATCTAGCGAAGAAATGAAAGAGTATTTCCGGTATGAGTTAGTGCCTTTCCCTTTATCACTTTTAGAGAGGAAGCTTTGCGCAAAGGCGCCAAGCCGATGTTTTACTCCGCTTTTACCCCTAACAAGTGACATTATATTCGGAACGAAAATAGTAGAGGTAGTTAATAGAGGATACCTTCTACACAAGGTGCGTTGGGATCGCAACGAATGTTTCGCTGCTATCTTCGCAAAATGTGTGAGATACGTACAGCATCATCACAATGGAAATGCAGTCGTTGTCTTTGATGGTTATTCTGAACATAATCAAAAAAGTATAAAAAGTTCAGAAAGAGTTCGTCGCTTGAAAACTCATACTTCTGCAGAGGTTCAGTTCAATGAGACCATGTTTCAACAAAGTCCACAAGAGAAATTGTTGAGGAATGAAAAAAAAACAAAGTACTTTTTATTTATATGCTTCGAAATGAATCTGAAAAAAGCACAAATATTCACTAAGCAGCCACTGAAGATGCAGATGTGCTAATAGTGAACACAGCTATACCTTTGACATCTGATTACGATGCTGTCATTGTCAATGATGAAGATATTAACGTTCTTGTGACTGTACGAGCTCTAGACAATGTCTATTTCCGAAAGGACGGGAGAGGCAAACTGCCTGATGCTCTCTATTCCAACAAGTGTTCCAAATTTAAGGAAGTTGCACAAAATTTTCTTTTTCTTCATGCTGAAAGTGGTTGCGACACTACTTCTGCGCTCTTCAGTCATGGGAAAAAGAAATATTGCAGAATTCTTCAGAACTCATCCCTGAAACAAAACGTTCAAATCTTTACAGGCCCAAATGTAGAGGCACAAACTTGTTGAAGCCACAGTAGCTGTAAATCTTGCCCTGTATGGAGGTGATTGCAGCCAAAACTTGAACGCATTGCGGTATGTCAGCTCCGCTAAAGCAGCTAACAATATTAAATTTATCGAGACTACTGCCCACTTGCGCATCTACTTAATATCATGCGTTCCGGATATACCTACAAGTTCAGGCATGACTGGGGCACGAAAAGAACCCTTTCGAATGGAGCTGGAAGTGAGATAGGCATGGGCTCATTCCAGTCACCTTGATGAATAAACCAGAACACCAAACCCTACTCAATTTCATATATTGCCAATAGAAAAAGATGTTGCATTTGTAGGAAGGATGGCTTAAAGTGCTCAGTTATCTATGCGAAGTACCGCAACCAACTATGTGGCAGCACTCCTGATATTATACTGAACCTTGAGGACATTGACGAGGTAACAACCAATAGAGTCAAGTACAGAGACGGGCGGTGAACAACCTGGGACGATGGTATTACTCCCAGGGCCATGCAGCAGAAAAAAGAAACATATATAAAGTGACTATACTTACTATATATTTGTTGATTAGTTTTTTTTTCATGGTATAATTAATTAAGTCGTGTTTTCAATATAAAAAATAACAGCTCGTTTTTTAAATTATTAACTTTCCAGGCAGTATTTTCCTGCTTTCACGCAAAATCTTGTTGCTGTGATTTTCAAAATCTATTACAGATAATTAATTATTTAATAAATAAAACAATGCCTATTTAATGCTCTAAAAAGTTGATTATGTCAATTGTGATTCTAAAATGCACTAAAATTGAATTATTAAGCAAAACCTAGCGTCATTTGTGGATTTTTGCAGTTTTTGCAAATTGTACCTTATTTTCCCGACTCCGCATCTCACCTCCTGTTTGGGCAATTTACAAACATGAATAATGCATGTTGTAGGGAATTTTATTCTCCACAAAAATGCATTTTTTTCTCTAAAATGCACTAGAACCAAGTTATTCAAGAAAATTAAAAAAAAAAAACAGCCAAACAATTTTATTTTATTTCGATATTATAGAAAATGCATAAGGCCTAGAACAGAGCTGTCTAACACGACGCCCGCGGGCGTCATAGCGCTATTTTAAGATTTTCCTGGCGCGCTTTTCAAGGTTTCTTGTTATTAGAGTTTTTAGAAGTAAATTACATTCTAAAGAATGTTTTCTTTAAAATCATTAATATTTTATCTGAAATTTAAAAAAATCTTTTTTTTCTGTTAGTAGATAAGTAGTATAGCTAATGACTAAACGAAGGATTTAAATAAAAATTTATAATTGAATTTTTGGCAGAGTCATGTGCAAAACAGCACAATTTTTGGTACAATTTACACTACGTGTAGCCTTATAAAATTAGTTGTAAATGAAAAACATCCCTGCGGCTCGGCCTATAGGTGGAAGAAGATTTCGAAGTTAAGTACTAATTTCACCAACAAAAACTAAATTAGGATAAGAGATAAACCCAGTTTCTTCACTAAGAATTAGCTCTAGGAACATAAACCTTTTGTGAAAATTCTAATATACACGCATACACACGTATAAATGAAATGGATTTTAAAATGGCGAAAACAAATGCAGAGAACTTCAAAATGTTAAAATATGCCAATATTTCCATTGTCGGGTTTTTATCATGTTTCAATTCGTTTTTTTCAAACTCACATAACATTACATATTCACCTGTTGACGTCCATTATATTTCCAATATTACGTAATGGGAACTTTTTTTAAAAAATTCGTCAAACTATTTATTTCATTTTTATTTTTTCACATGAAAATCTTGCTATAGAAAACTTATGACGTAATATTCAACTTTTTTTTAAATTCAACAAAATTTATTTCATTTTCATTTTTCACATGGAAATCTTGCAATAGAAAAGTAATTGTTGTGGTAAGAATTTTTTTCTATTTTTTTTATTATTGCCAACTGCTATAACGAAAAATGTTTATTTTTTCCTGCCATTTTTGTGTAAGAGAATTTTTATCAGAATCATATTAAGGCGATATTCAAAATTTAACCCTCCCCATTTCCATTGCCTTCGGCCGATTTTGCCCATTTGCAATCCCCGCCGAGATATTAGACATCTCAAAGATTTTGGCGAGTTTTAAGACGATCCGTGCATAATTGCGACTTTTATTGTGCTGACAAATTTTAGTACATATATACATATAAACTTTTAAGTGGGGGGGGGGGTTGTTTTGTGTTCCTGGGGCTATTTTTCCACTTATTGCAAATTGTACCCCATTTTACCGGCTCGCCTCTTATTTAAGCAATTTACAAACATGAATAGTGAATGTTGTAGAAAATTTTAACCCTTTATCTACTGCATTATGAATTACTATTTTTTTTTCATGTAATTTTTTTTTTCAGTTACTACAATGAAAATTCAAGGTTAAACATAAAAAAAAATACTCACCCGTGAGAAATTTAATTATTTAGAGGTAATTAATTAAAGTGGTACTTTAACCCTTAAATGCGCGATTTTTTATTTTTTTCGAAAAAATTATAAAGGTTTATTACACAAGAAAAATAATGAATAAAATCAGAAATACATTTTTCATATACAGTTGAATTTCCCTTTAACGAAGTCCCTATTAAACGAATTTTTCTACTTATCGAAATTTTCTGCTGAACCTTGACTTTGAACACCATTAACATGTAAATTAATCTCCATATTACGTGTGGCCAAGAGGCTATGCTCTCGATGCTGGTAGACGGGAGGTGCTGGTTTCGAACCCAATCGCGCCCGTCGGCCTAATCGTTCGGAGTTTTCGTGGTTTTCTTCGGACCGCGGATTTTCCATACGTAAATACTGATTAGGTTCCCTTAGAAAGACCCCCACGGAGGGCACTTCCCCCCCGGGTCTATATCCCTAGTGTAGATAATTGGCCGTCAAAAATCAACTGAGCCCATATTACGAAAAATATATTCTATATAACGAAGTTTATTCCACTTTTGTGTGTGTACAGCAATCAAACGGGAAGGTTGCTGTTGCGTAGTATGTATGCGAATTGTATGAAAATGAAATTATTTATTTAATCAATTCCATTCAAAAGAAGAAATTTAAAAAGCCTCCGATGCAAGAAGTAGGGGAATCCAGTTTCACGAAAATGTTACAGATGAATTGTTCGGTTACTTAAAAAAGCGGGAAAATTTTTATGAAAACTGTATTTTTTATAAGAAACCTGTAACAAAGAAATATTAAAGACATTTTAAAAAGTTAAGGATTTGAAATACTGAGAAAAGTGAAAAGTTACGCTACGCTTCAGTTTTTGTTTACCCCTCTTTATTATGTGATTTTTTAGACATTGTTCTAATAAAATTTTTCTCATGTGTCTACATTACATAAAGAAAAAAAAATTACTGCCCGAATTAAAATACATTTTCCCAAAATTTCCATTCTATGTGTATTTTTCATTTAATGCATATATATTTTATTCTACAAATTTCATGAATTTGAGTTGATTTCTATTTATCGAATTTTCTTCATAACGAAGTATTTAAGTGTAACGACGAGACTTCGTTAAATTTAAGTTTCACTGTAATATGTCAATCTTTTCTTCTGTTGCACTTCTGCAATACAATTAAAAACTACTGTCGTGAGGCTGTTTTACGCTAAAATAATGCAAATTAGTAAATATTTTAATAAGTATTTCTCCAAATATCTTGTTTTATATAATTATTTTATTTATTTTATAAAACTAAATCTTTAACACTTTAATTCCCATAATAGAATATGTTCTAGAAATTACGTAGTTCAGATAATCTGACTTCACACCAGAAGGTTTTAATGGTTAATTTCGATTTATTTAAATACGAAATGTCTGTTTTTTAATTAAAGAAGACATTGCTACTTTAATTTTCTGGTGTCAGTTAGGTATATGTGAATAAAAAAAAATAATAAATTGAAAACAGTATTGTTTATATATGCAAAGCTGCGCACTTAAGGGCTAAAGTATCGTCAGTACACTATGACTAAAATAGCGTGACAGAAAACCCACGAGTTATTTCAAATGGCACCAGAAAATATTTTCGATTTAATAAGTATGTGAAATATAGGCTTTTTCATAATCTATTACATATATATAATCCAAACGGAAATTTCGTTCCGAACGCCGAGATTTCGAGTTCTACCGCATGGATTTTTACGGAACTTATACCGTTAGATAGGTATCGTTCCAGGGAAGGTTTTAAGCTATAACACATCATTCTACCTAGATTAGTTATAGAAGTATGACGGAAAGGTCTGTTATTCTGGACTTTGTTACTTCATATTTTCTTAAATATCTGGGCTCCTATTGGTCGTAGAGCTTAGATCTCGCGCCAAAAGTAGCTCCGAAGCACCCAAGCAAACTTTTCCCCGCGATTATTTTGCCGTCTTCCGATTTCCTCTAACTCTATTAGGGGCCCGCGTAGGGCCCCTTTAAAATATTTTTCGTAGTAATTTCAGCAATTATCCTAAATTATTGGTTAAGACCGCCACCCTCCCGATTCATGTATCTACGGAAAGGTTGCATGAAGGAGTTTCGTTCAGATACGCTTTCGTTAAGAATAGAGTGCGCTCCCTGGTGGCGGAATGTGGAACTAACATAACGCGATATTGTTAAAATTAGGAAATCTAACAATGCGATCTGTTTTAAACTTTGAGATAGTTCATAACACATAATCTATTATCTATTCTATTATGTATATATAAAATCTATTATCTATTCTATTATCTATTATATATATAAAATCCAAACGGAAATTTCGTTCCGAACGTCTAGATTTCGAGTTCTACTGCATGGATTTTTACGGAACCTATACCATTAGATAGGTATTGTTTCAGGAAATGTTTTAAACTATAACACATTATTCTACCTATATTAGTTTTAGAATTATGACGGAAAATTCTGTTATTTTGGGCGATAAGGTTACCATTTTATTTCTTGGCGAAATTCATCGTTGATAAAAAAAATTGAAACGGCTATTAAACCTCGAAAAATAAAAGAAAAACTGTTACTAATTTTATTTAAATGAAAAAAAAAAAAAGAAAAAAAGAAGAAGAAAATCCGTTTTAATGAGTGATAATATTAAAAAACGGAAACATTTAATCAAAACCTGAAAGAAATATTTGTAATGCTTAAAAATTAATTTAATAAGAAATATTACACTTGATACGCAATATTTGGCTCTTTATCGCTTGCGTTAGATATGGAAACGAATCTGAAAATTTGATTAGATGAAATTTTAACGACATTTTCTTTCTGTTCTGTTCTTTTCTTTTTTTTTATATCCAATTGTCCCATCACGTGACTTATAGAAGAAACAAGCAGATGTAATTGTAAGTCACATGTGTAATTACTATTTGTTTCTTTACAATTTTTTATTTTTCTTTTGTCGCCAAACAATGTGATTTTAAGCCAAAAATGCATAAGCGTGACATTAGCTTGAGGATGTTCTCACAAATGGTGTTTTTTTTAGGTGAAAGAGATCATTTTTTGAGTACATTTTCATATTCAATTGTAACTTATATAGATATCAGTTAATATTTTAAAAATGGAATCGAATACATAAATTTCAGTGTGAATTTCTGCCACACATACATATTGTAAAATAATTTCATACTTTTTAAAATGTTTTTCGCCGTAATTCCGAAAGCATGTGATATTTATAAACTCGAACTCAGATCAACGAATATTACCCATTTTATTTAAGCAAATATTATCTATTTTCTCAAGTCATATCGCCAATTTCATTTATAGGAAAATTCACAGATTCGAAATCTAGGAAATAAAGATAATTTTTAAGGAAATTTATGTTTTAATACGTTATTACTATGGAAAAATTCAACATTTTGAAAAAAAAAATTACAAGTCTTTTGTAATTCGTCATTTCTTCGTACTTTCTCCTCTGTTATGTAATATTTCAAATGATATTGGACTAATTTTCGATCATCGATTCACCGCAAAATCTCATATCTAATATAGTATATAAAATAAAGTCTGGATTAGGGGACTAATTAACGCACAGCGCAAACTACTGAACCTAAAATCTTGAAAATCGTGGTAAAAATACTTCTTATGACATAAACTTCTGCTAAGAAAGGATTTTCTAAAGTGTCACCCCTAATGGTTTTTGCACGGGGAGGGGAAAAAAATCGAATATCAAAATTATGCCTCAAATGATAGCATATTTTAATGTAGTTTTGTATGCTGAATCGAATGCTACCAAATAAATTTTTATAAGTCCAACAGTTCATGACACATTTCATATTTTTCTAATTTGTCGGTGTCTTTGGCATCTAAACCTCAAAATATCTATCATTACATCCGTTACTCTAGCAACGGAAAAAATTCAAATCAACCCTTTTGGCTAAAAAATAAAAACGGCTCTATGAGTTTGAAATAAAAATGCAAGCATCTTAATTTAAAAAAAAAAATAGTGATTTTATGTAAAATAAAAAGGAAAAAATTACTGAGAATTTAGCGTTATAAAACAAAAATGGAAAAGGTACTACTTAGATATTCCGTCGACCAAAAATCTACCGTCAAACTATAAGATTAAATGCCAATAATGGTTGATCGTAAATATCAAATTCACTTGAATTTAAACAAACTACACGTGTTTACGTCATCAAGAGATTTTAATTTCGACGTTTTATTTGTATTTTTATTAATGTTATACTAATTTATTTGTTATTTCGTTATTTAAAATAAAGATTATGTCAATTTATATAATTTGGCGAATGGTTAGGCGATTTATATAATTTGGCGAAATTGGTCGACGGGATAACAAGTAGTACCAATGAAAATATTTAAGTATGAAAGCAATGTTTGTAACGACTTAAAAATTATTTTCATATATATAAACTCGGTTTATGGCGTCAGATGCAGTCATCCGAAGAATCTACAAGAGTCTTTTTCCATTTTTCCGGTCATAGGTTCCTCAATGAAAGAAATTGGAATAATATTGTGCGATTTATAAATTGCTCCTCGATAAGAAGAAAAAATGGGTACATTTATAACAACCGTGCGCACATCTCGCTGATAGTATTTTTTAAATTCCCAGTAGCAGTAGTTACATTTTGCGTATGTAAATTAAAAATATTTTTTTGCTTTTAATTATGGCATTATTTCCTGTTATTGTTTATCTTTTCAGTTTTTTTAAATGAAATTAGTATAAGGCATGCATTTTTAATTAAATGAGTGAAAGGTTTGTGTTTTAAATGAAAATAATAAAATAAGAATATGCTATGAAAACAATCTTTATTGATTTATTACCTGTGCCCGGCTGACATAAAAGTATAACAAAAGCCACATATTCACTTTTCTTTCAGTAGTTGCTCATGAGAATTCAAGTTAACCTTCCGTAATCGGACACTTCACATATTGGTGTATTAGCTTTAATGTTGAAAGCATCGTTTTTGTTTGAAGCGAAAACTTTACTGTGAATTCTATTACACAAAATCGCATCATCATCATCTACTATATATTTACAACGGAAATTTGTATTTCATTCCGATTGTTTATAATACTTTCGTAGGATATACCACAATTAGTTAGGTAATAATTTTGGAAAGGTTTTAGCGTATACATATTGTTCAAGGGTACTTAGTTATAGAGCAACAGTAAAAGTTCAAAAATTAAGTGAACCTGATTATGAAAGTTTAGCCTTTTTAAAAAAATCTACAGAACATATTTTGTTACAAGTGGCCCTGTTGCATGACTTTTAGGAATGGTGTTAGTATATACGATTTCATTATATGCTGATTAGTTACAGAGGTATTAATCCCTGTTGTCATAACGGTCTCATTACCCGACCATAAGTGCGCTATTTATAATCAACTAAAACAATTACTTCTTAATTGCTAAATTTTGTCCAACGCTTAAGATAACATTATATCGCAATGGCGTTCGCATCGTTTTCAGTAATGTGCAAGGTCAAGCTGAAGATCCATATTGTTTAAAATACAAGTTCAAATTCACCATTTAGTTTAATCCAAGGTTCATTTGGAAATATTGACCAGCGCAGCGGGCATAGCCTGCTAGTTATAAATAAATCTTTATGCAAATTCCGGCTGCAATCATTTATTTCAACACTTTAGAATTGAAAATGCTTTGCCCCTGAAAGGGTTAAAAAAAAACCCTATTTTTTTTTAGGTTTCGAACTTGTTAGCAGTCTTTTAGTTATGCGACGTGTATATTCCAGGGACAATATATTTTCTCGCGTCTCCACATATGCAATATATAACATAACAAAAATGAGCCGGTGCCACAACTTTTTTGATTTCCTATAAAAGATAACAATGAAAAATAAAAGAAATAGCTGGGAAATCATTACTGCACGATATTTTAGTAAGTACATTTTAAAGCAGATGAAAATGATGGATAACTACACAGACGAAAAGTAAACAAGAAGTTTTTCTCCAACATTCAGTGTACTGACGGTACTTATAAGTACCACTGAGTAATTCAACTGTAAAATCAAATACATACACCGCTCACCTAAAATAGCTATTCATATTGTATTCTAAGATCATAATGAACATATAAAAAAAATCCAACACTTATATTATAACATTTACTGTGTTTGCAGCAATAAAAAGACGAGCGTGAAAATCTGTACAAAATGTCGGCACAAAACCCAACGTCTGTGTCAAAGATAGCCTCCTTTTTCGCTAAAATAACAACCTAGAACTACTGCTGCCATGTATCCGGATAAAGTGGAGTTAAAAGAGTGTTTCTGCAAACTACCATTAGAATATTAGTCATATTCACTATGGGATAAAAGTTTAAAGTGAGTGATATTTATAAGTACCATCAGTAGATATAGGGTTAACCTCTACAAAATGGTGAAAATTCTCTTGGACCGAGTTACTCAAGAAAGATGGAAAAAAGTGCCGAAAAAGTCTGGTTTTTTTTCGATATAGTAAAAAACGCACAAGATTAGAAGGTCGAAAAATCGGCTTTTTCATTAGAGGGTCAACCTATACCCTATACTTGAAAATCAGAGTTACAAGAATTTTTTCAGGGCAAGACCATTTTTAGGTGCGTTCGTAATTACATAAATACGTAGCACCTGCAGTTGTAGTTCGGTACGTCTGTCTGTCCGTCTGTCCGCATATAACTACCTAACCGAATCGGCTGAAATTTTAAATATACAGTTGTTGAAAATTTTGTCAAGTCATTTCAAATTTTATGAAAATTGGATGTATAGTTTAATGACAGGGACAGTCAAAAGTTTTCTGTTACATTACGGCCAATGAGAAAAAATAATTTCAAATGCATTTTACTGACGTTATAGCCTTTCGAACAGAATGAAATTGATATGCACTTATGAAGTGCACTAAAATATGCATTCAGTACAATATGCGGTGCAAGAAATATTTATAAAACTAGTTGTAGTACGAACGCACCTCATTTGGGACGTTTGACGTGCAATTTCTAAGTTGTTTGTCTTATGTCTACTGTACTCGCGCAAGGTCTAGAAAGGTCAAAATATTGAATTTTTCATTAGATGGCGAATCTATATGCCATACTCGAAAATCAGAGTTACTCGAATTTTTGCACGGCGGGAGCGTTTCTTATTTTATGTCTCCTGTACAATTGCATTAGCTTTTGGTTTTAATTTCATAAACCATCCGAGGTAGACAGTTTATTGTCCTGATTTAATTGTGGCTTGCTTCCCACGCCGTGCTGTAATGAAATTTTATTTTATATTATTAACACTTGTCTTTAAGATTTTACTGGTGTAAGTAATTGAATATTTGAAACATTTATTGGGGTCGTTTTTGAACATGTTATGCGCCAAGTCAGTCACCGGTGACTGACACTGAATTTTCCTTTTAAAACGCGCCATTCACCGATGACTGACCTCTAAAATAGAACATAAAATTTAAAAAATATATATTGTTTTAAGTAATTACTGAAAGTGTATTTAAAATTTACTTACCTTTTATTTATTACAGGATTATACTTTCTTAAAAATTACTTAAAACATTGTAAATTTTTCAGCGCTTCAGTGTCAGTCACCGTGGCAATTAACGTGTTAAGTGTCTTTATTTCTGAATAGAAATACTTCCACTAGTTAATGCCATATATTCTGCTATGAAATAATTCGGAAATTACTATTCATACATATTATTGCAATAAAGAATCCGAAAAAGTTCGCAGCTATGAACAATGGAACAATGGAACAATGTGAGCAGCTGAATGGATAACCTAGTTGCGTTGCAACTTTACATCCAGTGGATAGGTGATTTGTTGCAAGGGCATTAGGGAGCCTTAAAAAAAATAATGTTTAGACGTGGCTGGTAGCCACAAAAGTTAAATTTACTTTTAAGGAAAAGAAAAGACTAACAAAAATTAACAAAGTACATAAGTACTAGTATAACATATGTGAAAAGAAAAAAAACAAAGAAAAGAAAAAAATAATTAAAAAAGAAAGAAAATTCCATTAGTTCCAAAAAAAGAAGGAAAAGACGAAAAAGCTACCGGGGAGTGCACCATAAAAAAAAGAGTTCCAAAAAAAGAAGGAAAAGACGAAAAAGCTACCGGGGAGTGCCCCATAAAAAAAAGACTCTTTTCACAGAGTCTTTTTTTTATGGGGCACTCCCCGGTAACTTTTTCGTCTTTTACTTCTTTTTTTGAAACTAATGGAATTTTCTTTCTTTTTTAATTATTTTTTTTTCTTTGTTTTTTTTCTTTTTCACATATGCTATACTAGTACTTATGTACTTTGTTATTTTTTGTTAGTCTTTTCTTTTCCTTAAAAGTAAATTTAACTTTTGTGGCTACCAGTCACGTCTAAATATTATTTTTTTAACGCTCCCTAATGCCCTTGCATCACAATCACCTATCCACTGGATGTAAAGTTGCAACGCAACTAGGTAATCCATTCAGCTGCTCACATTATTCCATTGTTCCATTGTTCATAGCTGCGAACTTTTCCGAATTCTTTATTGCAATAATATGTATGAATACTAATTTCCGAATTATTTCATAGCAGAATATATGGCATTAACTAGTGCAAGTATTTCTATTCGGAAATAAAGACACTTAACACGTTAATTGCCATGGTGACTGACACTGAAGCGCTGAAAAATTTACAATGTTTTAAGTAATTTTTAAGAAAGTATAATCCTGTAATAAATAAAAGGTAAGTAAATTTTAAATACATTTTCAGTAATTACTTAAAACAATATACAGGGTGTTCCGTTAAAGGGGTCCAATATTAATAGGGGTAATAGAGGAGATCACACGGAGCATAAATCAGTATATAATGCCTGGCCTGATCTCAATAATTTTCAAGTTACAGCAAATAGAATGAAAAATCGGAAATTTGTAAAAAAACCCTCATTGCTAAACTATCGATAATGCTACATAAAAACGAAACACATATTTAGAAAGAGCAGAAGAAATCCTACGAAATGACATAAGTTGTTTTAGAATATTGAGAATTAATGGTGAGTTACAAGCTCTGAAACAGTGAAAAAATACAAAATCAAATATTTAGCAAAATAGTTAATCGTTAATTCCAAAAATGCAACTCTACCTACATCAAGGAAAATGTTATAAAATTTGGTCCATTCCGAAAGCTTTTGAAGAAGCTGACAATAAACCATATCAGTTTAATTGTATGGGAGAAATCAAGCAGTTCCCTAGTTACAACTCTGTACTGTTGCACGCTCGGAAAGGGCGAAACTCCGCCCATGACGATTGTAAACACCCCGTTTTAATATCTTTCAATTATACATTTCTGATCAACCTCTATCAATACCCTTTCATTATTCAGTCTGGTCAAGTGAATGACATATTGTGCAGCTCTCGCCTTGTCTTAAAGCAAACTCCGTGACTGCTGCGTTTCCTCCATGAACTTTCAGGATGATGAAGAAGAAGTACTTTTTATGCAAATTTTCTATGTGTATAGGAAGAAAAGTGTAATAAAACAGCAGTCATCAGTGGGCGTTATGTTAAAGGGAGGCTGTTGTAAGTGGGATTGTAGTAAGTTGATGTATAATAATTATGCCGGAATACTCTAACGAAGAATATGCGGACATGCATCTGATGTACGGGCAAGCTCATGGAAATGCATGTCTAGCACAGCGCATGTACCGTGAGCAATTTCCAAGGAGACGTTGCCCCCCAGATAGCATTTTTAATTTGCAGAAACTTAGCAGCAGTCTTGCTTTGAAAACCTGCAAAGTTGCAGCAAGGTCAGCATGACAAGGCTGAAAGTTCATAACAAGACTGCAGCAAGATAATGCAAACGCCGAAGTCACCACACTTTGAACTTGCAGCTAACTTGTCGTGCAAGTTAAATTCACGCTATATCAAATTTATTGCAAATTAACGGCAAACAAGTAATCAAAAATACTGCAAAGTAGTAATCTTTCCACGCCCGTTATTTGCTTACAACTGTTAGAATATAAATTTGACCCCTTTGGAGGGGTGGATACACCATATCAGGTCTATTGATGCGAACACACCGCATGAAGGTGCACGCATCGTTTTCATCACCACAGACAAATTAAGGTAACATTTGTACTTTTTCAGTACGGACCTTTTTGTATTTGATAAGTATAGCGTTTAGAAAAACCGGTGCCAGCGGAATAAAATTTCTGCAATTTCTGCGTATGTGCTGATTGTTTATTCTCTCAACAGAGGGAGTTTTTGTTTTCGTCAGTTTAGTGAATTAATGACAGTCTTGCCATCGGTTACACAACAAACTACTCATGCAAGTAGGAGATGGTATACCTTGCAGGAAATTTGCTGCGAACTTCTCAATTCAAACTTGTCACGACAAGATAATGTTAGAAAAAATCAAACTTGCTGCTAATGTTCATGCTATCTGGGCCAAGTTCGAAACTCTTCATAAAAATCGATAGACGATTACGGGAGACTGGATCGTTTAATACAGCAAGCATTGATGCAGGGAAACCTCGACATGTACGAACACCTGCAATGGAAGAAGATGTACTGAATATTTTTAAAGATAACCCCTCCACGAGTACACGAGCTGCTGCGTCTGAAGTCGGTGTTTCTCACCAAAGTGTGTGGCGTGTTCTGCGTGCAGAAAACATGCACCCCTTTCATGTGCAGCGGGTACAACTGTTATCAGTAGCAGATTGTGCTCAGCGGACAGAATTCGTACGCTGGTTGCTTAATGTAACAGAAAATAATCCACAATTTCTGGAAAATATTTTATTTACTGATGAAGCAACATTTACGAGAGAGGGCGTGGTAAACACGCACAATATGCACACATGGTCATATACAAATCCGCACACTGTTTTCCCGTCGAACGCACAACAAAAGTTCAGTGTGAACATATGGGCAGGTGTCCTCGGCGATTATCTCATAGGACCATATTTACTCCCAGATGTACTCAATGGCAGTACGTACTTGGTTTTCCTACGGGATATCTTACCGCAGTTACTGCAAAATGTGCCAGCAACATTGCGCCACAATATGTGGTTTATGCACGATGGCGCACCGGCACATTTTTTCATAGGTGTTCGCAATCACCTCAATTCAACATATCCTGGGAAATGGATTGGACGCAGTGGACCTGTTGCTTGGCCTGCACGCTCTCCAGACCTCAATCCGTTAGACTTTTTTGTTTGGGGACACCTTAAATCGCTGGTGTATGAAACGCCTGTGGATACACCGGAGGATTTACTAGCGCGAATCGTTGTCGCTGCAGGAGACATTCCCAACTCCGTCGGAGTTTTTCGGCGTGTTCGCCAATCTTTACGACGTCGCTGTCGGCTGTGCGATTCTGTTAATGGGCGCAACCTCGAACACCTATTATAATAATGTCCGTTCGTCTGCCTTCCGACATTGAACTGTGCAGCGCAGGCCAGAAGACTATGCTTCACATATGTCATAAAGTACGTGGAATGTAATTCTTTATTTGTCATTTTTGTTTTATTTTCAACACTTTTTGGCACAGTATTTTGTAAGTCACAGACTGTGGTGTACTCAAATTGTAAATTACAAAGTTTGTATGAATTAATTTAAAATTTAGTGTCTTTTTTAAATTTATAATTAATAAAATTATTATGCTATTTGTTATTATTATTTCCTATCATAAATTATGATGCACATATACATACAATAATTGTCCATGTAAAACATGTACTGAAACTTCTTGCATAGTTACAAATCGCAATATTTTTAATTATTTCCGAATTTTCACCACCAGTTTAATTTTAAAGAATTTAACTTAAGCTTTATATCAATAAAAGACCACTTTAAAATGTAGACTATTATTGTAAAGTTATTTTGGTTCATTCAACTCTTGAATAATTAAAAATGTTGAATCTCAGAAGAAGCATGATCGAAAATGTATAGTTGAGAGTAATTAAAAAGGCGGTGTTTCCAATCGTGATGGGCGGAGTTTAACCTTTGCTAGTGTCAAAGAAAGCGGAGTTGTAACTAAGAAACTGATTAATTTCTCTCACACAATTAAACCGATATGGTTCATTGTAAGCTTTTTCGAAAGTTTTCGGAATGGACCAAATTTTACTACATTTTCCTTGTTGTAGCTAGAGTTGTCTTTTTGGAATTAACGATTAAGTATTTTGATGTATATTGGATTTCGTACTTTTTTCACTGTTTCAGGGCTTGTAACTCGTCAATAAATATTGCTATTTTAATACAATTGATGTCATTTTGTAGGTTTTTTTCTGCTCTTTCTAAACATGTGTAGCATTATCGATAGTTTAGCAATGAGGGTTCATTTACAATTTTCCGAATTTTCATTCTATTTGCTGTAACTTGAAAACTATTGAGATCCGACCAGGCTTTATATACTGATTTATGCTCCATGTGATCTCCTCTATTACCCCTATTAATATTGGACCCCTTTAACGGAACACCCTGTATATTTATTAAATTTTATGTCATATTTTAAGTAACAAGTAGAACAAGTAGTACAAAAATTAAGGAAGCTAAAGTAGCCACAGATTCTCTTGTGTTATTTCACAGGATGTGCATTGCCAAGCAATCTGGTGAAGAAATGAAAGAGTATTTCCGGTATGAGTTAGTGCCTTTCCCTTTATCACTTTATGAGAGGAAGCTTTGCGCAAAGGCGCCAAGCCGATGTTTTACTCCGCTTTTACCCCTAACAAGTGACATTATATTCGGAACGAAAATAGTAGAGGTAGTTAATAGAGGATACCTTCTACACAAGGTGCGTTGGGATCGCAACGAATGTTTCGCTGCTATCTTCGCAAAATGTGTGAGATACGTACAGCATCATCACAGTGAAAATGCAGTCGTTGTCTTTGATGGTTATTCTGAGCATAATCAAAAAAAGTATAAAAAGTTCAGAAAGAGTTCGTCGCTTGAAAACTCATACTTCTGCAGAGGTTCAGTTCAATGAGACCATGTTTCAACAAAGTCCACAAGAGAAATTGTTGAGGAATGAAAAAAAAAAAGTACTTTTTATTTATATGCTTCGAAATGAATCTGAAAAAAGCACAAATATTCACTAAGCAGCCACTGAAGATGCAGATGTGCTAATAGTGAACACAGCTATATCTTTGACATATGATTACGATGCTGTCATTGTCAATGATGAAGATATTAACGTTCTTGTGACTGTACGAGCTCTAGACAATGTCTATTTCCGAATGGACGGGAGAGGCAAACTGCCTGATGCTCTCTATTCCAACAAGTGTTCCAAATTTAAGGAAGTTGCACAAAATATTCTTTTTCTTCATGCTGAAAGTGGTTGCGACACTACTTCTGCGCTCTTCAGTCATGGGAAAAAGAAATATTGCAGAATTCTTCAGAACTCATCCCTGAAACAAAACGTTCAAATCTTTACAGGCCCAAATGTAGAGACACAAACTTGTTGAAGCCACAGTAGCTGTAAATCTTGCCCTGTATGGAGGTGATTGCAGCCAAAACTTGAACGCATTGCGGTATGTCAGCTTCGCTAAAGCAGCTAACAATATTAAATTTATCGAGACTACTGCCCACTTGCGCATCTATTTAATATCATGCGTTCCGGATATACCTACAAGTTCAGGCATGACTGGGGCACGAAAAGAACCCTTTCGAATGGAGCTGGAAGTGAGATAGGCATGGGCTCATTCCAGTCACCTTGATGAATGAACCAGAACACCAAACCCTACTCAATTTCATATATTGCCAATACAAAAAGATGTTGCATTTGTAGGAAGGATGGCTTAAAGTGCTCAGTTATCTATGTGAAGTACCGCAACCAACTATGTGGCAGCACTCCTGATATTATACTGAACCTTGAGGACATTGACGACGTAACAACCAATCGAGTCAAGTACAAGCTGCGCACTTAAGGGCTAAAGTATCGTCAGTACACTATGACTAAAATATCGTGACAGAAAATCCACGAGTTATTTCAAATGGCACCAGAAAATATTTTCGATTTAATAAGTATGTGAAATATAGGCTTTTTCATACTTATAAATAAATCTTTTTGCAAATTCCGGCTGCAATCATTTATTTCAACACTTTAGAATTGGAAATGCTTTGCCCCTGAAAGGGTTAAAAAAAACCCCTATTTTTTTAGGTTTCGATCTTGTTAGCAGTCGTTTAGTTATGCGACGTGTATTTTCCAGGAACAACATGTTTTCTCGCATCTCCACATATGCAATATATAACATAGCAAAAATGAGCCGGTGCCACAACTTTTTCGATTTCCTATGAAAGATAACAATGAAAAAGAAAAGAAATACTACCAGGGAAATCATTACTGCACCATATTTTAGTAAGTACATTTTAAAGCAGATGAAAATGATGGATAACTACACAGACGAAAAGTAAACAAGAAGTTTTTCTCCAACATTCAGTGTACTGACGGTACTTATAAGTACCACTGAGTAATTCAACTGTGAAATCAAATACATACACCGCTCACCTAAAATAGCTATTCATATTGTATTCTAAGATCATAATGAACCCATAAAAAAAATCCAACACTTATATTATAACATTTACTGTGTTTGCAGCAATAAAAAGACGAGCGTGAAAATCTGTACAAAATGTCGGCACAAAACCCAACGTCTGTGTCAAAGATAGCCTCCTTTTTCGCTAAAATAACAACCTAGAACTACTGCTGCCATGTATCCAGATAAAGTGGAGTTAAAAGAGTGTTTCTGCAAACTACCATTAGAATATTAGTAATATTCACTATGGGATAAAAGTTTAAAGTGAGTGGTATTTATAAGTACCATCAGTAGATAAAGGGTTAACCTCTACAAAATGGTGAAAATTCTCTTGGACCGAGTTACTCAAGAAAAATGGAAAAAAGGGCTGAAAAAGTCTGGTTTTTCTTTCGATATAGTAAAAAACGCACAAGATTAGAAGGTCGAAAAATCTGCTTTTTCATTAGAGGGTCAACCTATACCCTATACTTTAAAATCAGAGTTACCCGAATTTTTTCAGGGCAAGATCATTTTTAGGTGCGTTCGTAATTATATAAATACGTAGCACCTACAGTTGTAGATTGGTACGTCTGTCTGTCCGTCTGTCCGCATATAACTACCTAACCGAATCGGCTGAAATTTTAAATATACTGTTGTTGAAAATTTTGTCAAGTCATTTCAAATTTTATGAAAATTTGATGTATAGTTTAATGACAGGGACAGTCAAAAGTTTTCTGTTACATTACGGCCAATGAGAAAAAATAATTTCAAATGCATTTTAATGACGTTATAGCCTTTCGAACAGAATGAAATTGATATGCACTTGTGAAGTGCACTAAAATATGCATTCAGTACAATATGCGGTGCAAAAAATATTTATAAAACTAGTTGTAGTACGAACGCACCTCATTTGGACGTTTGACGTGCAATTTCTAAGTTGTTTGTCTTATGTCTACTGTACTCGCGCAAGGTCTAGAAAGGTCGAAAAATTGAATTTTTCATTAGATGGCGAATCTATATGCCATACTCGAAAATGAGAGTTACTCGAATTTTTGCACGGCGGGAGCGTTTCTTATTTTATGTCTGCTGTACAATTGCAATAGCTTTCGGTTTTAATTTCATAAACCATCCATGGTAGACAGTTTATTGTCCTGGTTTAATTGTGGCTTGCTTACCACGCCGCGCTATAATGAAATTTTATTTTATATTATTAACACTTGTCTTTAAGATTTTACTGGTGTAAGTAATTGAATATTTGAAACATTTATTGGGGTCGTTTTTGAACATGTTAAGCGCCACGTCAATCACCGGTGACTGACACTGAATTTTCCTTTTAAAACGCGCCATTCACCGATGACTGACGTCTAAAATATAACATAAAATTTAAAAAATATATATTGTTTTATATATAGCGTATAAAAATATATATAGCGTCTCATGTTACGCCCCTAGAATGTGTGCTCATGAAGACTTCTCTATCTTGTGCTGCAGTAGCAGCCTTACCGACTTATATAAGTGAGAAATGCCAAGCTGGACATCGTCCTTGTGGTTTAGTGGTAGAGCACTGGAGATTTATTCCAGGGACCCGGGTTCGATTCCCGGCTTGGACATTTTTCACTAAGTTGGTTTACGCTTTGTAGCAATGTGATAATTCACATCATTAATATTAAATATATATTGTTTTAAGTAATTACTGAAAGTGTATTTAAAATTTACTTACCTTTTATTTATTACAGGATTATACTTTCTTAAAAATTACTTAAAACATTGTAAATTTTTCAGCGCTTCAGTGTCAGTCACCGTGGCAATTAACGTGTTAAGTGTCTTTATTTCCGAATAGAAATACTTGCACTAGTTAATGCCATATATTCTGCTATGAAATAATTCGGAAATTACTATTCATACATATTATTGCAATAAAGAATCCGGAAAAGTTCGCAGCTATGAACAATGGAACAATGGAACAATGTGAGCAGCTGAATGGATAACCTAGTTGCGTTGCAACTTTACATCCAGTGGATAGGTGATTGTGTTGAAAGGGCATTGGGGAGCCTTAAAAAAATAATGTTTAGACGTGGCTGGTAGCCACAAAAGTTAAATTTACTTTTAAGGAAAAGAAAAGACTAACAAAAAATAACAAAGTACATAAGTACTAGTATAACATATGTGAAAAAGGAAAAAACAAAGAAAAGAAAAAAAATAATTAAAAAAGAAAGAAAATTCCATTAGTTCCAAAAAAAGAAGGAAAAGACGAAAAAGCTACCGGGGAGTGCCCCATAAAAAAAAGACTCTTTTCAGAGAGTCTTTTTTTTTATGGGGCACTCCCCGGTAACTTTTTTGTCTTTTCCTTCTTTTTTTGAAACTAATGGAATTTTCTTTCTTTTTTAATTTTCCATTTTTGTGTAAGAGAATTTTTATCAGAATCATATTAAGGCGATATTCAAAATTTAACCCTCCCCATTTCCATTGCCTTCGGCCGATTTTGCCCATTTGCAATCCCCGCCGAGATATTAGACATCTCAAAGATTTTGGCGAGTTTTAAGACGATTCGTGCATAATTGCGACTTTTGTTGTGCTGACAAATTTTAGTACATATATACATATAAACTTTTAAGTGGGGGTTGTTTTGTGTTCCTGGGGCTTTTTTTCCACTTATTGCAAATTGTACACTATTTTACCGGCTCGCCTCTTATTTAAGCAATTTACAAACATGAATAGTGAATGTTGTTGAAATTTTAACCCTTTATCTACTGCATTATGAATTCCTATTTTTTTTTTCATGTAATTTTTTTTTTCAGTTACTACAATGAAAATTAAAGGTTAAACATATAAAAAATACTCACCCGTGAGAAATTTAATTATTTAGAGGTAATTAATTAAAGTGGTACTTTAACCCTTAAATGCGCGATTTTTTATTTTGTCTCGAAAAAATTATAAAGGTTCATTACACAAGAAAAATAACGAATAAAATCAGAAATACATTTTTCATATACAGTCGAATTTCCCTTTAACGAAGTCCCTATTAAACGAATTTTTCTACTTAACGAAATTTTCTGCTGAAACTTGACTTTGAACACCATTAACATGTAAATTAATCTCCATATTACGTGTGGCCAAGAGGCTATGCTCTCGATGCTGGTAGATGGGAGGTGCTGGTTTCGAACCCAATTGCGCCCGTCGGCCTAATCGTTCGGAGTTTTCGTGGTTTTCTTCGGACCGCGGATTTTCCATACGTAAATACTGATTAGGTTCCCTTAGAAAGACCCCCACGGAGGGCACTTCCCCCCCGGGTCTATATCCCTAGTGTAGATAATTGGCCGTCAAAAATCAACTGAGCCCATATTACGAAAAATATATTCTATATAACGAAGTTTATTCCACTTTTGTGTGTGTACAGCAATCAAACGGGAAGGTTGCTGTTGCGTAGTATGTATGCGAATTGTATGAAAATGAAATTATTTATTTAATCAATTCCATTCAAAAGAAGAAATTTAAAAAGCCTCCGATGCAAGAAGTAGGGGAATCCAGTTTCACGAAAATGTTACAGATGAATTGTTCGGTTACTTAAAAAAGCGGGAAAATTTTTATGAAAAGTGTATTTTTTATAAGAAACCTGTAACAAAGAAATATTAAAGACATTTTAAAAAGTTAAGGATTTGAAATACTGAGAAAAAGAGAAAAGTTACGCTACGCTTCAGTTTTTGTTTACCCCTCTTTATTATGTGATTTTTTAGACATTATTCTAATAAAATTTTTCTCATGTGTCTACATTACATAGAGAAAAAAAAATTACTGCCCGAATTAAAATACATTTTCCCAAAATTTCCATTCTATGTGTATTTTTCATTTAATGCATATATATTTTATTCTACAAATTTCATGAATTTGAGTTGATTTCTATTTAACGAATTTTCTTCATAACGAAGTATTTAAGTGTAACGACGAGACTTCGTTAAATTTAAGTTTCACTGTAATACGTCAATCTTTTCTTCTGTTGCACTTCTGCAATACAATTAAAAACTACTGTCGTGAGGCTGTTTTACGCTAAAATAATGCAAATTAGTAAACATTTTAATAAGTATTTCTCCAAACACCTTATTTTATATAATTATTTATTTTATAAAACTAAATCTTTAACCCTTTAATTCCCATAATAGAATATGTTCTAGAAATTACGTAGTTCAGATAATCTGACTTTACACCAGAAGGTTAATTTCGATTTATTTAAATACGAAATGTCTGTTTTTTAATTAAAGAAAATATTGCTACTTTAATTTTCTGGTGTGAGTTAGGTATATGTGAATAAAAAAAAATCTAATAAATTGAAGACAGTATTGTTTGCATATATGCAAAGCTGCGCACTTAAGGGCTAAAGTATCGTCAGTACACTATGACTAAAATATCGTGACAGAAAACCCACGAGTTATTTCAAATGGCACCAGAAAATATTTTCGATTTAATAAGTATGTGAAATATAGGCTTTTTCATACTTATAAATAAATCTTTTTGCAAATTCCGGCTGCAATCATTTATTTCAACACTTTAGAATTGGAAATGCTTTGCCCCTGAAAGGGTTAAAAAAAAACCCTATTTTTTTAGGTTTCGAACTTGTTAGCAGTCGTTTAGTTATGCGACGTGTATTTTCCAGGAACAACATGTTTTCTCGCATCTCCACATATGCAATATATAACATAGCAAAAATGAGCCGGTGCCACAACTTTTTCGATTTCCTATGAAAGATAACAATGAAAAAGAAAAGAAATACTACCAGGGAAATCATTACTGCACCATATTTTAGTAAGTACATTTTAAAGCAGATGAAAATGATGGATAACTACACAGACGAAAAGTAAACAAGAAGTTTTTCTCCAACATTCAGTGTACTGACGGTACTTATAAGTACCACTGAGTAATTCAACTGTGAAATCAAATACATACACCGCTCACCTAAAATAGCTATTCATATTGTATTCTAAGATCATAATGAACCCATAAAAAAAATCCAACACTTATATTATAACATTTACTGTGTTTGCAGCAATAAAAAGACGAGCGTGAAAATCTGTACAAAATGTCGGCACAAAACCCAACGTCTGTGTCAAAGATAGCCTCCTTTTTCGCTAAAATAACAACCTAGAACTACTGCTGCCATGTATCCAGATAAAGTGGAGTTAAAAGAGTGTTTCTGCAAACTACCATTAGAATATTAGTAATATTCACTATGGGATAAAAGTTTAAAGTGAGTGGTATTTATAAGTACCATCAGTAGATAAAGGGTTAACCTCTACAAAATGGTGAAAATTCTCTTGGACCGAGTTACTCAAGAAAAATGGAAAAAAGTGCCGAAAAAGTCTGGTTTTTCTTTCGATATAGTAAAAAACGCACAAGATTAGAAGGTCGAAAAATCTGCTTTTTCATTAGAGGGTCAACCTATACCCTATACTTGAAAATCAGAGTTACCCGAATTTTTTCAGGGCAAGACCATTTTTAGGTGCGTTCGTAATTATATAAATACGTAGCACCTACAGTTGTAGATCGGTACGTCTGTCTGTCCGTCTGTCCGCATATAACTACCTAACCGAATCGGCTGAAATTTTAAATATACTGTTGTTGAAAATTTTGTCAAGTCATTTCAAATTTTATGAAAATTTGATGTATAGTTTAATGACAGGGACAGTCAAAAGTTTTCTGTTACATTACGGCCAATGAGAAAAAATAATTTCAAATGCATTTTAATGACGTTATAGCCTTTCGAACAGAATGAAATTGATATGCACTTGTGAAGTGCACTAAAATATGCATTCAGTACAATATGCGGTGCAAAAAATATTTATAAAACTAGTTGTAGTACGAACGCACCTCATTTGGACGTTTGACGTGCAATTTCTAAGTTGTTTGTCTTATGTCTACTGTACTCGCGCAAGGTCTAGAAAGGTCGAAAAATTGAATTTTTCATTAGATGGCGAATCTATATGCCATACTCGAAAATGAGAGTTACTCGAATTTTTGCACGGCGGGAGCGTTTCTTATTTTATGTCTGCTGTACAATTGCAATAGCTTTCGGTTTTAATTTCATAAACCATCCATGGTAGACAGTTTATTGTCCTGGTTTAATTGTGGCTTGCTTACCACGCCGCGCTATAATGAAATTTTATTTTATATTATTAACACTTGTCTTTAAGATTTTACTGGTGTAAGTAATTGAATATTTGAAACATTTATTGGGGTCGTTTTTGAACATGTTAAGCGCCACGTCAATCACCGGTGACTGACACTGAATTTTCCTTTTAAAACGCGCCATTCACCGATGACTGACGTCTAAAATATAACATAAAATTTAAAAAATATATATTGTTTTATATATAGCGTATAAAAATATATATAGCGTCTCATGTTACGCCCCTAGAATGTGTGCTCATGAAGACTTCTCTATCTTGTGCTGCAGTAGCAGCCTTACCGACTTATATAAGTGAGAAATGCCAAGCTGGACATCGTCCTTGTGGTTTAGTGGTAGAGCACTGGAGATTTATTCCAGGGACCCGGGTTCGATTCCCGGCTTGGACATTTTTCACTAAGTTGGTTTACGCTTTGTAGCAATGTGATAATTCACATCATTAATATTAAATATATATTGTTTTAAGTAATTACTGAAAGTGTATTTAAAATTTACTTACCTTTTATTTATTACAGGATTATACTTTCTTAAAAATTACTTAAAACATTGTAAATTTTTCAGCGCTTCAGTGTCAGTCACCGTGGCAATTAACGTGTTAAGTGTCTTTATTTCCGAATAGAAATACTTGCACTAGTTAATGCCATATATTCTGCTATGAAATAATTCGGAAATTACTATTCATACATATTATTGCAATAAAGAATCCGGAAAAGTTCGCAGCTATGAACAATGGAACAATGGAACAATGTGAGCAGCTGAATGGATAACCTAGTTGCATTGCAACTTTACATCCAGTGGATAGGTGATTGTGTTGAAAGGGCATTGGGGAGCCTTAAAAAAATAATGTTTAGACGTGGCTGGTAGCCACAAAAGTTAAATTTACTTTTAAGGAAAAGAAAAGACTAACAAAAAATAACAAAGTACATAAGTACTAGTATAACATATGTGAAAAAGGAAAAAAACAAAGAAAAGAAAAAAAATAATTAAAAAAGAAAGAAAATTCCATTAGTTCCAAAAAAAGAAGGAAAAGACGAAAAAGATACCGGGGAGTGCCCCATAAAAAAAAGACTCTTTTCAGAGAGTCTTTTTTTTTATGGGGCACTCCCCGGTAACTTTTTTGTCTTTTCCTTCTTTTTTTGAAACTAATGGAATTTTCTTTCTTTTTTAATTTTCCATTTTTGTGTAAGAGAATTTTTATCAGAATCATATTAAGGCGATATTCAAAATTTAACCCTCCCCATTTCCATTGCCTTCGGCCGATTTTGCCCATTTGCAATCCCCGCCGAGATATTAGACATCTCAAAGATTTTGGCGAGTTTTAAGACGATCCGTGCATAATTGCGACTTTTATTGTGCTGACAAATTTTAGTACATATATACATATAAACTTTTAAGTGGGGGGTTGTTTTGTGTTCCTGGGGCCATATAATGAAAAGTTATGAAGGAATTTTTCAAAAGTCGCACCATGGTAACGACTGCAATAGGTAGTATAAAATCTAACTAAAAAAAAAAAAAAAAAAAAAGACCATTGTTCAGTCCTTAGTCAATCCTTATATGAAGAAGTGTGCAAAATTTTAATACCATCGGTGCGATAGTTTTTGAGAAATCCTGTTCACTTACTTCAAAAATAGTGTTTTTAGAAGAGAGCGATTAAAATACAGGTTTCGTACTGATCCCTTTATTTTCCAGGTAAAATATCAGCGTTTTTTTTAATAAAAAAATAAATCTAGTTCAAACGCGCGAAATTCCGCCTTATTTAATCAGAGATTTTCTATAAGAAAATACTGATGCAGAAGAATTTCTTACTCTGAAAATTCCATTACGAACTCTGTCAGTAGGAATAAAACGAAGATATATATATATTTTTTAAAGCTTACATAGAATCTTCGATTCCAGCCATGGAGGAAAGAGATAGATGGAAATGCAATATGACTCAAAAACGGTTTGCAATATGATCTGCGTTATCGCTCAAATTTAAATGCATTCGATCCAAACAAAGCTAGCACGTGGAACAGGGACCGAATTCTTTCACTTCACCCGTGCATTTTTTCTCTAAATGAAAATGATCTGCTTATATTTAAGCATTCTAAAGTAGCATTTCATTGTATTAGGAATTAAAAACTGTACTACAAAAAGTTTTCTTCTTTTTTAGCAAAAGCACGTGATTGTGTTTGGGCCGAATGTAGCGGATTTTAGCGTTACATATTTGGCGTCACTCCCAGTTACCCCACTTCATCTCTATTCTTTCTCTTTACCTTATAATTCCAGCATCATAAAGCAAAGATCCAACTGCAGCTGCAATGCCCAGGGCATCCTTTTCTCCTGCCTGAGACGAATTCTTGCATCTCGAGTCCCAGTCTCAGCTTTTTTTCGCAGCTACCCAGTTAGCATGAACATTAGCGGCAAGTTTGATTTTTTCTGACATTATCTTGCCGTGACAGATTTGAATTGAGAAATTCGCAGCAAATTTCCCGCAAGGTTTACCATCCCCCACTTGCATGAGTAGTTTGTTGTGAAACTGGTGGCAAGACTGTCTTTAATTCACGAAATTGACGAAAGCAAAAAATCCCTCTGTTGAGAGAATAGACAATCAGCACATACGCGGATATTGCAAAAATTTTATTCGGTTGGCACCGCTTTTTCTAAACGCTATGCTTATCAAATACAAAAAAAGGCTCGTATTGTATAGTGCAAATATTACCTTAACTTGTTTCTGGTGGCGAAAACGATGCATGCAACATTCTAACGGTGTGTTCGCATCAATAGATCTGATCAGGTCTATGAACCCCTCCGTAGGGGTTTAACTTATTGTGTAACAGTTGTAAAACGGTAGTGGGTCCTGGAAAGATTACTACTTTGCAGTAGTTTTTATTACTTGTTTGCCGTTAATTTGCAATAAATTTGATACAGCATGAATTTAACGTGCACGACAAGTTAGCTGCAAGTTCAGTGTGTGGTGACTTCAGCGTTTGCGTTATCTTCCTGCAGTCTTGATATGAACTTTCAGTCTTCTCATGCTGAACTTGCTGCAACTTTGCAGGTTTTCAAAGCAAGACTGCCGCAAACTTTCTGCAAATTAAAAATGCTATCTGGGTATGAGTATGCGTTCATCCTCTTTTCGCGCGTACCCATGGCTATTTCGCCCAAGTTTTATATTCTTACCGAACTCCAATTCAGAAGCAAGTCCTGCTTTCAGACCTTACGTTGTATCCAAAGTTTATTTTGGGTTTTGCATCAACAAATTAAATCCGTTCCAAATGCAAGAATTTTTTCAAATAAAGGGGTTAAACTAAAATATTTAAATAAGTGATCCTTAGAAAGTGAGAGCAGCGAGCGAGAGAGACAAACAAAGAATGATTAAGCACTTGCCGCAATATACCTGAGTCGCTCCAGGCCAATCTAGCCTAATGAGGGGAATTTCCAAAAGATCTCTCTCCCAAACTTTTACTCCGTTTCACTTTAAACTTTAGTAAAATATTTTAGAGATATTGTACTATAAGATATAAAAATTTAAAAAATTGGATTTTTTGAAAATTTCAAACTCATGTAACCGTCGGTACCGAGTAAGCAAAATTCAACCACAAAATCGATTTTTACTTTTTTATATCATTAAACAGTTTAAACTTTTATCTTTTCAATGATGTATTACACATGTTTATATATATATATATATATATATAAGTGTCGGATTTTTTCATTCATTCTAAGAGCACTTCCATAGCAGTGGGCTACTTTTTAAAAATTCAGATTTCTTGATTTGCACCACTTTTCTGAAGTGGTAAAATTCATATTGTTTTCGCCATAATTAATAGGTTATTAAATAAGGCGATTTTTACTATTTCAAAAAATTGCTATCAATCAAAAAATCTGAATTATAAAAAAGTAGTCCACTGGCAACAATGCTTCACAGCTTTAATTGACTTTTTCTCAAAACTTCGATTTTTCAGGTTTGTATTCCTTTTTTTCTATATCTATTAAACTTAAGAACTCAGATTTTTCCAAATACTTATGTTATAGTGCATACTTTAAAACAGGGATTTAATGATTTGTTGAGAATTATTTATTTTAGACAGTGAAATCATACCAAAAATGCTAATTAAAAAATGTCTTTCAACAAATAATTAATAATTAATTTTCAGTTTCACTTAGAAAATGATCTGTTAAAATACGTAAAGCATGTTATTCAAACTACTCTATAAAATCTAGAGGTCTATCTTTCACCATTTCTGAGGAAAAGGTACATATAGTTGGTGTATTTTAACATGACCGAGATAGAGCTTACCCGGTCCCCTTAAAGTAGTCGGCTGCGGGTGGAACCTAATGATCTCGCAAAATGTTTTTATTATTATTATTATTATTATTATTATTATTATTATTATTATTATTATTATTATTATAGATACTTAATTAAATCCAAGAAAATAAATATCGGAAGTATCATTTAAAAATGTAAAAATACGAATAATCTTAGCTTCAAAATCTTATCAAAATTTCAAAATTAATTCCAGACTTCTGTGTTTCGACAAAGTAGAGATTATTATTCAGAACTAGTCGTACTATAAAATAACACCTTTAAAATGTATTTGAGTAAGTTATATTGAAATGAAATATCATCGAACAACATTTTTAGAATTGGATAATTTGAACTATATTTCTATGAGTAAATAGCTTTGGTATTATGGAATTATACTTATAGAAATTATGGTAATATTTTATTGCTACTAAAATGTAATAATGCCTCATTAACAGGACTTCCAAATATTTTTCACCATATCTGCTTCTTAAAATACTTAGCAACATATATCTGACTGTTTTTGTTTAAACTAATTTAGAATAAAACTGGAACATTTGTTTATTTATTTATTTATTTATTTATTTATTTTAGTAGGGAATGGTTGTAATCTAATTAAATTCTTAACGATTTCCAGTTTTTTGCAGCAGAAAGTTGCAAATGAATGTGTTTTTGGAAAGCACATTTAGTATTTTAAACAAAGTATTTTACATATATCTGGCGTACTTAAATAGTTAAAGACATGCGTATTATTTAATTTTACTCATTGCAGAAATTTTTCAGAGAAATTTTTAATATATATTTCTAACTGTTTTTATGATGTCCAAAAGGCAAATATATAGGAATGATTCAAGGAATACCACTAGAGTCTAATTGACATCTAGTGGTTCAAGTCTTCATGTATTCATGCGAGTTGCTTCATTTACCTGAAAAAGGCAACGAGTTAAAGACCGTAAAGCATGATGTTTGAAATTTCGACAGAACTTTGTTTAAACTATGGATGACGCGTTTTGAAGCTAGAGACTCCAACCGCGCCCCCTCATCTTCCCAAAACGTTGGATCTAATAGGACTATATGTTTGAAGCACGGATTAGTGGTTATACAGCAAATGTGACTGAAAGATCCTTATTGTGACATTATTTTCATCCATGTTGTTATCACGTCCTTTGAGGAAGATTATTTTATTACACTATGGAGTACATTAATGAAATTATGAATGAGTGGTTAATTCATAAATATTAGTAATTAGTGAAAATATGAGTAATCAGTGTTGAATTGAGACACTTTCTCCGGGAGGGATTTATGTGGCTCCGGGGGAACATTATATAATTCCGGAGGGGGGGGGGAGCACTTTTTGACCATTGAAAACACAAATTTTTAATATATATTTCTAACTGTTTTTATGAATACCACCAAACAATAAATATAAAAATGGTTCACGGAATACCACTAGTGTCTAATTGACAGCTAGTGGTTCAAATTTTCATGCATTCATGCGAATTGCTTCATTTACCTGAAAAAGGCAACGAGTTAAAAACCGTAGAGCATGATGTTTGAAGTTTCGACAGAACTTTGTTTAAACTATGGATGACGCGTTTTGAAGCTAGAGACTCCAACCACGCCCCCTCTTGTTCCCAAAATGTTGGATCTAATAGGACTATATGTTTGAAGCACGGATTAGTGGTTGGACAGCAAATGTGACTGAAAAATTTTTATTGTGATATTATTTTCATCCATGTTGTTATCACGTCCTTTGATGAAGATTATTTTATTACACTATGGAGTATATTAATGAAATTATGAATGAGTGCTTAATTCATAAATATTAGTAATTAGTGAAAATATGAGTAATTAGTGTTGAAATGAGACACTTTTATCCGGGAGGGATTTATGTGGCTCCGGCGGAACATTATATAATTCCGGAGTGGGGTGGGGGTCACTTTTTGACCATTGAAAACACAAAGTTTCACATCTCTCGGGGGAAAATTGCATTTTTTGACCATTGAAAATATTAAATCTCCCAGTGGGGATACTCATTGCTCTGGGGGGAAATGTCCCCCCCCCGGGCCACCACCTGAAGTCAACACTGTGATTAATTAGTAAAGTCTTAATTCATAAATTATGTTTTGATAAATTAACACTAGAACTACCGGAAATTTGAGTCTGTTTAAAAAAAAAGAAATTTACACCAGAATTTTGATTTAAAACAGTTTAACTTTATTATTTAGCGTTTTTCTTCTTTGTATCTTTTAAACTTATTTCATAATCAAATTTCTGGTTTGAACCTAAACATATTCATGTAGTAGCCTTCAAAATGACGCCTCACGGTAGTTCTAATGCTAACGTTAGAAAGACCGAGAATTTTACTCAAATTTTAGAAAAATATTTCACAAAAGAATTTTTATTTTAAATTATTAAGTTATCCATTTAACTAGTTTTTTCTTTGTATCTTTTAAACTAGTTTTATAAAAAAAATTCTGGTTCAAACCGAGATGGATTCATTTGGTAGCAGCCAAAATGACGGCTCACGATAGTACAAGCGTCTGGGGAGAGAACGACTTCTAATACAGTGTACTCTCGATTATCCGTGCGCGGATTATCCGTGCTCATTCAGGACTCACAATAAATACATAAATAAATAAATAATGCCAAACATTTCCACGCTTATTATGCTTGTAAAATCGATGTTGGTGTGAATTAGAATCTTTTCCGGTTTAGCTGATAGTATTCTGAAGTACGTAGAGGTAAAATCGAATGCTCTGGAACCTATTTCACGAGTAGGGTTAAAGGGGATGGGAGGGCATGTGAGCCTGGCTTCCAGTATTTGACAGATGAAGACATCGTTTCTAACTGTGTTGTTAAATTTAATAGTGATGATAGTACTGATGCAGAAGATGTGCTAAATGAGAGAAATACAATTTCTCATTATACTGCTCTACAATCTGTAGAAACTTTGTTAGACTATAAGGGAGAAAGAGAATTTGATTACGGTGACATTACTGCGGTTCGTATAGTATGTATTGATATAAGACAAGAGATGAACAAACAGCAGAAGCAAAGATGCATTACAGATTTCTTTTAAGCAGTAAATATTCAAAGGAAATTTTCTAGT
Organism: Maratus speciosus; assembly: GCA_963932465.1. NCBI lineage: Eukaryota > Metazoa > Arthropoda > Arachnida > Araneae > Salticidae > Maratus > Maratus speciosus. The sequence goes on from OZ010799.1 coordinate 91,548,716, forward strand.
TTGATGTTATACAACATGCAAATGTAAGTAATTTTTATATGTTTGTACTGCTGTTGATTTTTTCTTTATTAAAAAGGAGGTTTTGGATTATCCGTGCGACCTCTCCCGGTGATTAACCCGGATAATCGGGAGTGCACTGTAGTAGCACTTAGAAAAATTTCGGCTTCCGTTTCAACAGGGAAGAAAGGGAGAAAACAGTCTGTGTTCTTTCCTCAACCTTGTGTAACTTTCCCTTTTCGCTTGCATTTACTATCCGGTAATGGGAGCATAAAATTATAAACAAAAAATGTCGAATGTTGAATTTTATAATTTGATTCTCAGAAAAAAATTATTTTTTTCAAAAATAAATAACATAATTTTAAAAGGAAATAAATCAAAACGAAGAATGGCTGTTATTTATATAAAAATATTTTTTATATAAATCTGCAAAAATTATTTTTATAATTATAGCTTCATATTTTAATATTATAATGATGTATTATATATATATATATTAACATATTTAAAATAAAAAATAAGTAGATTTGTCAATTCTGCATTATATTTATATATAATATAGTTATTTGGGAATTAATATTATATATAACTACATTAAAAAATCTGTGTCCACGAAATACTGATTTTTTTCTTTTTCGTCTCAAAAAATTCATTTTTACAGTATTAATTTTTTATTAAGTTTTATATATTAATGATTTATCTTTCTGTGTATTTACCTATTCTTTTTTAAAATAAGACCAATTGTCTTAAATGTTTAATATTTTGTTAAGATTAACACCAACCTCATCGTATCCTACTTTTTTTTTTTTTTTTTTTTTTTTTTTTTTGCACGCTTCTGTCAAGATTTACTGTCTGGGGAATTCGATTTGAATATTTTGCAATTTTTTTTTTTTATTTATTATTAAATGATTTTCTGAAGGAGATATGAGATATATATTTTTTAACGATTGCGTTTAGTAGATTAAGTAGGAAGGAGGAGGAGGGGGGGGGGGGTTGGTTTAGATTTTTTACTTACATAAAGGACGAAAATATCGATTAAAATGCTAAAACTTCGACATGTTTTTCAATTAACTCGATTTTTAAATGGACAATCCTCATGGTTCATAAAATTAAGGACAGGATCTTCCTTAATATAAATTGACTGTTGATATTTGCTTAGTATTTTTTTTTATTAAAATATTAAGCAAATAGTAATTTTGTACATTATTTTTACAACATGTCATGACATTTCATTTATTTTTTTAATCCTTTATGTCCCAAATTATGAATTCATGAAAATTTCATCTTCTAAAACATTTTTCGCGAATTTTTGAAACTACATTAGAAGATTTACACACACATTTAATAAATTTTAGAAGGATTTTGCCATCTAAAGTCAATTAATTAAATTTGTATTTATAGGAATTTTGTGCAATATACTTATAACTTTATTCAAATCTTTTAATTTTTTTTTTTTTTTTTTTTTTTTTTTTTTTGTTAGTATTTTATGAAATTAGGAAATGTACAAATATAATGCTCTTACAATAGAAATATAGGAATAATTCCGAACTGAAACTTTTCACCCTCAAACTTTCAGCGTCAAAAAAGCTGAAGATAGGAAAATGAAAAAAAAAAAAAAATCACACTTTTAAAAACAGTTTTGTTTTGTTAAACCAATAATGCTTTTGGAATGAGATAACGTAAAATACCTATAACTCATTCTAAAATTTACTACTACTCGATGTATCGACTATATCAAGTTATTTTAATGGTAAGTTAAAGTAGCGTTGGGTCATAAAGGCTTAAACGGTTAAATAATTAATTATTCGGAAATCTGCTCCTTACAGTTATAGAACACACATAGAATTAAAAATATGAAACAGAATGTTATAAGAAATTAAAACGAAGTGTGCTTTTAAAATCTTCTTAATAATTTTTAAATTAACTTTTCAAATCTTATTACAATAATTAAATTTTTACTTTATTAAGTCATTTTCCTTCATAAGACCATTTAATAATATATCAGTAGGATATTATAAAAAATATATTTTTTCAAAGTACAAAAGTTTTAGAAATCCTTTAACTGTAAAATTTTACGTAAGCTTACCCCGCCCCCCCCCCCCCCCACACACACACACACAAAAGAAAAAAAAGTAGGATATGATGAGTATTTTCGAATAAATATACTATCTATAAAGATACTGCAGAATTGGCAAAACTACTTATTTTTTAGGTCTGTTGCAAAAATATATTAAAATATAATAATAATAAAATACGAAGCTATAAAAAGATTTTTTTCAGATTTATCTAACAAAAGATTTTAAGATAAATAACAACCATTACTATAATTCTATTTTTTTAAAAGTTATTTCCTTTAGAAAACATTTCATTTTTTTGCAAATTCGATGTTTTATTTTTTTTATTGTAACTCAGATTATAAGATTCGGCATTCTTCGTTGTTTATAATTTTAACAATTTCCATAATCGAATAACAAATGCAAGCGAAAAGGGAAAGCTACACAAGGCTGAGGAAAGAACGCAGTTAGTTTTTCCCTTTTCTCCACAGCTGAAAGGAAAGAAGAATTTTTTCTAAGTTCTACTGTTAGCAGTCGTTCTCTCCCCAGACGCTCGTCACGATAGTTCTAGAGTTAAAAATGAAGTGACAGCGAAAAATACTAAAATGACATAATCAACTACAAACTTTATATATTTATATATATATAACATATTTTATTTTTATTACATTATTTTTACTTTATTATTTATTTATTTAGAAAGGCAATCATAATATTTATTAAAATTCTTCAAACTGTAACATAAATTGCCTCAGATGTTATCATCATTTCCAAAATAATTGACCAGTATTTTGCATATTCTTATAAATGTGTACTTCATCGTTCTTTGTATTATCCCTCTCGTTCATGATATTAATTTTCACAAATCGGTCTTTGAATTAGCAGTATCAAAATGTTATTAGATATTGCGATAAAAAAAATTGATTTATGCCATAAATAAGGCCTGAAGGTTTAAAACATAACTCAAAATAAAATTCAGTCGAAAGCTTTTTCAAAAACATTGCGTTTTATCGCGAAACAGCACCGAAAACTGGCGATATGAAGCAAGTAAAATAATAAAACTTTGTAAAAAATCACCATAAAATTAAAACAAAACACAGGACGCGTTTCGAGCTAAAAACATAACAGCTCGTCATCAGCTAAGCATACACGTGTCCGAAAACGAACAAGTTCAAAAATGAACTGAAGAAAAAGAATGTTGCGAAGAATGCGACAGATGGCGCTACCTGATAGAGGAATATGCAAAAGGGAAATGTGTTGAAAAAAGATAGAAGAGAAAATGAAATGGAAAAAATGGAAATAAAAGAAAAAATAAAAATAAAAGAAGTAAATTAAAAATATAAATAAAAATAATAAATAAATAACTATAAAAGAACAAGAAAAAAATCCAAATTATTATTATTATTATTTTTTTTTTTTTTTTTTTTTTTTTTTTTTTTTTTTTTTTACAAAATAAAAAGAAAAGAAACAAGAGAAAAGGGAAAAGAATTACAAAATTAATTTCCACGCTGGAGATAGGAAAGGAGATGATGGGAGATCATTGACAAGATTAGCAGAATTTTTAGAAATAAAATATGCTTCATGAAAATCCAAGTGAGAGGGAGAGGCAGGGGAAGAAATAATTTTGGCCATGGAGAAATTGAAACAATGACTGGAAGATCAACAGTGAGAAGCAATCGAAGATTTAGAGATTTCTTGATTTGCAATATATCTCTGATGCTCGCCTAATCTGAATTTTAAAGCTCTCTTTGTTTGACCAATATAACCTAAATTGCAAGAGCAAGGAATAATCATAACACTAAACGTTTGGTCACCCCTACTATCGCTAATTGTGCTCGTTTCTATGCTCTTCCTAAGGTCCATAAACCTACTCTTTCCTTTCGCCCTATCGTTTCCAATATTGGTACTGCTTCTTATAAACTTGCCAAGTTCCTTTCTAAGTTACTCGCTCCTTTATCTTCCACTAACTTTCATACCGTGAAAAACTCTTTTGACTTTGTTGATAAAATTAAACGCCTTTCTCCTTGCAATTATATAATGGTTTCCTTAGATGTTAAATCCCTTTTCACTAACGTGCCTGTTCAAGGGGCAATTGATTGTTTGGAAAGAAGGTTGCGCGAATTTCATTACTCTTCCATTGAGATTGATGAAATCCTGCATTTAGTTAGTATTTGTGTCAGGCAAACTGCTTTTCAGTTTAACAATTCTTTCTATTCTCAAACTGAGGGTCTGGCCATGGGTAATCCATTGTCTCCTCTTTTATGTGATATTTATATGCATTTTGTTGAAGAAAAACTCTTCAGTTTATATAAATTTCCTTTCTGGTTTAGGTATGTTGATGACACTTTCATTTTAATTCCATCTGACCTTGATCTTTCTAATCTCCTTTCTCTTGTTAATTCTGTTGATCCTTGTATTCAATTTACTCTCGAAGTCGAAGAGAACAATTCTCTTCCTTTCCTTGACGTCTTGGTTTCAAAACTCCCAGATCGGTTCTCTACCTCCGTTTATAGAAAACCTTTCGCTGTCTCCCTTCCCCCTCATGCCCTTTCAAATCATCCTCCTCAACAAAAAGTGGCGTCCTTTTTTACTTTTGTTTTTAGGGCGTTACGCATTTGTTCTGACTCTTCTGCTCTGAATAATGAAATTAATTATCTGAAATCTCTTGCCCTTGCTCGTGGTTATAATCCCTCTTTAATTGATAAAGCTTTGTATAAATTTAATAAGCCTAAACGTCCTTTTTCTGATTCAAATAATCCTCCTAATTTTAATTCTATAATAGTTCTGCCCTTTTATTCTCTTCTGTGTTTCAAAATTGCTAAAATACTTTCTCGTTTTAACTTTAAAGTTATCTTCAAACCTATGAATAAAATTAAATTCTCTTCTCTAAAAGATCCTGTTCCTACTGAGAACCGGTGGGGTGTTTATTTCATTCCTTGCTCTTGCAATTTAGGTTATATTGGTCAAACAAAGAGAGCTTTAAAATTCAGATTAGGCGAGCATCAGAGATATATTGCAAATCAAGAAATCTCTAAATCTTCGATTGCTTCTCACTGTTGTTCTTCCAGTCATTGTTTCAATTTCTCCATGGCCAAAATTATTTCTTCCCCTGCCTCTCCCTCTCACTTGGATTTTCATGAAGCATATTTTATTTCTAAAAAATTCTGCTAATCTTGTCAGTGATCTCCCATCATCTCCTTTCCTATCTCCAGCGTGGAAATTAATTTTGTAATTCTTTTCCCTTTTCTCTTGTTTCTTTTCTTTTTATTTTGTAAAAAAAAAAAAAAAAAAAAAAAAAAATAATAATAATAATAATAATAATAATAATTTGGATTTTTTTCTTGTTCTTTTTTAGTTATTTATTTATTATTTTTATTTATATTTTTAATTTACTTCTTTTATTTTTATTTTTTCTTTTATTTCCATTTTTTCCATTTCATTTTCTCTTCTATCTTTTTTCAACACATTTCCCTTTTGCATATCCCTCTATCAGGTAGCGCCATCTGTCGCATTCTTCGCAACATTCTTTTTCTTCAGTTCATTTTTGAACTTGTTCGTTTTCGGACACGTGTATGCTTAGCTGATGACGAGCTGTTATGTTTTTAGCTCGAAACGCGTCCTGTGTTTTGTTTTAATTTTATGGTGATTTTTTACAAAGTTTTATTATTTTAATTGCGTTTTATCATTTAACATAGGCTCACATGAGTCTCAGAGGAGCGAAGGGGTTAAAACACTTTCTCCAACAGTATTTTTCGTAAGATAATTGAATTTCCCATGTAACTGTGAAAAGTTATTAAATTCTAGGAAAACTAAATAATTTTTTTTAATATAAGAATGTCGATTTCTTTTTTCAGCAGTGGGGATCTGCTTCCTTGAACTCCCCATTTAAGACAATATTAAAACACAAAAACTTAAAATTGTCTTCTATATTGTCCTGTCTGTGAATATTACGGTTACATATATCTTTATTATTTTAAAAACAAATTATTTTCCTATATGTCAAAGAAAACAGATTTTGTTTCAGTCACCGTAATTTCCCGCGTATGCGCCGAAGTTCAGATAACTAGATTTCCTACTACAGTATAACTTCAAATATCCGGCATTTTCGGGACCCAGACTATGCCGGATTTTTGAAGAAATATCAAAAGTAGTAATTATGAATGTCAAAGTAGCACTATATTCTTAATGGTGTTTTAGCCATAATTTAATTCATTATTAAGCGATAATTATGTAAGAAAAAGAGAAAATTAAATATTAAAAAAAATTACTTTATATGATATTTTGTATGTTACAGAAAAAAATCTAATGAAGAGTGAAATTATTTATTCTCTTGTAATTTTGGAAACATTAATATCAACTTTGTTTGCATCAATTTTTTTGGCCGTTCTTTAACAAGTTTTTGTATTTTATACAAATGAAAAATGTCTATTTCGGAAATACAGTCTAGTTTCTCTAAAGCATATATTAATACTCCAGTCAAATTTATGATTTTTCTAGTGATATCTTTTCTTCTGCCGGTTGTTCATCCTCGTTTTCTGAGATGCTACAAGCATTATCGACGGTTCTATTTAGCACAGCATCAGCGATCTCACTGTCCGTTAAATTGTTTGTTGCGGTGCATTTTCGTCAATGCTTAGCCAATCTTCTGTATCCCTTTTTTCGACATTTAATGCATTTTCAGATGTTGCATGTTCAATCAGCTCATAAATTGCATCATTTTCATGGAAAATTTGAAAGCCTAAAAGTTTTCCTCATTGATGTTGCCGTTGACGAAAATTCGTTCCAGCTATATATTGTGTCATGCATTCGCCAAAGTTATTCCCATTGCTAAGTAACACTGCAGCTCCCTAAAAATTTGTTCAGAAAATAATCGCCTCTGACAAATGTAAAAAAAAAAAAGTCAAGTATTCTTTTTTTGCATTTTTAATTTCGATCTTGAAGCTTTTGATTCATAAAGAATTGCTATTTTTGTTCTCTCGTAACTTGAAAGTGCAAAAAAAAAAAAAAAAAAAAAAAAAAAAAAAGAAGGGAAAGATGGTTTTGATACCGGATTTTTGAAGTCACACTGTATAATTTGTTTTAAATAAAATGTGACTTACTTTTGCTTAGCATTTATTTTACTTCATTTTTTAAATAAAATTCCCGGTATGTGAAAGACTTAACTAAGCCGCGGCGCATACGCGCAAAATTACGGTACTAAGAGAAAGCAATGTAACAGAATAATCAGGGCTGCCACATGTGGCTATTTTTACATTCTATTCGCACCACTATTTTACGAAAACAAATTTTGTAGTATATTTGTCTTGCAGATATTGTTTAAGTGCATGTGAAAAAATTTTGTTTAAAAAAAATGGTATGAGATAGAATTAAAAAATACTCACCCGTAGCAGCCCTGGTGGATGTTACGTGGGCTGGAAGGGCAAATTATTGGGTGAGCTGCGTATATACAGGGTGATTTTAAATTCATGGTACAAACTTTAAGGGTTGGTACAGGACACTGTAACAACCATTTATTGTATAGGAATGTATGGACGACCAGGGGCCACTTTGGTTCTTTTTTTTTTTTTTCAAAATGTCTCATTCGCACCAGAAAATTCCTATACTATTCTTTTTTTTATTTAAAACAGACATTTCATGATAACATAAATAAAAAATTCTTTTTTGAAAATTTTCGAAATTTCAAAAATCGATTCTTTAATTTTTGCATCGTTAGAAAGGTTATTGTATTCTGAATAAGTTGATACCAATCTTTTAACTGTGTGATTATTATTTACTGAGATATTGGGGGAAATGTAGACATCACCCCTTCATTTCCGAATTAACAACCCTGCGACAACTGTCATGGCGGCTTGTTTACATTTAGTTTTTGCGCTTTCACATTATCGTCAGTGGCGTAACCAGGGCGGGTGTCCAAATGCTCTAGATACCAGTAATTTTGCAAAGTTATCTTCACCTTTTCTAATTGGAAATTTTCTGGTATTAATCAAGGAGAATTAAGCTTTAGAATATTAGTGGTATGCAGAGCATTTGGACGTCCTGCCTGGCTACGCTACTGATTATCGTAACTTGGAAATATGCTAAAATGCGGCAATTGTTATTGGTTAAATACCTTAAACAATAATAAGAAAGCTATAAAATATTAACTTCAACTTCCACTTTCGCCAAATTAATGGAAAATTGATTACTTTCATGGTTTTTCGCTGTTTTATTTGCTATTAAGTGCTCAAATTTGAAACAAAACAGTTTTTTTTCCCCTAGAGCAATACTTTCCTGATTTTGTAATAGTATTCTACTTCTTAGTATTTATTAGCTTTTTAATAAAAAAATATGCAAAATGTGCTTCAGAACAGCATCGAAGGAAGTGTCAGTTTAATTGTAATCACTATACAAAATACGGTGATAGAAATTTGGGGATGATCTCTTTGGGAATGATTTGCACATAGTTTTAAATGTGGAAATGGGTATTTTTTCCATGTTTCCAAAATGGTTGCTTTCTGTTCAGCAATTGAACCAAACTGCTTTCTGATAGCATAAATTTGACTAACCAAAATTCTCCGCAAGTTTTCTATGAAATTTATGTCAGGAATTTTAGCTGAAATGTCCAAAGTTTTAATGTTGTTTGCTGATAACCAAACTAAAGTTTATACAGACTTACGAATGGAAGCTTTATCTTGAAGCAATTCCAAATTCTGGTCCATAAGTTCATGTTTAAGGGGAGCAAAATTGTTACCAAGAATATGTTGGTAGTCAAAGAAGTCCATCTTTGTCGTGATGAAAACCAAACTTGTTTTTCCTTTTGCATTAAAGCCTGTCCAAATATGAAATTTATATCAGGACATTTAGCTGAAATGTCCAAAGGTTTGATGTTGTTTGCAGATAACCAAACTAAAGTTTATACAGACTTACGAATAGAAGCGTTATCTTGAAGCAATGCCAAATTCTGATTCATAAGTTCATGTTTAAGAGGAACAGAATTGTTACCAAAAATATGTTGATAGTTAAAGAAGTTCATCTTTGTCGTGATGAAAATCAAACTTGTTTTTCCTTTTGCATTAAAGCCTGTCCAAATCAATACTGAGCCATCGGCTTGTACAATCGTGGGGGAAAAAAGTAAACACCCCTCACTAACTCTGCAAAAAATTATCGCAGAAGAAAGTTACTGGTACCACACGATTGGTAATAAAGTCTAATTTTAAATTATGTATATAAAATTTGGTTAGGAGGGCCATATACATATTAAAACGAACCATAACTTTTTTTTTCAATGGCAGTACACAATTCTAACAGCATAAATGAACCCTTCAATTAGCCTAAAAACAAATATTTATACAATTCGTAGGATAAGTTTCAGAGAAAATAATTATTTTAAAAAGAGCTTATTTTACAGGCTGTATCCAAATTGAAGTTTGGTACTCGATTGTTGACCGAAAGAGTCCCCTTCTTGATCAAGAAATCTTAAGCGCAACTCAAGCAGTCATTGGGGGCTGCTAGATTACAAGATAGCATACGAAATTTCAAAATATCTAGTCACTTCAGCGGCGGCCGGTCCATTGGGGCCACTGGGGCACGGCCCCACCAGTATTTTCTCTTCATAAAAAAAATATATATATTCATATTTTTAATTTAAATATTAAAAAAAGAACTGTTTATTGAAAATATATTGCAAACAAACTGCTTCTTACATCGCTCCCACTCATCCGTTATCGACTCTCAGCATCTATGCTTTTCTCAGAGGCAATAAATCACTTTACTGACCACTACTTCCTCCCGACACCAAGGTTACTTTATCTGGGCACGAGACATTTGTGCCCATATGGCGCGTTAATTCCAGTATTTCCCTCCCTCACGTATCATTCAATTTTGGCGATGTATTGCTCTTTTAGAGCTAAATCTTCCGTATTTTTTTGCAATTTGGGGCACTCGGCGCGTTTGCCCTTGATGCAAAGTAAGGAAAGGTGAACGAGTTTCTGTTAGAATACGGGGATTCTCAAAAATATTTGGCGACATTTGTATTACTATTGCTGGTTATTCGTCAAATTACTCGATCTTTGAGTACTCCCTTTAAACGGAGACGCATGTTATTGTTAAGTTCTTGAAAGAAAAAAAAGAAATGAATTCTGTAGACGATTTATTACGAAAGCCCTTTTCAACAATGAATTTGGAAGAAAAGCTTGAAATTAAACGCCTGGGACCTTATCAACCGAAGAATTTTGAAATGCAACAAAAAGACGGGAAAAAACTGCGCTATTTCTCTACACAGTGGTTTGACAAATTTCCGTGGATTTCAGCGAGTGAAGAAAAAAAAGCATTGTTCTGTTTTTATTGTTTATTGTTTGGAGGGGAAAAATTATGGAGTATGGCTGGCTGTACCGATTTGAAGCATCTTTCTGAAAGAGTAAAAAAACATGAAATGAGTACTACTCATTTAAATAATGCTATCAACTATAAAACCTTCGGAACTGTCAATATTGTAGCACAGTTGGATGAAGGTTACAGGATTTCATTACAAAAACATAATGAAATGGTTGAGAAGAACAGGTATGTGCTAAATCGTGTGATCAATTGTTTGAAATTCTGTGGATTTCATGAAATAGCTTTAAGGGGTCATGATGAACGTAAAGATTCTTTAAACCGAGGTATATTTTTAGATTTGGTCACATACACCTCAAAACTGGACACTATATTGGAAGACCATTTAAACAATGCTACAGTATCTAAAAATACTTCAAAAACTATACAGAATGAGCTGTTGGATTGTATATATGAAACGTATATGCATGAAGTTAAAAATGAGATTTCTGCTTCTAATTTTGTAGCATTACAAGCTGACGAAACTACTGATGTAAGCTGCACTTCGCAATTTGTTATCATTTTACGATATATAAAAAACAACAAACCCGTGGAAAGGTTTGTTCAATTCATTGATGTCCATGACAGAACAGCAGAGGGACTTACTAAAATCTTAACTGAAAATTTAGAACAATTTAATTTAAAAGATAAGCTCGTTGCGCAAGCATATGACGGTGCACCTGTTATGAGCGGGTGCCATACTGGGGTTCAAGAGCGAATGAGAGACAATTTTCCTCATGCAAAGTACATCCATTGCTATGCCCACCAAATGAATTTAGTGCTGAAGAAAGCTTGCACTAATATTAAATCTATCAGATTATTTTTTGCAAATGTAAATTCATTTTCTACCTTTTTTTCGGCATCACCTAAGCGTAGTGATTTATTTCGTGAAATATGTGCTAAAAGAATTCCCGTACCGTCAGAAACCAGGTGGAACTTTCATTCACGTATCATCAGTTTCATAGAAGAAAATAAGTCCGAACTATCAGAGTGTTTTGATAGAATTCAGAACGAAGTGCAGTGGGATGACAGAACAATCAGTGAATCGCATGGTTTACACAGAATTTTAGAAGATGATGATTTTCTCTTTCTCCTTTCTTTTTTCAATTCGATTTTTCAACATGTAAATATTTTATATAATGTTGTTCAGATGACAAATACCACTTCATTAAATGCATTGCAAGCTTTAAACAGTTTTACAGATGCCGTTAATGAAATCAGAGGGAAAATCGATGTTCATCAAACTGCTGAAAATTATGAAAATACTTGCAAAAGGAAACGCATAAAATTCAGTGAATATAACACAATAAAAAAAATCCCTGCCGGCTCGGGCCTACAGGCGGAGGTAGATTTCGAAGTTAAGTACTAAATTCACCAACAAAACTTAAATCAAGATTAAAGATAAACCCAGTTCCTTCGCTAAGAATGAGCTCTAGGGAGCTAAACATTTTGTGAAAATTCTAATATACACACACCACACGCATGTATATGGAATAGGTTTAAAAATGGCTAAATCAAATTCAGAGAACCTCAAAGTGTTAAAATATGTTAATATTTCAATACTCGGGTTCTTATCATGTTTTAATATGTTTCTTCAAACTCAATGACGTTACATATTCACTTGCTGAGGTCCATTATATTTTCAATATGACGCAATATTTTGTTGTTTTTTTTAATTCGTCAAACTATTTATTTCATTTTGAATTTTCATGCAGAAATCTTGCTCTAGAAAACTTATGACGTAATATTCAATTTGTTTTCAATTCGTCAAACTATTTATTTCATTTTGAATTTTCATGCAGAAATCTTGCTCTAGAAAACTTATGACGTAATATTCAATTTGTTTTCAATTCGTCAAACTGTTTATCTAATTTAATTTTTCACGTGAAAACACTGCATTAGAAAAGCAATTCTTGTGGTGAGAATTTTATTGCTTTTTTTTTAATTGTTGGCAACAGCTATAACGAAAAATATTTATTTTTTCCTGCCATTGTTGTGTAAAAGCTGGTTTTATCAGAATCATGTTAAGACGGTATTCAAAATTTTAAACCTTCCCCATTCCCATTCCCTTGGACCGATTTTGCTCATTTTCAATCCCCGCCGAGAAATTAGCTATCTTAAAGTTGTTGGCGAGTTTGAAGACGTTCCGTGCATAATTGCGACTTTTATCGTGCGGACAAAATTTAGTACATACATACATACATATATATATATATATATATAAACTTTTTAGGTGGTGGTGGTTTTGGGTTCCTGGGGTCATGTAATGAAAAGTTATGAAGGAATTTTTCAAAAGTCGCACCATGGTAACGACTGCAATAGGTAGTATTTCTTACGAAATCTACCTAATAAATGCCAAAGAAGCGTGCGACATTATAATATACGAAATGAAAAACAGGTTTGAAGAGCAGGAGACTCTTAATGCGTTTGCAGTACTGGATCCAAAAAAATTCAGTTTATTTAAGGATAATTTCCCTGAAAAAAACATTTCTATTATCGCAGAAAACTACAATATGATTGATAAAGGAAAATTAATAAATGAACTTCGTGTAATATACCATAATTCCACTTTTGAAAACATTCAAACAGTTTCGAGCCTGTTAACATTTATGAAAATCAATAATCTTTCCGAAGAATTTTCTGAGCTTTCAAAGGCACTTGAAATTGTCCTGGTGACACCAGTATCGACAGCAGAAGCAGAAAGGTGCTTCAGCACACTTAAAAGAATTAAAACATTTTTGAGAAACTCCATGGGACAGGAACGATTAAATGCCCTTGCTGTTCTTTCAGTCCACAAAGATTTTATTAGTACAATATCAGAATTTAATGTAAAAGTAATAGAAAGATTTGCTCGTCGAAAAAATCGACGTGCAGAATTTCTATTTAAATGATGCATTAAATTTTAATTTGTGAATGGATTAAATCTCTGCAAGAAAAGTATGTTTTTTTTTCTATTAAATTATGAGATAATTATTTTTTCTTTGATTTGTGAATTTGTTTTTTAATTTAATAATGTTTGATGTAAATAATGGTAATTAAATTTAATGTAAGTGAAAGATTTGCGCAGCTAAAAACATACCGAATTTTTATTTAAATAATGTACTAAATTTTAATTTCTGAATAGTTTCAATGTCTCTGTCTGCAAGTAAAAAGTTTATATTTTTTTCGGTAACGTTGTGAGATTATTATTATTATTATTATTATTATTATTATGCATGATTTGTATATTTGTTTTTCAATTAAATAACGATTGATTAGAGTATGTTCAATGCTAATAACGGCAATTAATAGTATGTTAAAAATTATAATTAATTTGATAAATTTGAAATTAACGTTGATTACTTGAAAAAATAATTAATTTTTTATCGCCAGAAGTAAGATTATTTTTTCATTTTATTCTTAAATAATTTGTTTTCATGTTTAAACAAGAAACATTAATACATAAAAATTTACAATATGTTATGAGGACCGGGCCCCACCATTGAAGATTGGCACGAGCCGCCACTGAGTCACTTCTAACATAGACAACATCTAAAACAATCTTTTTGCCGTTTTTTAAGCAGAATTTGAAAACTACTTGGAAGAAAAATGTGAAATTTTGGATTTCCATAAAGCATCACTTAATAATCTAAATCCATCAAAAAATTGTAGGTTGCAATTCATAATTTTTTCGAATATTAATTTCATAATTCATATCATAAAATTATAAAAATTGCAAATTCAACGTATTTATGTTTGGGTATTTTAGTATTATTACTACACAAAAAATTAGCACATTCGGAGTATAATTCCGGGAGATATTAATAAAAATATGAAAATGTAACTTAACAATAGAAGCACTAAATTTTGAATGTTTATAATTTAAAAACTTATCATTCAAATGACTTGAAATTTGGTGTTTATGCATAGTTTGAACCAAAGAGTTGAAATATCTTGTTAAAATTGGGTATTGTCTTTGAAAAAAATGAAGTTTGAGTTCGTTTTAATTATGTAGATGGCCCCTAAGCAAATTTTATCTACATCATTTAAAAGTAGACTTTATTTCCAATCGTTCGGTACCAGTAACTTTCTTCTACGATAATTTGTTGAGAAGTTAGTAAGGGTGTTTACTTTTTTTTCCACGACTGTACACGTTTTGAAAGCAGATATGGTTCAATTGCTAATGCTCGTATTCACCATCTACCTCGACCTAGAAAACCGCAGTCGAACGCTCAAATAAAATTCACGATAACATTTGATTGGACATTATCAAGGAGACGCCCAATCACGATTAAATGTACATACTGTTTGAGCGTTCGACCGAGGTTTATCGGTACAACTCGGGGTCGATTTAGTTGGTGAATACGAGCGTAAATCATTCCAGTAATATCTTAAACCATCAGTTCCATCAAGAGGGAATATTATTTCATAAGTAAAAGCCAATTCGTGCTACAGATTGAATTTTAAAACATTTGAAGATGCGGATTTCAGTCTTGGATGAAGGTGATGCTTTTGTAGTTTTGGCTTGGCTTTGAGTATAGCATAACTCAAGCATTTGACAAGCATTTAACACTTTTAAACAGCTATGAACGTTACTGAGAGTTCTAGAGCAGATTTTATATTTGAAGAATAAGCTTAATCTTAAACCGTCAGTCTAATAACGTGTCGTTTACACTGGGTTGAGAGTTTTGATAGCCGCCCACTTCTTTTATTTCTAGTTCATTGTATCATAAAAAAATGTGTACAACAGCTTTTAATTTACTTATTTTTAGAGCAATTTGCTTCTCTATCAGCCCGCAATCCGAAAAAAGCCCCTTATTTTACCCTTTTCTTCCTAGCCCCAACAGTGGCCGAGAGGTTCTGCTCTCGGATTGGTAGACGAGAGGTACTCGGTTCGAACCCAATTGCGTCCGTCGGCCTAACCGTGCGGAGTTTTCCGTGGTGTTCTTCGAACCTTGGATTTCCATGCGTAAATACGGGCTAGGTTCCCTTAGAAAGACCCCCATAGAGGGCACTCTCCCTCGGGCCTATATCCCTCGTGCAGATAATCGGCCGTCATAAATAACACCAACACCACCACCCTTTTCTTCTTCGTGAGTCAATGATTTCTCGCGATTCACGCTCAAAGCAGCAGTTGCATATCTCAAAATTTGAAATCTAGCGACTACTAACGTATAAACATCATCATAGATGAGTCCCGCATAAAATTATACTGTCATGACGTCATCTCATTAAGCTAGATTTAAAAGAAGCTAATGGTCCTAAACATTTTCCATTTGTTAATGTCACAAGATTTTAACTTTTGTAGATAAAAATACATTTAAATTTTACAATTGAATTACATTCACATATTATAGCAGATATGTGTCTAAATTCAAGATATATAACTCGTTTCGTAATTTTACTCTAAAAAACAAAATTAGCATGTGATCTTAAACTTTTTTCCAGCACTGTACTAAGAGGCACTCCAATTGCGATAGAGAACAAGAGAACATGTCGTCGTAGCTATATCAGTAATATATATGAACTAGAAAGATATTTCCGCCAAAAATGACGGAAAATGAGATACAACAACACATGGAAAGATATATACAACACATGTGCAAGAATATGAGTAGTTTTTCTCGCTTGTTCCGCAGTGATATATGAAAATAACAAAATTTAAAACGTGGAAATATGTTGCCAAAATTTCTTCTTCGTCAAGGCAGTTTTCTCTATTTCATCAAGTCCCTTATACTGGAAAAATACCGAGAATTTAATTTCTGTATCCCGCTATGCAAGGCACACTAAAATTGGGCTGTTAGAAGCTCAGATAGCACAGGTTGTCCAGAGATGGTTATTTTATTGGTAACATCGGAATGAAGATGTAAAGATGTACATTTACGTATATTACACTTTAAATTTTGACCCATAGATTTTGAAAAAAAACTTTCAATGCGCGGAGTTTAAATTAAATAGCGGTGAGCTCGATTATGAAAGATTAATGGGTTTTCAATGGGAATTTCACCAAATTAGACAGCTATCGCCCAGTTGGCTTCATATATGGCAACATTTTTGTCGCCAAATTTGGCAGTATTTTGCCAAGTTGGTCAAAATTTGGCGCTACTGTGGCAACCCTGCAATTAGTACTTTTCAACAATTACTCATTGTTAAAGCTGGTACTTACCGATTTCTCCATAGGAAGCCTAACCCTGACACGGACGCTATCAATGAGGCGGTCCAACCGGAATTGTGAGGGACACACAGAGACTTGGATTTTATATAAATAGATTTCGTGATGTTAGAAGTTGTATAACATCATTAATTTACTATACTTCAAACAATTTTTTGTCATGGACCATTATGTATCCGAATTATTTTGGGTGTCTATGTAACACACTCCATTGACAACATGAACATACTATAGAAAGCGTCAATAATATATACCACTTGTGTCACAATCAACCTATATTTACTAAAGTTAAAGTGGTGACAGGTAGATGAACCGAAATTATACACTCCAAAAAATAAATGTCTAAATTAGTTACTTTTACTCGTTTTAATTAGCTACTTTTCATGTGTATGTGTTTAAATTTATAAAATCACATGTTTGTCGTAAAAAATTGTCTTGTAAATAAATAAAATCATCAGACGAAACGCAATTTTTCACCTTGATTCAAAATAAAATATGCAATGTGAACTTTTAAAAGTCCACAGTTTTACTTAAAAATCGACTAAAGTAATAAAAAAGGTGTTACAAGTTTAAAATATACTCCCTCTGTCCCAAATTAGTTGCTACATTTGATTACTTTTGTACTGATTATTGATACTGATAATTTTCTGATTTTGTTTGAACATTTTTCAGAGATTTCAGGGTGCTATGCTATTAATAAACAACATTTACTTAACAAGCATTCCCTCCGTTTCTCCTTAAATAAGTGCCAAAATTAGTTTAAAAAATCCAGGGTTCGCGCGCTCTTAAGCCACGCCCCATTTTGTAAGGATTCTTCCACCCATAATCGAATAAAACTACCTTCTAGCTAATGAATCATTAATTCTCTAGGAAGAAAATTATCTTTATGGCACACTTGTGATAGAGTTCTTACAAAATGGTGTCGATCTAGTAAACTGCATCGGAAGTTATTTATGAATCCACCCGCTTGAAATGTAGCAACTAATTTGGGACAAAATTTTTGACCTAAATGTCGCAACTAATTTGGGACGGAGGGAATACATTTTAGTCCAAGAGCTGTTAAACATTTTAGGGAAGGTATTTGAGGCACCCTGAAAATTTGTGCAACACTTCTTTTGTAATGGCTGAATACAAAATCGAATGTCTGGCTGAAGGATCGTGGCCCAAACACTGTGCCAGACACGTGTCAAGTGCCATTTTTTTTTTTTTTTTTTTTTTTTTTTGACTACCCAAAAAAGGTATTTGAGGCACGCTGAGATTGAGACAGAATAATATTTATGCTTAGAAAAAAATATTTTGAAAATGACAGACACTTTAGTCGGCACAAAAACTGTGCCAGACACGTGTCAAGTGCCATTTTTTGTCTGGCACAGTTTTTGGGCCACGATCCTTCAGCCAGACATTCGATTTTGTATTCAGGCATTACAAAAGAAGTGTTGCACAAATTTTCAGGGTGCCTCAAATACCTACTCAAAAATGTTCAACAGCTCTCCTACTATTTTATTTAAAACTTCTTAGTACTTTCAAGCTTTCCAAGTTCATCGTCAGAGAATATTTAGTTATTAAACAATTAGTTATTAAAATATTCTCTAATGATGAGCTTGGGAAGCTTGAAAGCACTAAGAAGTTTTAAATAAAATGTATATTTTAAACTTCTAGCATGTTTTTCATTACTTCAGTCGTCTTTTAAGTAAAACTGTGGACTTTTTAAAGTTCACATTATATATTTCAAAATTGTACTGCATTTATGTGTGTTTAGCTTATGAATGTGTGTAATTGGATATATCTTCTAATTACTCAAATCAGTGTGTAAATGTGTAAATTTACCCAAAATCGCTTGTTACTGTAATTTACACATGACTTTGTGTTCATAAATAACTGATAAAAAGTTAAAAATTGGGCTTAAAGTACACATGTTAAAATCCAGAAAAAAAAAATATTCCTCTTAATACATCTTTTATGTATGTCTATATTGCAAAGGACAAACGTGTCTGCGTAACGCTGACGTCATTTTGAGGAAAAGCAACATTTGACAGTGAAATTTTGGTTTTGCAATTTTTTGCTACTGCACTTTTTTAAATTTCTAAACATCGCACATTTTAAATTTTTACACCGTCATATAGGTAAAAACCGAGAATGTCAAAAGAGGTCTTAGAATTTAAAATTTTTTAGCCCCCGGCCAATCTTCAAAGAGATTACCATGGCAACAGCTGTACCTTTTTAGCCCCCCCTCCCTCTACGAAATGCTATTTCTTTCTCCCAGCTTATTTTGTGTCGTCTTCAAAAAATAACGTTACCTTACAGAAGCCAGCCGTAAAACAAATCAGTACAATTAAATACTCTATAGCAATTTTTTAAACTTCTAAGCATCGCACAATTTCAATTTTTATACCGTCGTATTGAAAAAAAGTACTTTTAAATGCAATTTGTTGGAAAACTGCATCTCCATTTATTTTTGAAATATTAATTTTTTTGTAGTTTTTGGAACCATTTGCTTAATATTGGCAACGGAAGTACTCCATTTCTGTAGAAAGTAAAGGAAAAATAGTTGTAAAATATTAATTATAGGTTTTTGTTGCCATTTTTTCATAACAACCGAAAGAAAATGTAATTAAAATATGTGCTATTTTGAAAAAATATAAACGAATGATTTCTGTTAAAGCAGGGAGCTATTATAAACTATATTTAATTTTAATTATCTATATTAATGTTACAAACAAATGAAGGCCTGTGAATCATTAGAAAGCCTTTTTTTTTGGTCGAGTTTCCTTAATGACGGCATCTTTTTGCTGCATTTGTGTATTATTTCGCGATAGTGACGTCCTATGTCTACGTTACTGTAGATGTTTAAGAGTGGATCGTAAATGTGGAATTCTTAAGCGGATGCGAATGACGTCATTTTACATAAAATAAAAGCACGTGCTGTAAGTCTTAAAATTGAAATATGTTTTGTACTATTTATATATACATATTTATTTTTTTCATAGGCGGCGACACTAAATTCTGAAAAATCAGAATTCCTGTTTTCTAGTTTTGTAATTTGTAATGACATTTCTGTAATGATGGCAGCTAAATTGCTTCATTTTTGTGGATGAAAGGAAAAATGATAGGGATTATTAGATTTGTCTGTTTGACATTATTTTCAAATTGAACTTCATTTATTTGAATAGATGGCGAAAATAACATATAAACGTGAAAATAAAAATCACAAGTTTACTAAACGGTATATAAAATGTTGTAAAGTCTAAAAACTACACAAACATTAAAATAAAGTTAAGATATTCAACGTTTCGATCATCATCTGTGACCTTCATCAGGAAAAATATTGTCGTAATGCTTCTAAAAAACAGAGCATAAACGTCTTGAATTAAAAAGGTTTCTTATATTTCCAGTCAATTATCGCTTTAACCAATCACAAACAAGAAAACATGCAGTGGCACCATCTATCAGACAAAAAATATAATAAAATTTCAAATGATTTAAGGAAGGATAATTCTATTGCAGCGGCTACATCTATTATAAAGTGATGCAAATAAATGCAGAACTGAAAATAAAAGAGACAAACTTTGCTAAAACCAAAAATAGCAGTGCATACCCTACGTTGAAAAATAAAAGATGAATCAAAATAGTTGCAAAAGATTATTTTAACATGTGCATTCAAAGTTTAGGGATATTAACCCTCTGTCTACCAGAAGGGTCCAATGGACCCGACATGTATATTCAAAATATCTATTCAAACCAGAAAATTTCTTCAAAACAAACTAAATGTATAAATCAGACAATAATAAGTTAAATAAACAAATTAAATAGTTTTAAGTAAAAATTCTGGTGTAGAATGTTTTTATAAAACTTGAGTAAAATTTCCGGTAGTTCTAGGGTTAAATGAGATATTATCGTTACAAACTTCCTTTCTTCTAACCATAATTTCAATTGATTCTTTCTGTAGGCCATCAATAGCAGTATTACACGGAATTATTTTATGTTTTCTTTTCTTCTTCTTCTTCTTCTTATTTATTTATTTATTTATTTATTTATTTATTTATTTTTTGTATATGCTTAAAATTGTGTATTCTAACATCCATTAAAACATTTTTCAAATCGAAATTATTGGGTCACAAAAGGTTAATGGAAATCCTTTTCCATTACCTTGGCATTACTAAAGTTAGGAGCATTGTTTTTTAGAAGCATTACGACAACGTTTTCCTGATGAAGGTTACAGGTGATGATCGAAACGTTGAATATCATAATTTAACTATCTTTATTTTTATGTTTGTGTAGTTTTTATACTTTACAACATTTTATACACCGTTTAGTAAACTTGTGATTTTTATTTTCACGTTTATATGCAAATTTTCATGGTGTAAATGTCCAGCTATTTTATTATAGTGAAAATAATATTGTGATTGAATTGTATTCTTGTATTGTATTGTAATTGTATTGTATGTTTACCGAAGATACTTTTCTAATGTTTTGACACCTTGCCTGTGCTTCATAAAAAAAAAAAAAAGAAAAAATCTAAATGATATAACGATACTGGAAAAGTCGGCTTCTGTAATCGTAGCTGAAAGGTCAATGGGGTACTCTGGCAAGACAAAGCTCCCTAATTCGTTTCCCGTTTGGGTTAAGTACTGCTTGTTATTAAATTGAGAATTTTTTTACCTGATATAAATGTGCCTTTGAAAAGGGATGATTAAATTCAAAGGGGGAAAAATTCCATCGAATACAGAAATAGTACTAGCCTCGCGATTTCCATTACTATTTTCATATTTTAACCCTTTGTATCGCAGCGTTACATACTTGCAACATACCCCAAAATCAATGCTGCTTGTACAGTGTACTTTAAAAGATGATTTTAATTAAATTTCAAATCGAAATTGTTGAGTCACGAAAGGTTAATGGAAATCATTTTCCATTATTTTTTTCCTTATACGAGGTCTGTCTGATAACTATCCGACCTTGATTTCCCCGCGCGCTGTAGTGATTCTAAGGCGGTGCTACTGTGCACATTGGAAGGAGACAGCTTAATGCGTATGTTTAAATTTTTTACCCACTTTCCAGTGAGCCAGTCGTTGCCTGCTGGCCGCCGAGTTAGGTGCTGTCATAAGTGTTTGTTGGATTTTCATTTCTCCCAAGATGACTGAACTTGTTGAATAAAGGTACTGCATCAAATTTTATCAAACCTTGATGATTCTCAAAGCAAAAAAATTCGTAAGATTCATCAGGTATCATAAGATCCATCAATACTCCAGCTCATTCATCGCACCTGATTCAGACTTTCTTGGCGAGACATGGAATTCCAGTCATTCGCCAACTTCCCTACTCTCGAGACATGGCTCCTTGCGACTTCTGGTTGTTTCCGAAATTGAAGGCGCACGGTGGTTTCAGAGCACGATGGATGATTTGCCAATTCTAGCTGGCCAAAATTATTTTTGGCGTCAATATAACCGCATCGCCGTGAAACTGAAAAATGTTATTAACATTCACTATTGAATGTTAGGTATTGTAAAATGTAGCGTGTAGCAGTCATAATATCGTTACAGAGACATTCAAAAGTATTTCATTTCATTATAACCTATGGGAAAAAATCGTTTGCGGTAGTTTTTAATGATGTTTCATAATTTCAAACATTTTGAAATTTTTATACATATCTATGAAGTGCACTACAAGATGATTGCTATAGAATCTGGTATGAATAGCATTTATCGATCATTTACAGGGACACTAAAAAGAATTATGTTACATTACGGTCTATGGAGAAAAATTGCTTGTGGTGTATTTTGTTCCTGTTATACTATTTCAAAAGTATTTAAATTTATATTCCAAGTACTTTATAAGATGTTTACGATTGAATATGATGTGCCATTCATCTTTTATATACAGGGGCACATAAAATAAATGAGTTATATTTTTCTCTGTATGAAGAATAATTGATGGGTGTGCGTTTTCAGTTGTGGAACGCTTTTTTAAATTATGAAAATTAGTGTGTATAACATTCTATTTAGTGTGTATAAATTCTATAAATCATATACAGGGCAGCACAAAACATCTGAGATACATTATTGACGGAAATTGCTAACGAGGAATTTTAAACTGTGCTATGCGTTCAGTAACTGTTCTAAATTTTAGCATATTGTGAATTCTATGCTAAATCTATAGTTTATATACAGGGATGTGCAAAATTTTCAGTTATTTTTTTGGCTTCGGTTGAAATTGTGTTTTCAAACATGTTATATGTTTTACAAATTATTACTTAGACATCGTTTTTCACGTTATTAAGCTATAAAGCGTTATTATCGTAGTCCGAATGCGTTGAGAAATGTTTCAAAATTTGATTGCGCACGATTTTACGTTCTTGTTAATAATTTTAATGATACTTTCTTAACGGTCTGGAGGCTAAAGTGATAAAACTATTTTTGTATTATTATAACAAATCCTAATTTTTTTTTTCTAAAATTTAAGATACGGGGCAAACATTCGACAGCTTTAATGAAAATTGCTGTGTTGTATATTCTGTTGTGTATTTATATTTATCTCTGCACAGAGAAACCTTATGTAAAGAATGGGAATCATAAAAAAACATGAGAAAATGCCTACATTATGTTTTGCATTGTATCAAATCTGAATTTGGAGAATTTGTCTGGATGAATTTTGTAACCACTCGAAATTTGCAGACAAGTAATATATTTTAAATCATTTTATCCTGAGATATATACATACAACTGGCAATTTTTTTCCAAATTTGATCATAAATTTAAACATTTTGCTCTTGCAAATCTTCATATGCATCATTGTAAATTTCCTCTATAAATAAAATATTTTCAACCAAATTCACATTTTCATTAAACTTTAAATCTTGTTGCAGTTGCATAATGGAGCTAAAGCTTATTTATGTGACTGATTTAAATTCTGCTGTCTTTGATTTAAAAAAAAAAAATGGTGCTTGAACTAAAATTACAAAAAAAAAGAAAATTATTTAGACTTAATAAGCTAAAAACAATTCTAAAAATTGGGGGTGGGCGGGGCACCTAGGGCCAGACATATTAAATTGGAACGAAAAGGTAATAATCTAAACTATTTAATTATGTCAAAATTTGAGCATAATCGTACTTTATAATGTAACTTTTTCTATATTAAAACAGAAAAACTGTTAAAAAATACAGTGCTTTTTTGCAACATTAAATATGAAATAATAGCAGATATGTTTAAATTTTATGCACATAAATCCGATAAAATAAAGTTCATATTTTGTTTGGAAGCGTCCATAATCGAGCAGTATATTTTATTACGCTTCAAGTAACAGATTAAAGAACTATGCTCAAATTGACTTATTCATTCCCAGCTAAGAAGCACCAACCTCGCACTAGTCTATGTACCATACAGTTATATTTATATCAAAACGAATAGCAGGGTACAACACCCTAACTATTCAACTATAACAGGCAAAAAATAAATTATGCTAGGATAAATTTTCAAAAATCGACTTTTGGCCAACTGCAATCGGTAAATCACCCACCGTGCATTGAAAGGATTCCGTTTTGAGAGTAGAGAAGACAAGACATATGGGGGCATTCTCACTATCTTTTGACTTTTATGTGTCTGAATAATAATTTTTATTTTAGTATATATTCTTTTGTTTGTTTTTTATTTCATATACTCGGGAACATCCCATTGCATGATTGCATAACAATATTAACGAGATAAATAAGTTTTGGGCGATGTTGGGAGTCCAAATACCAGGAAAACTCCTATACCGTCCCACGTCCCTGATGCTGATTTTAAAGTTTGGAGCTGTCTGTATAAAATTGTTTCAATAAAAATAGTTCGATGTAATTTTTTTCCGAAACTGGAACAGTTGTTTTATATAAATATGTAGCAAAAAATTAACCTGCACACATTTTTACGGTTGATATTATTTTTTTAACTCTGTCCCTGTGTTTTAGATTCCTTACCATCCCTCTTGCTAAACCTATACAGAAAATCACTTCAGATGTAGCCACAGAATTTTTTTCAAGTTTTTTCTCATGCATGCTAGAGAAAGAATGTCTAAAATTCTTTGACAGGAAATTCACTGCAGAATTTAAATCAGCATCAAAATATCAATTTCAAGCATCGTGGCTTTATTGGTAGTCTTACCGTCGCCAAAGTTTATTCTTGCACTTTTCGAAGTAAATTAATTTTATTATTATTATTTATTTAATCCAATGTAAATAACTGTTTCTAAAAATCAACGAACATTGTGGCTATCACTTAGTCTTAACATGATTTGCCTAAAAATAGTGGTAATTTTCCTTACCGTCCCATCCTTCCCATCCCTTTTTTTTCCATTACCGTCCCTTTTTTCCTATACCGGCCCCTTTTTTTCCCTCCCGTCCCTTCTTTAACACCCCTTTAAGACAATGCTGTACCAAAATTTTGAGCTAAAAATACTACATTGTTATTATTTCTTATTTGAATGTCCTGTAGGTATTATGCAAATTCATTATAAGTAAAAATTTAAAAGAAAACAGAAAGTTTTAGTGGTAAATTGGTAAGGAAAATTAAACTCGCAAGTTTAACCTCAGTTAAATAAAAAAAAAAACGCTGCTGACCATTTTTTCTTTATTTTGAATCATTAAGGCATTCGTCTATCAGATTAAAATGTTATTTTAGCAAGTTTAACTTTACCAGATTTTTATTCCTGAAAGTCCCGAAAGATTGTGAGAATGCCCTATATACAGATCGCGACGGCTTAGTTTAACACTACTCCAAAAGAAGACACTTCTAGAAGTGTTTTCGACTGTAGAAGGAAAAATAGGCTAAGTGTGAGGAATCGCAAGTGGTCTACTTTGAAGTGGATTAGGGTCCCATTCCCGTCATGTAACTTATATAATTTTTTCGGCCAAAGATCGAATACTTTTCATACAGGCCATGTATAGTTAAATGTGACTTTTGATTTTAGGATTCCGAAACAAGTGTAATAAAGAGATGGCATGCAGTAACTATAATTTCAGACGATTTTGTTTATTGTAAATCGTGAGTACGCTGTTTTGTGGTCTTAAAACAAATATGCTAGAAAGAAAACAAGCACACCATGCAAATGACTTTGTTCTTCGTGTAATTTTGGTTTGCAAACATGAAAACATTAATTCATAATTTACACACCAAACTACGATATTAAGCTATGTACATAAAAATGTGTGTATTTTGCATATTGCACGAAAAATTCACACCATTGCATATTACGCAGAGATATGCGTAAGAATAGAATATTACATAAAATTACAAAGTGTTGGAATATTTCATAAAATATATATGTGGAGCAAACATGCAAACCATGCTTTCTCCTTCAGATACAAATTTTCAAAAAACACAAAAAACTGATAGATAAGAAAATAACTTGTATTTAATTCTCATTTTTATTGTGTATTTTTATTACTGTTTATTAGAAAGAATTGGGAGCATACATGAGATATTAAACATAAAACAAATTAATAAAATGCATTTAATATTTGGAGAAATCACGTTTTGACCGAATTCAGAGGAGGAAACATGTTTTGATTGTTTGGCAAGTGGATAAAACGCTTTTTGAATGAAATAAGTTCTAACTCACAAATAATACAATAGCATTATTTTATTTGAATAAATACCGAATTTCAGTTGATTATTGTTAAAATAAAATGACAGATTATGGTACCTAGTAGTATTCATTAAATATTTACTAAATAAATACTCGTTTGCCAGAAATCCACTTCAAATTTTAAAACCAATATCTTCATCTAGACAGTTATACACATATCCCTCTTCTTTATTGCAGGCTTATCAATCATGGATAATGTGGTTGTATCATTTGAATATATCATCAGGTTGATTTTGCCACTGTTCACTATACATTACCTTCAAAAGTTTTTTAACATCTTTGTTCTTTTAAACTGGCATGGCGTGGCTAAGAGGAAGATATTCTAAAACAACCCTTTGACCAAGACAACAGTAACTCCCTTTTTAAAAAGATTTACATCATATTCTTCATTTAGATCTTGAAATCTATAATTCTGGAAGCCTTTAACTTTAACAGTTCTCTTATTTTTTTCCAAAACAATCCGTTTCAATTGTGATATGTATGGTAGGTTTCGAAAGTACACATTAAGTGACAACTGTGATTGGCAGACTGGAGAAATCACTGCTTGATTGAATGCAGGCTTTGGAGGAAACGCTCTTTGATTGAAACGTCAAGTTTTAAAATTGATTTATAATAGGAGAAAAAATTTTTTTAGTAAAAAATACCATTTATTTCTGTGCAATTTAACACAGAGTTCATAAAAATAACAATAACTCATTTTTTATTTTTTTGTGAGAAAACAGGGTTTGAATGTTTGCTCCACATATATGTGCTCGTGCGCAATTTACACGTTAAGCTGTGTATTTTAGTGATATCGGATAAACTTTTTGCACAATTTGGGAGGGTTAAAGTGCTATCAAAATACTCAGGACAATATGTATTTTTAAATGTATGCACTATCCGTGTGTTTGTCAATTTACATGCTACTTTACACACATAGACAAATGTTTTTTATGATATCGGAATAACTGTTCTAATGTGCAAATTTACCCATTTATTTTTTAGAGTGAAACACTTTCAATCAAGTTGAAAAGAGTTAGAAAGGCTGTATTTTTAGTGATACAATAGCTAATATTTTTGTTTGTTAAAAATATTTTTTATAAAGTATTATATAGGATACTTCTATTATGGAAGATTTCTCAAATGAAATAGTATATATTTTTAATTTAGTTGAACCAGGATTATGGAAAAGAGCAGCTAAGAACAGCCTTCCTTAAGGGTGTTCTCAAATCCAAAAGGGCAACTTTCTGACATAAGTTTTAATTTATTTTGTTCAAAAATGCATGAAACTAGCTAGTGTTGTTATTCAGAAACTATGTAATCGAACTGTGTTTTCCATTTTTTTGCAAACGCAATAGATCTTCCAGGAAATAGTGTCAAAGTGGACGTTTTGAACCAAATTTCCACGCGAAAGGAGAGAAAACACTCAAGAGAGGGCGAAAAACGTGTTTGTCACTTGTTCAAAATCGCTTATAACACAATAGGTAATTTATTGATCAAAAAATGGAAAACATAGTTTCATTCCTTATCGCTTCCATGTCCAGGCTTTCCAATTTTATATTTTTCCATAGAAAAATGAGTTTGTAAATGTGTCAAAACTTTTTACGCTTGTTGAGCAGAGCACTTATTAACAGCCTTAAAACTTACAAACTCCTCATCAGCGACAGTATTGTCATTATAATGCAGTGTGATTCAAAACGAATATATCGATTACAAACGGCTATAACTAGTTAATCGAAAAGAATTTATCGGTAAAAATTTCACATAATGTAAAAAAAAATTCAAAATTTTGTTTACATACTTTATAAGTTTCCTATGTGACACCTCTTGGTCACACGACAACATCTAAACATCCATTTTGTTCAAACATCCGATACCATCTGCGTATGTTGTTAGCATTTTGGAGCATATTGTGTGCTAGAATTTCACAATTGTCGTTCTGTCATCACAGTGCAGAGCCGGGCTGAATAATTTTTTTACGGGCCAGGCCAATCTTTTTTCTATGGGTCGGGCCGGGCCTGAGCCTGGCCCGTGTAAACCTCAAGTGCAGACTTCCAGCATATTTCAAAAGCATGTTTAACGTAAAACCTAAACGCTGCTTTTTTTATGCCCAAAAGGAGATGTATTGTCTTAAATCGACTTTTAATAACGCATAATTTCTGGATGATACCTATTTTCATTCGAAATGCATCAATATCAGGTCATTCCGAGGAATGTTTAAGTGGTGTAAGTCACGAATTTCGTATTAGGTAGCTTTCATTACAAAAAGCTACTTATTGCAGCCGTTCGGAGGAAAACGATTTCAAAAAATTTTGGTATATTTCCATCGATCATGACCCCCAGACCCCGAAACCACCCTCCGTTCAAAATTGGCATATATATATATATATATATATACAGGGTGATTCATAAAAGATGGGCAGAACTTTAAGGGGTTATAGTACACTTAAACACAAATAATATTAAATAGGAGACTAAGGGTCCCAGACGTATTCCCAAGGAGATAGGGGGCATTAAAGTTTAGGGTCCGAAATTTCAAATGATTATAAAACATGGAAAAATTGGTCGATTCGTTTGCGGTTTTTGCAAAAAATTTTCTTTATGCCAGTATTTTCTTGAAATAAAATTTTAAAGTTCAATTTCAAAAAATGCCGATAGGGGGCGCTTTAGACTTTGGAGTAACAAACAACTATTTTTTAACGTTATTTTTTGTATTTCTTTAAATGATTTCGAAAGCTTAGACTTAAACTTAAATTTTGATCTAAAAATCTGAGTCCTAACGAGTAGTTAAGTAGCATAAACTGAAATTTGAAATTTGAAACCCTTCTCCCCCCAGAACAAAAATCAGTTATTCCCGATCTTTATGTCGTAGATTAGGCTCTAACTACTGCCGCGTTTTGCTAAAATTATTCTTTATGTCAGTATTTTCTTGAAAATAAATTTTAAAGAAAATTTTCAAAAAATTCCGATAGAGGGCGCTTTAGACTTTGGAGTAACGAACAACTATTTTATACCGTTATTTTTTGTGTCTCATTAAATGCTTTCTAAAGCTTAGACTTAAACTTAAATTTTCAGCTCAAAATCTGAATCGCTGAGCGTGGTTCAGTAGCGAGGGGAGGGGGTTCAAATTTCAACTTCTGAACATAGTTCAGTTTGCACTACTTAACCATGCCCAACGATTCTGTGCTGTGATACGAGGCAAAAATACAACTTTCGTCAAGGACTGCATAGTCGGAATTCACTCATAAAGGCACTGGCACAGTTGGAAACGTCGCTCATGCAAACGTTAAAGCTCCATTCCTGACGCTAGTCACCGGGTGAAGAAGGAAACAGAAAGTATGCAAATGTCAAATGGGGAAGAAGAAGAACACGTATGCAAAATTTCGACACGATTCAGGCATAAAAACCACTGAACGGTGAGTCAAGTGTAAGTCGCTGTAGTAATGAATCGGAAGATGGTGCCCTTCACGAATAAGGAAAAGGCTGAGATGCATTTAATTTACGGAGCGGCAGATGGAAATGGTGCAGAGGCACAACGAATGTACGGAGAGCGATTTCCCAACAGGCGGTTTCCTAACCGCAAAACTTTCGAGCGCTTGCACAGACAGTTGTGTGAGACGGGATCATTTCTCGCTTCCCGGTCGAATGCAGGTCGTGCAAAAAAGGACGAATCAGTAGTTGTTGCAGAAGCCATTCTGGATGTAGTAGCGGCGCAGCCAAGTACAAGTACACGAACAGTGGCTAGGCAGGTGGATACCTCACAGTCCATGACTTGGAGGGTACTGAAGGATGAACATTTGCTCCCGTTTCATGTGCAACGAGTCCAGAAACTGTCTCCAGGGGATTATCCAAATCGTAT
The DNA here is from genome assembly GCA_963932465.1 of Maratus speciosus. Lineage (NCBI taxonomy): Eukaryota > Metazoa > Arthropoda > Arachnida > Araneae > Salticidae > Maratus > Maratus speciosus. Next base: position 91,578,721 of record OZ010799.1, read on the forward strand.
TGAATTCGCCCGCTGGTTTCTGCAGCAGAACGCGCTAAATCCACATTTTGGACGAACTGTGCTTTTCACCGATGAATGTACCTTCACACGTGAAGGTACATTTAACACACACAATGCACATGTATGGGCGGATGTCAATCCACACGCTACGTATCCACATGCTCATCAGAGACGCTTTTCCATCAATGTTTGGGCAGGAATCCTCGGAGACCACCTAATCGGACCGTACCTTCTTCCTGAACGCCTCAACGGTGAAACATACCTCACATTTCTGCAACATGTGCTGCCAGACCTGTTAAACATTGTTCCTCCACGCATCCGGCGGGTCATGTGGTTCCAGCACGATGGAGCGCCAGCCCATTACGTACGAGACGTCCGCAACTATCTGGACATCACATTTCCGAACAGATGGATTGGTCGAGGTGGTCCTGTTGCTTGGCCTGCTCGCTCGCCAGATCTTTCACCCCTCGATTTCTTTTTTTGGGACGATTGAGGGCTCTTATGTATGAGACACCCATTGAATCCCCCGAGGAACTGGTCGCCAGACTTTCCGCCGCTGTAGGGGAAGTGCTCGAAAAGCCTGATGTTTTCGCGAATGTTCGCCGTTCCATTCTTCGCCGTTGTTCTGCGTGCATAACCTCTGGTGGTCACAATTTTGAACATTTATTGTAATTACATGTTAATAAATATGCTTTGGTAACATAATCCTAATTTGTGTCTTTTTACCTCGTATCACAGCACACAATGTGTGGACATGGTAAACTGAACTGTGCTCAGGAGTAGAAATTTCAAACCCCTCTCCCCAGAAACTTAACCACGTCTAACGATTCAGATTTTGGGCTGAAAATTTAAGTCTAAGCTTTAGAAAGCATTTAATGAGACACAAAAAATAACGGTATAAAATAGTTGTTCGTTACTCCAAAGTCTAAAGCGCCCTCTATCGGAATTTTTTGAAAATTTTCTTTAAAATTTATTTTCAAGAAAATACTGATATAAAGAATAATTTTAGCAAAACGCGGCAGTAGTTAGAGCCTAATCTACGACACAAAGATCGGGAATAACTGATTTTTGTTCTGGGGGGAGAAGGGTTTCAAATTTCAAATTTCAGTTTACGCTACTTAACTACTCGTTAGGACTCAGATTTTTAGATCAAAATTTAAGTTTAAGTCTAAGCTTTCGAAATCATTTAAAGAAATACAAAAAATAACGTTAAAAAATAGTTGTTTGTTACTCCAAAGTCTAAAGCGCCCCCTATCGGCATTTTTTGAAATTGAACTTTAAAATTTTATTTCAAGAAAATACTGGCATAAAGAAAATTTTTTGCAAAAACCGCAAACGAATCGACCAATTTTTCCATGTTTTATAATCATTTGAAATTTCGGACCCTAAACTTTAATGCCCCCTATCTCCTTGGGAATACGTCTGGGACCCTTAGTCTCCTATTTAATATTATTTGTCTTTAAGTGTACTATAACCCCTTAAAGTTCTGCCCATCTTTTATGAATCACCCTGTATATATATATCTGACCTTTGTCATACTGTAACTCTCGTATTTATGAACCGATTTGGATGTAATTCGGAGTGTACATAGTACATATCAATGTCTCGACAGAGTTCGTTGGCCAGCTTCATCCGCCATCTTGTTTCAAAATGGCGGCCATTTAAATTTTTAAGAAAAATTTAAATTTGAAATGTGGTACCAAAACATTGAAAATTGAAAAATATTTTTTTCGTATGTGTTTGACCTTAATACAAAGATTCCGGAACAGTTTTTGTTTCGTCTATATTTAAAAAATGGTTGAGTTATAGCATTTTGAATTTCTATTGTGTCTGACATTTTAAAACGACCTGATTTTTATCACGCGATAACAGGCGTATTTATGAACCAATTTGGATGTAACTTGGTCTGTACATAGTACATACCAATGTCTCGACCGAGTTCGTTGGCCAGCTTCATTCGCCATCTTGTTTCAAAAGGGTTGCCATTAAAAAAAAATAAATTTAAAATTTAAAATGAGGTATTAAAAAATTGGAAAATGAAAAAGATTTTTTTTATGTGTTTGGCCTTGATACAAAGATTCCGGAGCAGTTTTTGTTTCTGAAAATTTGTTCTTTTGTTTATATCTTAAAAAATGGTTGAATTATAGCACTTTGAATTTCTAGCATGGCTAACATTTTGAAACGATCTTGTATTTGTCACGCGATAACACACGTATTCGCCTATTTCGATGTAAGAAGGCATGTGGATAGTATACATCAATATCTCGACCAAATTCGCTGGCCAGCTTCATCAGCCATCTTGTTTCAAAATGGCGGCCATTAAATTAAAAAAAAATTATATTTAAAGTGAGGTGCAAAAAAATTAGAAATTGAAAAGGGTTTATTTCTTAAGTATTTGACCTTGATATAAGTATTCAGGAGCATTTTTTGTTTGTCTTTATCTTAAAAAATGGCTCAGATATAGCAATTTCAATATCTAATGTGGGTGACATTTTGAAAAATCTGATTTTTTTGCCTGCGAAAGCACTCGTATATGTCAATCGATTCCGATGTGAGTGAGCATGTGCACAACAATTACTAAGGTCTCGACCAAGTTCATTGGTTAGCCTCATCCACCATTTTGTCTTAAAATGGCAGGCACTTTAAGAAATCGCCAAATATAAGTTACTTTAATTAAAAGCAGCTTGGATAAAGCTGACTAATTTCGCGAAATTCTCATTCATAATGATTTAGTATTGATAAAAATTAGTATTGAATCTCCTATATTCGGTTTCCACTAAACTGAGCTTCGTGTGTTTGAATGATAAAAATTGGCTTTTTTAAAATAAGGAATATGAAAGCTAACTCTTCCTCCAGGCACTGGCCAGAAGGACTTTTTAATATCTCTGTGAGTTTTGCAAATATTACAATGAAATTTTTTTTGTTTAATTCGGTAATGTATAAAGAAAAATTTCCAAGTTGGAAAATTTTTCCCTACGGGGCCGTATAAAAAATTGGTTTTTGTATTTTCTCAAATAGGCCCCCCTTAGAGTTGCAACTTATGCCCTTTATGCACCTTTTTATGAAACTTTGCAGCCAGAAGTATGTGTCTAGGGGCAATATTTAAGGAAATAGGCTATTGTTTTATCTTTATGAATCACACTGTATTTAAATTTTATGATAATCTCATTATATTTACGCGGGTTAAAGCGCGAACAGACAAACCCATTTTATAAACACTTTTTTAAATTGTTGGCAAGTGTTAAAAATAGGATAAACAATTCAAAATTTTATGACAACAATTTAAAAATTATGCTGATACAAGGGTAAGCGTAGACCAGGGTTGGCGAACCTTTTTGTTGCCGCGTGCCAAATTCGATCAAAAAATATTTTACGTGACTATGACGTGCCAATTAAAAAAACAAATTTAGTAGGTGGAAAAATAATGGTTTAACACTACTTAAAATTCTCTATTAAGATTTTAAAATAAATATGAGTAACATACATGTAGGTATTACACTATAATAATTATGGAAACAAATATATTTTTGAAAATGATTTAAAGAATTTAATGCGATGTAATTTGATCTCTGTTGTTGCATCTTAATATCGATTTAATTTTAATGCAAACTGAACCGAATTTACCTGACAAGTGCTTTCAGTTTGTTTTGGTATTATTCACTTGTGAAAACAATGATTCGAAAGAATAGATAGGCAGAAAAACTTAAAATAGCAAAAGCCAGTTTCTTTGAAAAGCTCTGAAAAAAAATTCTAAGTTGCCACAACTTTACCATCGGAATTTGATAATGTTTAATAACTAATTCACATCGATAGTTTTCAAATATCGTATTTGTTCGAATAATTTTTGAGACCATAATTAATTACTAGTATCCGTCAGGCCGAAATGTCGGAGCATGGAGGAGAGTAAACTTAAAAGATATTATTTTTAAAATGTTTTATTTTCTAGATTGCTGTTTAATAGTATAAAAGTAAGTTTGAAATAACAATCGTCGATACCTCATTTTAAAGTGTTTAACTCAGTCGTCAGTTGCCTCGTGTAATGCACAAATTCTAATCTGTCAGCAAGTGCTTCCATACTTCTAATTTGGGTAAAGCCTGTCCTTAGCGAAAATTGCTTCCATTAGAACTTTCTCTAAATGACAAACTACAGTAAAATTGACATAAGTTGTTTTATGTGACAACACCTTTAGATAGATATCCACAGCAGTTTTTGACAATGTTAAACTCGATGACATATGCATAGTGGCAAGGTATGCAACAGTTAAAGGTAACTAACTCCGTGTGAATGAGGCTTTTTCTTCTTTCCAATATTTACAAATAGGTTTGATAAAAAAAAAAAAAAAAAAAAAAAATACAGTTAGAAATGGCTCGTGATACTCAACAAAATGAACTATTATGGCCTGTGGTAAACCTCGAGGTTGAAAACGTGGGCCATAGGCAATATCTTTTATCGTACTTACGTTTACCAATTCTCACTCCGTTCAGATACTGTCATCATATTGATCAGGTATGTAGCATAATGCATAACCCTGCATCCAGCTGCTGAGGAAAGTCGAGACTGAAGTCCAGACGCGTGATCATCTTCACTCCATCTTGCTATTTAATCATTGTGATCTGCTAAAATTCTTGTTTATTGGTCCCCGCTTTGATTTAAGAAGTACTTCTTGATTATATTCTTTAGCTTGTTTGGTTTTGAGAAAAATACATATGGCACCTTCAAATAATTCAAATAATTAGCCGAAAGCAGTATATCTTTGCTTCGTTGGAAAAGGGGTGAGAGGTAGTCAAAAACTTGACTCACGCAAAGTGAGTTCAGAGTCTTTCGGAACTGTGTCTGCTGATCGTCGTTTTGTCTCAACGAGTTTGTTAATGTGAAACATTTTTTAAAAAGCTCTAAGCATTTTTTGTCCGTGAAGAATTAAAATTACTTTTGAAAAATGCCTCTTATATAGAGGGATGTCTTTTACGCGATGTAACTACCTAATACGTCCAAGGATTTAAACAAATAAGCCTCTAAAAGGTTAAATGCTATCTATTTTACTTTCGCGATATCTTTGTTCAAGGTCAGCCATAAGACGACATCCTATCATTGAAAATTCGTCAATAATGAGAAATAACACTGTATCCATACTGAGCTGTAGGTGTATTGCTGACTTTTTAAATTAGTGAACTATTTAAAACACGTTGGTTCTTTAAGCACTGAGTGAGTTACCTTGTCTTTGACCTTTAAAAATCAAGTAATAATAAGATATTTGCTTTTAGCCCCACTTTCTGTTATTTATTCTTCTTTATTTGAATATTTTTGTGTGCTAGAGAGCAAATTATTCTCATTATCAGCCGGCATAAAAATATTTATCTTTTCCACATCTGCAATGTGTATATTTTTTTATTTGTTCCACTCAATACTATTATGATAACAGTTTATAGATACATTTAAGTAGTAATAAAAATTAAGTAGCACTAAATTACAGTCTTATACAAATTATGCCTGAAAAGTTTGCTGTGAAAGCATGTAAACAAAAACATGTAGGTTACAAGACCTATATTGCACGTTAACTATATTTCTATGTTAACCCTCCGTCTACCAGACGGGTCCATTGGACCCGACAGGTACATACAAAATATTCATTCAAACCAGAAATTTCTTTAAAATAAACTAAGTATATAAACCAGACAAAAATAAGGTAAATAAATAAGTTAAATAGTTTTAAATAAAAATTCTGGTGTAGAACGTTTTATTAAAACTTGAATAAAATTCCCGGTAGATCTAGGGTTAAAATTACATGTTCATTGCGTATTCGCACAACATTTCAAATCTACTGTCTTATGTACTTTTCACAATTCTGTTTATATTTAAGATAAAACATTTTACATAAAAGAATTCCCCTGCTTATTAATTTACCTTTATTTAATTCTCCAGGCCTTTAACTTGAATACATAGAAACAAATGGGATACAAAGCTCTTCCTAAACTGATTATTTGTTTTCTCCAGATGTTGTTTTTATCAAACAATAAAAATTATTTCCCTTAAATATCATGTATTAACCCTCTCGCTGCGTAATTGTTTTATCAAAATAGCTTCAAAAATTGCGTATTTAACGCCTTCGCGATAAGCGTCTTTTAAGAATTTTTATTCTTTTGCCACCGGTTTTTCAAAACAAAAATTTTCGTCTGATTCAATCGGGAAATTTCTCCGATTAGATAAGGCAAAATTTAGAATTAAAAAAATAACTGGTTGGAATGATCAAGGAGAGCTAATTAGACGGAAAAATGCATCCCCGATGAAATCTCGGGTTGCACAAATTTTGCTACTTTTACGTTGCCCGAGAAACTTGCGGAGCGAGAGGGTTAAGTCCGTACTACTGAATAAGCGGCCTGCGCGTTCATATAGCCCTCTCATTCATTTAATGCGGCCACACCAAGGAATTCATGTTTGTTTAATTTTACACTAGAAGAGCTCGACCATTTTCCCAAACGATGTTCCATTTAAACATACCCGTGGTCAAGTGTCAAACTGTTTTTGGCAGCTACACACAGACGGATCACCGCTTGAGACTCGATTCCAATCCTTAAATTATCATTAATTTTTATTTTGACCCAGAAAAAGTAAAAAATTTCACATCGCCATTCAGGTTATTATAGAAACCGATTTGTTATTCTATAAACTTGAATTTAATCATGGCAGTAGCAGAATTTACAGAAATGTTCTTCCTTTTCCTTTAACACAAAAAAAAAAAAAAACGGCGAAAACTTACATACGATAAATTATCCGAGAAAAATTCAAATATTGTTGAGAACAAAATTTATTAAAAGATTAAAATCAGATTCCTTTTACAAATGTAACAAAATCGCCTCAAAAAAAAAAAAAAGAAAAAGAAAAAGAAATAAAAGAACACTAAAAAATGTACACAAAAAAAAAACGAGAAAAAAATAAAAATTTCGCCGAAACGCTTAAAATCGCAAAAAATTTGCGAAATATTCAACAATCGCTTTACAAATCTCGAATAAACTTCATTGAAAATATAAAATTAACGAATGCATTTTTAATTTAGGTTGCGCGATTGTGCGACACTCCCCTCCAAAAACCGTTATTTATATTTTGTGTCGAGTGACGAATAAAATCAGCTTCTGTCGTCTGAGGCATATGCCCCATTTGTTCCCTACTTCCTGCGGCTCTGCTCACAAACTATACGATTATAAATTATACAACGTTTTGGAACTATCTGTAAAATAAGTTCAAAATATAGAATCTTGTACTAAAAAAAAAAATTAAGAGTCTTTAATTTAACATATTTATATGAATTCAATTAAATGTCATATTATTTAATCGATTGTATAACAAGATGTAAAATCATGCATATTCATATTAGGTTTTATTGATATTTACATTTTATAAAATTATTAATTCAATAATTTTGTTAACCCTATGGACTCCGGCGTCTCGTACACAAATTTTATTCGATCTGCACCACTTTTTTAAAAGAAGTTTCATTACACAATTTCAAAATTGCGCTGATTAAATAAGGTAAATTTTATTTTCCTATATTACTAGTGCCAAAAACAAATTTTGCAAAGAAAGATGATGTCTCCGCAGCAGAGACAAAGTAGTGCTAATGGTTAAATGTACAGTCGTGGGAAAAAAATATAAACACCCCCTACTAACTCCTCAACAAATTATCGTAGAAGAAAGTTACTGGTACTGTACGACTGGAAATAAAGTCTATTTTTAAATGATATATATAAAATTTGCTTTGAGGGCCATCTACATATTAAAACGAACCATAACTTTGTTTTTTTTTCAATAGCAGCACACAATTCTGACAGCATAAATGAACTCTACACCTTTCAATTAGTCTAAAAACAAATTTTTACGCAATTCGAACCATAAGTTTCTGAGAAATTAATTATTTTAAAACGAGCGTATTTTAAGGGCTGTATCCAAATTAAAGTTCGGTACTCGATTGTTATCCGAGTTAGATCCTTTCTTGATCAAGGCACTTTAAGCAGTCAATTAAGCCTGTTAGATTACAGGATAGCATAAGAAATTTCAAAATATTTAGTCACTTCTATCATAGACGGCCCCTTAAACCATCATTTTGCCGTTTTTCAAGCAAATTTGAAGGACTTAATAAAATAAATCTGAATCCATCAAAATTGCAGGTTGCAATTCATAATTTTTTTTAAATATTAATTTCATAATTCATAACTTATACCAGAAAATTATAAAAATTACAAATTCAACGTATTTATGTTTGGGTATATTAGTCTTGTTGCTACACAAAAAATTAGGACATTAAGATCAAGTTTCCAGAAATTATAAATAAAAATATAAAAATGTAATTTAACATTAGAAGCACTAAATTTTGAATATTTATAATTCAAAAACTTATCATTCAAATGACTTGAAATTTGGTTTCCAGGCATAGTTTGAACCAAAGTTTTGAAATATCTCGTTAAAATTGGGTATTGCCATTGAAAAAAATGAAGTTTGGATTCGTTTTAATATGTAGATGGCCCCTAAGCAAATTTCATATACGTGATTTAAAAGTAGACTTTATTTCCAATCGTTCGGTACGAGTAACTTTCGTCTACGATAATTTGTTGAGGAGTTAGTAGAGGGTGTCTACTTTTTTTTTTTTTTTTTTTTTTACGACTGTACAACACTAGTTTTGTTTTGTCGGTAACTATTAGTTGTACCGGAAAATTCTGTCGCATAATGTTTTTTCACGCTTACTTTTTAAAAATTAAGATTTCTTCATTGGCACCACTTTTTTGAAATGGTAAAATTCCCACTGTTTTCACTTTAATGTGAAATGTGAAAACTGCGGAAATTTTACCATTTCAAAAAAGTGGTGCTAATGATGAAATCAGAATTTAAAAAAAAAAGTAGGCGTGAAACAACATTATGCAACATAATTTTCCGGTATCACCCCCCCCCCCCCAATAATAATTTAATATATATTAATAAACAATATTGAAATCTACTGTAGAACATAAAAGTTTAAACTCACACCAAAAGAAACTGCGAAATATTTTCTATAAAGATTTTCTAATAAAATGTTTTATATCTCCGATTCTTCATTATTATTAATCTTGAAGGTCTGATAACGCAAGTTGTCGAATTAAGACAACTATATTATACATATTTGTAAGTGTTCAAATTGTCTTCAAAGGGAAGCCATTTTTTCTCCGATTCTGGTATTCTCGTTTAATAAATACGATTTAGTTTTTTCGCAGAAATTAAATAGGTGACTAATTTAACCCGAGAGTAGGTTTTGTTTCAAAATGCTGCTGGTAGCGTTCGGTATTTTTGCTGCCGATCCCGATCATACAGAAAATGGGAAACAATTTTCATTGAATGTTTGAATCTTATACTTTAATGAAATTATAAATTTTCAGTTTACTTAAATTACACTTTTTTCTCACGATCCCTGGAATAATGGGAAAGAGTAAAAGTGAACTGACACTAGTGATCGCTTCGCTTACTTTTCCACTAATTTCCTCTTTGGTTGTAAAAATATACTTGAAAAAAAGACTTCTTGCCGGCTTGGCCGACAGGCGCAAGTAGATTTCGAAGTACTAATTTCAACAACAAAAACTAAATCATGATTAAAGATAAACCCACTTTAACAATTTTATCTGGCCGCTTTTGACGCGTTTTTAATTTATTTTTTATGTAAGAGCTGGTTTTATCAGAATCATGTTCAGGTGGTATTAAAGAACACTTTTCCATGCTCAACAACTCGAAATTTTCTAACACATTTTCGGATTCATTTTTAAAAGAAAAAACATGGAACTTGCTGACGTGGTTTTTGAAGAGATTTATAAGCGATCTGTTTGTTTATTTTTCGTTCAATTAATTAGAACTTGATTTATAAACAACTAGCAAACCCCGCGGCTTTGCTCGCGTAATATTTGAAATATGCCAAGTGATATTTATATGTCTAATTTTTATTAAAAGGTACTAACTAAATTTTTATTTTATTAAAAGGTAATAATTTATTTTATTAAAAGGTACTTATTACTTTTAGGAATAATTAAAAAAAAATACTATTTAAAACACAGTTTGATTAAACATCATTGTTACACTGCATAATTCAGAAATGAGTCTTAAATTAATAAAACGAAATAAAACTAATAAATAATAATTTAGAAAATATTTTGAAACTTTTATGCTCAATTAATACGCTCATTTCAGTATTCATTTGAAGTTTTGAATTTTTTAGAAACCATCTTCTTACATCTTAAAATTAACCATCATGTCAAATTCCAAGTCCTACCACCTCTCTCAACATAAAGGGCTATGTTGAAACAGGAACTGTCACCATTAATTTGCCAACATTAATTTCGAAATCGGTTTGTTATTTCCTAATATTCCACAGAAACGTAATTTTGAAAGCTTTTAAAGGCCTTTTTTAGAGCGTTTGTTGTTCCTGTGAACCCCAGGTGGTAGAATCACCGGCATAAAATATAGCCTGTGTAGGATCAGAGACTGTTACCATTGATTCGCAACTATTAGTTTTATATTCGGTTTATATTCCCTGAAATCGCGTAGAAATCGTAATTTAGGACTTTTTTAGAATGCTTTTCGCACCTCCCCTTCACTTCACCCCTTTTTAATTCGAATTTATTTTCGACAGTCCTTCGAGGGCATTTATATTTTATAAGTAATTACCATGCCATATTTAAAGTTTCTAGCCTTTTCAGTATCACAGAATTCGCAATTTAGAAAGTTTTTAGCTACTGCAACCCTCTGGTGGTAGTGGCACAGACATAAAATATAGCTTATGTTTGAGCAGGTTCTATCACCTAAATTTGTCATCATTATTTTTTTAATCGGTTTGGTAATTTATAAGTTTGCTTAAAAATTGTAATTTATAACGCTTTTCACTCACTTCATTTTTTTAAATTTGAAATTTTCTTTCGACTGTTCTTAGAAAGCAGTTGCATCTTGTAAGTAAATACCATGTCATACTTCAAAGTGTTAGACCCCTCAGTTGTGCCAAAAATGCAAATTAGAACATGTTTTGCTTTTGCAACCCTCAGATGGTAGTGACCGCAACATAAAATATAACCTATATTATAGCAGGGACTGTCACCATTGATTTGCAACCATTACTTTTGAAATAGCTTTGGTATTTCCTTAGACTGAGTAGAAATCGCAATTTAGAACGTTTTTAGGACGCTTTTCTCGCATTTTCACCGCTTTTTAAATTTCCAATTTTTTCGAAACTGTTCTTAAAGATCATTTATAGCTAATAAATATGTACCTTGCCTAATTTTAAGTTGCTAGACCCTACCGATCACAAAAAACGAAATTTAGAACGCTTTTTAGCTCCTGCAACGTCTTGGTGATAGTGATACCGACATAAAATAGCGTCTATGTTAGAGCAGAGGCTGTCAGCATCAATTTCCTACCATTACGTTTGAAATCAGATTCATTCTTCCTGAGATATTGCCGACAAATCGGCATTTAAAACGTTTTTAGAACGCTTTTCGCGCATTTTGCTCCTGCATCTCCTCTGGGGAAGTGGAAAGAGATGTAAAATATAGCCTATCTTGGAGCAAGATCTGTCACCATCACGTTTACACCATTATATTTGAAATCGGTTCAGTACTTCCTGAGATTGCATAGAAATCGAAATTTAGAATTTTTTACAAAGCTTTTTGCGCATTTTGACCCCTTTTTAAATTTTGATTTTTTTTTAGGAAATGTCCTTAGAGATCATTTATATCTTATGTGTAACTAATATTCAAAATTTCATATTTCTAGGCCCTTCAGTAACGCTAAAATCGCATTTTTAGAACGTTTTTTGCTCCTACACCCCCTTTGGGGTAGTGACACCGACATAAAACATAGCCTATCTTGGAGAAAGCATTGTAACCATCATTATGACACCAATATTTTTTAAATCGGTTTGGTATTTCCTGAGATTGTGTAGAAACTACCATTTACAACGTTTTTAGAACGCTTTTTGTGCATTTTCACCCCTTTTAAATTTCGAATTGTTTAAGAACTGTTCTTAGACATCATTTATATCTTATAAGTATCTAATATCCAAAATTTCATATTTCTAGGCCCTTCTTAACACTAAAATCGAATTTTTAAAAAGTTTTGTGCTCCTACACCCCGTTTGGGGTAGTGACACCGACATAAAACATAGCCTAACTTGGAGCAAGTGTTGTCACCATCATTTTGACACCAATATTTTTTAAATCGGTTTGGTATTTCCTGAGATTGTGTAGAAACTACCATTTAGAACGTTTTTTATAACGCTTTTTGTGCATTTTCACCCCTTTTAAATTTCGAATTGTTTAAGAACTGTTCTTAGACATCATTTATATCTTATAAGTAACTAATATTCCAAATTTCATATTTCTAGGCCCTTCAGTAACGCTAAAATCGCATTTTTAGAACTTTTTTTGCTCCTATACCCCCTTTGGAGTAGTGGCACCGACATAAGATATAGCCTATGTTCTAAGTTGGACTAACACCATCATTTTGATACCATTACTTTTGGAATCGGTTCGGTAGTTCCAGAGCTTACCTCCGACAAATAAACAATTTTTTCCTCTTTATAATAGGAGTATAGATTATTTTCTAAGTAGGACAATATTTTTCGTTTCCAACACAATCGCTTTGGGAAATTCGGTTCAAAAGGCTCACTTTGGCATCATTTTTTGAAATATATTCTGCTTCTATCAAAAAATCGACCATTACGGTACATTATAAAGTTTCTGAATAAGAAAACCTAACAATTGAGAGCAAAAATGAATTTAAAAATGAGTCAGAAAATAAACAGTTTGGATTATAGTACACCCTTAATACGATGATTTTTTTCCCTTTAACCACTATGTATTTTTAATTTGTTTTTGCTGTAAGAATTGGTCCTATCAAAAACTTGTCAATATAAAAGTTGTAGATAATATTAAGAAGATATATAATAAATTCATGTGGAGTTTATATGTTGTGAATTGACGACGTTATGGATTTTTTTTCTTCTTCAACACCCCTCCCCCTTTTTGTTTTCGTTTTAAATTTTTTTGCGGTACGAATTGGCCCTATCGAAAACTTGTCAATATAAAAGTTGCAGATAATATTAAGATAATTTATAATAAATTTAATTGGATTTGATATCTTTAGGATTGACGAAGTTATGATTTTTTTTCTCCTCAAAACCCGATTTTTTTCGCCCCTTGAGTCCATCGATTTTTTTCGCCCCTTGAGTCCATTTTTTTAAAAATCAAAAATCTGTCATACATAAATTTTTGGCTCTTTTTTTAGAAGTATTTGATATGTTATAAAAGCAGTACATAACATTCCCCATTTAAAATTTACATAAATTTAAATTTTTATACTTTGTTTATTAAAATAAACAACTTCAAATTAGATCTATCAAATGACAGCAAAATTTACCAAGTTTTTAAACATTAAAAGATCTGAACATTAAAAACTATTTGAGTAATGAAAAGTAATTTCAGCGAATGAAAAGTAATTTCGATGAAAACTCGATGAAAAGTAATTTCAGCGTAATTACTTGCATAGTTTACCAGTTAAACAAGAAAATAATTTCTAGACTTTTCTTTATTTATAATGGCTTTGAATTCACTCTTTGCCATTTTTGTCTCAAAAGAGCAGATTCAAATCTTATCTTGGAATGCGAGGCGAGAGCGGAAATTCCAATGTCACGTCATCAGGCCACCCAAATAGTAAGAGTCCCCTTTTCTCCCGCTCGTTCAACTGTTGCCATTTCACGGTTGTAATTCTGGCACAAAAACATTTTTCGTCGGCTGTGCGTAGGACCAACACTTGATAAAGGTCTCTCATTGGCTAGTGTCGCAGAGTACGTATTCCGATTTCGCCATGCATTTCAAAAAGAGTTTTGTTGGTTAGTTACTTCAGGATAGCACATATATAAACACATACATAGACACATATGAGGAATATAAAAGTTATTCACAAAGATCTACTCATCCTGAAATGTTCATTACAATGTCCTGCCGTGTACAACATCATGTTGATCTTGGATTTTTATTACCTTCCTTTTAGAGACTTTTGAGACTGTGCAAGAAGTGTTTACATTTGTGAAAAAGGACTTTTAGAACTGTTAGTTAAAATAATAGAAAGTAATATTTTGTTTTCTCACATCAATTTAATATTTGTTGATTTAATTTTTAATATTATACCCTTCCTCCTGATCCGGATATATCTTGAAATTTTTGATAGTTTACAATAAAATACATGAATATGTAATTCGAACTGATCATTTAGTGTGACATATTATTTCTCTTGATGTTCGTCAAATGGGGTGAGTAACTGTATTTTATATTTGTTTGATTTATGAGTTAATTATTTTTAAATCAATTTAGTTACGACGCGCATGTGTCGCCCACTATACATCCGGCTGTGGTATGATTCTGGGGGGGGGGGGGGGTGAAGTGGATTTATTTTGGTTCAGTTGAATTTTTCAATTGAATTTTCATTCCAATTTACATGGCCCATGGTCACATTACAGTATTAATAACTTTAAACTGATTCGTTATGTATTATAATTAAGAAGTTATGGGTTTTTTTTTTTTCGTTTTTCACAGAACCCCGCCCTATTTCCACCCCTTTGGTCCAATTTTGCCCATTAACGAACTTGACCGAGATTTTATGCCCCTTGATTTTATGTATCAGTTTGGAAGAGATTTGTGCAGAATTATGGAAGTTATCGTGTCCATAAAAAAGTAATATATATATAGATAGATAGATAGATAAAGTTTTTAACTGAGGCTGGTTTTGTGTTCAAGGGGTCATGATCGGTATAGATCTGCAAAACGTTTTCAGAAAATCCAACGCAGGGAGATAGCAAGGCGGTAAAAAGCCCGACACGGGACTACTGTCGTTTTAATGTTAAAATGAACAGCTTTTTCCTTAATTTACTAAATTCCGTTAACCACTTGGGGACAAGCGACACATATACGTGCCGCCTGAAGCGCTCAGAATCCTTGCTTATCCTCAGCAGTAAACTTTTACTGTAAAATTTGCCTTATTTATTCAGCGAGTTCTCTCGAGTCAACAAGACACAAATTTCTGCTTTTAAAAAACGGTGACAAAAGTTTTAAAAATTTCGTAAAAGGCTCCCGTCGCGAAGGAATTAAAAAGCAAGTTAGCGACAATTTGTTAATGTATCCGATTACGTGCGGAGCCATTTTTTCAAAAACTCTGACGCTTTTGAAATCATTTTTCAGAATAATCTAACACCAAATAAAGAAAATGATGAAGAAATGTATTATAACTATGCAACTTTTTATAAAATTGAAGAATTTTGGTAAAAATTTAACAAATGCTTACAGAAACGGCGTAAGCCTTAAAAATTTTTCTTGATATAGCTATCATTAATCTTTTTTTATCATATGTGTGTAAAATACCCATGAGTGTAATGAGCTTAAAACTAACCAATATATTGAAATGTAAGAAAGATACAGGTGATTATAAACAATTACCTATAAAATTTAAGTATTTTCTAAATCCTTCATAAAAACAGCTATGAATTCGCAAATAAAATGCCTAGGACCAAATATTAGGTCTTCAAGAGAATTCTGTCGTTTTTATGTTCTTTCACGCCTACTTTTTTTAAATGTTGATTTCTTCAGTGGCACCACTTTTTTGAAATGGTAAAATTCCCATTGTTTGGTGGTAAATTCCCATTTACATTGCATAAAAAGAAATTTTACAGTTACAAAACAGTTTTAAGGGGGCCCGGGACACAAAAATCTTCAAATTTTGCAAAAACATTTTGTTTCATTAAAAATTTCTCTATTTTTTTTCCTGCTTAAAATGACATTTAAATCATGTTTCTATCTGAATTAGAACAAAAAATATTATTTTTTTCGTTATGGTTTGTTTTCAAGATTTAGCTTTCAAGCAATGGCTGTCATGGAAACGACTTCTTGTAAAAATGCGTTTTTCTTCATGATAGGTTTTTTTCACCATTTTTCGTACTTAAATTCTTATAACTCGAGAACCGTTAAAGATAACGTGTTCAAACTTGGAACAAATCTTTTTCAATTGATTTACTTTAATTTTGATTCAGCATATTTGAAAAAAATATTTACTTTTGAAAATATGATTTTTTTTTAAATTGCACCACATTTAAAAAAATTAAAGTATTAAAATAAAGTAAAAGTATTTTTAATTTTTTATAAATTAATATTTTTAAAAAGGTTGAATCAAAATTAATACTTATATATTTCTGTTTATTTAAATTAAAAAAAATTGAAATTCTACAAATAATATTCCGAGTTATAACGATTTTAATTTATCCCACTTTTTATAAAAATTATGAGAAGTTTTATGTGATTTTATTTACAAATGATAAGGTTAACCATCAGAAAAAAATTCAGAATTTTAACTCAATAAATAAAAATTATTTTAAAATGTGTCCCGGACCCCTTTAAATTTGCATTCTTTCAATTTCAAAATAAATCCAGTAATGTATTAAATGTAGAAAAAAGACTTCGGTATTTAAAATAACAGATTATTGGAAATATTAGCTTTCATTTTATTTTTGTAAGATGGAATTCTTTTATTTGTAATATTTTATAATATGGAATTCAGTTAATTTAACGTAGATGAAATACATCTTATTGAATTTTATATAACTTTTATTAATAATTGCTTTAATAACTAATTAGATTAACTAATCAATAGATGTTAATTATGTAGTTTTAACTTTTATTAGTTGGAAAATGTTTATTGTGTTTAAACACATTATAGTGTACTGCAAATAGTTTTAAGTCTGGCATTCTTGCAATTTAAAAATAAATCCAGTAATGTAATTAAATTCTGAAAAAAGACTTCTGTATTTAAAATAACAGATTAATGGAAATATTAGCTTTCATTTTATTTTTATAAGATGGAATTCTATTATTTGTAATATAGATGTAATATTTTACAATATAGAACACAGTTAATTTAATAAAGTTGAAATATATCTTAATGAAGTTTATATAACTTCTATTAATGATTGCTTTAATAACTAATCAGATAATCAATAGCTGTTAATTATGCAGTTTTAACTTTTATTAGTTGGAAAATGTTTATTGTGTTTAAATACATTATTTTAAAACAAATTCTCCAATTTAACCTGAAAAATTGTAAAACTCACACCAGAAATAAATTGTAATTTATTATAATTGAAATTTTGCCAAATATATGCGTTCACTATAGTTCTGAAAGAAAGTTTTTAACTCAAGTATCGTTGGGATTTTAAAATCCGATGATCTGAGATATATATAGCATAAATACATTGAATTGTATTCGGCCACTGGCGTCTCTTTCTTGCGCTATTCCCTATGGGAGCTAGGGATGGGCGTTTCCACTCACTTTGAGGAGTCGATGCTGAGTCGACTCACTTCATTGATGAGTTGACATACTGTCTCGACTCTCGACTCATTTGCGGAAGTAAGATTGGTTGGTTGGTTGTAAAGATGACGCAATTCTACTTTTCGTATCAAATTTATCGCGCAGAAGAAAATATTTGAGCGTAAGCTTGAATTATTTTGGTTTTGATTTTATATAGAAGTCTTTTATATTAAACTTTGTTGGATGGTAACTAGAAACAGCCAAACTAGATGTCTCTATGGGCCGAAATTTCCAGGTCCTGTCCTGTCCCGTCCACAGAAAAAAAGTTCGGCTTGCTCATAAAAAAATGTTTGGCAATGACCGTAGAAAAATAATCAACTAACCGCCTCGGTATAAAATCTGAAATCTGAATTACTGGTCCGCCCCGGTAGAAAACTTAAAAGTTCAGGCCGATCCCGTCTTGGCCCGACAGGCCCCCTCCCCAAAATGTTAAAATCTAGGTACTAAAACTAGAAAACATGCATTTTTACGTCGATAGGATTAAAAATTGTTTCGTACGAGGCGTTCTGACTAAAAATACTTATTTTATCCTTTTTTCTTTATATTTTTATAATCTTCATTTTTAAAGAAACATCATGTGCTGTGATATTTATTTTTTTAATGAATCTCTATCTGTATGTAAATGATTCAGTTAACATTAATATCGTTAATCCATATTCTATGTATTGGAGGCTTAAGAATCTGATAATACACGGTAAAATCGCCTAAGACGAAATTGCTTAGGAAATAAAATATATAAGTTATAGGCAACTTCCTTCTTAGAAGTTTTAAATGTATTATATACTTTTCCTCACATATTATTATCTTCATTTTTCATGTATCGACACATTTTTTAGTTTAAGACACGATTCCATCATATAGAAGTTCTTTTTTACAAGTTTTATTGTATTTTAATTTTATTGCCTAGAAATTGCTATTATTTAAAAAGAATAAATTTTAAATTTTAATTCTACAATAATGGCAATTTTAAAATATATACATTTTTTGCAAAAAGTTTTGGGCCGGGGCAAATTTTACTGATTTTTGCACGGATCAGACCAAGACGAGACAATCATTTTCGTACGGGTTGGGTCGAGGCCTGCACTTAAAATGTCGGCCCTTGCAAACCTTGGAACTGAAAAATTAAGTTAAGCTCGGCGCAATCTTTTAGAAAAAAGAAAGGCCCAAAGCCCGGTCTGTAAAGAGCAATGCCTAGGCTCATATAGAAATATTCTTGTTTAATCCCATACCATGTGTAAAAATTTACCTTCTTTTTAACTGGGAGTGGAAGATTTTGAGGTGTTATTTTTTTTATATATATCAAGATTTAAAGGTGGTTTAAATTTTCTGTGCTGAAAAAAAAACGGGAAACGGATTTTTTTTTTCGTGTGTGTGTGTGTGTCCGTGCGCGCGGGGAGCGTGGGGTAAGTGAAAATTACTGCTAACAAGGACAAGAATCCTTCAAAATATCAGAAATCCTCCCCAGTCACAACATTTTAAATTCTTTGATCTCTTCTTCATTGATTTTTTTAGGATTCCGTATTTAAGGGGGTCCGGAACACAAAAATCTTCAAATTTTCTAAAAATATTTTTTTCCAGTAATAAATTCTCTGTTTATTTTCTGCTTAAAATGACGTTTAAATCATGTTTATATCCTTATTGGAACAGAATTTATTATTTTTTTTCGTTTTGGTTTGTTTTCAAAATCTAGCTTTCAAGCAATGGTTGTCATGCAAACGATTTCTTGTGAAAATGCATTTTTCTTCATGATGGGTTTTTCACCATTTCTCGTATTTAAACTGTTATAACTCAATAACCGTTAAAGATTCATGGTTAAAACGCGGAACATGTCTCTTTCAATTAGTTTTCTTTAATTTTGATTCAGCAAATTTGAAAAACAGATTTACTTTTGAAAATATGATTTTTTTTTTTTAAGTTACATTATTTTTCTTTAATTTTTATTTTAAATATTTTTAATTTTTTTTATTTATATTTTTAAAAATGCTGAATCAAAATTAAAATTATATATTTCTGTTTATTTAAATGATAAAAAATTTAAATTCTACAAATAATATTTCGAGTTATAACGCTTTTAAATTACCCCACTTTTTTAATAAATTTTAAATTTAAAAAAAATTATGGGAAGTTTTATCATACGATTTTGTTTACATATGATACAGTTAATCATCACAAAAAAAATTCAGATTTTTAAATCAATAAATAAAAATTATTTTAAAATGTGTCCCGGACCTCCTTAAAAAGTGAAAACGGAGCTATTATAAGTTGATCGTGTTAACAAATTTATAGATTAAAAGCTATTCACAAATATTTTTCGAAAAAAAGGGGACTAATTTAGTTATTTGATTTTTTTTTCTTTTATGCGTGTGTGTATGTGTATCGTTTGGGTATTTTATTGTTGGAAAGACCTCGTATCACCGAAATCAAAAATATATTTGTTCTAATTTTAGATACTGTCGAAAATGTGATACGAAAATATGTCCCCCACCCACCTTCAGCCTATTTCCGAATCTACAAATACTAAAATGATGAAAAAAAAAACTACGGGCAATAGTAATTTATTCAAACTTTGCGGGAAAATTATAGCGATTATCCTCGGTCACATAGTTTTTGAGAAAATCGCATTTTTCCGTTACACACACACTTTAATTTGCGGAGCTCAGCGGCAGTATTTTTAACTACCAAATTTATAAAATTGACAGGCCTGACTATTGTGGCGATTTGGAATCAAATAGCGTTTTCCACCTTTTTACATAAATAAATTGCTTATCAAGAAAAATGCGATTTTTGTCACGTAACGACAAGTTTTTCTCTTTTCCTCGTGCTATCGTGTATCGAACTTCGTTTAAAAACTTGAACTTTGACAGCATTTTTTGAAGGATATTTCGGGGAAAAAAGGAAAACCCCATTGGTTTATTTAGTTCCTGAATAAGAACATCTGTCAATTTTACTCGTTTCCGAACAAAAAATAATTCAATAATCAGTCCCCCGCCCACCCGAAGGGGACCGGGAGTAAGCTTTAAAAAGTCCTTTTTTTTCCTCATGTTTATAGTTTTTGATTTACTCCCTTTTAAAATTTTGTTTTGTAAACCGTGAATATATACTGAGGTATAGCCATAGAGAGACACACACAGCCTAGCTGTTTATGAAAAAAATAGGGGGGGGGGAGCGTGGAAGTGACAGGATTCCGAAAATATCTTCCATATCTTGGTTTAAATAACGTTAAAAAAAATCGTTTGGCTAAACTTTTAAAAAATATATGTAAATTATATCCATTTAATATTACCTGCTAACCTTTTTATTTATAAAACGGAATTAAAATAACATTATATACGCAAACAAATATAAAATATTAACTTATATTTAAAATACATCTATTATAAAATAAATTCAGTAACTTAGTATATTTTAGACAACCTGCTACTAAAGTAGAATTTTATTTATCTTTCTTCTAAGTTTTTTTTAATATTGCATGATATGAAAACAGTTGAAAATATTCCCCTAACTAGTCCTGCTTGTTTTTTTTTTTTCTAAAAAATACAAAGGTAACATCTGCTTTTTTTTTTTTTTTAATCTTCTTTTCCCTAAGCATATCGTAAATTCAAATAATCTTTAACGAAATATCATGCTGCCCGCCCCCTTGTCTCTGTCCCTCCCTCGCCTTTCATTCATACTGTCATCTTCCTAAACATGCATCTACTCTGCTTTCTCCTTTCCCAAAATCGCCAATACATAATCAAACCAAGATCTCCGTTCTCTGCTAAACAACCCAGCCCGAATTCGAAGAGTTGAAATCCCATACTGAGTTGAAAGAGTGGTTTTCAAAGAGTCGAAGTATCGAAGAGTCGAAGAATCGAAAATCCACTCTTTAACTCTCGACTCTCCAAGTCCGACACTGTGTTAAACTCGTCCAACCTCTCCTTGAGTGAGTCGACTTCGACTCTTCGACTCCAAATTCCAAACTGAGTGGAAATGAAAGTTCGACTCTTTTGAGTCGAGGCAATCCACTAGCGAGGAGTCGACAGTTCGACTCTCTTGGAAGGAGTCGAGATGTTGAGTCGACTCTTCGACTCTTCAGCCAACTCTAATGGGAGCGATGGATAGGGGTTAGGTCCATCCTAAATGCAGGTGGGAAGGGTGAGAGAGCAGAGAAACTTGCTGTGTAAACCACGTGATATTTGCGTCATCATTGCTTATGTTCAGATTTACTGGATTTAGTACTCTGATTTCGGCAGTAAAAACCATAGTTGCTAAAGAACGCAAATCAATCTCCACTAATAGTCCAGGCAATAGAGACCGTATAGAGACTCTACCTAGCAAAATTAATGGTAGTACTAGAAATTGGCTTTCTAGATGTTTTTTGGGGAGCTGAATCTAAATTTGTAACTTCCCACCAAAATTTCCCCCGGCAACCCCCCAAATTTTGTTAAAAAGACCCCCCAAAAAGGTTTTTATTAAAAAAAATTTCATTGTTTTATGGGAAAAGTAGCTAGAAATTCAGAAAGTAGACAAAATTTGCAGCAAATTAGATATATGACATTATGACTTAGGATTAAGGTGAAGGGGGGATCTGCCTCGGAACATGCGCCGCAGTGCTGCGTGGACTAAGTTGCGCAATTCCACTTAACCACTCACACGTTTACATTAGCCCTCCCATCTTCCCTCCGAACTTTCTCTATAAGGTTTACTTTAAATTTTTTGGGTCGCTGAATCCGAATTTTTAACTTACCCCCAAAATTTTCCCCCCCGAAAACCCCCCAAAATAGCTGTTTTTAACTTAAATTTCTTATTGTTTAGGGGAAAAGCATTACGATATTCAGAAACTAGACAAAATTTGCAAGAAATAGGATATATGACATTATGACTTAGGATAAACGGGGAGACAGAGGGCTGCCTCGGAACATTCCCCGCGCGCTTTTCTCAAAAACCAAATTTTTTCAAAAAATCAATTTTTTTGGGGCGTTGCCGGGTAAAATTTTGGTGGGAAGTTACAAATTCGGATTCAGCGACACAAAAAACATCTAGAAAGCCGATTTCCAGTACTACCATTAATTTTGCCAGATAAAATCCCCTATTGCCTGGACTTCATCATTTAGTGCACGTAGCGCCGCAGTGCATGTTTCGAGGCAGCAACCTCACCCTCCCCGTTCATCATAATTCATAATGTCATACATTCTATTTGTGGCACATTTTGTCTAGTATCTGAATTTCGTAATGCTATTCCCCTAAAACAATAAGAAATTTAAGTTAAAAACAACTGTTTGGGGGGGTTTCGGGGGGGAAATTTTTGGGGGAAAGTAAAAAATTCGGATTCAGCGACCCAAAAATCTTAAAGTAAACCTTATAGAGAAAGTTCCGATGGGAGATGGAAGGGCGAATGTAAACGTGTGAGTGGTGAAGTGGAATTGCGCAACGTTGTTTACGCAGCACCGCGCGCATGTTCCGAGGCAGATCCCCCCTCCCCCTTCATCCTAAGTCATAATGTCATATATCTAATTTGTTGCAAAGTTTGTCTACTTTCTGAATTTTCAGATACGTTTTCTCTAAAACAATAAAGAAATCGGTTTTTTTAATAAAAACATTTTTGGGGGGCTTTTTACCAAAATTTGGGGAGGTTCCGGGGAAATTTTGGTGGGAAGTTACAAATTCGGATTCAGCAACCCAAAAAACATCTAGAAAGCCGATTTCCAGTACTACCATACATTTTGCTAGGTAAAATTCCCTATTGCCTGGACTATAAGGTGGACTTCAATCAATCGCCGTTAAGAGTGGTATATGCAGCTTCTTAAAATCTTGTATATCGTCATTGACGACTATCTTATTATAGAAAACATAATTTATAAGAGTTTAGATAATGAACATTTAATATTCATTCTCATATAAAGGCTCATTATTAGCAAATAAAATCAGTTTTCCATCTTTTTAAATTTTATATTCTCTTGGATTTCATTTTTCCTGATCATAAAGATAATGTATGAGAAGGAAGATTTATTGCATTGTATATATTCTTATTTGTTGGAAAGGAAGGGGTATACGTTAGTATATGACATGTTATAATAAATTCTAAAATGTTAAGGTATATATAATTATATTTAGATGATATTAAAAAGATATGGTTTGTAAAATATTACTGTTAACTGTATGCCGATCTAATTCATTTCAATAAGATCCTAATTATGTATATGCTTAGTAATAAGCAAATTATGCTTAAAGTGATAAAGGCTGCTGTTTTAAAAAAGTGCTTTTAAAGAAAAAATAAATAAATATTAGTTATTTGCGATTATAATATTCCAAAAACTTAATAATAGTCCAGGCAATACGGAATTTTACCTAGCAAAATTAATGGTAGTACTGGAAATCGGCTTTCTAGATGTTTTTTGGGTCACTGAATCCGAATTTGTAACTTCCCACCAAAATTTCCCCCGGCAACCACCCTAAATTTTGGTAAAAAGCCCCCAAAAAATGTTTTTATTAAAAAAATCCATTTTTTATTGTTTTAGAAAAAAAGTATCTAGAAATTCAGAAAGTAGACAAAATTTCCAACAAATTAGATATATGACATTATGACTTAGGATGAAGGGGAAGGCTGGATCTGCCTCGGAACATGCGCGTGGTGCTGCGTAAACTAAGTTGCGCAATTCCACTTAACCACTCACACGTTTACTTTCGCCCTCCCATCTCCCTTCCGAACTTTCTCTATAAGGTTTACTTTAAGATTTTTGGGTCGCTGAATCCGAATTTTTAACTTTCCCCCGAAAATTTCCCCCCCGAACCCCCCCCCCCCAAAAAAAAAAAAATAGTTGTTTTTAACTTAAATTTCTTATTGTTTTATGGGAAATCATTACGAAATTCAGAAACTAAACAAAATTTGCAACAAATAGGATATATGAGATTATGAATTAGGATGAACGGGGAGGGTGAGGGCTGTCTCGGAACATGCACTGCGGCGCTACGTGCACTAAATGATGAAGTCCATGCAATAGGGGATTTTATCTGGCAAAATTAATGGTAGTACTGGAAATCGGCTTTCTAGATGTTTTTTGGGTCGCTGAATCCGAATTTGTAACTTCCCACCAAAATTTCACCCGGCAACCCCCCAAAAAATTGATTTTTTGAAAAAATTTGGTTTTTGAGAAAAGCGCGCGGGGAATGTTCCGAGGCAGCCCTCTCTCTCCCCGTTTATCCTACGTCATAATGTCATATATCCTATTTGTTGCAAATTTTGTCTACTTTCTGAATTTCGTAATGCTTTTCCCCTAAAAATACAAGAAATTTAAGTTAAAAACAACTATTTGGGTGGGGGGGGGAAATTTTGGGGGTAAGTTAAAAATTCGGATTCAGCGACCCAAAAAACTTAAAGTAAACCTTATAGAGAAAGTTCGGAGAGAAGATGGTAGGGCTAATGTAAACGTGTGAGTGGTTAAGTGGAATTGCGCAACTTAGTCCACGCAGCACTGCGGCGCATGTTCCGAGGCAGATCCCTCCTTCCCCTTCATCCTAAGTCATAATGTCATATATCTAATTTGTTGCAAATTTTGCCTACTTTCTGAATTTCTAGCTACCTTTCCCCTAAAACAATAAAAAAATGGAATTTTTTAATAAAAACCTTTTTGGGGGGCTTTTTACCAAAATTTGGGGGGGGGGGGTTGCCGGGGGAAATTTTGGTGGAAAGTTACAAATTCGGATTCAACAACCCAAAAAACATCTAGAAAGCCGATTTCCAGTACTACCTTTAATTTTGCTAGGTAGAGTCCCTATACGGTCTCTATTGCCTGGACTATAAGGCCTTAAATAGATCCTTTTTTTTTCAATTTGACTGGCCCTGAAAACGGCCTTTTCTGTTGATTTAAAGACATTAAGAAAAAGAACGCTAAAAAAAACAGGATAACCAGGAACGCTAGAATCTAAATAAAAGGAACTCCAGCGCGATTAATCAATATTTTCAAAATCTATTAGTTCGATTAAAATAGATTGCATTCCCACAGAATTCCTCTCTACCTTTCCCACCTGCCTTTAGAATGGACTTAACCCCTATCCATCGCTCCCGTAAGGAATAGTGCACGAAAGAGACGCTAGTAGGTGGGGTCAGATGAGTGAAAGAGACGGTAGAACAACAATCACGGCCATGCATCCTACTTCGGATCTTAGCTATGGTGTGATTTCGCGATTTTCCCCTATAGACCAAAAGAAGTGTTAGTCACAGGACGTTGTCTTGACGTTAAAAATAAACAAAAACATTTATCTTTCGTGTCGTAAATAAGATTTTGTTTGACGCATTTTACATTGTTTCTCGTTATTAACACATATTTTAAGGACATATAAGTTACCAAAATTTATTTTGTTAAATTATATCTTTTGCATATTCTTATGTTACGTCAATTTGCGTAGGATACAATATATACAGTCTATTTTTTAATAAATCTACACAAAAACATCTCTAATCTTTGTTCCCACGGTGAGGTCTACTAATATTAGAATAATAAACTTTATATTTAAGTTGTTATTTTATTATTATTAGATATTTTTTTACATAAGTACCTTTCTTCTGGTAGGTTTCGCGCACTTCATTAGAATTATTAAAGTTACATAAATTTAATTATAAACAAAAATTGCGTTTAAGACTGTTTATTTTTTACTTCCAATACACATTTTTTTTATATATAATTCATTTAAACGTTTATTTAAAAACTATTATAGACAAACATTTCCTAAAATCTCTAATTTAAAAAAAAAAAAATCTTCTTTAACCCTTACCGGCGCGGATTAATTCTGTTTGTAAACTGATGAAATAATGGACTGACACCAGAATTTATAAACGAAGTTATTTGAAATAAGAGTCTGCTTATTTTCACGCACATTATAAAATGAAAATTTTAATAAAATATTCTTGGTGCCGTTCGTCAGTTTTGAATTAAAAGTAGGTGTCCCTTTTTAAGGACACCGCCCTCGAAAGGATTAATTATCCGAATTTAGATAGACTCGGTGAAACACAAATATTTAATATTCCTTATTGTTTTTCTAATGATGTGTTGCATCTTATAAATTTGTTTTCGTAAGTTACTTAATCATTATAAACATTATGAACGCCATTACAAATTTCTTATTCGGTGTTGATAAGAATAATAGTGTTTTCACAAAATATTTTTAGATTCCTTAAAAATAATACAGTACACAGTCGACTTTACGTACCTTTTTTTTACGAATTCTTCATTTTTACGAACTCATGTACTGGTCCCGACCAGCATCCCATTGAACTAATGTTATTCCCATTTACGAACTTTCGATTTTACGAACACTTTATATGAGTCCGCTGGAGTTCGTAAAATCGAGCGTCTACTGTAATAATAATAATAATAATAACCACTACTTGCCTTTTTTTTTTTTTTTTTTTTTTTTTTTTAAGAACAGTATTTTTACTTTTTGAATATTTTTATTGGTAGTAGCATATATTTGTGAGCAAAGTTTATTGAAAACTCCTATGTATTTATTATTAAAGTTTATCGAAAACGCCTATTTCTTTTTAAGGGAACCGGGTAAGCTGTATCTCGGCCATGTTAAAATACACCAACTATATGTACCTTTTTCTCAGAAATGGTTAAAGATAGAGGTCCAGATTTTTTAGAGTAGTTAGAATAACATGTTTTACTTATTTTAACAGTCCATTTTATTTCTAAGTGAAACTAAAAATTAATTATCAATTATTTATTGAAAGACATTTTTAAATTAGCATTTTTGGTAAGATTTCACTGCCTAAAACAAATAGTTTCCAACAAATCATTAAATCCCTGTGTTAAAGTATGCACTATAATATGCTCAGATTTAGACAAATCTGAGTTCTTAAGTTTAATAGATATTGAAAAAAAGGAACACAAACCTGAAAAATCAATGTTTTGAGAAAAAGTCAATCAAAGCTGTGAGGCAGTGTTGCCAGTGGCCTAATTTTTTAAATTCTGATTTCTTGATTGGCACCACTTTTTTGAAATAGTAAAATTCGCCTTATTTAATAAAATATTAATTGAGGCGAAAGCAATCGGAAATTTACCACTTCAGAAAAGTGGTGCCAATCAAGAAATCTGAATTAAAAAAAAGAAGCCCATTGCTGTGAAGTGCTCTTAGAAAGAATGAAAAAATCCAACACTTTTTTTTAATATATAAGCATGTGTAATACATCGTTGAAAAGATAAAAGTTTAAACTATTTAATGATATAAAAAAGTAAAAATCGTTTTTTTGTTTGAATTTCGCTTACCCAGCCCCCTTAATGAAATGGTTATTTATTATTTGAATTTTATGTAATATTACCATTATTTTAATTTATTTTAATTTCATCTTTTGAATGTCAACTCTAAGCACTTTTGCATGTGTTCGGGTTCAGAATTTGTGCGTTTATTATTATTATTATGGCTATTTTACTTCAATTCATAAGTAATAATCCCAAATCCTCTCTAAAAATAGAAGTTTCAATATTTTTAATGCTTCAATTTTTCTCTGCCTATTTTTTGTTAATTTACAATAAAAATAAATAATAATTAATTTAAATCCCTCAATCCCTCCAACCAACTTTCACACAGCAAAATATATTTCTATGTTTGAAAACGACAGAGCAAAACATTTTCCCCTTTTTTCGCAATTTGAATGTTCAAAGATGCATCAAAGATGTTCAACGTTGCTGGCTGTCCGGTTAAACAATTCCCCCTAATAAAAACAATTTTCTTTGAAAGAAACACCCTTTTTTATTACTTTTTTCTCATATGCACAAATTGTGTTTTTTTCCTTTTGTACCCAAATTCTCAATACAATGCATTTTTTTTTTTTTTTTTTTTTTTGCCAAACATGTGTAACTGTTTTCTCATACAGCCTACTACGTTTGTCGATCATGATCATTTTTGTTAAAATATAGCAATATTTCTCTTTTTAACACTTTCCAACAAAGTTGAAAAGTGTTTATGCATTCGGTTTGTCTGTCCGTCTGTCCGTATGGCCGTCTGGTCGTCTGTCCACGCTCTAACTTCCGTAAATATACTCGGATTTTCATGAAATTGATAAAAGTTATTTAGGGTCACCAAAGCATGTTTGGTATTGTATATGAAGTACGTAGGATTAATCGTTAATTTACAGGGGCACTCAAAAGTATTCCATTACATTATGGTATATGGGGTAAATTTGTTGGCAGAGTATTTTAATGACATTACGCTATTTCAAACGTATGGAAACTGATATAAATCACCGAATTTCACTACGATCACGTTAGAACAGGGCATTTATAGCATTTTTTATTCATTTACAGGGACACACAAAAGAAATCAGTTACAGTACAGTACTGTCTTTGAGTAACAATTGCTGGAATATACGGTTTAAAATTCGGTATGCGCTTTTAAATTTAATTAATTTTTTGTATCTTACTCGTTATTTATAAATTCTATACCTCAAATACAGGGCTGCACAAAAGTATTCACGTACCGTTGTCCTTAATACAGGAATTTGCTGAAGGAAAATTTTCAACTGAAGTATATATACCTCCTAATTGAACTAAATTTTGGCATGCATGTATCTAATAGATTCAAATCTATATACAGTAGACGCTCGATTTTACGAACTCGATGGGACTCTTATAATGTGATCGTAAAATCGAAAGTTCGTAAATGGGAGTAACATTAGTTCAACGGTATGCTAGTCGGGACCAATACACCAGTTCGTAAAAACGAATAATTCGTAAAAAAGAGGTTCGTAAAATGGAACGTCTACTGTATCATATACAAGGCTGCTGAAAAAATTCGCATAATTCTCCGATTGTGGATGGGACCAGCTTAAATGGATTTTGAAATGCATTATGCTTTTCCATACGGTTGAATTAGACGTAATACTTTAATTTTTTTAACGGTGCATTTTTGTTACATTATTCTGAATGTGTTGGAAAGTGTTTCATAATCTATGCTTGACGCATGATTTTTTCTTACTTGTTAAAATTTAGTATTGTAAAAAATTAAAAATTTTAAATAGCGCAAAACCTTTTTATGGTATCATACTATTATATAGTTTGAATAGTGCAACTGCAACCAGGAGATTTATTTAAATTTAACCTGTTATTACACTGATGCAAGAATAATAAAATCACTGCATAACAGCAATCGCTGTAGGATATTCAAATTTAAAATTCGATCAACGCACGTACAATAACCTCAAATGTAAAATTTGAGCAGAACCAGATGCGGAGTGCTGTACGATATAATTCAGAATCTAGCTGAAAACGTTAATTCTACCGGTCTCGCCTTTTCCTCTGTCCCCACTTCTATATTGAGGCCTCTTAAATGGACTAGTCCGCTACTTAGTGAGCCACTCTTCGAAAGAGTAACTAGTTACTACATCAATATATTAAATTATCTATTTTTATTTTATTTAAATTAATCATTCTATCGTAAATCCGTAATACTATGCTTTGTGACGGCCATTTAAAATTCTAGTTAAATTTTTCTGTAGACGTTTGTAAACCTTTCGTTTTTTTACTATTACCCATAGATAGGAACTTAGTATATGGTGTTACATTTATGTTTGGCTTCTTTGACAAAATATAATAATATTATCCAGATTTTTTTTCTCCCTCTATTATTCTTTGTTTTCACCTGGAAAGGTGTTACTTAAGCTGATATATTTATCATGACTAATTATTTAAAAGGACTGTTTTCCGCATTTTTTTTCCCTCACTTCTCTAACTGATCCTTGTTATTGAATATTAAATACGTGAATAATCACATTGCTAACAAGTCGTAAACCAACTTAGTGAAAAATGTCCAAGCCGGTAATCGAACCCGGGCCTCTGGAATAGATCTCCAGTGCTCTACCACTAAGCCACAAGGACGATGCCCAGCTTGGCATCTCTCACTTATATAAGTCGGTAAAGCTGCAACCGCAGCACTAGATGGAAAAGTCTTCATGAGCACACAATCTAGTGGCGAAACATGAGACGCAAATGAACCCAGCATCGGTGAATATACAATTTTTAATTAATTTTTCAACTACTTTTCAGCAATGAAATTACGCTTGAAATGATTGAATATTAAATACGTGAATAATCACATTGCTAAGAAGTCGTAAACCAACTTAGTGAAAAATGTCCAAGCCGGGAATCGAACCCGGGCCCCTGGAATAGATATCCAGTGCTCTACCACTAAGCCACAAGGACGATGCCCAGCTTGGCATCTCTTACTTATATAAGTCGGTAAGGCTGCGGTTGCAGTGCTGCGGTATTCCAGGGGCCCGGGTTCGATTCCCGGCTTGGACATTTTTCACTAAGTTGGTTTACGACTTGTTAGCAATGTAATTATTCACGTATTTAATATTCAATAATATCACTGCTGAAAAGTAGTTGAAAAATTAATTAAAAATTGATCCTCTTTATCCCCAGTTTCCGTAAAATATTTTGCGCCATTTTATCAATTGGAAGTAGATGCTACGCCCATTTTATAAGACTAAAGTTAATTAATTGAGGTTTATATGAGAAATGAATCCATATCAGGATAATTTTGAAAATTCAGCTGTGGGCGGAACGCATATTAATAGTACGTCTTCACATGTAACTTGTTATTAAGGTGCATTCTTAGTGCTACCACAGTTTCCGAATAATAACATTCGCCTGTTTTATTGACAGTAATATTGCGATTAAATAATCACATAAGGCTAATATTATTATTTGCAGATAGTGATAAGCATGTGATGCACTTTTTTTTTAATAGTACAAGGTGTGGCTATTAATTTCCAGGACTGGTGAAATAACTTCTGAAATATGAATGTACTGTACATAAATGTTTAATAGATTTGAAAGTAAGTTCCGTCTACCGCAATACACCTTTGCGTGCGGCTGTACAATTGTTTAAAATAACATGTAAAGTAGGGGAGCACAAGCTGTGGCCCGCGGGGCACCAACAGTAGCCCTATTTTTTATGCAGAATAATTTTCCTAATTAATTGACAGAAATTCTGCTATTAAGTAATTGAAATATTACTTTTAAATTGTTTGTGGTGGCAATCAATTTTCTGGCAAAAAGATTGTGCAGCACTAATGTAAAGTGATCTTTGGGAAACCTCTTAACCCATTAAGACTGACGTTGAATTTTCGCAACATTATATTTGTGATTTTGTAATTTTTTTTTTCTATCAGTAAAAGAGAAAAATAAAATTTGCCTTATTTAATTAACACATTTAATTGATTCATAAAGTAAAAGTAAGTGTGTAACTAAAAGTAGTGTGAAATGAATAAAATTCTTGTAAAACATGCTAATCCTTAATGGATTAAATTCGAACGTCACGTCTTCCTTGGTATTATCTTATACACATAAATCGCCGAAAACGTCGAAATAATTAAAAAACGCGAGAAAGTGGTAATGTATCATCACCACACACTTGTTGTTTTCCGCTAGCACTTTTTCTCAATGTGAAACAAAATTTAATTTTTATTCTCGACTCCTTTACTTCAATAACGATTCTTTGAAAGCGATCCTTTGCTTGCGTGTTGCAACACCAAAAAGAAGCGAGAATGACGCGCAGCGCATATATTGTGTGAAAATAGGTGATAATTCAAAAAACTCCGTTAACCAACCTGAGTGCGAAAAAAAAAAATAGATTTTCTTTTATTGTGTCATTAATAATTTTTGAAACACTTCATACGTTACTTTCGTAGACAAATTACGAAAACAGTAACATTTTACATTTTCTGAATTTGAAACAAAATTTAATTTTTGTTCTCTGCTCCTTTACTTCAATAACGATTCTTTGAAAGCGAGCCTTTTCTTGCGTGTTTCAACACCAAAAAGAAGGACGAATGACGCGCAGCGCATATATTGTGTGAAAATAGGTGATGATTCAAAAACTCCGTTAACCAACCTGAGTGTGGAAAAAAAAATAGATTTTCTTTTATTGTGTCATTAATAATTTTTTAAACACTTCATACGTTACTTTCGTAGACAAATTACGAAAACAGTAACATTTTACATTTCCTGAATTTGAAACAAAATTTAATTTTTATTCTCTGCTCTTTTACTTCAAAAACGATTCTTTGAAAGCGAGCCTTTGCTTGCGTGTTTCAACACCAAAAAGAAGGAAGAATGACGCGCAGCGCATATATCGTGTGAAAATAGGTGATAATTCAAAAAACTCCGTTAACCAACCTGAGTGTGGGAAAAAAAAATAGATTTTCTTTTATTGTGTCATTAATAATTTTTGAAACACTTCATACGTTACTTTCGTAGACAACAGTAACATTTTACATTTTCTGAATTTGAAACAAAATTTAATTTTTATTCTCTGCTCCTTTACTTCAATAACGATTCTTTGAAAGCGAGCCTTTGCTTGCGTGTTTCAACACCAAAAAGAAGGAAGAATGACGCGCAGCGCATATATTGTGTGAAAATAGGTGATAATTCAAAAAACTCCGTTAACCAACCTGAGTGTGGGAAAAAAAAATAGATTTTCTTTTATTGTGTCATTAATAATTTTTGAAACACTTCATACGTTACTTTCGTAGACAAATTACGAAAACAGTAACATTTTACATTTTCTGAATTTGAAACAAAATTTAATTTTTATTCTCTGCTCCTTTACTTAAATAACGATTCTTTGAAAGCGAGCCTTTGCTTGCGTGTTTCAATACCAAAAAGTAAGCGAGAATGACGCGCAGCACATATATTGTGGGAAGATAGATGATAACCCAAATAAATACCACCGTTAACCAACCTGAGAGTGAAAAAATGGATTTTCTTTTATTGTTTTATTAATAATTTTTGAAGCACTTTATACGTTACTCTCGTAGACAGATTACGATAACAATAACATTTTACGTTTCCACAATTTGAAACAAAATTTAATTTTTATTCTCTGCTCCTTTAGTTTAATAACTTTTCTTTAAAAGCTAGTCTTTGCTTGTGTGTTTCAACACCAAAATGTAAAGCGAGTATGACGCGCAGCGCATTCTCGGATAGAGAGCATTACAATGATTGCAAAGATTGACCATTAAATATGGATAATGTTCGGGTGGTTCATTTTCGTTTGTTAGTTCTTGAATTCCTATCCTCCCAGCTCGCGCAATATGTGAAGATGGTACGGGTGTCCTAAAAAGGACTGACTGATTTAAAAATTCAATAAGTTGCAAACAGTGACAGATATTTAAAAAATTCTTGCAGAGAGTTATGTATGATGTCAGGAGTTTGTTTGCTGTGATTCTCGAATTTAGTTCGAATTACAAACAAAGATGGCGTTGCGAGCAATAGGCGCTAAATTCAAACCCGATTTTTTGGTACTCCGGGACCCACTCAATACATTTTAATCTCCTTTTTTTTGGCATTGGAGAAGAGAAAGGCCAAAAAATCCAGCTTGAATTTAGCGCCTATTGTTTGCAACGCCATCTATTGTTTATTATTTGAACTAAATTCGAGAATTATGCAAAAAAAAAACTCCTGACATCATATATAACACTCCTATAAATATATATTTTTTAAATATCTGTCACCGTTTGCGAGATTTTGAATTTTAAAATCAGTCAGTCCTTTTTAGGACACCCGGTAGCTTAAATAAAATCTCACTGAATGTTACATTATATTTCTTCAAAAACGTCCTTTTGTGGTAGGTCTACTAACTACTGTTTTCCCTCTTTTGATTCCAGCAGAGTAAATACCGTCAAAACGGTCATAAATTATATTTGCAGACAAAGAAGAGGGTTTAACATTCATATTTTAAAAAAAAGTGAAACATAAAAAAGTGTTTCAAATGAAAATCAAATTTCAAATTATTTTTGCTTAAAAGGCGCAAAGACCAACTTAGTGAAAAATATTCCATGCCGGGAATCGAACCCGTGTCATCAGTATAGCGCACTGACGTTCTACCGCTAAACCACATGGAACGATACCCAGCCTGGAACTTCTCACTATTACAAGTTGGCAAGGCTACAAACGCAGCACAAGATGGAATATTTTCCGTGAGCCACCAACACGGGGCAAACACAGACACTTAATTAAATCCAGCATCGATGAATCTATATTAATATTTGGAAATTTTTCCAGAGAGAAACATTCGCCTTGAATACAATATTTCAAATGAAAATCAAATTTCAAATTATTTTTGCTTAAAAGGCGCAAAGACCAACTTAGTGAAAAATATTCCATGCCGGGAATCGAACCCGGGTCATCAGTATAGCGCACTGACGTTCTACCGCTAAACCACATGGAACGATACCCAGCCTGGAACTTCTCACTATTACAAGTTGGCAAGGCGCTAAATAAAATCCTATATTTATTTCTGATTTCTCGAATTATTCCAACACGGGGCAAACAGTAATTAAGTGTCTGTGTTTGCCCCGTGTTGGTGGCTCACGGAAAATATTCCATCTTGTGCTGCGTTTGTAGCCTTGCCAACTTGTAATAGTGAGAAGTTCCAGGTTGGGTATCGTTCCATGTGGTTTAGCGGTAGAACGTCAGTGCGCTATACTGATGACCCGGGTTCGATTCCCGGCATGGAATATTTTTCACTAAGTTGGTCTTTGCGCCTTTTAAGCAAAAATAATTTGAAATTTGATTTTCATTTGAAATATTGTATTCAAGGCGAATGTTTCTCTCTGGAAAAATTTCCAAATATTAATAAAAAAGTGTTTTTTTAAAGCTGAATTGTTTGAATAGAATTAAAAGGACGTCATTTTCAGTGGCTTTTCATTTTGTAGACCAGTTGCAATGATGTAATCGTTAACTCGGGAAAAAATTCGATTACTTAATCTTGTAGAAAAATAAACCACTCTTCCATCCGATAAAATTTTTCTAATCATCCGTAATCGACTCCATTGTGAGGGTTGACGTCAAACATTAAAAGTGGTGCAACAAATATTGTTATACATGTATAAGATAATGAGATTACTATAGTATAATGTGAATAACTGAGATAAAAATAAAAATATAGACATACAAATAATGGTGATAAAAATTTATAATTCATGCAGATAATTTAAAAATTAAAATTATTGATTGCTCTAAACACACTAGCATGCAAATAAAATCTGTCAGTAACGCAGTTTCTTCAAATTACTATTTTTCAAACTTCGTTTCTCCTTGATTTTTAAACTATGTTGTCTTTCATTCAAATTGAATTTTACATTTATTATTTACTGCTGATTGTAACAAAAGTTTCAGTCATCTGACATTTCTAAGTGCCATTATCACATCACAACACATGTGATATACACATGTTATATTTTATTATTTATAACTCAATCAAACTGACTGTTATCATACGAAATGATATTTTAATAAGTTGAAACTAATCCATTGTTATATTTACCCGACGAAAGGAAAAATTGCTTGGGATGATTTAATAATTTATAATATAAAAACGAACATTATATATCTAAAAACTCTTTCATCAAAATGTTTCCACACAAAAAAACACTTAATTTTCAATGCGCAAACGTTTTCACGGGAGAAAAATCATAATACTATTTTCAATTTTGAAGTGTCATATTCTGCAAAAAACCCTCGTTAATCATCATTGACAGTTAAACCGTGCAGTTTAAGTTGCTTTTTAGAATATAATAATATACTTATATTTATTCAATTAATAAATTGCGTAAATTTATTTTAAATTTCATATTTAGCTCGCTTTGGAAACAGATGATGCATTATCTGAAACTGTACCAGTATTTATCAAACATTTAAACTTTCAGAGGCATTGTAGAATTTTAACCTATAAAAATTGTCTGGCGTTCTTTACTTCTGAATTAACTCATAAACAACGTATTCTGCAGGTACAATAAATATCGTTCCTATTTAGTGGTTAGAACTACATAAACACTTTCCAATGTGAACAGAAAAGTATCGTAAAAAGGATATTTTTTAAAAGGTGATTTCTATGTTTTATGTAGTTTTAGAAGAAAACTTAGAAATGTTTTAACAGAATGTGATATAAGAAATTTGATTTGAATATTTTTCTCTAATGAGTCTATAAGTAAAAAGAAGAGAAAAATACGACTTCTAATGACAGTAATAAAGGCCTATTCTGAAGATTGAATTAAAACTCTTGTTTGTAAACACCGCGATTCATTTAAAAAGTGGTCTTCGAATCAGAGCTAAAGAAGGTGGCAACGGATCCCCGGGATCAGGTACCAAACGAAACGAGCGTTTTATTGACGATACACGAAATATCGGTGAGAGAGAAAAAACTAATGTTTTGAACCAATCTCTCTGGAGTTGCTGCGGTGGTGCTCGAAACTCAAGTAACCAAAGTTTACTCGTTTTAAAATTTTACAGTAACAATTAAAAATACAGATTGTTTCTTTTAAACCATAAAATTGTCGTTGCATCTTTACTTCAAAAACTATGTTGTAAAAAGATAGCTTTAAAAGTTATCTTTTAGATTAATTAGGAATCCTTTATTTCAAAATTTTCACTCTAAGGGCTTCAGTTCTCTATAAGCTGATGCCCTCAATTTCTGTAAACATGCTTTAAGCACCACTGTAAAATCAATGTAAATGGTATGCGTCACAGAAAGAATGATTATATATTAGTAACTTTATAAACAAATAACTTTTGGTTTTGCACAACTTCAATGACACTGTCTATGGCAATAACTTCTGTTTCTTCCGATATGAGTTATTTTATATGCACGCTAGACACACTATTGAACAGAATTCACACTAAAAACGGAGTATATTTTTAATTCCTCGATTTTCTAAAAGTTGTTAACAAAGCGATTGCCTGGTTGCCAGTTGCCAAAGCGATTACCATAGAGTATTTTAATATCGGTTATTTTAACCCTAGAACTACCGGAAATTTTACTCAAGTTTTATAAAAACATTCTACACCAGAATTTTTACTTAAAACTATTTAATTTGTTTATTTAACTTATTATTGTCTGATTTATACATTTAGTTTGTTTTGAAGAAATTTTCTGGTTTGAATAGATATTTTGAATATACATGTCGGGTCCATTGGACCCTTCTGGTAGACAGAGGGTTAATCTCATTATGTACTAATCACCTCTGCAACAGAGATTTTCTTCTAAATCATCAGTTTGAAGATACATCTACATTTAAAGAGCGATGATTTTTAAAGACAGATTCCATAGACATCTATTAGGTTTATTAGGAATCGGTCATTCTAACTTATTCATTCTTACAAATGGCTTTTTTCTAATTTCTGTTGCTCATACCTTGTCCGTTTCCCTTTATTATTTAATTACAAACTATTCAATGGCACTTACTTGCACTTTTTTTCTAATAGCAAACACAGTATGGATTTGGTATCTTTTATTTATTAGAAGGAAAAGAATTTTTATAATTGTCTCACAGTTATACCAGTTTAGAAGACGATATAATCTAACAAAAGATTCTTGTCCATGTTTTATAAAAATTGCTATCATTAGCTGCGTATTGTTACCATTTTTAATATATCTAGTATTACATTTGACAAACCATTCAGATATTCAAATTATTGCAGAACATTACTCATATGGTTATAGAATGACGAAAACATTTTTTATCTTAACATACCTATTTTTATGTATTATTATGCAAAGCATTTTTCTTTTTTACCCAACCTTGATAGCTATCGCTTTGAGCTCTATCTTTTATATATTTACAGAAACGCTTCAAGTGTACCACAAATATCTTCGACTGCAGTTGTGTAATGACAAACAACAGTCAACCATATGCTTTTTGCAAGAATTTTTCGAAGTACATAAGTTAGTTAGCAAGCTATACAAAGTCTTAGATTTTCCAACTTTCTTCTTGATACTCCAATCTTTCAACAACATTTTTATCTCTTTATATATTGCGATGAAAGAGGAAAATTATGAATTTCTTATGGAAATATTCTGCTGTTTATTT
Source organism: Maratus speciosus (assembly GCA_963932465.1). Classification (NCBI taxonomy): domain Eukaryota; kingdom Metazoa; phylum Arthropoda; class Arachnida; order Araneae; family Salticidae; genus Maratus; species Maratus speciosus. The sequence continues at coordinate 91,616,979 of OZ010799.1, forward strand.
TCTGGCATGATCCTGTTGATAACATATGGATTCTTTAGTTCAAAGATTACAGAAAAACTGTTTGAAATAAAGAAAACCGCGCAAGACAATATAACTGCCCGTTTGCCGAATAAGAATATTCTAATCCAGAGAACTGTTATTACATATTTGAAAAGAATAGAAAAAGAGGAGGTTACTTATATATCAGCCTGGGGATTTTTTCGGATTTCTCGACCATTTATTCTGACAGTCATAGGAGCTACACTTACATATGATTTGTTAGTTATTAATCTTATTTAGATGTATCAGTTTTTCTTTACACTAAAAACAAAATCGTTTGCACAATTTTTCAGTCTTTGAAAGATGTTATTAAATATACTTAATGTAGGAAAAACTGTTTAAAATATATTGTTGTTGTTTGTTTACAAGTACTTCTATTACCAATGTATCACACAGGTGATTTCGAATGAATTATGGACGATACGGGAAGGAAGAAATTTCCAATCGCTACTCAGTTGCGAAATTTTTGAAAATGCTGGCAAAAATCCGAAACAAACCTTGCATTCTTTCTTCCTCAAACATACGAGGGTGGTTCAATAATTATTGTCCCGAGTGCGTATAAAATATTTGTACTGCGATGGTTCATATGGAATATTGAAGTCCAATGTCTTATATGCCTATATGCTCAATTTCAGAACTGTAGCTGCTATATTAACATATTTTTCTTTTCGTTTTTGGTGTTAGAGGTCGCACTTAGCTTGAAAAGGGGGAGAGTTGGGGGGTGACAGTGAATGAGACGTGACTACTGTCGTTTGGACTCGGGATCATAGTGATGTAGCCACGTCTCCTCCAATGTCACAAATCTATCACAGAACAGCTTCAGGTCTGTCCTCATAAGCTCCAAACCAGCCTCCCCCCCCCCCCTTTCAACTAGGTGCCACCTCTCAGACCTAAAACGAAAAAATAATATGTTAATATGGCAGCTACGGTTCTGAAATTGGGCATATAGGCATCTAAGACATTAGGCTTCAATATTGCACATCAACCATCGCAGTACAAATATTTTACACACACTCGGGACAATAATTATTGAACCACTCTCGTTAATAATGTTCGTTAGAACGTTAATAATGTTCTGAGAATATTTTTCAATCTTTTTTTTTCAGTCTTTAGATTGCCTTCTGTTATTACAGGAATTTATTGAAATAAGAAAACTGCGCAAGACAGTATAATTAAACAGTTGCTTAATAAGATAATCCTAATACAGAGAACACTGATTATACATTTGAAGAAAAAAAATAGAAAAAGAGTCTATTACACATTTAGTAACCTGGAGATCTTTTCAGGTACCTAGGTCATTTATTTGTACAGTTCTGAGTGCTGCCCTTACATACGATTACAGGATTAATAATCGTGTTAAAATGTGCCCTGTTTTCGTAACACTGAATAATAAAATCATTTGCACGTCTTCAAATTTTTAAAAGTATAGTTGTAGTTTGATTAACCCTTTCAGGGGCAAAGTAGTTTCATTGCAAAAGCGTTGAAATTAATGAGTGACATCGGAATTTGAAAACAAATTTATTTCTAAATTAGAAAAAAGCTATATTTCGCATATATAATAAACTGAATTTTTTTTTACTAAAATTCTGGTGCCATTGTGTCATCTGGGAATTACAATTAAGTGGTTTCATAAAAATACCAGCGCCCCTCAAGGGCTTAAAGGTGTTGCTGTAGAATCGTGTTAATGTGAAGCGATAAGGCTTCAGAAATTACATCGCTTTAGCGAAAACTCCTATTTAGGTCTGTCGTCAGAGTCAAAATCAATAACGCGTAATTTAGGCAGTTATAAGAACAATAAGCTGTATAATACCTACATTATATTGTGTTGTGTTGTTTTATTAAATGAAGTTTAGAAAACAAATTACTGTTATCAAGAATACTGAAATGAAACATATTAAATAGCTATACCAAAATAACAAGTGTCATTTATATGTATAGCAGCACACAAGAAAGTTAATCAAAAAAAAAAAAAAAAAAAAAATTAGAAGAAATTCGTGACTTTTTTCTGCTATATCTTGTTTTGAAAATTAGACAGAAGCTTTTTTACGCCAGTGAATATACATTTACATATTTACTTTTATTCTGCAGATATCGATATAATTTATCTACACTATGCTTAGCCAGTTGAACGCCACTGTCAGCCTGATATCCATTTCAAGTTTTATTCTCTGCTATTTAAGTTTTCTTCTCAGGTCTTTGTCGTCACTTATTACTTCAGATTGGCAATTGTCCACTTCAAAAACATCCAGAAACTTTAAATTACCTTGAAGTTTAAATTTTACCTTGAAGTCCTGAATCTTGTTTAGGACTTGATGTTCTCCGATATGGTCTAGTATAATGTCGCATTCGAACAGATATTAATACTATGGCTCTTCTATATCTATGAAGCTTGCTTAGTGAATGCAGTTTACGATTACTTTTGAACTAACTGCATCTCAATAAGTCGTTTATAGATAAACTGCCTGCAATACATTTATTTCGCAACCTTTATTCTTATCAAATATTAGAATATAATTTCCCTTTCCAATTTGGTTTATTATATGTTGCTTGTAAGCCATGAACAAGACATTCATGTCTTGATTCACAGCTTGAATAAATATAGTAGCATTTGATGGTAAAAAGTCAAATTTTAAAGTGAGTAACCTTTTAAGTTAAAACAGACTTTTGATATTTAACCCTTAACTGGAAACGTGCCGTCTGTGAGACGGTTGCGTTTACATATCTGTCCTTAATATTTTCTCTCTCCGACATTCAAAACGTATTTTTATGCTGTTACATTAAAAAATTGGTCCTGCTAATGCATTACTATTAAAGATTAAATGGTTAAGTTCACTATTTGGTAAATTATTAAGTGTTCTTTTGTACACGGGATTTTCACATTTCCGGTTAAGGGTTAAGCCTTTTTTTTAAGGTAAATAATTTACAAGAAGAAAAAAAGAGTCAAAAAGTCTTTAAAGCAGCGGTGCTTTGCTATTTTGCCTATGAAACATTTTCTATTTGAACAGTCACATTTGATTTGAGCATGATTGTCATCCGAACTTTGGATAATTTTCTTCCTATGCAGGTTTTATTTTTTGAAGTGAATGAAAGGCTTGTAATAACCTGGAAAAATAATCCTGCCTTGTCTGAATAGTAAATGCCTTCGGATTTGTGTTTCATAAAAATAGATTGATGAAAGATGTAGCTATAACTCCATATGAGTCTACACTGTCTTCACACAACTTTAAATATTTTAAATTATGTCGTTTTTTAAAGTTTTAAATCTAAATTAATTTTTAATTAAATTTTTAATTAAATCTTCAACTCTACAATCTTATAAAAACACTAATGGAAACGCCCGTCCTAGGACGGTGGGTAGAAATTGTGGTTTTCCCTTAAAAGTTTAAATAATTTATAAAAATATTTGGTACTACTTGATTATTCCATCGACAAAAAAAAGAAAAAAAACTATCGCTAAACTATCTATATTATAAAGGACAAACATATATGTGCGTTACGCATACGTCATTTTGCGAATGGCAACACTTTGAAATTTGAAATAAAATTTTGGTTTTGCAATATTCTCTACTACAAATTTTTAAACTTCTAAACATCGCACATTTTAAATTTTTACACCGTCGTATAAGGAAAAAAATGTTCTTTTAAATGCAATTTGTTTGAAAGCTGTAACTCAATTTATTTTTGAGATATTAATTTTTTTGTAGTTTTTAATACCATTTTTCTTATCGTGGCAACAAAAGTACCTCATTTCTATTGAAAGTCATTGAAAGTAAACGGAAAATAGTCGAAAATAGGAGATACTGTATCCTTTTGTTGCCATTTTTTCATAAAATCTGAAAAAAAAGTTGAAATTAAAATATGGGCTATGTCAAGAATATTTCCTGTTATTCCGTGATAATGACGTCATATGCACACTTTTCTATAGACGAAGTTTAAGAGTGTATTGTAAAAGTGGATTGCTTTAGCGGATGCAAATGACGTCATTTTATAAAAAAGCGTGTATTTTAATTCCTAAACCTGAATTATGTTTTGTAGAAGTGCGTCATTTTCACAGGCCAGCTGCTTTGAAATTCCTCGCAGGTGAAAATGCTTCACTTTTGAAAACAATGTAATCGAAATCCCACACTGATAAAACGCAATGTTTTACAAAAATTTAGAGTGTCTTTATAAAAGAGAGGTGACATGCAAATAATACCGATTTATATTACAGAAATTGATGATTCTCTCCTGGATGGATTTGCTTCGCCGAGTTAGACAAGCAAACAAATAATTCGTGGTTAAAAATAATATCGTGTTCCTGAAGTTTTTGTCGAAAATTCTCTCGAATAATGAAATGTTAATGCTATTCTTTACGACATTCTACTATAATTTTATCAAAATAACATAATTTGCTTAATTTAATTTTTCCTAATTTTATATAATCTATATATTTAAAACACAAGTGTGTTTTTTAATCATCTGCCCTGATATTTCTGCTGAACCAATTTTACTAATATATATATTTTTTTTTAACTGAAAGCTCTTCCTTTGTAGATGTGATCGCACTATCTGTTTTTTTTTTTTTTTTAAATATTCCCACTTTTATATTTTAATTTTAAAAGCATTTTATAAAATTTCTTCAAAATGATGAAAATTAGATAGCTTACATTATTGCAGACAAGAGAGAAATAATGAGGTATTTTTAACTTTATTCATACTATTTTTTGATAAAAATTCAAAATCGTTAATAAAACTTATTGTATAGGGTTTAGTGGCGCAAAATCCCATTAGGAGCAGAATATTATATTAGGGTATAATAACGGAAAGTGACATACTGCTTTTAAAAACACGCATTTTTCCTCATAAATTTTCTATATTGTTTTTCCTTATGCATTTGTACTGATACTAAATTTCAGACGCTAGGCGAAATGCTTATTCAAGTGAAAATGAAGTCATATTTAAAAGAAAACAATCATTCTGTTAGATAAAACTAAACATTTTAACACAAATGCGTCTAAAAAACATAAATTATGGAAATTTTTACTCTCCGGAATTGAGATTAGAATCTCAAGTAAAGAGTGCGTCTGTTCACATAAAAGATGTTGCAGACAATCGTGACTTCAAGTTTTGAGTTAAAATGATTTTTAAATGATCAAACAAAATACAATTTTTTAAAAAATTATGAATATGGATATGAGAAGTGCGTATGCAAATTTTGAGAAGGTGAAAATTGCTGTTTTCATTCCGGAAATCCAAGCATAAGAGCCTCAATTGATAACCACATCCTAATAACTGATCTTATTATATTTTACTGATTAAGTATTTATATTATAAAGAACAAACGTATCTGTGCGTAACGCTGACGTCAGTTTGCGAATGGCAACACTTCACGATCAAATTTCGGTCTTGAAATTTTCGCTACTGCAATTTTTTAATCTTCTGACCATCGTACATTTTCAATTTTCGTCGCATAGGGGAAAAAAATTACTTTCAAATGCAATTTGTTTAAAAACTGTATTCATTGACTAATGTATTATATTTTCTAAAATAATTTTTAAGGATGATTTTTTTTTAAGTTTATCTTATCACGTGCCGGTTTCAATACATAATAATAATAATAAACATTTTGCCCATAAAGAAACAAGCATTTTTCAGCAGTTGTTTCTGACTATTTTTGCATAACGAAATTAATACTTCCTTTATAAACAAATAAAAGAATAATATTAAAAAAACCAGCAATCTAACATATTGGTGAAAGGCAAATTAACGAAATTAATACTACTTTTATAAACAAATAAAATAATAATATTGAAAAAACACAAATCTAACATATTTGGTAGTTTGAATTGCAATTTAAATTTTTAGATAACCAAACAGGATTTTTTTTTTTCATATTTAATTTTTTTGCAAAGTTCACCTCAGTTTACTGATTGCCTATGGTTTTAAAAACAATTTTAAAGCATGAAAAATTTTTTAATTTATCTATATCGTGCGGAGCTCGATTACGAAAGATTAATCCGTTTGCACTTAAAACAACATAAAGAGTTCATCATTTTCTTATGGCTATTATCCATTAAAAAAAACTTCCCTATGAATAAATAAATAAAATAATATAAATAAAACACAAATTTACCAGACATGTATAAGCTCTGAAATTATCGAGATATAAAAGTATGCCGTAAGTAGCAAAATCTAGGTAAAATATCTCTTAGCATATGGCTAATAAGAAAATATCGCTTTTGATAAACTTCAAAAATTTATTTGATTGTATAATTCGTATTTTCCATATGAAAAATGCTTTTTTAATGTAAGTGGTCAATCTAAAAAATTTATTCCATATAAAAAAATTATTAATTTTCAATTTCAAAAAATGTTTTCACCTATATTCTTTAACCCGGGAAGCCCGGGTACGATCCCCTAGTAAGATTAAATTCCAATAATGGCTGATCGTAAATGTCATATTCACTTGACATTAAACACGTTACACGTGTTTGTTGCGTCATCAAGTGATTTTTATTTCGACATTTTAATTGTATTTTTACTAATGCTATACTAATTTATTTGCTCTTTCGTTATTTAAAATAAAAATTATGTCAATTTGTATAATTTGGCAAGTTTTGTATAGTTTAGCGATATATATAATTAGGCGAAATTAATCGACGGGATAATCAAATAGTACCAAATATTTATGTACTATTATTCCGTAATCCAGATATTTGGTTTAAAAATCATAAAAAGTCAGTAAATTGAAATACAGTTTTCAAACAATTTACATTTGAAAGTACAACCTCCCTGTTCAACAGTGTAATATTTAAAATTATGTAACGTGGAGAATTAATTAAGTTTGAAAAAAAAAAGAAGAAATAAAAATGCATTAATTATTCATCGAAATAAATTAAACATACATGCCTGAAGCAAACAAACTAAAGACTATGTTTATTACATTAATACTCAGAAAATGGAGTACTTTTCTGTTAGCTTGGCGATGTAATAAATAGCCAAATACTGTTCCCATTGACATCATTCATATTGCATTAATTTCACTTAAAACATAAACCTTTAATCCATTTCATTTAAAACGTATAACTTTTATTTAAAACACAAACCTTTTTAGGTGCGTTCGTAATTATATAAATACGTAGCACCTATAGTCGTCGTTCAGTCCGTCTGTCCATCCGTCCGTCCGTCCGTCCGTCCGTCTGTCTGTCCGCATATAACAGAGCAAAAACTACCCAACCGAATGGTCTGAAATTTCAAATATATGATTGTTGCTAAATTTTGTCGAGCCATTCCAAATTTTATGAAAATCGGATGTATAGTTTAATTACAGGGTCAGTCAAAAGTTTTTCTTTATATTACGGCCATTGGGAAAAAATTATTGCAAGTGCATTTTAATGATGTTACATCCTTCCGAATGGTCTGAAATTTTAAATATATAATTGTTGGAAAACTTTGTCGAGCCAGTTCAAATTTTATGAAAATCGATGTATAGTTTAATTACAGGGACAGTCAAAAGTGTTCCGTTACATTATGGGGAATGGGAAAAAAAATATTGAAAGTGCATTTTAATGATGTTACAGACTATGCACTTATGAAGTGCAAAAAAAATATACATTCAGTACAATATGGGGTGCAAAAAATAATTAAAAAACTAGTTATTGTACGAACGCACCTCATTTGCCACGTTTGACGAGCAATTTCCAACTTGTTAAATACATGTATTGCATACAATTAAAATACATGCCTTTCACTCATTTCCTTTAAAATACATAACAATAATAATAAATACCATAGCATTTAATTTCAACTTTAAAGCATTGTTTCTAAATCACACACGCGAAAAAAATAACTACTATTGGCCAAAAAAAAAAAAAAAAAAAAAAAAAAAAAAAAAAAACCTGTTATTGGCGAGATTTGCCCCCGGATAACATAAAAGTACCGAAAATAGACTTGAGTTTTCTAAGACTCCGCTTTTAAATTAAAAACTAGTTTCATTGGTTCATTGGCGAATGACGTCAAAGGCATATTAATACTACAGGAGTTAAAATATTCAATGCGCGAAAGTTTTTAAATTTTTATAAATGAATTTTCAAAAATGAATGACTCAGTGCAGATTGTTTCACATTTAAATTAAAATTAATCACAATTTTTGAAATGTTTGTTTGTTTATATCGGTAATCTGTTGTTGGTAGAAAAATATAATTTTTTACCTTTCTAAAGCAGTTTGTCTAATAATTTTCTGACAAATACTTTTCGAGCAATTAGTTTTTTCAGTAACTTCAAATGTTTCATTTTCCGAGATTAATCTATGGCAACGATTAGCGAAAAAACCAGTTTTCAGCAAGCGTAGCTTTTTATTAAAGAGGATGATGGACTAATAAATTTCAAAAAATTGAAAACTATAATTCTCCAGGCTTTCTTTAAGTCTAGTTTCATACCACTGAATGTAGAAGTAGCCTATTAACATTTAATGTGTCATATTTATCAATAAGTAATTACAATTAATTTTTTTACAAGTTGAAAACGTCAGAAAATCTATGCTTTAACACATTTAAAAAAAATACTTTTCATGAATCTGTCTCTTCTCATTCCCCTGGTTTTCTATAAATAATCTATAATAATAAGGAGGGAAGCTTGTGTGTGTGTGCGTGTGTGTGTCTGTGTGTTTGCCGCGTGTCCTCTGAAGAGACCGTTGCACGTAGAGCTACAAAATTTGAGAGGAATATACCTCTATGTATGTAGTTTTGCATCTCGAAGCTCAATTTTGGATTTTTTTTAAATTAGATTTTGTATTTAATTTTCTGTGCTATTTTTATAGCACTTTTTTTAAGTTTCTAAGCGATATTTCTACATAAAAAAAAAAAAAAATCCCTCTTCAATCTTTTAGCCCAATATAATAAATTTTGATCTCTTTTCAATAATGTTTATTTCGTGAAAATTAGCTCGTAATTAATCGTGGTATTAATTAAAAACTCATTAAAAGACTCATCAAAAAAGCATTTTGTTCCAGAAACAGCAACAAAATGACGCATCTGCTAGACTTGATTTCCAAGTGAAAATGAAAACATAGTGGCAATTTTCACTAATCTTCTAAAATTAAAAAACTAATTAAGATATCGATTTGAAAATTATCGATAAGAAAATGTATTTTTTTTTTCGAATATTATAATTTTTTTAATTTTCATATTTTTTGCAAAAAACTGACGTCGACGGAAGAAAAAAACTAAAAATATGTCTGTTTCAGCCAGTGGCGTGGCGTGAAAATTTTCGGTGGTCATCGCAATTATTTAAGTTTGTGGTGAAAAATTATTAACTCTAAAATTCAATGGTTGAATGTTCAAAAAAGAAACTTTAAATCTTACCTTCACTTATACATGAACTCCAAATGTTCTGCTAAAACTGGATCGTAGAGTTTTAAAAGCTTATTAAGAGTTTTAAAATATTACTTGGTCATCGCCGCATCCAGCGATGACCGGACGCCACGCCACTGGTTTCAGCATATAAGCCGATACCCTGTGTCAATTGGGATATGAAAGGATATTAATTATTAAACGTTGCCAAATGCTAAAAATGTCATTTAAAAGTATTTTATCAACTTAATCGAAGATAATTAGTGTGTTCTGTGGCAAAAGTCCCTTGATATAAGTTAAGAGTTTATCCATAAGGATTTCTCCCTTTTTATTTCAATTTAAAGAATATGTTTTCCTAAATATTGACTTCAATTACCACCATTTTCGAACCATAATAGCGCATTCTTATCTCAGATGGGTCCGATTTCAACAAGGTTTGGCCTATTCAACTTGTTTTTTGATCGATTTTTACTTAACTGAGCACATCTTAATAACTCAATTCCTTTTAATCATAGCGCTTCGAAATCAATTTCAAATTACATCAATTCTTAATTATCACCTCGCGCAGTCTTAAAGTAATTTATGAGTAGTAACTACAACTATTCCCGATTAGTAATTTCAGCAAATTTCTTAATTTAGATTACTGGCTCTTGACCAAGGACTCCAGCAGTCTTAATTAGTCGTTTGTCGAAGAGCACTTGCATCTCCCCATCATCGATTTTTGTTAATTGAGCCCTATTTTAATAAGTCAACTCCAATTAGTCTTATCTCTTCGTAACTAATTCTAAATTACATTAATATCTTAATTATCACCTTTGACAGTCTTAAAGTTAATTTATGAGTAGTGGTTTCCACTACTTCCGAATAGTAATTTCAGCAAATTGCTTAATTTAGGTTCCTGGCTCAGGTACAGTCGTGGAAAAAAAAAGTAAACACCCCCTACTAACTCCTCAACAAATCATCGTAGAAGAAAGTTACTGGTACCGAACGATTGGAAATAAAGTCTACTTTTAAATGATGTATATAAAATTTTCTTAGGGGTCATCTACATATTAAAACGAATCCAAACTTCATTTTTTTCAATAGCAATACCCAATTTTAACGAGATGTTTCAAATCTTCGGTTCAAACTATGCCTAGACACCAAATTTCAAGTCATTTGAATGATAAGTTTTTGAATTATAAACATTCAAAATTTAGTGCTTCTAATGTTAAATTACATTTTCATATTATTATCTATATCTCCCGAAATTATGCTCCTAATGTGCTAATTTTTTTTTAGTAATAATACTAATACACCCAAACATAAATAAGCTGAATTTGCAATTTTTATAATTTTATGATATGAATTATGAATTATGGAATTAATATTCGAAAAAATTACGAATTGCAACCTACAATTTTTTTGATGGATTTAGATGTCCTGCTTTATGGAAATTCAAAAATTTCTCATTTTTCTTCCAAGTAGTTTTCAAATTATGCTTAAAAAACAGCAAAATGATGGTTTAAGGGGCCGTCTATGATGGAAGTGAGTAGACATTTTGAAATTTATTCTGCTGTACTGTAATCTAAAACGCTTCATTGACTCCTTGAGAGGCGCTTAAGGTGCCTTGATCAAGGAAGGGGCTCTCTCGGTTAACAATCCAGTACGGAACTTCAATTTGGATACAGCCCTTAAAATACGCTCGTTTTAAAATAATTAATTTCTCGGAAACTTATGGTACGAATTGCATAAAAATTCGTTTTTAGGCTAATTGAAGGGTGTAGAGTTCATTTATGCTGTCAGAATTGGGTACTGCTATTGAAAACAACAAAGTTATGGTTCGTTTTAATATGTAGAATGCCCCCTAAGCAAATTTTATATACATCATGTAAACGTAGACTTTATTTCCAATCGTTCGGTACCAGTAACTTTCTTCTACGATAATTTGTTGAGGAGTTAGTAGGGGGTGTTTACTTTTTTTTTTCCACGACTGTACTTGTCAATATTTTTTTTACCAAGGACTCCAGTAGTCTTTTGACGAAGACACTTGCATCTCCCTTTCCCCCTCTCATTTTCATCTATTTTCGCTTAAGCGATCCCTATCTTAATAACTCAAATCTTATTACTCCTAGCTCTTCAAAACTAATTCCAAATTACATTAATATTTTAATTATCACATCTTACACACTTAAAGTTAATTTATGAGTAGTAGTTTCCATTATTTCCAAACAGTAATTTCAGCTGATTTTTAAACTAAGTTCCTGCCTCAGGTACCAGTCCAAATTTTTGACCACGGACTACATTAATCTTAATTAATCATTTCTCAAAAAGCACTTGCATCTCCTCTCCTCCTCCCCCATCCCCCCCCCAAGAGGAATTTTCTCTTATTTGAGTCCCGACTCCCCTAACTAACATATCTCCAGATAGGTTATAAAATTATAAACTTTTAGAAATTTTTAATTGACACTGATACCACTTGTATAAAACCATCATTTAAGGATATGCGTGATGTATTGTTTTTACTTTCTTCTATCTTCAATAGAAGAAAGTATTGTAATCGAAATTTTTTTCGACTTCCGGTTTTCGACGGATTTGCATGTTTTAGGGGTCAGAGATTCCAAAAAACATGTTTATAGAAAATGTCTGTCTGTCTGTCTGTCCGTCTGTCCGTCTGTCCGTCCGTCCGTCTGTCCGTCTGTCCGTCTGTCTGTCGCCATTGTACCATCAAAAAGTGTATGAAGTTATGTATAGAATTAAACCAAAATTTTATTATAAGTTTTTGGCTATGGCAAGCAGGTCCTCCCGGAATTTGGAAAAAATTCGCCGGTAGGGGGCGCTGATATAACAATTTTTGTGCGATTTTGAATATTGTACCATCCAAAAGTGTATGGAGTTATGCATAGAATTGAACCAAATTTTTAGTTTAAGTTTTTGGATATGACAAGCAGGTCCTCCCTGAATTTGGAAAACATTCGCCGGTAGGGGGCGCTGTAATAGCGATTTTTGTGCGATTTTGAATATTGTACCGTCCAAAAGTGTATGAAGTTATGCATAGAATTAAACCAAATTTTTATTTTAAGTTTTTGGCTATGGCAAGCAGGTCCTCCCTGAATTTGGAAAAAATCCCCAGGTAGGGGGCGCTGTAATAGCGATTTTTGTGCGATTTTGAATATTGTACCGTCCAAAAGTGTATGAAGTTATGCATAGAATTAAACCAAATTTTTATTTTAAGCTTTTGGATATGACAAGCAGGTCCTCCATGAATTTGCAAAAAATTCGCCGTTAGGGGGCGATGTAATACCGATTTTTGTGCGATTTTGAATATTGCACCATCGAAAAGTGTATGAAGTTATGCATAGAATTGAACCAAAAAAAAAAAAAATTTAAGTTCTTGGCTATGGCAAGGAGGTCCTCCCTTAATTTGTAAAAAAATCGCTCGTAGAGGGCGCTGTAATAGCGATTTTTGTACAATTTTTGTGCCATTTTGGATATTGTACCGCCGAAAAGTGTATGAATATATGCATAGAATTGAACCAAAAAAAAAAAATTAAGTTCTTGGCTATGGCAAGGAGGTCCTCCCTTAATTTGTAAAAAAATCGCTCGTAGAGGGCGCTGTAATAGCGATTTTTGTACAATTTTTGTGCCATTTTGAATATTGTACCGCCGAAAAGTGTATGAAGTTATGCATAGAATTGAACCAAATTTTATGTGGTCATGTCACGAAGGTCCTCCCTGAATTTGGAAAAATTCTGCCGGAAGGGGGCACTATAATTGCGATGTCTGTACCATTTTCATTATTGTACCATCGAAAAGTGTATGAAGTTATCCATATAATTGAACGAAATTTTTTGTGCATGTTTCTATCTATGGCAAACAAGTCCTCCCTGAACTTGAAAAAATTCCGAATGAAGGGGGCGCTATAATTCCGATCTCTGTGCCATTTTCATTATTGTACCATCGAACAGCTTATAAAATTATGCATACAATTGAACCAAAATGTTTGTGCTTGTTTTTGGCTTTGGCCAACAGGTTCTCCTTGAATTTGGAAATATTACGCGGTAAAGGGGCTCCGTGCTAGCGATTTTTGTATACTTTTCTTGATTTTTCGTAGTTCTATTGTGCATCGGCGGCTCATACAGCGGCGGGAACTCGCTTCCTGCTATGCCGGTTATTCGCAAACTGCTGATAACGACAGAATAAGGAAAAATTAATAATTTTAACAAATATCATGATATAGATTAACTCGTTTTTAGTCCGTTTAATTGACTTGAGCAGATATTTAAGATGAAAATCAAAGTTGGTATAGTATTGAACTAATAATATTGAAGTATTAACATGTGTAACTAGGTTTTGAAATATTAAGATGTATAAGATAGAAGAAAGTTTTGGGATTGGCACATCCAACTAGTTTACATTTTATAAAATTGCATTATTAACTAATGAAATATTTTCTTTACCAGAAAATAATAATTAACTGTCGAAAATTTCCAAAATGTTAGACAAAACTTGAAAAGGAAAATTACACTCCACCAACAAAAATCTTTTTATAATATTATTATTGTTGAATAATATGAGAAGAAAAAAATGTTGTTCACCCTCTTAAAAGTAAGATAAATGGATATTTAACTCATGGTATAGTGATGCTCAATATTTTGATATTTCACAATTGCTTTTCTTTGAAGCCCTACATACAATACTTTCTTCTATCTTCAATAGAAGAAAGTATTGTAATCGAAATTTTTTTCGACTTCCGGTTTTTGATGGATTTACACGTTTTAGAGGTCAGAGATCCTCAAAAATATGTTTATAGAAAATGTCCGTGTGTCCGTCTGTCTGTCGCCATTGTACCATCCAAAAGTGTATGAAGTTATGCATAGAATTGAACCAAATTTTTATTTTAAGTTTTTGGCTATGGCAAGTAGGTCCTCCCTGAATTTGGAAAAAATCGCCGGTAGGGGGCGCTGTAACAGCGATTTTTGTGCGATTTTGAATATTGTACCATTCAAAAGTGTATGAGGTTATGCATAGAATTAAACCAAATTTTTATTTTAAGCTTTTGGCTATGGCAAGCAGGTCCTCCCTGAATTTGGAAAAAATCCCCAGGTAGGGGGCGCTGTAATAGCGATTTTTGTGCGATTTTGAATATTGTACCGTCCAAAAGTGTATGAAGTTATGCATAGAATTAAACCAAATTTTTATTTTAAGCTTTTGGATATGACAAGCAGGTCCTCCATGAATTTGCAAAAAATTCGCCGTTAGGGGGCGATGTAATACCGATTTTTGTGCGATTTTGAATATTGCACCATCGAAAAGTGTATGAAGTTATGCATAGAATTGAACCAAAAAAAAAAAAATTTAAGTTCTTGGCTATGGCAAGGAGGTCCTCCCTTAATTTGTAAAAAAATCGCTCGTAGAGGGCGCTGTAATAGCGATTTTTGTACAATTTTTGTGCCATTTTGGATATTGTACCGCCGAAAAGTGTATGAATATATGCATAGAATTGAACCAAAAAAAAAAAATTAAGTTCTTGGCTATGGCAAGGAGGTCCTCCCTTAATTTGTAAAAAAATCGCTCGTAGAGGGCGCTGTAATAGCGATTTTTGTACAATTTTTGTGCCATTTTGAATATTGTACCGCCGAAAAGTGTATGAAGTTATGCATAGAATTGAACCAAATTTTATGTGGTCATGTCACGAAGGTCCTCCCTGAATTTGGAAAAATTCTGCCGGAAGGGGGCACTATAATTGCGATGTCTGTACCATTTTCATTATTGTACCATCGAAAAGTGTATGAAGTTATCCATATAATTGAACGAAATTTTTTGTGCATGTTTCTATCTATGGCAAACAAGTCCTCCCTGAACTTGAAAAAATTCCGAATGAAGGGGGCGCTATAATTCCGATCTCTGTGCCATTTTCATTATTGTACCATCGAACAGCTTATAAAATTATGCATACAATTGAACCAAAATGTTTGTGCTTGTTTTTGGCTTTGGCCAACAGGTTCTCCTTGAATTTGGAAATATTACGCGGTAAAGGGGCTCCGTGCTAGCGATTTTTGTATACTTTTCTTGATTTTTCGTAGTTCTATTGTGCATCGGCGGCTCATACAGCGGCGGGAACTCGCTTCCTGCTATGCCGGTTATTCGCAAACTGCTGATAACGACAGAATAAGGAAAAATTAATAATTTTAACAAATATCATGATATAGATTAACTCGTTTTTAGTCCGTTTAATTGACTTGAGCAGATATTTAAGATGAAAATCAAAGTTGGTATAGTATTGAACTAATAATATTGAAGTATTAACATGTGTAACTAGGTTTTGAAATATTAAGATGTATAAGATAGAAGAAAGTTTTGGGATTGGCACATCCAACTAGTTTACATTTTATAAAATTGCATTATTAACTAATGAAATATTTTCTTTACCAGAAAATAATAATTAACTGTCGAAAATTTCCAAAATGTTAGACAAAACTTGAAAAGGAAAATTACACTCCACCAACAAAAATCTTTTTATAATATTATTATTGTTGAATAATATGAGAAGAAAAAAATGTTGTTCACCCTCTTAAAAGTAAGATAAATGGATATTTAACTCATGGTATAGTGATGCTCAATATTTTGATATTTCACAATTGCTTTTCTTTGAAGCCCTACATACAATACTTTCTTCTATCTTCAATAGAAGAAAGTATTGTAATCGAAATTTTTTTCGACTTCCGGTTTTTGATGGATTTACACGTTTTAGAGGTCAGAGATCCTCAAAAATATGTTTATAGAAAATGTCCGTGTGTCCGTCTGTCTGTCGCCATTGTACCATCCAAAAGTGTATGAAGTTATGCATAGAATTGAACCAAATTTTTATTTTAAGTTTTTGGCTATGGCAAGTAGGTCCTCCCTGAATTTGGAAAAAATCGCCGGTAGGGGGCGCTGTAACAGCGATTTTTGTGCGATTTTGAATATTGTACCATTCAAAAGTGTATGAGGTTATGCATAGAATTAAAGGAAATTTTTATTTTAAGTTTTTGGCTATGTCAAGCAGGTCCTCCCTGAATTTGGAAAAGATTCGCCGGTAGGGGGCGCTGTAATAGCTATTTTTGTGCGATTTAGAAAATTGTACCATCGAAAAGTGTATGAAGTTATGCATAGAATTGAACCAAATTTTTATTCTAAGTTCTTTGCTATGGCAAGCAGGACCTTCCTTAATTTGGAAAAAATCGCCAGTAGGGGGCGCTGTAATAGTGATTGTTGTGCCATTTTGAATATTGTACCACCGAAAAGTGTATGAAGTTATGCGTAGAATTGAGCCAAATTTTTTGTGTTTGTTTTTGGTCGTGGCACGAAGGTCCTCCCTGAATTTGAAAAAAATCCACCGGAAGGGGGCGCTATAATTGTGATGTCTGTGCCATTTTCATTATTTTACAATCGAAAAGTGTATGAAGTTATGCACAGAATTGAATCAAATTTTATGAGTATGTTTCTGGCTATGGCAAGCAGATCCTCCCTGAACTGGAAAAAATTCCGCCAGAAGGGGGCGCTATAATTGGATCTCTGTGCCATTTTCATTATTGTACCATCGAAAAGTGTATGAATTTATGTATAGAATTGAACCAAATTTTTTGTGTATGTTTCTGGTTATGGCAAACAAGTCCTCACTGAATTTGAAAAAAAAATCTTCCGGAAGGGGGCTCTGTAATAGCTATGTTTGTGCCATTTTCTTTATTGTACAGTCGAAAAGTGTATAAAATTATGCATACAATTGAACCAAATTTTTTGTGCATGTTTTTCGCTTTAGCCAACAGGTCCTCTTGAATTTGAAAATATTGCGCTTTAAAGAGGCTCTGTGATAGCGATTTTTGTATACTTTTCTTGATTTTTCGTAGTTCTATTGTCCATCGGCGGCTCGTGCAAAGGTGGGAACTCGCATCCTGCTAAGCCGGCTATTCGCAAACATCTGATAACAATAGAATAAGGAAAAACTATTAATTTTAACAAATATCATGATATAGATTAACTCGTTTTTAGTTCGTTTAATTGACTGAAGCAGAAATTTAAGAGGAAAATGAAAGTTGGTATAGTATTGTACTAATAATATTGAAGTATTAACATGTGTAACTAGTTTTGGAAATATTAAGTTGTATAAGATAGAAGAAAGTTTTGGAATTGGCACATCCAACTAGTTTTTTATTATTTTAAATATTTTTTCGTGGATTATAATTCAGGAAAGATGCAGATGCATCTGTCAGTTTTTATTGTAAGTATTTAAACATTAAAAGAAATTTCACAGCAGAAAAAGATCTTTCAAATTTCCGAAACTATCTCTTAAAAAAAAAGTTTGAATTTAACCCAAAGGTAGTCGACATAATAACGATTGAATGGGAGATACCACGATCTTTCTTTGTAAACAAAAATCTCTCCGAAAAATATTTCGTTTAGCACTGCTTATAATTAGAAATTTTGATTTATTTTTTGTGCTTTGAAAAAACAGTTTGATTACAGTGGAACTTCCCTTTAACGAAGTCCTTATTTAACGAAGTCTCTACTTAACGCAATTTTCTGCGGAACCTTGACTTTAAACATTATTAACATGTAAACTAATCTCCATATTCCGGAAAATATATTCTACATAACGAAGTTTATTCCACATTAGTGCGTGTACAACATTCAAACTAAGAGGTTGCTGCTGCGATGGGTATATGAATCTATTTCAGCGAATTGTATGAAAATGAAATTATTTATTTATTTAATCATTTCCATTCAACAGAAGAAATGCTAAAAACCTTCGATACAATAAGAAGGGGATTTTAGTTTCACTAAAATGTTACAGATACGTTTTCGGATACTTACAAAACTGCGAAAAAATTTATGAACAGTTTATTTTTTATAAGAAACCTGTACAAAATAATGTTACAGACGTTTTCAAAGTGAAGGAAAGGATTTGAAATACTTAGAAAAACGAGAAAAGGTGCTCCACACCTCAGTTTTTGTTTACCTCTCTTTATTTTGTGTTTTTTTTTTTTTTTTTTTTGACATTTTTCTAATTAAATTTTCACACATGTCTACATTGCATAAAAAAAAGTTATTGCCCGAATTAAAATATATTTTTCCAATATTCCCATTTTATATGTATTTTTTATTTTGTGCATGTGTATTTTATTATACAAATTTCGTTAATTTGAGTTTATTTCTATTTAACGAATTTTCTTCCTAACGAAGTGTTTAAGTGTAACGATGAGACTTCCTTAAATAGAAGTTTCACTGTATATAACTATTCTACACAATAAATGCAGCTAACTGCTTCAAGTTTGCCCTGAAATTTTCCCACTTCATCTCATGGTCTCTTCTCTTTAGAAGACCAGCAACTTATCGGTAAAAGTTCTCCATTCTATTTTCGGTATTTTCAGAAGATCCGCAACTATCGGGTAACGCAATTCTTCATTCAAATTATGGTCTTTTCATAAGACCCGTGACTATTAGGTAACGAAAGCCTTCATTCTAATTACGATCTCTTCAGAAGAATCGCAACTATTCAGTAACGTAATTCTTCATTCTAATTATAAACATATTTTTCTAAAAGATCCTGAAAAGGGTGAAAGAGATTCAGGATTTGTCCAGGATTGCGGCAAAAATTAGAAATACGTAGACATTTTTGTATTAGGATGTATTTAGATTTCGTTAGAAATACCACCTGTTACATTCACTCCTATGTTGGAACGGTCGAACAATGTTTGATGATCTTCGCCGATTATGGCCCTAGAACCTAAATCACCCTGAGTCTTTTTTATGGACACGATAACTTCCAAAATTCAGCCAAACGGATACATAAAATCAAGTGGCAGAAAATCTCTGTCAAGTTCGTTAAATGGGCAAAATCGGACTAAAGGGGTGGAAAAAAGAATGTTTTTTGTGGGAACAGAAAAAAACCCATAACTTCTTAATTATAATACATATCAAATCAGTTTAATTTTATTACTACTTCTAGTAAAAGGTCCAAAAATTTATGTATAGGCTAGTTCCATGGAACTATTAATAAAGAGGAACTGACATATCCTTCAAATAGTGAAGCTTCAACTGTAACCGCTATCGCAGACGTTGGTTACCATTAGTGGAAACTTCCACCAGTAGATTTATATAGAAATCTTCAACTTATTTAAACTCCTCATTATTACAAATTTTGACTCACTTACTCCCACTCGTCAGACAGTCTACTGGTGCCTCTTGGAGGGAACAGACGTGGTTACTGCTTGCTGGTCGTTTTATTCTCAAGAGATCGTATTCGCAGTTCGATGTTTTTAGAACTTGCGTGATCTTTTGCAAGTATCTTCGCATGAGTTGTGGTGCTGATAGTGACACGTAATAGAAACTAGTTCGTACGAATAGGTGACTGTTTACTGGACTTGATGCATCATAGTAGTATAATATAGAGAGCTCACCGACGATAATAATGGGTACTGAGGACCCGCTTAAATTTTCTGACAATGCACTCCGCATCCTGAATGGAGAGGAGAAATCTGATTTAGCTGCTGCGTGGATGGAATTTCCCGGAGTAGCGGATGAAGTCCAAAGAATGATTGTACAGCAATTCCTGCAAGATTGTGACAACTACATAATGAGACTTTTAAGTGAAGAAGACTACCTGACGAATCCTCAGCATAAGACTAGCGTGAGTAATCTTCTCAATAATCTTATGTTTTTGTTCAATGAGCCATTTGACCCCCTAAAATTAAGTCAACTAAGAGAGTTTAAAACTTTTATCTATGATCATGACTATGATCTAATTGACATATTAACAAAACTCAAGGCAATTGCGGTGAACTCAGATGACGGATTCACCCCCGCTAATTCACTAAAACGTAGGAGAAATGATCTAAAATCTAATATCCCCTTAAAGAATAAGTATGCTAGTATATCTGAAAAATACCTAGACGAAAATAACATGGACTCTTCTGAGCCCTCTCAAGGTGTGTCAGCCGGTAGCTCCACTACTGAAGTAGTCCCTAAAAAACCAAAAATCCACCCCTTCTATATTGAGTTTCAAGGCAAGTGGACGGAGCTTGCAAGTGAGATTAAAAAACTCAACGACAGCAATCCCTTGATTAAATTAGACGGTGAATTACTCAAAATCCACTGTAAAACTGATGCAGATTTCCGAAAAACACAGGACTATCTTGATTCTAAAACAATTCCATATACAACCCTGAGCCCCGCGGAACAGCGCCCCAGGAAAGTCGTCATTAGGGGAATCCCCCCATATACCGACCCCCAGGTCATAATTGAAGCTCTTAAAGAACATAATTTCGTGGCCAATAGAGCCTCAATGATGAAAAGTAGGAAGACCGGTCGTCCTATGCCCCTCTACGTCGTCAATGTCCTCCCACGTGAAAAATTCGAAGAAATCTACCAAATTCACGAAATTTGCTACATTAAAGTAGATATTGAGCGATTTAAAGGCACCAACATCGTAAAGCAATGCTATCGTTGCCAGAAATTTGGACATTCCAGCGAGATTTGCCGCCTGCCGCCAAAATGCGCCAAATGCTCGGAAGAGCATTTAACTCCCCAGTGCAATAAAATTGGAAAGATCATCCCCAAATGTTCAAATTGTTATGGCGAGCACGTGGCTACTTACCGTGGTTGCCCCAAAAAACCCCAGTTTCATAAAAAACAGCAGGACCCCAAAACCGTCCGAAAAGAAAACCCTAAAATCATTCCAAACGCAATGGCGGAACTCTTATCAACATATAACTATGTCCGTAAGCCAGAGGCCAAAAAACCAGAAGAAAAACCTACGGAAGCCCCGGCTCCGCTCCCTTCTCCCTCCCAAGACCCTAACCCCGAAAACACTACACCAAATAAGCCAAATGACACTCTAAATGCAACACCAGAACAACCCAGTAGTTCTAATTATGCTAATGACTTAAAAGAAATATTTAAGACCTTCAAGGAGATGAAAGAACTCCTAAAATTTAACAAATTCATCCAATGTTTCAAAAATATTGCTAACCAAACTAAAAATATACAAGATCCAATAGAAAAAATACTCATCATTATGAGTGCTATAGAAACTTTAGCCACGGAATTTAACACATTTAATGATGAGTAATTCCTCTCCCACTTTTTCCTCTCTTATTTTTCTTTCCTGGAACTGTAACTCCCTGCAGAATAAATTTAATGAACTTAAACTCTTTATGCACGAACATCCTCAAGTTGATGTTATTTTCCTTCAAGAGACTTTCAACCCCACCTTCAACATTAACATCCCTGGGTACAGGCTATTCCATACACCTCGTGCGGATGGTACGCACAGAGGAGGTACCGCTATTTACATCAAGAACCATCTTCCACACTACCAATCGCACAACCACACCTATAATGATCTTGAGTATACCAGTATCAATCTTAAACTTCCTCATATCAATATTAATTTAGCTTCTATTTATGCTCCACCCACTGGTAACTTACCTTTTAATAGCCTTACACAGCTTTTTTCACAACATCACCACTGCTTTTTCGTAGGCGATTACAATGCCAAAAGCAGACGCTGGAATTGCCATGGCAATTCTCGGCGGGGTACCTCTCTTCACAACTTAGTCCAAAACTTAAAATTAAATCTTCATGCACCACCCAGACCTACGCACATTTCCAAATTGCCTGGCGCCCGGGACTCTATCATTGATCTTGCTCTTTCCAAAAATCTTCCTTACCCTATCTACTCTACAGTTATTAACGACCTCTCCTCTGATCACCTGCCTGTCTGCTTTAAAATAGATATTATTAATCCTCTTTCTCCCCCCCCTTCCGTGGCTATTGACTGGAATAAATTTACTAACTACCTTAACTCTCAGGACATCACCTTCCCTGATATTAATAATACCGATGACATTGATGCGGCTGTTGAACATCTAAACTCCCATATCACTAATGCTCAAAATTTTTCTACATTTAACACCTTCAAAAATAACTTTGCCTTTGTCCCACCCCGTTATATTTACAACCTTATCAAACAGCGTAATCAGCTCCGGCGACAATTTCAAAGTTCAAGAGACCCCTCCATTAAACCTCTTCTCAATAGGTTAAACAATAAAATCAAAAACAGTCTTTATAAAGAAAAACAGAAAAGTTGGAACAACTTTCTCAAAACTTTATCATACGAGGACAACTCTCTTTGGATTCTTAAACGCAAACTGAATAAACACTACACTTCCATCCACCCCCCCCCCCTCACATCTAATAATGTTACCGCTTATACTGACCAAGAAAAAGCTAACATGCTTGCTAATTCTTATGCCACCCAATTTTCTCCTAATCCTACCCTTGCAAACCAAGCTCACCTTGATCATGTTAACGAGACAGTTCGGAATTTTTTGGCTAACCCCCCTCAAGATCCTCCCCCTAAAATTCAACCTATTGTTATCCACAATATTATCAAAAAACTCAAAAAGCGTAAAACCCCAGGATACGATAAAATTACTAACTCTGCTCTTAGAAACCTTCCTCCTAACTGCATTATCTATATCACTGACCTCACTAATGCTATCTTAAAACATAACTACTTCCCTAAACCCTGGAAACTTTCTATAATCTCTCCTATTCCAAAACCTGGAACTAACCTGTCTGACCCCACTAATTACAGACCTATCTCCTTGCTACCTTCTATCAGTAAAGTGGTGGAACGTGTCATTCGTGCCCAGTTACAGGAGTTCATTCAGCAGCACAACATTCTCATGCCCGAGCAGTTCGGCTTTCGCCCAAAACACTCAACACAACACCAGCTTCTTAGGGTTGTTGAGTTTCTCAGCGAGAAACTCAATGCAAAAATTCCCGCAGCTGCCATCTTCCTTGATGTCGCAAAGGCATTTGACAAGGTCTGGCATATGGGCCTCATTTACAAATTAATTCAGCTCGGTTTTCATCCCAGACTTATACATTTAATATATTCGTACCTTTGCGACCGCTCTTTTCAAGTCCGCATAAACAACATTCTATCTATTATTCTCCTTATCCTAGCGGGCATCCTTCAGGGGAGCGTGTTGGGCCCATTTTTATTTAACATTTTCTTTAACGACATCCCACGCTCCTTGCACACTCACCTCGCTCTTTATGCGGACGGCACCTGTATTTACGCTTCGGCACACCACCCGTATACTCTTTACAGGTACCTACAGACTCATGTTGATGACTTGATGGACTGGTGCATGCTTTGGCGCGTTGTCATAAATGAAACTAAAACTACTGCAGTATATTTCTCTCGCAAAATAATTTTCCCTAACAGAATCATTATTAACAACACTGTTATCCCTTGGTCAGACCAAGCTAAGTATCTTGGGGTCATTCTGGACCGCCGCCTAACCTGGAAAAAGCACACTTTCTCCATCAGAGGTAAAGTCGCCGGAGCCTTTAACTCTATAAAACCTCTCCTTAACAGTAAAACCTTGTCTGTTCACAATAAATTAATCCTCTATAATTCATGCATCCTTCCCATCATCACCTATGCCAGTCCGGTCTGGGGCTTCACTTGTAAGACCACTATGGACAACCTTAGTCGCTTGCACAATTCCAACCTGCGTACTGTCCGTAACGCATCTCGTTACCTTCGCAACTCCACGGTCCGTAGAGACCTTAAAACTACTACATTACGTAAACGCATAAACGACTTAGCCAAAAAATTTTATGAAAAAATTTTTGACCTCCCTAATGAAATTGTAGCGGAGCTACCGGATTATGACGCTTTTGAACCCCACCATCGGAAACGGCCCAGGTTTTCCATAATTATGGACACTCAGTAACATCTGAGTTCTCCTCGCTAATTTTGCCTTCTCTTTTTTTTTTTTTTTTCCTTTTTATTTACTTTTCTTAAAAAAAAAAAAAAAAAAAAAAAAAAAAAAAAAAAAAAAAAAAAATTCTCTATATACATAGAGACCATAAAAACAGAAAAACTTAAAAAAAAATAAAATGTATGGCCCTGAATTGTCCCTTTTTTTGGTTGGATGTTGTGGTCTTGCCACCCTAGCTTTTCTTGCCCTTGCTTGGTGAGTGTTTCACTGAACAGTACTAACTTTAACTTTCAAATATCCATATAGTAGTTCTACAACTACAGTTAGACTTTAATTACTTTAAGACTCATGTAAATTTTCTTAAGATTTATTGTTAACTTACTTTCTTCTTAAGTTTTTACTTAAATTTATTTTTATTCCTTTTTTCCTTAATTTTCTTATTTTTCTCTTGTAAACTTCTATTTTCTTATAGTAGCATTGCTACAGTTTAACTTTATCCCAATGGCTCATTAAAACATAAGACATTCTAATTTCCTAGTCTGGGTGTTAAGCTGATAACAGCTAGGAAACCCCTCAATGCTGATTACCTGTTCAGTACCTGTTCAGTACAAATTTTCAGACATAAATAATGGCAGAAACAGATTTTCAATTTTTACTGGTAGGAGTTTACTTTAGCGTTAGTTAGGTCTTGCGTTTCCGCCATATTGTGACAACCAGGAAACAGACCGACAGTTTTACAAGGTATACTTAAACCCAGGGCTTAATTTGCGCCGGAGCCCACCGGAGCTCAGCTTCGGTACTTCTCTGTTTTTAGTAAATATTTAAATATTGGTTGGAATTCACCGGAGCTCATAAATACAGGGCTCCGGAGCCCAGTGTAACAGCGCTTCCGAAAAAACGAAGCCTAAATTGCTTTTTCGTTTCCTTCCCATCTCCAAGCTTTTGCATTTTTTTTTTTTATCAAAACACTTATATGTGACGTAATGCATCGCCCATGTAGGGGATGGACATGAAACGGACTCAATTTTTATATCAGTTTTTAGGTTTGGGCGGGCTTGAGTTCAATCTGTCTTACATCCAAAATTTTATTTATTCATGTATAGGGGGGGGGGGGAAATCATTTCCTCCTTAAAAATTGCGTATTATCTTTCAAATTATTTTGATGCTATTTTGATCAGAATGTAGGAAAAACAAAAATCGTATTTTTTCTATTCTAGTGATATTTGCAAATTTATATCTGGCATTGATGGCGATAACATTAAAAAAACCTTGTTCCATTCTTCAGCATTTAAATATTAATTTCTGCAACTTTCATTAATTTTTTCATAAAAATTCGTAGCTGCGAACTATTCCTTTTTTGAGTTAACACTATTTCCGAATCATAATCCTTACCGTATTTCATCGCAGAATTTCGCAGGGGGGGGGGGGGACGCCGCGGTTGTTAGTACTGCAGAATATTAGGGCTCCGGTACTTTTTTTGTTAGAAATTAAGCCCTGCTTACACTAGTAAAAGCAAATAGAAATTTTTAAGACATTTTTGAGAAAAATTTCCATGAAAAACGCGCTTAAATAAGACGAAATTTTCTGTTCAATTTTACTGGTGGGATGTTTGTTCTGACGGTAATCATAAACTGAAGATCCGATTTAAAAAAAAAAGCAGCCGCCATCTTGTGACAACCTCCTCAATTACTTCACTCGCAACTGATAGACAGTACACTATATGTCTCCTCCTCTGTATTCATAACTCCATTGCTAGTTCTATGTGTTTTTGTAATGTAAGTCACATTGCTGATAACTCCTATGCTTGTTGGCCACCGTTATTTTCGTTAAGTTTGCTTGCTTTATTCAATTAACAAGATATCTCCCATAAAATAAGTCACAACATTTTTCCGTTCTAAAATATTGGTAGCCAAAAATCGTAGCATGTGACTTACGCTACAAGTATTCATGGAAATAGCCTATAACAGATTTTTGATATCGTTAAAAATGGGCTCGCGAGAGAAAAAAAAAAAAAAAAAAAAAAATAGGGTTTTAAGAAGAAAAAAATCATAACTTCGTCAATTCATAAGATATCAAATCCACTTAAATTTATTATAAATCATCTTAATCTTATCTACAACTTTTATATTGGCAAGTTTTTAATAAGGCCATCTCTTACAGGAAAAAAAATAATAATTAAATAAAAGGGGGTTGATAAAAAATTATCGTATTAACATGATTCTGATAAAACTACCTCTTACAGAAAAATGAAATTAAAAACTCGTCAAAAGCAGCCAGATAAAATTATTAAACTGTGTTTATCTCTAACCTAGATTTTGTTTTTGTTGTTAAAATTAGTACTCACTTCGAAACCTGCCTGTGCCTGTAGGCCGAGCCGCAGGGATTTTTTTCTAATTAGAGCCAATTCCTTGTCTCACTTTATCAAATTTCTTTTGGTTACTGATTATACTTACGCTAGATATTAGAGTTATATGAAAAAGACCCGAAATTTTGGAACAAGGGGGAAAATACGGGAATTATTCGGGAATATAGGGAGCTTTGTTTTGAAAATACAAATCCAAGAAATGCTCAAGAAACAAAATATTGTTTGCATAAAAATTTTAAACTTGTCGGATATGGTTATATAATTTATAGTTACATTTTTGCTTTATTTGTATTCCTGAGACTGTAAAAACATTGTGTTTACATCTGAAAACCAAGTTAAAATATGCTTATCTGTAAAGCCTTTTTTTATAGTCAAAATCATATCCTTGTTAAATAACTATCTGTGTATTATGACATTTTACGTATGTTGAACTTTTGTTATTTTCAAGGGAATTAAAAAAAAAAAAATTACCATACCGGTGTTGAGTGTTTATGAGCATTTTATAGAAAGAAATTTCTGCTTTCACTTATTTATTTCATAGTTTTAAGAAGAAAATTTATTATAAGTTAATTCTGTGATTTACCATATGATTAACTTTTATAATGATATGGATTAACTTTTATAATGATATTTTTTATAACAATGTTTCGAAATATGCTAAAATACTGATAGTGTGCATAGTCCTAGTTTTCGGGAATTTTTACAATTCCCAATTTCGCCTTAAATTCCTTAGGAAAACCTCCGTTTTTTCCCCAGGTTTTACCTTGTTTTTGCCTTGAAAGCTTTGGAATGCTACACGATATGCACGCTGAACAGTTTTCTTACAATAGGCTCTTTGAAGTTAAAACATTTGTGGCCGTCAGATTCAAATATCCTGCTTTAAAATTAGAGAAGAATGAATAAAAGGAAATAATTTTAATTTTTGTTTATTTCATACAGCAATGATAAGCAGTCATGATTGTGTTTCATTATTTTTGTAAACACTATTTCCCACTATTCTGTACCTCTTTATAATTTACAGAAATTCGAAGTCGAACATTACTATTAGGGAGTTCTTGTACAAAAAATACGGAAACAGAATCCCACCTGGATAGGTATTGTGCTTTTAAATAAAATCACAAATAGGGGAAAATAGGGCAAAATTGTATGACTGGGCGAACCGGGATTTCTCAGTTTGACTCGATTTTAGTAGCCCTCTAGCGGCTAATGGTTAAAATACTTAGCTCTAGGCGAAAAGAAGAAACTATCATTGCGGTATCTACAGACAGAAATTTCTGTAGTTTCTGTTTGGGAAAGATTAATTCATCATTTTTTTTTCATTTTCGTTAATTAAAACAATTTAAAAATATGAATCCGAACCCATTTAAAATTATTTGAGCCTTTTATAATATTGTGTGTACATGTTTAATAAGAGTATATTTCCCAAAGTGAAACAGTTGCTAGCATTTAAAGGTGCTATTTACCCGACTGCAAAGAAGGGTTATGTGTTTCACGCGTATCTGGGTATGTGGATTTCTTTATACCCTCGAAACATCCCAGCGGCAGGATGGATTTTAATGAATGAGGTCTCTATCGATTCGTCTTAACCGTCCGATTGTTATAGGCTAGGTTTTGTTTTTATAAATTCAAAATGGCGGCCGTAAAATACAAAATAGCGATACAGACGAAAAAAATTTTTATGCACCCTATTGAGTGGCATATCATCGGATAGGTCTTTCAAAAGGAAGACGATGTTTCATTGACTCTTTTATAGTCAGAAGCTCCGTTTAAATATTACACAACCTGGAAGTTATGTAGGTAGGATCTCTAGTTTTACTGCAACTCTAATCTTCATAGACATCTATAGGCCTCATCAAAACAGTGTTTATGGATAGGAACTAACAATTAAACACAACTTAAAAGTCATCAATACAAGTAAATAAAAAAATAGATAAGTGACATAAAAAATAGTTTCACATTGCTGAGAAATAATTAATTAGTTCGTTTTTTACGCAGTCGGGTTTTTTGATTTTTTAAATTTAATTTTTACTTGTTTATGACTTGATTTGAGACCTCCTCATGAGGGAAAGAAACTAATATCCTGAAGAAAAAAAAATGATATTAGAAAACAATAATTGATTTGCACGTAAACAATGTTTGAAGAAAAGGCAGTCAAAGCTACATGGACAAGAGTGTTAGTTGGTCATATAACGCTAATAAAGAGATGAACTTCTTTTCTGCAATTTCTGAAATTGTAATGAAGATAATTTTGTTCTTAAACTTTCAATAATTAGATATAAATGAAATAGTATTAGGTTAGTTCCTTAGTTAAAGTTTTCAAATAAATTCACATCCATGTAGTAAAGTGCCTTACTGCCGCTGACAACGTACACCCGTCTATTCAGAAGAATCTTAAAATATTATGATTTTTTATTTTGACCCAGATAAATTTTAAATTTTCGCATCGCCTTTCCCGTTGGGACCGATATGGTAGTCTTTCAATTTCAAGTTAATTATTTAATTATGAAAGTTGCAAATTTCACAGGAGACTTTTTTCGTTTGAAAGAAAAAAATGTTGCGAAACGCTAAAAAATAATTAAAATCACATAAAAAATTTGTCAGAAGTTCAAACATCGTAGGAAACCAAATGTACCATATTATTGAAACTGGATTCCTGTTTCTGAATGCCACAAAATCGCCTCAAAACCCTGTTTAAAAAACCGTTAGAAAGCTCCTAAAAATTAAAAAAAAAAATTAAAAATCTCCGAAGACGAAATTCACTAGATTAAGTTAAAAAAAGAAAATGAAACCAAATTAATTTTACAAATATCGAAAAATCGCCGCAAAACATGCTAAAAATTGCAAAAAAAAAGTACGAAATTTCAACATTTGCTTTACGTATTCAGAATAAATTTTATTGAAAAGCAGACAAAGTTTATTAAACCGCATACCTATATACCTAATATAGAAATACTTCCACGAAGCGCGAAAAAAAAATTAAGAATCACATTAGAACATAAATTTTAAATATCTAATCACAAAAATTCAAAAACTGCCTTCAGCCTTAAATATACTGGCACTTTCCTAACAAATCTTGTAGCTCTGTGTATGTGTGTCTTCAGAAAACTTTAGACAAACAAACAAACATACAGTCATCTTTATGATTATAGAGTACATAGACTTTCGAAACTTAGCTGTAATAATATGTTTCACATTTGATAACATGCACTTAAAGGATTTTGAACCTCTTTACTTTAACATGTTTATGCGAGATCAATTAAATACCATATCATTTAATAGAGCGTATAATCATTATGTAATAATCATGTATACTCATATTAAGTACTGCTGATATTTGCATTTTATAAAATTATTAATACAGCAATTTTGTTAAGGTTACGATGGTAATTTGATTCTCTCAGTAACTAACGAGTTAAGTTATGTTAATTAACAATCTTGAAACTTCTTTTAAGTCACAAAAATGTTAAATCTTACACCATAAAAGTTTTTTACAAATAAATGTGTTCCAAAAGTTATGGTAGATATTTAACTGTCCAATTTACTGAAGTTCTTGTAAATCGGATAGCGTAAGCTGTCTGATAACTATTGTATTTAGTATTTGAAGCAGGGCAAAGGAGCTTTAGTTTAATCTCATTGTGTAGGATAACGAAAGTTTTGGTAGGGATTGTGCAGGGCTGCCAGTTTGGCCTCCATTTTTATTCAGTATTTATACCAAAAAAACATGAATATTTTCTGATTGCGAAAATTTCGTGATTACAAAAGGCGAAAATTCTTCTTTAAAAAGTTTCGGTGTGAATTCGAACTTTCCATGTAAAAACGGAGGCCAAACTGGCAACCCTGGGTTTTTGCATGAGATGCAATTGCCTCCAAAATTGTTTTGTCACGCCTCAAACTTCAATTGAGTGAGATGGGTAAGGGATTTACAGGCAAGAAAATTCAATTGAAGTAATGTTCCTTTCTCGCTGTATGCTGCTTAAGGCCCCTTATCACTCAGATTTTAGATTTGCCTCTCCAATGTTAAACCAATGGCCATTTAATGCCTCTTTATTTGTCTAATATCTCATCAGAAAATTAATATTTTTAACTCATTTTTTCTGTGTGCACTTCTTAAAAGATGTCGCTTTCTGTTTTAGTTGACAAAATAATTTTAAAATGTATACTTATTTTTTAATTTAATGCTAAAGTCTTAAGAAGTATGCGAAATGTAAATAACATTAAATAACTTCAATTCTATTTGGAGTTTTAAAATTTTGAAAACAACACAAGAAAGCTTGTATTTTCATCCATTCATATAAATTAAAATTTTTCGTTTAAGTTTATTTAAACTTCAGATATTCGACAAATATTGGAAAATTTCCTCTCCCCCCTCAGAACATCCATCAAACGAGGAGAGAGGGTGTGAGTTGACCTTTGACATCAAAGAGGTCGAATGTCGCGGCGGTGTATTTTCTAGCTTTATCGTATAAGTGGAAAAAGTCCGAACTTGTATAGAGTTGTAAAATTTTTTGCTCTGCAAATTATTTTTAAGAGAATACTAGCATTTTGAAAACTGATAAAACGAAATCTGTTGTAAAATAAATAACATAAATATCACTTGCAAGGACAACTGCATATTTAAAAAAAGGGATGCCTGTGCTTTTGTCTTTTGGACACCAAAATGAAGGTTGAATAAATACTCGCTTTCCGTGAGACAGAAATAAAAAAGAAGTTAAAAGATTTTTATTTTGACTGTCTTCTACCAAAAATAATTGATCCATTCCGCACAATTTCCAAGCCCATAAGAGATAAACCCTATATTTTAAAAGCACCTGAAGTTCACAGTTAAAAAAAGGGGGGTGGGGGTGAACGGAAAAATGAATAAATTAAAAGAAGAAAGGCAATTAAAATATTTGTGATTAACTTTTATTTATTTAAAATAAATTTCATTCATCCCTCATTTGTAGCATAATGTAGAATTTAATTTCGCGTATTTTGTAATTTATAGTTTTCTTTTCTCATAAATGTAAATTTAAAATGTTCGTAAAAAATAATAGAACTAACTTAAATACTATAAATTGTGTTATTTATCCAACACATTCTCCAATTTCTTTCAAATTCTAAGTGTAGAAGGTAATAACTGTTTCCTTATTATTGTTCTGCCAATCACAAATGCAGAATTTGTCCTTATTTTTTGCTATTTTTGTGTTTGATGTCAGAGAAAAAATTGAAAAGTTTGGAAAACTTCGGCTAATATATTGTACAAAATTAAGTATACAGAGTGTCCCAATACAAAGATAGAAATAAACTTTAATCATTAACATGTTAGAGATACATATGTAAATTGCAACAGTGTTCAAAATAAGGTACAAATTAAAGTTATGTTGACGAAATAGTCCTGCCATTAATTTTCAAAATATTATTAATTTTTTTCAAATTCAAAGTCTCTTAATTCGGTACTGTTGTACTTGCTAGAGTTTGATTTTATATATATATATATATATATAATTAATAGGATCTAGGTACCGTATAAAAGTTTAAAATATGTACCCTTTTGAAAATGAATGGCAGGGCTATTTCATCAATACAATCTTAATCCCTGCCTTATCTGGCACACTTTTGCTTTTTACATTGTTTATATATCTCCAACAGTTGAAAAATTAAAATGCGTTTCAATCATTTTGAGACACTATTTATTACTTATAGGTTTTACTTCTTACATGTATATCGACTAGTACGTCAGCAAAATTTTATAAAAGTGCTAAAATAATAAAATTTAGCACATGCAAAAAATAAATATGTGAATATTTTTTATGATAAAAAATTCCTTATTGATGAAAATACTTAAAATTTAATCATATGCTTAACCTCTTCTTTATTTCTTTTATATAATTGTATGGTATTACATAGCTGCCAACACTTCCAATTTTTTCAGAATTCTTCCGAAAAATCTTCATGTTTTCCGATTTTACGCGCGTAATGGGTTTTCTTCCGCTTTTCGTCATTTTCTTCCGATTTTCGGCCTTTTCTTACGCTTTTTACGCGAGTTTCGTCAAAGGATCGCGGGAAAACCCGAAATTTCTCCGAAGGTTCGCGGGAAAGACGCAAATTTTGTCGGAAGATCGCGTAAAAAACGAGAATCCTCCCAAAAGAGCGCGTAAAAACACGAATTCCGTGAAAAGATCGTGAAAAAACGCGAATTTTGCAAAAGATCGTGTAGAAAAGCGCCGTCAAAAGATCGCGTAAAAACACTATTTCCGTAAAAAGAGCACGTAAAAACTCGAATTCCGTTAAAGGATCGCGAATAAAACCCAAATTTCACCGATGGATTGCGGAAAAAGCCCAAATTTCGCCGAACGATCGCGGGAAAGACGCTGATTTCGTCAAAAGATTGCGTAAACAACGCGTAGGGGTGATTTTGGTCCGAATTTTTCAAAAATTTATGGCATTCATTTCCGAAAATTAAAAAAAATCGGCCACCAATTCGAAAATTCGGACATAAAAAATATCGCGAATTTCGACATCTTCGCCGAAAAAAATTAATTTTGTCAATTGTTTGCAGATAAATTGCCAATTTCGTCAAAAGATCGCGAAAAACGGCAAATTTCTTCAAAAGATCGCGAAAAAACGGCAAATTTCGTCAAAAAATCGCGAAAAAAAATTCCGTCAAAAAATTGCGAAAAAACTCCACAAATTTCGTCAAAAGATCGCGAAAAAAACAAAAATTTCGTCTAAATAACATATTATACGAATTGAATATTTCCAACTGAGCGAAAAAATGCCCAGGCTGGGAATCGAACCCAGATCCTTTGGCTTACAAGGCCAATGCTTTTCCATTTAAGCTAACTGGGCCGACAACCAGCCAGCATATTTCGCTCAGGTAACCTTATTGGTCGTAACAT
This sequence comes from Maratus speciosus, assembly GCA_963932465.1. Taxonomy (NCBI): domain Eukaryota; kingdom Metazoa; phylum Arthropoda; class Arachnida; order Araneae; family Salticidae; genus Maratus; species Maratus speciosus. The sequence continues at coordinate 91,650,349 of OZ010799.1, forward strand.
CTGGTCTGTCATGTAGACAGCTCAACAGAATAAACCGCAGGTAAAGGAACTCCATATAAACGATGGGTACGTAGATGAACTATTATTTTAACACAATCAAACTGATTGGTAAAGTTATCATACGAATTGATTGTGTTAAAATAATAGTTCATCTACGTACCCATCGTTTATATGGAGTTCCTTTACCTGCGGTTTATTCTGTTGAGCTGTCTACATGACAGACCAGATGTTACGACCAATAAGGTTACCTGAGCGAAATATGCTGGCTGGTTGTCGGCCCAGTTAGCTTAAATGGAAAAGCATTGGCCTTGTAAGCCAACGATCTGGGTTCGATTCCCAGCCTGGGCATTTTTTCGCTCAGTTGGAAATATTCAATTCGTATGATAACTTTACCAATCAGTTTGATTGTGTTAAAATAATAGTTTAACATATTATAATTTCTAGAAAATAAAACTACGTAAAACACTATACACATATATTTTTAATTATATACGCTTTTCTTCAATTTTCAACAAATAGTTTTGATACACCTACGAAAACATTTCCATCCTTGCATGCATCGGAATTTCAGATCTTATTAGGTTTCAAGGAAACAAGTAGTTTTTACCCCCCCCCCCCCGACACATACCCTTTAAATATGTGACACCCTTTTAAAATAAAAATTAATAACTATATCTATCTATCTATCTATATATTTTTTTTGGTCCCCTAAAATAAATTTTAGATGGTTCTCAAATTTATGGTTCAACAAACGAGATACTTTTTGATACATTTTCTGACTCATTTTTAAATGTAAAGACACAAAATTGGAAAGCCTGGCTGTTGATTGCTTATTAATACTAATCATTTTCAAGATACTATCCACGTATTTTAAGTTATTTAAGCTTACTTTTGGTGTAGGATCCATTTAAATATTTCAATTCAAAATTTGAAAGATTATAAACCTTCCTGAATAATAAAAGGAAAATTCATAATGAAACTGGTGTGAATGTATCAATTCAATATGCCATGTAATAGTATCTAGGATAATTTTTAGAGAGAAAGGGGTAAATAAGAGATTAAAAATTTAAAAAGACCGATGTAATCCAAACAATTATGAGCTATGAAGTAATAAAACCTTGTGTAAATCACTATAAAATTTAAAGGACGCGTTTCGATATCGAAATTATAACGTCAGCCAATATAAACACACGTCCGTAAGAGGACAAGGTCACTTTTTTTTGTGTTTTCTTTCTCTAAAATAAATTTAAAATATCCGTTTTCAGAAAAATACATTATTTGCATTTTCAAGAAGAAAAAGAAAAGAAAACTGTTATGCTATTTATAACTTATTTAGAATGTCTGAAAAAAAAAAAACATTTAACAGCAAAAGAAATTAAAATATCGTCCATGTTAATTTGCAATTTAAGTGAAGGTTTAATTGCTTATTTATAGTAATCATTTTCATTATTTCATTAATTCATCATGTTATTTAAAATTGTTATTAAATTATGTTATTATTAATTTATTATTAAATTTATTATTAAATTATTAAAAATATTTAAAAACCTACTTTCGGTCTAGAATCCATTTAAATATTTCAATACCATATTTAGAAGATTATAAATCTTACTGAATAATAAAATAAGAAAATTCAAACTTGTTTAAATGAGTATCAATTCAATATGCTATTTAATTGTAACTAGGATAATTTTTAACCCTTTATGTACTGAATTATGAATATTTCATCTTCTAAAGCATTTTTCGTGAATTGTTTAGACTACATTAAAAGATTTAAATAATCATTTAATAAATTTTAGAAGGATTAATTAAATTTGAATTTATAGGGATTTTGTGCAATATTTATAACACCACTCACACTTTTATTAGTATTCTGTAGAATTAGGAAATGTACAAACATAATATTCTTACAATAGAAATATAAAAAGTATTTCCGAATTGAAAAATTCCCCCTCTCGACCCCCTATGCCAAGAAATCTGAAAAGATGCAAAGGAAAAATAAATCATCCTTTTAAAAATATTTTTGCTTTGTGTAACCCATAATTAAGATAAAGTAATGTATCTATAACTCATTCTAAACTGTATCACAACTAATCGATGTATTAAATAAATTTTATAACAAGTTATTTTAATGATACTTATAAGTACTGTCGGTAGACAAAAGGTTAACAAGAAAAGATAAAAAAATACGCAAAAGATTTAAAATTTACAAGACCATCGATATTAGAACAAATATGGATCACAGTCTAGAATCTAACGCACGCCAGGTTATGCCCGACTCGAATCCAATAATTCTTTTTAAAATTAATCTGAACTCAACATTTATAGTTATGTGCAGTTTTCTTGTTCTTTATATTGCTTTAATTTTCTCATTTTATAGTCATAGTAAAAAAGTATTAATAAACAGAGAAATAAATAAAAGAGACCTTTCGAATGTACAAATCCAATGCTCCAACAAAATCTATCCAAAGTATTAGCAGTTAAATTAGTTTTCGGATAATCTTCCATAAGCAACTAACAACCAGCTGAGAAAAAAAAAAAAAAAAAAAAAAAAAAAAAAAAAAAAATACTGTAATTCAGGATATTTTCTAATATGAAACTAGTATGTTGTGGCCATCACAAAACTTTCTTCTATATAAATCACGTCAATTAAATCATTTAAATAGTACAAGAAATTACATCAATTAAGCACCAATTCATATCAAAGTAAATCTGAATTTGAAGTTTGATGAAAATTCGTGCATTAGTTATAGAGATAGAGCTATAGGGGAAATTTTGAAAAATGCAGCATAGCAGCGCACCTGTTGAACGATTTGCACCAAAACATAAACACCACTAATTCATGTCCTGGTACACCTGCATCTAAAGTTTGTGGAAAATCCAAGCAATAGTTCTTGAGATAGAGCTATTGCGGAAATCACACAAAATACAGCATAGCAGCGCCACCTGTTGAGCGATTTACACCAAACTGCATAAAATGTCAATTCATGTCAAGGACTAACTGATTCTAAAGTTTGTTGAAAATTCGTGCATTAGTTCTTGAGATACACCTATAGTGGAAGTTCTGAAAAATACAGCATAGCAGCGCCACCTATTGAGCTATTTACACCAAAATGTACAAAATGTCAATTCCAGTCAAGGATTAACTGATTCTGAAGTTTGGTGAAAATTATTGCAGTAGTTCTTGAGATACAGCTATAATGGAAATTCAGAAAAGTGCAGCATAGCAGCGCTACCTGTTGAGCGATTTGCACCAAAACACAAACAGCACTAATTCATATCAAAGTATACTCGAGTCTGAAGTTTGATGAAAATCCAAGCATTACTTGTTGAGAGAGAGCTATTGCGGAAATCGTAAAAAATGCAGATAGCAACGCCACCTGTTGAGCGATTTACACCAAAATTTACAAAACTTCAATTCATGTCAAGGACTAACTGAATCTGAAGTTTCATGAAAATCCGTGCATTAGTTCTGGAGATTGAGCCATTCCGGTAATCGTGAAAAAGGCTGCATAGCAGCACCACCTGTTGAGCGATTTACACCAAAAACTAATCAGCAGCGAGTTATATCAGGGACTAACTGAATATAAATTTTTATTAAATTCCGTGCATTATTTCTTGAGATAGAGCGCCCACAAAATTTGTGTCACATACAGGCAGACAGACATTTTGTAAAAACATGTTTTTTGGAATATCTCACCCCTAAAACGTGTAAATCTGTCGAAAACCGAAAGTCGAAATTTTTCACGAATCCAGTACTTTCTTCTTGTAAAGATAGAAGAAAGTAAAAATATAATAAGATATAATTACTTACAGTGGCATTAATTTTGGGATAAAAATTCAGGCTCACCTATGGATTGATTAAACAATAGGCGAATTGGGTACTGACACTCCTGATTTTAGTGGCCGCCGAATTTTGGTTTAGGAAATTTTTATATAGCTGAAATTTCAAGATTAGAATTTCTAGATAGTGCCCGTCAAGATTTGACGGTAAATAACATGAATGTTTCATCGGAATAATTCTTGAATTTTTAATTAGTTTCCTTTTAAATTAATTATTGAATGACGAATTTCTATATTGCATAAGTGATTCCTATTTCTTTAAGGTGATAGAGGATCCTCTCAATCTAACCTATTCACTGAAGTGAAAGAATTTTAAGTTTATAATTTACAATCAATTATGCTTGCTTTTTATCAGAAATTTACCTAAAAATGCCGGGTAGAGAATTTATTTTTACTTACTACGGCCTCTTTTTTTTCTAAATAACAATATTTATTTCCATTTATTTATTTATTTAAACACGACGATTAAAAGCTGCCATGAATTTTATTTTTATCTGTCTCATTCTCTAAAAACCTAAATTTGAAACTTGATGCAGCTAACTATTTATAATATACATTTTTTATTACTTGAATTTTATTATACATTTTTTAAATATTAAACCTGGATATCAAGGTAATTTCTTTTATAGCTCTTATACGAATATTTTTCTTTCTTTACATTTTATTTTTTAGAATGACAAACTTTTCTTTCTGACACACACACATATATATTCTTGATAATGGTCAAAAAATATAACGAAAATTGTAGATCAGCTCAACTTATTTAATTGATAATTACATGCAAAATATCTTAGCTTATATATTTTAAATATAAAATCATTAATGTTTCAAAATGTTTTATAAGGCATCGAAAATGTTTAGTTTTTTTTAAATAACGGCACATGAAGAGGCGGGGAGAGGGGGGGGGCAATATCAAGCCCCTGGACGCTCTTTGTCCGATCTGTGGAATTATCTGAATATTGGAAAGCTCGCTCCTATTTTTTTTCCCGTAGAAGAACTCTTGTCCATTTCTTTCTGTGTCCAAGACTGCCCTAAAGGAGTTTTCTTCCCTTACTTGGCCCCCAACCGCTTCCCCTCTGACCCCCTGCTTGACCCCAACTCGTTGACAGCTTCATAAAGGCATAGGCGTGTTTAGAAAGGGGGGAAAGAAAGGACACAAGCAGAACTCAGATCCGGAAAAAGAAATGAGTGATACAAAGCCTTAACCCTTACACAGGCAGTGGGAATATTCTTCCCACTTATTTTAATTCCGAGCTACTGGAATAACACCTGGAGTTTTGATAAAATATTTTTTTTTTCTTTTTATAATGCACGTGAAGTTGCATTTGTTTTACTGTCAAGTAATTTCTCTGTAGATTCTGGTCGCAATTAATCATTTCAGCAACAGAATTGGTTTGCTTGTGTAAGGGTTAAATCTGTAGATATCTGGTTAGGCTTTAGGGGACTTTAGTGTTGTTGTCAGGAAGAAAAAATGTTTTCGGAAAAAAGAAAAGGAGCGGGTAGAACTGGGTGAACACGCTGTTTAGGTGATTATCAGATGTTCTTTTACAGAAACAACGGGATATACCCGGGGTTCCCGGGTTAAACAATATAGAGGAAAATCATTTAATTAATTGATAACTATATTAGATTTTTTTACATTTTATTTTTTTTTTTAGAATACGCACTAACAATACCAAAAATAATATCTATATGAAAAATAGAAATTAGTTTAAATAACATTTGGAAATTTATTAAAATTAATAGTTTTGTACTGGCCTCGCGCCAGGAGTTAACAGCAGAAGAAATCTCCAAAGATCACTATTTAGAATCAGACTTTTTATTCTGATTATTTTTGTGGTTTAACTGCATAGTTCGATCAACTAACTAAACTCTGTGGCTATACTACAATCCATGAAGGATCTAGGCCGACAGTGCCTATCCCTGTTTTCTTGACCCTGGTCCCCGAGGGGCTATGCAGCATATGTCCCGGCCAGGCGGTTAGCCTAAAGCGGGACCCTCGATGTTTAGTTACCAAGCAACCTTGGTACTCATTTTATCGACTCCGAAGGGATGAAAGGCTGAGTGAACCCTGCCCAGTCGAGAGTCGAACTCTCGACCTTCAGCACGGCAGTCAGATTCTCTTACCACTAGTCCACTGGTCTTCTGCATAGTTTGATAGAATGTCTTAAATTTGAATTTTATTTATATTTTATTGTTTCACTTATTGACTAATGAATATTTTAATTTCATTAGCTATTTATATTAATTTAAGTACAAACGTATTTATCTTCCGTAATCGTCTGCACGTGATAGACATTTATATATTTTTAAAAATCATGCCTGAAAATTATTTTAAAGACAGTAAAACTTGAGCAAAAAGTGATTCATCTTTCAAACAAATTGCGATACAGTTTTCAAACAAATTTTATTTGAAAATACATTTTTTTGCGTATTCGATGGTGTAAAAATTTAAAATGTGCGGTGTTTAGACGATTAAAAAAATTGTTAAAGACAGTAAAACTTGAGCAAAAAGCGATTCATCTTTCAAACAAATTGCGATACAGTTTTCAAACAAATTTTATTTGAAAATACATTTTTTGCGTATTCGATGGTGTAAAAATTTAAAATATGCGGTGTTTAGACGATTAAAAAAATTGTTAAAGACAGTAAAACTTGAGCAAAAAGCGATTCATCTTTCAAACAAATTGCGATACAGTTTTCAAACAAATTTTATTTGAAAATACATTTTTTTGCGTATTCGAGGTTGTAAAAATTTAAAATGTGCGGTGTTTAGACGATTAAAAAAATTGTTAAAGACAGTAAAACTTGAGCAAAAAGCGATTCATCTTTCAAACAAATTGCGATACAGTTTTCAAACAAATTTTATTTGAAAATACATTTTTTGCGTATTCGATGGTGCAAAAATTTAAAATGTGCGGTGTTTAGACGATTAAAAAAATTGTGAAAGACAGTAAAACTTGAGCAAAAAGCGATTCATCTTTCAAACAAATTGCGATACAGTTTTCAAACAAATTTTATTTGAAAATACATTTTTTTGTGTATTCGATGGTGTAAAAATTTAAAATGTGGGGTGTTTAGACGATTAAAAAAAATGTTAAAGACAGTAAAACTTGAGCAAAAAGCGATTCATCTTTCAAACAAATTGCGATACAGTTTTCAAACAAATTTTATTTGAAAATACATTTTTTGCGTATTCGATGGTGTAAAAATTTAAAATGTGCGGTGTTTAGACGATTAAAAAAATTGTTAAAGACAGTAAAACTTGAGCAAAAAGCGATTCATCTTTCAAACAAATTGCGATACAGTTTTCAAACAAATTTTATTTGAAAATACATTTTTTTGCGTATTCGATGGTGTAAAAATTTAAAATGTGCGGTGTTTAGACGATTAAAAAAATTGGAGTAAAAGTTAAAGGTAATCGTTTGGCGTTGGCGCCGTCAAAATGACGTCAGTGACACGTTTGTCTTTTATAATATAGATTATACTGTGCCGTAATAAACAATTGCACAGGTTAGGAAAAAAAATAGCTTTTGAAAAATGTATAGGAATAAAATATTTTTAGATTCTACCATACAATCCATTGATATTCTCAAGCCTGCCACAGTCGACTATTTCTTAATTCTATCTCGCACCATTTTTATAAAACAAAACTTTTTCGCATTCATTTTGACAACATCTGCAAGAGAAAGATACCACAAAATTTATTTTCTAAAATAGCGATGCAAATTGAATGTAAAAATAGTCGTCCGTGGCAGCCCTGTGTTCTGTAAAAGGGATTTTCTGTTGATATACTAGGTGCGTAATCACATGGGAGTTTCCAAGGAATATGACAACCCTATTTCTAATAAGAAAATTTCTATTTGATTTATAATCCTTTTACGATGGGCGTTATTTAATGTCATATTAAATTTTAATATCATTTGAAAAACAAATTTTCGCATTGTTAAAATTTTTTTTACGACATTTGTCTATGTTTCTATGTGCGTGGGTAGTTAGACTATGTAAAATCCAAATTTGGTAGATATTCACTGAAAATTACAACTTCCAAGAGCCTAAAAGTGAGTGGGGTACGATAATAGGGCACCTTCCCCTATATATCTTACGAGTCCTTTTACCACTAAATATGAATATTTTTTCACGATTTTTCAACCCAGCTACACAAACATTTTGTTTTTAATTCCCAAAGGTTTCAGAGATTGGACGATAACGACAATTTTATAAGCATTTAGGCTAATGACAGACGAACATCTATTTGCAAGCTTTCTGTTTCAACATGAAACAGAAGCACCTTCGGTAGCAGGGATTTCTTTTTCACATTGAAACAAAAAGCGTGCAAATAGACGTTCGTCTGACATTAGCCTTAAAATACCGGAATACCCCTGCCTCCCTTCCTTTTCCGACATATTTCAACATCGCGCATAGACTCCAAAAATCAAATTACGCAGAAAAGAAAATAGGAAATAGCATATACTTCCAATTCTCTTTGAAACACTGCAAAACATTTCAAAAAATAAGAAAATGAACTCTTTAAAAAAATTCATTCTCCTAAATCAATTTTCAACCAAACATTGAAAAAGAAAACTTCTTTAAACTCTTTTGCTAAAATTTTCAATCTTTTTTGCCAAAATTTTTTCACGGGCTACAAAAACATTATATTTATAATTGATAAAAATTTCAAAGAGTTCGACAACGGAAACAGTAGGTAAAATTTCAATTACAGGTGAATATTTTTTTAATGCTACCTCACACGACTTTTTCAAAACAAAAATCTTTTACATACACATTAAGAACATTTGCAAGAAAAATATACTATGAAATGTATTTTTTTTGTTTAATAGTGGTGCGAATAGAATATAAAAATAGTCGCCTGTAATTGAAGCTTTACGATGCGCCCTCGTATATTTATTTTTAACACTTTCCAACTAAGTTGAAAAGTATTTATGACTTCGGTTTGTCTGGCCGTCTGTCCATCTGTACTCGCTCTAACTCTCGTAAATATACTCGGATTGCCCTGAAATTTTTGGATGTTATTGACGTTTACCACAGCACGATCACTATTTCAAATTATGTTTATAGCATGTTTAGTTCATCTACAAGGACAGTCGGAAGTATTCCGTTACATTACGGCCGATAGGAAAAAATCGTTTCAAATGATGTTACACACATCCAAGCATAACAAAATTTATATGCATTTATGAAGTGCACTAAAATATGCATTCTGTAGAATATGTGGTGCAAAGAATAGTTATTATTCATTTACAGGGCCACACAAAATAATTCCGTTACATAATAAGATGGGGAGGGGGGATGGTTTTTTGCGGCGTATCTTAATTATGTTAAACAATTTCATATAAAATGAAATTGATATACGTCGCTGAGGTTTACTATAAGTTATTTCTTGTATAATACGAAGTGCACTACAGCGACAGCATTTTCAGCGACACACAAAAGATTTCAGATACTACCGTAGAACCTCGATTATCCGAAGTAATTGGGACCGACCTTCTTTCGGAAAATCGAAATTTTGGGATAATCGAGAATGCCTCAATTTTAATATAGAAATATATGCAATATTTCTTATAATGGTAACAAGTGCTTAGTAAAAATAAAGTAATAGCAAAATGGAAACAAGAATAAATTATTACATTAATAATTTTAATTTTGGAATTAAGCACCCTTTACATATATCAAAAGGGTTTGAAAAAAATGTTTTTCTTTTGTTGTTGTTGTTGTTCGCAGTTTCGATTGCCTTTGCTTTGAAGCTCTATCACGGTGTTCTATAATGTTATTAGTTCACCAGTATCACAGTCTTTCTGCTGCTTCAGCCATGCCAAACCTTTTGCAAAACATTCAAAAGCTTCAGAATTACTAATTTATTCGTGTTTTTTCCCCCACTCTGCAGCTTACGGCAGCTCAAGTTATATTCAAAGGAGCTCTAAGAAAGGGGTTCGAAAATATTTGTAAGTACTCATTTTTTGGAAAGGACCGCTTGCACAAAAATATGATGGTAAACAAAAAAAAAAAAAAAAAAAAAAAAAAAAAAAAAAAAACTTTCAAAATGTATGTTGCACACAAAGAATGTGATAGTAAACAAACAAAAAAAAATAATCCCTGCCGGCTCGGACCTACAGCGGAGGTAGATTTCGAAGTTAAGTACTAAATTCACCAACAAAACTTAAATCAAGATTAGAGATAAACCCAGTTCCTTCACTAAGAATGAGCTCTAGGGAGCTAAACATTTTGTGCAAATTATAATATACATGAATGCACACACGCATGTATATGGAATATGTTTAAAAATGGCCAAAGCAAATTCAGAGAACGTAAAAGTGTTAAAATATGTTAATATTTCCATAGTCGGGTTTTTATCCTGTTTTAATACGTTTCTTCAAACTTACATGACGTTATATATTCACCTGCTGAGGTCCATTATATTTCTAATATGACGAAATATTTTGATTTTTTTTTTTTTTTTAATTCGTCAAACTATTTATTTCATTTTGAGTTTCCATGCGGAAATCTTGCTCTAGAAAACTTATGACGTAATATTCAATTTGTTTTCAATTCGTCAAACTGTTTATTTAATTAGATTTTTCACGTGAAATCTTTCAGTAGAAAAGCAATTGTTGTGGTGAGAATTTTACTGCTTTTTTTTTAATTGTTGGCAACTGCTATAACGAAAAATATTTAATTTTTCCTGTCATTGTTGTGTAACAGCTGGTTTTATCAGTATCATGTTAAGGCGGTATTCAAAATTTTGAGCCCTCCCCACTTCCATTCCCTTGGGCCGATTTTGCCCATTTTCAATCCCCGCCGAGATATTAACCATCTCAAAGTTGTTGGCGAGTTTGAAGAAGATCCGTGCATAATAGCGACTTTTATCGTGCGGACAAAATTTAGTACATACATACATACATACATATATATATATATATATATATATAAAACTTTTTAGGTTGGGGTGGTTTTGGGTTCCTGGGGTCATATAATGAAAAGTTATGAAGGAATTTTTCAAAAGTCGCACCATGGTAACGACTGCAATAGGTAGTATTTCTTACGAAATCTACCTAAAAAAAGGCATTAAAAGTGGATTTCGGTTAATTGAGAATTTTGGTTAAAAGAGTTCTGGATAAAAGAGGTTCTACTGTATATTGTTATCAGAAGTACTGTACATTAGCGGTGATTGCTGGAAATGTATTTTCAATTATGATATGCGCTTTTACGTTTCACTATATTTATGCATACTATGGTGTGTATAAATTCTATCATTTGTATACAGGGCTACACAAAAGAATTCGTAAGGGTAACTGGGTATGAGCGCAAATTGCTTAAAGGTGGTTTTTAAAGGAGTTAGGCATTTTTACGCTTAACTGCATTTAGTTTATTAAGAAATTTTTGTTGAATACACATCAAATGACATACAGGGTCACGCAAAGAATTGGATACATGCCGTCTATGAATGATAATTTCCGGAAATGTGATTTCAGTAGTTTTAAGAGAGTTTTAGTTTTATTTAAAATTCAGCTAAATAGTGGCGAGTAATAAAGGTACTAGGTAAACTACAGAGTTGTACAAAAGTATTCAAGTATGTTTCCATCTATTAATATAAATTGCTGAAAGAGAAATTTCAACCTGTTATGCGTTTTCTTGTAAACTAAAATTGCCCATTATATAGTATATATATAAACATACTGATCAAATACCGGGCTGTTCAAAAGAATCGGAATACATTTTTGGCTACGGACAGTGACTGCTGAAATCAATTTTTTAAATGTTTATTAGTTATCTTATTTACCTTATTTACCTAAAGAAGGAAGTTTTATTAAAGCTTTCGGGAGTGTTGGAAAGTGTTTCATAATCTATGCCGTACGCATGATTTTTCTTTCTTGTTTAATTATGAAACGACAGACGCGGAAAATCACGATACTGCCTTCTAACAAATGCTTTTATCGCTAAAAATCAGTATTTACCGGTATTTTTTTTAAAAAAATTTCTGACAAAATGGAGTTAAATATATTAGATAATACGAATTTGAGGCTATTTTAAGGTTATTATGATGGGCTCAGACAACGCTTGGCGGGTTAGCTAGTTTTGAATAAAGTAGGAACGTTGCAACAACAAATGTAATTGAAAAATAGTCTATATTATAATATTCTGGTAGTTATCACATTTTGTATCGTTTGACTAACTTATAAGTTAGTTTTACCGAATAGCTAAAATTTACTACAATTAAACTTGATTTAATACTTGGATTAATTGCATGATATAAAAGAAAAAAAACATGAAAACTGAAACTTCATTGTCTGCTTAAGAAATAGTGAAAACATTTTTTTTTTTTTCTAAATTTAACATTTCATTTTATATTTAAAAGTTCCTAAAAATCAACCATTTCCTAATTTATTCTTTTTAATTATTTTACGTTTCAAGGCAAGAAGCAGTTAAGAATTATGCATGGTGAAATTATAAAATTTGAAATGAAATAGATTTGTTAGGAATCATAGTTAAAATGAAATTTCGCCTTAAAAGTGGTGTACCTATTTTAAATTTTTTAAAGAAAAATTTCAAAATCTTTTGGAAATTTCAAATAAAGATTTCTCAGAGGTCCGTTTTTTATGCACTGAGAAACAAAGTGAGACTTGACTTTAAATCATGTGATAAAATAAACGATTACAGGCCATATGCAGTTAGATCAATATAAAAAATATTTTATAAGCAAATTTTCCGATATTTTATTAGTATGAAAATTATACAATCTTTCTTTTTTCTTTTCAAAAGTAAAGATAATTAAAGTGTGCGAATCTTTCATTTTAATAAAAGTAATGAATGCGAAAATTATTTGGGGTTCTTCAAAGACTTCAAAAAAACTTCAAAGACTTAATATGATATATTATAAAAAGTTGAATGCGTTAAATTAAATTTACATAGCTGCCAACTTGTACGGATTTTCCACACCACAAAAATTTAATAATAAATTTTATCTAAAACAATCGCCGAAATATAACTATAGTCGAGTCTCTATTTAACGAAATCCATCGTTCCAATAAAAAATTCGTTATATAGAGAATGAGTAAAAACTCCTATCTAATGTGTAAATTTTGAACAAAAATTATTTTTGAGGTATTTAATTAAGAATTTCAAATGTTTAACTACAAATATTAACCTACAATTGTATTTCTTAATTATTTAAACAGTTTCAAAAACGACAACAGACATTCATTTGAAAGCATAATAAAAATCCCATAAGGAAAACTTACATTAATTTTAGACGAAGAAATGTGTAATTTTTCGCTGTTTTGATTTCAAAATTGTTATACTCTCGAAAAAATGTCCACACTTTAGCAAAGAATGAAAAATTGTATCGGGAACATTTTCCTCCATTTGAAGTCCTCTCCTTATAAGATCAAATGAACTCATCATTTCACTGCATGATAGTTTTTTCTCTTGTTGTACGTTTCGTTTTCATGCTCATTGTCACTCTCACTATCATTGCTCATAATGCTGCTTAAAATATCACTATCAGTAGGATATTGCGCAATAGTGAGATTGTCATCCACTTCCAAAAACTCAGAGAGAGTAACATTTTCTTCGACATTTCCGCATTCCTAACTAATTTCCATTTCTCTTTTAAGTCTGCTAAAGCCACATCTTCTTTGTCCTCAGAATCCACATTATTCTCCAGTTTAGAAAAACCGGCCCTTTTGAAGCAACTGTAAATTGTTTTTTCAGTTACATCAAATCCTCAAGCTTTATAAAATTCCGCAATACACTTTCTAAGACTAGTGTTGTCTTGGGTGGAATCATTTTTTTTAGCTATAATTAGTTCTTAGGGAATTCTTTTCTTTTAATGCACGTTTAGATTTTTTATTATTCCCATGTCCATGGGCTACAGTTTTGATGTGCAATTGGGTGGTAAGAAAATAACTTCAACATTTTGGAGTTTTTCTCCATAGTTTTGCGAGTGAGCTGGACAATTATCAATAAGCAAATCAATTTTTCGACGTTGTTTTCCCATTTGATTGCCAAGTGCTTTTAAACATTTGTCAAAAATTTCATTGATCATGCAGAACTTTTTATTAAAATCATAGTCCATTTCTAAGGACTTCACGCCTTTAAAACACCGAGGAGATTTACTTTTCCCAATGACTAGCATCTTTAATTTTTCTTTCCCTTTGTTTACCGCCAAAACATTTATCTCTTTTAAACACCAGAGTCTTGTTTGGAAGACACTTGTAAAAGCGTTTCATCAGCATTAAATATGATCTCAGGAGCGAATTCTTTTAGAATTTCTGCTATTTTAAGACTCCAGTTCTCACGTGCTATCACCGGAGCATCCGCACTTTCACCGCAGATAGTGTTTTGGAATAGCCCATGTCTTTCCTTGAACTTTTGTAGCCAACTAATGCTGGCTTGGAGTCAGAATGCCCAAGAGATGAAGCATATTCTAGAGCCTTTTCTAAAATCATTTTGATCCCGAAAGTGGTAGATTCCGGTCCATTATCCCTTTAATCCACTTAAACATTGCTTCGTCTAAGTCCTTGTATTCGCAGGTCCTCTTTCTTTTTTGCGCCGAACCAAGATTCTGCTCGGTGATTGACCCTCTATTTTTTATGATTGTTGACAGAGTGCTTGCCGGAATACCAAACTTTTTTGTCACATCTTTTTTTTTTCAATTCCTTATCGATTTCTTTCAAAATCTTCACTTTATCACAGAGAGTTATGCAGTTCCTAGGAGACATTTTTTGTAGAAGCAGTAAAAAAATGCTCTCAAACAGATTAAGTTTTGTGAATCTTTTACACTAAAGAAAGCTAGAAACAATAAACATCTACTCTAACTGTAAGTATTGAGAGCTTTAGTTGGATAGATGAAAACGTGCTCTAAATGGTGACAGTGATCTGCTCTCGCGACTGCAGCTGTCAATGGAGAATTTTCCATTTAACCAATAGCGTGCTTGCGCCTTCTTTCCCACCCGCTTTTTTGTGAAGATCGTCAGGTAATTTTTCATATCAGTGGATATCGGGAATTTTCTGGCAGTGAATATTACCAATATCGACTTGCTGTACTTGATTAAAAGAGAGTTTATTTTTCCAGTTTAACCTTCTGAATGATCTTCGATTTCATTCGCCTTAAATTTCAATTACCTTTCTGATCCCGCTCTTATATGGGAAACAACCCAGTTGACACTGTTTTAAGAAGGACGTTGGAAGGTGTGGGAAGGAGGCGAGAGAGATGGATTCGTTGGACATAAAGAAAAAGGAGATTCAAGGTAGAAAAGTAAGATAAAAAACTCAGCACAGAACGATAAATCAAGAAACAGTGATGGAAAATTGATTCCATGTGATTTGAAAACTTTTTTGAAACTGAATAAATAAAGAACGTTTTATGAAAAAAATCGTTATATGGAGATAGATATTTCGCTATATGGAGACTGTTTTTAATAAGATCATGGGAAAAGGGGACCGTTCTTACTAAAAATTCGTTATATAGAGAAATTCGATGTATGGAGTTTCGTTTTAGAGAGACTCGACTGTACTTCTAACGACGAAAGAAGAAAAAAAAATCTATTAAATTTTTATTTGTATCAATAAACCGTACAACTGGGCAGCTATGCATTTATACCAGAATATTTTCAAGTTCAATCTACCGAAAAGAAAAAAATTGAAGTTCAATTAAATATAAAATTAGCTACCACGTCCTATTCGTAATCAAAGAGTTAATTAATTAAGGGAAAACACGACTGGGACGCCACGCCCACTCACATTAATCTACTCTAACATTTTATACTCATTTATTATAGGTAACTAAATTTTATCCAACTGACTACACATACTTTAATTCATGTGTTTGTGCAAGAACTTCACACAAGTTAGAAGCGTCTAAATTTCTTTAGCTCTCCGAAAAATTGCACTTTTCAGCTAAAAACTCCATTAACTCCTAAAGTACAAGATTTCGATAAAAAGAATTTTGGTGATAGAGTATAAATATAAGATCATATGTGGCAGACAGTTTAAAAAAAAAATTAATTAGTTTCAGAAAAAAACATTTCTGAAAACAGAAAATTTCTGGAATATTGCCATAAAAAGTTTTAGTCGCAGCAAAAAACTGCCTGCCATAAGTCTTGAGCATAAACTATTGAATAGGGAATCAAAATTTCACCAAAATCGGTCGGTTACTCTTCGAGTAAGCTGATCTTAACCCTTTAGCGAGCGGTGTCCACAAAAACGGACACCTAATTTTAAGAGTACTCGCAACAATAATATATAATTGAAAATTTCCTCGCATAAAGTACTGGAAAATTAGCAAGTTCTTATTTTCAAATAAATCCGTTTCTTAATTTTCATGTCAGTCCAACATTGCATGATTTTACAAACAGAATTACTCCGCGCCGGATAGTGTTAAGGCTAGCATATTTCCCATAGGATTGCTTCCAGTCTTCTCTGCCCTTACGGTGAAAGGAAATAAAAATAATACTACTATTTACTTTGTATCTTTTATACGTATACCAATATCTTGTGACACACAAACGCCCCCTCGGAAGAGGAACACATTCCTGTTCAATACCGAACAAATTCTATCATCTGCTTATTTACTAGACATATGCTACAATAAATGAGCGTCAGCGAAACAAACGATAAGCAGCCAACAAGGGTAATTGAGGCAGTGTACCCAACATCCAAATGTATTTATAATTTAATTTTTATCCAACAGCATATTCTGCCAGAGGAAATAAAAATAATGCTACTGCTTACTTTTACTGCTTACTTTTATGCGTATAACAAAATTTTATGACACACGAATGCCCCCTCGGAGCAGGAACACATTCCAGTTCAATCCGAACAAATTCTATCATTTACATATTTACTACGCATATGCTGCAGTAAATGAGCGCCAGTGAAATAAACGATAATCAGCCAAGTACGGCAATTGAAGGAGTGTACCCAACATCAAAAGGCATCTATAATTTAATTCTTATCCAACAGTATATTCTGTCAGATTTTCGAGAATATTCCACGGATAGAAATACTGAGATGATAGGAAAATTAATTTAAAAAAGTAACTCAAAAAATGTCATATATTTTTTTGGTGCGAGATTTGTGAATTTGTGATCGTTAAAAAATGTTGATATTATTCAACCGCGGACCTTTATTTGAGTAGAAATTGACCCAAAAATCGAAAATTATCTTTATGCGTATTCTCCATTTCTTCTGAACCATTTTTAAAAAACCGCATGCAAATGCGATAATTTTAGTTGTAATTCGGCGTTCGTTTTTCAAAGCCGCGCCTAAACAAACGCAGCTAAACAAACACCGCTCACACCTATTTTGATAAAATCAAAGCAGACCTGACGCACGCGCAAAAGCGCGGAGGGTTTTGCTTTCCGAAAACAAACAGTAACAAACGTCGCTGGCGCATGCGTCGTATTTTGTTTTGTTTTTAAATATGTGTTCTAATAGTCAATCATCTTTTCCCTTTGAAAATGAACTCGTGTACGTTTGAAAGATCTCAGGGTTATATTAAATAATATCTCCATATGCTTGGGTCACCTTTTAAGTAATTATAAGTATGTTTTAAAGTTTAAATTAGTACTTACCGAGAAAATCAAATTAGCACTGTGCATTTAACAAAATTATAAGGAATTCGGGTAATTTTAGAGAATTTCAGAAATTAGTTGTCTGAGGGAAGCGAATGCTAATACACAGCGCAATATTACTTTCCGAGCACATACAGCTACGATGGACATTAAAACCTTTCGTCAAGCATAACTCAAAAAATATTTGTCGGATTTCGTTTCTAATTGTCACAAAGGGTACCTATGAGAGTAACCTACTTAATGTGCCTATTATAAAGAAGGAGTTTCAAATCCTTTAAAAATTATATTTTAAAAAATCTGATAAAAAAGCACAACTTATCTACATACGTCACGGAAATTTAGCGTACATCATTTTCACCGGGTGGTTGCTTTCATAGACAATATGTACGCACTAATATTGAAGTACAATAAAAAAAATTTAAATTTAATCAAACTGGAAAAGAAATCTGGATGTTCTTTTCTATTTAAAAGGGGAAAAAAAGCTATAATAACTTAGTATTTGACATGTTGCAATAATCACTCCAATAGCTTTTTTTAATCGCCAATAGCATCCTTTACATTTTGCGTGTGCAAGTTAGAAAAATCTCTGATGTTAAAATAAAATATTTTGATTTATTGTATCATTTCTACTCTTTTTTCCTTTAAAATAAATCGACTTTTCCAATATAGGGGGCTTTGTCGAGGTAGATACAATGGATTTGGCAAGAGAAGTGAACTTTTCATGCAAGTTTTCTGGCAATCTATTCACTCATTCATATGCCCAAGCAATTTTTTAAACATTTATAAAATTTATTTAGTGTAAACAAGCCATTTATCTATTTTTATGTAAAAACAGAAGTAATTGTATATAAAAAACAATAATATTATTATATATAAATAAAATATTTATATTTATACCCAAAATAAGCACAAGCGTCCATCAGGTTTGTTTACATAGCTGTTTATATCTTTATGCAACAAATCTCACTTTCTGAAGCCCAAACTGCACCAAGCTTTTAAAAAAACGCCAAGGCAAAGTAATACTGGAAAAGTATAATGAAATTAGTTAAAATAATGTATTTTAAATCAAGTGAATGAAAAGTTTGCAATTTAAATGAAATGAGTGCAATATGAATGTGGGAAACTTCGTAAGCTACACCTACATTCAGACTGAATATTCCAGATGCTGCTCTCTGCTTAAAGATTAAGGCTCCTGTCCCTGCCAGCGAAGGGACTCATGAACTAATGCTAATCCTATGGGGATCGATTTTTCTAATATCTCGTTTGCATTTCAACATTTTTATTTTTTTTTTTTTTTGCATTAGATAGCCAAGATCCATCTCTACATCGCACTTTTTTTACTTTTTCTATTTTGGTTGCAGATGTTTTTTTGAAATGACACTTTCATTTTCAGAACCGGTTTTGAAAGTGAAAGTAACTTTATAAAAAATATCTGTGACGAAAATCGAAAAAGTAAAAAAAGGTGCGATGTAGAGACGGACCTCGGCTATCCAATGCAAAAAGAGTATTTAAAAATGTCGAAATGCAAACGAGACATTAGATAAATCCCTCCCCATAGGATTAGCATTAGCTCTTGAGTGTCTTCGCCGGCAGGAACAGGACCCTTAACCCTTTCCGGCACACTGTGCCCGGGCCGGGATACCTAATTTTAATTCTAAACTTACGAACGGGTCCAAGAATATTTTAGTAAAATTTTGCTTTTACAATTAACATTAAAAGTAACATGTTTTTATTTTCTAAAAAAGTCGTTTTAAAATTCCGGTGTCAGTCAATCATTTCATCATTCTACAACAAAAATTACCTGTGCCGGAAAGGGTTAAAAGGTAACGAAGCTGGGTGAAGTGGAAAGGCAGAAAAAGTAAATAGAATGCAAAGAAAAAATTCGACGGCTGTTGTTAAAAAGCACAGAATCTTCTTTCGACGATATAAAGTCGAAAAATGATTGAAGTATAAAAATCTTAGGAAATATTCGACAACGTTATGTAAATAAAAGATTGCAGCTTTTAAGCTAAATATTGATTGTGAAAATTGCTACTATCTGTATTTTTGTTTTGTCTTCCTCTTAATAAATGTCAGTGTTCGTCATCCTGTATTTTTGTTTTGTCTTCGTCTTAATAAACGTCAGTGTTCGTCATCTGTATTTTTGTTTTGTCTACGTCTTACTAAATGTCAGTGTTCGTCTTAGAAGTGAGTTATGATCCATAAATAGCAGTCTCATCCCACATGAGTATGGTATGGGAACAATTACTGGGAAATTATCACTTGTGGTCGGCTGACATAAAACTATCAATAATTGAATTGGTACATGGTATGCGAAACGAAACACTTAAGAGGCCACACTAGTCACGGCTTGAAGTTCGAACGCTAATGATAAGTCTATGGCAACAATGTTTTCAAATATCTTGCTTGATTTTTAATATTTTTAAATGATTTTTTTTGCACAGGATAGCTGAGGACTATCTGTTTACGGGCTATTTTTTACTTTTCCGATTTTCGTTGTAGTTTAATTCTCAGGATCCTGTCAATTTAGGATCCAGTGAAATTCGAGGTATTGTGTCCTTTTTAGTCTTATAACATTCATATCAGCAAAATTCAGGAAAATTTTTTTAGTAACAACGAAAATATAGAGTTTAAGCTTTCCAATAACATGCTTTCAATAGTTCTACTACAATTAGGCTGAGCAAAATATGCAAAGATTTTGATGAAAAATGTGTCAAAAATGGCCTCGTAATGTTATGCTCTCCGCCT
This sequence comes from Maratus speciosus, assembly GCA_963932465.1. Taxonomy (NCBI): domain Eukaryota; kingdom Metazoa; phylum Arthropoda; class Arachnida; order Araneae; family Salticidae; genus Maratus; species Maratus speciosus. The sequence continues at coordinate 91,670,532 of OZ010799.1, forward strand.
CTGCCAAGACAATGAAAACCACGCCTATTAAAAATATGATTGGCTAGTATCCAAGCACTTTAGCAAATGGAAACGATTTAATTGTGATTGGATTATTGTATCGTGTTAAAATAGATCACTCCTATTTCAAACCTTGGATTTATTTTTTTCTAAAATTATTGTTTAATTTCAACAAAAGACTCTTGAAAGAATGAAATATTTTAAATTCTATATTTCTATGAATAACGAAGGAAATTATACATTTCGTTTATATAAACAATTTCAGAACCACACAGAGGGAGTTACAACATATAGAAGTTATTAAGGAATCAAATTTCAGTCCTAGTTTATTAAGTAAAATGGTAAAAAAATAGACGAGTATTTTTTAAATTATTTTTCAAGTTAAAATAGTTAACAAATAATTACGAAGTCATAATTTGTTAGAACATATTTGTGGCCTGGCCAGGAGACTGGTTTTCAAGCCTCCTATTCTTGTATATGTATAAAATATTCGACAATTTAACATTTTACGTTCGAAAAACAGTTTTTTTAATTAAAAATCAGCAGAATTTAAAGTTAATAAGTTTTAAAGATTGTTAACTTTAAAATTGTAAATCAACTTGTTCAAAATTTTAAAGAATATTTTTATAGTTCATTACTTTAATATTTATTATTTTTAAGGGGGACAGTACACCTTTAACAGTCGGAGAACGAAATTTGTCCTGTGTAACAGATATATTTTTTAAAGAGCCCACTTCAGACACGGAGAGAAAGTAAAACGAAGTCTATGGGGGCGTTAATTTAAAATTTCTCGCTTTGTTTTAATATGATGTTTTTTACATAGGATAGCTGAGCACGATCTTCAACCAGGCTAGATTTTACTTTTTAGATTTTTATTATATATATATATATATATATATATATATTGAGTGTTTTCCATTGAATGTTTTCTTTTCGTTCATGGTTTTGTTAGTAAGTTTTTTCCATGGTTATTTTGTTAATTTTCTCTGTAGTTCAGTAGTTTTGGGATTTCATGAGTAGTGTGTGTTTTTTGGTATATATATATATATATATATATATATATATATATATAAAGCCCAGTGGTGTAGTGGTCAGGGCATCTGACTGCCGCACCGCAGGTCGAGAGTTCGACTCCCGACTGGGCAAGGTTCACTCAGCCTTTCATCCCTTTGGGGTCGATAAAATGAGTACCAAGCTTGCTTGGGAACTAAACACCGAGGGTCTCGCGTTAGGCTGACCACCTGGCCGGGACGCATGCTGTATAGCACCTCGGGCCTAGGGTCAAGAAAACAGAGATGGGCACTGTCGGCCCTGATCCTCATGGATTGTATAGCCGCAGAGTTTAGTTTAGTATATATATATATATTAGGAAAGTTTCAATTTCAGAAACGATTCACCCCTGTTCCGAAATTAAAAGTATTTTTTTTTTAAATATCTGAAACCAAAATCGAAAGAGTAAAAACTAGCCCGGTTGTAGATCGTCTTCAGCTATCCTATAAAAAAAAAAAAAAAAAAAAATCATTTTAAAATGTTAAAAAGGAAGTGAGATAAAAAGGATGTGAGATTTGAAAATAACGCTCCCATATATTTAACATTAGCGTTTACATTTTTTCCCCGTAACCTGCGTGGGTTCTCAAATGTAACGCAAAGATATTTTTTTTGCAACGGTTAGGAAACGCGAAAATTTATCATTAACTTTAATAATGTAAAACTAAAAGTTATGAAACTGTAAGATAAAATATAGCATTTTATAAAAATATACTAGCTAGCAATTTTTTTTTCTAATACGTATTACCTTTTAATATTTTATACTTCACTTACATGGACATTCAAAAGTATTTTATATTATGGTCTATGTGGGAAAATACATTTGCGTGTATTTTAATGACATAAAACAATTTTAAACATACAATTTATTCGCATTATTGAAGAGCATAGGTACTTGTACAGGGGAATTAAAAAGTATATTTCGTTACATTATGGACTACGAAGAAAAAACGTTTGCGGGGTATTTTAATAACGTTTTCTGTTACAACATAATGAAATTGATATGAATTTATGAGGCGCAGTAAAACATGCTTTCTGAAGGGATAGCAAAGCATTTATCATTCATTTACAGGGTCACAGAAAAGGGTTCAGTTTTATTACAGAAAAAACTGCTTGCAAAGTGTGTTTTAGTTATGTTTCACGATTTCAAACAAGATGGAATTCATATACGTTACTGAGGTTTACAATATGATGCTTACATTATAATATGATGTGCATCACATTTTATTTAATTTACAGGGGCACATAAAAGATATTGGATACAATATTGCATATGAAGTATTGTCTATTAGGGATGATTGCTGAAAGTGAGATTTCAGCTGTGATATACGTTTTTAACTAAATTTCTGCATACTAGATTATATATATAAATTCGATAGACTACGTATAGGGCTACACAAAAGAACTAGGAAGAATTGTTGAGAAATTGATTAATTTTATTTTCAAATTCAACTGCATTTAGAAAGATATGTTTGGAAAATAAAAATATAATAATATACAAGGCTATTCAAAGAATTGGATGCATGCACGCCTATTTCAGACACGGGAAGGAATGAAAACGCTAATTTTAAGTCTATGGGGGGGGGGGTCATTTTCATATTTCTCGCTTTGATTTTAATATTTTTGAATGATTTTTTCTTTTTCTTTTTTTTTTTTTTTTTGCATAGGATATCTGGTGACTATCGACAGTGAGGCTAGCTTTTACTTTTCGATTTTGGCTATAGTTTTTTTTTTATATATAATAGGATAGTTTAAATTTTAGAGCGGATATGAAAGTAAAAGTAATTTTAAAGAAAAATATCTGAAACAAAAATCGAAAAAGTAATAACTAGCCCGGTTATAGAGCGTCCTCAGCTATCCTAACAGTTTCTTAGCAACAACGAATGATAGCTTAACACTGTCATGATCGGTAAGGTCAAGTAAAGACTATAAACTAAAAGCACTGCTAATTTACCAAATTCCGATATAGGACACAGATTGGTAAAGGATATTACGGCAACTCCTCCTGATTATTAACTGGGAAGTAGAGGAAGAAGATGGAGAATCTCTGGAGATATTTGACTGTGAGCTTTCAACTGACAAGGTAAAAAAAAAATCTCTATCAGCAATGCGGGGAAAATAAAATTGTAACTTAGTCTAAAGATAAAGATGCAGAAAAATAAATTTATTTTCACTGATTTCTGATAAAGAAAAAGAATGCTTTGGTAAAATTGGAAGAAATTCGAAATATTGCTTTGAAATGGAATTCTATGAAATTCATTATCAGAATTGCATATCAATGTAATGAAAAATCCAAGCAGTTTTCAGAGAAAATAAAAACAAAGTCTTTCTCAAACAATTGTAAAAAAAAAAAAAAAAAAAAAAAAAAAAAAAAAAAAAAAAAAAAAATACAGCTGTATTTGTTACAAAAATCTCCAAATTCAGAGTAATGAATTAAAAAAGGTTTTTATACACAATCTAGGTATAAAAACACAGATAGGATGTTTTTGTGCCTGTCCACAGATTCCTAAAGAGTGATACAAGATTTCACAGGAAGGGATTTGTTCGACGGGTGGCAATTGCACAGACCATCAGCTCATCAAGTTGAAGGCTGAAATTTTAGTATTAGATAGAACTCAATTAGCATATTAAAATGCAAATGGTCTGCTAAGTCATATCTTGATAGAAAACACCTGCACACCGGAGTTTAGTTTTTGATCGATTGGTTTATCATTGTATTTTGCAGCACCCAAATGTATGAAAATATTGAAGTTTGGGTGCATGAAAACACAATGGTAAACCTGCGGATCAACCACTAAATTGATGTTCTGCAGATGGTTTCCACCAAGATACGACTTGGCAGACCAATGCATATAGCTTGTATATAAAATAAACGGTCAAGTACGAGTATTACTCGCGCTCAGAGAGTTCCGTACAATAAATATATGAATTATTAACTGTATTATTTAAAAGAATAATGAAACTTTGTAAAAACCTATACAACGTAGAGTTGGGTATAGCTGTATATATTAGAAAAGTATGATTGAGTATACCACAAAGGTTCAAAGAGATATGAAGCCGAAATAAAATTAAATATTGCTATTTTGTATAATTCTTTTTTTAAACGTATCTTAATCTGGATATGGTGAACTTAATTTGGTACTAACAATAAAAGTACTGCATATTTAAATTTCATTTGGCATTTCATAAAACTAAATTCAACATAGAAATATTTTTCTTTTTACAGTGTAGATGAAATAAAATCCTTGTTCAAAGTTTAAACTTGGCGTTGTACTACGCGCGTTTCGAAAGGAGGTCGCAAAGATGCAACTCGACTTTGTCCGTGCCGCGTTTTTTCAAATAGGTCTTTAATTATCATTTAAAGACACGGGAGGCGTATTGAGAGATCCACTCAACGCAAACTAGTCGCGAATCCCATAGTATTTATGCGATTAATTATAATTAAATTGGTCTGTTTTTAACAATTTGATGTTTACTGCTTTTGTGCTGCTACTGGGTATTGCATTACACATATATATCATTAAAAGTTGTTATCTAGTATTTAAAAACCGATGGTATATAGAGTACGCCGCCTCTGCCATTATGTATGTCCAAACCAACCGTGTCTTTAAGGGTTAAGGCTCCTGCCCCTGCCAGCGAAGACAATCACGAGCTAATGCTAATCGTATAGGGAAGGATTTTTCTAATATCTATTTTGCATTTCGATATTTTAAATTTTTTTTTTGGCATTATATAGCCGAGATCCGTCTCTACATCGCACCTTTCTTTACTTTTTCCTCCCCATCGGATTAGCATTAGCTCGTTAGTGTCTTCGCCGGCAGGGACAGGAGTCTTAATATCTCGGCGAATTACCGACGATTTTTTTTCGAAAATCATTATAAACAATGCTTTTATACTTTTGATACGATAGGTACCTTTAGCGCTCTTCGATACCTTTGCTGAATGCCCGCAAATAGAAATCTGTATGTAACAGAAAAATGCGATTTTATGAAAAACTATGCCACCTAGGGCAATCGCTATAATTTTCCTGCGAGTATTAAATTAACCTCTACTACCTCTAATTTTTTTCATAATTTTAGTTTCAGTAGATTTGAAAATAGATTGGGGGGGGGGGGGGGGGCACATTTTTGCACTACATTTTCGACGATATCTCTGAAAATATAATATCTAAAATTAAAAGAAATGTATTTTTGAGTTATGCGTTACGGAATCTTTTAACCGATACCCCAAACGATACACAAAGAAAATATATTTCTTCTTTAAATAACCTAATTATCCCCTCTACGTTTTTCCCACATATATTTGTGAATGTTTAATAATCTGTAAATATGTGGGTCAATAGTCTTTATTACATCTCCCAATTTGAACTTCCCACGTTCCGTAGTTTACGAGTAAAATGGCTGTGACAGACAGACACAGGAGTGATCTTATAATGATTCCGTTTTTACTTTTTAAGTACGGAACCCTAAAAATCATGATTATTGCAACTGAGAAATACAAAAACATAAGAAGATGAATTATTGAAAATAAATAAAACAAGAAAGGAAAACCATGTGTCAAGTATGGATTATGAACCCTTTCCTACATTTTTAGTTCAGTTAGAAAAACACATAACACATTTGAATATACACATTTATTAATTCCTAACAATAGACGGAAACGTACTTCAATTGTTTTGTGAAGCTCTGTATTTTCCTTATAAATTTTTATACACGCCACATACTGAGCTGAAATTTAATTCAGAAATAAATACGCTGAAAATTACTGATATCACACTTCTAAGGCTAACATTAGCTTAAGAATTGCTATCCATGGACGGCCATGTATCCAGTTTTTTGTCATATCCCTATTTATTTATATGCTACAATGTCACTTAGCCGACGGGACATTTAGCAGACAGCAATTAGACGACAGGATGTTTAGCCGACAGCGACTGTTAGCCGACAAGACAGTTAGCCAACAGAGGACAATTATTCGACATGGACATTCATCCGACAGGATATTCATCCGACTTAACTGTAACGTAACTGTAACCTGATCTTAACCTAATTATAACCTAAGCATAAACTAACTGTAGCGTAACTGTAACCTAACCAATACCAAACTGTAACGTAACTATAATCTATCTGTAACCTAAACGTAACCTAAGTGTAAGATAACCGTAACCTAACTGAAACCTAACAGTAACCTAATTGTAGCCTAAATGTAACCTAACTGAAACCTAACAGTAACCTAATTGTAGCCTAAATGTAACCTAACTGGGACGTAACCGTAATCTAACTGTAACTAACGTTTACCTAGTTATAACCTAATCGTATGCTAACTGTAATGTAACTGAAACATAACTTTACTATGACCAAGCTCTAACCTAAGTGTAGTCTAATTATCACCTAAACGTAACCTAACAGTTATTTAACCGTAATCTAAACGTAACCTAACGGTAACCTAATTATAAAGTAACCGTAACCCAATTGAAACCTAACAGTAACCTAATTGTAGCCTAAATATAATCTAACTGGGACGTAACCGTAATCTAACTGTAACTAACGTTTATCTAATTATAACCTAATCGTATGCTAGCAGTAATGTAACTGTAACACAACTTTACCATGACCAAGCTGTAACCTAAGCGTAATCTAATTATCACCTAAACGTAACCTAATTATAACCGAACAGTTACCTAACCATAATCTAAACGTAACCTAAGTGTAACCTAATTATGAAGTAACCGTAACCAAACTAAAACCTAACAGTAACCTAATTGTAGCCTAAATGTAACCTAACTGGGACTTAACCATAATCTAACTGTAAATAACGTTTACCTAGTTATAACCTAATCATATGCTAAATGTTATGTAACTGTAACATAACTTTACCATGACCAAGCTGTAACTTAAGTGTAATCTAATTATCACCTAAACGTAACTTAATTATAACCTAACCGTAATCTAAGAGTAACTAATCGCAATTGTAACCAAACTGCAAATTAACTGTAACCTTGCGGGAGGTGCATAATATGAAAGAGTGATCAAAGGGCTGCCCACTCCAATGATATATCACTTGAGGGATGTCGGAAAAGTCAGAAAAATGCTCCCGGTGATACAAATTGGGGGAGGGGGAACGGGAGGTACATAATATGAAAGAGTGATCAAAGGGCTCCAATGCGATGTATCTCATGAGGAGTGTCGAAAAATGTTAGAAAAGTACCGGCTAATTATACTATCAGCTAAATGTCCTGTCGGTTAATCGCCTTTTCGGCTAAATGTCCTCCCGCCTAATTGCCACGTTCGGCCAGTTGCCTGTCGGTCAATTGTCTGTATTGCTAAAATTATTACTATATGTCCGTTTCGATCAATTGTCCTGTATGCTGTATGTAAATTTCAGCTAATTGTGTTGTCGGCTATATGTACGTATCGGCTAAATGCACGTCTCAGCTAACTGCAATCTGCTAAATGTCTTGAAGGCTATTTCGTTGTCGGCTAAATGTCTGCGACCGGCTACGGGTCAAACATCTATACTAAAAGTAGTTGAGCTTGAAAATGCATAAATCAAATTAAAAAACATCTTTAAGTAATTCATAGTCATTCTCGGTACTACTGATGAAATCTTTTGTGTAGTGTCTATGCAACGGAATAGCAATAATTTCAGCAATACAGACAATTGGCCGACAGACAACTGGCCGAACGTGGCAATTAGCCGGGAGGACATTTAGCCGAAAAGACGATTAGCCGACAGGACATTTAGCTGATAGTATAATATGCCGGTACTTTTCTAACATTTTTCGACAACCCTCATGAGATACATCACATTGGAGCCCTTTGATCACTCTTTATATTCTATGCAATTCATATACACCACCTATGTGCCTGTGCAAAAATATTAGTTTAACTTAACTTATACCATAATTTATCATAAATCAAACATATCATAATTTAAAACTCACTATCAGCAATCATCCCTAATGTTTCCCTGTAAATGAACAATAAATTCGATGCACACCATATTCTTATCCAAACATCTTGCACTCTTTGTCTCCCCTTCTTCCGAAATTTCGTTTCCCGTTTTGCTCCCCTTACAGTATCAAGGTTTAAAATCTTTAAAATTCCTTAATATTTTCTTTAATTTTCTGTTTTATTTGTTACTTTAAACTAACAATAAATAGTCAGTCATAAATTTCGTTATCAATTTATTTCACCATATTCATTTCATTAAAAGTTCTTGTAAATTGCCTCCATCGAAAATGTCATTTCTCCCTTTTGCTCCCTCATCCACGGTACCCATATTTTAAAATAAAAACCCTTTAAAACGCTTTAATTTTTTTAAATCTTTTCTGCTCAATTTGCCACTTTATTTTAACAATAAACAAACGATCATAAAAATTTCTCCTCCCCCCCAACCCCAACTGAAATTGGTATTTCCTCCTCGCCTCTCCCTCTTACCAAGCATCTGAAATTTAAAGTCCTTAATTTTTTTTCGTTTATTATTTTTTTTAACTTATTTGTAAATATTTTCTAAGGTAAGTAAATAATAAGTCGCCGATAAACTTCCGCCCCCCCCCCCCGCAAAAAAAGAACTAATTCTGCTTATTCCTCTTTTTTTTCCCTCAGATCACAAAATTTTAACCTTAAAAGTCATTGCTTTTTTAAAAACATTTTGTACTCTATTTCAAATGAAAATCAAATTTCAAATTTCAAAGTAATTGCTTAAAAGGCGCAAAGGCCAACATAGTGAAAAAGATTCCAAGCCGGGACTCGAACCCGGGCCATCAGTATAGCGCACTGACGTTCTACCGACTAAACCACTTGGAACGATACCTAGCTCGGAAAATTTCTCACTATTATATGTTGGAAAGGCTACAAACGCAGCACAAGATGGAATATTTATCGTGAGTCACCGCGACCTGGGACAAACACGAAACATAATTAAATCCAGCATCGATAGAAATTATATTAATACATGGAAATTATTCCAGAGAGAAACATTCACCTTGCATACAATATTTCAAATGAAAATCAAATTTCAAATTTCAAAGTAATTGCTTAAAAGGCGCAAAGGCCAACATAGTGAAAAAGATTCCAAGCCGGGACTCGAACCCGGGCCATCAGTATAGCGCACTGACGTTCTACCGACTAAACCACTTGGAACGATACCTAGCTCGGAAAATTTCTCACTATTATATGTTGGAAAGGCTACAAACGCAGCACAAAATGGAATATTTATCGTGAGTCACCGACCTGGGACAAACACGAAACATAATTAAATCCAGCATCGATAGAAATTATATTAATACATGGAAATTATTCCAGAGAGAAACATTCGCCTTGCATACAATATTTCACCGACCTGGGACAAACACGAAACACAATTAAATCCAGCATCGATAGAAATTATATTAATACAACGATACCCACGATAAATATTCCATCTTGTGCTGCGTTTGTAACCTTTCCAACATATAATAGTGAGAAATTTTCCGAGCTAGGTATCGTTCGAAGTGGTTTAGTCGGTAGAACGTCAGTGCGCTATACTGATGGCCCGGGTTCGAGTCCCAGCTTGGATTGGTTGATTTTTTGACGGCCGATTATCTACACGAGGGATATAGGCCCGGGGGGAGTGCCCTCCGTGGGGGTCTTTCTAAGGGAACCTAATCCATATTTACACATGGAAAATCCACGGCTCGAAGAAAACCACGAAAACTCCGAACGATTAGGCCGACGGGCGCGATTGGGATCGAACCCAGCACTTCCCGTCTACCAGCTTCGAACGCAGAACCTCTCGGCCACTGGTGGGGCCCCGGCTTGGAAACTTTTTCACTATGTTGGCCTTTGCGCCTTTTAAGCAATTACTTTGAAATTTGAAATTTGATTTTCATTTGAAATATTGTATGCAAGGCGAATGTTTCTCTCTGGAATAATTTCCATGTATTAATATAATTTCTATCGATGCTGGATTTAATTATGTTTCGTGTTTGTCCCAGGTCGGTGACTCACGATAAATATTCCATCTTGTGCTGCGTTTGTAGCCTTTCCAACATATAATAGTGAGAAATTTTCCGAGCTAGGTATCGTTCCAAGTGGTTTAGTCGGTAGAACGTCAGTGCGCTATACTGATGGCCCGGGTTCGAGTCCCGGCTTGGAATCTTTTTCACTATGTTGGCCTTTGCGCCTTTTAAGCAATTACTTTGAAATTTGAAATTTGATTTTCATTTGAAATATTGTATGCAAGGCGAATGTTTCTCTCTGGAATAATTTCCATGTATTAATATAATTTTGTACTCTATCTGTTAATTTATTGTAATCATAAATAATCATATAACTATACTCCTCCCCCACAAAAATTGACGCTTGCTCTGACTCTACCCTTACCAAGAACACAAAATTTAGTCTTTTTTTGTCCTATTTCTTATTCTTTAGTAAGGTAAATAAATAAGTCATCAAATAAAATTCCCCCTTTTTTTTTCTTTCCCTTATTTAAGTTTAAAATCTTTGAAAGTCTTTTTTTAATACATTTTCAGCTTTATCTGTTTCATATTGAACAATAAATAATCGATTATATAATTTCTTCCACCCCATATAAAATTGACTTTTTCTTTTCTCCCCCCATTATTTCCATGCTCATAAAATTTAAAGTCTCTAAAACTCCTAATTGCAATGTTTTCGCCCTATTTGTAAATCTTTAATAAGTTACATAATCGGTCATCTATTAAATCCCCCCCCCCCCCCCGCCAAAAAAAAAAAAAATCTGTTTCTTGATTTGTCTTACCCTCAACTCATGAAGCTAAAAAATCTAATTTACAGTCTTTAAAACTTTTTAATTTTTACTTTTTTTTCGTCCTAATTATAAATCTTTATTATCTATAATATTAACTAAATCATTTCAACTATGTACGAAAGTGTTAACAATAAAGCGATAGGTGTACATTTAATTGTGCATAAAAAACATTTTAACTGTATTTTTCAAAGGAAAATGTCTTTAGAGAGATATTTGTAAGGAAAATATTGTGGTTTCTCGTCAACGTGCAAGTAAATTCTCAAACCTTTCGAAATCATTTTATTCCGACTAGCTCAGAAAGAACCATCAAACGTAGATACCAAAGGTGCCTGAGTAATCGACTGAACCGAGTATGTCCATAAAGAAAAAAGAAAAATCATGCGTCTACGTCGATACATTCCAACACTTACAGAACACTGTAACAAAACTTCGCCGTTTAATAAAGTAAAGAAGATATCTAACTAAACATTTGTAATACCTATGACACGTTTGAAAAGCAGATTTCAACAATTGCACCCATAACCTGGAAGGTACTCAAATTCTTTTGTGCAGCTCATATGATATATGCAGCTCATATGAGGCAGTCTATATGATATATTTGTACTGCATATATTTGTACGGATTCTACATACTATGTTAAAATTTAGTTTTGTAAGAAAATACATAAAACAGTTGAAAATTCACCCTCGGCAATTTCTACTTATAGACGGAAACATACTTGAATTCTTTTGTGCATTTCTGTATATAGAAATTTTTATACACGTCAAACAGTATTAAGCTGAAATCTAATTCATGCAAAATCATGCTCAAAATTACTGAAATCACACTTGCAGGAATTATTTTCTATCGGCGGCCCATGTATCCAGTTTTTTTAATATCCCTGTATAGGATTTTATTTGTATGATACAAACATCTCTAAGCATATTAAATGTAGTTGAGCTTGTACATTTATAACTAAAAAAAACTAACACCTTTAAGAAATTCATACTCATTCTCAGCAATGGTTACGAATTTATTTGTGTGGTCCTGTATAGGGTTTGTAAAATATGTGCACACCACGTAGTGCGCAAAAATTTAGTAAAACTTAAAAACGCATTCTGTAATTGAAAATGTACTTTCAGCATTAATTTTTAATAACTATATCGGGTACAGTATTGTATCAAAATATTTTATGTTTCCCTGTAAATGAACGCTAAATGAAATGCAGACCATATTCGAATGTAAGCATCTTGTAGTAAATCAAAGTAATGTGTATCTATTTCGTCATGTTTGAAATAGTGTAACGTGATCAAAATACGCTACAAACAGTTTTTCTCGTAGACCATATTGAACCAAGTTCTTTTGTCTGACACTGTAAATAATTGTTAAATGCTCATGTTGTACAGAAAGTAGGCTTAGGACACCTCAGAAATTCATATCAATTTCATTATCTTTGTGACAGAGTAATATCAATCAAATACGCCGCAAACGATATTTCTTCATGGGCTATAACATAACGGAATACTTTTGAGTCCCCTATACTCGTACTTTAAGCATTACACATAACATAGTCTATAGTAACAATTTTAAAGTGTGTCTCAATGTACATAAATTTAACTGTGTTTAACATTGTGTAACACTATTAAAATACATCCTAAATAATCCCCCCCCCCCACATAGACCATAATGTAGCGAATACTTTTGAGTGCATCTGTAAATGAACCATGAATGGTGCACCGAACATACCATGATGATTTTCAATATCGTATATCAATTATATGGCAATCCGACTATATTTACGCTAGTTAGAGCACGGATAGACAGACAGACGGACGGACAAACTCAATCCATAAACACTTTTCAACTTTCTTGGGAAGTGTTAAAAATGGAAAAATGTAATGAAAATAAAAGTATTTTAGTGTTATTTAGATTACGAACCGCTACAAAAAACATTCTTATTTGACCGCATCATTTAAAAAATATTTAGTGCTCAGAAATCCCCCCCCCCACACACACACCTGAATTTACTCCTGTGCACTTAAAATTTCAAATTGTTAAAACTCCTTTATGTTTTATAACATTCTTGTAAAAATAATCCATAATCTAAATTTTCTTCTGCCTGAAAATTTCACTAAGATTTTTGCCATCCTTCTTTCTGCTAACATCACACAAAGTTTTTAATATTTGGAAAACTTTATTTTTTCTGTCGCATATTTTAGTGCTAACAACAATAAATTGTGTACTATATCTATAAATGACTACGCTGGGATTTAGATTTATACCCCCTCTACAGATGTACAGTACAAAATATACAGTTTATTTGTTTAACTTTTCCTCTCCTAATTTTATGAACATCTTATTTTTAACCTTCAATGTTATTTAGCTTTTATAAATCTCATAAATTTTATGTTCTAAAAAGAATTCGCACAAAAGATAGTTATTTTAGAATATTTGTACCTGATATATTTCCCCCCTCATTCAATATCTCCCCCTTGATTTTAAATGTAATTGCCTTATGTGAAATAAAATAGTTTTTATCCTGCACTAATTTCAATTTTATGTTTGTAAAAGCTGTAAAATAAACCTTTAAAAAAAAAAAAAAAAAAAAAAAAAAAAAAAAAAAAAAAAAATTGAAAGTCAAATCGTTTTAATTTTTGCACTTTTATCATAAACAGATTAAAATTCTTTTTACGGCTTTTACCGTTATCGAGTCTCCACAAAACAGTGGGCTTTGATCTACGCTTGTAAAGCGAAGACAATTGAAAAAAAAATCCTTTACACCTGAAACCTACTGGAAATTATCACATGTAGCGCTCAGCCGAAGTGGGGTGGGGGTTGGAATCGTGCCAGATAATTGGCCATTTGCTGATTGGAAGAGCTCGCTTGTCAATCATTTGAATTTAGACCATCCTTTCAATTCAGCTAAAATGCCAGCGGCCATCTTTATTTCTTTTTATCTGTGACTGCAGTGAGCTCTTAAGTTTTAACCACTCTTCTTACAAAAAAAAAAAAAAAAAAAAAAAAAAAAAGGAAAGAAAAAAAAAAGCCAATAGTCCGCATTCAGATACACAGGCAAGGTTGGAGTTAAACTATTATTACTAGCATCAAGTTATAACTGTATGAGAGTTATAATCGTTAGTTATTTATTTATTTAAGCTATGAGGTATTCGCTACGGCTTTTGCCGGCATGACCTCAAATGATCACAAAAATGACGTTATTTCCTTGGGACAACCACAAATTCAACCTTCCTCCACGAGGAAAAAAGGCAGCGAGTTATAATCCTCTGTAATAAAAAACTACGCGTTGCTACGACGACTGGCTTTTTCGCAAATCGTTGCCACAGATAAATCTCCGAAAAATGGAACATTTGAGGTTACTACAAAAATTATTACCTCGATAAGTATTTGCCAGAAAATTGTTAGATAAAGTGCGTTAGAAAGGTAAAAAAATAGCATTTTTCTGGATATAAATTTCAAATTTAATGATTATGCCGTTCTTCAAATATTGAATTTCAAAAATTACCAAATTTCACAATGGAGTATCATAGCGAAACCTTCACGCCTAAAAGGATAATGATAACGGTAATATGTTCTGACGTGTATGCTGGCTATAGCACAAGTCACAAATTATATTAGCCTTATTATTCTATTAAAATATAAAAGGGAATTATGATGTCACGTGTGCATGATTTTTATTTAATTCTCGACAAATACTAGACGCGCCATTTCTTTTTAGTTGTGAATAATATACGTTAATTCACGTACGACCTCATATTAAAAACGAATATATGGTTAATACATGGCTTTTACAAGAGAAAGTGATATCATGAAGGGCTTTTCACAAATTTAAATTTCTTTTTCAGTTTTCTTTTCAAGAAACAAGAGTATATTTATTTAGGCTTAGCTGGTATAAAAGCAAAATTTCTAAATGCTTTCAATATATATATCATAAGATGTATCCTTAAAATATGTCACTACTATTTTGATACACAAAATTCTCCAAATACAAGTCCGCAAAAGAAAAGCTTGAAATATCTGCTTAAATAACACTTTAATTTCGGATTTTAACTGTGGATTTGGGCACTTAGAAATTTGTGTAAAATATGGAAAGATGGCCTAATTTTAAAACATTTCAATTTTCAGAAACACGTCATGATGTATTTATACAGGAGAAAAGGATTTTTATCAACATATAAGAAGACACTCGACTTACAAATGGTAAATATTTGAAAGAAAAATGTTAAATAACCCGTAAGGCATGGTGACGTCACGGCGACGTCGTTGTGAAGTCACACTGTGACTTTGTGACTGTCGATGTGACGTCATAGTGACTAGAATGCGAAATCATTATGGCCGTTTTAGAGGTCGTTTGTGATGTTACATTGTGACCACTCTGTGAAGTCACGGTGTGACAAATTTGTGAAAAGTGTGCCATTTGTGACTATTTTGGCATTAATTTTATGACGAACGTGTGACGAAAGCGAAAATGCTTTGAAGTCACATTCTGACCAATATTTGAAATATGTGTCATTTGTGACGAACTTGTCATAAACAGTGTAATGATTTCAAATTAATTGCTTAAAAGGCACAACGGACAACATAGGTTCCATAGGTCTGCATTGGTTCAAAATATCTCAATATGCTGATTTTCTGCAAGCAAGTAAACTCTATTGGTTTACAATGGAAGTCTATGGGAATTTGGCGAAATATTAGAGATATCGCCAAGTTGGCGTCAGTTTTGGCGACATATCGCAAAGTTGGCGATACATTTGGCGACAGAACAGGGTCCCCCCTATGGTAATATACATAGAGATTAGTTTTAAAAGATTATTTCAAAATATGAAATAAATGTCTCGTGCAAGTATCTCTCTATTCTAAAAAAAAGTAACTACCGCTCTCACCGCCGCCGCCGCCGAGGCCGCCGGTTTTGAATGTTTTGTGACCGGAGGTCTTTCTTCGTTAATATTAAAAAAACTGTTGCATACAAAAATATGAAAATCGGTAGTATTATAAAAAAAATGTTTGATAAACACGCTGATGCAGACAGTTTTCAAATCGAAGAATTATTTTAAGAGATATTTAATGCCAAATTTGGACAAAATCGTTCCATTAAAAAAGTTTTATAGGAGCAAAACTGTACATAGGAATTTAATCATTTTTAGATCATTTTATGCGTCAGAATTTCCCGATGTGCAGATTGCAGTTAGTTTTTTAATTTGAATAATTTTTCGAGGTTTTATTTCTACTTTAAATTCAAATTTTCAGCATTTCGAGAGATATTTTTTACAAATTTTAGAAAATTGTATTAATTTAAACTGTTGCCAATTGTATAAACACCGCAAACAGTAATGTTTGCTTCAAATTAAAAATTTATTTTACACGTGACTATTATAAACAAAAAATATAAAAAGAAGGAACTCATTGAAAATTACGTCATAAAAACTATAGTTACACGTGAATTTTAAATGAGAAAGAATATTTTAAAATAATAAATTCAGTAACATGCGTTAGAAGTCCTAAATAGGAGAATTTACGTCATATTACACTTATTATCTAAAATGAACAAAAAATAATATTGCAAAACAGTTTTAATTTAAAAATTGCGCGAGACATTTAGTTAGCATTTTAAGATGATCATAATATTTCATTTCTAACAAAAGTATTTTGACGTGAATATTAAAAAGAGAAAGAAAAGTTTGGTGAAAATTACGTCAGATTATAATTGTCAGATTCGAATTATAATTCAATCTTCCGAAATCTTTTTAAAGGCGATCAAATTAGCGTGCTGTTAGAGTCTGCGGTGTCTGAACAGGGGTTGACGAGCGTAGCTCGTAGGGGGCAGAGCCCTCTAGTATTTTTAAATATAAACTGTTTGGCAATACTGTGGTTTGGCAATTTTAAATGTGACGCAATTTCCTCCATTTGCGTCTTTTAACGCATGTTAATGAATTTATTGTTTTACCATTTTCTTTTTCTTTTAAAATTCACGTGTAAATATAGTTTTTATGACGTAATTATCAATATTTTCCTGATTTTAATGCGTAATCATTTAATTCTCATTTGAAATTTTTCTCTGTTTATAATAGTCACGTGTAAATAAATTTTTAATTTGAAGGAAATAAGAACTTAACGCTGTTTTTAAATTCGGCAACAATTTAAAATAATACCCTTTTCTAAAAGCTGTAAAAAATATCTCTCGAAATGCTGAATTTAATTTAAAATAGAAATTTGAATCGAAATTTGAATTTAAAATAGAAATAAAACCTCAAAAAATGAATCAAATTAAAAAAATAAATACAGTCTGCACACCGGGAACTTCTAATGTATAAAATGATCTAAAAATGATTAAATTTCTATGTATTGTTTGTGCTTCAAAAAAACTTTTTTAATAGAACGATTTTGGCCAACTTAAACATTAAATATCTCTTCGATTTGAAAACTGTCTGCATCAGCGTGTTTATCAAACATTTCTCTTTAATACCACCGATTTTCATATTTTTGTATGGAATATTTTTCATAATATTAATGAAGAAAGACCTCCGGTCACAAAAAATTTTAAACCGGCGGTGACAGCGTTAGTCACTTCTTTTTCAGAACTAGGGAGCTCTGCCCCATACCAGCTACGCTCGCCAAATCACCGTTCATACACCGCAAACTCCAAAAGCACGCTAATTTCATCGGCTTTAAAAAAAAAATTCGGAATAATGAATTATAATTAAAAAACAGGGGCGACCTCCCTGTTAACGGGTTGTTTTCGTCTTTGATTAAATCAGATCACTGAAACATGTGAAAATAAGCTAATATAAAACGAATTAAGTAATCAGAGTCTTTGTCTCCTGGTATTTCTTAACAACGCTATTTAAGAAAGTATTTTTAAATAAGACATTTTAAATGTATCGTTTTAAATCTGACGTAATTTTACCAAAGTTTTCTTTCTCTTTTTAATATTCCCGTGAAAATGTTTTTGTTGTTAGAAAGGAAATATTATTTGCGTTGTATTAGAATTCTCAACAATAGTTTTAAAAGATTATCTCAAAATATGAATAAATGTCTCTCGCAAATGTATTTTTTAATTTAAATTGTTTGGAAATTTTAAATATGACGTAATTTCCTCCATTTGTGTCTTTTAACGCATATTAATGAATTTCCTTTCTCCTTTAAAAATCACGTGTAAATATAGATTTTATGACGTAATTATCAATATTTTCCTGCTTTTAATACGTGATCATTTAATTCTCATTTCAAACTTTTTTCTGTTTATAATAAGACACGTGTAAATGAATTTTTAATTTGAAGAAAATAAGAACTTAACGCTGTTTTTAAATTTGGCAACAATTTAAAATAATACCCTTTTCTAAAAGTTGTAAAAAATATCTCTCGAAATGCTCAAAATTTGAATTTAAGAGAGAAATAAAACCTCAAAAAATGAATCAAATAAAAAAAAAATAATTGCAGTCTGCACACCGGGAACTTATAATGTATAAAATGATCTAAAAATGATTAAATTCCTATGTATTGTTTTTGCTCCTATAAAACTTTTTTAATTGAACGATTTTGACCAACTTTAACATTAAATATCTCTTCGATTTGAAAACTGTCTGCATCAGCGTGTTTATCAAATATTTCTGTATAATAAGACCGATTTTCATATTTTTGTATGCAATATTTTTAAAATTATTAATGAAGAAAGACCTTCGGTCACAAAAAATTCAAAACCGGCGGCGGTGGTGACAGCGTCAGTTACTTTTTTTTAGAATAGAGATAATCCGGATACATTGAAAGCTTTGAAACCGAACATGATATACATACTAATCAGTTTTTTCATAATTGGTTCTTTGTAATAAGAACATTTGTTTAAATTATAAATTCAACATTAAAATTAGAGAAGAACCTAAAAAATATATTTCACTAGATTTTTACATTTTATTTTTCGATCATTTCTTACAGCAGTAATAAGCAGAGATGATTTTGCTTCATTATCTTTATAAACAATATTTCTCAATATTGTATTCGAATTTTCATTCACAAAAGTTTTTAATCAAACTAGGGGGCTCGGCCCCCTACGAGCTACGCTCGCCAACCCCGTTCAGACACCGCAGTCTCTAAAAGCACGCTAATTTGATCGGCTTTAAACAGATTTAGAAAGATTGAATTATAATTTAAAAAACAGTGGCGATCTCCCTATAAACGGGTTTCTATTCATTTCTCTTCGATTGGGGAATTTTAAGGAAAAATCAGCTGCTATTAAAAGATACAATGGCTGTTTTCGCCTTTGATTAAATAAAATCTGTTAAACATTTCAAAATAAGCTAATATAATAAGCAAATCTGCATCAAAATGCAAATATATTTCACAAATACCAATGCCTTCTTTTGAGAGAAACGATACAGAAGGTTAACGAATCTTAACTAAACCATTTAAGCAATTTCTTTATTTTCTGCTTCACAGATTTTACTCTTTCAAATCATATTTTTTGTCGATGACACTTCATTTTCAGCTTGTAATCTTTTTTATTTTTATTAAATTACTAAATAGTCGCTCGAAAGCAGTCTAAACGTGTTCAATAAAATTAATATTAATCTTATTAATATAATCTTAAAATATCAAAATAATGTCTCCCGCAATTTTTAAATTTAAACTGTTTTGCAATATTACTTTTTGATCATTTTACGTAATAAGTGTAATGTGACGTAAATGTGACGTAATTTCTCCTATTTAAGACTTCTAACGCATGTTAATGAATTTATTATTTTACAATATCCTTTCACTTCTAAAATTCACGTGTAGGTAGAATTTTTATGATGTATTTTCAATAAGTTCCTGCTTTTCATACGTAATTATTTAATCCTAATTTGAAAGTTTTTTTTCTGTTAATAATAGTCACGTGTAAAATAAATTTTTAATTTGAAGCAAACATTATTATTTGCGCTGTTTATACAGTTGGCAACAGTTTAAATTAATACCAATTTCTAAAATAAGTAAAAAATATATCTCGAAATGCTGAAAATTTGAATTTAAAATAGAAATAAAACCTCAAAAAATGAGTCAAATTAAAAAAGTGAATGCAGACTGCACACCGGGAAATTCTAACGTATAAAATGATCTAAAAATGAATTAATTCCCATATATATTTTTTCTCCTATAAAACTATTTAATGGAACGATTTTGTCCAACTTTAGCATTAAATATCTCTTAAAATAATTATTCGATTTCAAAACTGTCTGCACCAGCGTGTTTATCAAACATTTCTCTATAATATCGCCGATTTTCATATTTTTGCATGCAGTATTTTTCTTAATATTAACGGAGAATGACCTCATGTCACAAAAAAATTCAAAACCGGCGGCGGCGGTGACAGCGTAAGTTACTTTTTTTTAGAATAGAGAGATACTGCTATTAGGAAATACTGGTTTAAAAAATCCGGAAACCGAATCACACATGGGTGGAAATTGCGCATGTAAATAAAATCACACATAGAGGGAAGTAAGGTAAAACCGTATAATCGAATGCAAACCTAAATTCTCAGTTTCAGTCAGATTCAGTAGCCCTCTAGTGGCTAATTGATGAAACACTTAGCTCTTGGCAAAAAGAAGAAACTGTCATTACGATATCTCAATACTAGAATCTGTGTAGTTTTTGTGATGGAAATTTATTTCATCTTTATTAACCCTTTCAACATAGTTGAATAGTGTTTATGACTTCGCATTGTCTGTCTACTGTCTGTCTACCATGTGACTGCAGTCTCCCGTCTGTCCGTGCTCTAAATCGAGTAAATATAGTCGGACCGCTATAAAATTGATATATATGTTACTGATATTCACTATGCCATGTTCGGTATTGAAAAGGAAGAGTGTAACAGTTAGAGTTCCTTTACAGGGACATTCAAACGGACATTCTGCACAAAACATCTGAAGTACATTTTCATTTATTGATGTAAATTGCCGAAGGGGCATTTTCAACTGTTCTATGTGCTTTCTAATTAAATTAAATTTTAGCATACTATGTATTATATGATAATTCCAGAATTCAAATTCAGAGCTGCACAAAAAAATCAGATTTTTTTCGTCGTTTGATGGGAATCGAGCTTTCAAATGTGTTATATGTTTTACAAATTGTTTATTTAGACATCCCTTTTCACGTTATTAAACTGTGAAGTTTTATTATAGTATTCTGAATGTGTTGGAAAGTGTTTCATAATCTATGCTTAATGTATGATTTTACGTTCTTGTTTTGTTTCTATGTTCGGTAAGTAAAAAAAACTTTTAAGGGGGCTCAGAGCTTGAAAACTTTCAAAAAATCGATTTTTTTCCCTTAGTTTTTATTTTGATTACTCAATTAATTCTGAACACTGTGCAAAAAACCGCATAAAAATATTTGCATTTTTAACGGAGTTATAAGCATTTATGTAACAATCACTTTCAGAGCCGCACCCATTTAATTGCAACTTTAAATCGCATTTTCTCAAAACTTGATTTTTGGCGACTATCCGTAAGATTAAATAAAACTATTTGATAGAATGGGCTATTTTTTTTTTCTTTTTTCACTAGGGGGCTTGGCCCCCTACGAGCTACGCTCGCCAAAGCGCGTTCAGAGACCGCAGTTTCTAAAAGCACGCTAATTTGATCGGCTTTAAAAAGATTTTGAAATAATTGAATTATAATTTAAAAAACAGTGGCGATCTCCCTATAAACTGGTTTCCATTCATTTCTTTTTGATTGGGGAATTTTAAGGAAAAATCAGCTGCTGTTAAAAGTTACAATGGCTATTTTCCTCTTTGATTACATTAAATCAGTTAAATATTTCAAAATAAGCTCATATAAAATGAATTAAGTAAACAGAGTCTTTGTTTCCCGGTATTTTACAACAAAACGAAAAGAAAGTTCTTTTAAATAAGACATTTTAAGCGGGCTCTCATGTCAAGCGCACAAGTCGTATGTTTGTTGGTCAATAAATAAATAAAATACATTTTAAATGTATTGTTTTTAATCTCACGTAATTTTCACCAAACTTTTCTTTCTCTTTTTAATATTCACGTGAAAATACTTTTCTTAGAAATGAAATATTATTTGCGCTGTCCCAACAAAAATAGTTGAAAAGATCATTTCGAAATATCAAATAAATGCCTCGCGCAGTTTTTAAATTTAAACTGTTTTGCAATATTATTTTTTTTTCATTTTACGTAATAAGTGTAATGTGACGTAAATGTGATGTAATTTCTCCTATTTATGACTTCTAACGCATGTTAATGAATTTATTATTTTACAATATCCTTTCTCTGTTAAAATTCAAGTGTAATTATAGATGAAGTAATTTTCAATAAGTTCCTGCTTTTTATACGTAATTATTTAATTCTAATTTGAAAGTTTTTTTTCTGTTTATAATAGTCACGTGTAAATAAACTTTTAATTTGAAGAAAACATTATTGTTTGCGCTATTTATAAAGTTGGCAACAGGTTAAATTAGTACAATTTTCTAAAATAAGTAAAAAATATCTCTCGAAATGCCGAAATTTTGAATTTAAAATAGAAAAAAAAAGCTCAATAGATGAGTAAAATTAAAAACTAAATACAATCTGCACACCCGGAAATTATAACGTATAAAATTATTAAATTCCGATGTATAGTTTTTGCTCCTATAAAACTTTTTTAATGGAACGACTTTGTCCAAATTTAGCCTTCAATATCTCTTAAAATAATTTTTCGATTTGAAAACTGTCTGCATCAGCGTGTTTATCAAGCATTTCTCTATAATACCGCCGATTTTCATATTTTTGTATTCAATATTTTTCTTATTATTAACGGAGAAAGACATCCGGTCACAAAAAACTCAAAACCGGCGGCGGCGGTGACAGCGATAGTTACTTTTTTTTAGAATAGAGAGATATAACATCATTAAAATTGCATTGTCATAATGAATGGAACGAATACATTTTCTTTTCTTTTTTTTTTATTTCTTTTTTTTTTTTTTTTCAACTGGATATAAAATTGCATTGTTTAGGGTTTAAATTTTTTTTAATTTGAGAGTTTTTTTTTTTTTTTTTTAATAAGGTTTCCTTTGAGTGATAGTTATATGCTTAATTCATTCTATAGATTAATGTTTCCTGATCATTTTAAAGCAAAAGTTAGGTTCTTATGGCAATTCAACGTTAAGATATCTTACGGATGGTGATATGACACCTAATTTTTTTTCCGAAAATTGTGTTAGAAAAATTTTGCTATATTTTATATTTTATTGCATTGAAGTACTTTATTTTATAATTTTATAATACTACAAACATACCTTAAAAATATCAGCAAGTTTAAATGAGTTACAATGAATACTTCTGTTTTTATATGTACTCGAACCGAGAGCTCTGTTTACATGTTTTTCGGTATCGATCAAGCCCTCAGCCCCCTTAAATATAAACCCGTTTAAAATTATTGGAGCTTTTTATAATATAGTGCGTAGCACATTTAATAGGAATTTATTTCGTGCAGTGAAACAGTTGCTAGCCTTTTATAGGTACTATTTTATGACTTTCTTTGCCACCAACCTCCTCGGGCGAGATAAAACGGCTATCTTACCAAAAAATTATACTAGAAAACAATAATTGAAGAGCATGTAAGCAATGTTTGAAGAAAAAGCAGTCAAAGCTACATGGGCAAGAGTATTTGTGCTTTTTATAAAGCTAATAAAGAGGTGAACTTCTTTTCTGCAATTTCTGAATTTGTAACGAAGATAATTACTCTTTATTAAGTAATTAAACTTATAATTGAAATAGCATTGGTTCAGTTCCGTAGTCAAAACTGTGAAATGAATTACTATATTGTTCTTTTTAAAAGAAGGTGAACTTTTTCATTTTGGGCACATACAACATCTCGAGAAGTAAAATGAAGCAGTTTTTTCGAAATATTTAACATCATGTATTTTACTTAAAAATAGAGATATAAATGATTTTTTTTTTTTTTCAGTAAATATCCACATTATAGCCCATATGTAAATCAAGAAATTAATTTCATGCATTAATTACTTTTCAAGAACTAATTTACATATTTTTTGAACAATATGTCTGTTCGGTACACTTTTCTAAAAAACTGTTGAATATATCATCTTAAAATCTGCTGAAAGCAATTTTCATTTTGACTTAAAAGAAATAAAATTAAAAATATTTTACTAAAAAACTTTGAAAATCCTAAAAATTTTAATGAACATATTTTTCATTATTAAAAAAATGTTTTCTCTCGAACCTATAATGTTAGGTATTTTTAAAGAAATTGTTAGTTGCACAGTTTTGAAAAGTTTTAACTGTTTATCTCAAATAGAATTTTAGAAAAATGTACCAAAGCATAAGGAAACACATTTAGAGAAAAAGTGCAAAAAGAAACTATATACACACCCACAGTGCCTAAAATATATTACTTTAAAACCTTTCAGCACCATAATCTTTTAGGTCCATAATCATTTAGCTCCACAATCTTTTAGTTCTATTTTTTGGGCGATAATTCGAAACTCAGAACCATTTTATGTTCTATGCTGTAAAATGTCCAACTGCTATTGTAACTGTACGCTCTAAACTCGATTCAAACAAACCATAAAATATTGCGATTTTTTTTTTTTTTTTAACCAGATTAAATTAAAAATTTTGTATCGCCTTTCCCGTTGTTAATGTGACAAATTTGATATTTTTCCAATTTCAATTTAATCAGGGCAGTAGCAAAATTTACAAAAATGTTATCCCGTTTCTTAAGAAAACAAAAAGAAAACTCGCGAAATGCTAAAAAAATATTAAAATCAATTCAAAAAATTTTAAAAAATTCAAAAATAGCAGAGAATAAAATTTACTAACTATACTGATATCGAATTCGCAAAATCGCCTCAAAACGGAATAAAAATCTCGCTTAAAAAAGGCATAAAAATTCAAAAATCTCATAGAACAAAATTAATTAGATTAGGCTATAAGACTGAAGCCGGATTATTTTTAAGAATATCGACAAAATCGCCGCGAAAAATTAAAAAAACCCGAATAATTGCTGAAAAGTTCGCGAAAAATTTAATAGTTGCTTTATAAATTTAGAAAAAAACTTTATTGAAAAAAAGACAAAATTTACCATTCAGGGCTAAAACATTTAAACTGGATACCTTTTACTAATATAGAAACATCTCCGCGTAAATGTGAAAAAAAGTTCAGAATTGCATTAGGAAATAAATTTAAAAAATCCAATCAAAAAATCTCTAAACTGCTAAAAACTTTAGAAATACTGGTACTTTCCTGCCAAATCCTATTGTTCACCACCATCGGTGTATACAAAAAACTTTAGACAGACAGACAAACAGACATAACTAGTCGAATGTGGTAATCCAAAAGCTTTCTCCTATTTCAAACATGTTAATACTTCCTGATAAATGCAGCACAGCAGCGCCACCCATAGATTTACACCATATTCTAATCAGTAATGTCTTACGAGAACTTGTAATTGAATTTGAAGTTTGATGAAAATCCGTGCATTAGTTTTTGAGATAGAGCTATTGCAGAAATCGTGAAAAGTTCTGCATAGCAGTGGCGCCTGTTGGACAACGTACACCAAAAACTTATCAGGATCAATTTATATCAGGGACTAATTGAATCTAAAGTTTGATGAAAATTCATGCATTAGTTCTTGAGATATAACTATTGCGGAAATGGTGAAAAATGCAGCATAGTAGCGCCACCTGTAGGGCGATTTATACCAAAAGCTAAACAGCATAAATTTATATCAGGGACTAACTGAATCTGAAGTTTGATGAAAATTTGTATATTAGTTTCTGAGATTTAGTTTCTATTGCAATAATCATGTGTAATGCAGCATAACAGCGCCACCTATTGGGCGATTTAAACCAAAAAGTTAGCAGCACCAAATTATATCAAGCACAAACTGAATTTAGAGTTTTAAGGAAATTCGTGCTTTAGTTCTTGAGATAATGCTATCGTGAAAATCATGAATAATGCAGCATAGCAGCGCCACCTGCTGGGCGATGTGCACTAAAAAGTAATCAGCACCAATTTATATTAGGGACTAACTGAATCTAAAGTTCTATTAAATTCCGTTCATTAGTTCTTGAGATAGACCGCCCACAAAATTTGTGTCACACACAGACGCACAGACAGACTCGCAGACAGCGATTTTGTAGAAGCACGTTTTTCGTAATCTCTGACCCCTAAAACGTATAAATCCGTCGAAAACCGGAATTCGAAAATTTTCACGAATCCAATACTTTCTCCTTGTAAAGATAGAAGAAAGTAAAAAATAACTGATCCTTTTTAGTTTAACGTGTTTATGTGAGATTAATTAAATACCATATCATTTAACAGATCATATAAGAATCATGTATGTTCATATTAAGTACTGCTGAGTATTTGCATTTTATAAAATTATTAACAGAACAGTTTTCTTAAAGGTACGATGATAATTTAATTCAATATTGAAAATTCATTAAAACCACAAAAATATTAAAACTCACACAATAATAACTGTAAGATTTTGTTTCTTGTATATTTTCTAATAAAATTTCTCTGTGAATATCTTAATAGTATGCTCTTTCACGGAAATCAGATAGCGAAAGCTGTTTGATGACGTTTGTAATAATTAGACGTTTGGAGACCAAAACGTTGAACATTTTTCTGAGGTTGCGATCTGTCTCCAAAATTATTTTGTTATGCCACTGTCATGCCTCAAACGACAGCCGGAATTCCTTTCATTCAGCTTTTCTTCAAACTTTAATGGAGCGAGATTTTTACTCAACCCAAGAAGTACAATTGCAATAACCCTTTGCAATAACCCTGGGTTCGATTCCTTACGGAGCTGAATGAAAATGAATGTCAAGATTGCTTTAAAAAACTAAATTTTTTTGAAGAGAAAAATGGAAAAATTTTTATTTTTCAATATTTGTATCACTATTAACAATTTTTTTTTATATTGAATTTTCCAAACATTTAATATGGTTATCGTAGTTTTCAGATTTAATGCCTTTAGTATCGCCATCTAGTGGTGTAAAGGTTAGCAAATCATAAAGAATGTTTTAAATTTAATAATAATTAAATATTTTTTCATAATTTTAAATTTAATAATTTTAATATTTATCATCATTTTAAAAGAACTTTTAATTTTGAATAAATAATAATTGTTAATATTTTTTTCATAATTTGAAATTTTATAATGATTTAGTAATTTAATTTTTTTTAATCATTTAAAGGCACTTTAAATTCTGAATATAATAAATTTTATAATGATTTAGTAATTTAATTTTTTTTTTATCGTTTAAAGCCACTTTAAATTCTAACATAATAAATTTTTTAAGTTTCTAGTAATTTTTATATGTTTCTAGTAGCAAAATACGTCATGCGCGAAGCGCGCTGATCCCGCAGGATCACAGGATCAAAATGAAAAAGTGTGATCGCTAGACGCTTGTCAGCCGGAATACCTTTTATTCAGCTTTTCTTCAAACTTTAATGGAGCGAGATTTTTACTCAACCCAAGAAGTATAATTGCAATAACCCTTTAAGACCCGAAACATTTTCATATTTAAATATTACATTCTTCTGGTTATTAACTCTATACTGATCCTAATGACACTTAAAAAATAATTTAAAAAATTTTCGTCAGCCCCTGGATCGCGGAGAGTACCCGCACGATCGTACGGGTTAAGCTTTTCCTGTTAAAGCATTACTTCTAAGATGATTTGGGAAGTATTGGCTGAAATACTGCAATGGAAATCCTTACTGGCTCTAAAAGCCTAAAAAAGTTAATATTCGAGATGTACTTATCGACTTAAAAAAATTCATATTTTAATTAATTTAAAAATGTTTGCCATATTTTTAAAGATTTTAATATTTTGTCGGTTTTATTTTTTCTATAAGTCTATAACTTTTTTAAATTAAAATTTAAGAAATGAAAGACATACCTGCGATTGCGTGAAACTAGGATGAGGTACAGAAATGAACTTCTTAACATCCTACTTGTATTGTTTTTTATTTTTATTTTTTCATTCTATTTGGTTTGAATGTAGAACTTTGGGGAATGAGTTCAGAAGATTTTGATGAGGAAGAATGATCCAAAATTCTCCTTTCTTTAGAAATATTTGTAAATTTTTCTTCATGGAGCTCATCTGAACTTGACTATCATTCTAATAAATCTGTTTCAAATGTTTTGTCCGCAACCTCGTCATCATCCGAGAGATCACTAAATTCAGAGTCTGATTTATTCATCAATTGCAATATTTCTTCTTGTGCGAGAATTCTTTTCGGTTTAGACATCTGAAAAAGTTTTTTATTTTGCTTTGTTAAAAGTTAACAAAGTATTCCATAAAAAATATAATAGAATGTATTAGAAAATTTTATTAATTGAAAAGAAAAAAAAAGTAAAAATTAATTGAAAAACAAAAAAGAATAATAGAATTCATCCATGACATTAATTATATAATAACATACGTCATTTTTATTCTGGCTGTCAGCAAAATTATTGAAACAGAAATCAAGATGAACATTCAGAAAGCTCATTCCTTTGCTGTAGCATTGACTAACGTAGCGCCAGAGTCGCATGATTGTGCGGGTAACGAAATATTGAGTCCTATGAGCAACATAAATGGTGTATAATTAATGTTTTTTATTATATTACACTTATTTAGACATTAAAGCAAAAATATTTATCCAAGCGATTAGAAATCTACTGATAATTACCTTTTTACGACAGATAAAATGATGAGCTGTATCTGTTGTAATTGTAAACAAAGCTAGACATGCCGGCTAAAAGTAAAACATGTACTAGAACCGTCATCTGTTGATAAAAAATGATACTTTATTCTTTGTACAAACCAGAATAATCGTCCGATTCGGTTTTTTATTACATACGACTGTTTCAGAAGCAAAAATTTACATGAATGTCTAACCCGCACGTTCGTGCGGGTTGGGTCTTAAAGGGATAATATCTCTTCCTCGCTGTTCGCTACTTAAATCTGTCAATCTGAGGGTAACACATATACGTCAAACTTTTTGTTGTCTCCCTGTAAAATGTAAAAAACTACACGATGTGGTGACTATTTATAGTTTCAAACTTCCCTAGTGTACTAGAATTGTAAAGTTACATTTAAATCCGTTAAATGGCTGTCGAAGAAATCGCGGATATACACACTTAAATATAACTCTCTGCAGTTATAATGTACAACTGCCGAAATAGAAGCTCCATTTTTGAAGTCGTTTAAGGAAGCCGATCACGTTGACGGTTAAAAAAAAAATATTTTTAAAGAATTTCAGAATGGTTACCTTCAAAAGTTACTGCAAAAAGAATTTTACAAAAATACTTATTAGAACACAATTTATAGCTAAAAATATCTTCCATAAAACATTTGCTGTAATGTTATAAGCCACCTTAGAAGCCGCTTTTCTAAAAATGGATTTTTTGGTATTGCGTGCACTCTCATTCAAAAACTAATTATCATAGATCCTTGAAATTATGTATATTCTTAGTTTACAGGTGTTAGTTTATTCTGAACCTCAATTTAGTCTGATTTTTGTCACAGAAAATTGTGGATTGAAGAAATAAGTGTACATTTTATGGTGAAATTTAGTGAATATGATTAGAAAAGCCATTAATTATGCTAAAGAACTTGAATATACTTCAAATTTAGGTTCAATGTACAATATGGTATCATAAGTAATAAAATATTGAACATTAATACGTTCACACGGGCGTGCATCACCGATGGGTCACGCTTGACTGCCTCATCGGGCGGCGTGCATTGCCGGTAGGTCACGCTTGATTGTCGCATCGGGCGGCGTGTACCACCGGTGGGTCACACTCCACTGTTAAATAGAAGGCGTGCACTACAGGTGGATCTCACTCGACTACGTCATAGACGGCGTGCACTACAGGTGAGTTACACTTGAATATTCGAAAATTCAGTACTAAAAACATTTCAATGTTATAAACCTTATACATTCACGATGGGAAACGAGAATTCTCGTTTTCATTCAAAAGATGTCATTGGCTAAGGGCGTGGCTTCTACCTTACAGCAAATGCATATATATCTTGTCGTCCATATTTCTTTAGATTTTAAGACATTTATATTAAATTCGTACGCATGTAGCCAATAAAATCACGTCTCTAAGTAATTTGCTTACTCCTTACAAACTTTCAGACATTCACAATCAGCTCTGCTTGTTATACTCGAGCTCAATTTAATAAATATGAGAGGGGCGTGTCATTACATACAGTGTCTGAATAAGCGAAAGTACCGCGCCGCCAGATGAAGCAAAACATGAATTCGAGCGCCGCCTCAAGCGAAAAACATGAATATAGGCGCCGGCGTGAACGTGCTAAATATAACTCTCTGCAGTTATAATGTACAACTGCCGAAAATAGAAGCTCCATTTCTGAAGTCGTTTAAGGAACCAGATAACGTTGACGGTTTAAAAAAAAATGATTTTTGAAGAATTTCAGAATGGATACCTTCAAAAGTTACAAACCCACACAAAAAGAATTTTACAAAAATACTTATTAGAACACAATTTATAGCTAAAAATATCTTCCATAAAAGCATTTACTGTAATGTTATAAAACAACTTAGAAGCCGTTTTTATAAAAATTAATTTTTTGGTATTGCGTACACTCTCATTTAAAAATTACTTATCAAAGAACCTTGAAATTATGTATATTCTTAGTTTACATGTGTTAGTTTATGCTGAACCTCAATTTAGTCTGATTTTTGTCACAGAAAATTGTGGATTGAAGAAATAAGTATACATTTTTTGGTGAAATTTAGTGAATATGATTAGAAAAGACATTAATTATGCTAAAGAACTTGAATATACTTCAGATTTAGGTTCAATGTACAATATGGTATCATAAGTAACAAAATATGGAACATTAAACATGTATCTGCTGTAGAATTTGTAAAATCGTGTGCGCAAAATCCATATTTCAATATTCATATTTTTCAAAAGCCACTTTTGTCGTTATGATTTTATTAATTAACATTACTAAATATATGTTTATTTGAATATTTTATGAAAACATAAGAATATGTGAAAGTAAAGAAAAAATAGTCGGATGTACCAATCCCAAAACTTTCTTCTATCTCATACATGTTAATACGTCTGAATTTGCTATTACACTGCCAAAATTAAATGGCAATCTATGCATCTCATGAGGATTCTAAAGATATAAAATTCCGTGCATTAGCTTTTGAGATATGACTATCGCTGAAATCGTCTAAATCCAACAAAATGCAGCCGACCAGCGCCACCTATTGGGCGATTAATACCAAAATCTAATTAGCAACAACTTGTGTCAAGGTATAACTAAATCTGAAGTTAGATGAAAATTCGTCCATTAGTTCTATAGATAGAGCTATTGCGGGAATCGTGAAAAAGGCAGAACAGAAGCGCCATCTCTTGGGCAATTTACACCAACACATAATCATCACCAAGTTATATCTTGCACTAACTGAATCTGAAGTTTTATGAAAATCCGTGTATTAGTTCTTAAGGTAGCGCTATTGGGGAAATCGTGTAAATCCTGCAAAATTCATCATAACAGCACCACCTGTTGGGCGATTTACACCAAACGTAATCAGCATCCGTTCATATCAAGGACTCACTAGATCTGCAGTTTGATGAAAATCCGTGCATTAGTTCTTGAGATAGAGCTATTGCGAAAATCGTGAAAATGCAGCATAGCAGCGCCACCTGTTGGCGATTGACACCAAAAACTAATCAGCATCCATTTGTATTAGGGACTAACTGAATATACTTTTTTATTGAATTCCGTGCATTAGTTCTTGTGATAGAGCACCCACAAAATTTGTGTCACATACAGACAGACAGACGGACAGACAGGCTCACAGACTCACAGACAGACATTTTGTAAAAACATTATTTTTTGGAATCTCTGACCCCTAAAATGGGTAAATCCGTCGAAAACCGGAAGTCGAAAATTTTCATGGATCCAATATTTTCTTCTTGTAGAGATAGAAGAAAGTAAAAATTCTTGCGTTTCATTCATTCGTTAAGAAACTACAAAGTTTTTTGTACTGCTTTAAATACGGGCATTTTCTTGTTGCTCAACATGATCTGCCCCCTTAAAGTTTATTCATGCAAATTGTATATTTCCTGAAAAACATCGTAAACGTTTATGCGTTTAGGGATAGTATTAGTGATAGAAGAGAATAATTTTTTTAGGCGCGTTCGTAATTATATAAATACGTAGCACCTAAAGTCGTCGTCTGGTCCGACCTTCTGTTTGCATAACGCAAAAACTACCCAACCGAATGGTTTGAAATGTAATATATATAATCGTTGTAAAATCTTGTCCAGTCATTTCGAATTTTATGAAAATCAAATCAAAACTTAAAAAGGTATTAATAAAAGCTTTCTTCATTTTATTAAATCCTGTCATACCTAATTAATACAATGATCTCCCATGATAGGTCATGATTCTAGGTTGCCATTGTAATTACGCCCTGTTTAACACATTGCCGACGAGTAAATTTTTTTTTATCAAACCTGAAGTTTAACCCTCTCGCTGCGTAATTGTTTTATTAAAATACCTTCAAAATAATTAAAATAGCTTCTTTTGACACCGGTTTTTCAAAACAAAAATTTTTGTCTAATTTAATCGGGAAAATGCTCCGGTTAAATAAGGCAAAATTTACAAATAAATAAATAAATAAATGGAGAGAATACTCAAGGAAGATTAATTAGACGGAAAAATGCATCCCCGAGAAAATCTCGGGTTGCGCACCGAGAGGGTTAAAACAGCAGAAGCCCCTCCCTGTTCTGAAAGTCTTTTGCAATGGTGTTCTAGATAGGTTTCCCGAGTTTATGCATTGGTAAATATCCTTCAATGTACGAATTTAATATAAAATGTCTTAGAATCTAAAAAAATATGGACAACATTATATAAATGCATTTCCTGTAAGGTAGAAGCCATGCCCTTAATCAATGATGTTTTTTTTTTTTTTTTTTTTTGAATGAAAACGAGAATTCTCGTTTCCCGTCGTGAATGTGTTAAGATGGAGTCATATTATTCCCATATTACTGAATTTAACATATATAATCTTAACAAATTTTGTATTCGTGCATTTTTTCATAAGAGTGCAACAGCTATTGCACCAAGATCAGAAAATTTATAAAATTAGTTATAGCATAGCTGCCAACTCTTCCGCTTTTTCAGACCACAAAAATTTAATAGAAATTTTTGCCTTATTTAATCGGCAGAGTACGGCGATTTAAAAAGGTAAAATTTACTGTAAAATTTGTGTGGTCTGAAAAAGCGTAAGATGTTGGCAACTATGGTTATAGTACGAACGCACCTCATTTGCCACGTTTGACGTACAATTTCCGACTTGTCTTTTATTAAATAATGTATAGCAGCAAATCCAAGTCAGAAAGTAGCAAACGTAACTGACTGTATCCTTTGCTTTCTTAATCCCTGTGCGACGAGTTTAAGGCGCACAAAATCCTTGAATTTCAACATCATTAATTTAGAATAATAGTACTTTCTTTATCTAATCACAGAATTTCTGACACTATATAAACAAAATGTACTATTTGGGAAAATGGTGTTCAAATTTTAATAGATGTATGCGGGACGCTGTTGCTATTAACCCCTTAACCTATGATTTACTTTCAACAGCTCCACGATTTTGCAAATCCATATCTATCACTAAAATTTAATAGAGATTTTCGCCTTGTTTAATCATGAAATTTCGACGATTAAATTAAACTATATTTACTGTGAAATTTTAGTGGTAACAAGAATTTACATTTGGCTCGATCATCGTTACGCGGGCTATGCCCGTCATTGTAGGTTAAGGGGTTAAAAATGTTAAGGAAAAGTTAATACATTTCATTCATTACCTCACAAATTTGGACTTTTTACACTGTAAACGTAATTTTAAATATATCATTTATATATTCCCTATTAATACATTTCTATACATTTTGAAATAGGTTTTTCCAGACATTACTTTCCAGTTATATATTACATTACTTGACAAAAATCATATTCAAATATTTCTGTTATACAATATATATAGTGCATTTCAATAAATTCCCAAGAACAAAAACGATTATTATGTAATCAAAATGTAGAAAATCATCTTCATTGGGATATTCTACAATATACAGGGTGTTTCATAACATATGGGCAGAACTTTAGGAGGTGATACTACACATCCAAACAAACAACTTTCATCGAAGAATGCATGGTAAAGTTGATGGCGCAATTGGAAATTTGGTCCAGTGTTGCCAGTGGGATACTTTTTTTAAAATTCAGCTTTATTAATTGCCACCATTTTTTTAAATTGCGATATTCGCTTTATTTAATGACAGATTAATAAGGTGAAAACAAGGCGGATTATCAATTTTAAAAAACTGGTGGCAATCAAAAAATTTTAATTTAAAAAAAATAGCCAACTCGCAACACTGACTTGGACCATGCAAACGTTAAAGTTCCATTCCTATTCGAAGTTATCGGGAGAAGAAGGACACTAATAGCATTCAGATTTGATATGGGGAAGACGAAGAACGCGTATGCAAAATTACGCCTCGATTAATACATAAAATCTGCTGATCAGAGAGTGCAACTGTCACGGAAGATGTTGCCTTTCACTAATCGGGAAAAGGCTGATATGCATTTTATCTACGGAACTGCAAATGGAAATGGCTCAAGCAATCAACGATTGTACGGAATGGGGAGTTTCCCACCTTGCTTTTGTCACTTATTCATTCTTTGCTTGTTTTTGCCTCGCATAACAAAATATCCAGTATTGCCAGTGCGCTATTATTTTTAAATTCAGATTTCTTGATTAGCACCACTTTTTTGAAAATGACTATTTTACAGTGGCGGATCCAAGGGAAGAGCGATGAGGCGATCGCCCTTCCCTTGTGCGACTGACTATAAAAGATCTCAAAGTCGACATACCTAAGCCATTTTAATATTTTAAGTGCTTAACCCTCTGTCTACCAGAAGGGTCCAATGGACCCGACATGTACATTCAAAATATTTATTCAAACCAGAAATTTCTTCAAAACAAACTAAATTTATAAATCAGACAATAATAAGTTAAATAAACAAATTAAATAGTTTTAAGTAAAAATTCTGGTGTAGAATGTTTTTATAAAACTTGAGTAAAATTTTCGGTAGTTCTAGGGTTAAAAGCAGGGGCGTAGCTACAAAAAAAAAAAAAAAAAAAAAAAAAAAAAAATTGGGAGGGTGATAATTCAAAAATTTCCCAACTTGAAACAAATTGCTCCATTTTCCATCTAAAATTACGTGTGCAGTGTGTGTTTTGATAATGATACTTATACGTAAAAAAAAAAAAGAAAAAAAAAAAAAAAAGAAGAAAAATTCCAAAGAAAAATATTTCGGCTAAAAACATAAAAATTATAACTATTGGTTCATTTAATAAAAGTTTTTGTCTTCTGTTGTGTACGACTCATAATCGTACTTCATAGAAAAATAGCCTCATGATATTTTGAGATTTTTGAGAAAGGAACAAATTTTGGGGGAAATAGATTAGAGACACAGTTGATGTACAAAAGTAGGAAAATTTAGGTCTGGTAGATGTATGATGTTTCCGTAGCACAGAAAAACACAATGATAAATTGAGTCTGGCTGCTTTTTGTATTTCTTTTGAAAT
This sequence comes from Maratus speciosus, assembly GCA_963932465.1. Classification (NCBI taxonomy): domain Eukaryota; kingdom Metazoa; phylum Arthropoda; class Arachnida; order Araneae; family Salticidae; genus Maratus; species Maratus speciosus. The sequence continues at coordinate 91,705,984 of OZ010799.1, forward strand.
TTTAACAAGTTTACTGTTACAGAACTCAGAAAAGTCGTCAGCAAAACAATAAAAAAAATCTTTTTTTTTTTTACTTTTTATTAAAAAAAAGAAAAAGTTCACATATATTGGAGGGGGAGAACCCCCCCCACCATGGCGACGCCTCTGCTTAAAAGGAATGTTACGGTATACTTCTTTATTGCATCAAAATTCTAAACTATGACCTTCGCCAGAAAAATTGTATAACAATATTATATAGAAATTATATTTACGCGCAAAACGCTCAAGTAGAAATTTCGAATTTATATAATACTAACTGAAAATTAAAGCGTGTGAATGATACCGGCGGTCAGAAATTACCTCTTCAAAGGTATGAAAGAAAGAGAATACTGAAATCCAGTTTTAAGCCAGCTGACAAACGTCTAGCGATCACTCTTTTTCATTTTGATCCTGTGATCCTGCGGGATCAGCGCGCTCCGCGCATATCGTTCCGCGCATGACGTATTTTGCTAACATATAAAAATTTATTATATTCAGAATTTAAAGTGGCTTTAAATGATAAAAAAAAATTAAATTACTAAATCATTATAAAATTTCAAATTATGAAAAAAATATTAACAATTATTTATTCAAAATTAAAAGTTCTTTTAAAATGATGATAAAAATTAAAATTATTAAATTTAAAATTATGAAAAAATATTTAATTATTATTAAATTTAAAACATTCTTTATGATTGACTAACCTTTACACCACTAGATGGCGATACTAAAGGCATTAAATCTGAAAACTACGATAACCATATTAAATGTTTGGAAAATTCAATATAAAAAAAATTGTTAATAGTGGTACAAATATTAAAAAAAAAAAATTTTCAATTTTTCTCTTCAAAAAAATTTAGTTTTTTAAAGCAATCTTGACATTTATTTTCATTCAGCTCCGTAAGAAATCGAACCCATGTCATCTAATCTGATGTTGGACGTCATACCACCCAGGTAGCACACAGATATCGGCCAATGTCCCTATCAATATTGGCCGATATCGCGAAAGTCACTGAATGTCAGACGTCAAATTTACAATATCTGCCGATATTCACAGATGTAACTTAAAATTAGTTTTTAAAAAAAGCATCCAAACGAATTTTTTGCATTACTTATAACATTATAATACGTAAATAGTATTCTAAACAATAAAATTTAACTATTTTACTATTTTTAGAAAACTTGTAATTTTAATGCCTTATTTTTGATGTTTTATTTACATTGGCTAATGTCGTAAAAATGATATTAGTATTCCAACATTCAGAGATATCTGTCGACATTCGTAAAAACAATATCATTTTTCAGACATTTCAAGATATCTGTCGACATTTAGCATATCTGACGAAGTTTGTAATCTTGACGAAAGTGAATGCAAAGTTCTGAAGGACCGCCCATTTTTATAGTTTTCTTTGGCCATGAAATTTGCGTTGTATAAAAATTTTCTTTACAAATCTATAGTTATTTATATATATGTATATATTTGAAAAAAAAAAAAAAAAAAAAAAATAGAAATCTATTGAGATTAGTACGGAAAATTTTCTGTAGTACAATTTATATAGAAATTTATAGATGCAAAATAGAATTCATATTAAAATCTATTGATAGTGCTAATAAAAACTTAATAAGGAAATCTGTAATTATTGCTCTAGAATTATTTGTATTTAAAATAATAATGTAGTGCCTATAACGATGTTAAAATATAACAATTGTTAGTTTTATGAAAAACGAAAGATGCTTTTTTTTTTACATAAAGTTTTTCAATAAAAAAGAGACCAATTGGTCTCTTTTTCAAGAGATCACTTTATGTATTTTTTAATGGATACTATGTTTTTCTTTTTAAAATGCTCTCGAATTTCAGACTTTTAAAATATTTTTATTTTTTATTATAGAAAGAATACAAGTTTAGTTTCAAAAGTAGGTCATTAGTTTTCAACATAATTTCTTTTTAAATTTCTAACAAACTTAATTATAAAAAGTGATATTTAAATAAATATATGTTAAAAGAATGAAAAAAAAAAAGTCGGTTGTGATTGAAAAAGTATGAGATAATTAAATTATAATTTTGTCAGACATTTTTTTCGTCACTAATAGAAAACTCTACTCCCACCACTTTTTATTGAAACTTCTTACTATTACAATTTTAGTCAGTTTTTCTATTTAAATCGTTAATAAGACTGAAAATCTCTTTGAGCATCAACTTTTAGCTCAGTGAGAAGTATACTTTCACCACATTTGCAAATTGCAGTCGTTGGGGTTTAAAAAAGAAGATAATGTCTAAAACGTTATAATTTAACATTTAAAAATGTTATTCTGGATATTGGAAAAATATATCACTCAATGTCAGATAATGATATTCAGCAATGACAGAAAAAGATATCACTTAATGTCACAAACTGATATTCAGAGATGTTGGGAAATATTGGCCAACATTGCCAAATATCAAAAAATAATATTTGTGGATATCTTTTTAGGGGGGGTCATTTAATGTTGGCCAACATTACATTTTGATATCGGCCAATATCTAATTTTGATATTGGCCGATATCTTTGTGCTACCTGGGCACTACACCGTAAGGTTCCTTAAAGAAAGTTGCTTAGAATATTATTTACACAAACATCGCTACGTCATGCGCGGAGCACGCTGATCCCGCAGGATCAAAATGAAAAAATGTGATCGCTAGACGCTTGTAGCCAGCTGTCCTTAGTTACTGAATAAATGCTTCAATAAAAATTACCTTCAAAGCATTCTTTATTAAACTACTTTCGAAATTAAGAAACAATCAGTTTTATATGCAGTAAAACTTTAAAAAAATAACTGTTGCATTAAAATTGTACCTGGAAGATCAGTTGTGCTAAAGCAATAATAAGTCTAACAACCAAAAGTAAGTCTTAGCAATGCTTTTAATTCATGAACATTGGAAGAATCGATAAATTTAAGAAGGAAAAGGGCTTTTTTCTCTCTTTGAAAGATTCTAAATACTGAAACTTCCTTTAGCTTTTCAAACATATAAACAACTATTGCTAAAAAAGCTGCAAAGTCTTGATATATTCGAATTTTCGATCAAATTGGTCGTCCTATTGGCTATAAAAATAATTCTCCATCGTTCATCTGCATAATTCATCATCTCCTTTCCTCTCTCCAGCGTGGAAATTAACTTTTGTAATTATTTTCCCTCTTCTCTTGTTTCTTTTCTTTTATTTTGTTTAAAAAAATAAAATAAAATAAAGGATCTTTTGGTTTTTTCTTGTTTTATTCTTTTATATTTCTTTACTTATTATCATTATTATTATTTATATCTTTTAATTTACTTCTTTTATTTTATTTTAATTTTGTTTATTTCTTTTATTTCCATTTTTCCCTATCAATTTCTCTTCTAACATTTTGGCAACACTTTCGTCTTCTGCATGTGCTCCTTTCAGCTAGCGCCATCTGTCGCATTCTTTGCAAGCTCTACTGTCTACCTTTCAATTCATTTTTGACCTTGTCCCCTTACGGACACGTGTTTATTGTAGCTGATGACGAGCTGTTAGTATTTTTAGCTCGAAACGCGTCCTATGTATTGTTTTTATTTTATGGCGATTTTTTACAAAGATTTATTATTTTAATTCTGCATCATTTGTTACATAAGGGATTTTTTTCTATTGATCATTATAATTAGAAGGTTGTTATAATGGAAGAACGTTATATCGAGCGTCAACTGAATATGTACTACGCGGCTGTTCTTTGTTGAAAATCGAAAGTTTTTAATATCCAAGGAGACTTTCTAGATCCGCCCTTGCTATATTAGTCCCTCCTATAATTTTTTTAATAGCAACGCTTGTGGGAGGAGCTCACATCGGCAATTTAACACATAGTTCGACCAACTTTAGAGGATAGAAAAATAGCATGGCGATATAGTTTGTTTAGTTTGTATTTATAAAAAACTAACAGTTAAGGATTTTGAACTTAAACATTTGTCTAAAATTTAATCATGTATTAATTATTATGAAAAAAGTAATAATTATTTTCTGGGAAGCATTTAAGGGTGTATTCGAAAAAATATTTTTCCACCCTCAACAGCTCGAAATTTTCTGAGACATTTTCAGATTCATTTTTAAAAGTAAAAACATGAAACTTGCTGGGGCGATTTCTGAAGACATGTTTAACATGCCGTGTGATTTCATTTTCAGCTCAATTAATTAGGATTTGATTTTTAAACTATTATTTTCTCAGTATGACCATTTTTTTCATTCCCAGGTCGCCCGCTTCGGAAAATTCGGTTCAAAACGCCAACTTTGACAGCGTTTTTTACAGTATTTTCTGCATTTATCAAAAAATTAAGAAGCACCGCACATTATATAGTTTCTAAATAAGAGAATTTCCAAGTTTGATGCGTTTGAGAGCAAAAATGAATTTTAAAATGAATCAGAAAATAAGCAGTTTGGATCGGAATACACCCTTAAATCTGTGGTTATGCATAGAAACTGCTAAGGATGATGTTTTTAAATAATTTATGTATCATTATTGTGCAACATTTTTTGTGTATGTTTTGGGCTATGGCCAGCCGTTTCTCCTCGAATTTCAAAATATTCCGCCTGAAGGGATCGCTGTAATAGCAATTTTTGTGCAATTTTCTTTATTGTACTTTCGAAAAGTGCATAAAGTTATGAATAGAATTGAACCAAATTTTCTGTGCATGTTTTTGTCATGGCCAGCAGATCCTCCTTGAATTTAGAAATATTCCGCGGAAAGGGACGCTGTGATAGCTACTTTTGTATAATTTTCTCGTTTTTTTTTCGTAGTTCTATTGTCCATTGGCAGCTCGTGCAGCGACGGGAACTCGTGCTCTTCTGAGCCGGCTATTCCCAAACATTTGATGACAACAGAATAAGAAAAAAACTATTAATTTTAATAAATATCATGACCTAGATTAACTCGTTTTAATTCCGATTAATTGACTGAAGCAGAAATTTAAAATGAAAATCAAAATTTGTATAATATTGAAGTATTAACATGTGTAACTACTTTTTGATATATTAACACATTCACGACGGGAAACGAGAATGCTCGTTTTCATTTAAAAAATATCATTGACTAAGGGCGTGGCTTCTTAACTTACAGAAAATTCATTTATATGATGTTGTCCGTATTTCTTTAGATAGTACGACATCTTTATATTAAATTCCTACATTGAAAGATGTTTGCCGATGCATAAACTTGGGAAACCTATCTAGAACACCAATTTACAAAATACTTTCAGAACAGGGAGGAGCTTCTACTGTTTTAAAATTCAGATTTGATAAAATCTCCCGTCGGCAATGTGTTAAAAGGTATGAAATAGAAGAAAGTTTTGGGATTGGCACATCCAACTAGTTTTTAATAAATAACTTAATATCAATCGCAATTAAGCCAATTTATACAAAATAAGTAGCTATTTTTTTTTTTCCTATCAAATTTGGAAACTATTATATAAACTTCAGCTAAATGCGTTAGTTTTTTTTTTTTTTTTTTTTTTTTTTTCACATAAAAATAAAATTGGATGAAAATAATAAAAACAGTGCTCACTACTATAATTACACTTTCGTTATCGTACTGGAAATTTTAAATTTCTGAAGGTGACAAAGCACTCAACTCGTCGTAGCAGTCACATCGATGATCTTCGGATAAGCAGTTGCGTATGTGCCTGTCGTACGAAGAGATCTTTTCAGCAATGGGGAGAAAGGGTGATGAAGAGTTGGTTTTGTTTTCTCAGTTATTGAATGAGATTTATCGTCACTGTCGGAGTTGGATTGATGCTGTTGGATAGGAGTTAATCTTGTCAATGGTGGTACTTCGTTGTGCCGGCTTATTTGGTTTCTGTCGTATCTCTCTTGAAGTTTATCTTGGTAGTTGATTATGACATCTACACAGTAATAGAAAGCTGCTCACCGGGCCCGAGAGGGTCAAGAGCAACAACAACAACTGCGTATGTGCCTAATGTGGAGGCTCAATATAGAGCAAGCTGTTTACGAAAGCAATTACTGTGTATGTCAGGATCGGCGAACCTTTTTACGTGCACGTGCAAAAATTTCACAAACAGTATATATCAACAATGTAACGTGTCAAACTTTGACATAAAATAATTTTGCAGTCTGCGATGTTTATACAAAACACTAGTTAAAAAAGCAGTTGCTTTCATGCATTAATAATTAAAAATTAAAAAATATATTAAAAATTAAAACACGATATCTCTGTATAAACATGACCTCCATTAAGAGACCACCTCTCGCAGCAACCAATTTTTATCTGAACGGAACGTGGTCGCTTTAGGGAGGTTTTACTGTATTATTCTTGTAGTTACCTCATTTTGTATCGTATGACTAACTTATAAGTTAGTTTAACCTAATAGCTAATATTTACTACAATTAAACTTGATTTAATACTTGGGTTATTTGCATGATATTAAAGAAGAAAAACTTGAAAACTGAAACTTCATTGTCTTCTTAAGAAATAGTGAAAATATTTTTTTTCTAAATTTAACATTTCATTTTATATTTAAAAGTTCCTAAAAATCAACCATTTCTTAATTTATTCCTTTTAATTCTTTAACGTTTCAAGGAAAGAAACAGTTAAGAATTACGCATGTTAAAATTATAAAATTTGAAATGGAATAGATTTGTAAGAAATCATAGTTAAAATGAAATTTCGCATTAAAAGTGGTATAGTTATTTAAAATTTTTAAAGAAGAATTTCAAAATCTTTTGGAAATTTCAAATAAAGATTTCTCAAAGGTTCGTTTTTTTATGCACTGAGAAACAAAGTGAGACTTGACATTAAATCATATGATAAAATAAACGATAACAGGTCATATGCAGAGAGATCAATCTAAAAAATATTTTATAAGCAAATTTTCCGAAATTTTTTAATATGAAAATTATACAATCTTTTTTTTAGGGTTTCGTTCATCTGACGAAACACTATTCGTCTCGCTCCTCTGTCTGTCTGTCACAGAGCCCGTTCTCAGAAACTATACATGCTGGAGACTTGAAATTTTGCATACTTATAGCTGAACACCACACATCATACGACAAATCATAAAATTTTGAAAAAGTCGCACATTTAAACCTTTGGGCTCCCAAATGTGTATTTTAACCTCTTCGCTACGGGAACCTTTTACGAAATTTTTAATGTTTTGTCACCGTTTTTTAAAAACAGAAATTTGTGTCTTATTGAATCGAAAAAATGCGCTGATTAAATAAGGCAAATTTTACAGTAAAATTTTACTGGTGAGGAAAAAGAAGGATTCTGAGTGCTTCATGCGGCACGTATACGTGTCGCTCGTCCCCAAGGGGTTAAACAATTCTTTCTAAGCGAGCCCCTAATTAGGTTGAAGACGTGAAATTTTGCGTACTTATAGCTGGACACCTCAGACCAAACGGCAAATCATAACATTTTGAAAAAGTCGTACACTTAACCCTTCGGGCTCCCACATGAGTATTTTAAACAATTCTCTCCAAGTGATCCTCTAATTAGGTTGGAGGCGTGAAATTTTGCATACATATAGCTGAACACCTCTCATCAAACGACAAATCATAAAATTTTGAAAAAGTTGTAAATTTAACCCTTTGGGGTCTCACATGTGTATTTTAAACAATCCTTTCTAAATGAGCCCCTAATTAGGTTGGAGGCGAGAAATTTTACATATTTATAGCTGAACACGTCACATCAAACGAAAAACTATAAAATTTTGAAAAAGTCGTAAATTTAACCCTTTGGGCTCCCACATGTGTATTTTAAACAATTCGATTCAGTGAGCCCTAATTAGGCTGGTGGCGTGAAATTTTGCATACTTATAGCTGAACACCTCACATCAAACAACAATCCGTAAAATTTTGAAAAAGTCGTGCATTTAACCCTTTGGCTCCCACATGTGTATTTTAAACAATTTTATTCAGTGAGCCCTAATTAGGTTGGAGGCGTGAAATTTTGCATACTTATAGCTGAGCACCTCACATCAAACGACAAATCATAAATTTTGAAAAAGTCATACATTTAACCTTTTGGGCTCCCACATGTGTATCTTAAACAATTCTTTCTAAGTGATACCATATTTAGGTTGGAGGCGTGATTTTTTGCATACTTATAGCAGAACACCATCATGCGACAAATCACAAAATTTTGAAAAAGTCGCGCATTTAACGCTTTGGGCTCCCACATGCGTATTTTAAGCGATTCTTTCTAACTGAGCCCCTTATTAAATTGGAGATTAGAAATTTTGCATACTTATAGCGGAACACCTGATGTCAGGTGACAAATTATAAAATTTTGAAAAAGTCTTACGTTTAACCCTTTGAGCTACCACTTATGTATTTTAAGTAATACTTTCTAAGAGAACCCTTAATTAAGTTGGAGACATGAATTTTTGCATACGACCTCAGACTTCTCGACTGAATACCTCAAACTACATGGCAAATCATAAAATTTTCAAAAAGTCTTATATTATTTACTCCTCCGGGCTCTAACTTGTGTATTTTAAGCAAGTTTTCTAACCTCCGCCCTTTTCACCCGGGGAGCACTTTTCCAGCTTTTGCCGACACCCCTGTGACCATTCTTACATATTATGCACCATAGCATTACATATTTTAGTTCCACTTTTTACTACCAGAATCGCCTACTTATCTCGGGTCCTATGGGCCCAATCCCCTCGACTAATATGTCTACGGATAGTATGTAAAACGGAGTATCGTTCGTATAGAGGTTTGTTTAGAACAGAGTGCGCCCCTGGTTGCGAAATGTGGAACTAACAGATTTTTCAAAAGGATAAAGTGTTTTGAAAGGAATATTAAACGAAACCCTCTGTGCGATCTGTGATCACTCTTACCCACTTGTTTCTTTTCAAAAGTAGGGATTATTAAAGTTAAGGAATCTTTCATTTTAATAAAAGTAGTGAAAGTGAAAATTATTCGGGGGCGTAACTTCAAAGAGTTAATATGATATATTATAAAAAGTTGAATGTGTTAAATTTAATTTAAATAGCTGCCAACTTGTACGGATTTTCCACACCACTAAAATATAATAGTAAATGTTAGATAAAACAATCACCGAAATATAAAAACTTCTAACGATGAAAGAAAAAAAATTCTATTAAATTAAATTTTTATCTATAAATCGTGCAACTGGGCAGCTATGCATTTACAGCAGAATATTTTCAAGTACAATCTACCGAAAAGAAAAAAAAAATTAAAGTTCAATTAAATATAAAATTAGCTGCCACGTCCTGTTCGTAATCAAAGAGTTAATGAAGGGAACACGGGTAAAACCAATTTTCTTTATGCTTTTCAAAAAAAAAAAAAAAAAAAAAAAAAAATTTCCTCATTTTTTAATATCTAGATTTTACTAAATAACAATAATATTGTTTAAATATATATTTAAGCTGCACAAAATCAGCATCCGCACAGAAAAAAATCAATTTTACAATTAAAATATAACCTTTCAAAGTCATAACTAGTGTGAAAAATGTAACCTCTGTTACTGGACAGTATTTGCTTAGTTTCTGATACAAATATTTCAGCAAAACATATAACTTTTATAGATTACTTTAGCAAAAATGTCCTTTAGATCAAAATAATAGTTTTAGAAAGTTGAATAATAAATAAAAACATTTAATTATCATTACATGTGTAATTTTATCTCGTTTAGAAAAAAAACTACGTTAAAGTTCATAATTACCGCTTATTTTAGTTTTAAAGAAAATATTTTTTTAATTGTATTTAAAGTACATAACATATAGAAAAAGAAATAGAAAATTCTTCAAGTAGCAGGGGTTTCATCCAGTAACTGAGGCTAAATCCAGTAACAGAGGTTACAAAAATTTACAAGATGTAAACAAACTGACTTTTTAGCAACTAACAAAGACACACTGAATAAATCAGACATAATTTTATTTTCCAAAAAAATTTCCACAAATTTTTAACACTGCAATTATTTTTCAAATACGTCAACAGGGTGGAGAAATTTGTAAAATAATCTGCTCCCTTTCTGTACTACAGTTGGCATGGGCAAACTTTTTTGGATCTGTTCGAACTGTATGTATACAATATCATTGTCATCTGATTTAAAAATAGATAATGCATCATCACAAGCTTTCAAAGACATAACTTGCACTTCACCATCTTCTAAATCATCTTGTGTAACGGCTATGTAGTAATACTTCATTTTTCTCTGTTTTTTTCAGTTACAAATTCTACTAGTATGTATGTTCCTTTAATTATTTTATCTAGCGTTATTTCTTTAATTTAATTTTCTTCAGCAGTAGATTCAGGAACTTGAAAACTTGTTTTCTTAGGAGACATCTCTAGATCTGGAAAATACCACAAATAAATAATAAATGCTACTGCAAAAATAAATATAAATAAGTAATAAGATTGACAATAAGTACCAAAAAAATGTATATTCTGGGATAAAATGTAACCTCTGTTATTTGTATGTAACATCTGTTACCAAAAGTTGTAACAGAGGTTACATTTAAGCAAAAACATTTTTTTTCCTTAAATAATAATATTCTAAAAAATAACTATGTTATTTATATAAACTTATTTTACTTAGTGTTTTGTGATTTAAAGAGAAATTTTATTTTTAAAATAATATTTAAACCTAAAATTGGACTAACAGATGTTACAAAGAGAAAACACACTCACCTTAGAACTTCACAATACAGCTCTATACTCTAAACATGTGGCAAATAAAGTGAAAAGGGCACTTGTCTTCTATTCTAGAAAGTTCTTTGAGCAATATAGATTAGTAGCGCCCTTTGATGGACAAAATTTTTATTTTTTATTCTGCTAAATGTAAATAAAGTAACAGAGGTTTCATTTTTATGGACAAATGTTAAATTAAACTTATGCAGTTACAAAATACATATCTTAATTCATTAGTACAAATTTATTAAACTACTATATCTGTTATTTACATAAAAACAGATAAATATTGTGTTGTTCATAATATTTAGAATTTTTGTCTATTTAAAGTTGTCTCTCTAGTCATTTGGACAGCTAATTTTCATAGCTAAGAATGGATAAAGTGTGTAAATTGTGAAATAAATACAATAAAATTGGCTAGAGCATATTTCAAACCAGTTAAGAATAGTTTTTTCTAAAAGATGGCATAAAAAATTTGAAATTTCTTTTTATATTAGATGAAAAAAAATATTAAAGTTTTGGACATGAAAAGCACGTGTATTTTTGGTATCACCCACACACGACTGGGACGCTACGCCCACTCACATTAATTTTACTCTAACATTTTATACTCATTTATTATAAATAATTAAATTTTATCCCACTGCCTACACATAGTTTAATTCAAGTGTTTGATAAAACTGTGCAAGAACTTCACACAAGTTAGGAGTGTCTAAATTTTTTTAGCTCTCCGAAAAATTGTCCTTTTCGGCTAAAAACACCTTTAACTCCTAAAGTACTCGAGTGATTTCGATAAAAGAAATTTTGGTGATTGAGTAAAAATATAAGATCATATGTGGCAGACAGTTTTTAAAAAAATAATTAGTTTTTAAAAAAACATTTCTTGAATATAGAAAATTTCTGAAATATTGCCATAAAAAGTTTTAGTCGCAGCAAAAACTGCCTGCCGTAAGTCTTGAGCATAAACCACTGAATACGGAATTAAAATTTCAAAAAAATCGGAAGGTTAGTTTTCGAGGAAACTGGTCCTAACCCTTTAGCGGGCGGTGTTCACAAAAAAAGGACACCTAATTTTAAGAGCACTGGCAACAATAACATATAATTGAAAATTTCCTCGCATAAGGTATTGGAGAATTGGTAAGTTTTTATTTTCTAATAAATCCGTTTTTAAATTCTGGTATCAGACCAACATTTTATCATTTTACAAACGGAATTACTCCGCGCAGGAAAGGGTTAAAGCTAGCATATTTCCCACAGGGTTGCTTCCAGTCTTCTCTGCCCTTACGGTGAAAGGAAATAAAAACAACGCTACTGTCTACTTTGTGTCTTCTATACGTATACCAATATTTTATGACACACGAACGCCCCCTCGTAACAGGAACACATTCCTGTTCAATCCGAACAAATTCTATCAATTGTTTATTTACTAGACAAATGCTGCAATAAATGAGCGTCAGCGAAACAAACTATAAGCAGCCAAGTAGGGTAATTGAGGGAGTGTACCCAACATCCAAACGTATTTATAATTTAATTTTTATGCAACTGCATATTCTGTCAGGGTAAATAAAAATAATGCTACTGTTTACTTTGTATCTTTTATACGTATACCAATATTTTATGACAAAAAAACGCCCCCTCGTAACAGGAACACATTCCTGTTCAATCCGAACAAATTCTATCATTTGCTTATTTACTAGACAAATGCTACAGTAAATGAGCGTCAGCGAAACAAACGCTAAGCAGCCAAGAAGGTTAATTGAGAGAGTGTACCGGACATCCAAATGTACTTATAATTTAATTTTTATCCAACAGCATATTCGGTCAGAATAAATAAAAATAATGCTACTGCTTATTTTTACTGTTTACTTTTATACTTATACCAATATTTTATGACACACGAACGCCCCCTCGGAGCAGGAACACATTCCTGTTCAATCAGAACAAATTCTATCATTTGCTTATTTACTAGACATATGCTGCAGTAAATGAGCGTTACCGAAATGAACGATAAGCAGCCAAGTAGGGTAATTGAGGGACTGTACCCAACATCCAAAGGTTTATAATTTAATTCTTATCCAGCAGCATGTTCTGTCAGATATACGAGACAAGCAAATGAAGGAAATTTTGAAATAACAAGCATAATAATTTAAAAAAATAAATCATAAAATTTCATATATTTTTTTGGTGTGAGATTTGTATATTTGAGATCGTTAAAAAATGTCGATATTATTGAACCGCGGGCCTTTATTTGAGTAGAAATCGACCCAAAAATCGAAAGTTATTTTTGTGCATATTATTATTCTCCAGTTTCTTCTGAACCATTTTTAAAAACCGCATGCAAATGCGATAATTTTTAGTTGTATTTCGGCGTTCGTTTTCCAAAGCCGCGCCTAAACAAACGCAGCTAAACAAACACCGCTCGCACCAATTTTATTAAAATCAAAGCAGACATGACGCATGCGCAAAAATGCGGAGGTATTTACTTTCCGAAAACAAACAGTAACTAACTTCGCTGGCGCATGCGTAGTATTTTGTTTTGTTTTTAAATATGTTTTATAATCTAATCAGTCATCTTTTCCCTTTGAAAATGAACGATTGTATGTTTGAAAGATCTCAGGGTTATATTAAATAATATCTCCATATGTTTGGGTCACCTTTTAAGTAATTATAAGTATGTTTTAAAGTTTAAGTTAGTACTTACCGAGAAAATCAAATTAGCACTGTGCATTTAACAAAATTATAAGGAATTCGGGTAATTTTAGAAAATTTCAGAAATTAGTTGTTTGAGGGAAGCAAAAGCTAATACAGGGCTCGCACCGCTCCTAAAATTTTCGCACTTTGCTACCAGTATTTTAAATAAGAATTCTTCGTGGTAAATTCCTTTAACATCTATAATAGATTCATACAACAAAAATTATCATTTTAATTTAGTGGTAGCAAAGAGCGAAAATTTTAGGAACGCTGCGAGCCCTGCTAATACACAGCGCAATATTACTTTCCGAGCACATAAAGCTACGATGGACATTAAAACCTTTCGTCAAGCATAACTCAAAAAATATTTGTCGGATTTCGTTTCTAATTGTCACAGAGGGTACCTATGAGGGTAACCTACTTAATGCGCCAATTATAAAGAAGGAGTTTCAAATCCTTTAAAAATTCTATTTTAAAAAATCTGATAAAAAAGCACAACTTATCTACATACGTCACAGAAATTTAGCGTACGTCATTTTCACCGGGTGGTTGCTTTCATAGACAATATGCACGCACTAATATTGAAGTACAATAAAAAATCTTTAAATTTAATCAAACTGGAAAAGAAATCTGGATGTTTTTTTCTATTTAAAAGGAAAACAGCTATATAATAACTTAGTATTTGACATGTTGCAATAATCACTCCAATAGCTTTTTTTAATCGCCAATAGCATCCTTTACATTCCGCGTGTGCAAATTAGAAAAATCTCTGATGTTAAAATAAAATATTTTGATTTATTGTATAATTTCTACTCTTTTTTCCTTTAAAAGAAATCGACTTTTCCAATATAGGGCTTTGTCGAGGTAGATAAAATGGATTTGGCAAGAGAGTTGGACTTTCCATGCATGTTTCCTGGCAACCTATTCACTCATTCATATGCCCAAGCAATTTTTTAAACATTTATACAATTTATTTAGTGTAAACAAGCCATTTATCTGTTTTTATATACAAACAGAAGTAATTGTATATAAAAAAAAACAATAATATTATTATATATAAATAAAATATTTATATTTATACCTAAAATAAGCACAAGCGTCCATCAGCTTTGTTTACATAGCTGTTTATATCTTTATGAAACAAATCTCACTTTCTAAAACCAAAATTGCATCAAGCTTTTAAAAAAACGCCAAGGAAAAGTAATGCTGGAAAAGTCATGAAAAGTAATGAAATTAGTTAAAATCACGTATTTTAAATCAAGTGAATGAAAATTTGCATTTTAAATGAAATGAATACAATATGAATGTGGGAAACTTCGTAAGCAACACTTACATTCAGACTGAATATTCCAGATGCTGCTCTCTGCTTCAAAATTAAAAGGTAACGAAGCTGCGTGAATTGGAAAGCCGGAAAAAGTAAATAGAACGCAAAGAAAAAATTCGACGGCTGTTGTTAAAAAGAACAGAATCTTCTTTCGACGATATAAAATAGGAAATTTAATGAAGCATAAAAATCTTAGGAAATATTCGACGGCGTTATGTAAATAAAGCCAAAGCTAAATATTGATTGTGAAAAGTGCTACTATCTATATTTTTGTTTTGTCTTCCTTTCAGTAAATGTCAGTGTTCGTCATCCTGTATTTTTGTTTTGTCTTCGTCTTAATAAACGTCAGTGTTCGTCATCTGTATTTTTGTTTTGTCTTCGCCTTAATAAATGTCAGTGTTCGTCTTAAAAGTGAGTTATGATCCATAAATAGGAGTCTCATCCCACATGAATATGGTATGGGAACAATTACTGGGAAATTATCACTTGCGCTCAGCTGACATAAAACTATCAATAATTGACTTGGTACATGGTATGTGAAACGAAACAGTTATGTTTTAACCATTCTTCTTACAATAAAAAAAAAAAAATCCAATAGTCTGCAATTCAGATACATAAGCAAGGTTGGCGTCAAACTATTATTACTAACGTCAAGTTATAACTGTATGAGAGTTATAATCCCCTGTAATAAAAATCTAGGCGTTGCTGACGACTGGCTTTTTCGCTAATCGTTGCCACAGATTAATCTCGGAAAAATGAAACATTTGAGGTTACTAAAAAAAAAATTAATAGCTCGAAAAGTATTTGACAGGAAATTGTTAGATAAACTGCGTTAGAAAGGTAAAAAATAGCATTTTTCTGGATATAAATTTCAAATTTAATAATTATGCCGTTCTTCAAATATTGAATTTCAAAAATTACCAAATTTCACAATGGAATACCATAGAGAAACCTTCACGTCTAAAAAGATAATGATAACGGCAATACGTCCTGACGTGTATACTGACTATAGCAGGAGTTACAAATTATACTAGCCTTATTATTCTGCTAAAATATAAAAGGGAATTATGACGTCACGAGTGCATGATTTTTATTTAATCCTCGACAAATACTAGGCGCCATTTCTTTTTAGTTGTGAATAATATACGTTAATTCACGTATGACCTCATATTAAAAACGAATATATGGTTAATACATGGCTTTCACAAGTGAAAGTGATATTATGAAGGGCTTTTCACAAATTTACATTTCTTTTTAAATTTTTTTTTTCAAGATTCAAGACTATATTTATTTAGGCTTAGCTGGTATAAAAACAAAATTTCTAGAGGCTTTCAATGGTTATATCATAAAATGGATCCTTAAAATATGTCACTATTATTTTGAGACACCAAATTCTCCAAATACAAGTTTCAAAGGAAAAGCATGAAATGTCTGCTTAAATAACAATTTTGAATTTCGGATTTTAACTGTAGGATTGGGTACTTGGAAATTTGTGAAAAATATGGAAGGATGGCCCATCAGGCATAATTTTAAAACATTTGAATTTTCAGAAAAGTGTTATGATGTATTTAGTACAGGAGAAAAGGATTATTATCAACATATACGAAGGCACTCAACTTACAAATGATAAATTTTTGAATGAAAAATGTTAAATAAGTACCATAATATAAGCTTGGAAATTTGATATCACACCAATTTTTAGCCGCAACTTTTGCCCTTTTTTTTCTTTTTCTTTAGCTTGACTTTTTTTTTTTTTACTTACGAAAAATTGTTTTTTTGTAGATACCTCTAATAGACTTTTACATTTAATATTATTTGGAGTGTCGACTAACAATGCCAAAAATCATATTTACATGAAAAATAGCAATAATGCGTTAGAATAAAGTTTTAAAACGTATTAAAAGTGATATTTTCATATTGACCTCTCATCAGGAGTTAATAGACAAAGAAATTGCCAAAGATCGTTATTTAAAATCAGCCTTTTAGATTATATTCATATCAGTGGTTTCAGCGATTACATGTCCTAAATTTGTGTTTTGTTTACATTTCATTATTTTATTTATTGATTGTTGAATATTTTAATTTCGTTATCCAGTATAAGCAGGAAACAAACGATAAGCTAGTTATATTGATTTAACTGCAAACGGACTTATCTATTGTTATCGTCTACAAGCGATAGATTTGCGCGATTTGAAAAAAAAAAAATTCATGCTTGAAAATTATTTTTAAAGCAATAAAAATTGCGTAAATTCAGATACATTTTTCAAACAAATTGCGATATATGTAGTTTTCAAACAAATTGGATTTGAATGTACATTTTTCACCCTATTCGACGGTGTAAAAATTTTAAATGTGCGGTATTTCTAAGTTTTAAAAAATTGCAATAAAAGTTAATAAAAGTTAAATATAATTGTCTGCTGTTGCCACCGTGTCAGCGTTACGCACAGACACATTTGTCCTTTATAATATAGATACTGATAGTATGAATATTCCAGTTTTTGGGAATTTTCACAATTCCCAATTTCACCTTTAATTCCATGCGAAAAATCCAGGCCTTTTTCTTTCAGGTAAACCGGGTGCTTTGACAGCTTTGAAACCATACATGATACACTACATGCTGCTCAGTTTTCTAAAAATAGGCTCTTTGTAATAAGAACATTTGTGCCTGTAAGATTTAATTAAATTATAAATTCTACATTAAAATTAGAGGAGAATTTAAAAAATAAATTTCACTAGATTTTTACATTTTATTTTTCGATCATTTCTTAGAGCAGTAAGATGAGAGCAGAGATGATTTTGCTTCATTATCTTTATAAATACTATTTCTCAATATTGCATTCAATTTTTCATTCACAAAATTTATAAATTGAATATTACTACTAGGAAATACTGATTTAAAAAATCCGGAAACCGAATCACACCTGAACGGAAATAGCATCTTTAACCTCTCGAAATGCAATATCCCACCTAATTTAAACATGATTTTCACCAGAAACTTTTAACTAAATTTTGTATTTTTAACTTTGGGGAAAATGTTAAAATATTGCTTTTCCTTTTTTAAAAATAAAATTTTTCGATTATTCAGGGGAGAATTCAATATTACAGACACATTTTTGCTTGCCTCTCAAAGGGCTAAATAAGTTCAAACATGCAGGAAAGTAAAGCAAAACCATATAACTGAATGCAAACCGAAATTCTCAGTTTGAATCAATTTCAGAAGCCCTCTAGCGGCTAATGGATGAAACACTTAGCTCTTGGCAAAAAGAAGAAACTGCCATTGCGATATCTCAATATTAGAATCTGTGTAGTTTTTGTGATGGAAAGTTTATTTCATCTTTATTAACCCTTTCCAACATAGTTGAATATTGTTTATGACTTCGGTTTGTCTGTCTGCCGTCTGTCTACAGCCTGACTGCCGTCTCCCGTTTGTCCATGTTCTAATTCGCGTAAATATAGTCGATCGCTAAGAAATTGATATATATTTTACTGATATTCACTATGTCATGTTTGGTATTGAAAATGAAGCGTATAACAGTTAGAGTTCCTTTACAGGGGCATTCAAAATAAATCCGTTACTTTACGGTCCATTGGAAAAAATCGTTTGTGGGGATTTTTAATAATATTTCACAATTTCAAACTCATTGAAATTTATATCTATCTCTCAAGTACTCTACAAGATGGTTACATACATGGAGATCACATAATATGGATAGCATTCATTGTTCATTTACAGGGACACACAAAAGAATTCTATTATATTATGGTGTACGAGGAAAAATCGGTGTATTTTATTCATTTTAGACTATTTCAAACATTTTTGAATTGATATATATCTCAGAGGTTCACTTCAACATATTTAGTATGGAATATGATGTGCATAGCATTCACCATTGATATACAGAGACACACAATGTAATTCGGTTACAGTACTCTCTATGAACAATAATTGCTGCAAGTGTGTTTTTATTTTTTTCTATCTTTACAAGAAGAAAGTATTGGATTCGTAAAAATTTTCGACTTTCGGTTTTCGATGGATTTACACGTTTTAGGGGTCAGAGATTCAAAACAGCATGTTTTTACAAAATGTCTGTCTGTGAGTCCGTGAGTCTGTCTATGTGATACAAATTTTGTGGGCTCTCTATCTCAAGAATTAATGCACGGGATTTAACAAAAAATTATATTCAGTTAGTCCCTGATATAAATTGATGCTCATTAGCTTTTGGTGTAAATCGCTCAGCAGACCGCGTTGCTATACAACATTTTTCACGATTTCCACAATAGCTCAATCTCCAGAACTAATGTAAGGATTTTCATCAAACTTCAGATTCAGTTAGTCCTTGACATGAATTGACGTTTCACAGATTTTGGTGTAAATCGCTCAACAGCTGTGCTGCATTTTTTGCAATTTCCGCAATAGCTCTATCTCGAGAACTAATGCACGGATTTTCAACAAACTTCAGATTCAGGTATACCTTGATATGTATTAGTGCTGTTTATGTTTTGGTGCAAATCGCGCAACAGGTGGCGCTGCTACGCTGCGTTTTTCAGAACTTCCACCATAGCTCTATCTCAATAATTAATGCACGAATTTTCATCAAACTTCAGATTCAGGTATATCTTGATATCAATAAGTGCTGTTTAATTTTTTGTGTAAATCGCACAACTGGTGGCGCTGCTATGCTACATTTTTCAGAATTTCCGCTATAGTTGTATCTCAAGAACTAATGCACGAATTTTCATCAAACTTCAAATTGAGATATACTTTGACATGAATAGGTACTAAATTGATGTAATTTTTTGTACTGTTTACATGATTTAATTGACGTGATTTATATAGAGGAAAGTTTTGTGATGGCTACAACATACTAGTTTATTGTGGTACGCGTTTTTAAATTAAACTATTTTTTAATATTTCCTAGTGTATATAAATTCTACAGATCATATACTGGGCTGCACAAAACATCTGAAGTACATTTTCATTTATCGATGGAAATTCCCGAAGGGGCATTTTCAACTAGTCTATGTGTTTTATAATTGAACTAAATTTTAGCATACTATGTATTGTATGATAAATCCAGAATTCATATACAGGGCTGCACGAAAAATCACATTTTTTTCGGCTTTTGATAGGAATTATGTTTTCAAATGTGTTATGTGTTTTACAAATTGTTTGTTTAGACATCCATTTTTACCCTATTAAACTGTGAAGTTTTATTATAGTATTCAGAATGTATTGGAAAGTGTTTCATAATCTATGCTTAATGTATGATTTTACGTTCTTGTTTTGTTTCTATGTTCGGTAATTAAAAAAATCTTTTAAGGGGGCTCAGGGCTTGAAAACTTTCAAAAAATCGATTTTTTTCCCCTTAGTTTCTACTTTGATTACTCAATTAATTCTGAACACATTGCAAAAAACCGCATAAAAATATTTGCATTTTTAACGGAGTTATAAGCATTTATGTAACAATCACTTTCAGAGCCGCACCCATTTAATTGCAACTTTAAGTCGCGTTTTCTCAAAACTTGATTTTTGGCGACTATCCGTAAGATTAAAAAAAAAACTATTTGATGAAATGGCTTAATTTTTTTTTTTTTTCATGCATATAACACCATTATCTATAGAATGAATTAATATATTTTAGATAATTTAATATTTTGAGTATTTTTAATTTAAAAAATTGCATTGTTTAGGGTTTTTAAAAATCTTTAATTTGAGAGTTTTTTTAACAAGGTTTCCTTTGAGTGATAGTTATATCCTTAATTCATTCTATAGATTAAAGTTTCCAGATCATTTTAACCCCTTAATTCTCGCTCCCGTCAATATCTCGGGCTGAGGTGTCGTTCGTTATTTCTCGTGCCCGTCATATTCTCGGGCTGGAGATTTAATTGCTGGAAAAAACTTCTGAAACCAGAAAAATTGAACTGGAATTTCCATTTGAAGTCTTTGAATATTAGCACTCTGGTTCGATTTGTACGATCTATAATTTGCATTAGATTTGTCATAGATTTGTAATATTTCTGTCATTTTGATATGGATTCTGATGAATCAAGCCTTTCTGATGATAACTGGAATATTAGCCCCTTCACGGTCGCTTACTATTTGAAAAAACCCTCAAAGGTGTACCTATTTTTTTTATTACAGAAATTGAATAATTATAAGGTTAATAAATAAAATATGCAATTAGTTTATTTTTAAAGCGAAAAAACAATATTTTATAGCCATATTCATATTTGTATAAAAGCCATCATGCGAGAATTATGTGTCTTAACCTCTTAAGCTCCGCCCCCGATAAATGTAGGCTACTATCTTTTAATTCAGATTGTTTGACTCCCACCAGTTTTTTTTTTTTTTTTTAATAGTGTAAATGGCTTTATTTTCGCATCATTTTGTCTGCCGTAAACTACGGTGGTGGAAATCAAGCAATCTGAATAATAAAAAAAAGTAATCTACATTTATCGGAGGCGGAGCTTAAGAGGTTAAGACACATAATTCTCGCATGATGGCTTTTATACAAATATGAATATGGCTATAAAATATTGTTTTTTCGGCTTAAAAATAAACTAATTGCATATTTTATTTAGAAACCTTATAATTATTCAATTTCTGTAATAAAAAATAGGTACACTTTTGATGGTTTTTTTCAAATATTAAGCGACAGTGAAGGGGTTAAAGCAAAAGTTAGATTCTTAGGGGTTTTTTTTTTTTCGAAAATTGTGTTATATAAATTTTGCTATATTTTTTATTTTATTGCATTGAAGTACTTCATTTTATAAGACTACAAACATACCTTAAAAATATCAAAAAGTTTTTAATTAGTAACATTGAATACTTCTGTTTTTATATGGACTCGAAGCGAGAGCTCTGTTTACATGTTTTTCGGTGTCGATCAAGTCCTGAGCCCCTTTAAATATAAACCCGCTTAAAATTATTTGGCTTTTTATAATATTGTGCGTAGCACATTTAAAAGGAATTTATTTCGTGAAGTGAAACAGTTGCTAGCCTTTTATAGGTACTGTTTTATGACTTTCTTTGCCACCAACCTCCTCGTGCGGGAAAAAAAACGGATATCTTACCAAAAAATTATACTAGAAAACAATAATTGAAGAGCATGTAAACAATGTTTGAAGAAAAAGCAGTTAAAGCTACATGGGCAAGAGTATTTGTGCTTTTTATAAAGCTATTTAAGAGGTGAACTTCTTTTCTGCAATTTCTGAATTTGTAACGAAGATAATTACTCTTTGTTAAATAATTAAATTTATAATTGAAATAGTATTAGTTCAGTTCCGTAGTCAAAACTGTGAAATTAATTACTATATTGTTCTTTTTAAAAGAAGGTGAACTTTTTCATTTTGGGCACATACAACATCTCGAGAAGTAAAATGAAGCAGTTTTTTCGAAATATTTAACATCATGTATTTTACTTCAAAATAGAGATAAAAATGATTTTTTTTTCTTTTTTTTACAGTAAATATTCACATTATAGCCCATATGTAAATCAAGAAATTAATTTCATGCATAAATTACTTCTCAAGAACTAATTTACATATTTTTAGAACAATATGTCTGTTCGGTACACTTTTCTAAACAACTGTTGAATATATCATCTTAAAATCTGCTGAAAGCAATTTTCATTTTGACTTAAAAGAAATAAAATTAAAAATATTTTACTAAAAAACTTTGTTAATCCTAAAAATTTTAATGAACATATTTTTCATTATTAAAAAAAAAATTTCACTCGAACCTACAATGTTAGGTATTTTTAAAGAAAATGTTAGTTGCACAATTTTGAAAAGTTTTAACTGTTTATCTAAAATAGAATTTTAGAAAAATGTACCAAAGCATAAGAAAACACATTTAGAGAAAAAGTGCAAAAAGAAACTATATGCTCACCCACAGTGCCTAAAATATTTTATTTTAAAACCTTTCAGCACCATAATCTTTTAGGTCCATAATCATTTAGCACTGCAATCTTTTAGTTCTATTTTTGGGCGATAATTCGAAACTCAAAAATTTGAACCATTTTATGTTCCATGCGGTAAAATGTCCAACTGCTATTGTAACTGTACGCTCTAAACTCGATTCAAACAAACCATAAAAAATTGCGATTTTTTTTTTTTTTTGAACCAGATTAAATTAAAAATTTTGTATTGCCTTTACCGTTGTTAATGTGACAAATTTGATATTTTTCCAATTTCAATTTAATCAGGGCAGTAGTAAAATTTACAAAAATGTTATCCCGTTTCTTAAGAAAAGAAAAAGAAAACTCGCGAAATGCTAAAAAAATATTAAAATCAATTCAAAAAATTTTAAAAAATTCAAAAATAGCAGAGAATAAAATTTACTAACTATACTGATATCGAATTCGCAAAATCGCCTCAAAACGGAAAGAAAACTCGCTTAAAAAAGGCATAAAAATTCAAAAATCTCATAGAACAAAATTAATTAGATTAGGCTATAAGACTGAAGCCGGATTATTTTTAAGAATATCGAAAAATCGCCTCGAAAAATTAAAAAAACCCGAATAATTGCTGAAAAGATCGCGAAAAATTTAATAGTTGCTTTATAAATTCAGAAAAAAATTTATTGAAAAAAAGACAAAGTTTACCATTGAGGGCTAAAACATTTAAACTGGATACCTTTTACTAATACAGAAACATCTCCGCGTAAATGCGAAAAAAGGTTCAGAATCGCATTAAAAAATAAATTTTAAAAATCCAATCAAAAAATCTCTAAACTGCTAAAAACTTTAGAAATACTGGCACCTTCCTGCCAAATCTTATTGTTCACCATCATCGGTGTATACAGAATACTTTAGAGAGACAGACAAACAGACATAACTAGTCGAATGTGATAATCCAAAAGCTTTCTCCTATTTCAAACATGTTAATACTTCCTGATAAATGCAGCACAGCAGCGCCACCGATAGATTTACACCCTATTCTAATCAGTAATATCTTACGTGAACTTGTAATTGAATTTGAAGTTTGATGAAAATCCGTGCATTAGTTTTTGAGATAGAGCTATTGCAGAAATCGTGAAAAGTTCTGCATAGCAGTGGCGCCTGTTGTACAACTTACATCAAAACTTATCAGGATCAATTTATATCAGGGACTAATTGAATCTAAAGTTTGATGAAAATTCGTGCTTTAGTTCTTGAGATAATGCTATCGTGAAAATCATGAATAATGCAGCATAGCAGCACCACCTACTGGGCGATTTGCACTAAAAAGTAATCAGCACCAATTTATATTAGGGACTAACTGAATCTAAACTTCTATTAAATTCCGTTCATTAGTTCTTGAGATAGAGCGCCCACAAAATTTGTGTCACACACAGACGCACAGACAGACTCGCAGACAGAGATTTTGTAAAAGCACGTTTTTCGTAATCTCTGACCCCTAAAACGTATAAATCCGTCGAAAACCGGAATTCGAAAATTTTCACGAATCCAATACTTTCTCCTTGTAAAGATAGAAGAAAGTAAAAAATAACTGATCCTCTTTAGTTTAACGTGTTTATGTGAGATTAATTAAATATCTCATTTTACATCATTTTACTCATTTAACAGATCATTTAAGAATCATGTATGTTCATATTAAGTACTGCTGAGTATTTGCATTTTATAAAATTATTAATAGAACAGTTTTCTTAAAGGTACGATGATAATTTAATTAAATACTGAAAATTCTTTAAAACCACAAAAATACTAAAACTCACACCATAATAACTGTAAGATTTTGTTTCTTGTATATCTTCTAATAAAATTTATCCGTGTGCAATCTTTAAAGTATACTCCTTCATGGAAATCAGATAGCGAAAGCTGTTTGATGAAGTTTGAAATAATTGAGTTAGGAAGGAGTAGGGATGGGCGTTTCCACTCACTTTGAGGAGTCGACGCTGAGTCGACTCAAAGCGGTTCCAGGAAAAGCGACGACATCTCTATGGGACGACGGGCGCTCTGTTCTTGACTTTCAAAACAGGACATTTGCAGTTTACAGCACGCTAACTAGGAGCGCTGCGATCGTCTCCGCCAGCGGAGAATCTGCGCACGCATATTCTCCCCGACACAATTTTGATTATCAATCCAGTCCAGTTTCGCCTCATTTCAAGAGGGAAAATGGGAAAGCTCGCGCTGCGGTAATCGGATACGTTCGTTGCACGTGGGAAAGCTGGTAAGTCATGTATACTATGCTCGTTATTTTTTTTATTAAATCCTATTTAATCGTACTTAAGTTCGTTATTTTTGCATATATTTGTTTTTCCAAAAGATTCATTCTCAATTAAACATTAAATATCCGTAGATATTTTTATCATAGAGATTTAAAGTTGAGTGAAATTTGAAAAATACCTTTCAACAGTTTTCATTTATCTTTTTTATTATGCACGCTTGCATAATATGTAGCACATTTTTAGTTCGTATTAATTAGTGCTACTTCTTTAAATGTATTTTTCTTTAACAAATACATAAAGACATTCGTTTATCGTTTGTTTAAATTATTTACTTGATGCTCCACAATTTTAAAATATAACCATATATATGTATTTAAGAAATCTTTAATAATTTCGATTGAATTGAATTTATTCTGTGTATAGTATTTGAAATGTAATTTATTCAAAGTTGTTAAATCATTTATTTTTTAATTATTTTAAGCGCTTTTTTTATTTTCATTTATACTATTTAATCTGTTGCTGTATAAAATGAAATAATACCGTTCAACAACAGATGGTTTTAAATGGGCAATCTTAATTCATTAAATTTTTGTTATACAAGTTCTTTGAGTTGGAAAATCTTATTAAACGTATTTAATGCTTTTCATTTATGTGAAATTTAAAGTAAATTAATTTTGATTAAATCAATTTAAATATTTGACATTTTCAATGTATATAATAATAGATATGAGAGATTTTGAAAAAGAAAAATTTAAGAGAAAAATTAAATAATGTTACTTGATTTAAATAAAAGTTATGGAGCATCAAGTTCAAGTTTAATATAATGTAAGATACAAATGATTCTAAAAAAAAAAAAAAAATCTTTACGAAGAGAATAATCTTTGTGAAATCAAATTATGCAAAATTATTTAGCTTGAGATTTTAATGGATTTAATAAATCTAAATTAACTGAGCATAACTTAGACTTATCAGCAAAATAAAGGACATTAAAAAAAAAAGATAAGAAACAATATTTCGTGGGTTCATGAACAGGGTACAGAATACATTTTAACTTATTTAAACTGTATATGTATTTTCGGTATAAAGTAATAGTTGAAACTTTTTAATTTATTAATAATTTAACATTAAGCAACAAAAAAAATTCATTTATTCAATTTAATTTTTTTTTTCAAAGTTATATGTATTACAGAAAAAAAATCAATTTTCTTCAGAGCAAAATTCTTTTTTTCTTTTCTTTTCTTTTTTTTTTTTTTTTTTTTGAAATTCTGATAATAGTTGTGCGCAAAAATTCAAAAAAGCAAATTTTTTTGAAAAAACACCTTCTAAGTTAGTATTCACTTAAAATATAATGTACATCTGATTTTTTTTTCTAAATGCTTCCTGCTTATAATAAAACCAGTTATGTACCCTTATAAGACAAACACTTCATACACATGCAGTAAGGAATTTTTTATGAAAATTAACCACTGAACTTCTCGTTTATTTCGCGACAGTATAACAGTAACGAAATGACAGTCAGAAGTTTTCAATTCTGTCAGTAAACAAACTCGTTGAGTGATGAAATATTTTAATTATTGATAAAAGTAATCGGATTATGTATTTCTTTTATATTTAATCTTATTTATTTTCTGTCTACTTTTTATAATTTATAAGGCGTGAAAAATATGAATGTTGTTACAAGAAAATATTTGTTGTAAATATTAATCCCATATAGTAAATATTCCATTGAAACAAATTGTCAAATGCATTAAATAATATATATATATCCATTATTTCAGAAATGGATCTCTTTTAAAACATTCGTATTCTTCACGCCATTATAAATTATAAGAAGTAAACAGAAAATATTAAAAACTGAAAGAAATACATAATGAGATTAGTTATCAAAAATTTAAATATTTCATTAATCTGAGTTTAATCATAGCAGTTAAATTTCTAATTGTCGTTACCGTTGTACTGCCGCACAATAAATGAATCGGTCCGTGAAAGCAAAACCAAATCCCTCGTGGAGTGCCCCGCCCACTACCAAACAATTTAGTTTACAGCACGGCCACTAGCGGCGCTACTTTGCGGCATCATTTAGCATGGGAGTGTCTTCGCTTTCCTATATAACCGCTTTGAGTCGACTCACTTCATTGATGAGTTGACATACTGTCTCGACTCTCGACTCATTTGCGGAAGTAAGATTGGTTGGTTGGTTGTAAAGATGACGCAATTCTACTTTTCGTATCAAATTTATCGCGCAGGAGAAAATATTTGAGCGTAAGCTTGAATTATTTTGGTTTTGATTTTATATAGAAGTCTTTTATATTAAACTTTGTTGGATGGTAACTAGAAACAGCCAAACTAGATGTCTCTACGGGCCGAAATTTCCAGGTCCTGTCCTGTCCCGTCCACAGAAAAAAAGTTCGGCTTGCTCATAAAAAAATGTTTGGCCCTGCCCGTAGAAAAATAATCAACTACCCGCCTCGGTATAAAATCTGAAATCTGAATTACTGGTCCGCCCCGGTAGAAAACTTAAAAGTTCAGGCCAATCCCGTCTTGGCCCGACAGGCCCCCCAAAAATGTTAAAATCTAGGTACTAAAACTAGAAAACATGCATTTTTACGTCGATAGGATTAAAAATTGTTTCATACGAGGAGTTCTGACTAAAAATACTTATTTTATCCTTTTTTCTTTATATTTTTATAATCTTCATTTTTAAAGAAACATCATGTGCTGTGATATTAATTTTTTTAATGAATCTCTATCTGTATGTAAATGATTCAGTTAACATTAATATCGTTAATCCATATTCTATGTATTGGAGGCTTAAGAATCTGATAATACACGGTAAAATCGCCTAAGACGAAATTGCTTAGGAAATAAAATATATAAGTTATAGGCAACTTCCTTCTTAGAAGTTTTAAATGTATTATATACTTTCCCTCACATATTATATCTTCATTTTTCATGTATCGACACATTTTTTAGTTTAAGACACGATTCCATCATTTACAAGTTTTATTGCATTTTAATTTTGTTGCCTAGAAATTGCTATTATTTAAAAAGAATAAATTTTAAATTTTAATTCTACAATAGTGGCAATTTAAAAATATATACATTTTTTGCAAAAAGTTTTGGGCCGGGGCAAATTTTACTGATTTTTGCACGGATCAGACCAGGTCGAGACAATCATTTTCGTACGGGTTGGGTCGAGGCCTGCACTTAAAATGTCGGCCCTTGCAAACCTTGGAACTGAAAAATTAAGTTAAGCTCGGCGCAATCTTTTAGAAAAAAGAAAGGCCCAAAGCCCGGTCTGTAAAGAGCAATGCCTAGGCTCATATAGAAATATTCTTGTTTAATCCCATACCATGTGTAAAAATTTACCTTCTTTTTAACTGGGAGTGGAAGATTTTGAGGTGTTATTTTTTTTTATATATATCAAGATTTAAAGGTGGTTTAAATTTTCTGTGCTGAAAAAAAAACGGGAAACGGATTTTTTTTTTTTTTTTTTTTTTTTTTTTTTTTTTCCTGTGTGTGTGTGTGTCCGCGCGCGCGGGGAGCGTGGGGTAAGTGAAAATTACTGCTAACAAGGACAAGAATCCTTCAAAATATCAGAAATCTTCCCCAGTCACAACATTTTTAATTCTTTGATCTCTTCTTCATTAGAGCTGTAGCAAACCGCACATATTCGTTACTAAGTAACGGGTATTCTCTAAGATACGAAATACCGAATCGGTACTTCGAAATACGACTCGTTAGTCGTTACTGCGTCAATACGTAGCCGAACAAAATGAAACTAACTTCAAACGCTGCTTGCGTTTGTATAATTCATGAATGGAGCAGATAGCCGGATGCGGTAAAAGATGCGAATTTGTATTCAGACTCTGATATTTCGGCGTTAGTTGTTTACGTATCAGTGTATGCGTATCATTCTGTTAGTATCATTTATTCTCAAATCTCAAACGATTTTGATTTCGTAGGGGCTTGTTGATTCCTTTATTATGGAAAGAAAAAGAAGCATAGCTATTTTATACCCTGAGCTTGCAGTACCATCTGAAAGAATTTTTTTTTTTCAAAATCAGGCTATATATTATCTGAAAGGCGTGCTTCATTAAAACCAAAAAGAATGGAAAAAATATTATTTTAAAGCATAAATCAAAGATTTCTAAAATAATAATGCGATTGACGTAAACTGTTGGTTGATAAGATGATAAAGTCTAAAATAAAACACATTTCTTTTAAATATTCTAAAAATTTTCAAGAAATTCTGTTCTAAAATTTACAGGTTTGCTTTCAGTGCATTCTTTATCCTATAAAAATATCTTTGTACGTGTATTTATGTTTTAAATTAAAAAAATATATATATATTTTTCTGATAAAGACGAGTTTTTAGATTGCTTGTAAAAATGTTTTTATGATAACGTTTAATTTTTTTAACCTCCGGTATGCTATTTCTTTCTTCCAGCTAAGCTAATAAAGTGTCGTCTCAAAAAAAAAAAAAAAAAAAAAAAAACACGCCCCGTTGTATAAGTTATCCGTAAAACAAACCAGAGGTATCATTGTACGGAATAATCTCTATCGCATTTTTTTTAACTTCTAAGCATCGCACATTTCCAATTTTTATACCGTCGTATTAAGGAAAAAAGTACTTTTAAATGCAATTTGTTTGAAAACGGCATCTCGATCTATTTTTGAGATATTAATTAATTAATTTTATTTTTTTATTTTTTTTTTTTTGTAGTTTTAAATGTCATTTGTTTAATTTTTGTAACTCAAGTACTCCATTTCTGTAGAAAGTAAAAGTACAGGAAAAATAGTTGGAAAGTACCAATTATATCTTTTTGTTGCCATTTTCTCATAAAAACTGAAAAAAAGGTAATTAAAATACCTGCTGTTTCGAAAAAATATAAGTTAATAACTTCTGATAAAACATGAAGTTTTTATAAACTGAACTTAATTTTAAGTATCTACATTAAAATTACAAACAAATGAAAGCATATGAATCATGAGATAGCCATTTTTTTTTTTTTTTTTTTTTTTTTTTTTTTGTCGAATTTCTTAAATAACGAAAGAAATTCTTCAGCGGATGCGGATCACGTCATTTTATATAAAATAAACGCGTGTGTTTTAAGTCTTATAACTGAACTATCTATATTTATGTACATATTTTTTTTTTCATCGGGGGTGACACTAAATTCTGAAAAAGCAGAATTACTGTTTTCTAATTTTTTTTTAACCATTTGGAAAAATGGTTATTGTCCTCTGTCAGGGTAGGAAATCAAAAACATATCTGAAGCTTTTTATTGGTTGAATCCGCATTTTATTCGTTTCCTGATGGGTCTATACAGTAATCTGTATTTTCCCTTTACTTGCAACAGAGATGGATACTTCTGTATCCATCTCTGTGCCAAATATTTTTCTTGCTATGTTTTTAAATTTCATATTTGAAAAAAGAGTATTTTTAAATATAAATCAATAATTTTAGAAATAATAATGTGACTGAAGTACAGTGTCTTTTGATAGGATAATCACGTAAGAAATTAAATATATATATATTTAAATATTTTCATATTATTCCAGAAATTAAATTTTCATAATACATAATTACTTTTAGTGTAAAATTAATAAGTAAATTTGTTTGTAAAATATTTTGCCTGTGTAATTATATTTATCATAGTTTTCGTATAAATTTGTTGAACTTTTACTCTTCCTAAATTGCTTTCTCCGATTATTCCTTATTTCATAAGTAAGAAATTATACAATTTAGACATGTTATATTCAATTATGCATCGTATTTTAATTTTGTTTGCCTTTCTTCATTAAAACGTAGAAAATTAAATGTATTTTTAACGTACAGATGGCAGCACATATTTTACGTTAAAATAGTAACGAATTCTTCAAAAGAGTCATGTGCGGTATATAATTAGATTTGATATTGCTGCAGGTTTGTACTACATACGATGATTGTTAATACCCGGTTTTTGAACAGTAACGAGTAACGAATACTTTCTAACGGGTAGCGAGTTCGAAAGTAACGACATCATACGGGTATTCATTTAGTCGTTACTTTTACAGCACTATTCTTCATTGATTTTTTTAGGATTCCGTATTTAAGGGGGTCCGGGACACAAAAATCTTCAAATTTTCTAAAAATATTTTTTTCCAGTAATAAATTCTCTGTTTATTTTCTGCTTAAAATGACGTTTAAATCATGTTTATATCCTTATTGGAACAGAATTTATTATTTTTTTTTCGTTTTGGTTTGTTTTCAAAATCTAGCTTTCAAGCAATGGTTGTCATGCAAACGATTTCTTGTAAAAATGCATTTTTCTTCATGATGGGTTTTTCACCATTTCCCGTATTTAAACTGTTATAACTCAATAACCGTTAAAGATACATGGTTAAAACGCGGAACACGTCTTTTTCAATTAGTTTTCTTTAATTTTGATTCAGCAAATTTAAAAAAACAGATTTACTTTTGAAAATATGATTTTTTTTTTTAAGTTACATTATTTTTCTTTAATTTTTATTTTACATATTTTTATTTTTTTTACTTATATTTTTAAAAATGCTGAATCAAAATTAAAATTATATATTTCTGTTTATTTAAATGATAAAAAATTTAAATTCTACAAATAATATTTCGAGTTATAACGCTTTTAAATTACCCCACTTTTTTAATAAATTTTAAATTTAAAAAAATTATGGGAAGTTTTATCATACGATTTTGTTTACATATGATACAGTTAATCATCACAAAAAAATTCAGATTTTTAAATCAATAAATAAAAATTATTTTAAAATGTGTCCCGGACCTCCTTAAAAAGTGAAAACGGAGCTATTATAAGTTGATCGTGTTAACAAATTTATAGATTAAAAGCTATTCACAAATATTTTTCGAAAAAAAGGGGACTAATTTAGTTATTTGATTTTTTTTTTCTTTTATGCGTGTGTGTATGTGTATCGTTTGGGTATTTTATTGTTGGAAAGACCTCGTATCACCGAAATCAAAAATATATTTGTTCTAATTTTAGATACTGTCGAAAATGTGATACGAAAATATGTCCCCCACCCCCCCTTTAGCCTATTTCCGAATCTACAAATACTAAAATGATGAGAAAAAAAAAAACTACGGGCAATAGTAATTTATTCAAACTTTGCGGGAAAATTATAGCGATTATCCTCGGTCACATAGTTTTGGAGAAAATCGCATTTTTCCGTTACACACAAACTTTAATTTGCGGAGCTCAGCGGCAGTATTTTTAACTACCAAATTTATAAAATTGACAGGCCTGACTATTGTGGCGATTTGGAATCAAATAGCGTTTTCCACCTTTTTACATAAATAAATTGCTTATCAAGAAAAATGCGATTTTTGTCACGTAACGACAAGTTTTTCTCTTTTCCTCGTCCTATCGTGTATCGACCTTCGTTTAAAAACTTGAACTTTGACAGCATTTTTTGAAGGATATTTCGGGAAAAAAAGGAAAACCCCATTGGATTATTTAGTTCCTGAATAAGAACATCTGTCAATTTTACGCGTTTCCGAACAAAAAATAATTCAATAATCAGTCCCCCGCCCACCCGAAGGGGACTGGGAATAAGTTTTAAAAAGTCCTTTTTTTTCTCATGTTTATAGTTTTTAATTTACTCCCTTTTAAAATTTTATTTTGTAAACCGTGATTATATACTGAGGTATAGCCATAGAGAAACACACACAGCCTAGCTGTTTATGAAAAAAATAAGGGGGGGGGGAAGCGTGGAAGTGACAGGATTCCGAAAATATCTTCCATATCTTGGTTTAAATAAGGAACGTTAAAAAAATCGTTTGGCTAAACTTTTAAAAAATATATGTAAATTATATCCATTTAATATTACCTGCGAACCTTTTTATTTATAAAACGGAATTAAAATAACATTATATACGCGAACAAATAAAAGATATTAACTTATATTTAAAATACATCTATTATAAAATAAATTCAGTAACTTAGTATATTTTAAACAACCTGCTACTAAAGTAGAATTTTATTTCTCTTTCTTCTAAGTTTTTTTAATATTGCATGATATGAAAACAGTTGAAAATATTCCCCTAACTAGTCCTGCTTTTTTTTTTTTTTTCTAAAAAATACAAAGGTAACATCCGCCTTTTTTTTTTTTTTAATCTTCTTTTCCCTAAGCATATCGTAAATTCACATAATCTTTAACGAAATATCACCCCTTGTCTCTGTCCCTCCCTCTCCTTTCATTCATACCGTCATCTTCCTAAACATGCATCTACTCTGCTTTCTCCTTTCCGAAAATCGCCAATACATAATCAAACCAAGATCTCCGTTCTCTGCTAAACAACCCAGCCCGGATTCGAAGAGTTGAAATCCCATACTGAGTTGAAAGAGTGGTTTTCAAAGAGTCGAAGTATCGAAGAGTCGAAGAATCGAAAATCCACTCTTCAACTCTCGACTCTCCAAGTCCGACACTGTGTTAAACTCGTCCAACCTCTCTTTGAGTGAGTCGACTTCGACTCTTCCACTCCAAATTCCAAACTGAGTGGAAATGAAAGTTCGACTCTTTTGAGTCGAGGCAATCCACTAGCGAGGAGTCGACAGTTCGACT
This sequence comes from Maratus speciosus, assembly GCA_963932465.1. NCBI lineage: Eukaryota > Metazoa > Arthropoda > Arachnida > Araneae > Salticidae > Maratus > Maratus speciosus. The sequence goes on from OZ010799.1 coordinate 91,739,441, forward strand.
CTCTTTGAAGGAGTCGAGATGTTGAGTCGACTCTTCGACTCTTCGGCCAACTCTAGTTAGGAGACCAAAACGTTGAACATTTGTGTGAGGTTGCGATGTGTCTCCAAAATAATTTTGTTATGACACTGTCATGCCTCAAACGACAGCCGGAATTCCTTTTATTCAGCTTTTCTTCAAACTTTAATGGAGCGAGATTTTTACTCAACCCAAGAAGTACAATTGCAATAACCCTTTAAGACCCGAAACATTTTCATATTTAAATATTACATTCTTCTGGTTATTAACTCTATACTGATCCTAATGACACTTAAAAATTTTTTCGTCACCCCCTGGAACGCGAAGAGTACCCTCACGATCGTACGGGTTAAGCTTTTCCTGTGAAAGCATTACTTCTAAGATGATTTGGGAAGTATTGGCTGAAATACTGCAATGGAAATCCTTACTGGCTCTAAAAGCCTAAAAAAGAAGAAAAAAAGTTAATATTCGAGATGTACTTATCGACTTAAAAAAATTCATATTTAATTTAAAAATGTTTGCCATATTTTTAAAGCTTTTTTATTATATCGGTTTTATTTTTTCTATAAGCCTATAACTTTTTTAAATTAAAATTTAAGGAATGAAAGACATACCTGCGATTGCATGAAATCTAGGATGAGGTACAGAAATGAACTTTTTAACATCCTACTTGTATTGTTTTTAATTTTTATTTTTTCATTCTATTTGGTTTGAATGTAGAACTTTGGGGAATGAGTTCAGAAGACTTTGATGAGGAAGAATGATCCAAAATTCTCATTTCTTTAGAAATATTTGTAAATTTTTCTTCATCGAGCTCATCTGAACTTGACTATCATTCTAATAAATCTGTTTCAAATGTTTTGTCCGCAACCTCGTCATCATCCGAGAGATCACTAAATTCAGTGTCTGATTTATTCATCAATTGCAATATTTCTTCTTGTGCGAGAATTCTTTTCGGTTTAGACATCTGAAAAAGTGTTTTATTGTTTTATTTTGCTTTGTTAAAAGTTAACAAAGTATTCCATAAAAAATAATAGAATGTATTAGAAAATTTTATTAATTGAAAAGAAAAAAAAAGTAAAAATTAATTGAAAAACAAAAAAGAAAAATAGAATTCATCCATGACAACACCCAAGAAAATAATTGTCTGAGCGAAGCGAAGGCTAATACTCAGCGAAATATTACTGTCCGGACACTTTACTACTACGATGGATATTAACGCCATGTCCTACTAAAAAAAAGCCTAATAAAAACCTTTCGTCAAGCATAACTCAAAAAATATTTGTCGGATTTCGTTTCTGATTGCACCAGAAGGTACCTATGAGGGTCGCCTACTGAATGCATCTACTATGAAAAATAATTTCCAAACCGTTTAAAAATTATATAGAAAAAACTCTTAAAAAAGCACAGTTTATCTGCATACGTCACAGAAATTTCGTGTGCGTCACTTTCACCGGTTGATGTTTTCGTAGACAACTGGTTTGAACACATGGAGCAAATAAAAAAAAAATCCGCACGCAGTAATATTGAATAGATCAGTTTCAACCACGTGATCACAAACCTTGCAACAACCCGTGGCAACCAGTTTTGGTGGGCAAACAAATAATAATACAGTATTCCGTACCACGGTGACCGTTTTTAGCCTGTTGTATAAAATCTGGCATGTTGTATGACATACAATTGTGGATGATTAAAACAAAAGACATGAGTGTTTATTGATCCGGGAGGTTATCTTTCTCTGGATGTCTGTCTGTCTATCATACAGCATGCAATTTTCTTGTAAAGGATGATATTATTATGCAGTAAAACCTCCATAATGGACACACCCGATTAGTGGACACCTCTATTTAGCGGGCATTTTTCGATTACCAACCCTTAAATAGCTGTACATTTTTTACTCTCAGTAGCGGACACCTCCAAATAGAGGACAAATTCTGCCCTCTCGAGGTGTTCGCTATTCAGAAGTTTTACTGGTAAAACCTCCATAGCGGACACACCCGATTAGCGGATACCTCTATTTAGCGGACAGTTTTTTGATTACCAACTCTTAAATAACTGTACATGTTTTACTCTCAGTAGCGGTCACCTCTAAATAGAGGACAAATTCTGCATTCTCGGGGTGTCCGCTATTCAGAGGTTTTACTGTATATAATATTGATAATTATTTTACAGGGCCGCACAAAAGAATAAGAATATATGAAACGAATATAAACTAAATTCGGGATTGGTAGATCGCTGATGGTAATGTAATTTTAGGATGCTGTTACAGTCATCCGCAGCATGTTTTTAGAGTTTCGTTCATCTAACGAAACCCTACCTGTCTCACTCCTTTGTCTGTCTGTTTGTCCGTCTGTCACAGAGCCCGTTCTCAGAAACTATATATGTCGGAGACTTGAAAATTTGCATACTTATAGCTGAACACCACACATCAAACGGCAAATTATAAAATTTTGAAAAAGTCTAATATTTAACCCTCTGGGCTTTAACTTGTGTATTTTAAGCAATTTTTCTAACTCAGCCCCTAATTTAATTAAGTTGGAGACATGAAATTTTGCATACTTATAGCTGAACATCTCACATCAAACGACAAATAATAAAATTTTGAAAAAGGCTTAATATTTAACCCTTTGGGCTCTAACTTGTGTATTTAAAGCAATTTTTCTAACTCAGCCCCTAATTAAGTTGGAGACATGAAAGTTTGCATACTTATAGCTGAACACTTGCGATAACACGATAAATCATAAAATTTTGAAAAATTCATATTTAACCCTCCGGTCTCTAACTTCTGTATTTTAAGCAATTTTTCTAACTCAGCCCCTAATTAAGTTGGAGACATGACATTTTGCATACTTATAGCTGAACATCTCACATCAAACGACAAATAATAATATTTTTAAAAAGTCTAATATTTAACCCTCTGGGCTCTACTTATGTATTTTAAACAATTTTTCTAACTCAGCCCCTAATTTAGTTGGAAACATGAAATTTCGCATACTTATAGCTGAAATCCTCACATCAAACGACAAATAATAAAATTTTGAAAAATGTCTGATATTTAACCCTCTGGGCTCTAACTTATGTATTTTAAGCAATTTTTCTAACTTATCCCCTAACTAAGTTGGAGACTTGAAAGTTTGCATACTTATAGCTGAACACTTGCGATAACACGATAAATCATAAAATTTTGAAAAAGTCATATTTAACCCTCCAGTCTCTAACTTCTGTATTTTAAGCAATTTTTCTAACTCAGCCCCTAATTAAGTTGGAGACATGAAATTTTGCATACTTATAGCTGAACACCTCACATCAAACGACAAATAATAAAATTTTGCAAAAGGTGTATTATTTAACCCTCTAGGCTCTAACTTGTGTATTTTAAGCAATTTTTCTAACTCAGCCCCTAATTAAGTTGGAGACATGACATTTTGCATACTTATAGCTAAACACGACAAATAATAAAATCATCAAACGACAAATAATAAAATTTTGCAAAAGGTCTATTATTTAACCCTCTAGGCTCTAACTTGTGTATTTTAAGCAATTTTTCTAACTCAGCCCCTAATTAAGTTGGAGACATGACATTTTGCATACTTATAGCTGAACACGACAAATAATAAAATCATCAAACGACAAATAATAAAATTTTGAAAAAGTCTATTATTTAACCCTCTGGGCTCTAACTTGTGTATTTTAAGCAATTTTTCTAACTCAGCCCCTAATTAAGTTGGAGACATGACATTTTGTATACTTATAGCTGAACACCTCACATCAAACAGCAAATAATAAAATTTTGAAAAAGTCTAATATTTAACCCTCTGAGCTCTAACTTGTGTATTTAAAGCAATTTTTCTAACTCAGCCCCTAATTATGTTGGAAACATAAAAATTTGCATACTTATAGCTGAACACCTCACATCAAACGACAAATAATAAAATTTTGAAAAAATCTAATATTTAACCTCTAATATTTTGTCTCGCGCAATTTTTAAATTTAAACTGTTTTGCAATACTATTTTTTGTTCATTTTGCATAATAAGTGTAATGTGACGTAATTTGTTCTATTTCAGATTTCTAACGCATGTTAATGAATTTATTTTACAATATCCTTTCTCTTTTAAAATTCACATGTAAATATAGTTTTTATGGCGTAATTTCCAATAAGTTCCTGCTTTTTATACCTAATTATTTAATTCTAATTTGAAGGTTTTTTCTGTTTATAATAGTAACGTGTAAATAATTTTTTTATTTGAAGCAAACATTATTGTTTGCGCTGTTTATACAGTTGGCAACAGTTTAAATTAATACCATTTTCTAAAATATGTAAAAAATATCTGTCAAAATGCTGAACATTTGAATTTAAAATAGAAATAAAACCTCAAAAAATAAGTCAAATTAAAAAAATTGATGAAATCTGCAGACCGAGATCTTTTATTGAATAAAATGATCTAAAAATGATTAAATTCCCATGTATAGCTTTTGCTCTTATAATTTTTTTTTAATGGAACGATTTTGTCCAAATTTAGCATTAAATATCCCTTAAAATAATTCTGCGATTTGAAAATTGTATGCATTAGTGTGTTGATCAAACATTTCGCTATATTACCACCGATTTTCATATATTTGTATGCAATAGTTTTCTTAATATTAAAGAAGAAAATCCTCCGGTCACAAAAAATTCAAAACCGGCGGCGGCGGCGGCGGTGACAGCATTAGTTACTTTTTATAGAATAGAGAGATATATAAAAATGAAAACTTGTCTATCTGTCTGTTTGTAATTCTATAAAAAATCCACAATTTGGAAGCCAAAATTGTGAAGAGATACGTACATGTGTATTAAAACATGGCCGAGACAACTAAATTAATCCGCAATCGAAATAACTTATAGTTAATTTTTAATTAATAAAAAACCACCAATTTAACAGCAATTTCTTATCAAATTTAAACATTTTTCGTTATAGCAGTTGCCAACAATTAAAATTACAATAAAATTATTACTACCACAATTAATTTTCTACTGCAAGATTTCCACGGGAAAAATGAAAATTAAATAAATAGTTTGCCGAATTGAAAAAAAAAAAGGTGAATATTACGTCATAACTTTTCTATTGCAAGATATTCACGTGAAATATGAAAATGAAATAAATGGATTCACGAATTTAAATGAAAGTGAATATAACTTCATAACTTTTCTATTTCAAGGTTTCCACGTGAAAGAGCAAAATATTACGTCATATTGGAAATATAAAGGGCATGGTGGATATAGTATAACGTCATATGAGTGTGAAAAATGTATTGAACCATGATAAAAACCCGATTAGGGAAATATTGGCGTATTTTAACATTATTGCTCCAATTATAAATTGAAATAAGTTCATTTATAGCTGTATTCTTTTGCGTTTGTTATATACATTTATACATTTTTATATAGCGTTTTCATATGATTCATTCAACAACATTTCGACTGCTTTTTTTAATGTTTGTTTTGTGTTGTATGTTAAATTTTGAAATTGATTTTTCAGAACAAACATCCTTCAAATTCTGGGCAACGCCGGCATTTTAGTTTGTAACAGATAAATGGCTTTTGTATCTGTACATCTAATGCTAATATTATAAAGCGTTATAATATTATAAAGTATATAATATTATTAATGCTTGTACGTTTGTGAGGTGTTATCTCTGAAACTACATAGCCAACTTAAAAAAATGTTGGTGGCCATCTCTGCTCCGAAAAAGAGACTATTTTATGTCAGTGCAAGAACCTACATCGCTGCAGGAGCAAAAAAGTTCTAAAATTGTGATTTCTGCGATATTGATTGGGTTAGAAACTTTAAATTTGGTGCGGTAGTTACTTTTAAGATGTGAATACTCGTAATGAACGCTCTCTAAAAGGTTCAATTTGACGGATAAACGTAAAAATTTCTAGAAAGTTTCTCAACTATGATTTATTTGGAATACTGAAATTTTTGGGATACTGTTGGGGTTAGAAACTAGAACTTTGGCATGGTAGTAATTAATATGATGTAAATGCTCGTTGTAGAACGAATTCTAAAAAATAGAAAGACTAAACAAAGCGGAAAAAGATCTAAAGATGATCTAAGTAACGAAGAACATGGAACTGTTAGGAATATAAACATGAAAATTGACATGGCTGTACTTATCATGACGTAAATTCTCGCAACAGAACAATTTCTAAAAATGTCGCTACATAAAACAGTGCAGAAACAAAAAACTTTCAAAAATTTTCTATTTCTCTGTTACCGCTGAGCCCAAAATCTTGAAATTTTGCTTCGGGTTAATTTTAAAATATACAATTGTCTCTATGAATGGTTTCTAAAAAATTTAAAATTTAAAAAGATGAAATTAACGGAAAGCGATCTCAATTACCATTAATTTGGAATTATTAGGTACAGCAACTTTAAATATTTCATAATGCTGCATTTCCTCCGCAAAACATGCGATTTAAATGCAGCAAAACTGATAGATACCCACCTAGCATTAAATAAATTGTGTAAATATTGAATAAAGACCTGTATGAAACAGTGAGTAGGTTGCCCGAAAGTACTTGTTAAAGTGTTCCTTCTCTAGGCTTTTCTCTCTCTCGCCAAGGCCACTAACAGAGGGAAGTGCCGTTTTAAATGTGATATGAATTTTTTATCCGATTCATTTTTCTAGATGTTTACTATAGACGTTTACGACTATAGCGTTTTCATATGATTCATTCAACAACATTTCGACTGCTTTTTTTAATGTTTGTTTTGTGTTGTATGTTAAATTTTGAAATTGATTTTTCAGAACAAACATCCTTCAAATTCTGGGCAACGCCGGCATTTTAGTTTGTAAGAGATAAATGGCTTTTGTATCTGTACATCTAATGCTAATATTATAAAGCGTTATAATATTATAAAGTATATAATATTATTAATGCTTGTACGTTTGTGAGGTGTTATCTCTGAAACTACATAGCCAACTTAAAAAAATGTTGGTGGCCATCTCTGCTCCGAAAAAGAGACTATTTTATGTCAGTGCAAGAACCTACATCGCTGCAGGAGCAAAAAAGTTCTAAAATTGTGATTTCTGCGATATTGATTGGGTTAGAAACTTTAAATTTGGTGCGGTAGTTACTTTTAAGATGTGAATACTCGTAATGAACGCTCTCTAAAAGGTTCAATTTGACGGATAAACGTAAAAATTTCTAGAAAGTTTCTCAACTATGATTTATTTGGAATACTGAAATTTTTGGGATACTGTTGAGGTTAGAAACTAGAACTTTGGCATGGTAGTAATTAATATGATGTAAATGCTCGTTGTAGAACGAATTCTAAAAAAATAGAAAGAATAAACAAAGCGGAAAAAGATCTAAAGATGATCTAAGTAACGAAGAACATGGAACTGTTAGGAATATAAACATGAAAATTGACATGGCTGTACTTATCATGACGTAAATTCTCGCAACAGAACAATTTCTAAAAATGTCGCTATATAAAACAGTGCAGAAACAAAAAACTTTCAAAAATTTTCTATTTCTCTGTTACCGCTGGGCCCAAAATCTTGAAATTTTGCTTCGGGTTAGTTTTAAAATATACAATTGTCTCTATGAATGGTTTCTAAAAAATTTAAAATTTAAAAAGATGAAATTAACGGAAAGCGATCTCAATTACCATTAATTTGGAATTATTAGGTACAGCAACTTTAAATATTTCATAATGCTGCATTTCCTCCGCAAAACATGCGATTTAAATGCAGCAAAACTGATAGATACCCACCTAGCATTAAATAAATTGTGTAAATATTGAATAAAGACCTGTATGAAACAGTGAGTAGGTTGCCCGAAAGTACTTGTTAAAGTGTTCCTTCTCTAGGCTTTTCTCTCTCTCGCCAAGGCCACTAACAGAGGGAAGTGCCGTTTTAAATGTGATATGAATTTTTTATCCGATTCATTTTTCTAGACATTTTATCATAATGTCATATTCTCAATTATCATTAGTAGATTTTTTATATATTAACTTATTCTGGTGAAATTTTGTAATCGGGTTCATATTGGCGTATGTTAGTTTGCATGATTTGCTGAATAAATATGTATGGATTTGTAAATTACTTCAAATGACACTTTGACAGCTCAAAAGTTATGCAGACGATATATTCAGATCTTGTGTCATACTTTATGTTGTAATCATTGCCGATTTCTTTTATTTAATACATGCTAAATACAGCTCAACTTGTGCAGAATATGTTTGAAAACAAAACAATACAGCGTATGTAGTGGCCAGCATACACTCATCATTTAAATCCGATCGAGCATATCTGAAACACACTCTAACGAAGCATTGCATGCCACTTTTGATGTATTCGGTACTTTGATACTATATTAGATTTTGAGAAGAGAATTCCTTAAATGTTATCGACAACCTCATTGCATCCGTGGAAAACAGATATTGTACAATATTAACTATTCCGGGGGAGCACACACCATATAAAATATAGTCCATTCTTTTTAAACATCATATATTTGTCATTTAAAGTTACTCAAATTGGTGCGGAGCGTCTGTTATGCTCTTGGCATCATTTTATACAGTTAAAATTCAGATATAAGTAAATTAGTGTTTCATTTTCTATTTTACTTTTAATATATTGCGTACTTTCAATGTTATATCCATGCATAGCTGTCTTGAATGGTTTGATTTCCCATTTTTTTAAACAGTGTATACGAATTTATATATAAGATTTTGTAATTCTACAATTCGTTTATTTTCATCATTTCAATTTTTCGCAGTATATGCACAATTAAAGATAACATCTCATTTTCTTTGCTTCCACATGTTATTATTAAATCTATGGTCTCAGTAATATCGCTCAGACTAATCCCTCTGAGGGAAGTCCTAGTATGAAATTAATTATATAATAACATACATCATTTTTATTCTGGCTGTCAGCAAAATTATTGAAACAGAAATCAAGATGAACATTCAGAAAGCTCATACCTTTGCTGTAGCACTGACTAACGTAGCGCCCAAGTCGCACGATTGTGCGGGTAACGAAATATTGAGTCCTATGAGCAACATAAATGGTGTATAATTAATATTTTTTATTATATTACACTTATTTAGACATTAAAGCAAAAATATTTATCCAAGCAATTAGAAATCTACTGATAATTACCTATTTACGACAGATAAAATGATGAGCTGTATCTGTTGTACTTGTAAACAAAGCTAGATATGCCGGCTAAAAGTAAAAAATGTACTACAACCGTCATCTGTTGATAAAAAATGATACTTTATTCTTTTTACAAACCAGAACAATCGTCCGATTCGGTTTTTTATTACATACGACTGTTTCAGAAGCAAAAATTTACATGAATGTCTAACCCGCACGATCGTGCGGGTTGAGTCTTAAAGGGATAATATCTCTTCCTTGCTGTTCGCGACTTAAATCTGTCGATCTGAGGGTAACACATATACGTCAAACTTTTTGTTGTCTCCCTGTAAAATGTAAAAAACTATACACGATGTGATGACTATTTATAGTTTCAAACTTCCCTAGTGTACTAGAATTGTAAAGTCACATTTAAATCCGTTAAATGGCTGTCGAAGAAATCGCGGATATACACACTTAAATATAACTCTCGGCAGTTAGAATGCACAACTGCCGAAAATAGAAGCTCCATTTTTGAAGTCGTTTAAGGAAGCCGATCACGTTGACGGTTAAAAAAAAAAAAAAAATGATTTTTCACGAATTTCAGAATGGTTACCTTCAAAAGTTACTGCAAAAAGAATTTTACAAAAATACTTATTAGAACACAATTTATAGCTAAAAATATCTTCCATAAAACATTTGCTGTAATGTTATAAGCTAGCTTAGAAGCCGTTTTTCTAAAAATGGATTTTTTGGTATTGCGTGCACTCTCATTCAAAAACTAATTATCATAGATCCTTGAAATTATGTATATTCTTAGTTTACATGTGTTAGTTTATTCTGAACCTCAACTTAGTCTGATTTTTGTCACAGAAAATTGTGGATTGAAGAACTAATTATACATTTTTTGGTGAAATTTAGTGAATATGATTAGAAAAGCCATTAATTATGCTAAAGAACTTGAATATACTTCAAATTTAGGTTCAATGTACAATATGGTATCATAAGTAACAAAATATTGAACATTAACACGTTCACGCGGGCATGCATCACCGATGGGTCACGCCTGACAGCCTCATCGGGCGGCGTGCATTGCCGGTAGGTCACGCTTGATTGTCGCATCGGGCGGCGTGTATCACCAGTGGGTCACACTCCACTGTTAAATAGAAGGCGTGCACTACAGGTGGGTCTCACTCGACTACGTCGTAGACGGCGTGCACTACAGGTGAGTCACACTTGAATATTCGAAAATTCAGTACTAAAAACAGTTCAGTATTATAAACCTTATACATTCACGACGGGAAACGAGAATTCTCGTTTTCATTCAAAAGATATCATTGACTAAGGGCGTGGTTTCTACCTTACAACAAATGCATTTATATTTTGTCGTCCATATTTCTTTAGATTTTAAGACATTTTATATTAAATTCGTACGCATGTAGTGTTTAAAATCACGTCTCTAAGTAATTTGCTTACTCCTTACAAACTTTCAGACATTCACAATCAACTCTGCTTGTTATATTCGAATTCAATTTAATAAATATGAGAGGGGCGTGTCATTACATACAGTGTCTGAATAAGCGAAAGTACCACGCCGCCAGATGAAGCAAAACATGAATTCGAGCGCCGCCTCACAGCGAAAAACATGAATATAGGAGCCGGCGTGAACGTGTTAAATATAACTCTCTGCAGTTATAATGTACAACTGCCGAAAATAGAAGCTCCATTTTTGAAGTCGTTTAAGGAACCAGATCACGTTGACGGTTAAAAAAATAATGATTTTTCACGAATTTCAGAATGGATACCTTCAAAAGTTACAAACCCACTGCAAAAAGAATTTTACAAAAATATTTATTAGAACACAGTTTATAGCTAAAAATATCTTCCATAAAAGCATTTGCTGTAATGTTATAAGCCAACTTAGAAGCCGTTTTTATAAGAATTGATTTTTTGGTATTGCGTGCACTCTCATTTAAAAACTAATTATCAAAGAACATTGAAATTATGTATATTCTTAGTTTATATGTGTTAGTTTATGCTGAACCTCAATTTAGTCTGATTTTTGTCACAGAAAATTGCGGATTGAAGAAATAAGTATACATTTTTTGGTGAAATTTAGTGAATATGATTAGAAAAGCCATTAATTATGCAAAAGAACTTTAATATACTTCAGATTTAGGTTCAATGTACAATATGATATCATAAGTAACAAAATATGGAACATTAAACAAATATCTGCTGTAGAATTTGTAAAATCGTGTGCGCAAAATCCATATTTTAATATTCATATTTTTCAAAGGCCACTTTTGTCGTTATGATTTAATTAATTAACATTACTGAAGATATGTTTATTTGAATATTTTATGAAACCATAAGAATATGTGAAAGTAAAGAAAAACTAGTCGGATGTACCAATCCCAAAACTTTCTTCTATCTCATACATGTTAATACTTCTAAATTTGCTATCACACTGCCAAAATTAAATGGCAATCTATGCATCTGATGAGGATTCTAAAGATATAAAATTCCGTGCATTAACTTTTGAGATATGACTATCGCTGAAATAGTCTAAATCCAGCAAAATGCAGCCGAGCAGCGCCACCTATTGGATGATTTATACCAAATCCTAATCAGCAATAATTTATGTCAACGTCTGACTGAATCTGAAGTTTGGAGAAAATCCGTGCATTAGTTTTTGAGATAGGGCTATAGCAAAAAATCATGAAAATTCCTGCATAGCAGCGCCACCTATTGGGCGATTAACACCAAAACCTAATTAGCAACAACTTGTGTCAACGTATAACTAAATGTGAAGTTAGATGAAAATTCGTCCATTAGTTCTATTGATAGAGCTATTGCGGGAATCGTGAAAAAGGCAGCAGAGAAGCGCTACCTGTTGGGCAATTTACACCAACACATAATCATCACCAAATTATATCAAGCACTAACTGAATCAGAAGTTTTATGAAAATCCGTGCATTAGTTCTTAAGGTAGCGCTATTGGGGAAATCGTGTAAAACCTGCAAAATTCATCATAACAGCACCACCTGTTGGGCGATTTACACCAAAACGTAATCAACATCCATTCATATCAAGGACTCACTAGATCTGAAGTTTGAAGAAAATCCGTGCATTAGTTCTTGAGATAGAGCTATTGCGAAAATCGTGAAAATGCAGCATAGCAGCGCCACCTGTTGGCGATTGACACCAAAAATTAATCAGCATCCATTTGTATTAGGGACTAACTGAATATAAATTTTTATTAAATTCCGTGCATTAGTTCTTGAGATAGAGCGCCAACAAAATTTGTGTCACATACAGACAGACGGACAGACAGACGGACAGACAGACTCACAGACAGACATTTTGTAAAAACATGTTTTTTGGAATCTCTGACGCCTAAAATGAGTAAATCCGTCGAAAACCGGAAGTCGAAAATTTTCATGAATCCAATACTTTCTTCTTGTAAAGATAGAAGAAAGTAAAAATTCTTGCGTTTCATTCATTCGTTAAGAAACTACAAAGTTTTTTGTACTGCTTTAAATACGGTCATTTTCTGGTTGCTCAACATGATCTGCCCCCTTAAAGTTTATTCATGCAAATTGTTTATTTCTTGAAAAACATCGTAAACTTTTATGCGGTTAGGAATAGTGTTAGTGATAGAAGAGAATGATTTTTTAGGTGCGTTCGTAATTATATAAATACGTAGCACCTAAAGTCGTCGTCTCGTCCGACCTTCTGTTTGCATAACGCAAAAACTACCCAACCGAATGGTTTGAAATGTAATACATATAATCGTTGTAAAATCTTGTCCAGTCATTTCGAATTTTATGAAAATCGAATCAAAACTTAAAAAGGTATTAATAAAAGCTTCCTTCATTTTATTAAATCCTGTCATACCTAATTAATACAATGATCTCCCATGATAGGTCATGATTCTAGGTTGCCATTGTAATTACGCCCTATTTAACATTTGCCGACGAGTAAATTTTTTTTAATCAAATCTGAAGTTTAACTCTCTCGCTGCGTAATTGTTTTATTAAAATACCTTCAAAATAATTAAAATAGCTTCTTTTGTCACTGGTTTTTCAAAACAAAAATTTTTGTCTAATTTAATCGGGAAAATGCTCCGGTTAAATAAGGCAAAATTTACAAAAAAAATAAATAAATAAATAACTGGAGAGAATAATAAAGGAAGATTAATTAGACGGAAAAATGCATCCCCGAGAAAATCTCGGGTTGCGCACCGAGAGGGTTAAAACAGCAGAAGCCCCTCCCTGTTCTGAAAGTCTTTTGTAATGGTGTTCTAGATAGGTTTCCCGAGTTTATGCATTGGTAAATATCCTTCAATGTCCGAATTTAATATAAAATGTCTTAGAATCTAAAAAAATATGGACAACATGATATAAATGCATTTCCTGTAAGGTAGAAGCCATGCCCTTAATCAATGATTTTTTTTTTTTTTTTTGAATGAAAACGAGAATTCTCGTTTCCCGTCGTGAATGTGCTAAGATGGAGTCATATTATTCCCATATTACTGAATTTAACATATATAATCTTAATAAATTTTGTATTCGTGCATTTTTTCATAAGAGTGCAACAGCTATTGCACCAAGATCTGAAAATTTATAAAATTAGTTATAGTACGAACGCACCTCATTTGCCACGTTTGACGTACAATTTCCGACTTGTTTTATATTAAATAATGTATAACAGCAAATCCAAGTCAGAAAGTAGCAAACGTAACTGACTGTATCCTTTGCTTTCTTAATCCCTGTGGGACGAGTTTAAGGCGCACAAAATCCCTGAATTTCAACATCATTAATTTAGAATAATAGTATTTTCTTTATCTAATCACAGAATTTCTGAGACTATATAAACAAAATGTACTATTTGGGAAAATGGTGTTCAAATTTTAATAGATGTATGCGGGACGCTGTTGCTATTAACCCCTTAACCTACGATTTACTTTCAACAGCTCCACGGTTTGGCAAATCCATCTCTAACACTAAAATTTAATAGAGATTTTCGCCTTGTTTAATCATGAAATTTCGACGATTAAATTAAACTATATTTACTGTGAAATTTTAGTGGTAAGTAGAATTTACATTTGGCTCGATCATCGTTACGCGGGCTATGTCCGTCATTGTAGGTTAAGGGGTTAAAAATGTTAAGGAAAAGTTAATACATTTCATTCATTACCTCACAAATTTGGACTTTTTACACTGTAAACGTAATTTTAAATATATCATTTATATATTCCCTATTAATACATTTCTATACATTTTGAAATAGGTTTTTCCAGACATTACTTTCCAGTTATATATTACATTACTTGACAAAAATCATATTCAAATATTTCTGTTATACAATATATATAGTGCATTTCAATAAATTCCCAAGAACAAAAACGATTATTATATATAAAAATAGCAAATAAAGCCTTTGTGCAACAATATTAAAAAGCAGAAAAACCAACGTTTAAAATGCACAAATAATATATGAAAAGCAGCAAACAGCTGTTTCGAATCTACTAGCGAGATTCTTCTTCAGTGCAAAAGGAACAGCGTGCTAGAAAAAGCAAGGCTGAGCAAAATCGTAGACAGAGAGGCGCTGGCTTTTATACCCTATGCGGGTGGCGAAGGCGCCGAAACAACCAATGAGAGAGAAGCAGTGGAAACGACTGGGTGGACAAGTAGCGACATCTACCGGAGAAGTAGAGAAAAGAAATCAAAAAAGGGGGAATTAAATTAACGCTTTCCAAATACTTGGAAAATCTGGAGTACTAGATAAATCATTGACTAAAGAGTGAGAATTTTTAATGATATGGTAAGCTTCCCAAAAATCAAGATCAAGGTTAGAAGAACATTTTTGGATAATGATGGCTGAGGAAAAATCGAACCTATGTTGAGAAGACCAAGAATGTTGAGCATTATTATTATTATGTTGAGCATTATTTTGATTATTATATAATCAAAATGTAGAAAATCATTTTCATTGGGATATTCTACAATATACAGGGTGTTTCATAACATATGGGCAGAACTTTAGGAGGTGATACTACACATCCAAACAAACAACTTTCATCAAAGAATGCATGGTCGGAAATAAAACGCAAAGTTGATGGCGCATTTGGAAACTTGGTCCAGTGTTGCCAGTGGGATACTTTTTTTAAATTCAGCTTTATTAATTGCCACCATTTTTTTAAATTGCGATATTCGCTTTATTTAATGACAGATTAATAAGGTGATTATTTAATGAGGGTTATTTAATGACAGATTAATAATTCAAAAATTTCCCAACTTGAAACAAATTGCTCCATTTTCCATCTAAAATTACGTGTGCAATGTGTGTTTTGATAATGATACTTATACGTAAAAAAAAAAAAAAAAAAGCAGAAAAATTCCAAAGAAAAATATTTCAGCTAAAAACATAAAAATTATAACTATTGGTTCATTTAATAAAAGTTTTTGTCTTCTGTTGTGTACGAGTCATAATCGTACTTCATAGAAAAATAGC
Source organism: Maratus speciosus (assembly GCA_963932465.1). NCBI lineage: Eukaryota > Metazoa > Arthropoda > Arachnida > Araneae > Salticidae > Maratus > Maratus speciosus. The sequence continues at coordinate 91,755,106 of OZ010799.1, forward strand.
GTCATGATATTTTGAGATTTTTGAGAAAGGAACAAATTTTGGGGGAAATATATTAGAGACACTGTTGATGTACAAAAGTAGGAAAATTTAGGTCTGGTAGATGTATGATGTTTCCATAGCACAGAAAAACACAATGATAAATTGAGTCTGGCTGCTTTTTGTATTTCTTTTGAAATTTTAACAAGTTTACTGTTACAGAACTCAGAAAGGTCGTCAGCAAAACAATAAAAAAATCTTTTTTTTTTACTTTTTATTAAAAAAAAAGAAAAAGTTCACATATATTGGAGGGGGAGAACCCCCCCCCCCCCCCATGGCGACGCCTCTGCTTAAAAGGAATATTACGGTATACTTCTTTCTAATTCTTTATTGCATCAAAATTCTAAACTATGACCTTCGCCAGAAAAATTGTATAACAATATTATATAGAAATTATATTTACGCGCAAAACGCTCAAGTAGAAATTTCGAATTTATATAATACTAACTGAAAATTAAAGCGTGTGAATGATACCGGCGGTCAGAAATTACCTCTTCAAAGGTATGAAAGAAAGAGAATACTGAAATCCAGTTTTAAGCCAGCTGACAAGCGTCTAGCGATCACACTTTTTCATTTTGATCCTGTGATCCTGCGGGATCAGCGCGCTCCGCGCATATCGTTCCGCGCATGACGTATTATGCTAACATATAAAAATCTATTATATTCAGAATTTAAAGTGGCTTTCAATGATAAAAAAAAAATTAAATTACTAAATCATTATAAGATTTCAAATTATGAAAAAAATATTAACAATTATTTATTCAAAATTAAAAGTTCTTTTTAAATGATGATAAAAATAAAAATTATGAAATTTAAAATTATGAAAAAATATTTAATTATTATTAAATTTAAAACATTCTTTAAGATTGGCTAACCTTTAAACCACTAGATGGCGATACTAAAGGCATTAAATCTGAAAACTACGATAACCATATTAAATGTTTGGAAAATTCAATATAAAAAAAATTGTTAATAGTGGTACAAATATTGAAAAATATAAATTTTCAATTTTTCTTTTCAAAAAAATTTAGTTTTTTAAAGCAATCTTGACATTCATTTTCATTCAGCTCCGTAGGGAATCGAACCCATGTCATCTAATCTGAGGTTGGACGTCATACCACTACACCATAAGGTTCCTTAAAGAAAGTTGCTTAGAATATTATTTACACAAACATCGCTACGTCATGCGCGGAGCACGCTGATCCCGCAGGATCAAAATGAAAAAATGTGATCGCTAGACAATTGTAGCCAGCTGTCCTTAGTTACTGAATAAATGCTTCAATAAAAAATAACCTTCAAAGCATTCTTTATTAAACTACTTTCGAAATTAAGAAACAAGCAGTTTTATATGCAGTAAAACTTTTAAAAAATAACTGTTGCATTAAAATTGTACCTGGAAGATCAGTTGTGCTAAAGCAATAATAAGTCTAACAACCAAAAGTAAGTCTTAGCAATGCTTTTAATTCATGAACATTGGAAGGATCGATAAATTTAAGAAGGAAAAGGGCTTTTTTCTCTCTTTGAAAGATTCTAAATACTGAAACTTCCTTTAGCTTTTCAAACATATAAACAACTATTGCTAAAAAAGCTGCAAAGTCTTGATATATTCGAATTCTCGATCAAATTGGTCGTCCTATTGGCTATAAAAATAATTCTGCATCGTCCATCTGCATAATTCATCATCTCCTTTCCTCTCTCCAGCGTGGAAATTAACTTTTGTAATTCTTTTCCCTCTTCTCTTGTTTCTTTTCTTATATTTTGTTTAAAAAAATAAAATAAAATAAAGGATCTTTTGGTTTTTTCTTGTTTTATTCTTTTATATTTCTTTACTTATTATTATTATTATTATTTATATCTTTTAATTTACTTCTTTTAATTTATTTTAATTTTGTTTATTTCTTTTATTTCCATTTTTCCCTATCAATTTCTCTGCTAACATTTTGGCAACACTTTCGTCTTCTGCATGTTCTCCTTTCAGCTAGCGCCATCTGTCGCATTCTTTGCAAGCTCTACTGTCTACCTTTCAATTCATTTTTGACCTTGTCCCCTTACGGACACGTGTTTATTGTAGCTGATGACGAGCCGTTAGTATTTTTAGCTCGAAACGCGTCCTATGTATTGTTTTTATTTTATGGCGATTTTTTACAAAGATTTATTATTTTAATTCTGCATCATTTGTTACATAAGGGATTTTTTTCTATTGATCATTATAATTAGAAGGTTATTATAATGGAACAACGTTATATCGAGCGTCAACTGAATATGTACTACGCGGCTGTTCTTTGTTGAAAATCGAAAGTTTTTAATATCCAAGGAGACTTTCTAGATCCGCCCTTGCTATATTAGTCCCTCCTATAATTTTTTTAATAGCAACGCTTGTGGGAGGAGCTCACATCGGCAATTTAACACATAGTTCGACCAACTTTAGAGGATAGAAAAATAGCATGGCGATACAGTTTGTTTAGTTTGTATTTATAAAAAACTAACAGTTAAGGATTTTGAACTTAAACATTTGTCTAAAATTTAATCATGTATTAATTATTATGAAAAAAGTAATAATTATTTTCTGGGAAGCATTTAAATCTGTGGTTATGCATAGAAACTGCTAAGGATGATGTTTTTAAATAATTTATGTATCATTATTGTGCAAAATTTTTTGTGTATGTTTTGGGCTATGGCCAGCCGTTTCTCCTCGAATTTCAAAATATTCCGCCTGAAGGGATCGCTGTAATAGCAATTTTTGTGCCATTTTCTTTATTGTACTTTCGAAAAGTGCATAAAGTTATGAATAGAATTGAACCAAATTTTCTGTGCATGTTTTTGTCATGGCCAGCAGATCCTCCTTGAATTTAGAAATATTCCGCGGAAAGGGACGCTGTGATAGCTACTTTTGTATAATTTTCTCGTTTTTTTCGTAGGTCTATTGTCCATCGGCAGCTCGTGCAGCGACGGGAACTCGTGGTCTGCAGAGCCAGCAATTCGCAAACATTTGATGACACAGAATAAGAAAAAAACTATTAATTTTAATAAATATCATGACCTAGATTAACTCGTTTTATTTCCGATTAATTGACTGAAGCAGAAATTTAAAATGAAAATCAAAATTTGTATAATATTGAACTAATAATATTGAAGTATTAACATGTGTAACTACTTTTTGATATATTAACACATTCACGACGGGAAACGAGAATGCTCGTTTTCATTCAAAAAATATCATTGACTAAGGGCGTGGCTTCTTACCTTACAGAAAATTCATTTATATGATATTGTCCGTATTTCTTTAGATAGTACGACATCTTTATGTTAAATTCCTACATTGAAAGATGTTTGCCGATGCATAAACTTGGGATACCTATCTAGAACACCAATTTACAAAATACTTTCAGAACAGGGAGGAGCTTCTACTGTTTTAAAATTCAGATTTGATAAAATCTCCCGTCGGCAATGTGTTAAAAGGTATGAAATAGAAGAATGTTTTGGGATTGGCACATCCAACTAGTTTTTAATAAATAACTTAATATCAATTGCAATTAAGCCAATTTATACAAAATAAGTAGCTTTTTTTTTTTTCTATCAAATTTGGAAACAATTATATAAACTTCAGCTAAATGCGTTAGATTTTTTTTTTTTTTTTCACATAAAAATAAAATTGGATGAAAATAATAAAAACAGTGCTCACTACTATAATTACACTTTCGTTATCGTATTGGAAATTTTAAATTTCTGAAGGTGACAAAGCACTCAACTCGTCGTAGCATACACATCGATGATCTTCGGATAAGCAGTTGCGTATGTGCCTGTCGTACGAAGATATCTTTTCAGCAATGGGGAGAAAGGGTGATGCAGAGTTGGTTTTGTTTTCTCAGTTATTGAATGAGATTTATCTTCACTGTCGGAGTTGGATTGATGCTGTTGTATAGGAGTTAATCTTGTGAGTGGTGGTACTTCGTTGTGCCGGCTTATTTGGTTTCTGTCATATCTGTCTTGTAGTTTATCTTGGTAGTGGATTATGACAGCTACACAGTAATAGAAAGCTGCTCACCGGGCCCGAGAGGGTCAAGAACAACAACAACAACTGCGTATGTGCCTAATGTGGAGGCTCAATATAGAGCAAGCTGTTTACGAAAGAAATTACTGTGTATGTCAGGATCGGCGAACCTTTTTACGTGCACGTGCAAAAATTTCACAAACAATATATATCAACAATGTAACGTGTCAAACTTTGACATAAAATAATTTTGCAGTCTGCGATGTTTATACAAAACACTAGTTAAAAAAGCAGTTGCTTTCATGCATTAATAATTAAAAATTAAAACATATATATTAAAGATTAAAATACGATTTCTCTGTATAAACATGAACTCCATTAAGAGACCACCTCTCGCAGCAACCAATTTTTATCTGAACGGAACGTGGTCGCTTTAGGGAGGTTTTACTGTATTATTCTTGTAGTTATCTCATTTTGTATCGTATGACTAACTTATAAGTTAGTTTAACCTAATAGCTAATATTTACTACAATTAAACTTGATTTAATACTTGGGTTATTTGCATGATATTAAAGAGGAAAAACTTGAAAACTGAAACTTCATTGTTTGCTTAACCCCTTAATTCTCGCTCCCGTCATATTCTCGGGCTGTGTCTTTTACTCAAATTGTTTGATTCCCACCAGTTTTATAAAATAGTGAAATTGGCTATAATTTAATATCATTAAATAAGATGGATATTTCTTTTTCATAAAAGTGGTGCATATAAGCAATTTGAATTATTCAACCGTAATTTAATTCGAGCGTGAAGGGGTTAAGAAATAGTGAAAATATTTTTTTTCTAAATTTAACATTTCATTTTATATTTAAAAGTTCCTAAAAACCAACCATTTCTTAATTTATTCCTTTTAATTCTGTAACGTTTCAAGGAAAGAAACAGTTAAGAATTACGCATGTTAAAATTATAAAATTTGAAATGGAATAGATTTGTAAGAAATCATAGTTAAAATGAAATTTCGCATTAAAAGTGGTGTAGATATTTAAAATTTTTAAAGAAGAATTTCAAAATCTTTTGGAAATTTCAAATAAAGATTTCTCAAAGGTTCGTTTTTTCGGAAACAAAGTGAGACTTGACTTTAAATAATATGATAAAATAAACGATAACAGGTCATATGCAGAGAGATCAATCTAAAAAATATTTTATAAGCAAATTTTCCGAAATTTTTTAATATGAAAATTATACAATCTTTTTTTTTAGGGTTTCGTTCATCTGACGAAATCCTATTCGTCTCGCTCCTCTGTCTGTCCGTCCGTCTGTCTGTCTGTCTGTCACAGAGCCCGTTTTCAGAAACTATACATGCTGGAGACTTGAAATTTTGCATACTTATAGCTGAACACCACACATCATACGACAAATCATAAAATTTTGAAAAAGTCGCACATTTAAACCTTTCGGCTCCCAAATGTGTATTTTAAACAATTCTTTCTAAGCGAGCCCCTAATTAAGTTGAAGACGTGAAATTTTGCGTACTTATAGCTGGACACCTCAGACCAAACCGCAAATCATAAAATTTTGAAAAAGTTGTACACTTAACGCTTCGGGCTCCCACATGTGTATTTTAAACAATTCTCTCCAAGTGAGCCTCTAATTAGGTTGGAGGCGTGAAATTTTGCATACATATAGCTGAACACCTCACATCAAACGACAAATCATAAAATTTTAAAAAGTTGTAAATTTAACCATTTGGGGTCTCACATGTGTATTTTAAACAATCCTTTCTAAATGAGCCCCTAATTAGGTTGGAGGCGTGAAACTTTACATACTTATAGCTGAACACCTCACATCAAACGAAAAACTATAAAATTTTGAAAAAGTCGTAAATTTAACCCTTTGGTCTCCCACATGTGTATTTTAAACAATTCTATTGAGTAAGCCCTAATTAGGTTGGAGGCGTGAAATTTTGCATACTTATAGCTGAGCACCTCACATAGAACGACAAATCATAAAATTTTGAAAAAGTCATACATTTAACCTTTTGGGCTCGCACATGTGTATTTTAAACAATTCTTTCTAAGTGAAACCATATTTAGGTTCGAGGCGTGATCTTTTGCATACTTATAGCAGAACACCATCATGCGATAAATCATAAAATTTTGAAAAAGTCGCACATTTAACCCTTTGGGCTCCCACATGCGTATTTTAAGCAATTCTTTCTAACTGAGCCCCTTATTAAATTGGAGATTTGAAATTTTGCATACTTATAGCGGAACACCTGATGTCAGGTGACAAATCATAAAATTTTGAAAAAGTCTTACGTTTCACCCTTTGAGCTACCACTTATGTATTTTAAGGAATACTTTCTAAGAGAACCCTTAATTAAGTTGGAGACATGAATTTTTGCATACGACCTCAGACTTCTCAACTGAATACCTCAAACTACATGGCAAATCATAAAATTTTCAAAAAGTCTTATATTATTTACTCCTCCGGGCTCTAACTTGTGTATTTTAAGCAAGTTTTCTAACCTCCGCCCTTTTCACCCGGGGAGCACTTTTCCAGCTTTTGCCGACACCCCTGTGACCATTCTTTCATATTATGCACCATAGCCTTACATATTTTAGTTCCACTTTTTACCAGCAGAGGCGCCTACTTATCTCGGGTGCTATGGGCCCAATCCCCTCGACTAATATGTCTACGAATAGTGTGTAAAACGGAGTATCGTTCGTAAAGAGGTTTGTTTAGAACAGAGTGCGCCCCTGGTTGCGAAATGTGGAACTAACAGATTTTTCAAAAGGATAAAGTGCTTTGAAAGGAATATTAAACGAAACCCTCTGTGCGATCTGTGATCACCCTTACCCACTTGTTTCTTTTCAAAAGTAGGGATTATTAAAGTTAAGGAATCTTTCATTTTAATAAAAGTAGTGAATGCGAAAATTATTCGGGGGCGTAACTTCAAAGAGTTAATATGATATATTATAAAAAGTTGAATGTGTTAAATTAAATTTACATAGCTGCCAACTTGTACGGATTTTCCACACCACTAAAATGTAATAGTAAATGTTAGATAAAACAATCACCGAAATATAAAAACTTCTAACGATGAAAGAAAAAAAAATTCTATTAAATTAAATTTGTATCAATAAACCGTGCAACTGGGCAGCTATGCATTTACAGCAGAATATTTTCAAGTACAATCTACCGAAAAGAAAAAAAATTAAAGTTCAATTAAATATAAAATAAGCTGCCATGTCCTGTTCGTAATCAAAGAGTTAATGAAGGGAACACGGGTAAAACCAATTTTCTTTGTGCTTTTTCAAAAAAAAAAATTCGTCATTTTTTATTATCTAGATTTTACTAAATAACAATAATATTGTTTAAATATATATTTAAGCTGCACAAAATCAGCATCCGCACAGAAAAAAAATCAATTTTACAATTAAAATATAACCTTTCAAAGTCATATCTAGTGTGAAAAATGTAACCTCTGTTACTGGACAGTATTTGCTTAGTTTATGATACAAATATTTCAGCAAAACATATAACTTTTATATATTACTTTAGCAAAAATGTCCTTTAGTTCAAAATAATAGTTTTAGAAAGTTGAATAATAAATAATAAAATTTAATTATCATTACATGTGTAATTTTATCTCGTTTAGAAAAAAAAACTAAATTAAATTTCATAATTACCACTTATTTTAGATTTAAAGAAAATATTTTTTTTTATTGTATTTAAAGTACATAATATATAGAAAAAGAAATAGAAAAATTCTTCAGGTAACAGGGGTTTCATCCAGTAACTGAGGCTAAATCCAGTAACAAAGGTTACAAAAATTTACAAGATGTAAACAAACTGACTTTTTAGCAACTAACAAAGACACACTGAATAAATCAGACATAATTTTATTTTCCAAAGAAATTTCCACAAATTTTTAACACTGCAATTATTTTCAAATACGTCAACAGGGTGCAGAAATTTGTAAAATAATTTGCTCCTTTTCTGTACTACAGTGACATGGGCAAACTTTTTTGGATCTGTTCGAACTGTATGTATACAATATCATTGTCATCTGATTTAAAAATAGATAATGCATCATCACAAGTTTTCAAAGACATAACTTGCACTTCACCATCTTCTAAATCATCTTGGGTAACGGCTATGTAATAATACTTAATTTTCTCTTTTTTTTTCAGTTACAAATTCTACTAGTATGTATGCTCCTTTAATTATTTTATCTAGCGTTATTTCTTTAATTTAATTTTCTTCAGCAGTAGATTCAAGAACTTGAAAACTTGTTTTTTTTGGAGACATCTCTAGATCTGGGAAATACTACAAATAAATAATACATGCTACTGCAAAAATAAATATAAATAAGTAATAAGATTGACAATAAGTCCCACAAAAAATGTATATTCTGGGATAAAATGTAACCTCTGTTATTTGTATGTAACATCTATTACCAAAAGTTGTAACAGAGGTTACATTTAAGCAAAAACAATTTTTTTTCCCTTAAATAATAATATTCTAAAAAATAACTATGTTATTTATATAAACTTATTTTACTTAGTGTTTTGTGATTTAAAGAGAAATTTTATTTTTAAAATAATATTTAAACCTAAAATTGGACTAACAGAAGTTACAAAGAGAAAACACACTCACCTTAGAACTTCACAATACAGCCCTATACTCTAAACATGTGGCAAACAAAGTGGAAATGACACTTGTCTTCTATTCTAGAAAGTTCTTTGAGCAATACAGATCAGTAGCGCCCTTTGTTGGACAACATTTTTATTTTTTATTCTTCTAAATGTAAATAAAGTAACAGAGATTTCATTTTTATGGACAAATGTTAAATTAAACTTATGCAGTTACAAAATACATATCTTAATTCATTAGTACAAATTTATAAAACTACTATATCTTTCATTTACATAAAAACAGATAAACATTGTGTTGTTCATAATATTTAGAATTGTTGTCTATTTAAAGTTGTCTCTCTAGTCATTTGGACAGCTAATTTTCATAGCTAAGAATAGATAAAGTTCATAAATTGTGAAATAAATACAATAAAATTGGCTAGAGAATATTTCAAACCAGTTAAGAATAGTTTTTTCTAAAAGATGGCATAAATCAATTGAAATTTCTTTGTATATTAGATGAAAAAAAATATATATATTAAAGTTTTGGACATGAAAAGCACGTGTATTTTTGGTTTCACCCACACACGACTGGGACGCTATGCCCACACACATTAATTTTACTCTAACATTTTATACTCATTTATTATAAATAATTTAATTTTATCCCACAGCCTACACATAGTTTAATTCAAGTGTTTGATAAAACTGTGCAAGAACTTCACACAAGTTAGAAGTGTCTAAATTTTTTTAGCTCTCCGAAAAATTGTACTTTTCGGCTAAAAACACCATTAACTCCTAAAGTACTCGAGTGATTTCGATAAAAGAAATTTTGGTGATTGAGTATAAATATAAGGTCATATGTGGCAGACGGTTTTTAAAAAAATAATTAGTTTTTAAAAAAAACATTTCTTGAATATAGAAAATTTCTGAAATATTGCCATAAAAAGTTTTAGTCGCAGCAAAAACTGCCTGCCATAAGTCTTGAGCATAAACCACTGAATAGGGAATTAAAATTTCACAAAAATCGGAAGGTTAGTTTTCGAGGAAACTGGTCCTAACCCTTTAGCGGGCGGTGTCCACAAAAAGAGGACACCTAATTTTAAGAGTACTGGCAACAATAATATGTAATTGAAAATTTCCTCGCATAAGGTACTGGAGAATTGGTAAGTTTTTATTTTCTAATAAATCCGTTTTTAAATTCTGGTATCATTCCAACATTTTATCATTTTACAAAAGGAATTACTCCGCGCAGGAAAGGGTTAAAGCTAGCATATTTCCCATAGGGTTGCTTCCGGTCTTCTCTGCCCTTACGGTGAAAGGAAATAAAAACAACGCTACTGTCTACTTTGTGTCTTCTATACGTATACCAATATTTCATGACACTCGAACGCCCCCTCGTAACAGGAACACATTCCTGTTCAATCCGAACAAATTCTATCATTTGCTTATTTGCTAGACAAATGCTACAGTAAATGAGCGTCAGCGAAACAAACGCTAAGCAGCCAAGAAGGTTAATTGAGAGAGTGTACCCGACATCCAAATGTATTTATAATTTAATTTTTATCCAACAGCATATTCTGTCAGAGGAAATAAAAATAATGCTACTGTTTACTTTGTATCATTTATACTTATACTAATATTGTATGACACACGAACGCCCCCTCGGAGCAGGAACACATTCCTGTTCAATCCGAACAAATTCTATCATTTGCTTATTTACTTGACATATGCTGCAGTAAATGAGCGTCACCGAAATGAACGATAAGCAGCCAAGTAGGGTAATTGAGAGACTGTACCAAACATCCAAAGGTTTATAATTTAATTCTTATCCAACAGCATATTCCGTCAGATTTTCGAGACACCCAAATGAAGGAAATTTTGAAATAAAATGAATTAATTTAAAAAAGTACCTCATAAATTTCATATATTTTTTTGGTGTGAGATTTGTATATTTGTGATCGTTAAAAAATGTCGATATTATTGAACCGCGGGCCTTTATTTGAGTAGATATCGACCCATAAATCGAAAGTTATTTTAGTGCATATTATTATTCTCCAGTTTCTTCTGAACCATTTTTAAAAACCGCATGCAAATGCGATAATTTTTAGTTGTATTTCGGCGTTCGTTTTCCAAAGCCGCGCCTAAACAAACGCAGCTAAACAAACACCGCTGACACCTATTTTATTAAAATCAAAGCAAACATGGCGCATGCGCAAAAGTGCGGAGGTATTTACTTTCCAAAAACAAACAATAACAAACTTCGCTTGCGCATGCGTAGTATTTTGTTTTATTTTTAAATATGTTTTCTAATCTAGTCAGTCATCTTTTCCCTTTGAAAATGAACGATTGTACGTTTGATAGATCTCAGGGTTATATTAAATATTATCTCCATATGTTTGGGTCACCTTTTAAGTAATTATAAGTATGTTTTAAAGTTTAAATTAGTACTTACCGAGAAAATCAAATTAGCACTGTGCATTTAACAAAATTATAAGGAATTCGGTTAATTATAGGGAATTTCAGAAATTAGTTGTTTGAGGGAAGCAAAAGCTAATACACAGCGCAATATTACTTTCCGAGCACATACAGCTACGATGGACATTAAAACCTTTCGTCAAGCATAACTCAAAAAATATTTGTCGCATTTCGTTTCTAAATGTCACAGAGGGTACCTATGATAGTAACCTACTTAATGCGCCAATTATAAAGAAGGAGTTTCAAATCCTTTAAAAATTCTATTTTAAAAAATCTGATAAAAAAGCACAACTTATCTACATACGTCACGGAAATTTAGCGTCCGTCATTTTCACCGGGTGGTTGCTTTCATAGACAATATGCACGCACTACAGTGCGTCCCAAAAGTTTATAGACAATAGTTTTTTTTATTTTACAGTTGAAAAAGAGGAGTAAGAATTTCAAAATAATTTATAATTATAAATAATATCAAGATAATAATAATACTATATAAAAAATTGTATCACATAATCGCACACTTTGGGGGAAAAACTGAAACTTAAATTTTACTGTCCCAAAAGTTTATAGACAACTCATTTTTTCCCCTTTAACATTCAAATTTTCTAGCCGTTTTTTCTAATTACTTCAAAAACACGAATAGGCATACATAAAACAAGAGTTTGAACAAATTCTGGTTTTAAAGAAAACCAACTTCGTTCAATTTGAAGCTTTAGCGCTTGAACTGTTGTAAATTGACGCCCAGTAGCGTATACGTCTCTAGCTAATCTTCCCCAGAGGTTCTCTATTGGGTTTAGGTCAGGACTTAATGTTAGCCAGCCCATAACAGTTACTCGGTTTTGTCTAAACCACTGCACTGTAGAGTTGGTCACGTGGATGGAGCAACAGTCTTGCTGGTATATCCATTTGTCCCCACCTAGCAACTTTCCAAATGGAAGTAACTGTACTTCAAGCGTTTTCTGGAAATCTTCGGAACATTGACGACCTTTCAAAAAAGCAATATCGGTTGTTCCATTATAAGAAAATGCTCCCCACATCATGAGTGAACCCCCTCCTTGTTGCCTGCTGAAAAAAGTTCGTGGTTCCTTGCGAATGTCGTGCCAGTAATATGACCAACCATCGGGGCCATCTAAGTTAAACTTATTTTCATCACTGAAAAGAACACTCAACCATTCATCAGTCCAATTCATGTGATTTCGGGCCCCATTAACACGAGCGTCTTTATACCGTTCTGTAAACCTTGCGTACGACGTATTTTGCGATAATCAAGAAATGTACTTGCCTGCAGCCGTCGATGAACTGTAGATTTTGATACTGGAACGCTTATTTCTTTACAAACTGACCGTACAGAGAGATTCTGGGTTTAAATTAATCTCAAAATCTTTCTGTCTTGCCGTTTAGTTGTTTTCTTTGGTCGTCCAGAACGTAATTTTGTTTCGAAATTGCCACCTTTTGACAGAATTCGGTAAATGCCAACCCTGCTGAGACCAATTTTTCTTGCAATGTCCACAACTTTCCATCCACGAGCCTTTAAACGATAGATTTGCAAAATTTCCTTTTTGGAAATCTGCACGTTACGAGGCATCTTTGCAATCAGTCGGAAATGAAAATACAGATTAGCTTTTATCTCAGGAAGGTATTGCGTCACAAGTACATGACCTTCAAATATGCAAATTTTTTATATCAGTACTTTAATCAGCTTTTAACACCGGTTGTCTATATATTTTTGGGACAGCCTTTTTTTGTTTTTATTTTTTTTATATTAAAACTATGACTGTTAAAAGTTGTTTGAGTATTTTATTACTTTTATTTCTTCATCATATATTTGTATGATTTATTTCGTCTTTCTTACTCGTTTAGTTAGCTCTCATATCCAAAAAAATGGTTGTCTATAAACTTTTGGGACGCACTGTAAAATTGAAGTACAATAAAAAATCTTTAAATTTAATCAAACTGGAAAAGAAATCTGGATGTTTTTTCTATTTAAAAGGAAAAAAGCTTTATAATAACTTAGTATTTGACATGTTGCAATAATCACTCCAATAGCTTTTTTTAATCGCGAATAGCATCCTTTACATTTCGTGTGTGCAAATTAGAAAAATCTCTGATGTTAAAATAAAATATTTTGATTTATTGTATAATTTCTACTCTTTTTTTCCCTTTAAAAGAAATCGACTTTTCCAATATAGGGGCTTTGTCGAGGTAGATAAAATGGATTTGGCAAGAGAAGTGGACTTTTCATGCTTGTTTCCTGGCAACCTATTCACTCATTCATATGCCCAAGCAATTTTTTAAACATTTATACAATTCATTTAGTGTAAACAAGCCATTTATCTGTTTTTATATACAAACAGAAGTAATTGTATATAAAAAACAATAATATTATTATATATAAATAAAATATTTATATTTATACCTAAAATAAGCACAAGCGTCCATCAGGTTTGTTTACATAGCTGTTTATATCTTTATGAAACAAATCTCACTTTCTGAAACCAAAATTGCGCGAAGCTTTTTAAAAAACGCCAAGGCAAAGTAATGCTGGAAAAGTGTAATGAAATTAGTCAAAATCACGTATTTTAAATCAAGTGAATGAAAAGTTTGCATTTTAATTGAAATGAATACAATATGAATGTGGGAAACTTCGTAAGCAACACCTACATGCAGACTGAATATTCCAGATGCTGCTCTCTGCTTCAAGATTAAAAGGCAACGAAGCTGCGTGAATTGGAAAGGCGGAAAAAATAAATAGAACGCAAAAGAAAAAATTGGCTGTTGATAAAAAGAACAGAATCTTCTTTCGACGATATAAAATAGGAAATTTAATGAAGTATAAAAATCTTAGGAAATATTCGACGGCGTTATGTAAATAAAGCCAAAGCTAAATATTGATTGTGAAAAGTGCTACTATCTGTATTTTTGTTTTGTCTTCCTTTCAGTAAATGTCAGTGTTCGTCATCCTGTATTTTTGTTTTGTCTTCGTCTTAATAAACGTCAGTGTTCGTCATCTGTATTTTTGTTTTGTCTTCGCCTTAATAAATGCCAGTGTTCGTCTTAAAAGTGAGTTATGATCCATAAATAGGAGTCTCATCCCACATGAATATGGTATGGGAACAATTACTGGGAAATTATCACTTGCGCTCGGCTGACATAAAACTATCAATAATTGACTTGGTACATGGTATGCGAAACGAAACAGTTATGTTTTAACCATTCTTCTTACAAAAAAAAAAAAAAATCCAATAGTCTGCAATTCAGATACATAAGCAAGGTTGGCGTCAAACTATTATTACTAACATCAAGTTATAACTGTATGAGAGTTATAATCCCCTGTAATAAAAATCTACGCGATGCTGACGACTGGCTTTTTCTCTAATCGTTGCCACAGATTAATCTCGGAAAAATGAAACATTTGAAGTTACTAAAAAAAAATTAATAGCTCGAAAAGTATTTGACAGGAAATTGTTAGATAAACTGCGTTAGAAAGGTAAAAAAAAAGCATTTTTCTGGATATAAATTTCAAATTTAATGATTATGCCGTTCTTCAAATATTGAATTTCAAAAATTACCAAATTTCACAATGGAATACCATAGCGAAACCTTCACGTCTAAAAAGATAATGATAACGGCAATACGTCCTGATGTGTATACTGACTATAGCAGGAGTTACAAATTATAGTAGCCTTATTATTCTGCTAAAATATAAAAGGGAATTATGACGTCATGAGTGCATGATTTTTATTTAATCCTCAACAAATACTAGGCGCCATTTCTTTTTAGTTGTGAATAATATACGTTAATTCACGTATGACCTCATATTAAAAACGAATATAGGGTTAATACATGGCTTTTACAAGTGAAAGTGATATCATGAAGGGCTTTCTCACAAATTTACTTTTCTTTTTAATTTTTTTTTTTTTTCAAGATTCAAGACTATATTTATTTAGGCTTAGCTGGTATAAAAACAAAATTTCTAAAGGCTTTCAATGGTTATATCATAAAATGGATCCTTAAAATATGTCACTATTATTTTGAGACACAAAATTCTCCAAATACAAGTTTCAAAGGAAAAGCATGAAATGTCTGCTTAAATAGCAATTTTGAATTTCGGATTTTAACTGTGGGTTTGGGTACTTGGAAATTTGTGAAAAATATGGAAGAATGGCCCATCATGCATAATTTTAAAACATTTGAATTTTCAGAAAAAATGTTATGATGTATTTAGTACAGGAGAAAAGGATTATTATCAACATATACGAAGGCACTCAACTTACAAATGATAAATTTTTGAATGAAAAATGTTAAATAAGTACCATAATATAAGCTTGGAAATTTGATATCACACCAATTTTTAGCCACAACTTTTGCCCTTTTTTTCTTTTTCTTTAGCTTGACTTTTTTTTTTTACTTATGAAAAATTGTTTTTTTGTAGATACCTCTTACTCTAATAGACTTTTACATTTAATATTATTTGGAGTGTCGACTAACAATGCCAAAAATCATATTTACATCAAAAATAGCAAAAATGCGTTAGAATAAAGTTTTAAAACGTATTAAAAGCGATATTTTCATATTGACCTCTCATCAGGAGTTAACAGACAAAGAAATTGCCAAAGATCGTTATTTAAAATCAGCCTTTTAGATTATATTCATATCAGTGGTTTCAGCGATTACATGTCCTAAATTTGTGTTTTGTTTACATTTCATTATTTTATTTATTGATTGTTGAATATTTTAATTTCGTTATCCAGTATAAGCAGGAAACAAACGATAAGCTAGTTATATTGATTTAACTGCAAACGGACTTATCTATTGTTATTGTCTACACGCGATAGATTTGCGCGATTTGAAAAAAAAAATTCATGCTTGAAAATTATTTTTAAAGCAATAAAAATTGCGTAAATTCAGATACATTTTTCAAACAAATTGCGATATATGTAGTTTTCAAACAAATTGGATTTAAATGTACATTTTTCACCCTATTCGACGGTGTAAAAATTTAAAATGTGCATTTCTAAGTTTTAAAAAATTGGAATAAAAGTTAATAAAAGTTAAATATAAATGTCTGCTGTTGCCACCGTGTCAGCGTTACGCACAGACAAATTTGTCTTTTATAATATAGATACTGATAGTATGAATATTCCAGTTTTTGGGAATTTTCACAATTCCCAATTTCACCTTTAATTCCTTGGGAAAAATCCAGGCCTTTTTCTTTCAGCTAAACCGGGTGCTTTGACAGCTTTGAAACCATACATGATATACTACATGCTGCTCAGTTTTCTAAAAATAGGCTCTTTGTAATAAGAACATTTGTGCCTGTAAGATTTAATTAAATTATAAATTCTACATTAAAATTAGAGGAGAATTTAAAAAATAAATTTCACTAGATTTTTACATTTTATTTTTTGATCATTTCTTAGAGCAGTAAGATGAGAGCAGAGATGATTTTGCTTCATTATCTTTATAAATACTATTTCTCAATATTGCATTCGATTTTTCATTCACAAAATTTATAAATTGAATATTACTACTAGGAAATACTGATTTAAAAAATCCGGAAACCGAATCACACCTGAACGGAAATAGCATCTTTAACCTCTCGAAATGCAATATCCCACCTAATTTAAACATGATTTTCACCAGAAACTTTTAACTAAATTTTGTATTTTTAACTTTGGGGAAAATGTTGAAATATTGCTTTTCCTTTTTTAAAAATAAAATTTTTCGATTATTCAGGGGAGAATTCAATATTACAGACACATTTTTGCTTGCCTCTCAAAGGGCTAAATAAATTCAAACATGCAGGAAAGTAAAGCAAAACCATATAACTGAATGCAAACCGAAATTCTCAGTTTGAATCAATTTCAGAAGCCCTCTAGCGGCTAATGGATGAAACACTTAGCTCTTGGCAAAAAGAAGAAACTGCCATTGTGATATCTCAATATTAGAATCTGTGTAGTTTTTGTGATGGAAAGTTTATTTCATCTTTATTAATCCTTTCCAACATAGTTGAATATTGTTTATGACTTCGGTTTGTCTGTCTGCCGTCTGTCTACAGCCTGACTGCCGTCTCCCGTTTGTCCATGTTCTAATTCGCGTAAATATAGTCGATCGCTATGAAATTGATATATATGTTACTGATATTCACTATGTCATGTTTGGTATTGAAAATGAAGCGTATAACAGTTAGAGTTCCTTTACAGGGGCATTCAAAATAAAACCGTTACTTTACGGTCCATGGGAAAAAATCGTTTGTGGGGATTTTTAATAATATTTCACAATTTCAAACTCATTGAAATTTATATCTATCTCTCAAGTATTCTACAAGATGCTTACTATAGCACATAATATGGATAGCATTCATTGTTCATTTACAGGGACACACAAAAAATTCTATTATATTATGGTCTACGAGGAAAAATCGGTGTATTTTATTCATTTTAGACTATTTCAAACATTTTTGAATTGATATATATCTCAGAGGTTCACTTCAACATATTTAGTATGGAATATGATGTGCATATCATTCACCATTGATATACAGAGACACACAAAGTAATTCGGTTACAGTACTCTCTATGAACAATAATTGCTGCAAGTGTGTTTTTATTTTTTCTATATTTACAAGAAGAAAGTATTGGATTTGTAAAAATTTTCGACTTTCGGTTTTCGATGGATTTACACGTTTTAGGGGTCAGAGATTCACAAAAGCATGTTTTTACAAAATGTCTGTCTGTGAGCCCGTGAGTCTGTCTGTCTATGTGATACAAATTTTGTGGGCGCTCTATCTCAAGAATTAATGCACGGGATTTAACAAAAAATTATATTCAGTTAGTCCCTGATATAAATTGATGCTGATTAGCTTTTGGTGTAAATCGCTCAGCAGACCACGTTGCTATACAACATTTTTCACGATTTCCACAATAGCTCAATCTCCAGAACTAATGTAAGGATTTTCATCAAACTTCAGATTCAGTTAGTCCTTGACATGAATTGACGTTTCACAGATTTTGGTGTAAATCGCTCAACAGTTGTGCTGCATTTTTTGCAATTTCCTCAATAGCCCTATCTCGAGAACTAATGCACGGATTTTCAACAAACTTCAGATTCAGGTATACCTTGATATGAATTAGTGCTTTTTATGTTTTGGTGCAAATCGCGCAACAGGTGGCGCTGCTATGCTGCGTTTTTCAGAACTTCCACCATAGCTCTATCTCAATAATTAATGCACGAATTTTCATCAAACTTCAGATTCTGGTATATCTTGATATCAATAAGTGCTGTTTATGTTTTTGTGTAAATCGCACAACAGGTGGTGCTGCTATGCTACTTTTTCAGAATTTCCGCTATAGTTGTATCTCAAGAACTAATGCACGAATTTTCATCAAACTTCAAATTGAGATATACTTTGACATGAATAGGTACTAAATTGATGTCATTTCTTGTACTGTTTACATGATTTAATGGACGTGATTTATATAGAGGAAAGTTTTGTGATGGCTACAACATACTAGTTTATTGTGGTACGCGTTTTTAAATTAAACTATTTTTTACTATTTCCTAGTGTATATAAATTCTACAGATCATATACTGGGCTGCACAAAACATCTGAAGTACATTTTCATTTATCGATGGAAATTGCCGAAGGGGCATTTTCAACTAGTCTATGGGTTTTATAATTGAACTAAATTTTAGCATACTATGTATTATATGATAAATCCAGAATTCATATACAGGGCTGCACGAAAAATCACATTTTTTTCGGCTTTTGATAGGAATTATGTTTTCAAATGTGTTATGTGTTTTACAAATTGTTTGTTTAGACATCCATTTTTACCCTATTAAACGGTGATGTTTTATTATAGTATTCAGAATGTATTGGAAAGTGTTTCATAATCTATGCTTAATGTATGATTTTACGTTCTTGTTTTGTTTCTATGTTCGGTAATTAAAAAAATCTTTTAAGGGGGCTCAGGGCTTGAAAACTTTCAAAAAATCGATTTTTTTCCCCTTAGTTTCTATTTTGATTACTCAATTAATTCTGAACACATTGCAAAAAACCGCATAAAAATATTTGCATTTTTAACGGAGTTATAAGCATTTATGTAACAATCACTTTCAGAGCCGCACCCATTTAATTGCAACTTTAAGTCGCGTTTTCTCAAAACTTGATTTTTGGCGACTATCCGTAAGATTAAAAAAAAACTATTTGATGAAATGGCTTTTTTTTTTTTTTTTTTTTTTTTTTTTTTTTTCATGCATATAACACCATTATTTATAGAATGAATTAATATATTTTAGATAATTTAATATTTTGAATATTTTTAATTTAAAAAATTGCATTGTTTAGGGTTTTTAAAAATCTTTAATTTGAGAGTTTTTTTAATAAGGTTTCCTTTGAGTGATAGTTATATCCTTAATTCATTCTATAGATTAAAGATTCCAGATCATTTTAACCCCTTAATTCTCGCTCCCGTCAATATCTCGCGCTGAGGTGTCGTTCGTTATTTCTCGTGCCCGTCATATTCTCGGGCTGGAGATTTAATTGCTGGAATAAACTTCTGAAACCACAAAAATTGAGCTGGTATTTAACGTAACCTACATTTATCGGAGGCGGAGCTTAAGAGGTTAAGACACATAATTCTCGCATGATGGCTTTTATACAAATATGAATATGGCTATAAAATATTGTATTTTCGGCTTAAAAATAAACTAATTGCATATTTTATTTAGAAACCTTATAATTATTCAATTTCTGTAATAAAAAAAAATAGGTACACTTTTGATGGTTGTTTCAAATATTAAGCGACCGTGAAGGGGTTAAAGCAAAAGTTAGATTCTTAGGGGGGTTTTTTTTTCGAAAATTGTGTTATATAAATTTTGATATATTTTTTATTTTATTGCATTGAAGTACTTCATTTTATATTTTTATAATACTACAAACATACCTTAAAAATATCAAAAAGTTTTTAATTAGTGACATTGAATACTTCTGTTTTTATATGGACTCGAAGTGAGAGCTCTGTTTACATGTTTTTCGGTATCGATCAACTCCTGAGCCCCTTTAAATATAAACCCGTTTAAAATTATTGGGCTTTTTATAATATTGTGCGTAGCACATTTCACAGGAATTTATTTCGTGAAGTGAAACAGTTGCTAGCCTTTTATAGGTACTATTTTATGACTTTCTTTGCCACCAACCTCCTCGTGCGGGAAAAAAAACGGATTACTTACCAGAAAATTATACTAGAAAACAATAATTGAAGAGCATGTAAACAATGTTTGAAGAAAAAGCAGTCAAAGCTACATGGGCAAGAGTATTTGTGCTTTTTATAAAGCTATTTAAGAGGTGAACCTCTTTTCTGCAATTTCTGAATTTGTAACGAAGATAATTACTCTTTGTTAAATAATTAAACTTATAATTGAAATAGTATTAGTTCAGTTCCGTAGTCAAAACTGTGAAATGAATTACTATATTGTTCTTTTTAAAAGAAGGTGAACTTTTTCATTTTGGGCACATACAACATCTCGATAAGTAAAATGAAGCAGTTTTTTCGAAATATTTAACATCATGTATTTTACTTAAAAATAGAGATATAAATGATTTCTTTTTTTTTTACAGTAAATATTCACATTATAGCCCATATGTAAATCAAGAAATTAATTTCATCCATAAATTACTTTTCAAGAACTAATTTACATATTTTTTGAACAATATGTCCGTTCGGTACACTTTTCTAAAAAACTGTTGAATATATCATCTTAAAATCTGCTGAAAGCAATTTTCATTTTGACTTAAAAGAAATAAAATTAAAAATATTTTGCTAAAAAACTTTGTTAATCCTAAAAAATTTAATGAACATATTTTTCATTATTAAAAAAAAAATTTCACTCGAGCCTATAATGTTAGGTATTTTTAAAGAAAATGTTAGTTGCACAATTTTGAAAAGTTTTAACTGTTTATCTAAAATAGAATTTTAGAAAAATGTACCAAAGCATAAGAAAACACATTTAGAGAAAAAGTGCAAAAAGAAACCATATGCACACCCACAGTGCCTAAAATATATTATTTTAAAACCTTTCAGCACCATAATCTTTTAGGCCCATAATCATTTAGCACTGCAATCTTTTAGTTCTATTTTTGGGCGATAATTCGAAACTCAAAAATTTGAACCATTTTATGTTCCATGCTGTAAAATGTCCAACTGCTATTGTAACTGTACGCTCTAAACTCGATTCAAACAAACCATAAAATATTGCGATTTTTTTTTTTTTTTTTTTTTTTTTTTTTTGAACCAGATTAAATTAAAAATTTTGTATTGCCTTTCCCGTTGTTAATGTGACAAATTTGATATTTTTCCAATTTCAATTTAATCAGGGCAGTAGTAAAATTTACAAAAATGTTATCCCGTTTCTTAAGAAAAGAAAAAGAAAACTCGCGAAATGCTAAAAAAATATTAAAATCACTTCAAAAAATTTAAAAAAATTCAAAAATAGCAGAGAATAAAATTTACTAACTATACTGATATCGAATTCGCAAAATCGCCTCAAAACGGAATAAAAATCTCGCTTAAAAAAGGAATAAAAAATTCAAAAATCTCATAGAACAAAATTAATTAGATTAGACTATAAGACTGAAGCCGGATTATTTTTAAGAATATCGAAAAATCGCCGCGAAAAACTAAAAAACCCCGAATAATTGCTGAAAAGTTCGCGAAAAATTTAATAGTTGCTTTATAAATTCAGAAAAAATCTTTATTGAAAGAAAGGCAAAGTTTACCATTCAGGGCTAAAACATTTAAACGGGATATCTTTTACTAATATAGAAACATCTCCGCGTAAATGTGAAAAAAAGTTCAGAATTGCATTAGGAAATAAATTTAAAAAATCCAATCAAAAAATCTCTAAACTGCTAAAAACTTTAGAAATACTGGTACTTTCCTGCCAAATCCTATTGTTCACCACCATCGGTGTATACAGAAAACTTTAGACAGACAGACAAACAGACATAACTAGTAGAATGTGGTAATCCAAAAGCTTTCTCCTATTTCAAACATGTTAATACTTCCTGATAAATGCAGCACAGCAGCGCCACCGATAGATTTACACCATATTCTAATCAGTAATGTCTTACGTGAACTTGTAATTGAATTTGAAGTTTGATGAAAATCCGTGCATTAGTTTTTGAGATAGAGCTATTGCAGAAATCGTGAAAAGTTCTGCATAGCAGTGGCGCCTGTTGGACAACTTACACCAAAAACTTATCAGGATCAATTTATATCAGGGACTAATTGAATCTAAAGTTTGATGAAAATTCATGCATTAGTTCTTGAGATATAACTATTGCGAAAATCGTGAAAAATGCAGCATAGTAGCGCCACCTGTTGGGCGATTTACACCAAAAGCTAAACAGCATAAATTTATATCAGGGACTAACTGAATCTGAAGTTTGATGAAAATTTGTATATTAGTTTCTGAGATAGAGCTATTGCAATAATCATGTGTAATGCAGCATAACAGCGCCACCTATTGGGCGATTTAAACCAAAAAGTTAGCAGCACCAAATTATATCAAGGACTAACTGAATTTAGAGTTTTAAGGAAATTCGTGCTTTAGTTCTTGAGATAATGCTATCGTGAAAATCATGAATAATGCAGCATAGCAGCGCCACCTGCTGGGCGATTTGCACTAAAAAGTAATCAGCACCAATTTATATTAGGGACTAACTGAATCTAAAGTTCTATTAAATTCCGTTCATTAGTTCTTGAGATAGAGCGCCCACAAAATTTGTGTCACACACAGACGCACAGACAGACTCGCAGACAGAGATTTTGTAAAAGCACGTTTTTCTTAATCTCTGACCCCTAAAACGTATAAATCCGTCGAAAACCGGAATTCGAAAATTTTCACGAATCCAATACTTTCTCCTTGTAAAGATAGAAGAAAGTAAAAAATAACTGATCCTCTTTAGTTTAACGTGTTTATGTGAGATTAATTAAATACCATATCATTTAACAGATCATATAAGAATCATGTATGTTCATATTAAGTACTGCTGAGTATTTGCATTTTATAAAATTATTAATAGAACAGTTTTCTTAAAGGTACGATGATAATTTAATTAAATATTGAAAATTCTTTAAAATCACAAAAATACTAAAACTCACACCATAATAACTGTTAGATTTCGTTTCTTGTATATTATCTAGTATAATTTTTCCGTGCACAATCTTTGAAGTATACTCCTTCACAGAAATCAGATAGCGAAAGCTGTTTGATGAAGTTTGAAATAATTAGAGTTAGGAGACCAGACCAAAACGTTGAACATTTGTGTGAGGTTGCGATGTTTCTCCAAAATAATTTTGTTATGACACTGTCATGCCTCAAACGACAGCCGGAATTCCTTTCATTCAGCTTTTCTTCAAACTTTAATGGAGCGAGATTTTTACTCAACCCAAGAAGTACAATTGCAATAACCCTTTAAGACCCGAAACATTTTCCCATTTAAATATTACATTCTTCTGGTTATTAACTCTATACTGATCCTAATGACGCTTAAAAAATAATTAAAAAATTTTTCGTCATCCCCTGGAACGCGGAGAGTACCTTCACGATCGTACGGGTTAAGCTTTTCCTGTGAAAGCATTACTTCTAAGATGATTTGGGAAGTATTGGCTGAAATACTGCAATGGAAATCCTTATTGGCTCTAAAAGAAGAAAAAAAGTTAATATTCTAGATGTACTTATCGACTTAAAAAAATTCATATTTTAATTAATTTAAAAATGTTTGCCATAATTTTAAAGCTTTTTTATTATATCGGTTTTATTTTTTCTATAAGTCTATAACATTTTTAAATTAAAATTTAAGAAATGAAAGACATACCTGCGATTGCGTGAAATCTAGGATGAGGTACAGAAATGAACTTTTTAACATCCTACTTGTATTGTTTTTTATTTTTATTTTTTCATTCTATTTGGTTTGAATATAGAAATTTGGGGAATGAGTTCAGAAGACTTTGATGAGGAAGAATGATCCAAAATTCTCATTTCTTTAGAAATATTTGTAAATTTTTCTTCATCGAGCTCATCTGAACTTGACTATCATTCTAATAAATCTGTTTCAAATGTTTTGTCCGCAACCTCGTCATCATCCGAGAGATCACTAAATTCATAGAAAAAAATAATAGAATGTATTAGAAAATTTTATTAATTGAAAAGAAAAAAAAGTAAAAATTAATTGAAAAACAAAAAAGAAAAATAGAATTCATCCATGACAACACCCAAGAAAATAATATGAAATTAATTATATAATAACATACATCATTTTTATTCTAGATGAACATTCAGAAAGCTCATACCTTTGCTGTAGCACTGACTAACGTAGCGCCCAAGTCGCACGATTGTGCGGGTAACGAAATATTGAGTCCCATGAGCAACATAAATGGTGTATAATTAATGTTTTTTATTATATTAAACTTATTTAGACATTAAAGCAAAAATATTTATCCAAGCAATTAGAAATCTACTGATAATTACCTTTTTACGACAGATAAAATGATGAGCTGTATCTGTTGTACTTGTAAACAAAGCTAGACATGCCGGCTAAAAGTAAAACATGTACTAGAACCGTCATCTGTTGATAAAAAATGATACTTTATTCTTTGTACAAACCAGAATAATCGTCCGATTCGGTTTTTTATTACATACGACTGTTTCAGAAGCAAAAATTTACATGAATGTCTAACCCGCAAGATCGTGCGGGTTGGGTCTTAAAGGGATAATATCTCTTCCTCGCTGTTCGCTACTTAAATCTGTCAATCTGAGGGTAACACATATACGTCAAACTTTTTGTTGTCTCCCTGTAAAATGTAAAAAACTATACACGATGAGATGACTATTTATAGTTTCAAACTTCCCTAGTGTACTAGAATTGTAAAGTTACATTTAAATCCGTTAAATGTCTGTCGAAGAAATCGCGGATATACACACTTAAATATAACTTTCGGCAGTTATAATGCACAACTGCCGAAAATAGAAGTTCCATTTTTGAAGTCGTTTAAGGAAGCCCATCACGTTGACGGTTTAAAAAAAAAATGATTTTTCACGAATTTCAGAATGGTTACCTTCAAAAGTTACGGCAAAAAGAATTTTACAAAAATACTTATTAGAACACAATTTATAGCTAAAAATATCTTCCATAAAACATTTGCTGTAATGTTATAAGCCAGCTTAGAAGTCGTTTTTCTAAAAATGAATTTTTTGGTATTGCGTGCACTCTCATTCAAAAACTAATTATCATAGATCCTTGAAATTATGTATATTCTTAGTTTACATGTGTTAGTTTATTCTGAACCTCAATTTAGTCTGATTTTTGTCACAGAAAATTGTGGATTGAAGAAATAAGTATACATTTTTTGGTGAAATTTAGTGAATATGATTAGAAAAGTCATTAATTATGCTAAATAACTTGAATATACTTCAAATTTAGGTTCAATGTACAATATGGTATCATAAGTAACAAAATATTCAACATTAACACGTTCACGCAGGCATGCATCACCGATGGGTCACGCCTGACTGCCTCATCGGGCGGCGTGCATTGCCTGTAGGTCACGCTTGATTGTCGCATCGGGCGGCGTGTATCACTAGTGGGTCACACTCCACTGTTAAATAGAAGGCGTGCACTACAGGTGGGTCTCACTCGACTACGTCGTAGACGGCGTGCACTACAGGTGAGTCACACTTGAATATTCGAAAATTCATTACTAAAAACAGTTCAGTATTATAAACCTTATACATTCACGACGGGAAACGAGAATTCTCGTTTTCATTCAAAAGATGTCATTGACTAAGGGCGTGGCTTCTACCTTACAACAAATGCATTTATATCTTGTCGTCCATATTTATTTAGATTTTAAGACATTTTATATTAAATTCGTACGCATGTAGTCAATAAAATCACGTCTCTAAGTAATTTGCTTACTCCTTACAAACTTTCAGACATTCACAATCAACTCTGCTTGTTATATTCGAATTCAATTTAATAAATATGAGAGGGGCGTGTCATTACATACAGTGTCTGAATAAGCGAAAGTACCGCGCCGCCAGATGAAGCAAAACATGAATTCGAGCGCCGCCTCACAGCGAAAAACATGAATATAGCCGCCGGCGTGAACGTGTTAAATATAACTCTCTGCAGTTATAATGTACAACTGCCGAAAATAGAAGCTCCATTTTTGAAGTCGTTTAAGGAACCAGATCACGTTGACGGTTAAAAAAAATAATGATTTTTCACGAATTTCAGAATGGATAACTTCAAAAGTTACAAACCCACTGCAAAAAGAATTTTACAAAAATATTTATTAGAACACAGTTTATAGCTAAAAATATCTTCCATAAAAGCATTTGCTGTAATGTTATAAGCCAACATAGAAGCCGTTTTTATAAATATTGATTTTTTGGTATTGCGTGCACTCTCATTTAAAAACTAATTATGAAAGAACCTTGAAATTATGTATATTCTTAGTTTATATGTGTTAGTTTATGCTGAACCTTAATTTAGTCTGATTTTTGTCACAGAAAATTGTGGATTGCAGAAATAAGTATACATTTTTTGGTAAAATTTAGTGAATATGATTAGAAAAGCCATTAATTATGCTAAAGAACTTGAATATACTTCAGATTTAGGTTCAATGTACAATATGATATCATAAGTAACAAAATATGGAACATTAAACATATATCTGCTGTAGAATTTGTAAGATCGTGTGCGCAAAATCCATATTTCAATATTCATATTTTTCAAAAGCCACTTTTGTCGTTATGATTTAATTAATTAACATTACTGAATATATGTTTATTTGAATATTTTATGAAACCATAAGAATATGTGAAAGTAAAGAAAAACTAGTCGGATGTACCAATCCCAAAACTTTCTTCTATCTCATACATGTTAATACTTCTAAATTTGCAATCACACTGCCAAAATTAAATGGCAATCTATGCATCTCATGAGGATTCTAAAGATATAAAATTCCGTGCATTAGCTTTTGAGATATGACTATCGCTGAAATCTTCTAAATACAGCAAAATGCAGCCGAGCAGCGCCACCTATTGGGAGATTTATACCAAATCCTAATCAGCAATAATTTATGTCAACGTCTGACTGAATCTGAAGTTTGGAGAAAATCCGTGCATTAGTTTTTGAGATAGAGCTATAGCAAAAAATCATGAAAATTCCTGCATAGCAGCGCCACCTATTGGGCGATTAATACCAAAACCTAATTAGCAACAACTTGTGTCAACGTATGACTAAATCTGAAGTTAGATGAAAATTCGTCCATTAGTTCTATAGATAGAGCTATTGCGGGAATCGTGAAAAAGGCAGCACAGAAGTGCCACCTATTGGGCAATTAACACCAACACATAATCATCACCAAGTCATATCAAGCACTAACTGAATCAGAAGTTTTATGAAAATCCGTGCATTAGTTCTTAAGGTAGCGCTATTGGGGAAATCGTGTAAATCCTGCAAAATTCATCATAACAGCACCACCTGTTGGGCGATTTACACCAAAACGTAATCAGCATCCTTTCATATCAAGGACTCACTAGATCTGAAGTTTGATGAAAATCCGTGCATTAGTTCTTGAGATAGAGCTATTGCGAAAGTCGCGAAAATGCAGCATAGCAGCGCCACCTGTTGGCGATTGACACCAAAAACTAATCAGCATCCATATGTATTAGGGACTAACTGAATATACTTTTTTATTGAATTCCGTGCATTAGTTCTTGAGATAGAGCGCCCACAAAATTAGTGTCACATACAGACAGACAGACGGACAGACAGACTCACAGACTCACAGACAGACATTTTGTAAAAACATGTTTTTTTGAAATCTCTGACCCCTAAAATGGGTAAATCCGTCGAAAACCGGAAGTCGAAAATTTTCATGAATCCAATACTTTCTTCTTGTAAAGATAGAAGAAAGTAAAAATTCTTACGTTTCATTCATTCGTTAAGAAAGTACAAAGTTTTTCGTACTGCTTTAAATACGGTCATTTTCTGGTTGCTCAACGTGACCTGCCCCCTTAAAGTTTATTCATGCAAATTATTTATTTCCTGAAAAACATCGTAAACTTTTATGCGGTTAGGGATAGTGTTAGTGATAGAAGAGAATGATTTTTTAGGCGCGTTCGTAATTATATAAATACATAGCACCTAAAGTCGTCGTCTGGTCCGACCTTCTGTTTGCATAACGCAAAAACTACCCAACCGAATGGTTTGAAATGTAATATATATAATCGTTGTAAAATCTTGTCCAGTCATTTCGAATTTTATGAAAATCGAATCAAAACTTAAAAAGGTATTAATAAAAGCTTTCTTCATTTTATTAAATCCTGTCATACCTAATTAATACAATGATCTCCCATGATAGGTCATGATTCTAGGTTGCCATTGTAATTACGCCCTATTTAAAACATTGCCGACGAGTAAATTTTTTTTATCAAACCTGAAGTTTAACCCTCTCGCTGTGTAATTGTTTTATTAAAATACCTTCAAAATAATTAAAATAGCTTCTTTTGTCACCGGTTTTTCAAAACAAAAATTTTTGTCTAATTTAATCGGGAAAATGCTCCGGTTAAATAAGGCAAAATTTACAAAAAAAATAAATAAATAAATAACTGGAGAGAATAATAAAGGAGGAATTATTAGACGGAGAAATGCATCCCCGAGAAAATCTCGGGTTGCGCACCGAGAGGGTTAAAACAGCAGAAGCCCCTCCCTGTTCTGAAAGTCTTTTGTAATGGTGTTCTAGATAGGTTTCCCGAGTTTATGCATTGGTAAATATCCTTCAATGTACGAATTTAATATAAAATGTCTTAGAATCTAAAAAAAATATGGACAACATGATAAAATACATTTCCTGTAAGATAGAAGCCATGCCCTTAATCAATGATATTTTTTTGAATGAAAACGAGAATTCTCGTTTCCCGTCGTGAATGTGTTAAGATGGAGTCATATTATTCCCATATTACTGAATTTAACATATAAAATCTTAATAAATTTTGTATTCGTGCATTTTTTCATAAGAGTGCAACAGCTATTGCACCAAGATCTGAAAATTTATAAAATTAGTTATAGTACGAACGCACCTCATTTGCCACGTTTGACGTACAATTTCCGACTTATTTTATATTAAATAATGCATAACAGCAAATCCAAGTCAGAAAGTAGCAAACGTAACTGACTGTATCCTTTGCTTTCTTAATCCCTGTGCGACGAGTTTAAGGTGCACAAAATCCCTGAATTTCAACATCATTAATTTAGAATAATAGTATTTTCTTTATCTAATCACAGAATTTCTGAGACTATATAAACAAAATGTACTATTTGGGAAAATGGTGTTCAAATTTTAATAGATGTATGCGGGACGCTATTGCTATTAACCCCTTAACCTACGATTTACTTTCAACAGCTCCACGGTTTGGGAAATCCATATCTACCACTAAAACTTAATAGAGATTTTCACCTTGTTTAATCATGAAATTTCGACAATTAAATTAAACTATATTTACTGTGAAATTTTAGTGGTAAGAAGAATTTACATTTGGCTCGATCATCGTTACGCGGGTTATACCCGTCATTGTAGGTTAAGAGGTTAAAAATGTTAAGGAAAAGTTAATACATTTCATTCATTACCTCACAAATTTGGACTTTTTACACTGTAAACGTAATTTTAAATATATCATTTATATATTCCCTATTAATACATTTCTATACATTTTGAAATAGGTTTTTCCAGACATTACTTTCCAGTTATATATTACATTACTTGACAAAAATCATATTCAAATATTTCTGTTATACAATATATATAGTGCATTTCAATAAATTCCCAAGAACAAAAACGATTATTATATAATCAAAATGTAGAAAATCATTTTCATTGGGATATTCTACAATATACAGGGTGTTTCATAACATATGGGCAGAACTTTAGGAAGTGATACTACACATCCAAAGAAACAACTTTCATCAAAGAATGCATGGTCGGAAATAAAACGCAAAGTTGATGGCGCATTTGGAAACTTGGTCCAGTGTTGCCAGTGGGATACTTTTTTTTTAATTCAGCTTTATTAATTGCCACCATTTTTTTAAATTGCGATATTCGCTTTATTTAATGACAGATTAATAAGGTGAAAACAAGGCGGATTATCAATTTTAAAAAACTGGTGGCAATCAAAAAATTTTAATTTAAAAAAAATAGCCAACTCGCAACACTGACTTGGACCATGCAAACGTTAAAGTTCCATTCCTATTCGAAGTTATCGGGAGAAGAAGGACACTAATAGCATTCAGATTTGATATGGGGAAGACGAAGAACGCGTATGCAAAATTACGCCTCGATTAATACATAAAATCTGCTGATCAGAGAGTGCAACTGTCACGGAAGATGTTGCCTTTCACTAATCGGGAAAAGGCTGATATGCATTTTATCTACGGAACTGCAAATGGAAAAGGCTCAAGCAATCAACGATTGTACGGAATGGGGAGTTTCCCACCTTGCTTTTGTCACTTATTCATTCTTTGCTTGTTTTTGCCTCGCATAACAAAATATCCAGTATTGCCAGTGCGCTATTATTTTTAAATTCAGATTTCTTGATTAGCACCACTTTTTTGAAAATGACTATTTTACAGTGGCGGATCCAAGGGAAAAGCTATGAGGCGATCGCCCTTCCCTTGTGCGACTAACTATAAAAGATCTCAAAGTCGACATACCTAAGCCATTTTAATATTTTAAGTGCTTAAAAGCAGGGGCGTAGCTACAAAAAAAAAAAAAAAAATTGTGGGGGGGGGGGGGGATAATTCAAAAATTTCCCAACTTGAAACAAATTGCTCCATTTTCCATCTAAAATTACGTGAGCAATGTGTGTTTTGATAATGATACTTATACGTAAAAAAAAAAAAAAAAAAGAAGAAAAATTCCAAAGAAAAATATTTTACCTAAAAACATAAAAATTATAACTATTGGTTCATTTAATAAAAGTTTTTGTCTTCTGTTGTGTACGAGTCATAATCGTACTTCATAGAAAAAAAGCCTCATGATATTTTGAGATTTTTGAGAAAGGAACAAATTTTGGGGGAAATAGATTAGAGACACTGTTGATGTACAAAAGTAGGAAAATTTAGGTCTGGTAGATGTATGATGTTTCCGTAGCACAGAAAAACACAATGATAAATTGAGTCTGGCTGCTTTTTGTATTTCTTTTGAAATTTTAACAAGTTTACTGTTACAGAACTCAGAAAGGTAGTCAGCAAAACAATAAAAAAATCTTTTTTTTTTTACTTTTTATTAAAAAAAAAAGAAAAAGTTCACATATATTGGAGGGGGAGCAAGTTCACATATATTGGAGGGGAGAACCCCCCAAACCCCCATGGCGACGCCTCTGCTTAAAAGGAATGTTACGGTATACTTCTTTCTAATTCTTTATTGCATCAAAATTCTAAACTATGACCTTCGCCAGAAAAATTGTATAACAATATTATATAGAAATTATATTTACGCGCAAAACGCTCAAGTAGAAATTTCGAATTTATATAATACTAACTGAAAATTAAAGCGTGTGAATGATACCGGCGGTCAGAAATTACCTCTTCAAAGGTATGAAAGAAAGAGAATACTGAAATCCAGTTTTAAGCCAGCTGACAAGCGTCTAGCGATCACACTTTGTCATTTTGATCCTGTGATCCTGCGGGATCAGCGCGCTCCGCGCATATCGTTCCGCGCATGACGTATTTTGCTAACATATAAAAATTTATTATATTCAGAATTTAAAGTGGCTTTAAATGATAAAAAAAAAATTAAATTACTAAATCATTATAAAATTTCAAATTATGAAAAAAATATTAACAATTATTTATTCAAAATTAAAAGTTCTTTTAAAATGATGATAAAAATTAAAATTATTAAATTTAAAATTATGAAAAAATATTTAATTATTATTAAATTTAAAACATTCTTTATGATTGGCTAACCTTTACACCACTAGATGGCGATACTAAAGGCATTAAATCTGAAAACTACGATAACCATATTAAATGTTTGGAAAATTCAATATAAAAAAAATTGTTAATAGTGGTACAAATATTGAAAAATATAAATTTTCAATATTTCTCTTCAAAAAAATTTAGTTTTTTAAAGCAATCTTGACATTCAGCTCCGTAAGGAATCGAACCCATGTCATCTAATCTGAGGTTGGACGTCATACCACTACACCATAAGGTTCCTTAAAGAAAGTTGCTTAGAATATTATTTACACAAACATCGCTACGTCATGCGCGGAGCACGCTGATCCCGCAGGATCAAAATGAAAAAATGTGATCGCTAGACGCTTGTAGCCAGCTGTCCTTAGTTACTGAATAAATGCTTCAATAAAAAATAACCTTCAAAGCATTCTTTATTAAACTACTTTCGAAATTAAGAAACAATCAGTTTTATATGCAGTAAAACTTTAAAAAAATAACTGTTGCATTAAAATTGTACCTGGAAGATCAGTTGTGCTAAAGCAATAATAAGTCTAACAACCAAAAGTAAGTCTTAGCAATGCTTTTAATTCATGAACATTGGAAGAATCGATAAATTTAAGAAGGAAAAGGGCTTTTTTTCTCTCTTTGAAAGATCCTAAATACTGAAACTTCCTTTAGCTTTTCAAACATACAAACAACTATTGCTAAAAAAGCTGCAAAGTCTTGATATATTCGAATTTTCGATCAAATTGGTCGTCCTATTGGCTATAAAAATAATTCTGCATCGTTCATCTGCATAATTCATCATCTCCTTTCCTCTCTCCAGCGTGGAAATTAACTTTTGTAATTCTTTTCCCTCTTCTCTTGTTTCTTTTCTTTTATTTTGTTTAAAAAAATAAAATAAAATAAAGGATCTTTTGTTTTTTTCTTGTTTTATTCTTTTATATTTCTTTACTTATTATTATTTATATCTTTTAATTTACATCTTTTATTTTATTTTAATTTTGTTTATTTCTTTTATTTCCATTTTTCCCTATCAATTTCTCTTCTAACACTTTGGCAACACTTTCGTCTTCTGCATGTTCCCCTTTCAGCTAGCGCCATCTGTCGCATTCTTTGCAAGCTCTACTGTCTACCTTTCAATTCATTTTTGACCTTGCCCCCTTACGGACACGTGTTTATTGTAGCTGATGACGAGCTGTTAGTATTTTTAGCTCGAAACGCGTCCTATGTATTGTTTTTATTGTATGGCGATTTTTTACAAAGATTTATTAATTTAATTCTGCATCATTTGTTACATAAGGGATTTTTTTCTATTGATCATTATAATTAGAAGGTTGTTATAATGGAAGAACGTTATATCGAGCGTCAACTGAATATGTACTACGCGGCTGTTCTTTGTTGAAAATCGAAAGTTTTTAATATCCAAGGAGACTTTCTAGATCCGCCCTTGCTATATTAGTCCCTCCTATAATTTTTTTAATAGCAACGCTTGTGGGAGGAGCTCACATCGGCAATTTAACACATAGTTCGACCAACTTTAGAGGATAGAAAAATAGCATGGTGATATAGTTTGTTTAGTTTGTATTTATAAAAAACTAACAGTTAAGGATTTTGAACTTAAACATTTGTCTAATATTTAATCATGTATTAATTATTATGAAAAAAGTAATAATTATTTTCTGGGAAGCATTTAAATCTGTGGTTATGCACAGAAACTGCTAAGGATGACGTTTTTAAATAATTTATGTATCATTATTGTGCAAAATTTTTTATGTATGTTTTGGGCTATGTCCAGCCGTTTCTCCACGAATTTCAAAATATTCCGCCTGAAGGGATCGCTGTAATAGCAATTTTTGTGCCATTTTCTTTATTGTACTTTCGAAAAGTGCATAAAGTTATGAATAGAATTGAACGAAATTTTCTGTGCATGTTTTTGTCATGGCCAGCAGATCCTCCTTTAATTTAGAAATATTCCGCGGAAAGGGACGCTGTGATAGCTACTTTTGTATAATTTTCTCGTTTTTTTTCGTAGTTCTATTGTCCATCGGCAGCTCGTCCAGCGACGGGAACTCGTGCTCTGCTGAGCCGGCTATTCGCAAACATTTGATGACAACAGAATAAGAAAAAAACTATTAATTTTAATAAATATCATGACCTAGATTAACTCGTTTTAATTCCGATTAATTGACTGAAGCAGAAATTCAAAATGAAAATCAAAATTTGTATAATATTGAAGTAATAATATTGAAGTATTAACATGTGTAACTACTTTTTGATATATTAACACATTCACGACGGGAAACGAGAATGCTCGTTTTCATTCAAAAAATATCATTGACTAAGGGCGTGGCTTCTTACCTTACTGAAAATTCATTTATATGATGTTGTCCGTATTTCTTTAGATAGTACGACATCTTTATATTAAATTCCTACATTGAAAGATGTTTGCCGATGCATAAACTTGGGATACCTATCTAGAACACCAATTTACAAAATACTTTCAGAACAGGGAGGAGCTTCTACTGTTTTAAAATTCAGATTTGATAAAATCTCCCGTCGGCAATGTGTTAAAAGGTATGAAATAGAAGAAAGTTTCGGGATTGGCACATCCACCTAGTTTTTAATAAATAACTTAATATCAATTGCAATTAAGCCAATTTATACAAAATAAGTAGCTTTTTTTTTTTTTTTTTTTTTCTATCAAATTTGGAAACAATTATATAAACTTCAGCTAAATGCGTTAGATTTTTTTTTTTTTTTTTTTTTTTCACATAAAAATAAAATTGGATGAAAATAATAAAAACAGTGCTCACTACTATAATTGCACTTTCGTTATCGTAGTGGAAATTTTAAATTTCTGAAGGTGACAAAGCACTCAACTCGTCGTAGCAGACACATTGATGATCTTCGGATAAGCAGTTGCGTATGTGCCTGTCGTACGAAGATATCTTTTCAGCAATGGGGAGAAAGGGTGATGAAGAGTTGGTTTTGTTTTCTCAGTTATTGAATGAGATTTATCTTCGCTGTCAGAGTTGGATTGATGCTGTTGTATAGGAGTTAATCTTGTCAGTGGTGGTACTTCGTTGTGCCGGCTTATTTGGTTTCTGTCGTATCTCTCTTGTAGTTTATCTTGGTAGTGGATTATGACAGCTACACAGTAATAGAAAACTGCTCACCGGGCCCGAGAGGGTCAAGAACAACAACAACAACTGCGTATGTGCCTAATATGGAGGCTCAATATAGAGCAAGCTGTTTACGAAAGCAATTACTGTGTATGTCAGGATCGGCGAACCTTTTTACGTGCACGTGCAATAATTTCACAAACAATATATATCAACAATGTAACGTGTCAAACTTTGACATAAAATAATTTTGCAGTCTGCGATGTTTATACAAAACACTAGTTAAAAAAGCAGTTGCTTTCATGCATTAATAATTAAAAATTAAAAAATATATTAAAGATAAAAATACGATTTCTCTGTATAAACATGAACTCCATTAAGAGACCACCTCTCGCAGCAACCAATTTTTATCTGAACGGAACGTGGTCGCTTTAGGGAGGTTTTACTGTATTATTCTTGTAGTTATCTCATTTTGTATCGTATGACTAACTTATAAGTTAGTTTAACCTAATAGCTAATAATTACTACAATTAAACTTGATTTAATACTAGGGTTATTTGCATGATATTAAAGAAGAAAAACTTGAAAACTGAAACTTCATTGTCTGCTTAACCCCTTAATTCTCGCTCCCGTCATATTCTCGGGCTGTGTCTTTTACTGAAATTGTTTGATTCCCACCAGTTTTATAAAATAGTGAAATTGGCTATAATTTAATATCATTAAATAAGATTGATATTTCTTTTTCATAAAAGTGGTGCATATAAGCAATTTGAATTATTCAACCGTAATTTAATTCGAGCGTGAGGGTTAAGAAATAGTGAAAATATTTTTTTTTCTAAATTTAACATTTCATTTTATATTTAAAAGTTCCTAAAAACCAACCATTTCTTAATTTATTCCTTTTAATTCTGTAACGTTTCAAGGAAAGAAACAGTTAAGAATTACGCATGTTAAAATTATAAAATTTGAAATGGAATAGATTTGTAAGAAATCATAGTTAAAATGAAATTTCGCATTAAAAGTGGTGTAGTTATTTAAAATTTTTAAAGAAGAATTTCAAAACCTTTTGGAAATTTCAAATAAAGATTTCTCAAAGGTTCGTTTTTTTTATGCACTGAGAAACAAAGTGAGACTTGACTTTAAATCATATGATAAAATAAACGATAACAGGTCATATGCAGAGAGATCAATCTAAAAAATATTTTATAAGCAAATTTTCCGAAATTTTTTAATATGAAAATTATACAATCTTTTTTTTTAGGGTTTCGTTCATCTGACGAAACACTATTCGTCTCGCTCCTCTGTCTGTCCGTCCGTCTGTCTATCTGTCACAGAGCCCGTTCTCAGAAACTATACATGCTGGAGACTTGAAATTTTGCATACTTATAGCTGAACACCACACATCATACGACAAATGATAAAATTTTGAAAAAGTCGCACATTTAAACCTTTGGGCTCCCAAATGTGTATTTTAAACAATTCTTTCTAACCGAGCCCCTAATTAGGTTGAAGACGTGAAATTTTGCGCACTTATAGCTGGACACCTCAGACCAAACTGCAAATCATAAAATTTTGAAAAAGTCGTACACTTAACCCTTCGGGATCCCACATGTGTATTTTAAACAATTCTCTCCAAGAGAGCCTCTAATTAGGTTGGAGGCGTGAAATTTTGCATACATATAGCTGAATAACTCACATCAAACGACAAATCATAAAATTTTGAAAAAGTTGTAAATTTAACCCTTTGGGGTCTCACATGTGTATTTTAAACAATCCTTTCTAAATGAGCCAGTAATTAGGTTGGAGGCGTGAAATTTTACATACTTATAGCTGAACACCTCACATCAAACGAAAAACTATAAAATTTTGAAAAAGTCGTAAATTTAACCCTTTGGGCTCCCACATGTGTATTTTAAACAATTCTATTCAGTGAGCCCTAATTAGGTTGGAGGCGTGAAATTTTGCATACATATAGCTGAGTACCTCACATCAAACAACAATCCATAAAATTTTGAAAAAGTCGTACATTTAACCCTTTGGCTCCCACATGTGTATTTTAAACAATTCTATTCAGTGAGCCCTAATTACGTTGGAGGCGTGAAATTTTGCATACATATAGCTGAGTACCTCACATCAAACGACAAATCATAAAATTTTGAAAAAGTCATACATTTAACCTTTTGGGCTCCCACATGTGTATTTTAAACAATTCTTTCTAAGTGATACCATATTTAGGTTGGAGGCGTGAGCTTTTGCATACTTATAGCAGAACACCATCATGCGACAAATCATAAAATTTTGAAAAAGTCGCACATTTAACCCTTTGGGCTCACACATGCGTATTTTAAGCAATTCTTTCTAACTGAGCCCCTTATTAAATTGGAGATTTGAAATTTTGCATACTTATAGCGGAACACCTGATGTCAGGTGATAAATCATAAAATTTTGAAAAAGTCTTACGTTTAACCCTTTGAGCTACCACTTATATATTTTAAGGAATACTTTCTAAGAGAACCCTTAATTAAGTTGGAGACATGAATTTTTGCATACGACCTCAGACTTCTCGACTGAATACCTCAAACTACATGGCAAATCATAAAATTTTCAAAAAGTCTTATATTATTTACTCCTCCGGGCTCTAACTTGTGTATTTTAAGCAAGTTTTCTAACCTCCGCCCTTTTCACCCGGGGAGCACTTTTCCAGCTTTTGCCGACACCCCTGTGACCATTCTTACATATTATGCACCATAGCCTTACATATTTTAGTTCCACTTTTTACTACCAGAGGCGCCTACTTATCTCGGGTGCTATGGGCCCAATCCCCTCGACTAATATGTCTACGGATAGTATGTAAAACGGAGTATCGTTCGTATAGAGGTTTGTTTAGAACAGAGTGCGCCCCTGGTTGCGAAATGTGGAACTATCAGATTTTTTAAAAGGATAAAGTGTTTTGAAAGGTATATTAAACGAAACCCTCTGTGCGATCTGTGATCACCCTTACCCACTTGTTTCTTTTCAAAAGTAGGGATTATTAAAGTTAAGGAATCTTTCATTTTAAATAAAAGTAATGAATGCGAAAATTATTCGGGGGCGTAACTTCAAAGAGTTAATATGATATATTATAAAAAGTTGAATGTGTTAAATTTAATTTACATAGCTGCCAACTTGTACGGATTTTCCACACCACTAAAATGTAATAGTAAATGTTATATAAAACAATCACCGAAATATAAAAACTTCTAACGATGAAAGAAAAAAAATTCTATTAAATTAAATTTGTATCTATAAACCGTGCAACTGGGCAGCTATGCATTTACAGCAGAATATTTTCAAGTACAATCTACCGAAAAGAAAAAAAAATTAAAGTTCAATTAAATATAAAATTAGCTGCCACGTCCTGTTCGTAATCAAAGAGTTAATGAAGGGAACACGGGTAAAACCAATTTTCTTTGTGCTTTTCAAAAAACAAATTTCGTCATTTTTTATTATCTAGATTTTACTAAATAACAATAATATTGTTTAAATATATATTTAAGCTGCACAAAATCAGCATCCGCACAGAAAAAAAAATCAATTTTACAATTAAAATATAACCTTTCAAAGTCATATCTAGTGTGAAAAATGTAATCTCTGTTACTGGACAGTATTTGCTTAGTTTATGATACAAATATTTCAGCAAAGCATATAACTTTTATATATTACTTTAGCAAAAATGTCCTTTAGTTCAAAATAATAGTTTTAGAAAGTTGAATAATAAATAATAAAATTTAATTATCATTACATGTGTAATTTTATCTCGTTTAGAAAAAAAACTAAGTTAATGTTCATAATTACCACTTATTTTAGTTTTAAAGAAAATATGTTTTTAATTGTATTTAAAGTACATAACATGTAGAAAAAGAAATAGAAAATTCTTCAAGTAACAGGGGTTTCATCCAGTAACTGAGGCTAAATCCAGTAACAGAGGTTACAAAAATTTACAAGATGTAAACAAACTGACTTTTTAGCAACTAACAAAGACACACAGAATAAATTAGACATAATTTTATTTTCCAAAAAAATTTCCACAAATTTTTAACACTGCAATTATTTTTCAAATACGTCAACAGGGTGGAGAAATTTGTAAAATAATCTGCTCACTTTCTGTACTACAGTTGGCATGGGCAAGCACTTTTGGATCTGTTCAAACTGTAAGTATACAATATCATTGTCATCTGATTTAAAAATAGATAATGCATCATCACAAGCTTTCAAAGACATAACTTGCACTTCACCATCTTCTAAATCATCTTGTGTGACGGCTATGTAGTAATACTTCATTTTTCTCTTTTTTTTCAGTTACAAATTCTACTAGTATGTATGTTCCTTTAATTATTTTATCTAGCGTTATTTCTTTAATTTAATTTTCTTCAGCAGTAGATTCAGGAACTTGAAAACTTGTTTTCTTAGGAGACATCTCTAGATCTGGAAAATACCACAAATAAATAATACATGCTACTGCAAAAATAAATATAAATAAGTAATAAGATTGACAATAAGTACCACAAAAAATGTATATTCTGGGATAAAATGTAACCTCTGTTATTTGTATGTAACATTTGTTACCAAAAGTTGTAACAGAGGTTACATTTAAGCAAAAACAATTTTTTTTCTTAAATAATAATATTCTAAAAAATAACTATGTT
The DNA here is from genome assembly GCA_963932465.1 of Maratus speciosus. Lineage (NCBI taxonomy): Eukaryota > Metazoa > Arthropoda > Arachnida > Araneae > Salticidae > Maratus > Maratus speciosus. Next base: position 91,795,084 of record OZ010799.1, read on the forward strand.
ATTTATATAAACTTATTTTACTTAGTGTTTTGGGATTTAAAGAGAAATTTTATTTTTAAAATAATATTTAAACCTAAAATTGGACTAACAGAAGTTACAAAGAGAAGACACACTCACCTTAGAACTTCACAATACAGCTCTATACTCTAAACATGTGGCAAACAAAGTGAAAATGGCACTTGTCTTCTATTCTAGAAAGTTCTTTGAGCAATATAGATTTGTAGCGCCCTTTGTTGGACAAAATTTTTATTTTTTATTCTGCTAAATGTAAATAAAGTAACAGAGGTTTCATTTTTATGGACAAATGTTAAATTAAACTTATGCAGTTACAAAATACATATCTTAATTCATTAGTACAAATTTATTAAACTACTATATCTGTTATTTACATAAAAACAGATAAATATTGTGTTGTTCATAATATTTAGAATTGTTGTCTATTTAAAGTTGTCTCTCTAGTCAATTGGACAGCTAATTTTCATAGCTAAGAATAGATAAAGTGCGTAAATTGTGAAATAAATACAATAAAATTGGCTAGAGCATATTTCAAACCAGTTAAGAATAGTTTTTTCTAAAAGATGGCATAAAAAAATTGAAATTTCTTTTTATATTAGATGAAAAAAAAATATTAAAGTTTTGGACATGAAATGCACGTGTATTTTTGGTTTCACCCACCCACGACTGGGACGCTACGCCCACTCACATTAATTTTACTCTAACATTTTATACTCATTTATTATAAATAATTAAATTTTATCCCACTGCCTACACATAGTTTAATTCAAGTGTTTGATAAAACTGTGCAAGAACTTCACACAAGTTAGAAGTGTCTAAATTTTTTTAGCTCTCCGAAAAATTGTACTTTTCGGCTAAAAACACCATTAACTGCTAAAGTGCTCGAGTGATTTCGATAAAAGAAATTTTGGTGATTGAGTAAAAAGATAAGATCTGATGTGGCAGACAGTTTTTAAAAAAACATTTCTTGAAAATAGAAAATTTCTGAAATATTGCCATAAAAAGTTTTAGTCGCAGCAAAAACTGCCTGCCATAAGTCTTGAGCATAAACCACTGAATAGGGAATTAAAATTTCAAAAAATTCGGAAGGTTAGTTTTCGAGGAAACTGGTCCTAACCCTTTAGCGGGCGGTGTTCACAAAAAAAGGACTCCTAATTTTAAGAGTACTGGCAACAATAACATATAATTGAAAATTTCCTCAGATAAGGTATTGGAGAATTGGTAAGTTTTTATTTTCTAATAAATCCGTTTTTAAATTCTGCTATCAGACCAACATTTTATCATTTTACAAACGGAATTACTCCGCGCAGGAAAGGGTTAAAGCTAGCATATTTCCCATAGGGTTGCTTCCAGTCTTCTCTGCCCTTACGGTGAAAGGAAATAAAAACAACGCTACTGTCTACATTGTGTCTTCTATACGTATACCAATATTTTATGACACACGAACACCCCCTCGGAACAGGAACACATTCCTGTTCAATCCGAACAAATTCTATCATTTGTTTATTTACTAGACATATGCTGCAATAAATGAGCGTCAGCGAAACAAACGATAAGCAGCCAAGTAGGGTAATTAAGGGAGTGTACCCAACATCCAAACGTATTTATAATTTACTTTTTATGCAACTGCATATTCTGTCAGGGTAAATAAAAATAATGCTACTGTTTACTTTGTATCTTTTATACGTATACCAATATTTTATGACAAACGAACGCCCCCTCGTAACAGGAACACATTCCTGTTCAATCCGAACAAATTCTATCATTTGCTTATTTACTAGACAAATGCTACAGTAAATGAGCGTCAGCGAAACAAACGCTAAGCAGCCAAGAAGGTTAATTGAGAGAGTGTACCGGACATCCAAAGTATTTATAATTTAATTTTTATCCAACAGCATATTCTGTCAGAGGAAATAAAAATAATGCTACTGCTTATTTTTACTGTTTACTTTTATACTTATACCAATATTTTATGACACACGAACGCCCCCTCAGAGCAGGAACACATTCCTGTTCAATCCGAACAAATTCTATCATTTGCTTATTTACTAGACATATGCTGCAGTAAATGAGCGTTACCAAAATGAACGATATGCAGCCAAGTAGGGTAATTGAGGGACTGTACCCAACATCCAAAGGTTTATAATTTAATTCTTATCCAGCAGCATATTCTGTCAGATTTTCGAGACACCCAAATGAAGGAAATTTTGAAATGACAAGCATATTAATTTAAAAAAATAAATCATAAAATTTCATATATTTTTTTGGTGTGATAGTTGTATATTTGAGATCGTTAAAAAATGTCGATATTATTGAACCGCGGGCCTTTATTTGAGTAGAAATCGACCCAAAAATCGAAAGTTATTTTTGTGCATATTATTATTCTCCAGTTTCTTCTGAACCATTTTTAAAAACCGCATGCAAATGCGATAATTTTTAGTTGTATTTCGGCGTTCGTTTTCCAAAGCCGCGCCTAAACAAACGCAGCTAAACAAACACCGCTCACACCAATTTTATTAAAATCAAACCAGACATGACGCATGCGCAAAAATGCGGAGGTATTTACTTTCCGAAAACAAACAGTAACTAACTTCGCTGGCGCATGCGTAGTATTTTGTTTTGTTTTTAAATATGTTTTCTAATCTAGTCAGTCATCTTTCCCTTTGAAAATGAACGATTGTATGTTTGAAAGATCTCAGGGTTATAATAAATAATATCTCCATATGTTTGGGTCACCTTTTAAGTAATTATAAGTATCTTTTAAAGTTTAAGTTAGTACTTACCGAGAAAATCAAATTAGCACTGTGCATTTAACAAAATTATAAGGAATTCGGGTAATTTTAGAGAATTTCAGAAATTAGTTGTTTGAGGGAAGCAAAAGCTGATACACAGAGCAATATTACTTTCCGAGCACATACAGCTACGATGGACATTAAAACCTTTCGTCAAGCATAACTCAAAAAATATTTGTCGATTTCGTTTCTAATTGTCACATAGGGTACCTATGAGGGTAACCTACTTAATGCGCCAATTATAAAGAAGGAGTTTCAAATCCTTTAAAAATTCTATTTTAAAAAATCTGATAAAAAAGCACAACTTATCTACATACGTCACAGAAATTTAGCGTACGTCATTTTCACCGGGTGGTTGCTTTCATAGACAATATGCACGCACTAATATTGAAGTACAATAAAAAATCTTTAAATTTAATCAAACTGGAAAAGAAATCTGGATGTTTTTTTCTATTTAAAAGGAAAAAAGCTATATAATAACTTAGTATTTGTCATGTTGCAATAATCACTCCAATAGCTTTTTTTAATCGCCAAGAGCATCCTTTACATTTCGCGTGTGCAAATTAGAAAAATCTCTGATGTTAAAATAAAATATTTTGATTTATTGTATAATTTCTATTCTTTATTCCTTTAAAAGAAATCGACTTTTCCAATATAGGGGCTTTGTCGAGGTAGATAAAATGGATTTGGCAAGAGAAGTGGACTTTCCATGCATGTTTCCTGGCAACCTATTCACTCATTCATATGCCCAAGCAATTTTTTAAACATTTATACAATTTATTTAGTGTAAACAAGCGATTTATCTGTTTTTATATACAAACAGAAGTAATTGTATATAAAAAAAACAATAATATTATTATATATAAATAAAATATTTATATTTATACCTAAAATAAGCACAAGCGTCCATCAGGTTTGTTTACATAGCTGTTTATATCTTTATGAAACAAATCTCACTTTCTAAAACCAAAATTGCATCAAGCTTTTAAAAAAACGCCAAGGCAAAGTAATGCTGGAAAAGTGTAATGAAATTAGTTAAAATCACGTATTTTAAATCAAGTGAATGAAAAGTTTGCGTTTTAAATGAAATGAATACAATATGAATGTGGGAAACTTCGTAAGCAACACCTACATTCAGACTGAATATTCCAGATGTTGCTCTCTGCTTCAAGATTAAAAGGTAACGAAGCTGCGTGAATTGGAAAGCCGGAAAAAGTAAATAGAACGCAAAGAAAAAATTCGACGGCTGTTGTTAAAAAGAACAGAATCTTCTTTCGACGATATAAAATAGGAAATTTAATGAAGCATAAAAATCTTAGGAAATATTCGACGGAGATATGTAAATAAAGCCAAAGCTAAATATTGATTGTGAAAAGTGCTACTATCTATATTTTTGTTTTGTTTTCCTTTCAGTAAATGTCAGTGTTCGCCATCCTGTATTTTTGTTTTGTCTTCGTCTTAATAAACGTCAGTGTTCGTCATCTGTATTTTTGTTTTGTCTTCGCCTTAATAAATGTCAGTGTTCGTCTTAAAAGTGAGTTATGATCCATAAATAGGAGTCTCATCCCACATGAATATGGTATGGGAACAATTACTGGGAAATTATCACTTGCGCTCGGCTGACATAAAACTATCAATAATTGACTTGGTACATGGTATGCGAAACGAAACAGTTATGTTTTAACCATTCTTCTTACAAAAAAAAAAAAAAAAAAAAAAATCCAATAGTCTGCAATTCAGATACATAAGCAAGGTTGGCGTCAAACTATTATTACTAACATCAAGTTATAACTGTATGAGAGTTATAATCCCCTGTAATAAAAATCTACGCGTTGCTGACGACTGGCTTTTTCGCTAATCGTTGCCACATATTAATCTTGGAAAACTGAAACATTTGAGGTTACTAAAAAAAAATTAATAGCTGGAAAAGTATTTGACAGGAAATTGTTAGATAAACTGCGTTAGAAAAGTAAAAAATCGCATTTTTCTGGATATAAATTTCAAATTTTATGATTATGCCGTTCTTCAAATGTTGAATTTCAAAAATTACCAAATTTCACAATGGAGTATCATAGCGAAACCTTCACGCCTAAAAGGGTAATGATAACGGCAATATGTTCTGACGTGTATACTGACTATAGCAGGAGTTACAAATTATAGTAGCCTTATTATTCTGCTAAAATATAAAAGGGAATTATGACGTCATGAGTGCATGATTTTTATTTAATCCTCGACATCCTAGGCGCCATTTCTTTTTAGTTGTGAATAATATACGTTAATTCACGTATGACCTCATATTAAAAACGAATATAGGGTTAATATATGGCTTTTACAAGTGAAAGTGATATCATGAAGGGCTTTTCACAAATTTACATTTCTTTTTAATTTTTTTTTTCAAGAATCAAGACTATATTTATTTAGGCTTAGCTGGTATAAAAGCAAAATTTCTAAATGCTTTCAATATATATATCATAAGATGGATCCTTAAAATATGTCACTATTATTTTGAGACACCAAATTCTCCAAACACAAGTTTCAAAGGAAAAGCTTGAAATGTCTGCTTAAATAACAATTTTGAATTTCGGATTTTAACTGTGTGTTTGGGTACTTGGAAATTTGTGAAAAATATGGAAGGATGTTCCATCATGCATAATTTTAAAACATTTGAATTTTCATACACATGTTATGATGTATTTAGAACAGGAGAAAAGGATTATTATCAACATATACGAAAGCACTCGACTTACAAATGGTAAATATTTGAATGAAAAATGTTAAATAAGTACCATAATATAAGCTTGGAAATTTGATATCACACCAATTTTTAGCCGCAACATTTGCCCTTTTTTTTCCTTTTTCTTTAGCTTGATTTTTTTTTTTACTTTTGAAAAATTGTTTTTTTGTAGATAACTCTAATAGACTTTTACATTTAATATTATTTGGAGTGTCGACTAACAATACCAAAAATCATATTTACATGAAAAATAGCAATAATGCGTTAGAATAAAGTTTTAAAACGTATTAAAAGCGATATTTTCATATTGACCTCTCATCAGGAGTTAACAGACGAAGAAATTGCCAAAGATCGATATTTAAAATCAGCCTTTTAGATTATATTCATATCAGTGGTTTCAGCGATTACATGTCCTAAATTTGTGTTTTGTTTACATTTCATTATTTTATTTATTGATTGTTGAATATTTTAATTTCGTTATCCAGTATAAGCAGGAAACAAATGATAAGCTAGTTATATTGATTTAGCTGTAAACGGATTTATCTATTGTTATCGTCTACACGCGATAGATTTACGCGATTTGAAAAAAAAAAAAAATCACGATTAAAAATTATTTTAAAAACAATAAAAATTGCGTAAATTCAGATACATTTTTCAAACAAATTGCGATATATGTAGTTTTCAAACAAATTGCATTTGAATGTACATTTTTCACCCTATTCGACGATGTAAAAATTTAAAATGTGCGGTATTTCTAAGATTTAAAAAATTGGAATAAAAGTTAATAAAAGTTGAATATAATTGTCTGTTGTTGCCACAGTCAAAATGACGTCAGCGTTACGTACAGACACGTTTGTCCTTTATAATATAGATACTGATAGTATGAATATTCCCAGCTTTCGGGGATTTTCACAATTCCCAATTTTACCTTTAATTCCTTGGGAAAAATCCAGGCCTTTTTTTTTTTTTTTTCAAGTAAACCGTGTGTTTTGGCAGCTTTGAAACCATACATGATATACATACTGATCAGTTTTTTCAAAATAGGCTTTTTGTAATAAGAACATTTGTGCCAGTAAGATTTAATTAAATTATACACTGCTCAAAACAATTAAAGGATATTGCAGTTTTAGGTGGATTTTGTATCTGGTAAACTGTTTAGCTGATTGATACATGGTCGACAGACTTAGTAGGTTATATGAGAATAAATTACACATGTTTGGCAAAAAAAAAATGCATTTTATTGCGCATTTGTGTACTAAAGGAAAAAAACACAATTTATGCATATGAGAAAAAAAGAATAAGAAAAGGTGTTTTCTTCAAAGGTGTTTTCTTCTTGTGGTGGTTTTTAATAATGTTTCACAATTTCAAACTCATTGAAATTTATATCTATCTCTCAAGTACTCTACAAGATGGTTACTATAGCACATGATATGGAGAGCATTCATCGTTCATTTACAGGGGCACACAAAAGAATTCTATTACATCATGGTCTACGAGGAAAAATCTTTTGCAGTGTATTTTACTCATCTTACGCTATTTCAAACATTTTGAATTGATATATATCTCTGAGGTGCAGTTCAAGATATTTACTACGGAATATGATGTGCATAGCATTCACCAGTGATATACAGAGACACAAAATAATTCGGCTACAGTACATTATGACCAGTATGAACAATAATTGCTGCAAGTGTGTTTTTACTTTTTTCTATCTTTACAAGAAGAAAGTATTGGATACGTGAAAATTTTCGACTTTCGGTTTTCGATGGATTTATACGTTTTAGAGGTCAGAGATTCCAAAAAGCATGTTTTTACAAAATGTCTCTCTGTGAGTCTGTCTGTCTCTATGTGACACAAATTTTGTGGGCACTCTATCTCAAGAACTAATGCACGGAATTTAATAAAAGTTTATATTCAGTTAGTCCCTTATATAAATTGGTGCTGATTAGCTTTTGGCGTAAATCGCTCAAAAGGTGGCGCTGCTATGCAACATTTTTCACGCTTTTCACAAAAGCTCAATCTGCAGAACTAATGCACAGATTTCCATCAAACTTCAGATTTAGTTAGTCGTTGACATGAGTTGACGTTTAAAAGATTTTGGTTGAAATCGCTCAAGAGATGGCGCTGCTATGCTGCCTTTTTTTCAATTTCCGCAAAAGCTCTATCTCAAGAACTAATGCTTTGAATTTTCAACAAACTACAGATTCAGGTATACCTTCATATGAATTAGTGCTGCTTATGCTTTGGTGCAAATCGCTCAACAGGTGGCGCTACTATACTGCGTTTTTCAGAATTTCCACCATAGCTCTATCTCAATAACTAATGCACGAATTTTCATCAAATTTCAAATTCAGATATATCTTGATATCAATTAGAGCTGTTTGTGTTTTGGTATAAATCGCTCAACAGATGGCGCTGCTATGCTACATTTTTCAGAATTTCCGCTGTAGCTGTATCTCAAGAACTAAAGCACGAATTTTCATCAAACTTCAAATTCAGATGTACTTCGACATGAATTGGTGCTAAATTGATGTAGTTTCTTGTACTATTTAAACGATTTAATTGATAAGATTTATATAGAAGAAAGTTTTGTGATGGCCACAACATACTAGTTTATTTTGGAACGCGTTTCTAAATAAAAATATTTTTTAATATTTCTTAGTGTATATAAATTCTACAGATCATATGCAGAGCTGCACGAAACATCAGAAGTACATTTTCGTTTATTGATGGAAATTGCCGAAGGGGCATTTTTCACTATTCTATGCGTTTTCTATTTGAACTAAATTTTAGCATACTATGCATTATATCATATCATAATATTAAAATATTTATTTGCTTAAAAGACGTAATAAAAACACATTAAAAGTAAATTAAAAACTCTTTATTTACATGTTTCAACTCATTTTCTGAGTCGTCGTCAGAATGTATAATAGAAAATTACAAATGCATCATGAAAAATGGAAAAAATCATCGAAAATAAACAAGTAATCATGTAACGCGCCCTATATTTTCGCGATTGTTCGTATTCCCTCAATGTCGCGACGCCGTAATTTATCCAACCATTCAACCCATAAATTCAGGATAGGAAAACATAATGTATCGTTACAAACTCCTCAACCTCTTAAATAAATTTCAATGGACTCTCTTATGAATAATTGTAAATAAAATTTAGACCTGTAGATGATTTTACTCTCGTTAAAAAGTATGTTAATGTTCTCTATTTGGTTTATCCGTTATAAAGCAGTATTACCTCTATTGTATTTTATGTCCGCTATATGTTCTTTACATCTGATATTGAATTTTCGTTTTTTATACCTATATAATGATTTTTTATTCCTCCCTCTCTCCTACAGGTCTAATTTTTATTTACAATTATTCATAAGAGAGTCCATTGAAATTTATTTAAGAGGTTCAGGAGTTAGTAACGATACATTATCGTTTCCTATCCCGAATTTATGGGTTGAATGGTTGGATAAATTACGGCATCGCGACATAGAGGGAACAAGAGCAATCGCAAAAATATCGATGATTTTTTTCCATTTTTCATTATGCATTTGTAATTTTCTATTATACATTCTGACGACGACTCAGAAAATGAGTTGAAACATGTAAATAAAGAGTTTTTAATTTACTTTTAATGTGTTTTTATAACGTGTTTTAAGCAAATAAATATTTTAATATTATGAAATGATTAGAAATGGACGCAATTTTGACTTACTACTCGCACTTATTTACATTTGTATGTATTATATGACAAATACAGAATTCATATAAAAGGTTGCACAAAAAAAAAAAAAAAAAAAAAAAAAAAAAAAAAAAAAATCATACTTTTTTCGACTTTTAATGGGAATTATGTTTTCAAATGTGTTATGTGTTTTACAAATTGTTTATTTAGACATCCATTTTCACCTTATTAAACTGTGAAATTTTATTATAGTATTCTGAATGTGTTGAAAACAGTCCAAGAGCTGACAGCACAAAAACCTATGTTATCAAGCACAAGAAAAAACCCCTTATTTTATGGGAGGGTAGAAGTAGGGGAATCTAATGATCCATGTCTGCCGGAAATGGAGTGGTGCATAAGCCAAAAATTAATACCACCAGTGGTTGACTTGTAGGTTTATCAATGTGTTTGTCCTACAACTATCCTCGATGATTTCATATCTTTCTTTGTAGGACAAACACAATGATAAACTTACGAGTCAACCACTGGTAGTATTAATTTTTGGCTTATGCACCACTTCACTTCTTGGAGACATGGATCATTATATTCCACTACTTCTACTCTTCCATAAAATAAAGCTTTTTTTCTTGTGCTTGACAACATAGGTTTTTGTTCTATCGGCTCTTAGACTAAAAATGTTTCATAATCTATGCTTAATGTATTATTTTACGTTTCTATGTTCGGTAAGTAAATATGAACCCGTTTAAAATTATTGCAGCTTTTTATAATATTATGCGTAGCACATTTAATAGGAATTTATTTCGTGAAGTGAAACAGTTGCTAACATTTATAGGTGCTTTATATTGTGACTTTCTTTGCCACCAACCGCCTAGTGCGGGAAAAAACGGATATCTTACCAAAAAATGATACTACAAAACAATAATTGAAGAGCATGTAAACAAAGTTTGAAGAAAAAGCAGTCAAAGCTGCATGGGAAAAAATATTTGTGATTTTTATAAAGCTAATAAAAGAGGTGAACTTCTTTTCTGCAATTTCTGAATTTGTAATGAAGATAATTACCCTTTGTTTGAAATATTAAATAATTAAACTTGTAATTGAAATAGTATTGGTTCAGCTCCTTAGTCAAAACTGTGAAATGAATTGTTACATTGTTCTTTTAAAAAGAAGGTGAACTCTTTCATTTCGTTAAGGGCACATACAACATCACGACAAGTAAAATGAAGCAATTTTTGCGAAATATTTAACATCATGTATTTTACTTAAAAATAAAGATAGACATGAATTTTTTTGTTACAGAAAATATCCATATTATAGCCCATATGTAAATCAAGAAATTAATTTCATGCATAAATTACTTTTCAAGAACTAATTTACATATTTTTTGAACAATATATCTGTTCGGTACACTTTTCTAAAAAACTGTTGACTATATCACCTTAAAATTTGCTGAAAGCAATTTTCATTTTGACTTAAAAGAAATAAAATTAAAAATATTTTGCTAAAAAACTTTGAAAATCCTAAAAATTTTAATGAACATATTTTTCATTATTTAAAAAAAAAAATCACTCGAACCTATAATGTTAGGTATTTTTAAAGAAAATGTTAGTTGCACAATTTTGAAAAGTTTTAACTGTTTGTCTAAAATAGAATTTTAGAAAAATGTATCAAAGCATAAGAAAACACGTTTCGAAAAAAAGAGCAAAAAGAAACCATATACACACTCACAGTACCTAAAATATATTATTTGAAAACCTTTCAGCACCATAATCTTTTCGGTCCATAATCATTTAGCACCACAATCTTTTAGTTCTATTTTAGGGCGATAATATGATACTCAAAAATTTGAACCATTTTATGTTCCATGTGCCCCTAAGATTAACGTATCCATGCTGTAAAATGTCCAACTGCTATTGTAACTGTACGCTCTGAACTCGATTCAAACGAACCATAAAATATTGCGATTTTTTTTCTATTTTGAACCAGATTAAATTAAAAATTTCGTATCGCCTTTCCCGATGTTAATGTGACAAATTTGATATTTTTCCAATTTCAATTTAATCAGGGCAGTAGAAAAATTTATAAAAATGTTATCCCGTTTCTTAAGAAAAGAAAAAGGAAACTCGCGAAATGCTAAAAAAATATTAAAATCACTTCAAAAAATTTAAAAAAATTCAAAAGTAGCAGAGAATAAAATTTACTAACTATACTGATATCGAATTCGCAAAATCGCCTCAAAACGGAACAAAAATCTCGCTTAAAAAAAGGCATAAAAATTTCAAAAATCACATAGAACAAAATTAATTAGATTAGGCTATAAGACTGAAACCGGATTATTTTTAAGAATATCGAAAAATCGCCGCGAACAACTAAAAAACCCCGAAAAAATGCTGAAATTTTCGCGAAAAATTTAATAGCTGCTTTATAAATTCAGAAAAAAACTTTATTGAAATGAAGGCAAAGTTCACCATTCACGGCTAAAACAATTAAACTGGATACCTTTTACTAATACAGAAACATCTCCGCGTAAATGCGAAAAAAATTGCAGAATTGCATTAGAAAATAAATTTTAAAAATCCAATCAAAAAATCTCTATACTGCTAAAAACTTTAGAAATACTGGTACCTTCCTGCCAAATCCTATTGTTCACCACCATCGGTGTATACAGAAAACTTTAGACAGACAGACAAACAGACATAACTAGTCGAATGTGGTAATCCAAAAGCTTTCTTCTATTTCAAACATCTTAATACTTCCTGATAAATGCAGCACAGCAGCGCCACCGATAGATTTACACCATATTCTAATCAGTAATGTCTTACGAGAACTTGTAATTGAATTTGAAGTTTGATGAAAATCCGTGCATTAGTTTTTGAGATAGAGCTATTGCAGAAATCGTGAAAAGTTCTGCATAGCAGTGGCGCCTGTTGGACAACTTACACCAAAAACTTATCAGGATCAATTTATATCAGGGACTAATTGAATCTAAAGTTGGATGAAAATTCATGCATTAGTTCTTGAGATATAACTATTGCGGAAATCGTGAAAAATGCAGCACAGTAGCGCCACCTGTTGGGCGATTTACACCAAAAGCTAAACAGCATAAATTTATATCAGGGACTAACTGAATCTGAAGTTTGATGAAAATTTGTATATTAGTTTCTGAGATTGAGCTATTGCAATAATCATGTGTAATGCAGCATAACAGCGCCACCTATTGGGCGATTTAAACCAAAAAGTTAGCAGCACCAAATTATATCAAGGACAAACTGAATTTAGAGTTTTAAGAAAATTCGTGCTTTAGTTCTTGAGATAATGCTATCGTGAAAATCATGAATAATGCAGCATAGCAGCGCCACCTGCTGGGCGATTTGCACTAAAAAGTAATCAGCACCAATTTATATTAGGGACTAACTGAATCTAAAGTTCTATTAAATTCCGTTCATTAGTTCTTGAGATAGACCGCCCACAAAATTTGTGTCACACACAGACGCACAGACAGACTCGCAGACAGAGATTTTGTAGAAGCACGTTTTTCGTAATCTCTGACCCCTAAAACGTATAAATCCGTCGAAAACCGGAATTCGAAAATTTTCACGAATCCAATACTTTCTCCTTGTAAAGATAGAAGAAAGTAAAAAATAACTGATCCTTTTTAGTTTAACGTGTTTATGTGAGATTAATTAAATACCATATCATTTAACAGATCATATAAGAATCATGTATGTTCATATTAAGTACTGCTGAGTATTTGCATTTTATAAAATTATTTATTAATAGAACAGTTTTCTTAAAGGCATGATGATAATTTAATTCAATATTGAAAATTCTTTAAAACCAAAAAACTATTAAAACTCACACCATAATAACTGTAAAATTTTGTTTTTTGTAAATTTTCTAATAAAATTTTCTTGTGAATATATTTATAGTATACTCCTTCACAGAAATCAGATAGCGAAAGCTGTTTGATGAATTTTGTAATAATTAGAGTTAGGAGACCAAAACGTTGAACATTTGTCTGAGGTTGCGATGTGTCTCCAAAATAATTTTGCTATGCCACTGTCATGCCTCAAACGACAGCCGGAATACCTTTTATTCAGCTTTTCTTCAAACTTTAATGGAGCGAGATTTTTACTCAACCCAAGAAGTACAATTGCAATAACCCTTTAAGACCCGAAACATTTTCGTATTTAAATATTACATTCTTCTGGTTATTAACTCTATACTGATCCTAATGACACTTAAAAAATAATTTAAAAAATTTTCGTCAGCCCCTGGAGCGCGGAGATTACCCGCACGATCGTACGGGTTAAGCTTTTCCTGTTAAAGCATTACTTCTAAGATGATTTGGGAAGTATTGGCTGAAATACTGCAATGGAAATCCTTACTGGCTCTAAAAGCCTAAAAAAGTTAATATTCGAGATGTACTTATCGACTTAAAAAAATTCATATTTTAATTAATTTAAAAATGTTTGACATATTTTTAAAGATTTTAATATTTTGACGGTTTTATTTTTTCTATAAGTCTATAACTTTTTTAAATTAAAATTTAAGAAATGAAAGACATACCTGCGATTGCGTGAAACTAGGATGAGGTACAGAAATGAACTTCTTAACATCCTACTTGTATTGTTTTTTATTTTTATTTTTTCATTCTATTTGGTTTGAATGTAGAACTTTGGGGAATGAGTTCAGAAGATTTTGATGAGGAAGAATGATCCAAAATTCTCCTTTCTTTAGAAATATTTGTAAATTTTCCTTCATCGAGCTCATCTGAACTTTACTATCATTCTAATAAATCTGTTTCAAATGTTTTGTCCGCAACCTCGTCATCATCCGAGAAATCACTAAATTCAGAGTCTGATTTATTCATCAATTGCAATATTTCTTCTTGTGCGAGAATTCTTTTCGGTTTAGACATCTGAAAAAGTGTTTTATTTTGCTTTGTTAAAAGTTAACAAAGTATTCCATAAAAAATGATAGAATGTATTAGAAAATTTTATTAATTGAAAAGAAAAAAAAGTAAAAATTAATTGAAAAACAAAAAAGAAAAATAGACTTCATCCATGACATTAATTATATAATAACATACGTCATTTTTATTCTGGCTGTCAGCAAAATTATTGAAACAAAAATCAAGATGAACATTCAGAAAGCTCAAACCTTTGCTGTAGCACTGACTAACGTAGCGCCCAAGTCGCATGATTGTGCGGGTAACGAAATATTGAGTCCTATGAGCAACATAAATGGTGTATAATTAATGTTTTTTATTATATTACACTTATTTAGACATTAAAGCAAAATATTTATCCAAGCAATTAGAAATCTACTGATAATTACCTTTTTACGACAGATAAAATGATGAGCTGTATCTGTTGTACTTGTAAACAAAGCTAGACATGCCGGCTAAAAGTAAAAAATGTACTACAACCGTCATCTGTTGATAAAAAATGATACTTTATTCTTTTTACAAACCAGAACAATCGTCCGATTCAGTTTTTTATTACATACGACTGTTTCAGAAGCAAAAATTTACATGAATGTCTAACCCACACGATCGTGCGGGTTGGGTCTTAAAGGGATAATATCTCTTCCTCGCTGTTCGCTACTTAAATCTGTCAATCTGAGGGTAACACATATACGTCAAACTTTTTGTTGTCTCCCTGTAAAATGTAAAAAACTATACAGGATGTGGTGACTATTTATAGTTTCAAACTTCCCTATTGTACTTGAATTGTAAAGTTACATTTAAATCCGTTAAATGGCTGTCGAAGAAATCGCGGATATACACACTTAAACATAACTCTCGGCAGTTATAATGCACAACTGCCGAAAATAGAAGCTCCATTTTTGAAGTCGTTTAAGGAAGCCGATCACTTTGACAGTTAAAAAAAAAAAAAATATTTTTAACGAATTTCAGAATGGTTACCTTCAAAAGTTACTGCAAAAAGAATTTTACAAAAATACTTATTAGAACACAATTTATAGCTAAAAATATCTTCCATAAAACATTTGCTGTAATGTTATAAGCCAGCTTAGAAGCCGTTTTTCTAAAAATGGATTTTTTGTTATTGCGTGCACTCTCATTCAAAAACTAATTATCATAGATCCTTGAAATTATGTATATTCTTAGTTTACAGGTGTTAGTTTATTCTGAACCTCAATTTAGTCTGATTTTTCTCACAGAAAATTGTGGATTGAAGAAATAAGTGTACATTTTTTGGTGAAATTTAGTGAATATGGTTAGAAAAGCCTTTAATTATGATAAAGAACTTGAATATACTTCAAATTTAGGTTCAATGTACAATATGGTATCATAAGTAATAAAATATTGAACAATAACACGTTCACGCGGGCGTGCATCACCGATGGGTCACGCTTGACTGCCTCATCGGGCGGCGTGCATTGCCGGTAGGTCACGCTTGATTGTCGCATCGGGCGGCGTGTATCACCGGTGGGTCACACTCCACTGTTAAATGGAAGGCGTGCACTATAGGTGGGTCTCACTCGACTACGTCGTAGACGGTGTGCACTACAGGTGAGTTACACTTGAATATTCGAAAATTCAGTACTAAAAACTTTTCAATGTTATAAACCTTATACATTCACGACGGGAAACGAGAATTCTCGTTTTCATTCAAAAGATATCATTGACTAAGGGCGTGGCTTCTACCTTACAGCAAATGCATTTATATCTTGTCGTCCATATTTCTTTAGATTTTAAGACATTTTATATTAAATTCGTACGCGTGTAGTCAAAAAATCACGTCTCTAAGTAATTTGCTTACTCCTTACAAACTTTCAGACATTCACAATCAACTCTGCTTGTTATATTCGAGCTCAATTTAATAAATATGAGAGGGGCGCGTCATTACATACAGTGTCTGAATAAGCGAAAGTACCGCGCCGCCAGATGAAGCAAAACATGAATTCGAGCGCCGCCTCACAGCGAAAAACATGAATATAGGCGCCGGCGTGAACGTGCTAAATATAACTGTCTGCAGTTATAATGTACAACTGCCGAAAATAGAAGCTCCATTTCTGAAGTCGTTTAAGGAACCAGATCACGTTGACGGTTAAAAAAAAAATGATTTTTCACGAATTTCAGAATGGATAACTTCAAAAGTTACAAACCCACTGCGAAAAGAATTTTACAAAAATACTTATTAGAACACAATTTATAGCTAAAAATATCTTCCATAAAAGCATTTGCTGTAATGTTATAAGCCAATTTAGAAGCCGTTTTTATAAAAATTGATTTTTTGGTATTGCGTACACTCTCATTTAAAAATTACTTATCAAAGAACCTTGAAATTATGTATATTCTTAGTTTACATGTGTTAGTTTATGCTGAACCTCAATTTAGTCTGATTTTTGTCACAGAAAATTGTGGAGTGAAGAAATAAGTATACATTTTTTGGTGACATTTAGTGAATATGATTAGAAAAGCCATTAATTATGCTAAAGAACTTGAATATAATTCAGATTTAGGTTCAATGTACAATATGGTATCATAAGTAACAAAATATGGAACATTAAATATGTATCTGCTGTAGAATTTGTAAAATCGTGTGCGCAAAATCCATATTTCAATATTCATATTTTTCAAAAGTCACTTTTGTCGTTATGATTTAATTAATTAACATTACTAAATATATGTTTATTTGAATATTTTATGAAACCATAAGAATATGTGAAAGTAAAGAAAAACTAGTCGGATGTACCAATCCCAAAACTTTCTTCTATCTCATACATGTTAATACTTCTAAATTTGCTATTACACTGCCAAAATTAAATGGCAATCTATGCATCTCATGAGGATTCTAAAGATATAAAATTCCGTGCATTAGCTTTTGAGATATGACTATCGCTGAAATCGTCTAAATCCAACAAAATGCAGCCGACCAGCGCCACCTATTGGGAGATTTATACCAAATCCTAATCAGCAATAATTTATGTCAACGTCTGACTGAATCTGAAGTTTGGAGAAAATCCGTGCATTAGTTTTTGAGATAGAGCTATAGCAAAAAATCATGAAAATTCCTGCATAGCAGCGCCACCTATTGGGCGATTAATACCAAAACCTAATTAGCAACAACTTGTGTCAACGTATGACTAAATCTGAAGTTAGATGAAAATTCGTCCATTAGTTCTATAGATTGAGCTATTGCGGGAATCGTGAAAAAGGCAGAACAGAAGTGCCACCTATTGGGCAATTAACACCAACACATAATCATCACCAAGTCATATCAAGCACTAACTGAATCAGAAGTTTTATGAAAATCCGTGCATTAGTTCTTAAGGTAGCGCTATTGGGGAAATCGTGTAAATCCTGCAAAATTCATCATAACAGCACCACCTGTTGGGCGATTTACACCAAAACGTAATCAGCATCCATTCATATCAAGGACTCACTAGATCTGAAGTTTGATGAAAATCCGTGCATTAGTTCTTGAGATAGAGCTATTGCGAAAGTCGCGAAAATGCAGCATAGCAGCGCCACCTGTTGGCGATTGACACCAAAAACTAATCAGCATCCTTTTGTATTAGGGACTAACTGAATATACTTTTTTATTGAATTCCGTGCATTAGTTCTTGAGATAGAGCGCCCACAAAATTTGTGTCACATACAGACAGACAGACGGACAGACAGACTCACAGACTCATAGACAGACATTTTGTAAAAACATGTTTTTTTGGAATCTCTGACCCCTAAAATGGGTAAATCCGTCGAAAACCGGAAGTCGAAAATTTTCATGAATCCAATACTTTCTTCTTGTAAAGATAGAAGAAAGTAAAAATTCTTGCGTTTCATTCATTCGTTAAGAAACTACAAAGTTTTTCGTACTGCTTTAAATACGGTCATTTTCTGGCTGCTCAACGTGATCTGCCCCCTTAAAGTTTATTCATGCAAATTGTTTATTTCCTGAAAAACATATTAAACTTTTATGCGGTTAGGAATAGTGTTAGTGATAGGAGAGAATAATTTTTTTAGGCGCGTTCGTAATTATATAAATACGTAGCACCTAAAGTCGTCGTCTGGTCCGACCTTCTGTTTGCATAACGCAAAAACTACCCAATCGAATGGTTTGAATTGTAATATATATAATCGTTGTAAAATCTTGTCCAGTCATCTCGAATTTTATGAAAATCGAATCAAAACTTAAAAAGGTATTGATAAAAGCTTTCTTCATTTTATTAAATCCTGTCATTCCTAATTAATACAATGATCTCCCATGATAGGTCATGATTCTAGGTTGCCATTGTAATTACGCCCTATTTAACACATTGCCGACGAGTAAATTTTTTTAATCAAATCTGAAGTTTAACCCTCTCGCTGCGTAATTGTTTTATTAAAATACCTTCAAAATAATTAAAATAGCTTCTTTTGTCACCGGTTTTTCAAAACAAAAATTTTTGTCTAATTTAATCTGGAAAATGCTCCGGTTAAGTAAGGCAAAATTTACAAAAAAAATAAATAAATAAATAACTGGAGAGAATAAGGAGGATTAATTAGACGGAAAAATGCATCCCGGAGAAAATCTCGGGTTGCGCACCGAGAGGGTTAAAACAGCAGAAACCCCTCCCTGTTCTGAAAGTCCTTTTTAATGTGTTCTAGATAGGTTTCCCGAGTTTATGCATTGGTAAATATCCTTCAATGTACGAATTTAATATAAAATGTCTTAGAATCTAAAAAAATATGGACAACATGATATAAATGCATTTCCTGTAAGGTAGAAGCCATGCCCTTAATCAATGACTTTTTTTTTTTTTTTTTTTTTTTTGAATGAAAACGAGAATTCTCGTTTCCCGTCGTGAATGTGTTAAGATGGAGTCATATTATTCCCATATTACTGAATTTAACATATATAATCTTAATAAATTTTGTATTCGTGCATTTTTTCATAAGAGTGCAACAGCTATTGCACCAAGATCTGAAAATTTATAAAATTAGTTATAGTACGAACGCACCTCATTTGCCACGTTTGACGTACAATTTCCGACTTTTTTTACATTAAATAATGTATAACAGCAAATCCAAGTCAGAAAGTAGCAAACGTAACTGACTGTATCCTTTGCTTTCTTAATCCCTGTGCGACGAGTTTAAGGCGCACAAAATCCCTGAATTTCAACATCATTAATTTAGAATAATAGTATTTTCTTTATCTAATCACAGAATTTCTGAGACTATATAAACAAAATGTACTATTTGGGAAAATGGTGTTCAAATTTTAATAGATGTATGCGGGACGCTGTTGCTATTAACCCCTTAACCCTCTGTCTACCAGAAGGGTCCAATGGACCCGACATGTATATTCAAAATATCTATTCAAACCAGAAAATTTCTTCAAAACAAACTAAATGTATAAATCAGACAATAATAAGTTAAATAAACAAATTAAATAGTTTTAAGTAAAAATTCTGGTGTAGAATGTTTTTATAAAACTTGAGTAAAATTTCCGGTAGTTCTAGGGTTAACCTACGATTTACTTTCAACAGCTCCACGGTTTTGCAAATCCATGTCTATCACTAAAATTTAATAGAGATTTTCGCCTTGTTTATTCATGAAATTTCAACGATTAAATTAAACTATATTTACTGTGAAATTTTAGTGGTAACAAGAATTTACATTTGGCTCGATCATCGTTACGCTGGCTATGCCCGTCATTGTAGGTTAAGGGATTAAAAATGTTAAGGAAAAGTTAATACATTTCATTCATTACCTCACAAATTTGGACTTTTTACACTGTAAACGTAATTTTAAATATATCATTTATATATTCCCTATTAATACATTTCTATACATTTTGAAATAGGTTTTTCCAGACATTACTTTCCAGTTATATATTACATTACTTGACAAAAATCATATTCAAATATTTCTGTTATACAATATATATAGTGCATTTCAATAAATTCCCAAGAACAAAAAAACGATTATTATATAATCAAAATGTAGAAAATCATTTTCATTGGGATATTCTACAATATACAGGGTGTTTCATAACATATGGGCAGAACTTTAGAAGGTGATACTACACATCCAAACAAACAACTTTCATCGAAGAATGCATGGTCGGAAATAAAACGCAAAGTTGATGGCGCATTTGGAAACTTGGTCCAGTGTTGCCAGTGGGATACTTTTTTTTTAATTCAGCTTTATTAATTGCCACCATTTTTTTAAATTGCGATATTCGCTTTATTTAATGACAGATTAATAAAGTGAAAACAAGGCGGATTATCAATTTTAGAAAACTGGTGGCAATAAAAAAATTTTAATTTAAAAAAAATAGCCCACTCCCAACACTAACTTGGACCATGCAAACGTTAAAGTTCCATTCCTATTCGAAGTTATCGGGAGAAGAAGGACACTAATAGCATTCAAATTTGATATGGGGAAGACGAAGAACGCGTATGCAAAATTACGCCTCGATTAATACATAAAAACTGCTGATCAGAGAGTGCAACTGTCACGGAAGATGTTGCCTTTCACTAATCGGGAAAAGGCTGATATGCATTTTATCTACGGAACTGCAAATGGAAATGGCTAGAGCAATCAACGATTGTACGGAATGGGGAGTTTCCCACCTTGCTTTTGTCACTTATTCATTCTTTGCTTGTTTTTGCCTCGCATAACAAAATATCCAGTGTTGCCAGTGCGCTATTATTTTTAAATTCAGATTTCTTGATTAGCACCACTTTTTTGAAAATGACTATTTTACAGTGGCGGATCCAAGGGAAGAGCGATGAGGCGATCGCCCTTCCCTTGTGCGACTAACTATAAAAGATCTCAAAGTCGACATACCTAAGCCATTTTAATATTTTAAGTGCTTAAAAGCAGGGGCGTAGCTACAAAAAAAAAAAAAAATAAATTGGGGGCGGAGGGATAATTCAAAAATTTCCCAACTTGAAACAAATTGCTCCATTTTCCATCTAAAATTACGTGTCCAATGTGTGTTTTGATAATGATACTTATACGTAAAAAAAAAAAAAAAAAAAAAAAAAGAAGAAGAAAAATTCCAAAGAAAAATATTTCAGCTAAAAACATAAAAGTTATATCTATTGGTTCATTTAATAAAAGTTTTTGTCTTCTGTTGTGTACGAGTCATAATCGTACTTCATAGAAAAATAGCCTCATGATATTTTGAGATTTTTGAGAAAGGAACAAATTTTGGGGGAAATAGATTAGAGACACTGCTGATGTACAAAAGTAGGAAAATTTAGGTCTGGTAGATGTATGATGTTTCCGTAGCACAGAAAAACACAATGATAAATTGAGTCTGGCTGCTTTTTGTATTTCTTTTGAAATTTTAACAAGTTTACTGTTACAGAACTCAGAAAGGTAGTCAGCAAAACAATAAAAAAATCTTTTTTTTTTTACTTTTTATTTAAAAAAAAAGAAAAAGTTCACATATATTGGAGGGGGAGCAAGTTCACATATATTGGAGGGGAGACCCCCCCCCATGGCGACGCCTCTGCTTAAAAGGAATGTTACGGTATACTTCTTTCTAATTCTTTATTGCATCAAAATTCTAAACTATGACCTTCGCCAGAAAAATTGTATAACAATATTATATAGAAATTGTATTTACGCGCAAAACGCTCAAGTAGAAATTTCGAATTTCTATAATACTAACTGAAAATTAAAGCGTGTGAATGATACCGGCGGTCAGAAATTACCTCTTCAAAGGTATGAAAGAAAGAGAATACTGAAATCCAGTTTTAAGCCAGCTGACAAGCGTCTAGCGATCACACTTTTTCATTTTGATCCTGTGATCCTGCGGGATCAGCGCGCTCCGCCCATATCGTTCCGCGCATGACGTATTTTGCTAACATATAAAAATTTATTATATTCAGAATTTAAAGTGGCTTTAAATGATAAAAAAAAAATTAAATTACTAAATCATTATAAAATTTCAAATTATGAAAAAAGTATTAACAATTATTTATTCAAAATTAAAAGTTCTTTTAAAATGATGATAAAAATTAAAATTATTAAATTTAAAATTATGAAAAAATATTTAATTATTATTAAATTTAAAACATTCTTTATGATTGGCTAACCTTTACACCACTAGATGGCGATACTAAAGGCATTAAATCTGAAAACTACGATAACCATATTAAATGTTTGGAAAATTCAATATAAAAAAAATTGTTAATAGTGGTACAAATATTGAAAAATATAAATTTTCAATATTTCTCTTCAAAAAAATTTAGTTTTTAAAGCAATCTTGACATTCAGCTCCGTAAGGAATCGAACCCATGTCATCTAATCTGAGGTTGGACGTCATACCACTACACCATAAGGTTCCTTAAAGAAAGTTGCTTAGAATATTATTTACACAAACATCGCTACGTCATGCGCGGAGCACGCTGATCCCGCAGGAGCAAAATGAAAAAATGTGATCGCTAGACGCTTGTAGCCAGCTGTCCTTAGTTACTGAATAAATGCTTCAATGAAAAATAACCTTCAAAGCATTCTTTATTAAACTACTTTCGAAATTAAGAAACAATCAGTTTTATATGCAGTAAAACTTTAAAAAAATAACTGTTGCATTAAAATTGTACCTGGAAGATCAGTTGTGCTAAAGCAATAATAAGTCTAACAACCAAAAGTAAGTCTTAGCAATGCTTTTAATTCATGAACATTGGAAGAATCGATAAATTTAAGAAGGAAAAGGGCTTTTTTTCTCTCTTTGAAAGATCCTAAATACTGAAACTTCCTTTAGCTTTTCAAACATATAAACAACTATTGCTAAAAAAGCTGCAAAGTCTTGATATATTCGAATTTTCGATCAAATTGGTCGTCCTATTGGCTATAAAAATAATTCTGCATCGTTCATCTGCATAATTCATCATCTCCTTTCCTCTCTCCAGCGTGGAAATTAACTTTTGTAATTCTTTTCCCTCTTCTCTTGTTTCTTTTCTTTTATTTTGTTTAAAAAAATAAAATAAAATGAAGGATCTTTTGGTTTTTTCTTGTTTTATTCTTTTATATTCCTTTACTTATTATTATTATTATTATTTATATCTTTTAATTTACATCTTTTATTTTATTTTAATTTTGTTTATTTCTTTTATTTCCATTTTTCCCTATCAATTTCTCTTCTAACACTTTGGCAACACTTTCGTCTTCTGCACGTTCCCCTTTCAGCTAGCGCCATCTGTCGCATTCTTTGCAAGCTCTACTGTCTACCTTTCAATTCATTTTTGACCTTGTCCCCTTACGGACACGTGTTTATTGTAGCTGATGACGAGCTGTTAGTATTTTTAGCTCGAAACGCGTCCTATGTATTGTTTTTATTGTATGGCGATTTTTTACAAAGATTTATTAATTTAATTCTGCATCATTTGTTACATAAGGGATTTTTTTCTATTGATCATTATAAGTAGAAGGTTGTTATAATGGAAGAACGTTATATCGAGCGTCAACTGAATATGTACTACGCGGCTGTTCTTTGTTGAAAATCGAAAGTTTTTAATATCCAAGGAGACTTTCTAGATCCGCCCTTGCTATATTAGTCCCTCCTATAATTTTTTTAATAGCAACGCTTGTGGGAGGAGCTCACATCGGCAATTTAACACATAGTTGGACCAACTTTAGAGGATAGAAAAATAGCATGGTGATATAGTTTGTTTAGTTTCTATTTATAAAAAACTAACAGTTAAGGATTTTGAACTTAAACATTTGTCTAATATTTAATCATGTATTAATTATTATGAAAAAAGTAATAATTATTTTCTGGGAAGCATTTAAATCTGTGGTTATGCACAGAAACTGCTAAGGATGACGTTTTTAAATAATTTATGTATCATTATTGTGCAAAATTTTTTGTGTATGTTTTGGGCTATGTCCAGCCGTTTCTCCACGAATTTCAAAATATTCCGCCTGAAGGGATCGCTGTAATAGCAATTTTTGTGCCATTTTCTTTATTGTACTTTCGAAAAGTGCATAAAGTTATGAATAGAATTGAACCAAATTTTCTGTGCATGTTTTTGTCATGGCCAGCAGATCCTCCTTCAATTTAGAAATATTCCGCGGAAAGGGACGCTGTGATAGCTACTTTTGTATAATTTTCTCGTTTTTTTTCGTAGTTCTATTGTCCATCGGCAGCTCGTCCAGCGACGGGAACCCGTGCTCTGCTGAGCCGGCTATTCGCAAACATTTGATGACAACAGAATAAGAAAAAAACTATTAATTTTAATAAATATCATGACCTAGATTAACTCGTTTTAATTCCGATTAATTGACTGAAGCAGAAATTTAAAATGAAAATCAAAATTTGTATAATATTGAAGTAATAATATTGAAGTATTAACATGTGTAACTACTTTTTGATATATTAACACATTCACGACGGGAAACGAGAATGCTCGTTTTCATTCAAAAAATATCATTGACTAAGGGCGTGGCTCTTACCTTACAGAAAATTCATTTATATGATGTTGTCCGTATTTCTTTAGATAGTACGATATCTTTATATTAAATTCCTACATTGAAAGATGTTTGCCGATGCATAAACTTGGGAAACCTATCTAGAACACCAATTTACAAAATACTTTCAGAACAGGGAGGAGCTTCTACTGTTTTAAAATTCAGATTTGATAAAATCTCCCGTCGGCAATGTGTTAAAAGGTATGAAATAGAAGAAAGTTTCGGGATTGGCACATCCAACTAGTTTTTAATAAATAACTTAATATCAATTGCAATTAAGCCAATTTATACAAAATAAGTAGCTTTTTTTTTTTTTTTTTTTTTTTTTCTATCAAATTTGGGAACAATTATATAAACTTCAGCTAAATGCGTTAATTTTTTTTTTTTTTTTTTTTTTTTTCACATAAAAATAAAATTGGATGAAAATAATAAAAACAGTGCTCACTACTATAATTACACTTTCGTTATCGTACTGGAAATTTTAAATTTCTGAAGGTGACAAAGCACTCAGCTCGTCGTAGGAGACACATTGATGATCTTCGGATAAGCAGTTGCGTATGTGCCTGTCGTACGAAGATATCTTTTCAGCAATGGGGAGAAAGGGTGATGAAGAGTTGGTTTTGTTTTCTCAGTTATTGAATGAGATTTATCTTCACTGTCAGAGTTGGATTGATGCTGTTGTATAGGAGTTAATCTTGTCAGTGGTGGTACTTCGTTGTGCCGGCTTATTTGGTTTCTGTCGTATCTCTCTTGTAGTTTATCTTGGTAGTAGATTATGACAGCTACACAGTAATAGAAAGCTGCTCACCGGGCCCGAGAGGGTCAAGAACAACAACAACAACTGCGTATGGGCCTAATATGGAGGCTCAATATAGAGCAAGCTGTTTACGAAAGCAATTACTGTGTATGTCAGGATCGGCGAACCTTTTTACGTGCACGTGCAAAAATTTCACAAACAATATATATAAACAATGTAACGTGTCAAACTTTGACATAAAATAATTTTGCAGTCTGCGATGTTTATACAAAACACTAGTTAAAAAAGCAGTTGCTTTCTTGCATTAATAATTAAAAATTAAAAAATATATTAAAGATTAAAATACGATTTCTCTGTATAAACATGAACTCCATTAAGAGACCACCTCTCGCAGCAACCAATTTTTATCTGAACGGAACGTGGTCGCTTTAGGGAGGTTTTGTTGTATTCTTCTTGTAGTTATCTCATTTTGTATCGTATGACTAACTTATAAGTTAGTTTAACCTAATAGCTAATATTTACTACAATTAAACTTGATTTAATACTTGGGTTATTTGCATGATATTAAAGAAGAAAAACTTGAAAACTGAAACTTCATTGTCTGCTTAACCCCTTAATTCTCGCTCCCGTCATATTCTCGGGCTGTGTCTTTTACTCAAATTGTTTGATTCCCACCAGTTTTATAAAATAGTGAAATTGGCTATAATTTAATATCATCAAATAAGATTGATATCTCTTTTTCATAAAAGTGGTGCATATAAGCAATTTGAATTATTCAACCGTAATTTAATTCGAGCGTGAGGGGTTAAGAAATAGTGAAAATATTTTTTTTTCTAAATTTAACATTTCATTTTATATTTAAAAGTTCCTAAAAACCAACCATTTCTTAATTTATTCCTTTTAATTCTGTAACGTTTCAAGGAAAGAAACAGTTAAGAATTACGCATGTTAAAATTATAAAATTTGAAATGGAATAGATTTGTAAGAAATCATAGTTAAAATGAAATTTCGCATTAAAAGTGGTGTAGTTATTTAAAATTTTTAAAGAAGAATTTCAAAACCTTTTGCAAATTTCAAATAAAGATTTCTCAAAGGTTCGTTTTTTTTATGCACAGAGAAACAAAGTGAGACTTGACTTTAAATCATATGATAAAATAAACGATAACAGGTCATATGCAGAGAGATCAATCTAAAAAATATTTTATAAGCAAATTTTCCGAAATTTTTTAATATGAAAATTATACAATCTTTTTTTTTAGGGTTTCGTTCATCTGACGAAACACTATTCGTCTCGCTCCTCTGTCTGTGCGTCCGTCTGTCTATCTGTCAGAGAGCCCGTTCTCAGAAACTATACATGCTGGAGACTTGAAATTTTGCATACTTATAGCTGAACACCACACATCATACGACAAATCATAAAATTTTGAAAAAGTCGCACATTTAAACCTTTGGGCTCCCAAATGTGTATTTTAAACAATTCTTTCTAAGCGAGCCCCTAATTAGGTTGAAGACGTGAAATTTTGCGTACTTATAGCTGGACACCTCAGACCAAACGGCAAATCATAAAATTTTGAAAAAGTCGTACACTTAACCCTTCGGGCTCCCACATGTGTATTTTAAACAATTCTCTCCAAGAGAGCCTCTAATTAGGTTGGAGGCGTGAAATTTTGCATACGTATAGCTGAACACCTCACATCAAACGACAATTTATAAAATTTTGAAAAAGTTGTAAATTTAACCCTTTGGGGTCTCACATGTGTATTTTAAACAATCCTTTCTAAATGAGCCAGTAATTAGGTTGGAGGCGTGAAATTTTACATACTTATAGCTGAACACCTCACATCAAACGAAAAACTATAAAATTTTGAAAAAGTCGTAAATTTATCCCTTTGGGCTCCCACATGTGTATTTTAAACAATTCTATTCCCTAATTAGGTTGGTGGCGTGAAATTTTGCATACTTATAGCTGAACACCTCACATCAAACAACAATCCATAAAATTTTGAAAAAGTCGTACATTTAACCCTTTGGCTCCCACATGTGTATTTTAAACAATTCTATTCAGTGAGCCCTAATTAGGTTGGAGGCGTGAAATTTTGCATACTTATAGCTGAGTATCTCACATCAAACGACAAATCATAAAATTTTGAAAAAGTCATACATTTAACCTTTTGGGCTCCCACATGTGTATTTTAAACAATTCTTTCTAAGTGATACCATATTTAGGTTGGAGGCGTGATCTTTTGCATACTTTTAGCAGAACACCATCATGCGACAAATCATAAAATTTTGAAAAAGTCGCACATTTAACCCTTTGGGCTCCCACTTGCGTATTTTAAGCAATTCTTTCTAACTGAGCCCCTTATTAAATTGGAGATTTGAAATTTTGCATACTTATAGCGGAACACCTGATGTCAGGTGACAACTCATAAAATTTTGAAAAAGTCTTACGTTTAACCCTTTGAGCTACCACTTATGTATTTTAAGGAATACTTTCTAAGAGAACCCTTAATTAAGTTGGAGACATGAATTTTTGCATACGACCTCAGACTTCTCGACTGAATACCTCAAACTACATGGCAAATCATAAAATTTTCAAAAAGTCTTATATTATTTACTCCTCCGGGCTCTAACTTGTGTATTTTAAGCAAGTTTTCTAACCTCCGCCCTTTTCACCCGGGGAGCACTTTTCCAGCTTTTGCCGACACCCCTGTGACCATTCTTACATATTATGCACCATAGACTTACATATTTTAGTTCCACTTTTTACAACCAGAGGCGCCTACTTATCTCGGGTGCTATGGGCCCAATCCCCTCGACTAATATGTCTACGGATAGTATGTAAAACGGAGTATCGTTCGTATAGAGGTTTGTTTAGTGCGCCCCTGGTTGCGAAATGTGGAACTATAAGATTTTTTAAAAGGATAAAGTGTTTTGAAAGGTATATTAAACGAAACCCTCTGTGCGATCTGTGATCACCCTTACCCACTTGTTTCTTTTCAAAAGTAGGGATTATTAAAGTTAAGGAATCTTTCATTTTAAATAAAAGTAATGAATGCGAAAATTATTCGGGGGCGTAACTTCAAAGAGTTAATATGATATATTATAAAAAGTTGAATGTGTTAAATTAAATTTACATAGCTGCCAACTTGTACGGATTTTCCACACCACTAAAATGTAATAGTAAATGTTATATAAAACAATCACCGAAATATAAAAACTTCTAACGATGAAAGAAAAAAAATTCTATTAAATTAAATTTGTATCTATAAATCGTGCAACTGGGCAGCTATGCATTTACAGCAGAATATTTTCAAGTACAATCTACCGAAAAGAAAAAAAAATTAAAGTTCAATTAAATATAAAATTAGCTGCCACGTCCTGTTCGTAATCAAAGAGTTAATGAAGGGAACACGGGTAAAACCAATTTTCTTTGTGCTTTTCAAAAAACAAATTTCGTTATTTTTTATTATCTAGATTTTACTAAATAACAATAATATTGTTTAAATATATATTTAAGCTGCACAAAATCAGCATCCGCACAGAAAAAAATCAATTTTACAATTAAAATATAACCTTTCAAAGTCATATCTAGTGTGAAAAATGTAATCTCTGTTACTGGACAGTATTTGCTTAGTTTATGATACAAATATTTCAGCAAAGCATATAACTTTTATATATTACTTTAGCAAAAATGTCCTTTAGTTCAAAATAATAGTTTTAGAAAGTTGAATAATAAATAATAAAATTTAATTATCATTACATGTGTAATTTTATCTCGTTTAGAAAAAAAACTAAGTTAATGTTTATAATTACCACTTATTTTAGTTTTAAAGAAAATATTTTTTTAATTGTATTTAAAGTACATAACATATAGAAAAAGAAATAGAAAATTCTTCAAGTAACAGGGGTTTCATCCAGTAACTGAGGCTAAATCCAGTAACAGAGGTTACAAAAATTTACAAGATGTAAACAAACTGACTTTTTAGCAACTAACAAAGACACACTGAATAAATCAGACATAATTTTATTTTCCAAAAAAATTTCCACAAATTTTTAACACTGCAATTATTTTTCAAATACGTCAACAGGGTGGAGAAATTTGTAAAATAATCTGCTCCCTTTCTGTACTACAGTTGGCATGGGCAAACTTTTTTGGATCTGTTCGAACTGTATGTATACAATATCATTGTCATCTGATTTAAAAATAGATAATGCATCATCACAAGCTTTCAAAGACATAACTTGGACTTCACCATCTTCTAAATCATCTTGTGTGACGGCTATGTAGTAATACTTCATTTTTCTCTTTTTTTTCCGTTACAAATTCTACTAGTATGTATGTTCCTTTAATTATTTTATCTAGCGTTATTTCTTTAATTTAATTTTCTTCAGCAGTAGATTCAGGAACTTGAAATCTTGTTTTCTTAGGAGACATCTCTAGATCTGGAAAATACCACAAATAAATAATACATGCTACTGCAAAAATAAATATAAATAAGTAATAAGATTGACAATAAGTACCACAAAAAATGTATATTCTGGGATAAAATGTAACCTCTGTTTTTTGTATGTAACATCTGTTACCAAAAGTTGTAACAGAGGTTACATTTAAGCAAAAACAATTTTTTTTTTCTTAAATAATAATATTCTAAAAAATAACTATGTTATTTATATAAACTTATTTTACTTAGTGTTTTGTGATTTAAAGAGAAATTTTATTTTTAAAATAATATTTAAACCTAAAATTGGACTAACAGATTTTACAAAGAGAAAACACACTCACCTTAGAACTTCACAATACAGCTCTATACTCTAAACATGTGGCAAACAAAGTGAAAATGGCACTTGTCTTCTATTCTAGAAAGTTCTTTGAGCAATATAGATTAGTAGCGCCCTTTGTTGGACAAAATTTTTATTTTTTATTCTGCTAAATGTAAATAAAGTAACAGAGGTTTCATTTTTATGGACAAATGTTAAATTAAACTTATGCAGTTACAAAATACATATCTTAATTCATTAGTACAAATTTATTAAACTACTATATCTGTTATTTACATAAAAACAGATAAATATTGTGTTGGTCATAATATTTAGAATTGTTGTCTATTTAAAGTTGTCTCTCTAGTCATTTGGACAGCTAATTTTCATAGCTAAGAATAGATAAAGTGCGTAAATTGTGAAATAAATACAATAAAATTGGCTAGAGCATATTTCAAACCAGTTAAGAATAGTTTTTTCTAAAAGATGGCAGAAAAAATTGAAATTTCTTTTTATATTAGATGAAAAAAAATATTAAAGTTTTGGACATGAAAAGCACGTGTATTTTTGGTTTCACCCACACACGACTGGGACGCTACGCCCACTCACATTAATTTTACTCTAACATTTTATACTCATTTATTATAAATAATTAAATTTTATCCCACTGCCTACACATAGTTTAATTCAAGTGTTTGATAAAACTGTGCAAGAACTTCACACAAGTTAGGAGTGTCTAAATTTTTTTAGCTCTTCGAAAAATTGTACTTTTCGGCTAAAAACACCATTAACTCCTAAAGTACTCGATTGGTGATTGAGTATAAATATAAGATCATATGTGGCAGACAGTTGTTAAAAAAATAATTAGTTTTTAAAAAAACATTTCTTGAAAATAGAAAATTTCTGAAATATTGCCATAAAAAGTTTTAGTCGCAGCAAAAACTGCCTGCCGTAAGTCTTGAGCATAAACCACTGAATAGGGAATTAAAATTTCAAAAAAATCGGAAGGTTAGTTTTCGAGGAAACTGGTCCTAACCCTTTAGTGGGCGGTGTTCACAAAAAAAAGGACACCTAATTTTAAGAGTACTGGCAACAATAACATATAATTGAAAATTTCCTTGCATAAGGTATGGGAGAATTGGTAAGTTTTTATTTCCTAATAAGTCCGTTTTTAAATTCTGGTATCAGTCCAACATTTTATCATTTTACAAACGGAATTACTCCGCGCAGGAAAGGGGTAAAGCAAGCATATTTCCCATAGGGTTGCTTCCAATCTTCTCTGCCCTTACGGTGAAAGGAAATAAAAACAACGCTACTGTCTCCTTTGTGTCTTCTATACGTATACCAATATTTTATGACACACGAACACCCCCTCGGAACAGGAACACATTCCTGTTCAATCCGAACAAATTCTATCATTTGTTTATTTACTAGACATATGCTGCAATAAATGAGCGTCAGCGAAACAAACGATAAGCAGCCAAGTAGGGTAATTGAGGGAGTGTACCCAACATCCAAACGTATTTATAATTTAATTTTTATGCAACTGCATATTCTGTCAGGGTAAATAAAAATAATGCTACTGTTTACTTTGTATCTTTTATACGTATACCAATATTTTATGACAAACGAACGCCCCCTCGTAACAGGAACAAATTCCTGTTCAATCCGAACAAATTCTATCATTTGCTTATTTACTAGACAGATACTACAGTAAATGAGCGTCAGCGAAACAAACGCTAAGCAGCCAAGAAGGTTAATTGAGAGAGTGTACCGGACATCCAAAGTATTTATAATTTAATTTTTATCCAACAGCATATTCTGTCAGAGGAAATAAAAATAATGCTACTGCTTATTTTTACTGTTTACTTTTATACTTATACCAATATTTTATGACACACGAACGCCCCCTCAGAGCAGGAACACATTCCTGTTCAATCCGAACAAATTCTATCATTTGCTTATTCAGGGGCGGACTGGCCCACCCCGCTACCCCGCGATCGCGGGGTGGGCCAAACGGGTGTAGTGGGCCAAAAAAAATACATTTTTTTACTTTTCTTTCTTTTCAATAAAACTTAAAAAAAATAATTATGAAACTCAACTTTTCTTGGTAGCGAGGTGGACCAAAAAAAAAAAAATACATTTTTTAAAGTTTTTTTCTTTTCAACAAAAATTAAAAAAAAAAAAAAAATCTAAAAAAAAAATATGAAATTTAATTTTTCTTGGTACCAGGGTGGACCAAACGGTTGTAGTGGACAAAAAAAAAATACATTTTTGTAGTTTTTTTTCTTTTTAATAAAACAAAACAACAAATTATGAAACTTAATTTTTCTTTTCCCTTTTTTTTTTCCGTGAAGCATCCCTCCCCTTTTCTTTTGATCGGGTGTAAGTTTAATTTCTACCTTCCCTCTCCCATCAGCAATTTTAGCCAGATCTGTGCAAATTACTCATTTTGTATAGAAGCCGAGAGATAGGAAATAAAGTAAAAAGCACATATGGTCAGTGAAGGTTGGGAGGTTGTTCGGTGTGATGAGTCTACCTGTGGACGTTTGCGTAGTAACAAAAAATAGGCAAGGCTTAGCTTACCTATCTAGGAATAATCTACGGATCAAGGATCTCGGGAGGCATGAATTAGATTAAAGAGAAAAACGAGAGGAGGCAGCGGCAGACTTGAATAATAGAGACGTTAAACATGGCAATTTTCTACAATTGGTAATGCTGTTATGTAAATATAATACAATTTTGCACGGTTATGTAACACAGGCTATGGAGAGAAGTCAAGAAAGAGGATCTTCAGAAAGTATGATGAAGCCTAGAACAAAATGAAAATCCCAAACGTTTATGGAAGAGGTTTGTTGATCACATTCCTGTCCAAGTAATTTATAAATCAGTTAAGTGCTTATCTCTCCATTCAGATCCAAATAAACATTGCCGATGATGCAAGACAGTCAAGTCCATTCAGTATGGAAGCAAATTTCACAAAAGATATATCGACAATGGAGCAGTTGGCTCTTTGTGTTCGTTATGAGCAGCGTGGTAAAGTGAAGATAAGTTTTTAAAATTGCCTGATGCCCCCAAAACAACAGGGAAAGCCGTCTATCTCTAAGTAAAAGAAGAATTTAAAGTTTAAACTCCCTTCACTACAAATAGTTGGGACTTTTTTGATGGTGCAGCAAATATGAGTAGGAGATATAAAGGTCTGCAGCCACAACTGTAAAAGACAATCCAAATATACAGCACATTGATATGACATGTGTTTAATTTGTTCCTGGCAGATGCAACAGAATGTTGTAAATTGACAACGGACTTCTTGGACTTAATGTAAGCTACAACCATGTTTAGCTCAGAGTGATATGAACTAATGAGAGCATGGACTTCACTGAATAAGGAGCCTGTAGGTGGAAATAAACTTATTCGCCGATTACAAAAAGTAAGCGCTACTGAGTAGTGGATTAAGGATCGAGCACTTAATAGCACGTTTGGCGAGTCTTCGAAATCTTTTAAAGATCAATATAAAATTTTAACATTGCTTAAGTGTCTAGAAGGTGTCACTGAAATGGACGATTTACCGTCACATAGGGTAGATGCTCCAGTTGTGGCCACTGTACCAGTTGTGGCCACATTGGATAAGTTTGTTCAATATTTAAGCTGTGAATTGATGCAGACAAATAATATGCATTTTTACACCTTAAGCAAACACCCTTTTATCATTTACAATCTCATTTGTTTATTTTTTGATAAAATGTGACTTTAAAAAAAAAATAAACGTGTGAAACTGTAGTGTGTGCTCACATGTATTAAGATTTTTGCTTAGCTGTCAAGTTTTCCAAATCTTTCAATATTAGGCACTTATTGGATTCTGTTTGTCCTGAAACAAATTACTATTAGGTTTTATGAGGTAAGCTTCCTCTCTAATGCAATTTCACATTTAAATTAATTATTTTAGCAATTTAATGGGGGCTGGCCAAAACTGGTGCTTTAAATTTGCTATATGTACCAGTTGTGGCCATGGTAGTTGGAAGTGGCAAAAAAGGTACAACATATGTTCCACTTTTGGCCACATGATTCCTTATAGTGAGAATTTTAGCCATTAAATAAATTTTAAGAACATCAGGATAAAAGAAAATCAATTTAGTTTTGTTTTATATGTAATGGCTTCAATAATAAAAAAAAGCAAGGCTAATAGCAGTTCTATCAAAGAGATTTTGTTTTCTCTATCCATTAGATAATTTACTTTAGAAAGGACACTATGCTAGTAGCTAAAGAATGATATATTGCTAAAGAAAATATAGTATATTGTGTTTAGTATTGATAAAATCAAAGGGGAGGGGCTATATGTCCTATATGATAAATAAATTAAAACATAAATTTTGAAAGATTTTACAAATTATAAATTAAAAAGTTCAATAAAATTACAGCATGATTTCTTGTATTTTTCTTAAAGAAATGAAGAAGTTCCATAATTTTTGCCCGATTTCGGGCAAACGGATTTAGAAATACTAAATATTGCGAAAATCTTAACTAGAGATATCAAATACAAGCAAGAATGTATTTCCCATTATTTAAAAAGAACAGCATTCATTTTACCAAGTTTAAAAAACACAGAATTCTGTGCTCTTAAAAAATGGCCTAGAGGAAACACTGTTCTAGGATAAGTAAAATTAAGGCCATTCAAAATGTATAATGCCAGCACTACAAGCTAACAAAGTTTTGGAGCACCAGAAATATAACTCTTTGGTGATGATTCATGTGTTTTAATCAATCCACAATCCATTGGATAATTATAAAACTGATTTAAATAGTTAATCTTGATGTCCTACAGGCACTGTTGTCCCTTTTATGAATCAAATTAAATATATTTTTTGTTTTTTTAATTGAAATTTTCAGTTAAAATCAACATAAGCACATTTTACTTGATGTTTTTATCAATTCATAAAAAAAATTACAAAATTCTTTTAATATATTAACAAATATATGTGTGGTAAAATAGATGTTGCATAAAAATGCTTTATTTTTACTTATTATCAATTAAAATGTTTGTTAAACTACATGATATTGGAGTGGCCACAACTGGTGCATAGAGATGGCCAAGACTGGTGCAGGGGTGGCCACAACTGGTACAAATTGATATAAATTATTTAATGAGTTATTACTCAGAATCTAAAATATTCTGTAGAAAATCATTATAATTCACAGAAAGACAGTTAAATTTGCTAAATAATGATGTTATTATAATTTAATATGCTTCAATCGGTCAATAACTGTAAAATTTCTATTTCAAATTTTCTCTAAAGGTGGCCACAACTGGAGCATCTACCCTATATCTTTTTCGGCACGATCACCGACTGATAATTAGTGCGGGGCCAGTCCATTTCAAGTGGTCCAGCACTGGTTGCTCGACCATTTTTAAAAAATCTGAAATTTTTTGTACAACAACCCTAACATGATGGAAGCTCAAAATGACTATTATTTTAATTTTATTAATTTTTGTTTGTGCATGTCGGCCATCTTTGTTTCATCGTCTGCAGCAATTTTTTCACAAGAAGGGTTTACGGAATTGTAAATAATTCATCGTTTTTTTTATTCAATTCAAGTGCGAATTAAAGCAATTTGTACAGAATACATTGGGCTAAAAATTTGGTAATGGAGTAGTTTCCGAAACTAACTGCTTATTGGCAAAATTTAAGCATAAAGTTTAAGTTTTTTTCCAAAATTTGTCCGTTTACAAGAGGAAATTTTTCTAGCAAGGAAAACGGCCCACATGACATATTTTTTTTTACAAATAGGCCGAAAGTACTTGTACTCACACGCCGAGTTCCAGATCTGGGACTCGATTTCTCTTCGCTAAGAAAAATCCCAAATTTCTTAAAAATGACAAAAATCGCACATTTCAGGCTTTGATATCTCTGGCGGGGCACGAGATAAAAATCTGAATTTTCTTTTGTAAGAGTATTGTATGGTAGTGTTAGGCACAAGAAATTTCAGGATGGAGATTTGACTACAAGCTGAGATATGGCAAGGGCAACATGTCGAAACAATACTGCCAAACTACTGTTTTGTTGTAGTCACAGCTAAGTATTTATCTCAGAGTATCATTTAAATTTGTTTTTTAGATTATCTTTAAATAATAGTAACAGAAAATAAAGCCTTTTGCATTTAATTTAAAAAATAATTATGCCTAAGGCCTACATTTTGTATGGTTTCAGTAATTTTTGTTGTAATTTTAGTAACTAAAAGAAACCTCAGCACTTTTACATATATATATATATATATATATATATATATACAAGTGTACAAGACCTGAGACAAAAACAGAATAGGGAAAGAAAAAAGCTGTTAATGTTGGTATACTTGTTGAGACATGATCAAACGTGTCAAAACACATTCCTGCTTGTTGGTTTAAAAACCACAATTTTAATGCTGCTTGCCAGTCCCTGAAACTTGTTCCTACCATAAGTATGTTCCTGTAAATGAAACATTATGCGATGTTACCATGCATCAGCCTCAAGTAATTTTCAGAAAGTAAAGGTACCCAAAGCCTTTTCAAAATTTATACATCAGAAAAATCAAATTTTGGCATAATAGTCCAGTCATTTTAGGAAAAATAGCGGAAAAAATTAGAACAAAGCTGGATTTTTGCACAGATGCTAGTTAGGGTATGTAGTTAAACATACTAAAAGTCCCCATCGATCCGATGTGAGCTTTCGCCACCAGGGGGCGCTAATGAGCTTGAAAATTGGTTTTATGCGAATATCGCATGAACAATGGCATCTAGAAAAAAAAGTTCAATTATAAAGATGTAGATAATTCAATTTCCTACAAAAAGTGTTATTAACATTTGTTTGTCACACCAACCCTTCCCTGTCAAAATTTTAAAAAGTAAACATATTTGGAAGAAAAGTTACAAAAATACGAAAAACCTGCTGCTACTTTCAAAGAAATTATGTAAACAGGTCTAAAATTCTTACTTTTGAATGGAGAAGGTGAATATATAATATACATATATGCTTATTTCCCCACCACCCTTGAGGGAAAGCATTTAGCGCGTTTTTTATTGTGGTTTCACCCGTAGGCATATTCCACTTATAGTGACTGGCCTAATCCAATTTCAATCTTTTGACTGCTTTAGTAGTCGTTTGCACAGCTTCAACTTCTTCACTTGATTCAGTTTCGTCATTATCTCTATTTCTTTCTTTTCTTGTTGTACTGCCTTCAGTATTTTCTGGTCGGCTTTCGATATCATCACTAAATTCAGGAGTAGCAATTCCCCCCTCCTTTGCAGTGGGCAGGTTACTGTCAATATCCTCCTCGTCTTCAATTTCAACTTTAATTGCATTGTGCCATGAAACTCCGCAACAATTTACGTAAATATCAAAACATTTCAATCCGATTTTTTCG
This sequence comes from Maratus speciosus, assembly GCA_963932465.1. Taxonomy (NCBI): domain Eukaryota; kingdom Metazoa; phylum Arthropoda; class Arachnida; order Araneae; family Salticidae; genus Maratus; species Maratus speciosus. The sequence continues at coordinate 91,832,665 of OZ010799.1, forward strand.
GCATCCACATGCTTTTCCACATCCTCCGGAGCAAGTACAAAAAATGGATTCAATAATATTTTTTGGTGCGGGCGGTAAAGTGGCTGGAATTGGAAACAAATTAGGTGCATTTTGCCAGCCCCAGTTCTCAGGAAGTAGTTTATTGCCCAACCAGTATTGTATTTCATGATAAACGCGTAAACCGTGCAATCTAGGTGCATCCTCGGTAGGCGGCAACGATGAAAGGCTTTTTTTACCAACAGCAACTCCTTTCTTGAAACATACATAACGATTCTTGTTCAGAGAAATTTCTGCTTTACCACCGTATAAAGAAAGAAAAATAGTTTTTCCTGCCTCGGATATTTCAAATTGGGATACCTGACCACTTTTAAAAGTGCTGGAAGCTTGTGTGTTACGTTCTCCTTCCTTTTTCAAAATTTTTGCTAAAGAAATTTTGCCTTTCCGAAACATTGCTGACGTAGAGTCACAACCTGAAAAAGCGTGAAGGAACAATATATGATCTTTCAGAACTGCATCATTGTTGAGACTGTGCGATGAATACAAGGTTGTTGCAAGTCTTCCTCTTCCAGGCTTAATAAAAAATATCTCTGACTCTGGAGGTACTAAAGCAGTCAGCAATACGAGCAAGTCAACATCATCGCCAACAACAGCAGCAAGCGCACCAGACTTTGTTACTTCAATAGCTGTGTTAACAATTAGTGTGTCAGCATCATCTTCTGCCTGTTTCGCTTTGAAACCATTCTCCATAAATTTCTCCATGAGCATAGATATGAGATGTATTTTATTTTTATGATTAGATAAGAAAATTTCTTGACTAATTGACACATTCATTTCTTCGTTAAAATCAATGTCAGGAGTTACAATTTTCGAATACCGACGAGTTCTTTCGACCATTTTTGTATTATAAACTTCGTCAGAGTAACCATCGAAAACGATTATACATTTACCACTGCAATTTCTTTGGACATAAGAAAATATAACTTTCTACGACACTCTTGTATGTTCCAAAGAAGGGCCAAAGAACACGATGCAAAAGCCATCCTCCATCGATGATGTACGTAGACACACATTCACTTGGATTCTCCTTGTACGTTTTTTTTCTTCAAATATTGAATATAATAATGCTTTGGTGGTTTTTCTCATATAATTTTCATCAAATAATGTTAAAGGATATGGAGATAGTTCATACTGAAAGTAAGTTTTCAAATCTTCTTGTGGTTTCATACAAACGGAAATACGTTAAAATAACAACAGTGGATCGCAGGTCACAGTATCGTCTTTAAATCTGAACGAAATATTCATCGTCGCTAATAATAGTAATCGATCTTTACGTGAAAGTTTCAAGTCACCAATTTTTTCCCCCGAAATCTTTTCAATGACTTTGCATCCGACGCTATATGCATCATGACAGTTTATTTTGTGATCTCCGACAATTCCGCTATAGATTGAGATGCACTTACTAATAATGGGAAAAGGTGGGTAGATGTTTTTCAAGCCATGCATCCAGTTTCCTGATGTCTGCATTATCACGTAGTGCACTAGAATCTAGATAGTCAAAGTGTTGATCGGATGATTGCGCACGTGCACCATACAACTCTTCTAGGGATTCAGATAATTGCATTAGAAAAGGACCGCCAAGTATCCATTTTTCCAATACTCTGTCTGTAATACCCCTCTCACGTATTATTCCACCTGATGATTTCATACTTCTCATCAATGTCTGTTCGATCGTCATATCTGCCCAAACGCCGGACCAAAATTTTTCACTTCTTCGAACAGTAAAATAGTCCACTTTTATGAACCATGAGCAGTCTGTTTCATGTAATTCTGTTTCAAGCAAAGTCATAATCTTGTAAGTATATTTGACAAGCCTTTGCATACAGGAAATGGTGACTAGCATGAAAAAAGGTAGCATGTTCCGAATCGTTTCAACATGTAACTGCCAATTTCCACTGCGTTCTGCCATTATAAATTTATGCATTAATGTTACCATTCGAAAATATTGACAACAAAGCTTCGCTGTTGGCCCATTCTTTTCTAATGTTTCTATTTCACATTTAATTTTTGCTGTAAGAGAAACCAGTATAGCGTCGTCCAATATATTGTCATATACAGAAGTATTTTCTTCAACATCTGCAACAAACTGTAAAAGGTGTCCTTTTTCAGCTTCATGGAGTGTGATATTTTTCATGATTATCTTCCCCAAAGCCAAATGCATTAAGGTGTGCCCTCTAACAGCACGCGCAAATGCGTGACCGGCTAGCATATTTTCAACGGTATTCTTCGCATATACCTGGCTCAGCAATTCTTTCAGACCACTTCCAGCCATTATGTGTCCAATACAACCTAGATATGACATTAACAGATGAAATCCTCCAATCCTAATATAAACATTCTTGAAATTTGGCGTATCGCTTAACGCCGCACATATGTCTCTCGCTTTCATAAAGTGGTTGGTCAAATGTCACAAAAACGCAATTTTGATTGGTTTCTTTACTTTTTTCGACCGCTGTGCAAAGACTTGAATATATTGTGTCGTAATGACTTGGTGGAAGATTAACAGAATTCTTTCTTGTATAATTTTCCCTACACGTTGCATGAACTATAAATTCACTATTGTTTTCAGCCTTTGCTTCAAATGTTTTCCACTTATGGTCACCTCTTTCCAAACTTGCTGTCACAACGGACTTCAGTCCCTTTTTTCCAATTTTCACATAATCATTCGAAACGCAGTCTTCACCACATACAAGACAAACTACTTTGTCAATCTCCATTTTTCCGCTCTCAATCAACAATCAAGAAAGAATCATTTTACATTGTCAAAACTATTTAAAACTTTCTTCATCACGCGTTGAAACTAAAATTATTCACTTTCTAAAAACTGACAAAGAATTACTCCGTTCAGTAAATTAAGGTGATTTAATACCAGCGAAATGCTCATCAATTGAAAATAAAACACTGCAAAGGTGAGCAAAAATAGGTAAGTAAAGAAAAAAGAAAGGTAAGCAAGTGGTGATAGGGTATTGGGCAATGACTACAGCACAAGCGTGCGAAAACAGCATACAGACAATGGAGTAGATGCGGGGGAGGGATCAAAAGTAAATAAGATTTGTTCTGCTTCTTGGGCGCATTCAATATGATTCTGTTTCCGCATTTTTTCCAGTAATGCTTACATTATTTCAATTTTTGACAGGGAAGGGTTGTTGTGATAAAAAAGTGTTAATAACACTTTTTGTAGGAAATTAAATTATCTACATCTTTGTAATTGACCTTTTTTTACTAGATGCTATCGTTCATGAGAAATTCGCATAAAACCGATTTTCAAGCTCATTAGCGCCCCCTGGTGGCGAAAGCTCACATCGGATCATTGGGGACTTTCAGTATGTTAAACTACATACCCTAACTAGCATCTGTGCAAAAATCCAGCTTTGTTCTAATTTTTTCCGCTATTTGTAAAAAAAGCTGCTAAAATGACTGCACTATAAGAAGTAAGCTAGGAATTATTAATGAATTGGGAGTTGCACATAGTGATTTCAAAGTACATTTCTATGAGCCAGCAGAGCCAAGATCTTCAATCAAATTATCAAGAGATGACAAGACTTGGTTCCTACAAATAAAATTTTGAGAAAGATCAAAATTGTGGTTTTTGAACCAACAAGCAAGAATGTGTTTTGACACGTTTGATCATGTCTCAACAAGTATGACAACATTAACAGCTTTTCTTTTTCCCTATGTTTTTTTGTCTCAGGTCTTGTATAAAAATATTTTTTTTTTCTTTATGTAAAAGTGCTGACGTTTCTTTTATTTGCTAAAATTACTTACAACAAAAATTACTGAAACCATACAAAATGTATGACCTTAGGCGTAATTATTTTTTAAATTAATTGCTAAGCTTTGCAAAGGGCTTTATTTTCTATTACTATTATTTAAAGATAATCAAAAACATAAATTTAAATGACACTCTGAGATAAATACTTAGCTGTGACTACAACAAAACAATAGTTTGGCAGTATTGTTTTGGCATGTTGCCCTTGCCATATCTCAACTTGTAGCCAAATCTCCATCCTGAAATTTCTAGTGCATAACACTACCATACAATACTCTTATTAAAAAAATTTCAGATTTTTATCTCGTACCCCACCAGAGATATCAAAGCCTGAAATGTGCAATTTTTGTCATTTTAGAAAAAATTGGGATTTTTTTTAGCGAAGAGAAAGCAAGTCTAGATCTGGAACTCGGCGTATGATTACAAGTACTTTCGGCCTATTTGTAAAAAAAAAATTATGTCATGTTGACAGTACTCCTTGCTAGAAAAATTTCCTCTTGTAAACAGACAAATTTTGGAAAAAAACTGAAATTTTATGCTTAAATTCTACCAACAAGCAGTTAGTTTCGGAAACTACTCCATTACCAAATTTTTAGCCCAATGTATTCTGTACAAATTGCTTTAATCCGCACTTGAATTGGATAAATAAACGATGAATTATTTACAATTCCGTAAACCCTTCTTGTGAGAAAATTGCTGCAGACGATGAAACAAAGATGGCCGCCATGCACAAACAAAAATTAATAAAATTAAAATAATAGTCATTTTGAACTTCCGTTATGTTAGGGTTGTTGTACAAAAAATTTCAGATTTTTAAAAAATGGTCAAGCAACGAATAAATGATTTTCTGGACCCCTTGAAATGGATTGACCCTGCAAGTTTCAGCATGTATTAATAGCAACCATTTTAAGCGATCTCTTCAATATATCTATGCCGACATCGAAGTATCTGCATAGATAAGCGGTCTGGGATACTTAACTCCTGCTAACAAAATCCAAACCCTGAAATCCAATGTCCTACAGAAACGACATAATTTTGATATGGCTATGAAAAATACTTCTGAATTTGCGGAACATCTTCGGAAACAACTAATAGAAAAGGAGTAAACCATTGAAATTGAGAGTTTCCTATCGAAAAAAAGAATACATAGCAAAATGTCGATGTGGTGAATATTCTCACGATGAGGCAAGAAGTATTATCGGATCCCCATCTGACTTATTTAAGGGAAACGTTTATAATGTCATTTTATACACAGCTATTCAGCAGTTGAATACACGATTTACTGGAAATGACTTGCCCATGAAAGACATTGCGTGGTTCGATCCTCGCTGCTTCAGTGAGGTTAAATATTTAAATGAACTTGCTGAAGAAGCTCGGCACTATACTCATTATAATCCGTCGCTATTGCAGCAGCAATCTCGACGTTGCAAGCTCTACGCCGCTTACAGCAAAAAAACGAGCGATTCAGAAGAACTCATTAAAGATGATGAGGATCGCTGTAAAGTTAATAAGAAATGTAAAAAATGCCTACCTTGGCATTAGAATTATTGTGTGAGTGGAATGCCTATGGTCGTATTTATCGAAAACAAAGACGTGTCGAACATTTATTTATTGAACATTTATTCAGTGTCGAACACGTAAGCGTACATGTGTGTATGGGTGGAGCGAGTTACGAGTAGAACAGGATTTGTAAGTGAGCGTGGCAATTTTCACGTTTTGTTCGCTCGCACACCTCGCCGAATATCTTAGTGTTTTTTTGCTACATACGGTAAAATTCAAAAGCAAACAGTAAAAATGAGTAACAACCAACGTTTGAATGCTGTAATGAGGTGGAGAATAGCGGGGAGACTGGAAACAAGGCAGTCTCAAGTGCAGATTCCTGGAGACTTCAATGTAACGCCCAACGTCGTATCAAACTTATGGAAACAGTTTAAGGATATTAAATCCATAGAGAGAAAACCTGGACAAGGTTGTCCAAGAGCCACGACGGCCAGTGAAGATCGCTATTTATCTATTACAGCGAGGGGTAACATGAGTGCATCCTCCTCCCAGGCCTCTCGTGACTTTCATGCGGCTACAAGAAGCCGAGTTTCAAGGGTTACTGTTTGCAGAAGACTACATGACAGAGGGTTGCTTGAGTCAGCTCACTTCTGCGCACGGGAAAACCCGTTTATCATGATACAGAGATAATCGACTTTGGACGAGGGATCATTAAGGGACTGTTCTATTCATTGATGAGTTTCGGTTCAGCCTACACTCTAATTCTCGACGTATACTTTCATCTGGAGAAAACCAGGGATCCAATACATGCCTCCCAACGTCCGAGAAAGAGACCTCTATGACAGCGGAGGTTTGATGGTCTGGGCAGGCATCATGTTGGATGAGCGCACACCCCTCCCTATGTTTGGCAAAGGCTCTGTCACTGGTCTGAGGTGTAATGATGATACCTTTGTACATTATGTTTGCCTTTTTAGGGATGCAGTTGGCCCTGATTTCATTTTAAGGGACTACAACACGCGCCCAGATAGAGCTCATCTGGTCGACGAATTTCTGCAAAGTGAGAATATTCACTTGATGGGTTGGTCCGTCAGATCACCAGACCCTATAGAGCATGTCTAGAACGCTCTGGGGAGGACGATTGGAACTCATTTTCCACCTTCCAGAACCACTGAGTGCTTGAATACAGCGTTGCTGGAGGAGTGAGACTAACTGCCACAGGGACTCATAAACTGCCTGATTTCCATTATGAATTCACATTGTGGGAGCTGTGTAACTGTAAGAGGGGAACATATCCCTATTAACCCATTTTTTTAATTCAAAATTGTAAGCTCTGTTTTATACCTTCTGACGCTGATGAGTCTTATGCGAGAACTGTTGAATGGTTATTTTTTTTTAATTTTATCAACCTAATTACATACCTAATTTCATTAAAATCTACCATGTAGTTCTGGAGATAATCAACCAAATTACGATTATGATAAGATAATAGATGGAGTTGCCTCAAGTTCAAAAGAATTGTCCATATATCTGACATTCTAATTAGTTAGTAGTGAGGGTATAAAACAAACTAATCAATTTTAAGGTACTATATTCATATTATAAACAACCATTAATCAATGTACGAAGGGAAGTCAGTATTCAAACATTTTAACAATGGGGTTGTCAATTGGTGGGCCAACGCTTAAATCTAGCGGGGTGGGCCAAACTGTGCCAGTCCGCCCCTGTGCTTATTTACTAGACATATGCTGCAGTAAATGAGCGTTACCGAAATGAACGATATGCAGCCAAGTAGGGTAATTGAGGGACTGTACCCAACATCCAAAGGTTTATAATTTAATTCTTATCCAGCAGCATATTCTGTCAGATTTTCGAGACACCCAAATGAAGGAAATTTTGAAATGACAAGCATATTAATTTAAAAAAATAAATCATAAAATTTCATATATTTTTTTGGTGTGATAGTTGTATATTTGAGATCGTTAAAAAATGTCGATATTATTGAACCGCGGGCCTTTATTTGAGTAGAAATCGACCCAAAAATCGAAAGTTATTTTTGTGCATATTATTATTCTCCAGTTTCTTCTGAACCATTTTTAAAAACCGCATGCAAATGCGATAATTTTTAGTTGTATTTCGGCGTTCGTTTTCCAAAGCCGCGCCTAAACAAACGCAGCTAAACAAACACCGCTCACACCAATTTTATTAAAATCAAACCAGACATGACGCATGCGCAAAAATGCGGAGGTATTTACTTTCCGAAAACAAACAGTAACTAACTTCGCTGGCGCATGCGTAGTATTTTGTTTTGTTTTTAAATATGTTTTCTAATCTAGTCAGTCATCTTTTCCCTTTGAAAATGAACGATTGTATGTTTGAAAGATCTCAGGGTTATAATAAATAATATCTCCATATGTTTGGGTCACCTTTTAAGTAATTATAAGTATCTTTTAAAGTTTAAGTTAGTACTTACCGAGAAAATCAAATTAGCACTGTGCATTTAACAAAATTATAAGGAATTCGGGTAATTTTAGAGAATTTCAGAAATTAGTTGTTTGAGGGAAGCAAAAGCTAATACACAGCGCAATATTACTTTCCGAGCACATACAGCTACGATGGACATTAAAACCTTTCGTCAAGCATAACTCAAAAAATATTTGTCGATTTCGTTTCTAATTGTCACATAGGGTACCTATGAGGGTAACCTACTTAATGCGCCAATTATAAAGAAGGAGTTTCAAATCCTTTAAAAATTCTATTTTAAAAAATCTGATAAAAAAGCACAACTTATCTACATACGTCACAGAAATTTAGCGTACGTCATTTTCACCGAGTGGTTGCTTTCATAGACAATATGCACGCACTAATATTGAAGTACAATAAAAAATCTTTAAATTTAATCAAACTGGAAAAGAAATCTGGATGTTTTTTTCTATTTAAAAGGAAAAAAGCTATATAATAACTTAGTATTTGTCATGTTGCAATAATCACTCCAATAGCTTTTTTTAATCGCCAAGAGCATCCTTTACATTTCGCGTGTGCAAATTAGAAAAATCTCTGATGTTAAAATAAAATATTTTGATTTATTGTATAATTTCTACTCTTTTTTCCTTTAAAAGAAATCCACTTTTCCAATATAGGGGCTTTGTCGAGGTAGATAAAATGGATTTGGCAAGAGAAGTGGACTTTCCATGCATGTTTCCTGGCAACCTATTCACTTATTCATATGCCCAAGCAATTTTTTAAACATTTATACAATTTATTTAGTGTAAACAAGCCATTTATCTGTTTTTATATACAAACAGAAGTAATTGTATATAAAAAAACAATAATATTATTATATATAAATAAAATATTTATATTTATACCTAAAATAAGCACAAGCGTCCATCAGGTTTGTTTACATAGCTATTTATATCTTTATGAAACAAATCTCACTTTCTAAAACCAAAATTGCATCAAGCTTTTAAAAAAACGCCAAGGCAAAGTAATGCTGGAAAAGTGTAATGAAATTAGTTAAAATCACGTATTTTAAATCAAGTGAATGAAAAGTTTGCATTTTAAATGAAATGAATACAATATGAATGTGGGAAACTTCGTAAGCAACACCTACATTCAGACTGAATATTCCAGATGCTGCTCTCTGCTTCAAGATTAAAAGGTAACGAAGCTGCTTGAATTGGAAAGCCGGAAAAAGTAAATAGAACGCAAAGAAAAAATTCGACGGCTGTTGTTAAAAAGAACAGAATCTTCTTTCGACGACATAAAATAGGAAATTTAATGAAGCATAAAAATCTTAGGAAATATTCGACGGAGTTATGTAAATAAAGCCAAAGCTAAATATTGATTGTGAAAAGTGCTACTATCTATATTTTTGTTTTGTCTTCCTTTCAGTAAATGTCAGTGTTCGTCATCCTGTATTTTTGTTTTGTCTTCGTCTTAATAAACGTCAGTGTTCGTCATCTGTATTTTTGTTTTGTCTTCGCCTTAATAAATGTCAGTGTTCGTCTTAAAAGTGAGTTATGATCCATAAATAGGAGTCTCATCCCACATGAATATGGTATGGGAACAATTACTGGGAAATTATCACTTGCGCTCGGCTGACATAAAACTATCAATAATTGACTTGGTACATGGTATGCCAAACGAAACAGTTATGTTTTAACCATTCTTCTTACAAAAAAAAAAAAAAAAAAAAAAAAAAAAAAAAAAAAAAAAATCCAATAGTCTGCAATTCAGATACATAAGCAAGGTTGGCGTCAAACTATTATTACTAACATCAAGTTATAACTGTATGAGAGTTCTAATCCCCTGTAATAAAAATCTACGCGTTGCTGACGACTGGCTTTTTCGCTAATCGTTGCCACAGATTAAAATCGGAAAAATGAAACATTTGAGGTTACTAAAAAAAAATTAATATCTCGAAAAGTATTTGACAGGAAATTGTTAGATAAACTGCGATAGAAAGGTAAAAAATAGCATTTTTCTGGATATAAATTTGAAATTTTATGATTATGCCGTTCTTCAAATGTTGAATTTCAAAAATTACCAAATTTCACAATGGAGTATCATAGCGAAACCTTCACGCCTAAAAGGGTAATGATAACGGTAATATGTTCTGACGTGTATACTGACTATAGCACGAGTTACAAATTATAGTAGCCTTATTATTCTGCTAAAATATAAAAGGGAATTATGACGTCATGAGTGCATGATTTTTATTTAATCCTCGACAAATACTAGGCGCCATTTCTTTTTAATTGTGAATAATATACGTTAATTCACGTATGACCTCATATTAAAAACGAATATAGGGTTAATACATGGCTTTTACAAGTGAAAGTGATACCATGAAGGGCTTTTCACAAATTTACATTTCTTTTTAATTTTTTTTTTCAAGAATCAAAACTATATTTATTTAGGCTTAGCTGGTATAAAAGCAAAATTTCTAAATGCTTTCAATATATATATCATAAGATGGATCCTTAAAATATGTCACTATTATTTTGAGACACCAAATTCTCCAAACACAAGTTTCAAAGGAAAAGCTTGAAATGTCTGCTTAAATAACAATTTTGAATTTCGGATTTTAACTGTGGGTTTGGGTACTTGGAAATTTGTGAAAAATATGGAAGGATGTTCCATCATGCATAATTTTAAAACATTTGAATTTTCATACACATGTTATGATGTATTTAGAACAGGAGAAAAGGATTATTATCAACATATACGAAAGCACTCGACTTACAAATGGTAAATATTTGAATGAAAAATGTTAAATAAGTACCATAATATAAGCTTGGAAATTTGATATCACACCAATTTTTAGCCGCAACTTTTGCCCTTTTTTTTTTCTTTTTCTTTAGCTTGACTTTTTTTTTTTTACTTTTGAAAAATTGTTTTTTTGTAGATAACTCTAATAGACTTTTACATTTAATATTATTTGGAGTGTCGACTAACAATGCCAAAAATCATATTTACATGAAAAATAGCAATAATGCGTTAGAATAAAGTTTTAAAACGTATTAAAAGCAATATTTTCATATTGACCTCTCATCAGGAGTTAACAGACGAAGAAATTGCCAAAGATCGATATTTAAAATCAGCCTTTTAGATTATATTCATATCAGTGGTTTCAGCGATTACATGTCCTAAATTTGTGTTTTATTTACATTTCATTATTTTATTTATTGATTGTTGAATATTTTAATTTCGTTATCCAGTATAAGCAGGAAACAAATGATAAGCTAGTTATATTGATTTAGCTGTAAACGGATTTATCTATTGTTATCGTCTACACGCGATAGATTTGCGCGATTTGAAAAAAAAAAATTCACGATTAAAAATTATTTTAAAAACAATAAAAATTGCGTAAATTCAGATACATTTTTCAAACAAATTGCGATATATGTAGTTTTCAAACAAATTGCATTTGAATGTACATTTTTCACCCTATTCGACGATGTAAAAATTTAAAATGTGCGGTATTTCTAAGATTTAAAAAATTGGAATAAAAGTTAATAAAAGTTGAATATAATTGTCTGTTGTTGCCACCGTCAAAATGACGTCAGCGTTACGTACAGACACGTTTGTCCTTTATAATATAGATACTGATAGTATGAATATTCCCAGCTTTCGGGGATTTTCACAATTCCCAATTTTACCTTTAATTCCTTGGGAAAAATCCAGGCCTTTTTTTTTTTTTTTTTCAAGTAAACCGTGTGTTTTGGCAGCTTTGAAACCATACATGATATACATACTGATCAGTTTTCTCAAAATAGGCTTTTTGTAATAAGAACATTTGTGCCTGTAAGATTTAATTAAATTATACACTGCTCAAAACAATTAAAGGATATTGCAGTTTTAGGTGGATTTTGTATCTGGTAAACTGTTTAGCTGATTGATACATGGTCGACAGACATAGTAGGTTATATGAGAATAAATTACACATGTTTGGCAGAAAAAAATGCATTTTATTGCGCATTTGTGTACTAAAGGAAAAAAACACAATTTATGCATATGAGAAAAAAAGAATAAGAAAAGGTGTTTTCTTCAAAGAAAATCATTTTCAGTAGGGGGTATGGTTTCCACGGGCGGCCAGCAACGTTGAACACCTTTGAGGCATGGACTCAATGAGGCTATTAATGACGAGTTGGGGTATTCTGCCCCACTCTTCCAGAAGAGCTCTTTCCAGTTCTTGAAGAGTTTGTGGGGGTTGTTGGCGGCCAGAAACTCGTCTTCCTAGAGCGTCCCAAACGTGCTCGATTGGATTCATGTCTGGAGAACACGCTGGCCATTCCATTCGAACGATTCCTTCCTCGAAAAGGAAATCCTTCACCTGATTTGCACGATGTGGCCTGCAGTTATCGTCCATTAAAATGAAGTTATCTCCGATTGCTGCAGCGTAAGGAACTACAATAGGTCTTAGGATCTCATCCCTATATTGGCGACCAGTCAGAGCTCCATCTCGAATGATATAGAGGTCAGTGTGCCCGTCAATGGAGATGCCACCATACACCAACACTCCTCCACCGCTAAATCTGACACTTTCGTGCACGAACGCAGGATTATTCCTACTGCCACGGTCCCTCCAGATGAAAATACGCCTATTATCCGGATGCACAGAAAAACGGGACTCGTCAGAAAACAGAATATTGCTCCATTCATTTCTCCTCCAGTTGACATGCTCGGTTGCCCACTCCCTGCGGTCGCGACGATGCCTTGATGTTAATCTAACACATACCATCGGTCGGCGAGTATACAGACCTACAGCATGGAGCCGGTTTCGGACAGTCTGAGTTGAAATCGTGGTGCCTGTACCCGAGCGAAAGTGTTGTTGGAGAAGAGTAGCGTTCATGGTTCGGTGTCTCCGAGCTGTTAAGCTAAATGCCGATCTTCATTGGGCGTTGTTGCCCGTCTACGACCTTGCCCTGGTCTTCGGCCTGCACATCCACTCTCCAAAAAACGGTTCCAGATCCTGGAAATGACACTTTGTGACACTCCAATGGCTTGCGGTACTTCGGCTTGAGTTTGGCCCCCTTCTAATCTACCAACAATTCTCAAAGCTTCTGAATCTGTCAAATGACTTCGCTGAGACATCGTACTCATCGAAACAAAGCAATCACTGAATGCCGATCATCCTTGTCTTCATTCTCTTTTATCCAGTTGAAAGTCAAATTTCATTTGCTGCCGCTGAAGCGACGTTTTTGATGTCGAACTCAAAATTTGCATACTCCACAGTTTGAAAACCAGAAAAATTTGCATTTGTGATTCTCTTCTTCTATTTTCGGCAAAAAAATTTCGTTTATATCTTTATTTTATATAAAACTTCAAATATCCTTTAATTGTCTTGAGCAGTGTAAATTCTACATTAAAATTAGAGAAGAATTTAAAAAATAAATTTCACTAGATTTTTACATTTTATTTTTCGATCATTTCTTAGAGCAGTAATAAGCAGAGATGATTTTGCTTCATTATCTTTATAAACACTATTTCTCAATATTGCATTCGATTTTTCATTCACAAAATTTATAAATCGAATACTACTACCAGGAAGTACTGATTTAAAAAATCCGGAATCCGAATCACACCTCGGCGGAAATAGCATCTTTAACCCCTTGAAATGCTACATCCCACCTAATTTAAACATAATTCTCACCAGAAACTTTTAACGAAATTTTATATTTTTACTTTTGGGGGGGAAAATGTGGAAGAATTGCTTTTCTTTTTTTAAAAATAAAATTTTTCGATTATTCAGGGGAGAATTCAATATTACAGAGACATTATTGCTTGCTTCTCAAAGGGCTAAATAAATTCAAACATGCAGGTAGGTAAGGCAAAACCGTATAACCGAATGCAAACCGAAATTCTCAGTTTGAGTCAATTTCAGAAGCCCTCTAGCGGCTAATGAATGAAACACTTAGCTCTTGGCAATAAGAAGAAACTGCCATTGCGATATCTCAATACTAGAATCTGTGTAGTTTTTGTGATGGAAAGTTTATTTCATCTTTACTAACCCTTTCCAACATAATTGAATAGTGTTTATGACTTCGGTTTGTCTGTCTGCCGTTGGTCTACAGTCTGACTGCCGTCTCCCGTCTGTCCATGTTCTAATTCGCATACATATAGTCGATCGCTATGAAATTGGTATATATGTTACTGATATTCACTATGTCATGTTCGGTATTGAAAATAAGGCGTGTAACAATTAGAGTTCCTTTACAGGGACATTCAAAAGAAATCCGTTGCATTATGGTGCTTGGGGAAAAATCGTTTGTGGTGGTTTTTAATAATGTTTCACAATTTCAAACTCATTGAAATTTATATCTATCTCTCAAGTACTCTACAAGATGTTTACTATAGCACATGATATGGATAGCATTCATCGTTCATTTACAGGGACACACAAAAGAATTCTATTACATCATGGTCTACGAGGAAAAATCTTTTGCAGTGTATTTTATTCATCTTACGCTATTTCAAACATTTTGAATTGATATATATCTCTGAGGTGTAGTTCAAGATATTTACTACGGAATATGATGTGCATAGCATTCACCAGTGATATACAGAGACACAAAATAATTCGGCTACAGTACAATATGAACAGTATGAACAATAATTGCTGCAAGTGTGTTTTTACTTTTTTCTATCTTTACAAGAAGAAAGTATTGGATACGTGAAAATTTTCGACTTTCGGTTTTCGATGGATTTATACGTTTTAGAGGTCAGAGATTCCAAAAAGCATGTTTTTACAAAATGTCTCTCTGTGAGTCTGTCTGTCTCTATGTGACACAAATTTTGTTGGCACTCTATCTCAAGAACTAATGCACGGAATTTAATAAAAGTTTATATTCAGTTAGTCCCTTATATAAATTGGTGCTGATTAGTTTTTGGCGTAAATCCCTCAAAAGGTGGCGCTGCTATGCAACATTTTTCACGCTTTTCTCAAAAGCTCAATCTCCAGAACAGATGCACAGATTTCCATCAAACTTCAGATTTAGTTAGTCGTTGACATGAGTTGACGTTTAAAAGATTTTGGTTGAAATCGCTCAAGAGATGGCGCTGCTATGCTGCCTTTTTTTCAATTTCCGCAAAAGCTCTATCTCAAGAACTAATGCTTGGATTTTCAACAAACTACAGATTCAGGTATACCTTCATATGAATTAGTGCTGTTTATGCTTTGGTGCAAATCGCTCAACAGGTGGCGCTACTATACTGCGTTTTTCAGAATTTCCACCATAGCTCTATCTCAATAACTAATGCACGAAATTTCATCAAATTTCAAATTCAGATATATCTTGATATCAATTAGAGCTGTTTATGTTTTGGTATAAATCGCTCAACAGATGGCGCTGCTATGCTACATTTTTCAGAATTTCCGCTGTAGCTGTATCTCAAGAACTAAAGCACGAATTTTCATCAAACTTCAAATTCAGATGTACTTCGACATGAATTGGTGCTAAATTGATGTAGTTTCTTGTACTATTTAAATGATTTAATTGATAAGATTTATATAGAAGAAAGTTTTGTGATGGCCACAACATACTAGTTTATTTTGGAACGCGTTTCTAAATTAAAATATTTTTTAATATTTCTTAGTGTATATAAATTCTACAGATCATATGCAGAGCTGCACGAAACATCAGAAGTACATTTTCGTTTATTGATGGAAATTGCCGAAGGGGCATTTTTCACTATTCTATGCGTTTTCTATTTGAACTAAATTTTAGCATACTATGCGTTATATCATATCATAATATTAAAATATTTATTTGCTTAAAAGACGTAATAAAAACACATTAAAAGTAAATTAAAAACTCTTTATTTACATGTTATTCATAAGAGAGTCCATTGAAATTTATTTAAGAGGTTCAGGAGTTAGTAACGATACATTATCGTTTCCTATCCCGAATTTATGGGTTGAATGATTGGATAAATTACGGCATCGCGACATAGAGGGAACACGAGCAATCGCAAAAATATCGATGATTTTTTTCATTTTTCATTATGCATTTGTAATTTTCTATTATACATTCTGACGACGACTCAGAAAATGAGTTGAAACATGTAAATAAAGAGTTTTTAATTTACTTTTAATGTGTTTTTATAACGTGTTTTAAGCAAATAAATATTTTAATATTATGAAATGATTAGAAATGGACGCAATTTTGACTTACTACTCGCACTTATTTACATTTGTATGTATTATATGACAAATACAGAATTCATATACAGGGTTGCACAAAAAAAAAAAAAAAAAAAAAAAAAAAAAAAAAAAAAAATCATATTTTTTTCGACTTTTGATGGGAATTATGTTTTCAAATGTGTTATGCGTTTTACAAATTGTTTATTTAGACATCCATTTTCACCTTATTAAACTGTGAAATTTTATTATAGTATTCTGAATGTATTGAAAACAGTCCAAGAGCTGACAGCACAAAAACCTATGTTATCAAGGACAAGAAAAAACCCCTTATTTTATGGGAGGGTAGAAGTAGGGGAATCTAATGATCCATGTCTGCCGGAAATGGAGTGGTGCATAAGCCAAAAATTAATACCACCCGTGTTTGACTTGTAGGTTTATCAATGTGTTTGTCCTACAACTATCCTCCATGTTTTCATATCTTTGTTTGTAGGACAAACACAATGATAAACTTACGAGTCAACCACTGGTAGTATTAATTTTTGGCTTATGCACCACTTCACTTCCGGGAGACATGGATCATTAGATTCCACTACTTCTACTCTTCCATAAAATAAAGCTTTTTTTCTTGTGCTTGACAACATAGGTTTTTGTTCTATCGGCTCTTAGACTAAAAATGTTTCATAATCTATGCTTAATGTATTATTTTACGTTTCTATGTTCGGTAAGTAAATATGAACCCGTTTAAAATTATTGCAGCTTTTTATAATATTATGCGTAGCACATTTAATAGGAATTTATTTCGTGAAGTGAAACAGTTGCTAACATTTATAGGTGCTTTATATTGTGACTTTCTTTGCCACCAACCGCCTAGTGCGGGAAAAAACGGATATCTTACCAAAAAATGATACTACAAAACAATAATTGAAGAGCATGTAAACAAACTTTGAAGAAAAAGCAGTCAAAGCTGCATGGGAAAAATATTTGTGATTTTTATAAAGCTAATAAAAGAGGTGAACTTCTTTTGTGCAATTTCTGAATTTGTAATGAAGATAATTACTCTTTGTTTGAAATATTAAATAATTAAACTTGTAATTGAAATAGTATTGGTTCAGCTCCTTAGTCAAAACTCTGAAATGAATTGCTACATTGTTCTTTTAAAAAGAAGGTGAACTCTTTCCTTTAGTTAAGGGCACATACAACATCACGACAAGTAAAATGAAGCAGTTTTTGCGAAATATTTAACATCATGTATTTTACTTAAAAATAAAGATAGACATGAATTTTTTTGTTACAGAAAATATCCATATTATAGCCCATATGTAAATCAAGAAATTAATTTCATGCATAAATTACTTTTCAAGAACTAATTTACATATTTTTTGAACAATATATCTGTTCGGTACACTTTTCTAAAAAACTGTTGACTATATCACCTTAAAATTTGCTGAAAGCAATTTTCATTTTGACTTAAAAGAAATAAAATTAAAAATATTTTGCTAACAAACTTTGAAAATCCTAAAAATTTTAATGAACATATTTTTCATTATTTAAAAAAAAAAAAATCACTCGAACCTATAATGTTAGGTATTTTTAAAGAAAATGTTAGTTGCACAATTTTGAAAAGTTTTAACTGTTTGTCTAAAATAGAATTTTAGAAAAATGTATCAAAGCATAAGAAAACACATTTCGAAAAAAAGGGCAAAAAGAAACTATATACACACTCACAGTACCTAAAATATATTATTTGAAAACCTTTCAGCACCATAATCTTTTCGGTCCATAATCATTTAGCACCACAATCTTTTAGTTCTATTTTTGGGCGATAATATGATACTCAAAAATTTTAACCATTTTATGTTCCATGTGCCCCTAAGATTAACGTATCCTTGCTGTAAAATGTCCAACTGCTATTGTAACTGTACGCTCTAAACTCGATTCAAACGAACCATAAAATATTGCGATTTTTTTTCTATTTTGAACCAGATTAAATTAAAAATTTCGTATCGCCTTTCCCGATGTTAATGTGACAAATTTGATATTTTTCCAATTTCAATTTAATCAGGGCAGTTGAAAAATTTATAAAAATGTTATCCCGTTTCTTAATAAAAGAAAAAGAAAACTCGCGAAATGCTAAAAAAAATATTAAAATCACTTCAAAAAATTTTAAAAAATTCAAAAGTAGCAGAGAATAAAATTTACTAACTATACTGATATCGAATTCGCAAAATCGCCTCAAAACGGAATAAAAATCTCGCTTAAAAAAAGGCATAAAAATTTCAAAAATCACATAGAACAAAATTAATTAGATTAGGCTATAAGACTGAAGCCGGATTATTTTTAAGAATATCGAAAAATCGCCGCGAACAACTAAAAAAACCCGAAAAAATGCTGAAAATTTCGCGAAAAATTTAATAGTTGCTTTATAAATTCAGAAAAAAACTTTATTGAAAAAAAGGCAAAGTTCACCATTCAGGGCTAAAACAATTAAACTGGATACCTTTTACTAATACAGAAACATCTCCGCGTAAATGCGAAAAAAATTTCAGAATTGCTTTAGAAAATAAATTTTAAAAATCCAATCAAAAAATCTCTAAACTGCTAAAAACTTTAGAAATACTGGTACCTTCCTGCCAAATCCTATTGTTCACCACCATCGGTGTATACAGAAAACTTTAGACAGACAGACAAACAGACATAACTAGTCGAATGTGGTAATCCAAAAGCTTTCTTCTATTTCAAATATGTTAATACTTCCTGATAAATGCAGCACAGCAGCGCCACCGATAGATTTACACCATATTCTAATCAGTAATATCTTACGTGAACTTGTAATTGAATTTGAAGTTTGATGAAAATCCGTGCATTAGTTTTTGAGATAGAGCTATTGCAGAAATCGTGAAAAGTTCTGCATAGCAGTGGCGCCTGTTGGACAACTTACACCAAAAACTCATCAGGATCAATTTATATCAGGGACTAATTGAATCTAAAGTTTGATGAAAATTCATGTATTAGTTCTTGATACATAACTATTGCGGAAATCATGAAAAATGCGCCACCTGTTGGGCAATTTGCACCAAAAGCTAAACAGCATAAATTTATATCAGGGACTAACTGAATCTGAAGTTTGATGAAAATTCGTGCTTTAGTTTCTGAAATAGGGCTATCACAATAATCATGTATAATGCAGCACAACAGCGCCACCTATTGGGCGATTTACACCAAAAATTTAGCAGTACCAAATTATATCAAGGACTAACTGAATCTTAAGTTTGATGAAAATTCGTATATTAGTTTCTGAGATAGAGCTATTGCAATAATCATGTGTAATGCAGCATAACAGCGCCACCTATTGGGCGATTTAAACCAAAAAGTTAGCAGCACCAAATTATATCAAGGATTAACTGAGTTTAGAGTTTTCTGGAAATTCGTGCTTTAGTTCTTGAGATAATGCTATTGTAAAAATCATGAATAAGGCAGCATAGCAGCGCCACCTGCTGGGCGATTTGCACTGAAAAGTAATCCGCACCAATTTATATTAGGGACTGACTGAATCTAAAGTTCTATTAAATTCCGTTCATTAGTTCTTGAGATAAAGCGCCCACAAAATTTGTGTCACACACAGACACACTCGCAGACAGAGATTTTGTAAAAACACGTTTTTCGTAATCTCTGCCCCCTAAAACGTATAAATCCGTCGAAAACCGGAATTGGAAAATTTTCACGAATCCAATACTCTCTCCTTGTAAAGATAGAATAAAGTAAAAAATAACTGATCCTCTTTAGTTTAACGTGTTTATGTAAGATTAATTAAATACCATATCCTTTAATAGATCATATAAGAATAATGTATGTTCATATTAAGTACTGCTGAGTATTTGCATTTTATAAAATTATTAATAGAATAGTTTTCTTAAAGGTACGATGATAATTTAAATCAATATTGAAAACTCTTTAAAACCACAAAAATATTAAAACTCACACTATAATAATTGTACAATTCTTTTTTTTATATTGTTTCTAATAAAACCATCTTCGTGACCGCACGAAAGTGAACATCCCGGAAACCAGATAGCAGAAGCTGTTTGATAAAGTTCGTAATAGAGTTAGGACACCAAAAAACGTTGAACGTTTGTTTGAGGTTGCGATGCGTCTCCGAAACATTTGTGTTATGCCAATGTCATGCCTCAAACGACAGCCGGAATTCCTTTTATTCAGCTTTTCTTCAAACTTTAATGGAGCGAAATGTTTACTCTACCCAAGAAGTACAATTGCAATAACATCTCTTCCTCGCTGTTCGCTACTTAAATCTGTCAATCTGAGGGTAACACATTTACGTCAAACTTTTTGTCGTCTCCCTGTAAAATGTAAACTAGAGAACAGGAATTCTGCTTTTTCGAAATTTAGTGTCGCCCCCGGCATTTCTATTACTTCATTTTCTTCTGATGGACTGATGGCTTCTATTTTTATGAAACAGCCATTATAAATGAAGTGTTAGGTGAAGATTAAAGAACAGCCGTAAAAGTTAGAACTCTGATTTTCTTGTCTGAATAACGGGGGGGGGGGGGGGGGGACGGCCGTACTTTCTTTACAGTTGCTCTTTCATCTTCACCTAACACTTCATTTATAATGGCTATTTCATAATAATAGAAGCCACCAATCCATCAGAAGAAAATAACTCGGTTAACCCTTTCCGGCACAGACAAATTTTGTTGTAAAATGATGAAATGATCGACTGACACCAGAATTTACATACGACTTTTTTAGAAATTAAAAACCAGTGGCTTTATACTTTCATTGTAAAAGAAAATTTTTATTAAAATATTCCTCGTGCCGTTTGCAAGTTTGGAATTAAAATTAGGTATCCCGACCCGGGACCACTGCGTCGGAAAGGGTTAAGCGGGATTCTACTATAGTACAAAACATATTTCAATTTTAAGACTTAAAGCACACGTTTTATTTTATGTAAAATGGCATCATTCGCATCCGGTTAAGAATTCCACATTTACGATCTACTCTTAAACATCAACAGTAAAGCATGCATAGCACATGACTATCGGGAAATAATGCAGCAATGCACAAATGAAAATCGAAAAAAAAAAAACCGCTATCTAATGATCCTTTTAGATACTTACAATTAAATATAGTATATAATAGCTCCATTGTTTTAACAGAAATCATTCGTTTATATTTTTTTCAAAATAGCACGTATTTTAATTACATTTTCTTTCGGTTGTTATGAGAAAATGTGCAACAAAAATATATAATTACTATTTTAAAACTATTTTTCCTTTACTTTCTACAGAAATGGAGTACTTCCGTTGCCAATATTAAGCAAATGGCTCCAAAAACTACAAAAAAAAAATAATATTTCAAAAATAAATGGAGATCCAGTTTTCAAACAAAATGCATTTAAAAGAACATTTTTTCCCAATGCG
The DNA here is from genome assembly GCA_963932465.1 of Maratus speciosus. NCBI lineage: Eukaryota > Metazoa > Arthropoda > Arachnida > Araneae > Salticidae > Maratus > Maratus speciosus. Next base: position 91,854,071 of record OZ010799.1, read on the forward strand.
ACGGTATAAAAATTGAAAATATGCGATGCTTAGAAGTTTAAAAAATTGCTAAAGAGTATTTAATCGTAATGCTTTGTTTTACGGCTAGCTTCTGTAAGGTAACGTTATTTTTTGGACACAAAATAAGCTTGGAGAAAGAAATAGCATACGGTACCGGAGGTAAAAACTATACACGATGTGGTGATTATTTATAGTTTCATACTTCCATAGTGTCCTAGAATTGTAAAGTTACATTTAAATCCGTCAAAGGGCTGTGGAAGAAATCGCGGCTATACACCCTTAAATATAACTCTTGGCAGTTATAATGCACAACTGCCGAAAATAGAAGGTCCATTTTTGAGTCGTTTAAGGAAGCGGATCACGATGACGGTTAAAAAAAAATGATTTTTCACGAATTTCATACCTTCAAAAGTTACAAACCCACTGCAAAAAGAATTTTACAAAAATACTTATTAGAACACAATTGAAGAGCTAAGTGGAAGAACATGTTAAGTAACAAAAATTACATTTGAAGAAATTTGAAGTGAATGTTTTTACGGTAAATTTTAATGATTTAATTTTGTTTGATACCATGTGTTTAAAATATTAACAGGTATGGTACTTAACTCTCTCAGAAAAACTTATTCATATTTAATTTTCAAATATTAAAAATTATTAATATTATTGACATTATTAAATATTAAAATATTAAATATTAATGAATAATGTCTTAAATCTTCAAGACTAAATAGAATCTTAGTATTTTAGCATCACCATGTGATAGGATACCTCATAACGCTTTCATCCAAAAGCTAAAAAAAAAAAAAAAAATTTAGAAAATGTAGCATAACATGTTCATCCACTCAGCTCTTCAATTTATAGCTAAAAATATCTTCCATAAAAGCATTTGCTGTAATTTTATAAGCCAACTTAGAAGCCGTTTTTCTAAAAATGGATTTTTTGGTATTGCGTGCACTCTCATTTAAAAACTAATTATCATAGATCCTTGAAATTATGTATATTCTTAGTTTACATGTGTTAGTTTATGCTGAACCTCAATTGATTTTTGTCTGATTTTTGTCACAGAAAATTGTGGATTGAAGAAATAAGTATACATTTTTTGGTGAAATTTAGTGAATATGATTAAAAAGCCATTAATTATGCTAAAGAACTTGAATATACTTCAAATTTAGGTTCAATGTACAATATGGTATCATTTCGTTCATTTTGGAGGGTTCCTTCATAGTGTTGCACGTTTCACAAACAGAAGTATAAAATAGAAGCATATCAAAAGATCACCAACTCTTTAATCCAGTTAAAATAATTTTTAATAGATATACTTCATACATAGAAACTTAATTAATGTCCGATCCCGAATACAATATTCAAATTTAAGGCTTCTCCCACTTCCATTTGCCAAAAATTAAAGTTCTTTCTGTTGTTTTGCTTACAAATGCTTTTCAAATCTTTTCCAAATCAATTTTAAAGGCCTCCTCTTGATAAATATGTTATCGGTGCAGGTAATTTGTAGTAGACCTATATAAGGCCTCCTTTTTTTGGAAATCGGGAAGGTTGTAAACAATGAGAAAAAGGGTGAAGGCACAAACAAGTGTGCTCACCACCCCCTCTCTCTCTTCTCTTTGTTGTTTATTGTATGAATTTCCTAGAAAAACTATATTTTATTTTTTAATTCAGTAATGTATCGTAAACAGATGTGGTGCGAAAATTTCTCCCGGGGGAGCTGAGCCCGTCTGAAATATTCCAGGGGGAGCCACAGCTCCCCCAGCTCCCCCCGTTCCTACGCCCTTGCTCGACTACGTCATAGACGGCGTGCACTACAGGTGAGTCACACTTGAATATTCGAAAATTCAGTAGTAAAAACAATTCAATATTATAAACCTTATACATTCACGACGGGAAACGAGAATTCTCGTTTTTATTCAAAAGATATTGACTAAGGGCGTGGCTTCTACGTTATAGCAAATGCGTTTATATCTTATCATCCATATTTCTTTAGATTTTAAGACATTTTATATTAAATTCGTACGCTTGTAGCCAATAAAATCACGTCTCTAAGTAATTTGCTTACTCCTTACAAACTTTCAGGCAATCACACAGGGGCGCCATTTCAGAAATTTCTTGGGGAGGGGCAAAGTTTTCCTTGCGGGTAGTGGCATAACCACGGGTGGGGTTCGGGGGGGGGCACTACCCTCTCCCCTCCGAACGAGAACCAATGAAAAATTCCGTTTTAAGCAGGTCTTCATCTTAGCAGGTATAAGTTCAAGATACTAATTCAGAAAGTTTTCCGTTTAAGACAGGATTTCGTTATAGACAGTTTCCATTTTTACAAGTATCCTCTAAGGCTGTTAAAATACCTTTCTATATTACACTTATGAAGAGCATAGGTATATTATATTTACTGTAAACTTATGAAAACGAAACATTTCAACAAGAGAATTGTTTAGCAAATGAGGGAAAAAAATCAAGTTTCTATGAAAAAGACACCATATAATTATACTTGCTAAGACGGACACCTATCTAAAATGGAGCTTTTTCCTGAGCATCCGACTTTTTCTTTGCAAGTTTTACCGCATGGACAGGGAGCCATTTCATAAGGTTATAGGAAGGAGGAAGGGGCTTTTTTTAAGGGAAGGGTTTGAAATAGCTTACGGGGTTTTGCATTCTTAACTTCTTTCACAAACATGTGATTCTTCCAGGAATATTTTTTTAATTTTCGGGAAAGACCGCGGTATTTTTTTTTTTTTTTTTTTTTTTTTTTTTTTTTTTGCGGAACTACGCAAAATTAATTCGCCAATTGACTGCAGAAAAAATCGCGAATTTTGCTAATTGGACTTTGAAAAATAACTAGATTAATTTTAACATAATTATTCTAATTGGTAAACAAATCTTATTCGTAGCAATTTTCCAACTGGGCGAAAAAGTTCAGGCCAGGATTGGAAGCAGCGATCTCTTGGCTGAAGCTGTCTCTGCTCTGCCATCTGAGCTATCCCAGAAGAATCTGGAGGACCCAATTCACCCAGCTAATCTTATTGATCATAGCATCTGGCCTCATATATGAATCAGATCAATAGAATTTCCATTACCTTGATTTATTCTGTTGAGCTGATTCATGTATCAGAACAGATGCTCTGATCAATCAAGTTAGCTGGGCGAATAGAGTCCTCCAGATTCGTCCTGGATAGCTCAGATGGCAGTTTCAGTCAAGATATCCTAGTCTGGACTTTTTTCGACCAGTTGGAAAATTACTACTCATTCGAAAAAATACTTAATTTGGCAAATTAGTTGCAAAAAATATATAAAATATAAAGGACCACGGAAAAAAATTGCAAAGATCGTGGAAACAAACAGAGATTATTGTCAATTGGTTGCGGGAAGTAAAATCGTAGATTTCAATATTCGGTCGCAGAAAAAAATTAAATTTGTCCATATATCGCTCAAAAAAAATTCGAATTTCGAATAGCTATCGCGGAAAAAGCTATAATTTCGGGGGGGGGGGGGAATTACGAATTTAGTTAAAGAATCGAGCAAAAAAATTCGAGAATTTCGTCTCGTTGATCGTGAAATTCTATCACAAATTTTGTCAGTCGGCTGCGTGGGAAAAAACGACGCAGAAAAGAATCGCAAATTTCGTAAAATATCTCAGAAATAAACAGATAATTTCGCCAATAGGTTTTAAAAAAATCGTTAATTTTGACAAATGGTCACGGAAAAAAAATTGTAGATTCCGTGAAACGATCACGGAAAAAAATCGCGAGTTTCGTCAAATGGTCGCGAAAAAACGTTGATTAAATCAGTCGCGATATAATCAGAACACAAACGTGACCAACAAGTCAAGAAATTTGCAAATTTTGTGAGCCATGGGGATAAGAAATTTTAACCAATAATTTTCTGTCAGAATATTTTTTCTGTCCTTTTTTTTACAATATGATATAAAATTCTACACAATTCAGAAATCTGCAAAACCCTTGGTCTCAGGTAGAGTCTGTAATACGTCGGTCAACCCGGTTTTTCCCAAAACTGACATGACCCGATCCGTGGCACATATCGATGTGGGTTGACGTTCCTTTTTTTCGTTTCGAGTCCAGGTTGACTTTGACCATTTGATTACGGTCGGGACATATAGGGCATTCTCACAATCTTTTGACTTTCATGTCCCTGAATAATAATTTAAATTTTAATACACATTTTTGTGTTTTTCTTTTTAAATTTTATATACTGGGGAACATCCCATTGCATGATTGCACAACAATATTAACGATATAAATAAGTTTGTGACGATGTTGGGGGTCCAATCACCTGGAAAACTCCTATACCGTCCCGTGTCCCTGATGCTGATTTTTAAGTCTGGAGCTGTCGGGATAAAATTGTTTCAATAAAAATAATTCGATGTAATTTTTTCCTGAAACTGGAACTATTGCTTTATATAAATATGTAGCTAAAAATTAACCTGCACACATTTTTCAAAGAAACTCAGATAGAAAAACTGTACACTTAAACATTAATGAGTATATATATATATATATATAATATATATTTGTTCATATCTCTACATAAAAATAATATTAGAGACTTAATTGCAGACTACTTTTGCATAATTTCATGTCGCCCGCTATGCTGGTCAGTTTTGCCAAACGAATTTTGAATCGAATGTCGCTGATATCGAAATAGAGCGGTGAATTCGACCTCGTATTTTAAAGCAATATGGACCTTTACCTGTAACATCCGTCCACATTCCTGAAAACGACACAAATGCCATTTCTCTATTATATTTCCTATGCATCAGACAAAATTTGGTCAATTAAGGATCAAATCTTTTAGTTGATCGTAGTGTTTGGTAAAAAAGATAGAACGATATGCAATGTACTAAAACAATCCCTTAAAAAGCATCTAACAATGCAAGTCTCATCAAAATCCGTTAAGCAGAATTTTTTTAAATGATTAATCTTTTATAATTGAGCTCCTCACCTGATTATTGGACTTTCTTCAATAATTATACAACTAAGCAATGTAGAACAATATTTATGTACTAAAACGTTAACTGAAAAAGTATCTAATTGACAATGCAAGTCTCATCCACATCTGTCCAGTAGAACTTTTGAAAAAGGATAATCTTTCACAATCGGCTTCATCTCATTGTAGAACTTTTCCGCTTAATTTTATAACTAAGCAACATAGAAAGTTATGTTACATACTAAAACCTTCTCTGAAAAATTGTGTAACCAACAGTGCAAGTTCCATTGAAATCTATTCCACAGAATCTTTCTTAAAAGGCTAATCATTCATAATTGAGTTTAGCTGATTGTAGAACTTTCCAGCATAATTCTATAACTAAGAAACGTAAAAAAATATATTACATACTTACATTTTCCCTGAAAAATTATCTACCTAACAGTTTAAGTTTCACCAAAATCCATTCAGAACTAAAGTTATAAGCTGCCGGAACGATTTTCTCACTTGCATTTGACATAAGTAAATGGATTAATTTTCTTTCATTTCGGGTTAGGTTGTGAGTCAAGAAATTCTTTTGGCGGTTTGCGAGATGATTGGAAATTACAGTCCTGCATCGGGCCGGGTAACTCCATTTTAGACGAGCTCGAACTGCGGGTCAGGTCAGGTTTATGTTATTTTTTTTTTCGCTGCGTGTAAGGTTAACATTAAGCGTTTCGGGTCTTTGAGCTTTGTGTCTTTATGGTCGGATTCGGGATGAACTGATTTTTCAAAAGGAAGTCCTGAATATTTTTCAAATTAAAAAACTATGTATCTGAATATTAATGGTGCATATGTGTTCATTTTTGTAAATAAGCCATAAATCTGAAGACCATACTTTTCTTAAAATGTAATAAAACATAGATTCATTTTCTTTCATTTTGGGTTTGGGTTGCATTTTGTCGGGCGTAGAGTTGGATTTTGGATTAACGACTTTTGTCGAGTACGGCTCGTGTACAACCCGATCCGAGCATAATTCTAGTATCAGGCTGTGGAGATTATTAAGAACGTACTGTATATAATACGATTTAATAAAGCAAATGATTTGATAGCGTTGTAATGATTGCAGTAAATATAATGCGACACTAATAATGCAATAATAATAATAATTAAGAGCTTGAATTAATCTTCTTTAAAAGAAGAAAAATCCCCTTTAAATTTCGGGCTAAAATGAGAAATTCACCTCTAAAATCCCAGCCCTGAGGCGAACGAGTTTTCATTTGATCATTTTGTACGCAACTGAGAAGCAATTAATAGGATTTTTCTCACATATCTTTTTTAAATTAGCTAAAATACTCATTGATGATAAATTTCTCACCTGGAGAATGTTGGAAATAGCAAAGTCTTTAGAAAATAGTTGTGATAATTATTAGTTTCTGTGCCTAAAGTGTTTATTTATTGCATGTGTTTTTATTTTAATAAATCTGACAAGTTATTTTAACTTTTGTGCAATTTTTGATTTTTTTCTTTTTTTTTTTTTTAGACTGACTTGTGATGACAGATAAATTTTCTGAAATACCAAATTCCTTTGGGGGGGGTCGTTTCCCCCCCCCCCAGACCCCCTCAAATGGCGCCCCTGCATTCACAATCAACTCTGCTTGTTATATTCGAGTTCAATTTAATAAATATAAGAGGGGCGTGTCTTTACATACAGTGTCTGAATAAGCGACAGCATCGTGCCGCCAGATGAATTAAAACATGAATTGGAGCGCCGCCTCACAGCGAAAAACATGAATATAGGCGCCGGCGTGAACGTGTTAAATATAACTCTATGCAGTTATAATTTACAACTGCCGAAAATAAAAGCTCCATTTTTGAAGTCGTTTAAGGAAGCAGATCACGTTGAAGGTTTAAAAAAAAAATGATTTTTCACGAATTTCAGAATGAATACCTTCAAAAGTTACAAACCCACTGCGAAAAGAATTTTACAAAAATACTTATTACAACACAATTTTTAGCTAAAAATATCTTATTAGATGTAAATTTCCAACTGGGCGAAAAATGTCCGGACCAGGATCCGAACCCGGGACCTCCTGGCTGAAGCCGCCAGTGCTCTGCCATCTGAGCTATCCCGGACGATTCTGGTCGAACTTTTTCACCCAGCTAACCTTGAAGATTACAGCATCTGGTCTGAAACCTGGTTCAGCTCAACAGAATAAATCTCAGGTAATGGAACTCCAGAAATCGCTGGATACGAAATTACACTAGATTAATTTTCACACAATTATTCTAATTGGTAAACAAATCATATTAGATGTAAATTTCCAACTGGGCGAAAAATGTCAGACCAGGATTCGAACCCGGGACCTCCTGGCTGATATTCGAATCCTGGTCCGGACATTTTTCGCCCATTTGGAAATTTACATCTAATATGATTTGTTTACCATTTTGAATAATTGTGTGAAAATTAATCTAGTGTAATTTCGTATCCAGCGATTTCTGGAGTACCATTACCTGAGATTTATTCTGTTGAGCTGAACCAGGTTTCAGACCAGATGCTGTAATCTTTAAGGTTAGCTGGGTGAAAAAGTTCGACCAGAATCGTCTGTTATATCGTCTGTTCGTCTGAGATAGCTCAGATGGCAGAGCACTGGCGGCTTCAGCGAGGAGGTCCCGGGTTCGAATCCTGGTCCGGACATTTTTCGCCCAGTTGGAAATTTACATCTAATATGATTTGTTTACCAATTTGAATAATTGTGTGAAAATTAATCTAGTGTAAAAATATCTTCCATAAAAACATTTGCTGTAATGTTATAAGCCAACTTAGAAGCCGTTTTTCTAAAAATGGATTTTTTGTTATTGCGTGCACTCTCATTTAAAAACTAATTATCATAGATCCCTGAAATTATGTATATTCTTAGTTTACATGTGTTAGTTTATGCTGATCCTCAATTTAGTGTGATTTTTGTCACAGAAAATTGTGGATTGAACAAATAAGTATACATTTTTTGGTGAAATTTAGTGAATATGATTAGAAAAGCCATTAATTATGCTAAAGAACTTGAATATACTTCAGATTTAGGTCCAATGTACAATATGGTATCATAAGTAACAAACTATGGAACATTAAACATATATCTGCTGTAGAATTTGTAAAATCGTGTGCGCAAAATGCATATTTCAATATTCATATGTTATGATTTAATTAAATAACATTACTACAGTCGGACCTCTATTTAACGAAATCGCTAAATCCCGAAAAAAAGTTCATTATGTAGAAAATTCGTTAAATAGAGACGAACCTTTTTAAATACTTTAAACTACACAAAACAGATTTTTAATTCATAAACACTAAACATTATTAAAAAACTTATCTAATCACACTTTTTTTTGTAAATCATATTTTTTTATTATTATTATTATTATTCATTTTATCCATCAAAAAAAAATCTGTAGGGACAACAATAATTAAAAAATATATTGTCCGGAAATACACTGTATTTTCAGTTTTAAGAAAATATTTACATTAAAATTGATGAGTTTTAATGACATTATCGTATTTATTATAACAAGTAATTTTAAGCAACTACATGCGTCCTTAAATTTAATTACTGAAACCTATTTACCACAGAACAGCCTTTTTGAGTGTGAAAGGGGGATATTGAAAGTTTGCATTTCCTGGATGAAATTGCAAAGAATGACAGGGATTTTACAGCTCTCGTTGAGTTAGGCACCTGGTAAAACTAATTCAAGTTTATTGAGCATTATAAAATGTGTAAAAGAAAGAATAAGTTTGAAGTGTCCGGAAATATTTTGAGAAATTGGGAGAAAACAAAATTATATCAGAAGAAAAAGTTCATTAAATAGAGAATACACTTCGCTATTTGGAGGTCATTTTACGAAGAAATTCGCAAAATATTGTTGGTTCCGAGGAAAAGTTTGCAAAATAGAGAAATTCGCAAAATAGAGAAATTCGCAAATTAGAGATTCGTTAAATAGAGGTCCGACTGTAAATATATATTTATTTGAATATTTTATGAAAGCATAAGAATATGTGATAGTACAAAAAAAAAAATGTTGCGTTTCATTCATTCGCTAAGAAACTACAAAGTTTTTCGTACTGCTTTAAATACGGTCATTTTCTGGCTGCTCAACGTGATCTGCCCCCTTAAAGTTTATTCATGCAAATTGTTTATTTCTTGAAAAACATCGTAAACTTTTATGCGGTTAGGAATAGTGTTAGTGATAGAAGAGAATGATTTTTTAGGTGCGTTCGTAATTATATAAATACGTAGCACCTATAGTCGTCGTCTGGTCCGACCTTCTGTTTGCATAACGCAAAAACTACCCAACCGAATGATTTGAAATGTAATATATATAATCGTTGTAAAAAAAAATTAAGTTATTTCAAATTTTATGAAAATCGAATCAAAACTTAAAAAGGTATTAATAAAAGCTTTCTTCATTTTATTAAATCCTGTCACACCTAATTAACTCAACGATAGGTCATGATTCTAGGATGCCATTGTAATTACGTCCTACTTAACACAATGTCGACAGGTAATTTTTATCAAATATGAATTTTAAACCAGCAGAAGATCCTCTTTGTTCTGAAAGTCTTTTGTAAATTGGTGTTCTAGATAGGTTTCCCTAGTTTATGCATCGGTAAATATCTTTCAATGTACGAATTTAACCCCTTAATTCTCGCTCCCGTCAATATCTCGGTCTGAGGTGTCGTTCGTTATTACTCGTGCCCGTCATATTCTCCGGCTGGAGATTTAATTGCTGGAAAAAACTTCTGAAACCAGAAAAATTGAACTGGAATTTCCATTTGAAGTCTTTGAATATTTGCACTCTGGTTTGATTTCTACGATCTATAATTTGTCATAGATTTGTCATAGATTTGTAATATTTTTGACATTTTGATATGGATTCTGATGAATCAAGCCTTTCTGATGATAACTGGAATATTAGTGAATCCGGCAGCGATTCGGAAGAAAGTGCATTATATGTCAATTCTGATTCAGATGATTAATTTGATGATAGCAGTGATGAAGCGGCACTGTTACCTGCCCATACATGGCAAGAAATTTTAGATGCTGTTGTCGACCGGGCTCCTCAACATTTTAGATTTGCGGAAACACCTAAAGTAAAAGTAAGTTTTGATTAAAGTTTGGGTGTTTTGCAATATTTTGAGTATTTTGTAAATGATGAGTTAATTAATCTTATTGTGTCAAAAACAAACATATATGCCAAACAACGTCAGGAAGCACCATGTTTTCGCTTTTCAAAAGGTAGAAAAAGCTGGACACCTGTAACTAAAAACAAATTAATGGTATTTTTTGGAATAAACATCTTACAAGGCATTATAAAAAAACCGGAAACTAAAATGTATTGGAGCAAAAGGCATTCCATTTCAACACCATTTTTTTTCTAACATTATAGCATGCAACAGATTTTATGAATTACATAAATACATTCATTTTGTAAACAATGAAACTTATGATCTAAATAATAATCCAAATCCTAAATTAAACAAGATTTGACCAGTATTAGAGCAAGCAAATAGTTATTTCCAACGGGCTGTAACTCCGCAACGTGAGATAACTATTGATGAAACACTGATGCTTCAAACAATCTGAATTATAAATAAAGTAGCCTACTTTTATCGGGGGCGGAGCTTAAGAGGTAAGACACATAATTCTCGCATGATGGCTTTTCTACAAATATGAATATGGCTATAAAATATTGTTTTTTCGCCTTAAAAATAAACTAATTGCATATTTTATTTAGAAACCTTATAATTATTCAATTTCTGTAATAAAAAAAAAGGTACACTTTTGATGGTTTTTTCAAATATTAAGCGACCGTGAAGGAGTTAATATAAAATGTTTCGTTATCTAAAAAAATATGGACAACGTGATATCAATGCATTTTTTGTAAGGTAGAAGCCACGCCCTTAGTCAATGATGTTTTTTGAATGAAAACGAGAATTCTCGTTTCCCGTTGTGAATGTGTTAAGATGGAGTCATATTATTCCCATATGACTGAATTTAACATATATAATCATATTATTCCCATATTACTGAATTTAACATATATAATCTTAATAAATTTTGTATTCGTGTATTTTTTCATAAGAGTGCAACAGCTATTGCACCAAGATCTGAATATTTATAAAATTAGTTATACAGTAAAAAGTCTAAAGTTCGGAATTCTCCAAAGTTCGGACTTTCCAGCGGCAGTATTCAAGAAAGAAGTGAAAAAACAAAATTGTTGAAAGAAAAAAAGGTCTAGAGCAAAGGTTTAGGTACGCACCGCACGGGTCATCTTTAACAATAGGACCCCATTCTTAATTTTTCTCCAACTCAGAACCCCGATGGGTTACATTTGTGTGAGAAGATACAGCGTATGAGTTTATCGCTCGTTTGGCTGTCTTTCTCTCTCCTGATAAATAGTTCATCTCTAATAACGTAAAAATAAACTGAGAAAGAACAAGTTCCAAAGAAGGTTTATTTAAGATAATCTGTAGTTAAAAAATGTTATTGTTTAGATGTAGTAATCTTACTTGGAGTTCTGGATTTAGAATTGTAAGCAAACAAGTAAAGTACTTATTGATTAGCATGTTATTAAAACTGAGTATTTACTAGAGTTTTCTGTTTTCAAAATTTAATACATCTCAAATTTATGATATATATATATATATATATATATATATATATATATATATATCTTGTATATATATATATATATACAATTGATAAGAGAGTAAAAAAGAGACTTAAGTAGCTTAGAAAACGAAATCATTTTTTATCACTTTTGTTTTTGAGAAAAAATTTCAGTCTGATTTTTATAAAATATATAACTGTGTTATATATAATTGATAAGAAAATAATATATCAAAGAGATTAATGGGGAGGTGGGTATTTACTGAATGTGTTAAATAATTTATAAGCTTTAGTAATTTTTTTAGCAATTCTGTTTTTGAAAATTCCATTTAACTCATTTCAATTAATTCCATATAACATACGTACAGTATGTTATATGGATTCATTTTTTCCACATTAAATACGAGAATAAGTAAAAAGTAAGTATGATAAATAATTTTGAAATTTTAATAATTTTTTTAATTTATTTCAATGTTGAAATCAGGCATTTTTCTGGAGGAAGAATTTTTAAAGCTCCGGGAAGTATTTGCACTTAACAATATTAATAAGCGTTAAATTAAAAATTTTCCAGTGAGGTTACCCCTCCCCCCAATACACACACATACATACATACACACACACTCGAACCAAGGCTACCTCCTGAATTTATCATTGAGCACCTTTGTTTTCAAATATTTAAAAAATGTGATTTACATTAAAGAGGCAAATAAAATCTTATGCGCTGCAATAAAACAGGTATGGGAACAGTTGAAAAGTTAGGGCTTGAGGAGAGGACTTCTATATTTTTAATTTGTATTTGACATTAGGGATGTTTATTTAGTAGAAATTAGAATTTAAAGCAAGTGCCTCCCTTTTTTTAACCTGCAGGCCTGTTTTATGCTATTACAAAAATATTGATTCATTAAAAAATATGTGGGTGGGTGGGGGTAGGGGGGGGGACTGGAAAATGGTGGTAATAAATTTTACATGTACTCTATCATATCTGTTTGTGCCATGCTATTGATTGTGTAGTATTTCAGTTTATATAAATTTATTCTTTTTATTAGATATACAGGGATATTTTTTATAAGGTCCTTTTGTTAGATTTTTGAAATGCAAACGGAGCATAATTTTTATTTCTTTCATCAGATAAAAAGTAACAACCATTACTGAAATAAAATATTGCAGTTTTAAAAAACTTGTAAACTATTTATGGAAATAATTTTATTGAGGTTGCAAGTAATCTTTAAAAATTCTAAGAAAATGGATGTTTAAAACTAATTTTTGAGATATGTTTGTCATGAAAAGGCAGCTTTACTCTGTGTTCTGGGCCTTACACTATAAGGCCTTATTCTAGGTATATGTAATACTTCTTTTTCCTAAATGAAATGATAAAAATGATTCATGGCTGAATCATGAAAACTTTTGTTCATAAAAAATATACAGAAATTAAATTAATACTTATTTTAATAAAATTGCTTTGAATTGTTTTTCATCATATAAGACATTCACCTTCATTTAAATTCTCTTTGAATGAATTTCAGATTAGTAAGTCAGAAATAATAAACATAAAGTAAATAAGGAAGCAAACAAACAAAAAAGGGAGGATGGAGGAGGTATAAAAAGTTCCAATATCACAGAATACACGAGTAACTTTTATATAATTAAAAATTAATTTAATTTCAAAATATTATGTTATATAAGCAATTTGCATTAATAATTTAATGAGAATAGTAATTTAGTAACCTAAAATAAAGTAATAGACTACTGCTTTAAATATCATTATTTAAATTACGATGCATTATTAACATTTAAATAATAAAAGTTAACTTACCTTATATATACAATATATGATAAATGAATATATTATATTGCATAAAAAGAACTTTATTTATTTATTTATTTATTTATTTATTTATTTTGTACAATAAAGAAACATAAATCTATATTTATGAAATATTATATAAAAGTTAACAGGAAATTTTCACTTAAAATTTCAATTACACCCAGCGGCAAATAATTACATATTGTATTTAATAATTATTGTTTGAAAGTTTTAATGAAATAAAAATATTATAATAAAAGTTATATTAATTATATTCTACATGCATATTTTCATACCTTTCTGAACAAAAATGAATTGAAACTTGTGTCATAAAGTTGCCCCTTTAGATTTGAGAACAGTCATATTCATGTCATATCATATCATATCCATGTCATATCAGTCATATCATATCCAAGTCATAACCATGACAAAAGTTTCATATTTTCAGTATTGTCAGTATATTCATATGTTCAGTTTCATATTTTTCGACTTATGCAGGGGCATGCGGGGTCGCCGCCCGGGGCCCACGAGTGTAATCAGGATTTACATTAAAACGTGTCAAATGATATAAATTGACCAAAATTCATATCTTTCAAACATTTAGGAAGGGAGTGCGGTCCCCCTTCTTCCCCCCTTCTGCTTCCAGTACACCCCCCCCCCACACACACACACACAACACCCATGCAAAAAACAAACTGCATCATTAGAAAACTAATGATTAAAATTTATTAATATGCCATTGTTTTCAAAAGAAATTCTACATTAAGGCTGTTCTTAACTGCTCTGCTCAACAAGCGCAAAACGTTTAACACATTTACAAATTCATTTTTTAACGGAAAGCTATAAAATTGGAAAGCCTGACCATGGCAGCGATTTGGAATTGAACTGTGCTTTCCATTTTTTTTTTTTAATCAATAAATTACCTATTAAGTTATAAACTATTTTGATCACGAGACAAACACGTTTTTGCCCCGCTCTTGAGTGTTTTTTCTCCTTTCGCCTGGAAATTCGGTTCAAAACGGCCACTTTGACTCTATTTTCTGAAAAATGTATTGCGTTTCCAAAAAAAAAAAAAAAACAGCTCGATTACATAGTTTCTGAAAAACAGCACCAGCTAATTTCAGGCATTTTCGAACAAAAATAAATTAAAACTTATGTCAGAAAGTTGCCCTTTCGGATTTGAGAACATCTTTAACGTTTTCCTCGTAATGTGGCATGTTAAATCATTAATGATGACCAATTTGTGGCATTCTCTTTTAGACATCTTATAACATACAAAGTAAAAGTTTGCAAACAAATATTCGTGTCAACCAATTTATCATTTTTTTTCTACTTTTGTACTACTAGTATTTTTTTCTTAAGGCTGTTCTCAAATCCAAAAGGACAACTTTATGACGTAGGTTTTAACTTATTTTTGTTCGTAAATGCATGAATCGAGCAGATGTTGTTGCTCAGAAACTATGTAATTAAGCTGTTTTTTTTTCGTTTTTTTTGCAAACGCAATAGATCTTTCAGAAAGTAGTGTCAAAGTGGGCCAGTGGGCGTTTTGAACCGAATTTCCGCACGAAAGAAGAATAATCGCTCATGAAAGGGAGAAAAGCATGTTTGTCATGGGATCAAAATCGCTTAAAATTCAATAGGTAATTTATTTATCAAGAAATCGAAAACACAGTTCGATTCTAAATCGCCTCCATAGCCAGGTCTTCCAATTTTATATCTTTTCGTTAAAAAAGAATCTATAAATGTGTCAAAACGTTTCGCGCTTGTTGAGCAGAGCAGTTGAGAACAGCCTTAAAGTTGTGACCATCTTTTTGTAATACCCTGAATGTAGATGTGAGTAGTACAGGGTACAAAATTTATGCATACATATATGTATGAAGTTTAGTACTAACCACTTCCACATTATTCACAAGAAAATTTTATAGATAGATAGAAGTACCCCCCCCCCCCCCCTTCCCAACCAACAACACCAGCAGAATGATGCTTGCCCCGGTGTCATCTATACTTTTAGACGGGCACTGCATATTTTATCGGTTTCGTTTAAATTTTTATGTCGGCCCGGCTGGTTTAAAAAATTGTCCTCATTCTGCTTTTACGACCTATTGGAAAGTTCAGTGCTTTTGCGAAGCCCCGTTCGCTGACCGCCAAAGAAAAAAAGGCAGCAAGACGCGAATGCGCCATATCTGTCCCTTCAACTTTCACACCCCACCCCTCTTGACCTTTGGGGAGGAAAAGGTAATTAAAGCGTGCTCCGTAAACTTTTGCGAGAGCAAAGACGCTTTATTACTGAATCTTAACTCATGTCTATGTACAGAATAAAAGAAAAACTTCTTAATGATATACCTAAGTTAATAAAGCAGCCCACATTAATTAAAATGTTCAATAGTTCAGAAAGTTACAATTTCTTCTTAAATTATTTGTTCCCTTAAGGCTGTTCTCAACTGCTCTGCTCAACAAGCGCAAAACGTTTTGACACATTTACAAATTCGTTTTTTAATGGAAAGTCATAAAATTGGAAGGCTTGACTATGAAAGCGAAATGGAATCGAACTGTGTTTTCCATTTTTTTTTATAAATAAATTACCTATTGAGTTATAAGCGATTTTGTTCACGTGACAAAGACATTTTTCAGCCTTCCTTGTACGGTTATTCTTCTTTCACTCGGGAATTCGGTTCAAAACGCTCATTTTGACACTATTTTCTGAAAGATCTATTGAGTTTGCAAAAAAAACGGAAAACACAGCTCGATTACATAATTTCTAAACAACAGCACCTGCTAGTTTCGTGCATCTCCGAACAAAAATAAACTAAAACTTATGTCATAAAACTGCTCTTTTGGATTTAAGAACAGCCTTAAATAAATGTTTTTGTTTTACTTTTTATTTTGTTATGATTTATTTAATGAAAATGATTATTTAATTTAGTATTAATAGTTGTTATATGCAATTTTTAATATATAAACGTCATATTTTGCCTTTTTATGCAATGAATTTTCTTTTCTTTTTTATTGGAAAAGCAATATTTTTAATGACCCAAAGTTCGGAAAAATCCGAAGTTCGGACTTGGTAAAGTCCCGAGGATTCCGGACTTTAGACTTTGTGCTGTAGTACGAACGCACCTCATTTGTCACGTTTGACGTACAATTTCCGACTTGTTTTATATTAAATAATGTATAACAGCAAATCCAAGTCAGAGTGTAGCAAATGTAACTAGCTGTATCCTTTGCTTTCTCAATCCCTGTGCGACGAGTTTAAGGCGCACAAAATCCCTGATTTTCAACATCATTAATTTAGAATAATAGTATTTTCTTTATCTAATCACAGAATTTTTGAGACTATATAAACAAAATTTACTATTTGGGAAAATGGTGTTCAAATTTTAATAGATGTATGCGGGACGCTGTTGCTATTAAAAATGTTAAGGAAAAGTTAATACATTTCATTCATTATCTCACAAATTTGGGTTTTTAACACTGTAAATGTAATCTTAAATATATCATTTATATAATCCCTATTAACCCTTAAAGCTCCGGAGTCTCTTGCACAAATTTTATTCTATCGGTACCACTTTTTTAAAAGCAGTTTTCTTCAAGTAATCAATTTCAAAAATGCTCTGATTAAATAAAGTGAATTTTATTTTCCTTTATTACTGGTACGAAAAACAAATTTTGCAAAGACTTAAGATATCTCCGCAGCGGAGCTAACGGAGTGGGAAGGATTAATACATTTCTATACATTTTGAAACAGACTTTTCTAGACATTACTTTCCAGTTATATATTACATTACTTGACAAAAATCATATTCAAATATTTCTATTATACAATATATATAGTGCATTTCAATAAATTCACAAGAAGAAAAACGATTATTATATAATCAAAATGCAGAAAATCGTTTTCGTTGGGATAGACGGGGGTTGGACAAAATAATATGAACACCCATTTCGAAATGTGTTGTACTTCGACTCGTAGCGCCAACTTTTTAAAAATATTAGGTGGGCTTAAAAAATTTTCAATAAGACATCACACATTTTTCCCTTAGTGTGTATGTGTGTAGAGAGAGAGATAGGGGAGGTGCGAATGACTAAAGATGATAATTCGAAATTAAATTATGTTTTTTCTAAGCAAATGTTTAAATTATTATAATTTATTAATTATAATTTTTTAAATAAATTTATTAAATTATTTTTAAGTTCTTATAAATACATTAATATTTATTTTAAATAACATTGGAATTGCTAACTATTACTGAAAGTGCAAAAAACAAAATATCAGGGAAAGTATACATTTTAGCCACCTAAGTGCTCTACCCATTCAAGCCATCAAAACAGATGACAAAATATGCAGGAAATTTGTTTTCATGAGAAATTTAAATATACATCCGCTTTCAGTGCTCTGTAAGTCTGTCTAACTGATGCCCCAACTATTTTTAAAACAAAACTATTTTGAGAATTTCATTTCAGCGATTAAATATTAAAAAATAAATTAAATCAATTGTAATTGTGAATTTGGGAGGGGGGAGAGATCAAATTATTGGGTGGGCTTGCGCCCCATGTTCCCATATAAGTTGGCGCCGCTGACTTCGACCATCCAGTACCGCTTCGCCAGGTGTCGCAACAGTCTGCCACCTACTGGCGGCGAAAGGGAAGGTATCAGTCGAGTATTTAACGGTGTGAAAGTCGTATGCGAAAATTATGTTCCCAGCAAAGCGCCATTATGTCCGACCTGTCCGAGGTGCAAAGAGGTATGATTACTGGAGCTCACCTCGCTGGAGAGTTCCTGTTTAGAACACCGAAACTTATGGGTTTTTCAAGGACCACTGTGCCCGGGATTATGATAGCCTACACAAACTGGAAAGGGGTCCTCTGCGAAGCAGAACAATGGGCGAAAGTCGAAGTTGACCGACCGGGATACACTAGCGTTGAAGAGAATAGTGGCACGAAAACGTAAGACTACACTGCTGCAGGTAACCTCAGAGTTTGAAAGATGGGTGTTCATCTCGGAAGTTATCTGCGGCAGTGTGGTCTTACATTTGCGGGCGACTATCCTCTTCAACAAACGTCTATCCCGGTCGGTCAATTTCGACTTTCGCCCACTGTTCTGCTTTGCAGAGCACACCTTTCCCAGTTTTCTGTAGGCTGTCATTACCCTTGACACGTGGTCTTTGATAAACCCATAAAGTTGGCTGTGTTCTAGACACGGACGCTCCAGCTAGACGAGCTCAAATAATCATGAATCTTTGGACGTCGGACAGGCATGACATATTGGCGTTTTGCAGAGAACATAATTTTTTTTTATAAAACTTTCACACCGGCAAATGCTCGACTGATATCTTCCCTTTCGCCGCCACAAGGTGGCAGACTGTAGCGATACGTGGCAAAGCGGTATTGGACGGTCTAAGTACGACATATTTCGAAATGGGTGTTCACATTATTTTGTCCAACCCCTGTACAATATACAGGGTGTTTCATAAAAGATAGTCAGAACTTTAGGAGGTGATAGTACACATCCAAACAAACAACTTTTATCAAAGAATGCATGGTCGGAAATAAAACGCAAAGGTGCTGACCCATTTGGGAATTTGGTCCAGTGTTGCAGTGGGATACTTTTTAAAATTCAGATATATTGATTGGCACGATTTTTTTCAAATTCACCTTATTTATTAACAGATTAAATAAGGTTAAAACAAGGCGGATTATCAATTTTAAAAAACTGGTAACAATCAAAAAATTTAAATAAAAAAAAATAGCCCATTCGTAACACTGACTTGGTCCATGCAAACGTTAAAGTTCCATTCCTATTGGGAGTTAATGGGAGAAGAATGCCACTAATAGCATGCGGGGAAGACGAGGAACAAGTATGCAAAAATTCGCCTCAATTAATACATAAAATCTGCTGATCCGAGAATGCAACTGTCAATCGCAGGGCTCCCAAATTGTCCGCCAACTGAATACCAATAAATTTTAACAGAACATTTTATGATAGGCTTGCACTAGAAATAACTTTCAAAGGTGATTTCGGGGCAGTTTGTAAGAAAAATCTAAAAAGAAAAATTTTCTAAAAACATATTGGTATTCAGTTGGCGGACCATTTGGGAGCCCTGCAATCGCAGTAGGAACGTCACGGAAGATGTTGCCCTTCAGTAATCGGGAAAAGACTGATATGCATTTTATCTACGGAACTGGAAATGGAAATGGCTCAGACAATCAACGATTGTACGTGTGGGGGGGAGGGGTCCCACCTTCCTTTTGTCACCTATTCGTTCTTTGCTTGTTTTTGCCTGGCATAACGAAATATCCAGTGTTGCCAGTGTGCTACTATTTTTAAATTTAGATTTCTTGATTAGCACCACTTTTTTGAAATCGTAAAATTCAACTTATTTTATGACATATTAATTAAGGCTAAAACAAGGGGAATTTTAACATTTCAAAAAAGTCGTGTCAATCAATAAATCCGAATTTTAAAAAAGTAGCCCACTAGCCACACAGAATATCACCTTTGTCTCCCACTAGCACCTCTGCGTTTTAATTCCGACCATACATTCTTTGATGAAAATTGTTTGATTTGATGTGTACTATCACCTCTAAAAGTTTTGCCCATCTTTTATGAAACACCCTTCATGTGACAATCACAGAACATGCACAATTTCTTGTTTTCAGTAATAATATTTTCAAATAGTAATCTTTGTTTTATTTAACCGTAGAATTTCTGGCATTAAATATGACAAAGAATACTATTCATAATATTGCTAATGAAAAATAGGAACTGAAAATAATGATACAAAAATAATGATGAATTTTTTGTTATGTTGAAAAATATTTAATAAAGAAGATAATTTAGGGCACTTCCACAGAAAATCATCATTGTTTTTTTTTTTGGTTTTTTTTTTGGGGGGGGGGGATCCAATTTATAATATGTTTAATTTAAGGGTATGACTGGAAAACTTGATATTTTTATATTCTATAGAAAAATCCTAATGTAAAGGAATTGTAAATTACTGTTTACAAACTAAGTTAAGTACGATTATTGTCTTTGTAAAGTCATAATGTTACATCAGATACACAATAAAAGTTACGTCAGTTACACATGTAAATGCCATTTTTTTAAAAATAATTATTCAGAAATTAATTAAACAAGTTACTGTTATAATTTGGCATTACTTAGTGTTGTTGAGAACATTAAATCACTTTTTTTAACTGGATAGTTTTGATAAATTTTACACTTCAGTGAAGGCAGAAAAAATGTTTGTCTATTTTATGTTACGTCAGTTACAGAATTTTGAATTGCAATTTTTGGGACTCAAACAGAGATTGAAATAATCTGCAGGTATTTGGGTATTAAGACCTTAGTAAGAAATATTTTAAACAGTAAAAATTTGTTCTAGTTTTATTACTAAATTTTCTATATAGATTTGAAAACAAAATTTGATGATAAAATGTTACGTCAGTTACGATGGAATTGCCCTTTATTATTTTTTAGTTTTATTTTTTTATGTTTTTTATTAAAACATGTTACAGTTAAAATAATAAAGAATTACGCATACGTTTTAAGAATTTGTTTAACATAAAAATATCATAATTATTTCCGTTTCTCAAGACTAAATTTGCTTCGTTGTCATTTTCTGCAAGTATAAATTTTCATGATTATAATTCTTTTAATATTCGCGCACAAGTTTTTTTTTTTCTTCTAACTAAAATTTCTTACTTTATTTAGTCCCCGAAAATCCGTGATTTGATAAGGCGAAAATGTCTTTTAACCCTTTATCTACTGCATTATGATCTGCTGCAATTTTTTCATGTAATTTTTTTTTTCAGTTACTACAACGAAAATTAAAGGATAAACATAAAAAAAATACTCACCCGTTAGAAATTTAATTAATTAGAGGCAATTGATTAAAGCAGTACTTTAAAGTACCGTCAGTACACTATGACTAAAATATCATAACAGAAAACCCACAAGGTATTTCAAGTGGCACCAGAATTTTGGCAAAATATTTTCTATTTGATAAATATGTGAAATATAGCCTTTTTATATTTACAAATAAATTTTTTAGCAAATTCCGGTGCAATTCATTTATTTTAACACTTTAGCATTGAAAATGCTTTGCCCCTGAAACGGTTGAAAAAACTATTCTTTTTTTGTAGGTTTCGATCTTGTTAGCAGTCCTTTAGTTATGCAACGTCTATATTCCAGTGACAACATATTTTCTCTCGCATATCCACATATTCAACATATGAATTTACATAAGCCATTTCTAGCATAGCAAAAAAGAGCCGGTGCCACAACTTTTTCGATTTCCTATGAAAAATAATAATGAAACAGAAAAGAAATACTAGGGAAATTATTATTTCACTACATTTTAGTAAATATATTTTAAAGCAGATGAAAACGATGGTTAACTACACAGACGAAAAGTAAACAAGAAGTTTTTCTCCAATATTCAGTGTACTGACGGTACTTATAAGTACCACAGAGTAATTCAACTGTAAAATTAAATACACACACCGTTCACCTAAAATAGCTAGTCAAATTGTATTCTAAGAGCATAATGAACACATAAATAAAATCCAACACTTATCTTATATCCTTTACTGTGTTTGCAGAATAAAAAGACGAGCGTGACAAGCTGTACAAAATGTCGGCACAAAACACATCGACTGTTTCAAAGATACTCTCCTTCCTTGCTAAAATAACAAACCTAGAACTACTGTTGCCATGTGTCCGGATAAAGTGGAGTTAAAAGAGTGTTTTTGCAATGTACAGTCGTGGAAAAAAAAAAAAGTAAACACCCCCTACTAACTCCTCAACAAATCATCATAGAAGAAAGTGACTGGTACCGAACGATTGGAAATAAAGTCTACTTTTAAATACTTTTATATAAAAATCTACTTTTATATAAAATTTTCTTAGGGGGTCATCTACATATTAAAACGAATCCAAACTTCATTTTTTCGAATGGCAATACCCAATTTTAACGAGATATTTCAAATCTTCGGTTCAAACTATGTCTAGACACCAAATTTCAAGTTATTTGAATGATAGGTTTTTGAATTATAAACATTCAAAATTGAGTGCTTCTAATGTTAAATTATATTTTCATATTTTTATTTATATCTCCCGAAATTATGCTCCTAATGTGCTAATTTTTTTTATGGTAATAATACTAATATACCCAAACATAAATAAGCTGTATTTGCAATTTTTATAATTTTATGATATGAATTATGAAATTAATATTCGAAAAAATTATGAATTGCAACCTACAATTTTTTTGATGGATTTAGATTTATTAAGTCCTGCTTTATGGAAATTCAAAAATTTCACATTTTTCTTCCAAGTAGTTTTCAAATTACGCTTAAAAAACGGCAAAATGATGGTTTAAGGGCAAGATTATTAGACATATAAGGTTGGCTCGTCACTATGGACTCCGTCCCGCCCACTCTCGTTGCTAGGCAGAATCATACGTCACAAGAATCCAAGAATCCTTATTTTCCTGTCGGCCGTAACCCGTGTTTGCTATGTTTATGTTTGTTCGTCTAAAATATTTTTCTTTTTAGATTTAAAGTCAAATACATAAAAACTTGAATTTGAAGCTCTCTTTTAATATTTTATTTCATAAAGAGACATTCAATGAAAAGAAAGATATTTTAAAGAAAACTGTTGAATATATATAATCAAACACATCCAATTTAAATATCGGCAGTATGTTAATAACTTCTTTTCCTAAATTACGAATCTTTATCCGCGTAAAATATTTAAATGCTAAGTCAGAAGAGATGAAATCATTAAAAAGAAAATTAAAATTTAGCACTAGGGATTGTGTAGAAAAAAAAAATGAGAAAAACTATTGTATAGTTGTTTTATTTTTCATTAGCATTTTCTTTATTATATAAAATCAAATGCTTTAAATTGTAAATAATATGTGAACAGTTGAACTGTTGTAAATATTATTATTTTTTAATTATTGATATATTAAATATAAAAAAATGATGGTGTTAATTATTGTGAGGGCTAATTTCTCCACTACTCCCTCCCCTCTTCTCCTTCCTTTGTATCAGCCTCTGGAAATAACCAATACTTGGTTAAAAAAACCTGTAGGAAGATACTATGTGTTTTATATACAGTACAAAGTCTCAAATCCGGACGTCCGAAATCCGGAATTCTCCGAAATTCGGACATTTTCGTAGTTGGCGTTTTTATTTTAGCGAAAAGTAAAATAAACCGCTAATAATCGCATAAAACAATATTATATTAAGCTAAAAGTTTGAAACCGAATCCCTTTTACGAATGCCAAAAAAATCTCTAAATATCACACGGAAAAAAAATCTTTAAAAATTAAAAATCACTGCAAGAATTCTGAATAAACTTTATTAAAAAGAGGCCATTTATAATACTGAACTAAAAGATTAAAACCTGATTCCTTTTACTAATGCGGAAAAATCGCCGCGAAACGTAAAGGCAGATCAATGCAAAAACCCTTGACGGGTTAAAAGTTTCTGACGCAGCACTTTATCTTATGCTCTAAGAATTTTAAATATGGAACTTAAAAATACTGATATCAAATTTTGAGTGACGTTATGCTATTTCTTAAAAAATATATTTGTATTTATTTCACCATTTTATTTTTGTTTTATTTATAATCGCATGTGCAAAAGTTATGTTCAACATGAAAAGCTGCATAAAATTTTATTCGCTGTTGCTTTATCATTTACATCTCTCATAAATTCAAAATATGTGTTTTAAAAGATATGATATAAAATTTAAGTGACGCCTTGATGTGACTTTAAAAGGTTTGTTTTTTAAAATTCAATTTAAATTATTTTTGACTTGGTTAAAATATTTTTTTTACATCTACACAATACTTTTAATTTTCCAATTCACTGTTAAATATATCACTTTCATTGAATCTATACTATGCATTGAAATGTATTTATTTCAATAAATTGATTTATCTTTTGTGTCACGCTATTCAAAATTGTGAGTAAGATTTATGTAAATGGTTTCTTTGCGTCATTGTGTCCAAACTACATGAAATGTATGAAAAAGGATAGTTTGACGCAAAGAAACCATTTACATAAATCTTACTCACAATTTTGAATAGCGTGACACAAAAGATAAATCAATTTATTGAAATAAATACATTTCAATGCATAGTATAGATTCAATGAAAGTGATATATTTAACAGTGAATTGGAAAATTAAAAGTATTGTGTAGATGTAAAAAAAATATTTTAACCAAGTCAAAAATAATTTAAATTGAATTTTAAAAAACAAACCTTTTAAAGTCACATCAAGGCGACACTTAAATTTTATATCATATCTTTTAAAACACATATTTTGAATTTATGAGAGATGTAAATGATAAAGCAACAGCGAATAAAATTTTATGCTGCTTTTCATGTTGAACATAACTTTTGCACATGCGATTATAAATAAAACAAAAATAAAATGGTGAAATAAATACAAATATATTTTTTAAGAAATAGCATAACGTCACTCAAAATTTGATATCAGTATTTTTAAGTTCCATATTTAAAATTCTTAGAGCATAAGATAAAGTGCTGCGTCAGAAACTTTTAACCCGTCAAGGGTTTTTGCATTGATATCATTACTTTTTTGAGGTTAGGGATAAAATGATTAAAAAAAAGATACTTATGGAATTTAATGCAGATTTAATTTTTACTATTTTATTACAATTTTCCTTATAGCAGTTTGTATATAAAAACAACTGGGTAAGTATAATCGCAGATCGCACAGAGGGTTTCATTTGATATTCCTTTGAAAACACTTTATCCTTAAATTAATAAATCCAAAATGTTAATTTATAATTATTAAATCCTTACATAGATGTAGCACCAATAGTTCCAATTTTCATGGGGCAGGGAACGCACTCTTTTAAACAAACCACCTTCCAATTGAAGTCATCAAAAACCAAGTTGAATAAGCCAGATCCCGTTGTGTTGTTTGACAAACAGCAGTCTCATGTCCCCTCCTTCCCCCCTTTTTCAAAATTTTTCAGACCAGTACCTAAGAATGGAACCGAAATAATTTTTTCTCTTCAGAAATTACGATGAAAAAATAGTATGCAGTACTCATAAATTTACTTTAATGCTATATAGGGTGATTATTAAGTTAATTATAACGTTTGGAATCTGTTGCATTGATGTCCGAAAGGTAGTTTCTGAGTTATGGAAGCTGGACCCATAAGGCGCCATAGAGGGGCGAAGCCCGCAAGTGTCTATCATAATTATATCTGCCATGTAGACTAATTGCGATATTTAATCAAAATAGCCCCCCCCTTCTCATCCCCTGAAATATAACAAATACAAAATGTGTCTTTATAAACCTATCGTCAAATAGGTTTTTATTTCTTTTTCCCTAAAAAAAACATGATTTTTATATCCGTAACGTAAATAGCGGACGAAGCCCGCTAGTTCCTATCATAATATATATTTTTAATAATTTTATATAGTCTATAATAAAAATCAGACTTAAAATAGTCTAGTTCCATGAGTACTTGTAGTGTCAGTTACATGCTACGATTTTTGGATACCAGTATTTTAGAACGGGAAAATGTGACTTATTTTATCGGAGATATCTCATTAATTGAATAAGGTGAAGCAAACTTTTTGAAAAAAAGTTGGCCAACAAGCATGGCAGTTATCAGCTATGTGACTTTGTGCTAAAGTCCATTAATTTGATCTGCTTTAAAAAGATTACGGAAGATTGAATTATAGTAGAACCTGGATTAACCGAGCTTCGATTAATCGAGGTTTCTGTTAACCGAGCCGATAACAAAGTCTGATTTTTTTTTTCCTTTTGAATGAGCCTTAAAAATAACCACACTCTTTAGCTCACTGTCCGTGCTATACAGACCCTTCTGCCCCCAAAAGCACTCAACTCCAAAGAAACATTGGACCCTGAGAAGTCAACAGCGAACAATGCTTTGTTTCCAGTGGCTGTGTGAACTTTCGTAAATTTTTCAATTTGCATTTTAAAATTTACTACTGGTAGTTGATTTTCTTTTTAAATTTGTTAAGCTGTGAAACAGAACTTTACATATATTTATTTTTATTATTTAAAAAACGTTCTATATATTTTTTTAAAAGAGATGTTAAATTCGCAAGCACGGCGAGTTTTTACACACAGTTTCTATTAACCGAGATTTCCGATTCCGATTTACTAACAGTCCCAATTAGCTCGGATAATCGAGGCTGCTCTGTATAATTAAAAAATCAATGGCGATCTTACTGTAAACGGGTTTCCCTTTTACTGAGGGATTTCAAGACCGAATCAGCTGATGTTAGTTGCTGTTTCCCTGCTTGATTAAATAAGATTAGTTAAACATTTGAAAATTACCAAATATAAAAGGAACTAAGTCAACAGAGTCTTTGCTTTATGGTATTTTTTAACAACGCTATAAGAAAATGATTTTAAATAAGAGATTTTAAATGTAACGTTTTAAATCTGACATAATTTTCACCAAACTTTCCTTTCTCTTTGTAACATTCAACTGAAAATATTTTTATTATTAGAAAGATAATATTATTATTTGCGCTACCTTAAAATTAGCAACTATAGTTAAAAATATCATCTCGAAATTTGAAATAAATCTCTCATATAAATATATTTTTTAATTTACACTGTTTTGCAATATGTTTTGCAATGTGTTTTGTAAACTGTTTTGGCCACTTGGCCAATATGACGTAATTTCCTCCATTTACGATTTTTAACACATATCAATGAATTTATTATTTAAAAATTTTCTTTTTCTTTTAATATTCACGTGTAAATATAATTTTTATGACGTAATTTTCAATGTTTTCCTTCTTTTAATGCGTAATCATTTAATTCTAATTTGAAAATAATTGATTATTTTATAATTTTCTTTCATTTTAAGTAAGCATGTGTAAAAACAATTTTTATGACGTAATGTTTAATATTTTCCTGCTTTTAACACGTTATCATTTAATTCTAATTTAAAAGGATTTTTTTCTGTTTATAATAGTCACGTGTGAATAAATTTTTAATTTAAAGGATATATTATTCTTTGCGCTGTTTTAACATTTGGCAACAATTTAAAAGAACCTTTTCTAAAATATGTAAAAAATATCTCTGGAAATTCTGAAAATTTTAATTTAAAATTGAAATAAGCCGTCAAAAAATTAGGCAAGTTAAGAATAATAAATGCACTCTGCAAACTTCGAGTTTCTATTGAATGATTAAATTGAATGAAAATGATTAAATTCCCATGTATATTTTTTTTTCCTATGAGACTTTTTTAATGAGACAATTTTATCCAGATTTAACATTAAATATCTCTTAAAATAATTCTTCGATTTAAAAACTGTCTACTTCAACATTTTTATCAAACATTTCTCTATAATACTACGCAAGATGGCGACACCAGAATTCTGATATGCTTATTATGTAAACTGTAAATATTGCAAAGAATTGTCTCGGGGTTATCAAACTTCATTGATATTTATAAATAAAACATTTCAACTAAATTATTTATTGTAAAAGAATTATTACATCACAATAGCTTTTATGCAAGGAAAATAATAATTATAATAATAATAATATTATGGATGTCAGTGATTATATATTGATTGACCGTCATAATAATAAAAAATGATATTATAAAAAGAAGAGCTGAAATTATTTTTTTACGTTTCTGATCGTGTGATTTATATTCAAATAATAATTATTAATGTATATTTTTTGTAAAGTGATTGAAATTAAATATATTTATAAAATTTATGGTAATATTTTTATTGTTGAAAAATTGCCAAGAAATAATCATCATCAAATTGGCGTCATTATAATTGTAATTTTATTTAACTTAATAGCAATTAAAAAAATTACAAAGGAACTGAGAATAATGGTCAACTAGCAGACTTTAAAAAAAAAAAAAAAAAAAGAAAAAACATTCACATGTGAAAACACGTACCAAGGAGCATCGAACTGCCTATCTTAAGGTCAGTAAACGATGGCCCTTAGCCACTCAGCCAGTGGGAAGACAAAATTTTTCTCCCCAAAAGTGGTTAAAAAGAAAGCGTGTGTATGAATACAGTGTCATGCATTTTCGGTGAAATTTCCATAGAATGGCGAAGAAATATAGTCCGATTTTTCATGCGCATTATAAAACGAACAAGAGTCTTGCTGGAAACAAGTAAATTGTTATTTGGTTCATCTGAAACATATTTATTTGATTTTTAAAAAATCGCCCGTGTCATTTTCGAGAGAAAAAAAAATCGAATTATTTAACGAACGAGAGTTTTCCCAGAAAAAAGAAAAGTGTTATTCACCTCGCCTTAATCACATTTATATTATGTATCAATTTAAAAATAATCGTTAGAACCGTTTTCGAGATTTTCAAATTAGGAACTTCCTCGATATTATACCAACGTTTTCACTTTAAAAATGGCTATTTAGATCTCAAAATATACTGCACGTAGAAATGCAAAAATTTCAGTATACGATTAGACTGCAGATATAAGACTGTTCTAGAAAATTCAGAACAATAAGACATATATCTGCTGAGTTATTAAAAGGCGGCTTTTCGCGTTTTCTTTGATGTCGAGTTAGCTGTATATATGAGTTCCGCCATCTACGAATTCTATGATACGATACGATACGATTTTAACGATACGATACGATACGATTTTAGGCTTAAGGCTGCGTCACTCGAAATACTACCGTCTTCCATGATAAAATAGCAAACTTTAAGCGTCTGAAGTTTGCAGAGAACATAATTTGCTATAGTGAACAATACCATTGTAACTGGAATTCCTTCATGAATGCCAAAATAATTGCCTCGAAACGCAAAAATTCGCATTGCAAATCGCCCAAATTTCAAAAATTGTGTAGGATAAAATGTACTATATTGAATTAAAAGACTGAAAATGAATTCCTTTTACGAATGTCAAAAAATTGCCTCTAAAAATATAAAATTCACATAAAAAATTCGCGAAAATTTCAAGAAACGCTGTACGAATTCCAAATAAACATTATTAAAAAGAGGACAACATTTACCATATTAAGCTAAAAGACTAAAACCAGATACCTTTTAATGATTTGGGAAAAGTGCCACACGCGCGAAAAAAGAAGGATTTTTTTTTTAATTTAAAAATCGCAAACAACAAAATTTATTGTAGATAAACTTATTGTCTAAGACATTGTAACCAGAATGCTTTTGTGAATCGCAAAATAACGCATTCAAAATCCCTAAAAAGTCATTAATCACGGGGCTAAAACTTTGAAATCGAATTACTTTTACGAATGTCAAAAAATCGCCGTATAACGAAAACAAAAACTCTTAAAATCGCTTAAAAAATGCGATACATTGAAAAGTCGATGTAGGATTTCCAAATAAACTTCACTGAAAAGAGGTCAAAGTTCATTATACTGAATTAGAATATTGTAATCAGAATCCTGTTAGTAAAGTAAAATTTTTTTCGCAAAATTCACAAAAACGATAAAAACCACGTAAAAAATTAAATTAAAAAAAAATGTTGTAATTGAGATAGTTTTTACTTTTTGAAAAACACATATTCCCCAATTAAAATATCTCTTTAGTATTATTTTAATTTATTTTCTTTTAATTATTAATTAATTGTTTTCTTTTTAGTATTAAAATGCTTTCCAATGCGTAAATAATTCACCGGTGAAAGTGGATAAAGTTTTCATTTTTTTTTTTTTTAATTATGCAAATGAACAAAAATTCGGAAAAGTCCAATCGACGAGTTCTGGACGATTCCGAATTTTTGACTTTGCACTTTACTAATATATTCTTTAAAAGAATCATAATTGCATATGTTTAAGTCTTTTTTACTGTTTTTTACAACTTACAAATATTTTAAAACTTATTAGTCTTTATAAACGTAATTCTGAGAAGTTATTTTGTTTTTCTAATTTGTAGAAATTCCATATTAAAACGTACATTTTAATTAAATGAATTCAAATTGCAACCCACTATTTTACTAATTTAATAAATATATATATATATATATATATAAGAAATTGTCAACTAGTAAGTAAAAAATATATATCATAATAACAAAATAAGAGAGAAAGAGTGAGAGAGAATATAGAGCAGCTGTAACTGTTTTTTCTCTTTTTTTCAAAAATGTTTAATTTTTCACCCCCGTGTCACTGTAAAGATTTTAAAACTTATTAATTTTCTTCTATGTAGTTTTAAAACTAAGGTCTCTTATTTCTTTACACGTAAAAAAAAGTATTAAAAATTTTTCCCCTTTAAAATTGCATAACAATTCAACTGTATATAACGCTATTAGCACAGGAGAGATTCCGACTGTGGATTCTTGTGATGTAGCAGAGAAAGACCCCTCCGATTGGGTGAAAAGTTACGAGCCAACCTTTATAGTCTAATAACCTTGGTTTAAGGGGCCGTCTATGATGGAAGTGAGTAGACATTTTGAAATTTATTCTGCCGCACTGTAATCTAACACGCTTCATTGTCTCCTTTAGTGGCGCTTAAGGTGCCTTGATCAAGGAAGTGGCTCTCTCGGTTAACAATCCAGTACGGAACTTCAATTTGGATACAGCCCTTAAAATATGCTCGTTTTAAAATAATTAATTTCTCGGAAACTTATGGTACGAATTGCATAAAAATTCGTTTTTAGGCTAATTGAAGGGTGTAGAATTCATTTAGGCTGTCAGAATTGGGTACTGCTATTGAAAAAAACAAAGTTATGGTTCGTTTTAATATGTAGGTGGTCCCCTAAGCAAATTTTATATACATCATTTAAAAGTAGATTTTATTTCCAATCGTTCGGTACCAGTAACTTTCTTCTACGATAATTTGTTGAGGAGTTAGTAGGGGGTGTTTATTTATTTTTTTTTTCCACGATTGTACCATTAGAACATTAGTAATATTCACTATGGGATGAAAGTTTAAAGTGAGTGGTAACTTTCAGTCATTCAGGGTAACTTTGATCCGAGTTTTTTCTATTTTCAGATGCCCCACTCTTATTTTAAGAATATCGATGCAACTAGTGGCATAAAAGAGAAGAAATGATCGCAAATTATTGTATGACTATCAGAAATTAAGGAATAATAATGATATAAACATTAAAAAATATATTTTTATCCTGGCTCAAAGTTATCAGCTATGTAGGGTAACTTTGCACCATATTATAAATATCATATAAAATACAACATTATAAAAAAAAGTATTATCGCTAGGACAACTTTGAATCGAAAAAAGTTATTTTTCAGATATTTAAAGACTCCTAATTTACATTTCCCAACATCACAAGATTTGTATAATTTATGATATTACAACGAATATTATGCATAAGAAGAGTGGAAGAAATGTTGAAATATCTTCCGGGCACTTAAGAGCAAACTACATAAAAAAAAAAATGTACTACAATTACGCTTATTTTAACTAGAAACATATCAAATGATCGCTATGTGAACAATGCTTATAGAATGCTTTAATGTCGTTTGTTTGAAAATGTTGAAAATCTGCCTTTTTTTTTAATTGCTCGCAAGATTTCCTTGAACCATTTAATATTTTGTACATAAATTTTCAGGGAATAATAGATTATATCTATATCTTAAGATTGGACCTAAATATGCTTATTCTTCCGCCTAAAAAAAGAAGGAGAAAATGCGTAGAGAATCTCTGAAAGTAATGCAATTTTTATTAACTTGAAGTCATTTTATTTGAAAATAACAAATTTACAATAGTGGATCCAAGGGAAGAGCGATGAGGTGATCGCCCCTCCCTTGGGCGACTGACTATAAAAGGTCTCCAAGTCGACATACCTAAGCCATTTTAATCTTTTAAGTGCTTAAAAGCAGGTGAGTAGCTACATAAATTATTTCGGGGCGGGGGGGGGGGGGGGGGATAATTAAAAAATTTCCCAACTTGAAACAAATTGCTCCATTTTCCATCTAAAATTTCGCGTGCAATGTGTGTTATGATAATAATACTTATACGTAAAAAAAAATCATTTCCGAAGAAAAATATTGCAGCTAAAATCATAAAAATTATAACTATTGGTTCATTTAATAAAAGTTTTTGTCTTCTGTTGTGTACGAGTCATAATCGTACTTCATAGGAAAATGGCCTAATGATATTTTGAGATTTTTGAGAAAGGAACAAATTTTGGGGGAAATAGTTTAGAGACACTATTGATGTACAAAAGGAGGAAAATTTAGGTCTGGTAGATGTATGATATTTCCGTAGCACAGAAAAACACAATGACAAATTGAGTCTGGCTGCTTTTTGTATTTCTTTTGAAATTTTAACAAGTTTACTGTTACAGAACTCAGAAAGGTAGTCAGCAAACCAATATTTTTTTTTCTTTTTATTTTAAAAAAAAATAAATAAAAAAAAAAGTTCACACATATTGGAGGGGGAGGCTCCCCCCCCCCCCCTCATGGCGACGCCTCTGCCTAAAAGGAATGTTACGGTATTCTTCTTTCTAATTCTTTATTGCATCAAAATTCTAAACTATGACCTTCGCCAGAAAAATTGTATAACAATATTATATAGAAATTATATTTACGCGCAAAACGTTCAAGTAGAACTTTCAAAGTTATATAATACTAACTGAAAATTAACCCTTAAATGCCTGGTGTTGCTTTTCGGCAACATACCCAATTTAGGCTCTAAAATACTATTAGAATAATATTGAAGCTATAATGCCTAACGTTGCCAATAAAATACATTCTTAAAATATTATTAAATTGATGTTCAACATACAGATGGCAACACATGTGCTGTTTAAGAATAAAGATAGATTTATTTTTTCATTTGTTGCTACTTGTTCTTTTTGTTTTGCTTGGAAGCTTGCGAAATATCCTATTTTGACCTACAGTGAGAAAGTAAAATTTATTTCTTATTATAGTTCCTAAAATTCTTGTGTGTTTAATAGTATAGAATTTTATCAAAGGAAATTGTTTTTTCAATTAAACACCAGTATTGCCGATGAGTAACAAACTGTTTTTCAGCCGTAAACCCTACTTAAAGCAAAATATGATTCTTTCAAGTATTTTTCCCATGATTTATTTAAAAAATGAAAGCCGAAAAACATTATTTCAATGATTTTTGAAAAATCAGGCATTTAAGGGTTAAAGCGTGTGAATGATACCGGCGGTCAGAAATTACCTCTTCAAAGGTATGAAAGAAAGAGAATATTGAATTCCAGTTTTAAGCCAGCTGTCCTTAGTTACTGAATAAATGCTTCAATAAAAAATAACCTTCAAAGCATTCTTTATTAAACTACTTTCGAAATTAAGAAACAATCAGTTTCATATGCAGTAAAACTTTAAAAAAATAACTGTTGCATTAAAATTGTACCTGTTGTGCTAAAGCAATAATAAGTCTAACGACCAAAAGTAAGTCTTAGCAATACTTTTAATTCATGAACATTGGAAGAATCGATAAATTTAAGAAGGAAAAGGGCTTTTTTCTCTCTTTGAAAGACCCTAAATACTGAAACTTCCTTTAGCTTTCCAAACATACAAACAACTATTGCTAAAAAAGCTGCAAAGTCTTGATATATTCGAATTCTCGATCAAATTGGTCGTCCTACTGGCTATAAAAATAATTCTGCATCGTTCATCTGCATAATTCATCATCTCCTTTGCTCTCTCCAGCGTGGAAATTAACTTTTGTAATTCGTTTCCCTCTTCTCTTGTTTCTTTTCTTGTTATTTTGTTTAAAAAAAATAAAATAAAAAAAAGGATCTTTTGGTTTTTTTCTTGTTTTATTCTTTTATATTTCTTTATTTATTATTATTATTTATATTTATATCTTTTAATTTACTTCTTTTATTTTATTTTAATTTTGTTTATTTCTTTTATTTCCATTTTTTCTTATCAATTTCTCTTCTATCATTCTAGCAACATTTTCGTATTCTGCATGTGCAACTTTCAGCTAGCGCCATCTGTCGCATTCTTTGCAAGCTCTACTCTCTACCTTTCAGTTCATTTTTGACCTTGTCCCCTTATGGACACGTGTTTACTGTAGCTGATGACGAGCTGTTAGTATTTGTAGCTCGAAACGCGTCCTATGTATTATTTTTATTTTATGGTGATTATTTACGAAGATTTATTATTTTAATTCTGCATCATTTGTTACATAAGGGATTTTTTTCTATTGATCATTATAATTAGAAGGTTGTTATAATGGAAGAACGTTATATCGAGCGTCAACTGAATATGTACTACGCGGCTGTTCTTTGTTAAAAATCGAAAGTTTTTAATATCCAAGGAGACTTCTGAGATCCGCCCTTGCTATATTAGTCCCTCCTATAATTTTTTTAATAGCAACGCTTCTCGGAGGAGCTCACATCGGCAATTTAACACATAGTTCGACCAAATTTAGAAGATACAAAAATAGCATGGCGATACAGTTTGTTTAGTTTGTGTTTATAAAAAAACTAACAGTTAAGGATTTTGAACTTAAACATTTGTCTAAAATTTAATCATGTATTAATTACTACAAAAAAGTAATAATTTTTTTCTGGGAAGCATTTAAATCTGTGGTTATACATAAAAACTGCTACGGATGATGTTTTTAAATAATTTATGTATCATTATCGTGCAAAATTTTTTGTGTATGTTTTGGGCTATGGCCAGCCGTTTCTGCTTGAATTTCAAAATATTCCGCCAGAAGGGATCGCTGTAATAGCAATTTTTGTGCCATTTTCTTTATTGTATCTTCGAAAAGTGTATAAAGTTATGCATAGAATTGAACCAAATTTTCTGTGCATGTTTTTGTCATGGCCAGCAGATCCTCCTTGAATTTAGAAATATTTCGCGGAAAGGGGCGCTGTGATAGCGATTTTTGTATAATTTTCTCGTTTTTTTCGTAGTTCTATTGTCCATCGGCAGCTCGTGCAGCGGCGGGAACTCGCGTTCTGCTGAGCCGGCTATTCGCAAACAGTTGATGACAACAGAATAAGGAAAAACTATTACTTTTAATAAATATCATGACCTCGTTTTAATTCCGATTAATTGATTGAAGCAGAAATTTAAAATGAAAATCAAAATTTGTATAATATTGAACTAATAATATTGAAGTATTAACAGGTGTAACTACTTTTTGATATATTAACACATTCACGACGGGAAACGAGAAAGCTCGTTTTCATTCAAAAAATATCATTGACTAAGGGCGTGGCTTCTTACCTTACAGAAAATTCATTTATATGATGTTGTCCGTATTTCTTTAGATAGTAAGACATCTTTATATTAAATTACATTGAAAGATGTTTGTCGATGCATAAACTTGAGAAACCTATCTAGAACACCAATTTACAAAAGAATTTCAGAACAGGGAGGAGCTTCTACTGTTTTAAAATTCAGATTTGATAAAAATTGCCCGTCGGCAATGTGTTAAGAGGTATGAGATAGAAGAAAATTTTGGGATTGGCACATCCAATTAGTTTTTAATAAATAACTTAATATCAATTGCAATTAAGCCAATTTACACAAAATAAGTAGCTATTTTTTATTTTTTCTATCAAATTTGGAAACAATTATATAAACTTCAGCTAAATGGTTTTTTTTTTTTTTTTTTTTTTTTTTTTTTCCACATAAAAATAAAATTAGATGAAAAATAATTAAAACAGTGCTCACTGCTATAATTACACTTTCGTTATCGTACTACTGGAAATTTTAAATTTCTGAAGGTAACAAAACACTCAACTCGTCGTAGCAGTCACATCGATGATCTTCGGATAAGCAGTTGCGTATGTGCCTAATGTGGAGGCTCAATATAGAGCAAGCTGTTTACGAAAGCAATTACTGTGTATGTCAGGATCGGCGAACCTTTTTACGTGTACGTGCATAAATTTCACAAACAATATATATCAACAATGTAACGTGTCAAACTTTGACATAAAATAATTTTGCAGTGTGCGATGTTTATACAAAACACTAGTTAAAAAAGCAGTTGCTTTCATGCATTAATAATTAAAATTAAAAAAAAATATTAAAGATTAAAATACGAATTCTCTGTATTTTGGAATAAGCTATTAAACTAACGAAATTTTAGTTCGTAAATATGATTTATACGTACTGTAACAAGGAAATAAAGATAAAAATTTTCATTTTTTGACTAATTATTTTTTGATAATTTTTGACTTTATCATTAATGCAACATCTGGTTATTATCCAAGTTACATTATTCAATGCATTGATGAGAAAACTTAATGATAAGATTTTTTCTAATGTTCGATGGAGCGTTCTATGGAGATTTCTTTATAACTGATTCATATTTTGATAATTTTATAAATATGGATAGAAATTGGATCCATTTTCCATCTTATTGCAGAGACTGTCTAACAAAATTAGTCTGAAAAATGTAACTTTATAAATTCGTATAGAAAGGCAAAATACATTTTAAAACTCTGCATAACATAACAGGAAAAGAAAATTCTTTTGATGTGTTAATCATGCAAAAATAGTTGCATTTTTTGTGATAGTCTGTGGAACAAAATTTTATTGATTGTTATAGAAAAAAAAGGGATGTGTTATCTGTATAATGCATATAAAATTTATTGTTTCGCATGCCAGAGAAATTGTCTTACGTGCCAACTCTGGCTCGCGTGCCGTAGGTTCGCCAACCCTGGTGTATGTGAATATAGTAGAAGCTCTCTATCGAATAGGCTCTTTATGAGTGCCATCACGGCAGTATTGTTGGCAACCTTATTACTTGGCGATCTTTTAAAATTTAATAGCGAAAATCAGTATTCCAAGTGTCCGAGCTGAGCTTTCTATCAGACCCCGTGAAACTTTTCAATCAATATTAGTCATAAAACTTAATCGAATATTTTATTTTCAGCTATGTAATTTGTAACAAAGGTCAGTAACATAATATATAGACATAAATGTTTTCATTTAAAGTTTTAGCCCAAATTGAATGTTATGCATTAAAAGTCATAAAATGTTTTATACTTTATCTGTATCAAAGTAACTTATATAAAATCACTAATTAAACTTATAATTATAAACATTTTCTTCTCATTTAATATTTCCAAACAATATTAATTATTAAATACAGTATGTAATTGTTTGTAACTTGATATTTCTTTTAAACGGAAAATTTTTCAGTATCTTTCATATAATGTTATATATTTATGAGCTGCATTTAATTTGCAAAAAAAAAAAAGTCAAATGAAATTAATTTTTTTGTAGAATTTACTATATAGATTAGGAAGTACTATATTAGATATTCAGTGACAGTTAGCTTTTATAATTTGAATTTAAATAATATAACTAAGAACAAACAGAAATGCGTATTTAAATTAGCGTCAGTGCTCGTTATTTTTAACTTAATGTTTAAAATTTAAATTAAAAGTTACTCTCATATTCTGTGATATTAGAACCCCCAAAGCCATTTTTTTTGTTCGTTTGTTTACTTATACTTATTATTGTATCACTATTTTTCTTCTTTACATATTGAAATATTTTATGATAAATGTGCGAAAATTCCGTCTCATAGACAAATCAAGAACCTATCCTACTTTTTCTTTTCTATGTTCAGATGAAGCAAATTGAACTAAACAAATCTTATAGTCAACTAGCCAAACAGAGTAGCGGATGGGGACAGCTTAATGCAGCAATGTTAAAGAAGGACCTGTGTAATAGAAGAAGGGAAATCTTGTAAGGTATTCTTTAAAGCTGGTTTCAAACAAAGGGAAAAAATAAGATTTTGCATTTAATACTGGCGCCACCTA
This sequence comes from Maratus speciosus, assembly GCA_963932465.1. Classification (NCBI taxonomy): domain Eukaryota; kingdom Metazoa; phylum Arthropoda; class Arachnida; order Araneae; family Salticidae; genus Maratus; species Maratus speciosus. The sequence continues at coordinate 91,892,192 of OZ010799.1, forward strand.
TCCAAAATATTTGAAAATAATATTAGAAACGAAATCTTTAGAACATGATCTTTCTAACACTGTAGTAAGAATTATTTAAATAAGTAAACAAATATCTATAACTTTTACTTTTAAAATTTAAAAGCAGTTCAACTTTTATATCATAATAATGTTACTGCATATATAACTCATTGGATATAAATAAATAGATGGGGATATGCATGTGACATTTTAACCGCTTTAAGGCTTATAGCAAATTAGTTTACAAGGGATAAAATAAAGTTATTATTTCTTATCTTAAGGTAAATCTTTGTCTTTGCTTTCAATCAAGGATTCAAAAAACAATAAATATGATTTAAGTAGCATATACTTCTATAATTAAAATATACATAATTTAATACTTGTTTCCTAAGATAATTATGCATATATCATTATTACTATACATTAGTATGTCAATGTGGTTTCAATTTGTTTTTAAAGTAGTTTAGAAAGATTTAAAAGCTATTACTATTTGTTTGCACTTTGGTCTTAATTTAAAATGTTTCTTTGCTATATATAGTATTTTTTTTAAAAAAATTCGAATTAATAGGGCACAGTTCAATTTCTTTAGTTATTACATTGAACTAAACACAATTTAATTTTAGGATTATTTCAGTTCCTATTTTATAGCAAATGTATAATGAGAGCATCTCATATTTTTTTTTTACCATTACAATATTAATAATTATAATGCATTATCTTCAAGTATTAACATCTTAAATTATAATAATAACAGTAACATTAATAAAAAAAAGTATGAGGGAAAGAAACAACACATGGATAAGTACCAAGTACAAACGAAAATCAGCATCAACAAAACAACGTGCCAAACTCGACTAGGGACTTTTTGATTTTTTCCCCATATCGCTATGCTACCCAGTACGCTCGAAGTTTTAACATTGTTACATTAAGCTGTCCCTATCCGCTACTGACAAACAGTAAACTACCATTTAGTAGGAGAGCTGTTGAACATTTTTGAGTAGGTATTTGAGGCACCCTGAAAATTTGTGCAACACTTCTTTTGTAATGCCTGAATACAAAATCGAATGTCTGGCTGAAGTATCGCGGCCCAAAAACTGTGCCAGACACGTGTCAAGTGCCATTTGGCACTTGACACGTGTCTGGCACAGTTTTTGTGCCGACTAAAGTGTCTGTCATTTTCAAAATATTTTTTTCTAAGCATAAATATTATTCTGCCTCAATCTCAGTGTGCCTGAAATACCTTTTTTGGGTAGTCAAAAAATGGCACTTGACACGTGTCTGGCACAGTTTTTGGGCCGACTAAAGTGTCTGTCGTTTTCAAAATATTTTTTTTTCTAAGTATAAATATTATTCTGTCTCAATCTCAGCATGCCTCAAATACCTTTTTTTGGGGGGTAGTCAAAAAATGGCACTTGACACGTGTCTGGCACAGTTTTTGGGCCACGATCCTTCAGCCAGACATTCGATTTTGTATTCAGCCATTACAAAAGAAGTGTTGCACAAATTTTCAGGGTGCCTCAAATACCTTCCCTAAAATGTTTAACAGCTCTTGGACTAATTGAAATTGAAGCAACACATCCAAGATTGAGGTGCAAGAAATGTAAAATTATGCTTACTATTTGAACTTAATCTCAATCGTATAAATAACGATGTGAGACTTTCATGAAAAAAAAAAGAAACAAAATCTCATACAACTACTTCTGACGGTTTAACGAGGTGCCTGGGACAGTCTGCCTCACATCCCGTGCCATAACAACTGGAGAATTAACAGGAAAAACAGTCAGTAGTGACGTATAAGATGGTGAATTCGGGTTGGTTGGGGCAAGCCCCTCCCAACCGAACATGCCAGGACGATCAGAACGAAGGGGGGAAAAGCCGTTAGATCCACCGAACAAAAAAAGACCCCTTTCAAGGACCATACATTTTTTACATAATTTTAACACAAATTGCCTACATAATTAAAAAGTAATACTTAATAATAAAAGAGAAAAAGGTATTTACAGAGTAGCATAAGAAAATTTACAATATTTACAAAGAAAATTATTCTTTTCTAGCTCTTTTAGAAAATCTGGACATTCCGTCCATGAATTTTAGAGTTTTCCTAGTATCATCAGCTTCTGCTGTGATTTGCTCATAAAGTTTCTCAAGATAAACAGTTAGGTCATCAAAAGAATCAATTTTTATCCTTTTTAATTTTTTCTAAGATCACAAAAAACTTGGGAATGTCGTTTTCCATTTCGAAGTCATGGTATACAGGCGCCACCTGGTGGGTGGGGTTTGAGTTTGAGTTACAATTTTGGATTTTTCGAGTTTTTAAAGTTTCAGGTTTAGTTTTGTTTTGAAGCGTATTTGCGTACGATTTTTTCACATTTTTGAGGGGAAAACCTTTACAGCCTCTGAAGGAAGCTGGGTGTTCCTCAGAACAATTTGTACATTTAGGTTTTGGGGCATTTTCCGTTGAAACTTTCAAAGGGCAAGATGCTGAGTCATGATTTTGATAGTATCTGACGCATTTAGCGTCTAAAATGCAAAAATCGGCGTGATGAAAAAATTTTTGACATTTGAAACATTGGGTCGCCTTCTTTGGTGCCTGTATGCTTCAATTGACAGGCGAAAATGAAAAAGGGCTTTAAGTTACTAGCACATTCCGCCTCAAAGATTCGAAATCCTCCCAAAACAGATCTGCGCATTTTCTCGAGCATTATTGCTGTTTGGGATGTTTTGTTTACATTTTTGTGCTACAGGAAGGACTTTGTTGAAAGCGAAATAGAAGTACGAACGTCATAGCGCGGTGGTTAAAGCGCAATCTTTGCAATAGTTAGGTTGTGAGTTGTGTCCTATTTGTTGTAGATTTTCGTTTTGATCTTTAACATTTAAAGATCAGTTGCTTTGTATTTTTTTTTAAATTGTCAATTAGACATTTAAATTTAAATGACAATTAAGTTATAAAATTTAATTTTAAATCAATTTAAATAATTAAAATAAATTTTTAAATAATTAAATGGACATTTATTAAAATGCAATAATTCTTAAAATGAAATTTAAAATATTTTTATGTTAGTTGAGGTACCGACCTGTTCTATTAGATAGATATCAAATTAGTATTTTGTTTTGATCTTTAACATATAAAAACCAGTTTTTTTTTTGTTTTTTTTGTCAAGTAAACTATTAAATTTTAATTACATTTAAGTTATAAAATTTAATTTAAATTTGTATTACATTAAATTAAATTTTAAATAAATTTGAATAATTCAAATAAATTTTTAAATTCTATTTTTTAATAATTAAATGAACATTTATTAAAATGCAATAATTCTTAAAATAAAATTAAAAATATTTTTATGTTAGTTGTGATACTCCCTGTTGTAAGAAATAGATATCAAATTAGTATTTTGTTTTGATCTTTAACATATAAAGATCAGTTGCTTTGTAATTTTTTTATTGTCAATTAGACATTTAAATTTTAATTACATTTAAGTTATCATATTTAATTTAAATCTGTATTACATAAAATTTAATTTTAAATAAATTTAAGTAATTCAAATAAATTTTTAAATTCTATTTTTTATTAATTAAATGAACATTTATTAAAATGCAATAATTCTTAAAATAAAATGAAAAATATTTTTATGTTAATTGTGATATCGCCCTGTTGTAAGAGATAGATATCAAATTAGTAAAATCAATTTTTTAAAGTTCTTATGTTTTAAAGTGAAGTATTATTGTTCATATATAAAATTCTCTATTAATTTACTTGTATTAATTTTACTAATTACTGGTCCATTTGTAACTATAAAATAGTGGAACATAAAAATATTAATTATGTATATATAAATAAAAATATTAATTAATATTAATTATACATATTTAAATTTTAATATTAATTATACATATTTAAATTTTAATATTAATTATACATATTTAAATTTTAATATTATTATATATTTAAATAGTGATAATAATGTAAGAATAAAAAATAAAAAAATTAATTATGTTAATCTTTCACTAACATAATTAAAGATTTTCTTTTTTTCTTATATTATTATCACTATTTAAATATATAATTAATATTGACATTTAAATATACCAAATTAATTAATATTTAAATATGCATAATTGATATCAAGTAATAATTATTGAAATAATGATAATATTTTTTTCTTATATTATTATCACTATTTAAATATATAATTAATATTGATATTAAATATTTAAACATGTATAATTGATATTAACTAATAATTATTTAAATATGTATAATTAGTAATTTCATTTAAATATATATAACTAATATTAATTATTAATTAATGTATACATCTTATTATATATAATTATTATAATATTATTATATGTAATTATTATAATTAATATATGTATTATAATTATAAAATTATATATTTTTTAAATGTATATAATTTATATTAATTAACATTATTATTTCATATTAATTTATAATTCATATTAATAAATATTATTATTTAAACATATAATTAATGTTTTAGCTTAGTAGTTTGTTATTAATTTTCTTCAGTTTTCAATGTCTAGCTAGTGAGATATTAAATATGAAAAAAAAAAAATCTATATTAGATAAAAACTTGGGGTTTTTTTTAGACATAAATGAACTTTTGTTTTGTACTATATACTTTGTAGAAACCCAATCATTACATGCATATATGTTTAGTATAGACATATCTACTTATGAATAGGAAGGGTGTATTAAAGGACAGTTTCACAAAAATGGATGTAAATAACACCAAAAATATTTTAATTTAAATACAAATTATTAGTAATAATGCGTAACTGAAACATAGGTATACTTTTTTGGTCATCCTTAGAATCTGGAAGCTATACTTTTTTCTTTCTTTTTTTTCTTTTTCTTTTTTTGGTATATGTTGTCCACATTAGTGATATATTTGAATGGCATTGTGATTGTGATCTGAAGAATTTTATGAAAATTAGAGTAGATGACAGCAGATATCTAAACCATATGCGATTTTCAAGTATATTAGAAACACACACATACATAAAATTTATGCAGACATGTATATATTCATATTTATTATGTACATATATTGATATGTATTCAAATATTCATATGATTGTATATGTTTTCACTTTTATGAGAAAAAAATGTCAGATTTATTGACTTACGAGAACGTTAAGAAAATGCAAAACTAAAGCAGAAAGATACAATATTACATTGATTATTAAAAACTTTAATTGATTAACCTTAGTGCATAACTATACTCGATGACGTATAGCAGATTGGTAAAAACAATAAAAATCTGATCTAGGAGACCTCTCTAATATCTATATTTTCTTAGTAAGATTTTGAATTGATGTTAAACAAAATAAAATGTATTTTTAGCTTTCACTAATCGAATACAATAACAGCTCTCTTTCTCCTCCTTATTCTTCTTTTATTTCTATTTATTTATTTATTGTTTTTATTCATTTACTTATTATTTATTTACTTTCTCTCTCTCTCTCTCTCTCTCTCTCTCTCTCTCTTTTTCTTTTTGCATAATTTAACATGTCATGATTTCTTGTATATTTTCAGCATTAAAAAGTTTTAATTTATTAATCTTAGTGCATTACTATGCTTGGTGACTTATATCACACTGGTAGAAAAAAATAAAATAAAAATTTGATATAGCAGACTCAATATTTTCTTAGTAAGGTTTTGAATTGATACTTATCAAGATAAGAAAAATTTAAAAAATAAAATGTATTTTTAGCTATCATTTTTTTAAACTATTCGAATACAATAACATCTCTCTTTCGTTCTTCTTCTTTTTTTTATTTTTAATTATTATTGATTATAAATTGGAATACTATAAGAAATGTAAAAAAATATAAATTAAAATTTACAAATTATGTTAATACAATTCTCGTATATAATTAATTAATATTTGATGGTACATGAAAACAAAATTCCATTAAATATATTTTGATTTTTTTCAAATAAATTACTTGTATATTACATTTATTTTATAAAACATAATTTATTTTAGTCAAAAGCATTAGATTAACATAATATTTTATATTCTTCTCCGTAGATGGCGACACTATGAAAATGTACGATGTTAGCAAGGAATCTTTGAAGGGCGAGAGAATGCGCAGATCGATTTTGGGAGGATTTCGGAAATCTTTGATGCGGAACATGCAAGTCTTTAAGTTTGAAGATTTTTTGCGAGATTAGGGATCCGTCTTAGGGAGGTGCAAAAGGAAAATTAATTTGAAATTCGATTAAAATTTTAATAGAAAAAGGTGTATAAATTTCCTGGTGTAAGTATTATATTTCTTTTATCTTTAAATGTTTTTAGTTGTAGGTTAATATAATTTGGTTTATCAGTTACTGAGGAAATCTGAATGGCATTGCATATTTAAAAAGATTATATAACATTCAGATTACGACAGTTATAGAGAAACGAAGGAAAATAGTTATTTAATTTATTTGCCATCCAGCTAAATATACTCTAGTAAGTACATATTCTTTTATATAATTAATTGAATTAAATCCCGAACTAAAAATAAAACAATATTAAGTAATAAACATACAATTAATTCTATTTTGCACGACGAATAGGTGGAAGAATGGATGAAATGAATGGGCAGAAAAGAAAAAATATATCAAAGATTTTAAACTACGCTTTTTTTTTTTTTTTGGTGGAATAATGAAGAGGTAAGTCATGTATTTACTTTTCCTATAAAGGAAATGGGCCAGAAAAAAAAAAATACGTGTTTTAAGTTTCTTGGGTAAGAAACATTTTATATAATTATTTATGGAACAGATGTCATAAGTTCCCCCCGGCCGCCATCTTGGAATTTTCTGGGCGTGAAAACCCTTTTTCCGCCAAGTAGTAAATGTCGCCAAGCACCGGTTTATACGCATGTTTGGCTTAACGAAAATAAAATGTAAATAATAAACAAAATTCGCTAAAATGGCAACCAGTAATCCTTGTATGTGCGCTTCGCGCACATTTTCCGAAAAAAAACATCACTGCATTCAACACTTCTCAAGGTCTAGCATTCTCAAAATTCAGCAGTTTTCGCTTTCTAGCAATCTCATAATATAAAATCTTTTAAAGCAAAAATACACATAAAAAACAATATTCGCTAAAATGGCAATCAGTAATCGTTGTATGTGCGCTTCGCGCACATTTTCCGAAAAAAACATCGCCGAATTCAGCATTTCTCGGATATAGCATTATCAAAATTCAGCAGTTTTCGCTTTCTAGCAATCTCAAAATATAAAAAACTTTTAAAGCAAAAATACACATAAAAAACAAAATTCGCTAAAACGGCAACCAGCAATCGTTGTATGTGCGCTTCGCGCACATTTTCCGAAAAAATACATCGCCGAATTCAGCATTTCTTGCGATATAGAATTCTCAAAATTCAGCAATTCTCGCTTTCTAGCAATCACAAAATGTAAAAAAACTCAAAAACAGTAAAATACATAAAATTATCAACATACCTTAACAAACATCTGCTTTCTTGAAAGATCCAGCTCGAAATATTATCGCCGACATTTTCCTAAATAGGCTTATCAATACGTATTCACAAACTATAAACAAACCTTCTTTTCTTGTCAAAATTTCCTCATATTTCCTAATTATTTCAACAACAGCGTTTAAACGGACTACAGAAAACATAGTTAATCAAATACATTCAATAAATTTCACATAAAAATAAAAAGGCAGAACTATACAATACGATATCAAAATACATTCACAATATTCCAACATTAACTTCTCGGTTGCCAGAACGACACGTCACAAAAACACGTCACATGACATTCAACATATCGAGGTTGCCATATCCATAACCACCGTCAACACGCCAACACGCCAACAAAAAATCGCCAAACATTTCAAAACAACAACGGCGGAGGGAGCATACGGCATCTAAGCCTTATTTATTTTCATTGAAAAAAAAAAAAAAATGAAAGGTAGAAAAAAAATCGAAAAATTTAAAGAAGAAAACAGAAGTTTTCGAGGGGAGGGATAGATGAAAGGTGGAAATCCGCGGAAGAATCTGCATTTAGCATGAAAACCTGTCAAAACAACATTTTAAATGCATTTTTATTTTATTTTTTCACTTATCCTAAATATATAAAAAAAGTAACGGTTTGGAAATGGACCAATGAAAATCTGCATAGGTACCTCGAAACGCAGCTGATTGGTCAGAGCTTTCTGAAGCTATAAGGGGGGTTACCAAGGGGAGGGGGGCTCGGTTCTGTCACCAAACGTCGCCAAGTTTGTCACCAACTTGGCGATTGGCGACCAAAATTAGTCGCCAAAAGTGACGTCAACTTGGCGCTATTTCCAGTATTTCGCCAAATTTCCATATACAATAGGGTTGACTTACTTGCAGAAAATCAACAAATTGAGATACTTCAATGCAACAAAAACTGATATTAGCTTATGAATAGAGCTTAATTGAATTATTTAATTTACATTATTTTTAAGCACAAACAATAATCTGGGGTTGGCTAGAAAATAGGGATTGTTTCGCGATAACGAATGGAATCGCGAAGCGATTACACGGGGGGGGGGGGTTCGTGAGCGTAGCGATCAGGGGGCGGAGCTCCCCTAGTGTATGAAAATTTAATATGAACTAATTGAAAACTGGCACAATTTATACTCACAAAAGGCAAACTATAAGATTCACTATGAAGTTTTGAGACAATTTGATGTTTTATCCAACAAAATTTTAAATAATAATAAAAAAAAAGTAGTTTGTTTTTATTTAAAATGTTGCATATAAATGTCAGCTTGTTTACTTTTTCATCCCCTAACCAGTTGTGCAGTTTAAATGAGGCAAAACCAAAACCAGAAAATATTCTTTCTAATGAAACTATAAATAACTTATCTAAATTGGACAATTTGTATTTCAATACCACTTCTAAGTAAATGCATCCACATAATTAATTATTCTTTCTAAATTTAAAAATCTAACTTCAAACGTAAAGGTTGGATATACCGGGTGTCCCAAAAAGGACTGACTGATTTTAAAATTCAATAACTTGCAAACGGTGACAGATATTTAAAAAATTCTTGAGGGAGGGTTATGCATAAGATCAAAAGTTTTATTACAGTGATTTTCGATTTTAGTTCGAATTACAAACAATAGATGGCGCTGTAAGCAATAGTCGCTAAATACAGGCTCGATTTCTGGTCCTTTCTCTTGTTCCATGCTGAAAAAGGAGATGGAAATGTATTATCCGGGCCACGAAGTACCAAAAATCAAGCCTGAATTCAGCGTCTATTGATCGCAGCGCCATCTATTGTTTGTAATTCGAACTAAAATTGAAAATCACTGTAAAAAGAACTTTTGACCTTATGCATAACCCTCCTGCAAGAATTTTTTAAATATCTGTCACCGTTTGCTAGTTATTGAATTTTAAAATCAGTCAGTCCTTTTTGGGACACCCGGTATATATTGTATATGTATTGGGGAGGGGGCTAATAAAGCCACAACCACAGCAATATCTCTTTATCTACAGAAGAACACTGTCAATAACAGTTAAAAAATTAATTTACACTTGCTTTGACTGAAAATATAAAAGATATGTACAATATACATTTATATATTTATCGATTTTCATCGGGTATTATTTCATTAAAAGTGGGGTCTTTTGTTTGTGATCCTTGATAACTGCTAAAGAGTCTTAATACAGTTATTAAAAACTGTTTTAATTCATCACATAAAAATACAGTTTCAATTGCTTTAAAAAGATTTCATTTACATTTTTTTTTTTTTTTTTTTTTTTTTTGTAAAAGTAGTATTTCATACTGCTATAATAAAAATAAAAATATAGCAATTTTATTGAAATAATACCCCATTTTTAATGAAATAATACCTGATGAAAATCGATAAATATATAAATGTATGTTATAATACAGGTATTAACCAAAAGCCTTTGGTTTTTATTTATTTGAGATATGTACAATATTTTGAAAATAAATATCAAATACATGACAATATGAAACTTAGTAATATTTTGAAAACAAATATTGGATTTATATATCACCGAACCCAGTGTATGTATATCTTATGTTAACCTGAAAGTACAAAATGTTGATTATAATTGTTAGAATGTCAAAATGGGTTTAAGTTATCAGCCTCACAAAAAATGCATACCAAATTTGCGGGGTGGATGCATGACTCAGTTGGACCGTGCTTTTATCAGGCATCCTGCGTGACCTATATCTGAATTATATTAAATGAACAAGTACACATACATCTAATTGATATTAATAACGAATAAAAATTTAAAAGTTTGTAAATCTATAAAAGGTTTAAAAAGTTATCAGTCAACTAAGAGATAATTTTCTATGGGGGAAAAAAATATTACTACATTTTATTTAAACAACAACAACAACAAAAAAAAACACTACATTTTATTTAAACTGTCGTTTTATTTATTTAAAGTATTTTTTACATATTAATAAAAATAATTAGCCTATTAAAAATTTCAAGCTTAAAAAAATAAAAGTAAGTGAGCAGATATTGGTTGGAAAAAAAAAACTAAAGAGAAGATCATGGTATAGATCTAACAATTAAGGAATATCGTAAATAGTTTCAATTTCTCAATGGACAAGTGTAATTAAGCTCTGACAAAACAATCATTTCAGCAAATTATAAAAATAGGATACAAAAATGCATAAAAGGTGGTGGTGGTGGTGGTGTGTGTGTGTGTGTGGGGGGGGGGGTAATTGTGTTAAAAAATAAAGATTTTAAAACTAAGCTAATAAAATTAAAGAATAACTAGGGTAAATATTAATAGTGTGACTTTCTGATATTTGCATATACGTAATAAACAATTAGTTTAATGAAAGAATTTCGTAATCTATTTTGTCTCATTCGCAATTTATTTTTTCAGCTACTTTCGTGGCGAAAAGCAGATTTCGTTTATTTACAGTGAGTGCGCGGAGCGGGAATAGTGATAGAGACGCCAAATCGGCAACCAGGCCTATTGAAAAGTATTTCGCCGTCATAGACTTCTCATATAACTGGACTCAGAAATAGCAACCCTTTTTGACGCCGGGATCACTACCCACCGTCACGTGATGGTGGGCAGAGAAAACGCGCCAAACCGGTTTTTCTCCTCTGGTTCCCGCTGAAACTTTCTTGCGTCGGGCGTTTCTCTCGCATAAATCAAATCAGACAGTTGACAATAGGGTGATCACCGCCAAAAAAGAAAACCTTTTGGCGATGAAAGCGGAAACATGTGTGCCTCAAGTTCTGACCGAAATAACAATGGGATTCGGCCTCTACTTCTTATCTTTACTCTGAGTTCGCCGTCGCCTCCTGAACAGGTTGGCTAATAAATGACGGACGTTGGCGTGGTTTTCGGCCTGTGGACTCCACATCAGCGTCAGCCTCTATTATAGAAGCCCTACAGTTGCCTGGTGGGATAAAAGCCGGTAACCCGTGACGTCATTTGCTGCAGTTCTCCATATTTGGCAACTTATCGCTTTATTAGCAATAAAAATAAACTAAAACAAAAGTGAAAAGCTGAGCCTGTTTTGTTAATGTAGAATTCGATAAAAGGATATATATGTATATAAAAAACCCTATAAATTAAAATCTTAATTTGTAAAGTATAAAATAAAAGGAGTTATTATAAAAAAACATAACCAGTTTTAAATTATTTAGCATTATATTTTTAATCGTTTAACGTTACTTCATCTAATATTAAAAATAATGTAATATGACATTTTTAATGGAAAATGTATTTTGTTCCTTTTATTGCACTGTTTTTCATTTATTGGGAAGACTTATCAGCACATGTTGCTTATTTATTAAATTTGACAATTTTTTTTTTCTGCATCATTCTTATTTTGAAATATATTCTTCATCCAATTATTATATAAAATTACAGAAGATTGTTTCCAGTAAGTTATAAATATTTATTAAGTGCTGTAAATATTTTAATTTGCTTTATTTCTTATTCTAATTTTTCTATTGTTATCTGTGATTTGCAACCTTAGTGGAGTAGTTACGTTCTCGGACGCGGAATCAAATTTTCTCCCCGTGTGCGTAATCTAGTTATTTTACTTTTTCTGTGATAAGATCTCTACAGTAAAGCCAAAGAACGTAGAGGAAAAGAAGGGAAGGCTTTGGAAACCGTAACTAAGCCAAACAGCTCTGCTGGGAAACACACTTAAAGGGGAGATCCAATCATAGGCATTGCATCTACCAATTCGCCAATTTGTTTTGTATTAAACCTAAGATAACGCCTTCGCGCAATACCCAGCGAGAATTCGAAACGACATTTCTTTGTCTTGACTTGCGACTTAAGAGCGACTGTGACAGATTTTTGAATATGATCGGTTTATGTTCTGTTGTTATGATATATTTTCTGTATTGCATATATTTTCTGCATATCTCAAATTAAATTATTTTACAATATGTGTGTGTGGGGCAGACGTTTACAGACGCTAAAATTTAACTATCTAATTCTGTTTTCATAATATTAACTGCTATTTATATAATTTACATTTGAATATAACAATTTACTCAAAAAAACCTGTCGTACGCTTGAAATTTTTTCATTATTGTGGATATCGTCCGAATCGATGTCACATTTATGCCTTTTTAGCTTAAAATCAAATTGTTTGGCGACAAAAGTAAAATCAAAAGCTTCATATATCCCAAATATATCCTTATAATATCCTAAAATATTGAACATTACCTTGACATACTTAAAAAGAAAAAAGGAAACGCGATTTTATATTTAAATAAAATTTCAATAATTTGTTCCTTATCCAGGTGCCAAATATAGACATTAAAAAGGATAAAGCGCCAAATATTCTTTCAACGGATCGACTTTAAAAATAAATACTTCTTTTAAGCAGAACAAACATATTCCTCTCATATTTAAATTAAATAGTTTCGTTTTATACCATTGTTTCTGCTTCAAAGTGTATTTCTTTGCATATAAAAATAACCTGTGATTTTTTTTTCATTTTTTTTTTTTTTTTTCGAGCAAATTTGTATTTTTTAATTTCTAATTCATATAGACGTTTCAATTATTTAACAAAAAGCTAGCTTAATATGCCAAGATGAAAATCATATGCCAAAGGCAACCTTTTGGTCCAAAATAACAGAACTTTCCATAATAATTCTATAACTAATCTACGTAGAATGATGTGTTATAGCTTGAAACCTTCCCTGATACTATATCTGTCTAAGAGTGTAAGTTTCGTCAAAATCCATGCGGTAGAACTCGAAATATAGAGGTTCGGAACGAAATTTCCATTTGGATTTTATACAAGTCGTCGTTCGGCCTGTCTATCTGTCCGTCCGACCGCATAAAACAGAGCAAAAACTAACCAACCGAATGGTCTGAAATTTTAAATATATAATTGTTGCAATATTTTGTCGAGTCATTTCAAATTTTATGAAAATCGGATGTATAACTCATTTACAGGGACAATCAAAAATGTGTTCCGTTACATTACGGCCAATGGGAAAAAATTATTTCAAGCGCATTTAAATGATGTTACAGCCTTTCGAGCAGAATAAAATTGATATGCACTTATGAAGTGTACTAAAATATACATTCAGTACAATATGCGGATCAAAAAATATTTATAAAACTAGTTATAGTACGAGCGCACCTCATTTGCCACGTTTAACGTACAATTTCCAACTGGTTTTTAACTTGGTTTTTGCGTGAGTTTGGGTGGTTTGATTGTTTAGCTATCCTAAAAATATTATCGACTAATAAGAATACTTATTAGATTTCATTTTAAAATCGTTTGTTAAATAAAATTTCCAGTTGGAAACACGTTTGTCTTGGATCAGACTCCGGAATAATTAAGGCTAATTCCATGCGAACTTGTCATTTCTGTCACATACTACGGTTTTTGGCTACCACTATTTTAGAATGGAAAAATGTGACTTATTTTATCGGGGATATCTCATCAATTGGATAAGGCAAAGCAAACTTTTCGAAAATAACGGTGACCAACAAGCATAGCGATTTTCAGCTGTGTGACAGACATGACAAGTTCGCATGGAATTAGCTTTAAGAGCTGTTGGCATATATGGTAATAGGGAAACATTGGCCGGATCCAGATAGATTTTGTGCTGTTAGTGAAACTAGATCGACCAATCAGAAGCCTGCACTTTTGCGAACTTTTCGCTGTTTTCAGTAAGCAAATTTCCGGATTAGTCAACCTCGTTTCGCTAACAGTGCAAAATCTATCCGAATCCCGAGCTGTAGCCCCCTATTATTCCAGTCTGTTAGAGAATTAAGCTCATCCGTAATGAAATATGCTAAAATAACGTTAGCTGTTGAAACATATTCCTATAACAAACCAAAAACAGGGAAAAGGGAAAGTGATAAATGATAAATGCCTTGGAATTGAAAGATTTTTCTTTGAATTTGTAACACATTCTTATATATTGCGTAGTTGGTAGTTGGTAGTTGGTAGTATTGGTAGTTTACTACCAATTCCTAAATCAAACAAGCTAGTAGTGTACTAATGACAGAAAACTTAAGTTATTTTAAACAAAATAAGTCATTAAATATTAAATTTACCTTTTTTCCTTACCTACTTGAAAACAATTAATTTACTTTAATGGAGTCCGGGACACAAAAAATCTCCAAATTTTCTAAAAAAAATTATTGCATGAAAAATTTCTCTGTGTTTTTCTGCTTAAAATGACGTTTAAATCATGTTTCAATCTTAATTAGAACAGGAAATATTAATTTTTTCGTTTTGGTTTGTTTTCAAAATTTAGCTTTCGAGCAATGGTTATCACGAAAAGGACTTGTGAAAATGCGTTTTTCTTCATGATGGCTTTTTTCACCATTTCTCGTATTTAAATCGTTATAAGTCAAGAATCGTTATAAATAAATGGCTAAAACTTGGAACATGTTTTTTTCAATTGTTTTACATTAATTTTGATTCAGCAAATTAGAAAAAAAAAATTACTTTTGAAAATATGATTTTTTTTAAGTTATACTATTTTTTTTAATTTAATTTAAATATTTTTAATTTTTTTAATTATTATTTTTAAAAATGCTGAATCAAAATTCAAACTTTTATATTATTTTTGATTCAGGAAATTAGAAAAAATATATTTACTTTTGAAAATATGAATTTTTTTTAATTACACCATTTAAAAAAAAATTCATGTAAATATTTTTAATTTTTTTACTTACTATTTTTTAAAATGCTGAATCAAAATTCAAACTTATATATTTCTGTTTATTTAAATGACAAAAAATTGAAATTCTAGAAATAATATTTCGAGTTATAACGATTTCAAATTACCCCACTTTTTTAATAAATTTTAAATTTAAAATTAAAAAAAAAATGTATGAGAAGTTTTATCATGTTATTTTGTTTACAAATGACATGGTTAACATCACAAAAAAATTCAAAATTTTAACTCAATCAATAAAAATTATTTTAAATTGTGTCCCGGACCCTCTTAAAAAATAATAACAAATATTTTTACGAATAATGCTTGATTTTTATTCATTAGAGTTAAATAAAATATGCTACAACTGAAAGTACAAGATGTTTCAACAATTTTTAATTTCAACAGGTAATCAAGGTCCGGTGTATAAAATATAATTCTTGGTTTATATTTGTTGGATAAACCCACCCGCTTTTAACATTGTTCATTACGTGTGTCAGATGCTTATTTTGTTTATATTTATTTATTTTTACTTTTTTCTATCTTCAATCGAAGAAAGTATTGTAATCGAAAATTTTTTGGACTTTTTTTCGACTGATTTTTTCGCATTTCGCACCGATTTTCGACTGATTTATATGTTTTAGAGATCAGAGATCCCCAAAAACATGTTTATACAAAATGTCTGTCTGTCAGTCCATGTGTCGCCATTGTAACATCGAAAAATGTATGAAGTTATGCATAGAATTGACCAAACTTTTTGTGTATGTTTTTGGCTCGAGCAAGCAGGTCCTCCTCCAATTTAGAAAAATTTCTCCGGAAGGGGGCGCTATAATTGTGATGTCTGTCCCATTTTCATTATTTTACCATTGAAAAGTGTATGAAGTTATGCATAGAATTGAACCAAATTTTATGAGTATGTTTCTGGCTATGCCAAGCAGATCCTCCCTGAATTAAATGAAATCTGCCAAAACGGGATGCTGTAATAGCTATGTCTGTACCATTTTCTTTATTCTACCATCGGAAACTGTGTAACTACTTTTTGATATACACTGCTCAAAACAATTAAAGGATATTGCAGTTTTAGGTGGATTTTGTATCTGGTAAACTGTTTAGCTGATTGATACATGGTCGACAGACATAGTAGGTTATATGAGAATAAATTACACGTATTTGGCAGAAAAAAATGCATTTTATTGCGCATTTGTGTACTAAAGGAAAAAAACACAATTTGTACATATGAGAAAAAAAGAATAAGAAAAGGTGTTTAGTTCAAAGAAAATCATTTTCAGTAGGGAGTATGGTTTCCACGGGCGGCCAGCAACGTTGAACACCTTTGAGGCATGGACTCAATGAGGCTATTAATGACGAGTTGGGGTATTCTGCCCCACTCTTCCAGAAGAGCTCTTTCCAGTTCTTGGAGAGTTTGTGGGGGTTGTTGGCGGCCAGAAACTCGTCTTCCTAGAGCGTCCCAAACGTGCTCGATTGGATTCATGTCTGGAGAACACGCTGGCCATTCCATTCGAACGATTCCTTCCTCGAAAAGGAAATCCTCCACCAGGTTTGCACGATGTGGCCTGCAGTTATCGTCCATTAAAATGAAGTTATCTCCGATTGCTGCAGCGTAAGGGACTACAATAGGTCTGAGGATCTCATCCCTATATCGGCGACCAGTCAGAGCTCCATCTCGAATGATGTAGAGGTCAGTGCGCCCGTCAATGGAGATGCCACCATACACCAACACTCCTCCACCGCCAAATCTGACACTTTCGTGCACGAACGCAGGATTATTCCTACTGCCACGGTCCCTCCAGATGAAAATACGCCTATTATCCGGATGCACAGAAAAACGGGACTCGTCAGAAAACAGAATATTGCTCCATTCATTTCTCCTCCAGTTGACATGCTCGGTTGCCCACTCCCTGCGGTCCCGACGATGCCTTGATGTTAATCTAACACATACCATCGGTCGGCGAGCATACAGACCTACAGCATGGAGCCGGTTTCGGACAGTCTGAGTTGAAATCGTGGTGCCTGTAGCCGAGCGAAGGTGTTGTTGGAGAAGAGTAGCGTTCATGGTTCGGTGTCTCCGAGCTGTTAACGCTAAATACCGATCTTCATTGGGCGTTGTTGCCCGTCTACGACCTTGCCCTGGTCTTCGGCCTGCACATCCACTCTCCAAAAAACGGTTCCAGATCCTGGAAATGACACTCCAATGGCTTGCGCTACTTCGGCTTGAGTTTGGCCCCCTTCTAACCTACCAACAATTCTCAAAGCTTCTGAATCTGTCAAATGACTTCGCTGAGACATCGTACTCATCGAAACAAAGCAATCACTGAATGCCGATCATCCTTGTCTTCATTCTCTTTTATCCAGTTGAAAGTCAAATTTCATTCGCTGCCACTGAAGCGACGTTTTTGACGTCGAACTCAAAATTTGCATACTCCACAGTTTGAAAACCAGAAAAATTTGCATTTGTGATTCTCTTCTTCTATTTTCGGCAAAAAAAATTTCGTTTATATCTTTATTTTATATAAAACTTCAAATATCCTTTAATTGTTTTGAGCAGTGTATTAACACTAGAACGCCCGGAAGAAGTCGATTCGACTCCGACCACATGATTAAATGTCAACTGGAACCAGAAATTCTTTCATAAAATAAGTTAAATTTAAACCACGCAGATTTGCATTAAATAAATCAGTCAAACAGTTTTAAATAAAAATTCTGGTTAAAAATAATTTTATGAAACTTGAGTAAAATTTCAGGGCGTTCTAGTGTTAACACATTCACGACGGGAAACGAGAATTGTCGTTTTCATTCAAGAAATATCATTGACTAAGGGCGTGGCTTCTACCTTACAGAAAATTTATTTATATTATGTTGTCCGCATTTCTTTAGATTGTAAGACATCTTATATTAAATTCGTACATTGAAAGATATTTGCCAATGCATAAACTTGGGAAACCTATCTAGAACACCAATTTACAAAAACTTTCAGAACAGGAAGGAGCTTCTACTGTTTTAAAATTCAGATTTGATAAAAATTGCCCGTTGGCAATGTGTTAAGATGTATGAGATAGAAGAAAGTTTTGGGATTGGCACATCCAACTAATTTTTAATAAATAACTTAATATCAATTGCAATTTAAGCGAATTTATACAAAAAAATAGCTATTTTTTATTTTTATATATTTTTTTTCTCTATCAAGTTTGGAAACAAGTATATAAACTTCAGCTAAATGCATAGTTTTTTTTTTTTCACATAAAAATGAAATTGGATAAAAATAGTTAAAACAGTGCTCACTACTATAATTACACTTTCGTTATCGTACTGGAAATTTTAAATTTCTGAAGGTAACAAAGCACCCAGCTCGTCATAACGGTCATCTCATTTTAATGTTTATTTATATGGATGATCTTCGGATAAGCAGTTGCGTATGTGCCTAAGGTGGAGGCTCAATATAGAGTAAGCTGTTTACGGAAGCAATTACGGTGTATGTGAATATAGTAGAATCTCTCTATAGAATAGGCTCTTTACGAACTTAGATTAAATATAAGATGGGACATTTACGGCAAAATCTGTAATGGCAACAGTATTAGCGTCACTCCCGACAAGGGGGAAGAATTAACAAGCCTCCGAAATTTACCTATGTTGAAGAAATATGTTTACGCTCTATGTTTTGAATACCTATTCATCCCTAAAACGAAGTAGAGGCAGACGATATTGTATTTATGCTTTATTTATTTACTTGCTTTTTTTTTCTTTTGTTATCGTACCTGTGGCAGTATTCTGCCCTTAACGGAACAAACCAAGTAGGAAACCACTCGTTCTCTTAATCCATACCGATGTTCAACAATTTCCAATTCTGCCCCAAACGGAATTGGCGAGCAGCGTTCAACCTCTCCCTTTCAATGTTAACCAGTTTCGACTAGACCCTTTCTAGAATTTCGACCAATCGCTTCCAAGGACACATGTGGTCTGTTTATTTATCTGAAACTTGAACATATGTGTTTACGTGTGACCCCTTTAACCACTTGGGGACGAGCGGCACGTATACGTGCCGCACGAAACGCTCAGAATCCTGGTTTTTCCTCACCAGTAAAATTTTACTGTAAAATTTGCCTTACTCAATCAGCGCATTTTCTCGATTCAAGAAGACACAAATTTCTGTTTTTAAAAAACGGTGACAAAAGATTAAAAATTTCGTAAAAGGCTCCCGTCCCGAAGGGGTTAAAAAGTGACCTTTAATTGGTACTATGATTATGGATTGATTTTTTATAGATTAATATAAAGTGAATTATATAATATCGCTATAAACAGTGTGTAAAGTTTTAATAGGTGGTGAGTTATAAATAATCTTTACGAAGTTTTAAGATACAATTATATAATTTTTAATATTACTTAGAGTAAAAGTAAGGGATTATTTAAACAAAAACTATTCGCAATTACACATTTAAATTAGTACAGTTTTTAATCTTCTAAAAATTATATTTTAGCATGAAGGGTTTTTTTTCCAATATAAGCTTTAAAATACAAGCTATATCAGCTAAATAATTTAAAAATTATGTTTCACGCATAATAATTATTTCGACTTATACGCGAGTATATACGGTATATAATTTTTATTAATATTTAGATTAAAATCAAGGGGTTATTTAAAGAAAAACTATTTGTAATTACTCTTTGGAATTAATACAGTAAGTTTTAATCTCCTCAAATATAAATTTATCATAAAGTCCTTTTTTTTTGTGAATACACTTTATTAAACTGACTTTTTCAATACAAGCTTTTTTTTTTTTTTTTTTTTTTTTTTTTTTTTTTTTTTTTTTTTACAAGTTTTAAAATACAAGCTATACCAGCCAAATAATTGAAAAATTGCATACTCATAATTATTTTACTTTTACAATTACATATTTTTTTATTGTTATTTAAAGTAAAATCAAGGAATTATTTAAACAAAAACTATTTGTAAATACTCTCTTGAATTAATACAACAAGTTTTAATCTTCTCAAAAATATATTTTACCGTGAAGGGGTTTTTTTATGTAATTACACTTTATTATACTAACTTTTTTAATACAAGCTTTTTTTTTTTTTGTATACAAGTTTCA
This sequence comes from Maratus speciosus, assembly GCA_963932465.1. Lineage (NCBI taxonomy): Eukaryota > Metazoa > Arthropoda > Arachnida > Araneae > Salticidae > Maratus > Maratus speciosus. The sequence continues at coordinate 91,912,468 of OZ010799.1, forward strand.
AAATACAAGCTATGGTAAATCTATAGGACAATTAATTGAAACATTATGCTTTCTCATAATTATTTTACATTTACATTTTTATTTTTATTATTATTTTGAATAAAATAAACGGATTAAAGCAAAAACTATTTTAATTATACTTTTGGATTACAATAAGTTTTAATCTTCTCAAAAAATATATTTCAGAATGAAGGTTTTTAATACAAGCTTTAAAATACAAGCTATATCAGTCAAATATAATTCAAAAATTATGCTTCAGTCGTCATTATCTTACATTTACAATGATGTAATATTTATTATTATTTAGAGTAAAATCAAGAAATTATTTATACAAAAAAGTATTTGTAATTACATTTTTGGATTAGTACAATAAGTTTTAAACTTCTCAAATGTATTATTTAGGATTATTATTATTATTATTATTTTGAATACAAGCTTTAAAAGACAAGCTATATCAGCCAAATAGCTGGAAAATTTAGTTTCAGTCTTAATTATTTTACATTAACAATTATATATTTTTTATTGTTTAGATCAAAATCAAGGGATTATTTCAACAAAAACTGTTTGTAATTGCACTTTTGTATTAGTGCAATAAGTTTTAATCTCAAAAATATATTTTAGCATAATTTTTTTTTTTTTAATATAAGTTTTAAAATACAAGCTATATTAGCCAAATAATTAAAAAACTATGCTTCACCCAGAATTAATTTATATTTAATTTAAAGTAAAACTAGTAATGAACCTAACAATACTGAAAATAATAATAATAATAATAATATTAACAATAGTACAATGCGAATATACATTTAACAAAAAATAGGTCTATCTATCCTCATTTACAAGAGATGCATATATAAGCGCCATCTTAAACCGACACAGATAATGCTTTCCGGTTGCAGCAGCCGGATAAATTACGACGAAGCAACCCCGGTAAATGGGAAAGAATTTCACCACGTTAGGGGCAGAATTGCAAATTATCACTTCGTCGGCTCATTACGAGAAAGTCACCCGTTCCGAGAAGGACAGAATACCGCCATTGGAGAGTAGAGAGTCGCATAGTTCATTTTCGATTCTTCGATACTTCAAATCTTCGAAAACCACTCTTTCCACTCAGTATCGGATTTCAACAATTCGAATCCACGCTGGATTGTTTAACAAAGTACGGGTGTCTAGCTTTGATAATGTATTGGTGATTTTGGGAAAGGAGAAAGTAGAGTAGATGTAATTTTAGAAAGATGACGGTATGAATGAAAGGAGAGGGAGGGACAGAGACAAGGAGGCGGGCAGCAGGATATTTTGGTAAAGATTATTTGAATTTACGATATGCTTGAGCTGGACGCCATATAGGAGAAAGACGATCAAACAAAGCAGATGTTATCTTTGTATTTTTTGGCAAAAAAAGGAGTAAGACTAAGGGGAATACTTTCAACTGTTTTCATATCATGCAATATTGAAATAAACTTAGAAGAAAGATAAATAAAATTCTACTTTAGTAGCAGGCTGTTTAAAATATACTAAGTTACTGAATTTATATTAAATGTATTTAAAGTAAATTTCCAACTGGGCGAAAATTGTCCGGACCAGGATTCGGACCAGCCCAATAAGGAAAGAAACAGTGGACCATCAGCTGGAAAAAAGATGGCAGTCAGCACTGCCAAAAGCGGTAAAGTGCAATTGTGCCATTACTTAAACCAGTATAAAAGCGTCCATGCGGAATGCAGCTGGCCCATCAGTAGGCCAGCATTGGTATGCCATCACATTACTTCAATCCGGCACTTTTCCTGCAGTGCTAGCACCGACCCTACTGCTATTCCTTTGCTGGCCCAGCACTTTCCCTTACAAAAGTTTCTTACAGAATTCTATAAAAAAACGAAGAATTAAGCCATTTTTTCTATAAGCTAGTTTAACCAAGAGCTATAAGTGTCTGTAACAGAAATGTGTATAGAAATATTTGAACTTGCAGCGGTTTCCATGTGGTCACCCTCCCAAGTACTAACCGCGCTCGGTGCTGTTTGGTTTTCGTGATCGGACATGAACAAGTACTTTCAGCGTATCCCACGAGCACCCGTAGTTTTCAAGCTCTCATTACACCATTTGAAGTTTGTTTCTTTTATGATTTACGTTCCCAATCATTAAACTGGTATAGAAATTATTGCATTGTGTAGAAATCCTATATGAGTCATTCCATGTCAATTCAACCAGACGTTGTAACCCGACCCCCAGGGATTTGGAGGAAACTCGGTGTATATACTAATTCTATCATGATATGAATACATCAGAAATTTTTCCTTCCTAGACCTCATAGTTTGTGAGATATGGGGGGCCCAATTTTTGGATTTTTATCAAATCACACATTTCTGAGTCTGTATTTTTAGACTGCAGTTCCATTTTCAAAAAATTGTTTCTCTGGATCTAAAATGCGAATCATCTTTAAAATACCACTGTAAGTACATCAAAAGACGCAGATTTTAATTTAAAAATATTTAAAAAATTAATTTTAAATATTTAGGGCCAAAAAATTAAACCAAAGTTGAAAGTTATGGTTATTTTTCCAAATTTTTGTGACTTTACGAAAAAGGCTCTACAAAAAAAGGCAAATGAAATTTCCAATTTCTTTTTGTTTTAAATAAAAGTTTACATTTTGGGCTTTCTATTTATGAAATAAAAATGATGTCTTTCTCATGGCTTATGCAAAATGTTTTGACTTATTTTGGGATGCTGTACCTATCAAGAGATAAATATCTTTAACTTTGCTTATGGTACCTAAATAATTGCTGCACATTTTAAATATAAATTTATTAGTCATTTTGATTTATTTCCTAAAATGAACCCTTAAAATCAGACTGATTTATTTATTTTTATAATAGTAGAAAATTTGCATGTTATTGGTACATATCACACATTATCTGAAATTGTGTTGTTCTCAATCTTATCGGTTATGTTTGTCACATAAATGTACATCTATCATTGGATTCAGTGGTATAGCATTTCTATAAATACTTTCACAAAGGTAGTATGTAAAGAATATGTACAATATTTAATGGGGGGGGGGGGTATATATTTAAATCATAGATTTTTTTCTCATTTTACTCAGAAAAAACAAAGCAAAAACTTTACTTTGTAAATAAAAAAAAAGAAGACACTTATATTAAATAAATTCAACAAGTCATAGAAACCACAGTAATTATTTAGGTACTACAGATTAAATTAGACATATTAGAGATATTTTATTTTCTTGAATGGTGCAGTTTCCCAAAACAGGGTAAAATTTTTACATAAGCTAGGAGAAAAACTTCATTTTCATTAAAATTGAAATAATCATTAATTAAATCAAATACATTAAATAAAATTGCTTATAAATAATTTAAAGGTTTAGATTGTTGTATTTTTTTTATGTGACAAATAAAGAATTTGTTAAATTATATGCAATTTTTTAAAGCTAAAAAATCAGAATAAACATTATATTTTAAAGATTGAAATTCAAAAATGTAACTGAGCTAAATATAAATATAGAAATAAATGACGTACTTTTGTAGTATCACTTAGACTTATTTTGCAAATTCTTTTTTGTGCAATTTAAAATTTATATTTATTATGAATAAGCAACATTGAAAGTCTTGTAATATATATGTCAATTTTCCTATCTTACTGTAACTCCAAACTTAATAAAACAACAAAACATCGGTATATTAGAAGATCTTCGTGATTTAGTATCTAAAACATTAAATCGGTGACTATCCCTTCTCCTTCCCTCCACCCCCCCCCCCAGAAAAGAATTTAAATATCTTAAGGGGAAATTCTCTTCATTTTGGTAAAGGTTTATGAAGATTTGCAATTTTTATATTGCCAGAGCACCCATCACAAAAGTCAAGGACTTTCTTTACATCAGGAAATATCTCTTTTACAAATGATATCACTTACTTCTGTGTTGAACGCACAAGAGTGACATCATGTTGCATATCATAAGATAAAATGTGCATATTGCTTGCTGATAATCTAATACTGAGAGATAGAGTGTATATAACAGTTGGATCAAGAGTGCAGCTTCTTTGGTCCAATGGTAACTTTAAGCCTCATCTTGAATAAGAAAAGTAAAATTTTTGCTGAAATCTTACAAAACGATAGCTTTTTGAGGGCCAAAGTTTGCTTTAGTTTCTTTTAGGAAATTAGATTTAGCTTTCGTTATAAAAGAGTAGAATAACATTTTCCAAATATTTTACTTAGCTTGTCACAAATTCAATTAAATGAACAGTGCTGCTAATACTGGATTGAATACCTAGAGTTATAATTCTCAAGTTTTTTTGGAAATTCTTGTTTAAAAAGAGAATACAACTCATATAGATACACATAATATCAATCGCTTTTGTGCATAGTACATTCTTAGCAATGCTAACTACATTTTTTCCCAGTCATGATTCTTCAATGTTCATTATAATAATAAAACTTTTCAATTAGTTCAATTGTTTCTGGACCTGTAGCTGTGGCTTTAATTTTTCTTATTTTTGGCATAAGCAAGATTCTCTTTTCTCTCAGAAGTTGTCATGACGGTCTTGCAGCATAATTAGTTACTTCAAAATCATCTATTATTTTCATTTGCAGCACAAGGAAAAATATATCCCCCTTCTATCATGAGAAACAGCAGACTAAGACTGTAATAATAATTTGATTAACAGATTCGAAAACACCTGCCTTAACTAAATAATTTTATCTTGCCTTTGTCAGAATTTGTTTATACAAGGCAGGTGTAAAAATATGTTTCATACTGTAGAAATGAACTAGGCTTTGTTAAATATAAGGTATTTAAACTATAAAAAACATATTTAAAATGATTAAAATTATCCAAGATAATAAGATAGAAAGTTCTAAAAGAATGTTAAATATAAATAAAATATTTTAATTCAAACACACATACACACACAGAAAAAAAATATTGAAAATTTGATGGGTAAAAAGTCATTATTGCATTTTCTTATTCTATATCAACAACATATTTTTTGTTTACAGTTATATTGTAAACACAAAATTAAGGGACTGTTTAAATTTTAAAAAAATGCTAATAATAAAAGAAAATATATGAATGAATAAATAATGGAAACATAAGGATTATGCACAAAATTTAATGGAGGGAGGATAGACTGCAGACATATACTTCCCCCCCCCCCCTTTTACTCAGAAGAAAAAAAAAAGCAAAAACTTTACTTTGCAAAAGAAAGGAAGAAAGAAACATTGAATAATATATTCAACAAGTCATAGGAACCACAGTAGTTAGTTAGGTACATCAGTAAAATTAGGCAGATATTTTTTTTTTCTTGATTGGTGCAGTTTCCCAAAACAGGGCAAAATTTTGCATAAGTCATGAGAAAGACATCATTTTTATTTCATAACAAGAAAGTACAAAGTATAAACTTTTATTTACAGCAAAAAGAAATTGGAAATTTCATTTGCCTTTTTGGTTAGAGCCTTTTTCGTAAAATCACAAAAATTTGGAAAAATAACCATAACTTTTAACTTTGGTTAAATTTTTTGGAACTAAATATTTAAAATTAATTTTTTAAATATTTTTTTATTAAAATCTGCATCTTTTGATGTACTTACTGTGATATTTTTAAGATGTTTCGCATTTTAGATCCAGAGAAACAATTTTTTGAAAATGGAACTGCAGTCTAAAAATACAGACTCAGAAATGTGCGATTTGAGAAAAATCCAAAAATTGGACCCCCATATCTCACAAACTATGAGGTCTAGGAAGGAAAATTTTCTGATGTATTCATATCATGATAGAATTAGTATATACACCGAGTTTCATTCAAATCCCTGGGGGTCGGGTTACAAACCATAAAAAATTTGGTTGAATTGACATGAATTGACCCATATATTTCATACGCTTTTTTTTATTATTGATTCTCAACTGTGTAAATTATGAAAACCGAAATCCTTTGTAACTTAGTAAAACCAGATTTAAGGCGAAATAAAAAAGTGCATTGAAATAAAGAATTTATTTATTTATTCATTTACTTATTTATTTTTTTTTTGGTGACAGTGGTGCTATATTATTTACGGTTTCAAAAAAAATTAGCTCCTTAGCTTAAATTGTGTTAAGATATTCATTTCAGATTTGTGTTCAAATACTCAATGTCTTCAATATTCGCAACGCCATCTAGTGTAAGGGCTCCGAGCAATAATAATGCAAAAGTTTGTGCACTCCCCTGAACTAGGTTTCAGACCAGATGTTATAATCATTAAGGTTAGCTGAGTGAAAATGTTCCATCAAATTTGTCCGGGATAGCTCAGATGGTAGAGCACTGGCGGCTTCAGCCAGGAGATCCCTGGTTCGAATCCTGGTCCGGACAATTTTCGCCCAGTTGGAAATTTACATCTAATATGATTTATTTACCAATTAGAATAATTGTGTTAAATTTAATATAGTGTTACTGAATTTATTTTATAATAGATATATTTTAGGTAAAAGTGAATATCCTTTATTTGTTTGCGTATATGTTATTTTAATTCCGTTTTATAAATAAAAATGTTCGCAAGTAATATTAAATGGATATGATTTACATATATTTTTAAAAGTTTAGCCAATCGATTTTTTTTTTTAAATGCTCCTTATTTAAACCCAGATATGGAAGATATTTTCGGAATCCTGTCGCTTCCACGTCCCCACCCCCTTTTTTTTCGTAAGCAGCCAGGATGTCTGTCTCTGTGGATGTACCTCAATATATTATCATGGTTTTAAAAATAGAATTTTAAAAGGGAGTAAATAAAAAACTATAAACATGAGAAAACAAGAACTTTTTAAAACTCAGTCCCCCTCCACCCTCCACGCGGGCGGAGACTCATTATTGAATTAGTTTTTGTTCGGACTTTCTATCTTTCTATTATATCTTTCTATTCTAATTCTATCTTTACTATATAGAATTTTTCAGATAGTTAAGTCTCCAATACACAGAATATGGATAAACAATATTAAAGTTAACTGAAACATTTACATACAAATTGAGATTCATTAAAAACATAAATATCGCAGCACAGGTCTCTTCTTTAAAAATGAAAATTAGAAATATGAAAATAAAGGCTAAAATAAGAATTGCTGGTCAAAACTCCGCGTACGAAAAATTTTTTTTTAACCATATCGACGTAAAAATGCATGTTTTCTAGAAATTTAGTAGGACCGGACGGGCTCAGGCCGAGATTTTAACCTTTTTCTTGGCCGGGCCAGTCTCGTACCAAAAGTTTTCTGGTACTGGCCAAAATTTTAAGTTTTAAACCGGACCGGGCCGTTTTTTGTACGGGCCGAACTTTTAAATTTTATACCGAGGTGGGTCGGGCCAGGGCCTATAAATTTTGGCCTGTGCAGACCTTTAGTTTGGTTGCTCCCAGCCCCCATCTAACAAAGTCAAATACTATAAAAAAAAACTTCTTTTGCATAAAATTAAAACCAATCAAGCATACGCTCAAAAATTTTCTTCTCCGAGATACGAAAAATAGAATCGCGTCATCTTTACAACGAACCAGTCGTACTTCCACAAGTGAGTCAAGAGTCGACTTACAATCGACCTCAGTAAAGAAACGACGCAGTAGCGGATAGGGACAGCTTAATGCAACAATGTTAAAACTTCGACTGCATAACGATATGGGGGAAAATCCAAAAATCACTAGCCGGCTTTGGCACATTGTTTTGATTGTGTTGGTGTTCGTTTGTACTTGGTACTTTAATTATCCATGTGTTTTATATTTCATTGTGTGTTTATATTTTATTTTTCTCATATTTTTATTATAATTTAAGATGTTAATACTTGAAGAGAATGCATTATAATGATTAATATTCTAATGTTAAAAAGTTTATGAGATGCTCTCATTATACATTTGCTATAAAATAGGAACTGAAAAAATCATAAAATTAAAATATGTTTAGTTCAACGTAATAATTTAAAAAAAAAATTGAACTGTGCACTCTCAATTGGGATTTTTTTTTTTTTTTAACAAAGAAACATGTTAAATTAGGAACAAAGAGAAAATAAATAGTAATAGCTTTTAAATCTTTCTAAAGTAAGGGAAAAAAATTAAGCCACATTGACATATTATATATAATAATAGTTTCATATACACAATTATACTTAGAGAACAAGTATGAAATTATGTATATTTTAATTATAGAAGTGTATGTTAGTTAAATCATATTTACTGTTTTCTAAAGCCTTGACTGACAGTGAAGTCAAAAAATTTAGCTGAATATAAGAAATAACAATTTTATTGTATCCCTTGGAAACTAATTTTCTTAAAGCTGTAAGAACGCCACATACACATCCCTATCAATTTATTTATATGAAAAGAGTTTATTAGTAAATAACATTATTATGACATAAAAGATGAACTGCTTTTAAATTTTAAAAGTAAAAGTTGTAGATATTTGTTTACTTATTTAAACATTTCTTGCTACAATGTTGGAAAGATTATGTTCTAAAGATTTCGTTTTTAATATTATTTTCAAATATTTTTGGTAGGTGGCGCCAGTAAAAAAGCAAAATCTTATTATTAGTATTATTATTTTTTTTCCCCTGTGCTTCGAACCAGGTGTGAAGAAATCCCTGATTGCCTTCAACCCTTCTTCTATTAGCAGGCGCTTTTTAAATGTTAGTTAAATCATATTTACTGTTTTCTAAAGCCTTGACTGACAGTGAAGTCAAAAAATTTAGCTGAATATAAGAAATAACAATTTTATTGTATCCCTTGGAAACTAATTTTCTTAAAGCTGTAAGAACGCCACATACACATCCCTATCAATTTATTTATATGAAAAGAGTTTATTAGTAAATAACATTATTATGACATAAAAGATGAACTGCTTTTAAATTTTAAAAGTAAAAGTTGTAGATATTTGTTTACTTATTTAAACATTTCTTGCTACAATGTTGGAAAGATTATGTTCTAAAGATTTCGTTTTTAATATTATTTTCAAATATTTTTGGTAGGTGGCGCCAGTAAAAAAGCAAAATCTTATTATTAGTATTATTTTTTTTTTTTTCCCTGTGCTTCGAACCAGGTGTGAAGAAATCCCTGATTGCCTTCAACCCTTCTTCTATTAGCAGGCGCTTTTTATCCGCTATTACACGATGAATACATAATACAATACAAATTTATCGGAGCTAAAAGAAACAAGGATTTTATTTATCCATTTCCCTTTTGATTATCAGTCGGATTGTCATGTCATGAGCAAATCCAACTTAATTTAATACCAGAAGACTGCTAGTTGTAGCTCTTGAGAGAACCCTTAAAATAAATAAAAATATTTTTTCCTAAATTACCTGGTGTGAGTTTTAAATTTTTCCAGTTTTTGTTTCAGTAGATATTAATATATTATCTACTAGTTGACCCGCCCAGCGTTGCCTGAGCCCCTGATGGTATTCTTAAATTAACCTTAATTTTTATTTATTAACCTTATATTTGTTATATCTTTAAATCAATTTTGTCTGAAATACGTGCCCGCCGACTGTGCTAAAAATCGGTTAAACCCCCCCTGATATTTAAAAGTAAAACTGCTTGAAATAACTGCAACGGGGGTGGGGTGGGGGAGGGGCTCTATTTCATACAACAGCATAATTTTGATTCTAAAATATGGATAATTAACTGTAAAAATCACTGATTTAGGCGTAACTATTTATTTATTATTATTTTTTTTTTTCACATCAAAATCCTGAGGGTTTTTTTTTTTTTTTTTTTTTTTTTTAACAGATTATGCCGCCCTCAAATCCGACTATACCCGAATCAAATTGATACTCGATCATTAGCTAAAATTTTAGTATATAGATTTAAAACTTCAGAGCTATTATATGAAATTAAGTATATATTTTTAATCAAAATATGTTAAATAAAGTTGCGATAGTTTGTTTCCAATGGCTGCGTAGTTTTCGTTCTAAAATATTGATAATTAACTGTAAAAATCACTCATTTGCGCGTAACTATTTATTTTTACTTGTTTTGTAGGAGTATATTTTTAAAATCAAAATATGTTAAATAACGTCAATCCTACGACAAAATGCGCGGAGAAAACGAAAAGTGACTTCGGGGAATAAATTTTTTTCAAAGGTTTAATTTTCATACTTTTTGAAGTAGTTTGCAGTTGTGCAACGATATTTGAAAGAATATGATGTTTTGTATTTTCTTTTTTGCATATCTTGTTTTCGGTGTCAAGGAATAATTTTGAAATATTCCGTAAAAAGTATGGAAGGTACGGGGCTCTTCGGGTATTTTAAATGTTTGTTTTTCTTTTTTAAATAGTCTTTATCATCCAAACTCTTTAAAATTTTTAGGAGTTAATAACATAACATTTTTGTAGCCTGTGTGAAACAATCCAGAATAAATATTGATATTTAGTGGTACAGTGGCTCGTAAAAAGTTTTTTTTTTTTTTTTTTTTTTCTTCCATTTGGTCTATTTTAGTAATTAAAAATATTTTGAGATTTTCAATACCTCTTTGAGATTTTCAGTACACATAAATAAGATTGTTATGCACGCCGTGAGAAAAGAATTGTGAAAAAATATAGATATCTAGATCAGGGGTTCTCAAACTTTTAGACCTATGTACCACTAAATCAAAGTTCATACTTCTGCGTACCACAAGGTAAAAAATGTAAAGCTAATACCTTAAAACTGTAACGAAACGTGTATAAACCGCAATATTGTTTCAGCTTTTTGGGCTTTCGTCTTAGGAGGTTTTACTGTATTTAAAAATGCATGATCAGGATCGCATTACAAAATTATTACTTAACTTGACTGCTTTATATTATCCTTTCAATAAAAAGTATCATAAAATGTATCATTTTAAAAATACATACAATATCAAAGTACGGTAATGTAAGCTGGTAGATGGACTTAGTAGTTGCTTAGCAACATAACATTCAGTAAGAGGTGATTAATTTTGCAAGGGCATTAGGGAGGCTTATAGAAAGTGATGTTTAAACGCGGCTGGTCAGTGTTGCCAGATAGTCAAAAGTCAATTTCCCCCAAATTCCTGAAATTTTCCCCAAATCAGTGTTTTTTTCCGTAAAAGTCCCGAACTTAGTTTTTACTCAAAAAGGGAATTTTTAAATTTTTAATTTACCACTATAAAAAATATCTAAGTAATTTAAGCTAAAAAATTTTCCCCAAATCAAGCCTTTTTTTGAAAAAATTCCCCATTTACAAAAAACAAACTTTTAAACTGGGCTGAATGCATATTCTGTAGCTACATGAGAATGAGAGATATTTTGCAGTGACAAGTTATTTCATGTTTGTTTTTAAAAGTATTATCTAACAATGTTGGACTATTGTTACATTAGCTCCATAGCTTTAGGCAATCTTTTATCAATTGGGATTTGAATGAATCCGAGATGGTACGCTGTTTTAATTTTTTTTGTCATCCCTATACTGAAGTACATAATCATAATGCAAAGTATTTTCGCTGTATCAATCGATATGCTTTTGCATATCATAAGAGTAAAATATCTGCTTTCCACATATTTAAGTTAAATTTTTTTTAAAGTACGGCGTAGGAATTTTTCGTTAAAGTCCTGCAGATTTAGTCATGAGCAGATTTAAGCTGCTTAAGACTTAGAGTCTCATGTATCTGCAATATGTGTAAACTGTAATGTAGTAAACAATGAACATGACCACATCCAAGAGAATAATGATTGATATTTCCGATTTCTGGATTGTATTTTCGTTTTTCAAATCAAAATTGAGTTCGAGACTGATCCAGTTTTCCGACAGGACTAAAAGAAATTAAAAATTCCCCAAGTTTTTCCCCAAAATTTTTGTAGTCCCCAAAAGTTTCCCCACGAACTACTTGTCCCCCAAAAATTCCCCTAGAGGTTCAAAATTCCCCAAAATGGGGACAAAATCCCCAATCTGGCAACACTGCGGCTGGTAGCCATGAAGTGAAAATTAACTATTAGGAGCTAACAAAAAGTATAAACAATAAGTTAATAACATAAGAATACATAAAATTTACGACATTTTAAGCATATTTTACGACATTTCCAATCTAAATCTAAAACAAAAATTTTTGTAAAAAAAGTGGTGGTAAAAGTTTTGATTTAGTCTGTATAAAAAGAAAGCTTCCATTGGGGGATGGGGGTGGGGCTCAGGGGACAAAGCACCCTGAAAAAATGCACCTTTTTATCTAAAAAATGACAAGAATAAACGGTTCATTAAAATAATATTGTATAACACCGTGCTTAACATAACGCTTCTAATTTCTGGAATGTATAAAAAAAAAATGTTTGTGTACATTAAAAAAATAAAAAAATAAATAAATAAAAATTGCAGATTATAGGATGTTAAATATTATGCAAAGTAAGATTGAAAAACAATGACTTCAGAGATAAGGTTTAGACTCCCGATCTGTAGATTTAATAGTTACATTTTTTGTAGTAAGGAGAACGTTACCAGTACTAGTAACCATAAAATTCAATATATCAATAATTAATAATAAATATTTATTCACATTCTCAAAAGAGTAAAAACAAACGTGACTGAGAAATAAATGTATAAAATTTTAGTAACTGAATATTTACGGATAACTTATTTTTCATGATTCATTAATAAATGCTGGGTAAAAAACTTCACTATTCTAAAAGAAAAATAACTAACGCTGTCACCGCCGCCGCGGTTTTGCATTTTTTATGACTGGTGGTCTTTCTTTGATAATATTAAGAAAAATATTGCATACAAAAATATGAAAATCGGTGGTGTTATAGAGAAATGTTTGATAAACACACTGATGCAGACAGTTTTCAAATCGAAGAATTATTTTAAGAGATATTTTGTTAAAGGTCAAAATCGTTCCATTAAAAAAGTTTTATAGGAGCAAAAACTATACATGGGAATTTAATCATTTTTAGATCATTTTATACATTTAAAGTGCCCGGTGTCCAGACTGCATTTATTTTTTTTATTTGACTCATTTTTTGAGGTTTATTTCTATTTTAAATTCAATTTTTCAACATTTTAGAGGCATTTTTTACAACTTTTTGAAAAGGGTATTATTTTAAATTGTTGACAAATTTTAAAACAGCGCAATGAATAATATTTTCTTCATATTAAAAGTTGTTTACACGTGACTATTATAAACAGAATAAAACTTTCAAATGAGAATTAAATGATTACGTATTAAAAGCAGGAAGATATTTATAATTACGCCATAAAAACTATATTTACTCGTGAATCTTAAAAGAGAAAGAAAATTGTAAAATAAGAAATACATTAACACTTTGCCGTCCCCACGATTCGTAAATATTTATTCGCTTGGCTCCGGCAGCGCTAATTCGGATCACTGGACTTGTCACAGGAATATATCTTGAATGAAGAAATGTATCCCGTAATCGAATCACACATCATCCGAATGAGTATGCCATATTTCGTAATTTTCGACGGATTGTAAACTTTAAAATTCAGCCGCCACGCCACGGTATCATTCCTTCATCAATTGAAATGTTTTGACTTAGATTAAAATTTTCTTTAAACTTTTTGGAAAAGTAATCAATTATGAATTGCACTTTGAAAAGCCGGTCGGCATTATTCGGTTTATTGTTGTTGTCAGAAAAATGTAAAAATGATAATATTGGTCTGAATCGGTTGCGGGACATCGTTTTGCGAAATATCGGTGTGTCTATCAACGGATTCGTTGACCAATAATCATCGATCCTTGCTTTTTTTACAATACCCAAAAGGATAGCAAGCCCAAACCATTTTCTCAGTTCGAGTGCCGTAACATCCACAAATTTGGCATTTTTTTAAAATCCTGTTTCCTTTTATCGCAATTTTGACTGTGGTACTTGTTGGTTTCACTGCAAATATATTCAAATAAATCGTTCCCAATATATAATCCTGTGATATCCTCGATGCTCTGCGTATCCTTGGAATATATGTTTGGACCTGGAGATCCTTCAAATTCATTATTGGTCCTCGGTAAATCAAACTCTGACCATTGTGCACTGTCTTCTTCGTCTGACTCATCCGAATCAGTTGGCAACCGTAGCATTCGCCGAATTCTTCTTGGAAATATTTCACTATCTTCCGACGATTCTGCTTCACTTTCACTTTTTTAATTTTCAATGTCTGCCCAATCGGCTAAGTCGTTCGGAACGTCAGACAAGACGTCCGTGAATTCGTCGTAAATATTTGTATCGTCTCTTTCGTCTGCCATGATAAAAGGGCACAAGAACTTATACAAATAAAAAACTTGATGACTTGTGTAACTTATTGTTACCGAAACAAAGCACCAGCAGAAAGCAAAAGATACTAAAGTGTTGTCGCCGACCACTGAGCGATACTGTGCTCACGACACCACTGTGGTGTCACCGGCCGTTGACCGCTAGTTTGCGCACGACACCACTGTGGTGTCACCGGCCGTTGACCGCTAGTTTGCGCACGTCACCACTGTGGTGTCGCCGGATGGCATAGTGTTAATATGCGTTAAAAGTGTACATGGAGGAAATACGTCATATTTAAAATTGCCATTTCATAATATTGCGAAATAGTTTAAATTTAAAAATATATTTGCGCGAGACATTTATTTGATGTTTTGAGATAATCTTTTTAAGCTATTTTTGAGAATTCTAAGATAGAGCAAATAATATTTCCTTTCTAACAACAGAAGTATTTTCACGTGATTATTAAAACGAGAAAAAAAAAAACTTTGGTGAAAATTACGCCAGATTTAAAGCGATGCATTTAAAATGTCTTATTTTAAAAAACTTATAAAAATACCGAGAGACAAAGACTCCGTTTACTTAATTCATTTTATAGTTATTAGCTTATGTTTCACTGATCTGATTTAATCAAAGACAACCCGTTAGCAGGGAGATCGCCACTGTTATTTTAATTATAACTCGGGGGCTCTGCCCCCTACGAGCTACGCTCGCCAACCCCCGTTCAGAAACCGCAGACGCTAAAAGCACGCTAATTTGATCAGCTTTAAAAAGATTTTGGAAGATTGAATTATAATTTAAAAAATAGTGGCAATCTCCCTATAAACGGGTTTCTATTCATTTCTCTTTGATTGGGGAATTTTAAGGACAAATCAGCTGCTGCTAAAAGATACAATGGCTGTTTCCGTCTTTGATTAAATAAAATCAGTTAAACATTTCAAAATAATCTAATATAAAATGAATTAAGTAAACAGAGTCCTTGTCTCCTGGTATTTTTTAACAAAGCGAAAAGAAAGCTCTTTTAAATAAGACATTTTAAATGTATCGTTTTTAATTTGACGTAATTTTCACCAAGCTTTTCTTTCCATTTTTAATATTCACGGGAAAATACTTTTGTTAGAAATGATGCATTATTTGCGCGGTCCTAACAAAAATAGTTGAAAAGATCATCTCAAAATATCAAATAAATATCTCGCGTAATATTTAAATTTAAACTGTTTTGCAATATTATTTTTTGTTCATTTTACGTAATAAGTGTGATGTGACGTAATTTCTCCTATTTAAAACTTCTAAGGCATGTTAATGAATTTATTATTTTACGTTATCCTTTCTCTTTTACAATTCACGAGCAAATATAGTTTTTATGAAGTAATTTTCAATAAGTTCCTGCTTTTTATACGTAATTATCTATTTCTAATTTGAAAGTTTTTTTCTGTTTACAATAGTCACTTGTAAATAAATATTTTATTTGAAGCAAACATTATTGTTTGCGCTGTTTATACAGTTGGCAACAGTTTAAATTAATACCATTTTCTAAAATATGTAAAAAATATCTCTCAAAATCCTGAAAATTTGGATTTTAAATAGAAATAAAACCTCAAAAAATTAGTCAAATTAAAAAAATAAATGCAGTCTGCACACCGGGAAATTATAACGTATAAAATGATCTAAATATGATTAAATTCCGATGTATAGTTTTTGCTTCTATAAAACTTTTTTAATGGAACGATTTTGTCCAACTTTAGCATTAAATATCTCTTAAAATAATTCTTCGATTTGAAAACTGTCTACATCAGCGTGTTTATCAAACATTTCTCTATAATACCACCGATTTTCATATTTTTGTATGCAATATTTTTCTTAATATTAACGAGGAAAGACATCCAGTCACAAAAAATTCAAAACCGGCGGCGGCGACAGCGTTAGTTTTTTAGAATAGAGAGGTTCATTCTTCCGAAATTTCTTAAAGCCAATCAAATTAGCGTACTTTTAGAGTTTGCGGTGTCTGAGCGGGGGTTGACGAGCGTAGCTCACAGGGGGAAGAGCCCCGTAGTATGATTTAAAAAAAATGTTACTTAATCCCAAAACAGACTGAAAAACCAAAACAAATTGCTTTAACAAATGCAAATCAAGAACTTTTGAAATAATCCGAGAAATCTTAACAAAAATCATTTTCGAAATTACTGATTTCAGAACTAATGTCGTAAAACGCTTCTGAAACGTACAAAGATTTTTGTCTCTTTTCTAAAAGAACCACTTATGGATAACCAAACGTGATCCGTACGATGTATTGCCTAAATTTATTGCTTGCATATCATTCTATTTTCTTTATTCTACAGCATATAAATCTGAGTGAATATTAGAAAATGTTGCAGTTACATTAAAAGCTACGTTTTCTAAGATTTTATTACTTTAGGAATAGCCATTTCTACCAATTTTCTTAAAAATTAAACTAAATAAAATCATGCATTGTCATTAGATTTCATTTAGTTGCCAGCATGATTAAAATAAATGATTCCTTTTCTATTGTTATTAAAACCCTTTCATGCTAAATAGTATATACCGAGTGGCCATAATTATAACACAGCTACTCTGCCCTCGATATATATATCGAACTACTCGGTGTAAATGTGTTTGTGTACGTACTTCAAGACATGGAGAAGCGGATTACGCAAAAAAATTAGTTCCATTAACACCGATAGATGGCGCTGTACAAAAGAAAACAGAAAAAAAAAAGAAAATAGTAATAATAATAATAAACACATGAAGAATAAACTTTTCTGTTTTAATTTCTATTGCCCTACACTGTAAAAAAAAAAAAAATTGTAAAGTTACTAACATTTTTGTAGAAAATTGGGAATTTATTAGAACATTTTATGCAACGCTAACAACAAAAATTCATGTAACACATACACTTTTGCACCGTATATCAAAAAATCTGTAAGGTTATTAAGAATTGTTTAGTAAACTGGAATGCTTAGAACTTTTATGTAATTGCAACCCGGGTTACAGATAAAATTGTAGTAAGATTACTGTAATTTTAGTAGATTTTTTTGTAAATTTACATATTTTTGTAGCTTTACAAAAACTAGTTTTGTAGATTTACATATTTGTTTGTACAGTGTACTACAGATAAAATTTTAGTAAGCATACGGATTTCTCTAATTTTACATCAGTAGAATTACAGATTTTTTTTTACAGTGTAATGGAAAAAAAGTAAATAAGCTTAAACTGCCATTTGCAACTGCATCTTCACTTTGTAACATCAAAAATTTCCATAAACCCATGGTTTGAAGCCATGTTCTGGGTATAAAAGAGGATACAAATTGGAGATAATGCTATTTTTTCTGCAACATTATATTAATGACAAAGCAACCTGTCATGTTTTTCTGACAACCACACCATTTTGTTCTTCGTATCTTTATCTGTGTGATTTTTTGATGTGAGGACACTTAAAAAATTTTGTTTATCGAGGACTTCTATTAAGCTTGGTATACCTGAAAGAAAGTATAACTCTACTTATGAGAAGTATCTCAGTCGACTAGTTAAGATCTGCAGTTGAACAAGATGTCCAGTCAACCGACTGCAGATTCCATGCGTTGATAAGGCCTTTGGAATGCGAACACTTGGTATTCAAAAACAAAGGTTGTTGAAAAGCATCTCTTCAGCGTATGATCAGTTGTACAGCGCCAGCTATATTGGTTTCTGAAACTATTTTTGTTTTCGCGTAATTCGTTTTCCCATGTCTTGAGTAGAATGCTCACAAAATTTGATGCTCATACACTGAGTAGTTCAATATGTTGAAGAAGGGGTGTTTTGATTATGGCCACTATGCATATATCTTATTACTATTTACATGCTTTCAGATAAATACCTTACATGCTTTCATCTATATCTCACAAACTTATATCCATTTTATAAAATGCTTAAAATTTTACATAGAACAACTTTCACTACAAACCAGAGATAAAACAATAGTTTTTTTTTCTTTTTCGAACAAATGAGTGCAACCTATATTATTAACAATTCGTTCAAATATTTTAAGAGCATCTTATTTCGTAAATAAAAATATCGTGAACTTACAAAGATATGAAAACACTGGAAATGTTACAAAAGCCAATCAGTTTCTTTTGAAATGATCTGACATTTTCAATAAACACCATTTCAGCTGTTTTTTACTTCCAAAATAATGCGGATAAACTAAAACAAAATATTCAGCAATTTTGCAATTTTCCTAAAATGACCATTTATGGATAAGAAACGTGATCCACACGATGTAATACCTAAATTTATGGCCTTTATAAAATTTCCCCCTTACACAACATCACATAAATCTACGTGTATTGTAGGAAATTTAGCAGCCATACTCAAAATTACATTTCTCATGGGTCTACAGTCTTCTGTTATGTTGAAAGAAAAAACATTATAATCAAAATCCAGGATTTCGATCACAGGTTGGAGTGATGCCTGATGTTGCCATATTATATCAAGTCATAATACGTAGGTCTTAATGCATTTCAATTTCAACTTGAGTTACTGTGGTAAAAGCTATAACCAAATATCAACATGACCTTTAATGTTCCAATGGAAAAAAATAAAAATAAGAACCTTAACATCATAAAAATACAGTATTATTGAACGCACGTGTTTACATTTACTATCTTGCTACACGTGTCTCAAGCATGAACGTAAGAAAATTCCTACCACTTTTATGGCAGTCTGTATTCTTTTTTATATGAATGTGAAGATCATTGCATTAGGTGGATTCGAACGTAAAGGTTATTGGCAGAGGTGGAGTGAATAAATGAAAAAAGTAACGACGTCGGGGAGTAAACTTTTTCAGAATGATACGTGAATTTCATAGGCATTCAGATGAAAAAATAAAATTCAATGTAGATATTCACATATGCTGTAGAAAACAACTGTTTATCGGAATAAACATGTGAAATGTGGATGCTTTTGACTATATTTTTCGAAAAATATAAATTTTACATATATTTGAATAAGATCTAAGTAAGTTGGAATATGGAATTGTAATGGCATGAAAATGACACTAACTTTGACACATATAAATGAAGATTTCTAAACTATGGTTTATAAATAACATGTATTTGCATTATTTAGTTCGCTTGAATATATCAATTTCTTTTATACTTACTAAAATTACCAATTCAAAACATGTTCATATAATAAGTATAAAAGTAAAAATAGTTTTTTAAAAGACACTCTTTTATAAGCAATCAATGTTCATCTTAAAAATTAGGTCTGAATGTTTTGGTTAAAATTCATGTTTTTATCCAAAAACTTTTGTTACAATACATTAATTTGGCGCGTTCATCAAACTCGATTATGAAAAATTCACTGTTTTTTTTTAAAGTTTGGTAGAAAGCACAAGCAAGTGACTTTATTAAAGAAATATACAGTAGAACCCCGCTAATCCGAATTAATTGGGACCGGTGCCTGTTCGGATTACAAAAATTTCGGATCATCCGAAATTGCGATAAAAAAAAGAAAAGAAAACAATAAGTGCTAAAAAAAAATTAAAGTCATAAGTACTCAGTAGTACAATAAACCTCCTTTAATCATGCATGCTGGACAATCCGGCACGACTTTCGAAAAAAAAAATAGCATTCCTTATTGTTTAATTACTCCTGATATTTATAATAATCCTGTGGAACTTCATAATGAGGAATTACTAACAACCCATAACAAACGGTTCAAATTCTCGAATATATAAATAGCCCAGTCATCATGTCAACGAGGAGGGAAGAAAAAAACATTTCTGTAGATAATATGTGAAATCAAACTGTTGATAGGAAAAATAAATTTTTATTATCTGAATTAAATACTTTTTGCATTTAAAAAAAGAATTTTATAGTGACTGGCAAACAAACTGATATTTGATTTTTTTTTTAAGATGGCTTCTACGAGTAGGCTTACAGTGCACGTTTTCATTTTATATTCGTGTACAGATGTTGTACTTTTACACTATTGAATATTTTTTTTATTTTATTCAAGCTGTTTAAAAAATAAACAAGTAAGAGAAATCATGCGTTAAGCATAGATTATGAAACACTTTCCAACACTTCCCGAATGCTTTAACAAAACTTCGTTATTTAGGGAAATAAGGTATATAAGAGAACTAAGTAAACATTTTAGAAAACGCATAAAACATTTGAAAAACTGATTTCAGCTGTTACCGTTCATAGCAAATATGTATTCCAATTCTTTTGAACAGCCCTGTATTTGATCTGTAGGTTGATATGTACACAATATAATGGGGAAATTTAGTTTAGCAAGAAAACACATAACAGGTTGAAATTTCTCTTTCAGCAATTTATACTAATAGATGGAAACATACTTGTATACTTTTGTACAACCCTGTAGTTAACCTAGTACCTTTATTACACGCTACTATTTAGCTAAAGTTTAATTCAAAATAAAACACTCTTAAAACTACTGGGATCACATTTCCAGAAATTATCATTTATAGACGGCCATATATCCATTTCTTTGCGTAACCCTGTATATCATTTTATCTATGTTCTATAAACATTTCTCAGTAAACTAAATTCAGTTCAGCATAGAAATCCACAACTCATTTAAAAGCCAGCTTTAAGCAATTTCCAATCATGCCCAGTAACCATTACGAATTCTTTTGTGTAGCCCTGTATATGAATTACAGAATTTATACACACCATATACAATGCATAAATACACAGTGAAATATAAAAGCACATAACATAATTAAAAATGCATTTCCAGCAATCAATCGCTACCGTACAGTATTTCGGATACAATATAGTATCTGAAATCTTTTGTGTGTCCCTGTAAATGCTATGCACTTCGTATTATACATGAAATAAGTTGTAGTAAACCTCAGTGACGTATACCAATTTCATTATACATGAAATAATTTAACATAATTAAAATACGCCGGAAAAAATTCCCTCCATCCCTATATCATTATGTAACGGAATTCTTTTGTGTGGCCCTGTAAATGAATAATAATTATTCTTTGCACCGCATATTCTACAGAATGTATATTTTAGTGCTCTTAATAAATGGTTATAAATTTTATCATGTTTGAAAGCATGTAACATCATTAAAAATCATTTTAAACGATTTTTTCCCATAGGCCGTAGTGTAACGGAAAACTTTTGACTGTCCCTGTAAATGAACTAAACATGCTGCAAACTTAATTTGAAATAGGGTTCGTGCTATAGCAGGGATCACTAACATCCAAAAATTTCAGAACGATCGGAGTATATTTACGGGAGTTAGAGCGCGGACAGACGGACAGACAAACCGAAGTCATAAATACTTTTCAACTTTGTTGGAAAGTGTTAAAAACATACTTTACTGCAATTTTTTGTTTAATTCTAACTTCTACACGTTTTACCCTCTATTCATCTTTTAATCCGGAAAATTTTGGCTCCACCAGTGGCCGAGAGTTTCTGATCTGGAAGCTGGTAGACGGGAAGTGCTGGGTTCGAACCCAATCGCGCCCATCGGCCTAATCGTTCGGAGTTTTCGTGGTTTTCTTCGAACCTTGGATTTCCAAGCGTTAATACGGGTTAGGCTCTCTTAGAAAGACCCCCACGGAGGGCACTTCCCCCCCCTTAGGGCCTATATCCCTCGTGTTGATAATTGGCCTTCATAAACACAACCAACCGGGAAATTTTGTAAGTTAATCTGTTCAAGATTGGTTCGGCTTAATCGGAATTTCGGATTAGTGGGTTCTAGTGTATAAATTTTTCTCCGTTTCTTTTCAATGCAAAAGAGAAAAAAAAGAAACATTATTTAAATTATCTTATAGGATTTCTAAATTCCTATTCGAAGTTATTTTCTACTTTTATCTTTAAAATGTTTCAGCGTTCCAATTCACTAGCGATTTGGTCTATTTCGGCGAGCATTTATTGGCGCATAATTAAATCTATTGTTTTTTCAACTCCCATACAATTGTACGACTTACAGTGAATATTTGGCGATTGATCACCTGTGGCGGGCTTGGGAAGAGTTCGATATCCTGTTCCGGTCTATAAACTGCCATTTTTAATTTATTACAGAATCCTACTACTTATGGAGCTGCAAAGTCTACAGGAAGACCGAGAATTCTTTTGAAATAGTCCGAAAGTTTGATTTCTTCCACTATCGCAAACAAAATAATTATATTAAAAAGCAGAAAAGAAACAACGTTTAAAAATGCACAAATAATACATGAAAAGCAGCAAACAGCTGTTTCGAATCTACTAGCGAGATTCTTCTTCAGTGCAAGATAGGGAAAAAGGAACAGCGTGCTAGAAAAAGCAAGGCTGAGCAAAATGATAGACAGAGACGCGCTGGCTTATATACCCGGTGCGGGTAGCGAAGACACCAGAAACAGCTAATGAGAGAGAAGCAATGGAAACGACTGGGTGGACAAGTAGCGACATATACCGGAGAAGGAGAGAAAAAGAAACCGAAAAAGGGGGAAATTAAATTAATGCTTTCCAAATACTTGGAAAATCAGGAGTACTAGATAAGTCATTGACTAAAGAGTGAGATTTTTTAATGATATGGTAGGCTTCCCAAAAATCAAGATCAAGGTTAGAAGAACATTTTTGGATAATGATGGCTGAGGAAAAATCTAACCTATGTTGAGAAGACCAAGAATCTTGAGCAATGGAATAATTATATCAAAGGACATTTCGAAGCCAAATAAAGACGCCGGCATTTATAAGCACTATAAGAAGAACAAAAGAAAGTCGGGAATCCTTAAATATGCAAAACCGTATTGGTGTCCGCGATTAACATCTGTCCATAAAACGGCCTGCATTCAGTTTGCAGAGAAATAGCTGAAGCAACAAACGAATTTGTCTAAATATTACTTTTAACTGAGTTTGTTAAATGCCTGGGATTGTCACGCAACAAAATGACTTCAATACTAAGCAAAAATTATTTATAATAAAAAAAAATACATTTCTTAGACTGAAAGTGTACTTATGCTGTATAAGAAAAAAAAAAAAAAAAAAAAAAAAAAAACATACACCATAACAAAAGTATTCTACAGTGGTTTTCCATTTAATTATACTTCAGGTAATAAAGATGCGAGTGTTATTCAGCAAGTCAGTTCCGGAAGGCAATAATTTCCTTCAATAACTGAAGAATGCGTCACAACAAAAAATCTCTTATGGTGAAACGCTAACACACGTAAATCTTGCACTAAAGAAGTTTAAGACTGTTCTCAAATCGAAAGGAACTACTTTATGACACATTTTTAAATTTATTTTTGTTCGGAAACGCATGGAATTGGCCGATGTTGCTATTCATAAACCATGTAATCGAAAGTCCATGTTTTCAATTTTTGGTAAACGCAAAAGATCATTCAGAAAACACCGTCAAAGTAGACGTATTGAACCGAATTTCTGTACGCGAGAGAAAAACCGGTTGTCACTTGACCAGAAACATTTTTATGTCTATCACTGATTTACTTATCAAAAAAACTGAAAACTCATTCGATTCTAAATCACTTCCATAGTCAGGGCTGCAAATTTTATGTCTTTACGTTTAAAAATAAGTCAGAAAATGATGTGTCAGAAAGTTTCCTGTTGTTGAGCAGGGAACTTGAGAACATGACTATAGAAGGCCCACCAACTGAATGACTTGGTGTGATCATGAGTCCAGAGGCGTCGCGATGGGAGGGGGGGGGGAGCCTCCCTCTCCGATACATGTGAACTTGGGAAATTTCAGCTTAGAGTTGGGAAATTCTTGATTTTTTGAAAGACTTTTTCTTTTTTTAAATAATAGTAAAAAAATATGAAATTTTTATTGTTTTGCTAGCTGCCTTTCTGAGTTCTGTAACAGTAAAACATTATATTATTAAAAGAAGTACAAAAGGAGCCAGACTCAATTTGTCATTGCGTTTCTCTGTGCAACGAAAATATTATACATCTACCAGACCTGAAATTCCCTACTGTTGTCCATCAACAGTGTCTCTAATCTATTCCCTTTATTTCTTCCAAATCTTTGTTCCTTTCTCAAAATAACATGACGATATTTTCATATGAAGTGCGATTATGACTCGTACGTAATAGAAGACAAAAAATTTGCAAACCTTAAACTAATGTTATTTTCTCTAAATGAATGCAATTTTACTAGGTTTAAATCTTACATTTGCTGTATTATTTGAAATTGCTTCCTTAACTATTCATTTAGCAATTGGGTATCTTATTATTTTCATGCTCAATGATTCCAAGGTAGGAAAATAGAAATTAATCTAGTTTTGATTTTAATTATTTAAATGAAAGTGGTGTATTTAAACTTTCATTAAACAAAGCAATCCCTATAATTTTTATGTTTTTAGTTTCAGTATTTTTCTTTGGAAAGGATTTTTTAAGTATAAATATCATTATCATAAACACACGTTGACCATATCAATTCAGTTGGAACATAAAGCAACTTGTTTGTTGGGAAATTTTTTTATTCTCCCCCCCCCCCCCCCCCCCGAAAAAATATTTGTAGCTACGCCCCTGCTTGAGTCATACGAACGGCATGTGCCCTGTGGCATTGTAGCGCAACAAAATGGCGACATTACTAAACAATCTCCGTCTTTTGTTTTGAAAGACGAGCCGCAGCTTTCTGAGAATTTTGCATCTTTAGGAGCGAAATTCGAACGGTTTTGTTCTGTGTGTAAAATCCTCTAATAAGACACTTTTTCCGAACCAGAAAACAGTGCACATGATTTTGGGTATGGAAAAATATGTTTGAATTCTCACCGTGTGGACGAGACGTTACTCCTATGCATTCAAAAAGCGAATTGCAGAACAAATTTCCCAGTTGGCGGGATCTTTTATAGTCTTAAAAATCTTTAGCGCAAGATTTATCGTGCCATCCTTTCAACATGTGAATTTTTTTATTATGACGCATTCTTCCGCCATTGAGGTCGGGATACCACATTGACATATTAGCGCTATTTGTTGGGTGTGAAAATGATTACATTTCGGTACTTTTTTTCAAAATAAACATTCGTGCTAACACAGATATTTTAAACTATTGCTGAAACAAAGTATAATTTTCTATAAATATTTTATGGATATACTACAGTGTACAGCTTCATATTTTCTGAAACATCAGTTTTCTCTGTCTTCTACGTATCCAAAAGCATTCTTGAATTTATGATTCTTTCGGACAATTTTGCATCCCAACTGGACATTTTCCATCCTTACAGCACTGAAATGTAAAATCAAATTAGATTAAATATATATATATATGTTATATAAAAATTTTACTTGCAACATTCATTTAAATTATTATAAATTGCCGGCGTATTCATTATTCCCCTATTTCTTAATACTCTCTATTATTTATTTCTAGTTAAATTCCTATAAACTTAAATGCGCATCTTAATAATAATCATATTCAAAACCTTAATCTAAACTTTCAATCCCTTCATTAATTTTTATCAGCTACCAAAACTGTACATTCTGAGCGCAGCTACTTTTATTTTTCGAATGTTTATAAAAGCCATTTTACTATTTTTATTTTATTCCATATTAATCCCCCCCCACCCCCCTGTCTAGCATCCCCCGTATTACATCGAAATGCCTCCATCAGCCTACTCGAGACTCGTTTCTATGGCGTCACTCGCTCTCTCCACATTGGTTGAGTGGCGGATCGCATTTCATTTCCTTGTCTGTTTGTTAATTTGTTTGGTTCGTCTGAAGATTATATTTCAATCGGTATCCCTCCACGTATTATAGCAAAACGCTCGAGCATGAGCTCAGAGACAAGATTTTTGTGCTGTGCGATTGTTTTGAAAATCAGTTACCAGGTGTCTTATCGAATCGTAGAATATCTAAATTGCCATTAACACCTTTTTAACATGGAATAATTAATTTGTGCTCTAGCTTGACGGCTCTGATAAATTCTCGCAATGTTGGAATTGTTTAAGTTTATATGTGTTGTTACATAAACAGTTTCAAGGGAATTTCGCCTCTGTTTACTGGGAAAACTACCGGATTTCATAACCCATTACTGACCACTTATGCGGCCTCATCTGCATTTGACTGCATCATGAATAACTGGTGTTTGGATTCAGCCAATCTCATCACTATAAACAGTCGATACAGTTGATTAAATGAGTCAACTCAAAGTATTCTACCTGTCCGCAGCTGCTAATATTCCACCATATTGATACCGCCAATAGCGATGTTTGCAGTAAGTGGTATGAATGTTATACTACCTCATCAATGCCTCATTAGTATATAATAATAATACAGCAGGATGCAGTAAAAAGCACGGCAGGATTTTTCGACTTAATCTACTTATTCTTTACGTAATATATATATATACATATATGTATATAAATGTATATATTTTACAACTATAAGAAAATGATATTTTTCATAAATATCTTATCCGAATGTCTTTGTGGTTACACAAGACTATTACATTGCTCTTAGTTTCCTACATTTCCAGTAGGAAGTATAGACCGCTATTTTCGAATAGTAATTGTACCACTTTACTTTAACCCTTAACGGACCGTAGCTTTAAATACACAATTTTATTTTAATATTCTATTCGCACCATTATATTTTAAAAGTAAATTTTTTAGTATATTTCTCTTGCACATTCTGTGAACGTACGAGTAGAAGTGTTTCTTGAAAGAGTGGGCAAAGCGAATAAATTTGGTTAAGTCTATCAATGCCGCTTATAGGGCGGAATTGGTCC
This sequence comes from Maratus speciosus, assembly GCA_963932465.1. NCBI lineage: Eukaryota > Metazoa > Arthropoda > Arachnida > Araneae > Salticidae > Maratus > Maratus speciosus. Next base: position 91,939,370 of record OZ010799.1, read on the forward strand.
GTTAAGGGCTAATAATCACGAAAATTCCTTAATTTAATGCAAATATTACTTTTTTTTACCGATATCAAAGCGAAGAGTTGTATGCAGCAAATTTTGAAAATGCATATATGAATACCAACATATGCATACCGAAGGTGTTAAAAGTTTTTTTTAAGAATTATTTTTTTAACGAAATACTAAACTTCGCTAACACACGAAGTCATGTATAATATTTCTAAAAAATGCTATTTCATTCTTGTGTTCTTCAATTCTTTGTTTTCTTAGTGCTAAATTATTTTAAGTCGGGAAAAATAATTATTTTTTCAAAATCGGTAGAGAAAAAGACAATTTATTTAACATTTCAAATTTTAATTGCTTAAGAGTCTGGCACTTCTCACTATCATACGTTGGCAAGGCTACAACCTAAGTAAAAGAAGGAATATTTTTCCGTAGTCGCCGACTCTGGGGCAAATACAAAACTAAAGAGAATCCAGCTTCGATGAAACTGAATAAATCTATATAATTCTTGTAAATTTTTTGTAGAAAATTTCTCACGCCTTTCATTCAATAGTATTTCAAAATTTAATTGCTTAAGAAGCGTGCAGCCAACAGAGTGAAAAACTGTCCAAGCTGGAACTTGAACCCGGGTCATTGGTGTAGCGCACTGACGTTCTACCAACTGAATCCCTTGTAACGAAACCCAGACTGGCACTTCTCGCTATCATATGTTGGCAAGGCTACAACCACAGAACAAGATGGAATATTTTTCCGTGAGCCACCGCTCTGGGGCACGGGGATTAATAAGCATTCTTAAGGACGTACTTAAAACATGTTCCTCATGCATGTGAGTTTTGTTACCACTATTTAAGAACAGTAATCTTCGTCTTGTTTAATTGCAGATATCTCCAATTAAATAAGGCAAATATTACTTTCCTGAAATATTAGAAAGAAATGGACATGTTGCCACACGTCCTAAACACGGTACTGCACATCCGATACCTTTTAATCCTACTTTTTCTGTTCGTTATATCTCTATTATTAACTGTTATGAATGGTCAAAAGAATTACTATTTTCATTTTATGTTACTTATGTTGTAAAGTACAACATACATGTCCCAGATATTTTTTAGAAAATGAATAATTCACATGGGTAGCAATTTTTTTTTGTCTGAGGGAGGATGTGTCCAGGCTGAAAACACAAGCATGCAAAATTTGGGTTGTGTCATATTGCTTAGCCTTCGATAATTGATTCTTACGTATTTTGTAGTGCTGAATCCGAAAATGGCCTTCATTTTTTACCATCACGTCCGGATTTTTTGCAAAATTTTTATTTGTTAACTTTGAAATTTACGATTTGAGAAAAATTCTGACGTGATGGTTAAAAATGAAGGTTATTTTCAGATTTAGTGCTAGAAAGTGCATAACAATCAATTATCAAAATTTATAAAACACAATCATCACATCTATTTTATAGTATCAGAATTTTGTTATTTTTTTACTTTGAAATTTACGATTTGCAAAACATCCTGACTTGATAATTAATAAAATATATAAAAATCAGTTATCAAAAGTTAAGAAACACAACCATTTCCAGTATCTTTCAGTATCACATGTTCTCTATTTTTTTACTGTTTACCATCGAAATTTACTATTTGCAAAAAATCCTGACGTTATGGCTAAAAATGAAGGTCATTTTCGGATGCAGCGCTAAAAAATACATAAATATCAATTAGCAAAAGTTAAACAACACAATCATCGCAGCCTTGTGTAGTCGAGCCCAGAACCTATGGCTTCAATTGCCAATGTTCTTCCAATTGAGCTATCTGGACTACATCAGTCAACGCAATATTAATTTAGAACAACCATTTTATAAATGCATCTAGTCTGTTTTTTGAAACTGCTCGACAGAATAAACACTGCAGGTAAAATTAACATCAAAGATTATGGATGAATAATTACACTTTAATTATTTTTAACACAATCAAATGATTGGTAAATAATTCATATAAGTAGCAATTTTTCCATATGAGAAAATGTCCAGGCTAAGACTCGAACCCAAAACCTTTGGCTTCATTGCCAATGCAGGTTCAATTGAGCTATCTGGAAGACAATTGAAACTAAAGATTCTGAGTTCGAGTTTCTTCCTGGACATATTTCCTCTCAGATGGAAATATTACTACTCATATTAATTATTTACCAATTAGTTAAAAATAATTAAATTAATAATTCATTTATTAAAAGGAGCTTTCCCCCCGTACCCCCCGTGGCTAAGAGCATAAGGATAAAACTAGTGGTGCCCGGATTCACTCCCTTTGGTTCCATTGTATACACATAGTGTGGAGTGGAGTACCCGGCTGTATTCGTATCGTGCTGCGAAGCATCTGTGGAAGACTGTCATCATGTGTATGAAAAAAATATTAAGAAGATATATGTAAAAATAAATTTGTAACAAGACTTGTCGTATATTTCTTTTAATTTCTAAAAATTGTAAAATAGAAATATTGAAAAGAGTAAAAGTTTTATTAGGCTGCTTACATGTTTCGATTCCATCGAAACCATTATCAACACAAATAAAACTAGTCGGATGTACCAATCCCAAAACTTTCTTCTATCTCATACATGTCAATACTTCAAAATTCGTGATCACTTTGCCAAAATTAAATGGCAATCTATGCCCATCATAAGGATTCTAAAAAGATGAAATTCCGTGCATTAGTTCTTGAGATATGACTACCGCTGAAATCGTGTAAATTCAGCAAAATGCAGCATACCAGCGCCACTTATAGGGTGATTTACACCAGAACCTAATCATCATCAACTTATGTCAACGTCTAACTGACTATGAAATTTGAGGAAAATTCGTGCATTAGTTCTTGAGTTAGAGCTATTGCGCAAATAATGACAAATGCAGCATAGCAGCGCCACCTGTTGAGCGATTTGAACCAACACATAATCAGCAGCAATATTAATCAAGGTATACTTGAATCTGAAGTTTGATGAAAATTCGTGCCTTAGATCTTCAGATCTATTGAGGAAATCGTTCTCAATGCAGCACAGCAGCGCCACCTATTGGACAATTTACACCAAAACAAAGTCAGCATAATTTCATATCAAGGACTAACTAAATCCGAAGTTTGATGAAAATGTGTGTATTAGTTCTTGAGATAGAGCTACTGCGAAAATAGTGTAAATCCTGCAAAATGAAGCATAGCAGCGCCACTGTTGGGCGATTTACACCAAAACGTAAACAGGACCAACTCATATCAAGGAGTAACTGAATCTGAAGTTTTATAAAAATCCGTGCGTTAGTTCTTAAGATAGAGCTATTGGGGAAATTAGCTATTGGGGAAAATAGAGCTATTGGGGGAATTTCAAATTTGAACAATTTGAATGGATCAAAATGTTCAAAATGGCGGCCATTTAAAAATTTTTAAAAAATTTTAAATTTGAAATGTGGTACCAAAGAATTGAAAATGGAAAAATATTTTTTTCTTATGTATTTGATCTTTATACAAAGATTCTGGAGCAGTTTTTGTTTCGTCTATATCTTACAAAATGGCTGAGTTATAGCATTTTGAATTTCTAGCGTGGCTGACATTTTGAAACGTCCTGAATTTTGTCACGCGATAAAAGGCGTATTTATGAACCGATTTGGATGTAACTTCGTTTGTCCATAGTACATACCAATGTCTGAACCGAGTTCGTTGGCCAGCTTCATCCGCCATCTTTTTTAAAAATGGCAGCCATTTAAATTTTTAAGAAAAATTTAAATTTGAAATGTCTTACCAAAAAATTGAAAAGTGAAAAAATATTTTTTTCTTATGTATTTGACCTTGATACAAAGATTCGGGAGCAGTTTTTGTTTCATCTATATCTTAAAAAATGGCTGAGTTATAGCATTTTGAATTTCTAGCGTGGCTGATATTTTGAAACGTCCTGATATTTGTCACGTGATAACAGGCGTATTTATGAATCGATTTGGATGTACCATGGTGTGTGCATAGTACATACAAATATCTCGACCGAGTTCGTTGGCCAGCTTCATCCGCCATCTTGTTTCAAAATGGCGGCCATTTAAAAAAATTTAAAAAAATTAAAATTTAGAATGAGATACCAAAAAATTGGAAAATGAAAAAGATTTTTTTCGTATGTGTTTGACCTTAATACAAAGATTCCGGAACAGTTTCTGTTTCGTCCATATCTAAAAAAATGGTTGAGTTATAGCATTTTGAATTTCTATTCTGGCTGACATTTTAAAACGACCTGATTTTTGTCACGCGATAACAAGCGTATTTATGAACCGATTTGGATGTTACTTGGTCTGTACATAGTACATACCAATGTCTCAACTGAGTTCGTTGGCCAGCTTCTTTCGTCATCTTGTTTCAAAAGGGTTGCCATTAAAAAAAATTTAATTTAAAATTTAAAATGAGGTATTAAAAAATTGGAAAATGAAAAAGATTTTTATGTGTTTGGCGTTGATACAAAGATTCCGGAGCAGATTTTGTTTCTGAAAATTTGTTCTTTTGTTTATATTTTAAAAAATGGTTGGATTATAGCACTTTGAATTTCTAGTATGGCTAACATTTTGAAACGATCTTGTATTTGTCACGCGATAACACACGTATTCGCCTATTTTCATGTAAGAAGGCATGTGGATACTATACATCAACATCTCAGCCAAATATAAGTTACTTTAAATAAAAGCAGCTTGGATAAAGCTGACTAATTTCACGAAATTCTCATTCATAATGATTTAGTATTGATAAAAATTAGTATTGAATCTCCTATATTCGGTTTTCACTAAATTGAGCTTCTTGTGTTTGAAAAATATAATTTGGCATTTTTAAAATAAGGAATTTGAAAGCTACCTCTTCCTCCCGGCACTGGCCGGAAGGACTTTTTTATTCTTATAAATAATTACTTAATTCGAGAACTTTAAATTGCGTTCCGCAGGAAATGGAATATTACAAAATTGTGTTTAAAAAAAGACTTGCAGAGCTGACGTTGAGGCTCCTGATCTGCAGATTTACTAGTTATAAAATAATTAAAAATGTTTCAGAAAATAAACTCAAGATTGCACTGCAAAAGCTTCGTACGTACTCGTTGAGCCAGGGGCTCGTGTGGTTTCATGTCAGCGGACTATGTAAACCATTTATTGCCGAAACGTCAGTGAAGGCTTACTGTGGAGACACGAAATGTTTTGGTTTCCGTTAGTCTGTCTGTCTGTTCCGCGATAACTGCCGCAAAAAGCATCCGATTAACTTGAAATTAAGTGGGTATGTCGGTGAGGTACCCGGAATTAGCTGTATAGATTTTTGTTATATTTGGTTCATTCGTTCGGAAAATATAGGATATTTTATTTTTCACAATAATGCTTTTTTATGGCAATTCAGACGATTTTTCCATTTTTATTTGTTGAAAGGAAATGACCCATATGATTGAAGGATTTAAATGGTAAATTATGGATGATGAAGTTTCCTAATTGGAATCACACAATGTTCATATTAGTTTGAAATTTTTTCTATGCATTTGTCAGAGTTTTTAAATTCGGTGTATAACTTATGGAGGGATTATATATATGCGTTCCAATAACATAAAATATTTTCTTTTATAAATTTTCTTCTTTAGAATGTACACATTTCATTGTTTTAAATTTTTTTAACTGTTGCCTAGCAACGCAACTACGCCTAAAAATATCGCAGATGTGAAAGTATGTGTAATTGTTTGAAGTCAAATGAACGTCAAAAAGGATGATTTTTTTTTTTTTTTTTTTTTTTTTTACAAACAAACCTTTTTGTCTTTGCAAAATATAGATGGATTTTACGCCAGAAATAAAGGCAGGCTATGTTCTGTTTATTTTGTTCAAATACATTTCTTTTAAATTAAAAAGTTCATTATTTTCATAGGGAATAAATTGACATTTTTCTATAAAATTTAACATTTTTTTTTTTTTTTTTTTTTTTTTTTACCGTTGCCAAGAAAATCGAATCCCGCAATAATAATTTACCCTAAACAGTTAACTTTGATTTGAAAGATTTTCATGTGCAAGAGGAAAATGAAATAAACAATAGACATGAATATACCTCTTCATATTGGAAATAAAACGAAAATACGAAAAGAGGGTGAATTTTACCTCATATATCAAAAACAAAGCGAATATGCTTTGAGGTTTAAATAAAAGGGCCTTGTGTTATGATATTATTTCTTAATATTTAAAAAAAAATGTTACCAATATCTCACAGTTTATCGTCTGCACACGGCTAACAGAAATGTTTAATTTTTAATTGAAAATTTCAATAAGAAAAAAACTTTTGAAAAGCGAATAGACAGTAAATGTCAAAATTATGCACCGAAAAATTATCTCTGTTGAAAATGACGTCATTGTATCGGGAAATAAATAATTTCAGTCTTAAAAGCCAAACATTAACTAGATTGCCTGAAAAAATATTTTTTGACGAGTGTTACTTCCTAATGCATCCTCATTTCAGAAAATATGAATTAAAATTATTTTATTTTTAAAAGGAAATTACTTTTTCGTTCATAAAACCTAAACTTTTAATATAATTGCGTCAATGTAAATTTTCTTCTGTTCTCCGGTATTAAAAAATAAGGCTAAAAATCAATCTAAGATTTACGATAACCGCTAGCACAATGAATAAAATGTTACATATGTAAATTTAATGAAATCACGGGGGGGGGGGGGCTCCGCCCCCCTGAAGAAATCTACTTTATTATTTGAAAAAAATACCAGAATTAGCAGCTCATGAAAATTTCAGAATATCCTTACATAACGTTTTTAAATTAACGCTTATAATGTCTGAAAACTTCGTATTTTTTATTCTTATAAATAATTACGTAATTTGAAAACTTTAAATTGCGGTTTGCAGGGAGTTGAATGTTACTTAAAAGTGTGTTTAAAAATATTGACTTGCAGTGCTGATGTTGAGGCTCCTGATCTGCAGATTTACTAGTTTTTGAATTCACCACAACATCAGCATGTCATTTATCCATGACACTTTCATAACTAGGGTAGCTAATGGGCGCTATATTGGAAAATGGCCGCCATCGTTGATGCAAGGTTTTGTGTGGTTTCATGTCAGCGGACTTGGTAAACCATGCATTTTTGGATTCGCCACAATATCAGCATGTTATTTATCCATGATACTTTTAAAACCAGGGTATCTAATGGTTGCCATATTGAAAAATGTCCGCCGTCATTGACCCATGGGCTAATGTAATTTCATGTCAGCGGGCTTGTTAAACCATACATTTTTGGATTCACCACAACTTCAGCATGTCATTTACCCTTGATACTTTCAAAACCAGGGTAGCTTATGGGCACCATATTGAAAAATGGCCGCCGTCGTTGAGCCAGGGGGTTCGTGTGATTTCATGTCAGCAGACCTGTTAACCCCTTGAGGGGCAAGTAATTGAGTTTCTGTAATGTCGAATTTACACCGGAATCTGAAAAAAGATTTATTGTAAAATAAGGAAAAGCAATATTGCGTCTTTTTTCCACCAAAGTTAGAAAAGTAAAATTTAATAAATTTTTTCTGGTGCAAATTTTCATTAATCGTAGGTGGGAAAATATATCCCAATTTAGGCAGCTGTGCCATTTTTTAAAACAGATAATCAATCTCAAGACTAAGAACAAAAACGAAATCAAACAAATCCGCGTGAAAAATATGCGCAATAAATAGATGAATTTAGATATGTATATGAAAACATAACAACTTAACTTAGTTTTAATTTATTCACTTACGTTCAGTAGGAAAAAAATAGAACAAAACAGCTAATTTTAGATTTTTTAAATTGTCGAAAACAGCACGTGGTAGGTGGGTGCTTCTTCTAATCATAAATGACGTCCTTCTGATGAGTAGGATTTCAGCGGTAGATGCCGTCTCTTTCTGTAATTAACGGCAGAATGGCAATGGTCCATTTAAAGCGGTGGTCCAAATATGGCTTCTCTCCCCTATAGCGCAATTCATTGATGTCAGAGTATTTGTGCTTTCCATAATGCAGCTGGTAAACGTACAACTCAAGCTGTTTCTTTGAGTGTGTTCAGAAGTGCATTTCGCGCCGCGCGCGCGCTCAGAAGTTTATGTCATGGAGTAGGTCTTATCGAAGAAAGGAATTTTAACATAATTCAATTATTTCATTATCTTTAATGGTTCAAAAAAGGTAAAACCAACGACTATATTTCTTTATCCTTCCAAAACATGGTTTTCGTAACAGGACTACATGCCTACTATGTTCACTCAGATAAAATCTAAAATAGTCGGGAAAAACATCACGTGACCTTCTTTATCTACTTTAGCCCATTTAGCATTTAAAATTAGTTAACCAACCGCACGCAAACTCCGCGCAAGCTGCTCAAAAAATTGTGTGGGCGATTTGATCACGTGATTGTGCGTTTTCTGCTTATGTGTTATTGGTTGTGCATTGTTTGGTAGGTTGATTGATACAATTTAAGAATTCAACTAGTGATCTAAAAATTTTAACTTTTTAACAATTTTCTTTTTATTTATTTAAAAATGATTTATCAGTTGATTTATAACTTCTGTGATAAATAGAATGCTGTTAGTAAACCAAGATTGTGATATCAACATATGAGATTTGTTTGTAATCTACTATACTGGATGGATTTCAATGGAATTTGCACTGTTAGTTAGACAGTTTTTCAGAGAAGGTTTTAATATATATATTTCTTATTTTATGATTGCATATTTTAATACCGTGTGGATAACAGACCAAAATACGTCATAAAACATGAGAAATAAATGGCATTCAAAATTCTGTTAGTATAAGCAAAATACTTACTTATACTTTCAGTAGAAAATTTATAAACATTCTAATCATACTTTATTCACTACAAAACTAGACAGCAGACCTATATATTTTATCTCTTTAAAAAATATATCTACAGATATTTTTAGTTAAAATAATCTACAACTATTACATTTTATTTTTATAATGTTCAAAGTAAAATATGATTTCCAGCCTAGTCTCGATAAAAATTCACTCGTAAAGTATTCAAAAATAAAAAAAAAGAAAATCAAGGAATTATCCTACGTGCAAAAAGATATTTTTGCACAATATATATTATTTTTTCATTTGGATTTGCTTATTGTTTATATCATTATACATATACATATATAATCACTTAGAAACGAAACTTTAAATATTTAAAAGGCGTTCAGATGTAAAACTTTCATCTCGAAATACCTCATTTTCTCACATTTAAATAAATATTTTATTATTATAATAAAAATACACGTGCCTCTGTATAATAAAAATAAAAAATATATCTTCATCAAAAATATCTTATTCATTATGAAAAATATAAAACAACCAATAAACAAACCAAAAAAAAGTTATGATTACAATGTGGGACTGGAAGGATTCGAACCCAGAACCCCTAGTCTCGAGTTCACTGCCTTATCCATTCAGCCATCTAGCACACGTTCCTTTTGCAACAGGATATCTTTATAATTAGCACCATAATTAATCAAATCCATGATCTGTTCCTGAACATACTACGTGTTATTCCATCCATGATATTTACCCACTCCATGTTCCTGTCTCCTGAGCTCGCGCGCGTAACGCGCGTGCCGCTTGAACACACTCTTTGTTTCCTCTGATACATCAGCTTGAGTACGAAGGGCCTTAAAGCATCTCGGAATTCAGTGTTCTGAATCTTCATTTTCCCTTGCCTGCAAAAGTACTTACTGTATCGCACCCTGACAATGATACCATTCCAGGTAACGCATTACATACCTCCTTAGGAGTCCTTGCATCTTTTTCAGGTTGTAGTGCTTTATTTTGTCATTAGATCCACATTTAAAAAATATTAACCCTTTGTAGTTTTCAAATAGTTTTCTCAAGAAAACAGTGTGATAACTGCCATATCAGTATCTATAGAGATAATAATAATATGTCTAAATTCTGACGCTAAACCATAATGTGCGTGAAATAAAAGTCGCGTATCCATCTCCTCTTGGAAGCATGCCAATTTAGTGGCTTTTTGAACTAGTTATTTCGTGAATTTATAGCATTTTTCTCCACAGGTAACGTGCATCACTCGTCTATTCAACTGTTTAAGATAATGCTCATTTAGAATTCTTGTGAAATGAAATGCATAAGCTCCAATTTAAGTTGCTTGAATTGAACCAGCTATACGATCATAAATTTGAAAAGTAAGTAATGAATTTCGAGGAGTTTCACTTTGTACGCTATATTTTTATTTTTCAATATATTATAATAAATTACTATCTCCATGCAAATTTTTGATTTTTTTTTTTTTTTTTTTGTATATCTGGGTCAATTTTTTATACAGTTTATTTAGGTCTATATAAGCATAAAAATATTTTAATATGTTTATGCAATAAATTTTGTTTGCAATTTGTTTTATCTTGTATGTATTTGTATTTATTTTCTTTGAATTCTTTATTATTACGCGTATTTGATTTACAGAGTTGAATTGATACATTTTCCCCTTGGAGGATATTTGCGGCTACGTGATGGAAAGGGGAAGGGGGCAGACTTTTTACAGTTCAGGAGGGTGGAATTACACTTTTTGCCATTAAAACGCATAAAATCTTAAACCTTTCGGTGGGAGTGGTTATTTCATGGCTCCAGGGTGTGTGTGTGTGGGGGGGTGTAACCACTACATTGAACACTGTTTTAATATATAATGTTTTACGTTTGATTAATCGTAGCGTATTTTTTTTTAATACAGCATATATTTCAAACACTTTTTAAATATAATTGAAAATTGTTGAAAACAACACAGTCAAGCTGTCTGGAAGAAAAAAATCCGTGACAGCAAAAGCTGTTAAAGATATAGGAAACGATAAGGAGAGAGTAAAGTTGTGAAGAAATTAACATGTAAGAAGGCCGCAGCTACAAATCCCCCAAAAGCCAAAGAATCATTAGAAATGTTATCTCCCTTGCTAAATTCAGTTAAATCAAAGTACGGAGGGAGCCAAAAAACAGTTGTGTAAACATCTTCGTCATATAAAGTAAACCTTGAAATGAAAAAAAAAAAAAAAAACAGAAGGGAAACTCCTCACAGCACAAAAGCAATTGGAACAACAACTTTTAAAAAATAGGCGTAATACAATGGGAAAGAAAATGATGGAAGGGAAGAAATACAAGCATAATGTAAAGAAAACTTCTGTTGCAAAAAATAAATAAATAAATAAGTCTAATGATTCAGAATCTAACAAGAAAAATCTATACAGTGATGATTAGTTTTGCCTAATTTCTATGAAAAATAAAATAACAGAAATGATGCAGTGTTCAGATTGCCAAATACGGTTCCATGTTGCGTGCGCTGGAATAAAAAATGAATAAACGAAATTCATGTGTAAGCTTTGCATCACTTCATTACATGATATTCAAGTAACTGGCAATTAGTTCCATAATTTCTATTCTTAATTACCGATAACTTTAATTTATATTTTGAATGCATTTTGATTTAAAACAATTATTCTATTTTCAGATATGTGATTGCATTATATTTCATTGCTGTTATGTTGTTTGATTGGTTCATTAATCGCAAACTTTGCTTTTAATAAAACGAGTTGGAACCCGTCGAAATTCGACGAACTAAAATGTTAAAAAGAACTGTCAGATCGAATTTATAATAAACCTACAAAAATCATCTAACTTTGGTTGTCTCACTCTTAAAGCAAATAATATTTTAAACCTAAAATTACTAAAATATTATTTCCACAAACTTCAACTGCTTAAATTATTGAAAAATTAAACTCTATTAGAATACGTAATCAAGATGAGTAATTATGATGAATTTATCGATTGAGACTTTTATGTTTGTTTTTATGGGATGAAAAATCAGTAAAAAGGATTTCGCTTTGTCACATCATAAAATTTTCCCCCATGAAATCTAAATTATACGTTCTTTTCAATTCTCATAATTTACATACGCACCACTCAAATTCACAATTTGAAACTATTTTAACGCGCAATAGATTATTAATGAATGTATTTCTAAACTTAAAGTTACGTTTGTCCGATACAACTTTTCATGTGAACATTCGCACAAACTTTAAGTTCTAATGTCAGTATCGGCGAAAAAAAAATTCAGAAATTTGTCTTTATTTGTCATAGTATTGGCCATTTAGTATTGCTCAAATATTTAGTTTTATCAAAAAAAAAAAAAAAAATGATCGTTTTGTTTGAAATATGACATAATTTTTACTCACTGAATCATTTTGCCTAGCGTCTCAAACTCAGTATCAGCGTAATGTAAAAATATTGAAATGTAACTGATTTATGAAGAAGAATGCGTGTTTTTTTTAATGTCTGATATCATTTTCTATTCAAAAATTATAAAAAAGTTACTTTAATTTGTATCGTGAAAATGGCATCAATAAGGATATAATCAATAAAAATAATAAACCATGACTATTTTCCCTTTACTTTCAATATAAATGGAGTACTTCAGTTGCCACAATTACAAAATTTGTATTAAAAACTACAAAAAAATTAATATCTCAAAAATAAATTGAGATACAGCTTTCAAACAAATTGCATTTAAAAGAACATTTTTTTTCTTATACGATGGTGTTAAAATTTAAAATATGCGATGTTTAGAAGTTTAAAAATTTTCCGTAGATATAATTGCAAAACCGAAATTTTAATTCAAATTTCAAAGTGTTGCCATTCGCAAAATGACGTATGCGTTACGCACAGATATGTTTGTCCTTTATAATATAGATAGTTATATTCCCTAGTCATTAAAACAACCTGATATTGTTTTTTCCAATTTAGAAAACTGTGGGGTCCACCTTAGGCGACCAGTTGCTGAATTTGGACCACTTTTGACGTTCTTTTTCAAAATAAAATAAAACTTAAGATTTTCAAAAAGATATTGATATAAATATTTATTTAGTTAGTAGATGAATAGATTGACCCCGTGTAGTGTTATTTTGCAGATATTCCAAAAATTAATTGAGTTACACCTGAAAATAAGTGAAGTGGTCCAAATTCGGCTACTCTCCCCTACTATTTTTTCTGTAAAAAAGTGACTTGTGGAGTCACATCGCCTTCCGCCATGTAGTAATACACTCGACTTACAGGTAATGAGAGCTATACCAGGGCTTTGTTTAAAAGAATTGCCTACAAGCTGATCCTGATCTTCCATCCTCAGATAAATATAGTTGGATTTCTGGAATAGATAGTGAGGAAAGAGTTATCTAAAAGTCCAGTGGAATGGCAATCCACCTGCTCCTGAAGCTGTTTTGGAACTGATGTCATGTTCTTGTTCAAGAATATGTGTCATTCCATCATGTGCGTGTATTTTTAATAACCTCAGATGTACAAGTACAGTAGAGCCCCGATTATCCGCAAAGCGATTTTTCTTTCTTTCTTTTTTTTTTTTAATTTCAAGTCTACAACAAGGAAAATACAATAAGCCCTACTAATAAATATAAACAGAATAATTCGTGTATCCGAAAGTAATAGAAGAATATTTCTAGTTTCGGTTGCCACGTTTAAAATACAGTAGAACCCTGCTAATCTGAACTAATTGGGACCGATGCGTGTTCGGATTACAAAAAATTCGAATTACCCCGCAGACAAACTTATGTTAAGGAAAGTACAATTTAGAATAAAGAAAAGGTGTTTCCAAAGCAAGAAGCAAAAACAAGTGACTGATTTTTTTTAAAAGGTTTAACACAACACTTTTTGTACAGTATGTATGGCATTGTTTCTTGTTTACTGTTTTTATTTTAGTGCTTTAGACGTAAAGCAAATGTTTCTGCTCTACTGTGCATATATATGTGATTTAAACGTTTTGTTATGTTTTTTGTACACTAAAACATAATTTTTATGTTGAAATATTTTTTTTTCGTGTTTGCACCTCATTTTCAGTTTTTTTTCGGATTATCCGCGGTGCCCTTGCCACCCAATACCGCGGATAATCGGGACTCTACTGTATACGCAGAATACAGAATTGTTCCAGCTATGACGATGGAAGTGATTTGAACACAGTTATGTCAACCGATTATGACGGCAGTAAAGAAGACTAGGATTGTTGTTAGTTGTTAATTCTTAAGTGACTGAGTACAATAAATATTTTCACCAGTATTAATTATTTCTTGGATTGCTGTGCCTTATTCCCATGAAAATACAATATGCATTAAAATGCAAAATAACATTTCGGTTCTCTTTCAGGGCAAGTGTCTTTTGAACTGTTTATCCAATTGAAAATGTCAATAAACATAAAGGTACATATAATGATAAACATCATGTTAAAATAAAATCTTAGTAAGCATATTATTTGTGTAACGTTTTATTTTTAACAACATTTGTTCTTTTCATTTTTTCATTGAAATCTATTTAATTATGTGATAATGGCAAAAATAATCATACGTATCTTTGTATGATAGATGGCGCCCATCTTTTCAATATGGCATGCACTGCAAATAGAAGCGTCTTAAATTTAGACACATATGTGACTGAAAAAGAATTTTAGACACTTAAGTGTCTTAATCTGAAAATTAAGACACTATAGATGTCTTAATTTAAGATACATAAGCGTCTTACTATGACCATGGTGTAAACGAACTGAGAATAATGTCTAAAATATCCGCAAACGTCTTATTTTAAGACACTTCATTGCTTTAAACGTGTCTTAATTTAAGACGTTTTGATTCTTCCGACGCAATAACCACCAGGGGGCACTAGCACTCCCAGTTGCGCATGCGTTTTAGATGTCTTCGTTCGAAGTGGTATACGTTGTAATTCAAACAAAGTTTGTTTTTATGTACGCGTGTATTTTAATTCGTTTTTTGCGAAATGTGAAGTACTGTGATTTTAATTCGTATTAACTTGGATTATTTATTTATTGAATACATACATTTGACGTGTGTGCTCGACATCAAATGTCTCTTAGAAGCTGTCGTCGATACAAGGGCGGGATAGACACAGAACAGAAGTAGACAACGGTTGAAGATTACACCCGGAAATTCTACAAAGCGTGTGCAATGGGCTTAGTGTTAACTCGTATCAATTTATATCAATAATATTGTGTTATTCATCTTCGTCCTGTCGAAGCTGGCAAAAAAAAAAGAAACTTTTGTCTGGCGGGTCCTGTTTTTAGGATGAAACATCTCATTCTTTAAATATGGCTAGTCGGATGTATTATGGGATTACCTTTTAAACTGATGAAAGTCTTTCTCCCTCACTGTGGTTGTGGTAGTTTTTAAAATTTCAAATCGAGGAATATTTCTTACCTCTTGCAGCAACTCAAGTAAGTTTCTTTATAGTAGTAAAATTGGTGTATTTTATGATTTTATTTATTGTACTAAACAAAATCCTGCATGAAATTTAATTAGTTTTGAATCTGTTCGCAAAAAACCCCACTAATTCTAGAAGTATATATTTTTAAACTTATGACGTTCTTTTTTATTACGAATTATATATTCAATGTCAGTTCTTAGTTTCAATGGATAATTTTTATCTCGCAGTAAATGACGGCCACAAGGAAGTAAAGAAAAAAAAACTTTGAAAGATGACCCAATGCTTTCTTACTTCCTGGCATAAAACCGCAGATTAAAAAAAGATAAATAAAGTAAATGAGACTGGTCTATTATATGAAGCTGCCTGTAAAAATATACATATGTATTTGATTTGCAATCAACTCTAATACTGATTTTTTTATTATTTTTAATAAAAAAGTAATTTGAAATTTATAATGGGAAAAAGTAAAAACCTCTAACTAGATTTCGTATTTAAAATTGTGGTAACTTTATTTATATGCACTTATACGAAAAATACAAAAATGACAGATGTTACTGTATATATTTAAGACGAAAGAAGTTTGGAAATCATAAGTTATTTTTTCCTCATGTTTTTAATATAGAATATGTACTTATTTGTTTTTATTGATAGTTGAATAGCTTTTGTGAGTACCCTCTGATCTACATAAAAACTTGCCCATGTGGAAATATAAATTTTTTAAAAACATAATTTTTAAATAAGTATTTTCATTTTTTTTTGGGGGGGGGGGAGGGGGGGATTTTGCATGAATTTTTGTAAAGCTGATATCTTAAATCTTGCACTGATTATAATGAAAGTTTTGAACTTTTAGAGTAGGACAAGTTTAAAAACGCAAATATATTTAACAAAATACCAAAGTCATTTTTTCCCCAATGTTATTAAAGTAGAATATTTATTTATTTATTTTCATTATTCATAGTTAAATGGCTGTTGTGATTATCAAGTGATGTATATGTAAAATTGCCTATGTGGCAATATATTTTTTTATATTTTCATTTTTTTTTTTTGGGAGGGGGGGGGGGGAATTTTGCAATTTTCGTACATCTGATATTTTAAATCTTTTTCCACATTCAACCGAGTATAATAAATATTTTGAACTTTTAGAGTAGGACAAGATTATAAAATATATATATATATTTATCTATGTACCTTAAAAGCCCTTAATAACGAACACTTCGGGACCGCGGAATTTGTCCGATAATTGGAGATGTCTACTTTTTTGAGGTAAAAATATACAAATATGTATGTCTGCTGATTAAAAAAGTATTCGTTAAATAGAGGTGTTCGCTATTCGAGAATGTCCATTAACCTCCACAACGGATACTCCCGAATACCGGACATCTCAATTTAGACAACTATAATGCAGGGTTGCGTTTTTTGCAAAAGTACTTCTTGATTAAAGGAAGGGCAAACTGGGAAGTGCCCCGTCCCCCTACGACTGTAGTGCCCCCAAATTTGATGTGCAATATTTGTAAAGCTTATATTTTAAATCTGTTTCGAAATTGTACTGATTATAATCAATATTTTGAACTTTTAAAGTAAAATAAGGTTAAAAACAAAATTAATTTAAAAAAATCTAATATTTAGATAAATATTTTTTGTTTTTTAATCTTGTTCTACTCCTGAAGTTCAAGATATTGATTATAATCAGTACAATGTCGTAAAAGATTTAAATTATCAACGTAACGAAAATTGTATACCAAAACTGAGAGCACCAAGAAAATCAGGCAGTATTGGTGGGGGGGCGGGGGGCAGAACCACAGCCAAATATTTTTCCAGGATTCAACGTGGTCAAACATGGCTACGTATGATGCTTACAAAAAAATGGATGCGATTCAGACGTTTGAAGTGTCTGAAATTCAGACGCAAAAAGTGTCTGAAAAAATTCAGACATTTTAAAATGTCTGAAAATTGAACACTCCATTTCAGACACTTAAGTGTCTGAATTTCAGACATTTTAATTTAGAGTGTGAATAAGCTACAACAATTTTCATAGTATCATCATAAAATGAACACCTTGAGCCATTGTGAATCCAAAAAGGTATATATCATCAAGTCCTCAGAGAGGAAACCAAAAGCACTAATTTTGGCTTCTGGCTCAACGACTAACGGTTCTTCTTGTTAATTGATAAAATCGCATTTTTTTAAGCATTACACTCTTAATTTTGTTATTTATATTTTTTCCCTACTTTTAAGTCTTGCAAATGTTTCGCTGTTGCAGTTTAAAAGCACTTTGGAATATTTTGGCGATCATTTACTGACGCACCATTAAATAAATTGTTGTTTCAATTCTCATACAATTGTATGCGTTACAGAGAATATTTGGCGATTTATCATCTGTGGTGGGCTAGTTGAAAAATACCTTAAAATTAATGTAGTAATTAATAATTAAGTATCAAAACTATTAAAATGTTGTATTGTCATCGGAAACGCACTTGTGACTGTAAACGTTTTACAAAATTCCATCCTTACACACAACAAGAACGAATAATCATGCGTACAGCATAGATTGTGAAATACTTCTCAACGCATTCAGAATATTGTAACCAAACTTCACAGTTTACTAAGGTGAAATATGACGTCTAAATGAACAACTTGGAAAGCGTACAACGATTTGAAAACCCGATTTCTGCTATTACCATGAATAGTCGTTAAAGTATATGGGGTTTTTTTGACAGCGCAGTATATGATCTACAGATATATGTATACATACAACATAGTATCCTAAAAGTTAGTTCATTTAAACGTATAGCACAGTTGAAAATTTCCGCTCAGCAATTTCCGCCAATTAACGGATGTTGTTGAGAACTTTTGCGCGACTCTGTATATGATCTATAGAATTTATACATACCAAGTAATATTTAAAAAATAGTTAAATTTAAAAACGCATACCACAATTTAAAACGAACTTCCAGCAATTATTGTTCGTAAGCTTCAATTGTTCAATTATTGCTCATTTTCTCCAACAGCCAAATTATTTTGTGTGTCCCTGTAAATAAACGGTAAGTTCTATTCACACCCTATTCTATAGTAAGAACTTTGTAGTACACCTCAGTGATGTATATCAATTTCAATATGTTTAAAGTACTGTAATATTATTAAAGTACACAGTAAACGATTTCTCCCCATAAACCATAATTTAACGGAATTATTTTGAGCTGCCCTGTAAATGAACCGAAAATGCTATGACTTCATTTTGAATACCGAGCATGCTATAGTAAACCCCAATAACATATATCCATTTCATGGCAATCGGACTATATTTATGGGAGTTAGAGCTCGGATAGAAGGACAAATAGAAAGACAGAGAGGCAGACAAACTGAGTTCATAAACGCCTTTCAAATATGTTGGAAAGTGTTAAAAACCAGGTTGACTTAACTAAAAGAATGTAAAAACCGCGCGTTATAAGCAAAAATTGTACAACAATTAGTTTAGAAAATTAGTTATTACGCCAGTAGGCAATCCTCCACCAATATCGCAGCATTTCTGTCCATTTGGGGAATCGTACACTTCTTCGGATTCATCATCATACTTGCAACATATATGACACGAGAGACGTCTGTCCTATTGAAAAATAAATAAAATAATAAGTATGTTACCTTAAATCACAAGGCAATCAAGAATTTTAAAAAAGTAGAATATGACATTGCTTTTAGCACAAATGAGAAATTATATCCCTTAAGAACCACTTCAGCCACGAGAAGAAAGGAAAACTTTAATGTTAAAGCTATGGGAGCGTTATTTTCAAATTTCTCGCTTTGATTTTAATTTCTTTTCTTTCTTTTTTGTTTTTTTTACATAGGATAGCTGAGGAAGATATACAACCGGGTTAGTTTTTACTTTTTCGATTTTGGTTATAGTTTTTTTTTTTTATTCAGTAGACTCCCTCAAATCTGCAACCCTAAAATTCAAAAACGCCTAAAATCCGCACATCATCACAGATGTAAACAAAGAAATTTTCAGTTCACATGTAGGAACAAAATTACAGAATTTTTTTATTTTTTATATCATTCTGTAGGTATTTTAATATGTAATTCTTGTTAATATGACTAACCTCATGTTTTTTCATGAAGGAAATATAATTTAATTTCTGAAAAAAATCAAGATATTGCGGATATCAGAGGTAACCACAATCTTTAAAAAATATATATTTAGGTATTAATCAAGCTTTTTTGGTTATTAAGTCTGGCGAAATCTGAAACAAAATTTTCTTATTTTATGATTTTGATAATTAGTAGGGTACCTTTATGAGGCAAGTTTCATTGAATAATTCAAGATAAATGTATCTCATCTTTATTATGTATATTTAATTATACATTATTAGTTATTTATTTGACCTTTATTTTTAATAATTTCATTATTTTTAAAATTATCTCAATTTTTAATATTTTTATTTATTACTTTACTTAATTACTTTAATATCTTAATTATTATAATTTTGATTGCATTATTACATTGAAATTGCTGTTTAAAAATGTGAACAAAGCAAAGACCAGAAATCCGCACAACCTCTGGTCCCAAGTTGCGCGGATTTGAGGGAGTCTACTGTATTAGATTAGTTTCAATTTCAGAACCGGTTCCAACCGGTTCCGAAAGTGAAAGTAATAAAAAAAAAAATCTGAAACCAAAAAAGAAAAAGTATAAACTAGCCCAGTTGTAGATCGTAATCAGCTAAACTAACCAAAAAAAAAAAAACATTTAAAAATATTAAAATTCAAGCGAAATATTTCAAAATAACCCTCCCATAGACTTAATGTTAATCCTATTGGAGCGTTGTTGGAAGATTGCTCGCTCGCATTTCAATATTTTTTAATGATTTTTTTTCCACAGGATACCTGAGGTGGATAACTTTTATTGTGAGTTTGTACTTTTTTGATTTTGGTAACAGTTTTTTTATATGAGGATAGTTAATTTTCAGAACCGGTTCTAACCGGTCCCAAAAGTGAAAGTATCCGCCTATAAAAAATTAGTAACTAAAATCTAATAAGTACAAACTCACAATAAAAGCTACCGACTTCAGGTACCCTATGAAAAAAAATTCATTTAATACTATTCAAATGCGAGCGAGAAATCTGTGTTAATGCTCCCATAGTATTTACATTAGCTTGAACGTTTCAGAACCTTATTAGTGTAGGCCCTTAAATAAAAGTAAATCTAACTAATTTTTCTAACTAACAAACACATGGACACACTGCACTAATACGGACAAACGTGTTTCTTTTATTAGTATAGATTATGAATTTAATCGAATCGAGTTAAATTTTAGATAATGGATACAGAAGGAATTACACCCATAAAAATGTCTTTCAACTAATTTAGAAAAAAATAACAAAAATGTAGCCAACGGACCAGAGATATGTAAGCCTTGTGTTACCTTTATTGCTGTAATCACTTTTCTGTTGCTTCCTGCATTTTCTTCGCATATTTCTCTTTCAGCTTTATTTGGCGCAAGTAGAGGATTTTCTACACACTGAACCAGCATCTACATTATACAAGAAATATATTTATAGTTAGCACAGTAAAAATTCACTCGAGGAAAATTTCCTCGAACTATAACAAAAATATGAATGACAAAGCCTTATTTGCATAAAATAAATAAAATAAAAACTTCTATTAATAAATAAAAATAAAAACTTCTTATTTGCATAAAATAAATAAAAGTTTTCCAGGGGATTTTCTTCTATTTGAAATATGCATTACATTCCGTGGAAATTAAATTAATTGTCGTCAAAACTACAGGGTATCCCAAAAAATATCCGTACAACTTCAAAATTTTATATATATAAAAAAAGAATAGGCCTACACCAAAACCAGTTGCAACAATAGGTAGAATAACTCAAAAAGTTTTTTTCTACTGCCATAGTAATCTTCCACATAAGCACAAAGACTATCAAGACTATATTCCAATTCAATCCACGAACGTTTTAGCATGCTAACATCAACAATTACAATAAGAAATTACTTGGCGCAGTACAATATAAATAAAAAGAACGTTTAAAGCACCAAAACACTATTTCTTCTTACAAACTAGTTTCAGTAGCCATAGAGTACTGTCATGAGTGCAAAATATGACTGCTCAGAATAGAAAATTGCTGAAATATATGTAGGTGAAGCGGATTCAATGATAAAGTTCATTAGTCAATAAAATTACAGAAAGCAGCCAATGAAAGAGAAGTGGATTCAAAAATAAAGTTTATTACCCAATAGAATTACGATAGGAAATTTTAGGAAACGGGCCATGTGAGCGGATTCAAAGATCAAGTTTTATAATGAAGAGAACGAATATTTTTTTCCAACTGGATTAAATCATGTTCAAGGCTGGAGTAGCACAGTTGAAGTTTATTCCAACAGAGCGAAAAATGTCCAGACCAGGAATCGAACCTGGGTACTTGGCGTGCCGTGCCAATGCCTTGCCTGTTAGGCTATCCGGACGATACCTGGCTGACATAATTCACTCTTATTTGTTGGACTTGGCTGAGTTGCATGCTAGTTGGCTGCGAACTGCAGCGCACGGAAACAGGAGTTTCCGTGTTAAAGCACTTTCATCATATAAATGCTATAGTTATAGCTCGGATGAATGAAAGTTCGCAGCTAAGTCCAACAAATAAGAGTGAATTATGTCAGCCAGGTATCGTTCTGATAGCCAAAAAGGTATGGCATTAGCACGGCGCGCCAAGTATCCAGGTTCGATTCCTGGTCTGGGCGTTTTTCGCTCTGTTGGAATAAACTTCAACTGTGCTACTCCAGTCTTGAACATGATCAAGTTTTATTTGAATTTATTTGTTATAACTTTATCATTGAATCCGCTTCTCCAACATATATTTCAGCAATTTTCTATTCTGAGCAATCATAGTTTGCTCTGATAACGGTACGCTATGGCTACTGCAACTAGTTTGCAAGAAGAAATAAAATATTTTGGGGCTTTGAACGTTGTTTTTATTTATATAACATCAACAATACCGACAGCTGTTTGAATCTTTTGTTTCAATTCCCTGAGACCAATAACGTTTGTTCTGTAAACAGTATCTTTTACATAACTCCAAAAGAAAAAACCACTCGACACATTGAGCTTTCGTCTTGGGATCCGCCATTTTCAATAACTGCATTCATTAATAATCGTTTATGTGTGCATATTGTGCAGCGCCATCTATGACCACAAATATACTGTAGAAAAAACTTTTCGAGTTATTCTATCTGTTCGCCCCCGAAACGCTATTTCTTTCTCCCAGCAAATAAAGTGTAGTCTCCAAAAAAAAAAAACGCTCTGTTGTATCAGACAGCCGTAAAACAAAGCAGATGCATTATTGTACTGTTAAATACTCTGCTGCAATTTTTTAAACTTCTAAGAATCGCACATTTTCAATTTTTATACCGCCGTATTGGTAAAAAAAAAAAAAAGTACTTTTTAATGCAATTTGATTGAAAACTGCATCTCAATTTATTTTTGAGATATTAATTTTGTAGTTTTTAGCACTATTTTTTTAAAATTTTGGCAACTCAAGTACTCCATTTCTGTAGAAAGTACAGAAAAAAATAGTTGGAAAATAGTAGGCTATTATGTCTTTTTGTTGCCATTTTTCCATAATAACTGAAAAAAATGTAGTTAAAATACGTGCTATTTTGGAAAAATGTAAATGAATGATTTATGATAAAACATGGAGCTATTATAAACTATATTTAATTTAAATATCTATGTTACAAACAAATGAAGGCATGGGAATGATTATAGACCGAGGGGCGGCAGCACACACAATCATCTCATCGAGTTCATGGCTGAAATTCGAGAATTACTTAAAACTCTATTCGCATATTAAAACGCAATCGGACTGGCAAGTCATATCTTGGTGGAGAACACCTGAAAACCCATTTTTAGCAGTTAACTCGTAGGTTTACCATTGTGTTTTCCTGCTCCCAGTTCTCCATGTTTTCATATCTTTGGGTGCAGGAAAACACAATGTCATCCACATTTTTTTGACACGGTGGGCAAGATTAAAAAAAAAAAAAAAAATATCCGGTGGATCATCTTTATTTTTTAAAAAATTAAAGCTTATTTAAATGCCTTCTATATGAATTAAAGCTTTTACTAAAATTATTTTTAAAAAAAAGTTATTAACAAATAAGAATGAATTGCTTTAACGAAAAAAATGTATTTTTTAATCAGCCATTACATAACTTTTTAAAATAAATTTATGGGTTCCTTTAATTTAACTAGAAGCTATACTCACGAAATTAACGAAAAAAAAATTATTTTTGTGTTTCAGATAATTCTACAAGGCGCTATCATGTCCACTGTCCAGACGAAATTTTCCAAAGCAGTTGAACATATTTGTTTATAACTTCGAGTAGATGCAACAAAATCTAATAAAAAAAATTCTTGTGTATACCTTAACATATGTACAGTCGTGGGAAAAAAAAAGTAAACACCCCCTACTAACTCCTCAACAAATCACTGTAGAAGAAAGGTACTGGTACCGAACGATTGGAAATAAAGTCTACTTTTAAATGATGTATATAAAATTTTCTTAGGGGGTCATCTATATATTAAAACGAATCCAAACTTCATTTTTTTCAATGGCAATACCCAATTTTAACGAGATATTTCAAATCTTCGGTTCAAACTATGCCTAGACACCAAATTTCAAGTCATTTGAATGATAAGTTTTTGAATTATAAACATTCAAAATTTAGTGCTTCTAATGTTAAATTACATTTTCATATTTTTATTTATATCTCCCGAAATTATGCTCCTAATGTGCTAATTTTTTTTGTAGTAATAATACTAATATACCCTAACATAAATAAGCTGAATTTGCAATTTTCATAATTTTATGATATGAATTATGAATTATGAAATTAATATTCGAAAAAATTATGAATTGCAACCTACAATTTTTTTGATGGATTTAGATTTATTAAGTCCTGCTTTATGGAAATTCAAAAATTTCACATCTTTCTTCCAAGTAGTTTTCAAATTATGCTTAAAAAACGGCAAAATGATGGTTTAAGGGGCCGTCTATGATGGAAGTGAGTAGACATTTTGAAATTTATTCTGCTGCACTGTAATCTAACACGCTTCATTTACTCCTTGAGTGGCGCTTAAGGTGCCTTGATCAAGGAAGGGGCTCTCTCGGTTAACAATCCAGTATGGAACTTCAATTTGGATACAGCCCTTAAAATACGCTCGTTTTAAAATGATTAATTTCTCGGAAACTTATGGTACGAATTGCATAAAAATTCGTTTTTAGGGTAATTGAAGGGTGTAGAGTTCATTTATTCTGTCAGAATTGTTTACTGCTATTGAAAAAAACAAAGTTATGGTTCGTTTTAATATGTAGATGGCCCCCTAAGCAAATTTTATATACATCATTTAAAAGTAGACTTTATTTCCAATTGCTCGGTACCAGTAACTTTCTTCTACGATAATTTGTTGAGGAGTTAGTAGGGGGTGTTTACTTTTTTTTTCCACGACTGTACCAAAAACTGTTTAAATTTCAAAAAGATCCATAATACAGTTTTCTTACAAAAAAATCATAAAAAGTACTTTTTTTTTGGTCTCCTAATCTAGAAGGTCTCCTTAAGTATCATTAATTTGTTTTGGTAAAATTTACCCATCAAAGTGTATCACTAATTTCATTCTTGAATATGTTAGAATAAAATTAAAAGGACTAGAAAACAGGAATTCTGCTTTTTCAGAATTTAGTGTCACCCTCGATGAAAAAAAAATATGTATATATAAATAGTACAAAAAATATTTCAATTTTAAGACATATAGCACACGCTTCTATTTTATGTAAAATGACGTCATTCGCATCCGCTTAAGAATTCCACATTTAGGATCCACTCTTAAACATATATAGTAAAGTATGCATAGGACGTCACTATCTCGAAATAATACACAAATGCAGCAAAAACATGCCGTCATTAAAGAAACTTGACAAAAAAAAAAAAAAAAAAAAAAAAAAAAAAAAAAAAAAAACGGCTCTCTAATGATTCATAGGTCTTCATTTCTTTGCAACATTAATATAGTTACTTAAAATTAAATATAGTTTATAATAGCTCTACGTTTTAACAGAAATCATTCGTTTATATTTTTTCAAAATAGCAAGTATTTTAATTACATTTTCTTTCGGTTGTTATGAAAAAATGGCAACGAAAATATATAATTAATATTTTACAACTATTTTTCCTTTACTTTCTACAGAAATGGAGTCCTTCCGTTGCCAATATTAAAGGCTCTCTAGGCTCTAAAAACTACAAAATTATTAATATTTCAAAAATAAATGGAGATACAGTTTTCAATCAAATTGCATTTAAAAGTACTTTTTTTCCCCAATAAGACGGTATAAAAATTGAAAATGTGCGATGCTTAGAAGTTTAAAAAATTGCTATAGAGTATTGAATCGTACTGCTTTGTTTTACAGCTGTATTCTGTAAGGTAACGTTACTTTTTGGAGACGACACAAAATAAGCTGGGAGAAAGAAATAGCATACCGTACCAGGGGCTAAAAAATGTTTATTTTAGATTCTTCTCGTTGAGAAACTATTTAAATATAGCAGTAAAATCTCAAATGGGAATCTTAGTATATTTACGCGAGTTAGAGCACGGACAATAGACAGGCGGCCAGACAAGCCCAATTCATAAACGCTTTCCAACTCTTTTGGAGAATATTATAACTGAATTAAGGTAAAGGAATCATTAACTATAAGTAATTTGTTTTGATAAAAATTTACCCATCAAAGTGGATTCACTAATTTCATTTTTGAATATTTTAGAATGAAATTAGAGGGGGAATGTCTATTTTAGATATTTCTCGTCGAAAAACTGTTTAAATATAGGAGTAACTGAAATAAAAAATAAAACAACTTCAAATAAAACTTATTAAATGAAACATGAAAATTGCTTCACTAAGTATCACTAATTTATTTTAGTACATTTATCTACCGAAGTTCATTTACTGATATGTTACCCTCTCAGACATACTTTCTTCAATTCACGGAAATATTACTGGCAGCACTGCTACCCGTATATATCCGAGAATTGAAGAAATTTCCTTTTTTTTTTTTTTAGTTTTGCGACAGAAAATTTCCGTAATCTGAAAAAAGGAATTTTTTACGAATTACTTCTCTTGTGCTGCTGTGGATCCACTTGGTCTTGAACCTAGGACCGCGCGTTTCGAATCCAGCATCTTAACCACTGGGCCAACGAGCACTTGGTATAGGGTGAGTTTGAAATGAAGATACGAATTTCTTCAAATGGAAGGGTTGGTAAGGCCTGTTAAATTTTTTGTTCAGAAGCTCGGAAATTTAAACATGATTGCAGGGACATTTCGTTGTTATGAAATAATGGTTGGTGTTGTAACTTTTATAGAATGATAGAGGATAAATATTTTTACATATTAGACTAATTTTTAATAAGACATAACTTGATTGTTAGATGTAAAATATGAATATTATATTTTGAATTAAATTCGAGAAGAAATGTTTGCTTTCTTGAATAAAATCGATTTTTTAAAACTTGATTGAACTATTATACTATATTTTTTAAATGTGTTCATTTAAAATATATTTTACGTGCGAATATGTTTTTTAATACTCTAAAAAATAAATTGCGAATAAGTTTAAATGAATGAGAAAATTGCTAGTTTATTAAATTCGAAAGCACTAGTTTTGTTTGTTTTTAAATAAATTAAAAATTTTAATTTACTGAATTTTCGGTTTTTCTTTTTAAAAATAAATTCAAACTTTGGTATTAATACAGCCAATACGCATGCGTGCAAGGAAAAAAAGGGAATCTTTCCCTCTTTTTCAGACTTCCGGGAACAATTAACGGAAAAAGCATGTTTTCAGGGAATACAGAATTTATTTGTTTAAAAATGACGAATAATTTAGTGTATAAAGTACTTACACTAAATTTACGTACTTTTCTGACTGTGTATGAGCTAAAATTAAAAGGGAAAACGTTCACTGTTAAACATATGTACGTATAATTAAACCACTTACTATAATTCCAGCGAAAACAGGCAGCGCAAACCAAAATAATGAAGACATAATTCACTAGCAGTTGAAGGTTTAGGCTAAAACTAATTATTATATGCCTTATTTCGAGTATTTATCCATTTTCTAACGTATTTTGAAATAGCTTTATCACCTGAACTTATGTAACTAAAGAAAGCTATGCTTCAAAAAAAGTTTGCCTGAAAATTATATTTGTTCATCTGGCTGCCAGTAATGATGCACAATTATCAGATACTTAAACTTGCATTTAATGAGGTAAATACGAAAAAAAAAACGAGTACATTGTTCGTGATCTTGAAGTTATTGCATTTCAGTCGTAATGAAACATTCTTAACCTTCTCGCTGCGTAAGTAATTCTTCGATATGAGCGTCTTTTACAGAATTTTTAATCTTTTATCTCCGGTTCTCTAAAGCAGAAATTTTTGTATATCGTAATTGGGGAAAATGTCCTGATTAAATCAGACAAAGTTTTCGCTAAAACATAACAGGTGGGAATAACCAAATAGTATTAATTAGACGGAAAAATGCATGCCCGAGGATCGCTCGGGTTACGCAGCGAGAGGGTTAAACAGAAATTTTCTTATTAAATTTTAGTCATAACTTATTATTATACGTTATAAAACTACTGAAACATAATACGTAGGAAAAGAGATCACAATACACTATTTTATTATTTGACTAGTCGGCTCTGAACCTGCATTCTTCATGGGAAAAATTCAGATTTGCGGGTTGCAAACTTATTATTAAATCCTCCATTGATAGAAGCACACTGTAATCTACCACAATAACAAATTTAAAATTTTAGAATTTAAGGGCATTTTAAGAAGTTTAAATTGCGTTATGACGAACAGGCAGAAAGACAGATTAAATGCGCATATCATGCGCTTGATTGTTTTATCTACCAACTTAGTTGATTGTTTAGTACAAATAATGGGTTACGAATTTGTAGCTTTTTATCATATGCATAGTTAAAATTTTGTTTGTATTAGAAAATAGTTTAAATTCTCCAAATGAATTAAATTATTTAAGTTGAATTTGATGAATAAAATTCATTGGAGTTTCGTTTGACTTTAGTGATTTAAATTAAATTCTTCCTCGACGTACTGTTTAAAAATCAATTTTATTTAAATGTATGTAACCTATTTCCCGCCAGGGGTACCTGTAAACGCAAATGACAATTGCGTTAAAGAAGTACCACCTATTTTTATCTTCAATACGGCTGTCATACAGTGATTGGTAAAAAATCAATTTTTATTTAAATTTATTTAATTTTTTTGTCGATAGAGGACGTTACCAGAATAAAAGAATGTTAGATTTCATCTGTCCTAACTAAATTTAACTTGAAGTATGAGGATCATATGAGAAATAAAAGAAGCCTTTTTAAACTTTGAGTTTTGCAATTTTTTACCAGGAACGCTAACATGGTAATATATATATGTATACATATTCACATTTTATAATGATTGTTGTATTTTTCTTTATTTTTGCCCATTCGCATCATTAGCGCATATGTGCATCCATTACAAAAAAATAATGAAATTTTATAATGATTATTGTATTTTTCTTTATTTTAACCCATTCGCATTATTAGCGCATATGTATGTTCATTAAAAAACCTATTCAAAATTCATAATGGTTAATGTATTTTTCTTTAACCCATTCGCATCACTGATGCATATATACGTCCATTTCAACAATATATTTTGTATCCAGAAATTCCGACTTTATGTCAGAAATTTTTGTTTCATTTAATGACACACGTTTCGAGATTACATAACATGAAACTCTCCTTTAGTAATTTCCGTTATAGATTCTGAATTTCTGAATAATAATAATAATAATAATAATAATAATAATAATAAAATCTTGAAATCCCGCTATTGATGCAAATGGGTTGAACTAAACAGCAAAGAAATTATCCCATTTTATTCCTAGCACTCTAATGTAGAAATACTCACGCTGCTTTTCTCCCCGACTCTTTCAGATCTCCCCCTATTCTTTTTCACTTTTACGCTCGTATTCACGAATAACTTCGACCTGGAGTTATGCAGAAAACCCGGGTTGAAAACCCAAATGGCATTCACCGTCAACCCCACTGAACCGGTTCGAGGTTAAAATCTAACGCCGGGTTCAGTAACCCAACCTTGGTCTACAGGTGGTTCAACCCAGGATTTTTCAACCGAGCATGCGTATTTAACGAAAAACAAGCGGTGAGAGTGAGGAAGGAGAGAAAGAGGACCGCCATTTTAGAATGGCTGATAGAATGTGCTGTGTAAAATATAGAAGTTCTACTATTAAATAAAACGGAATAACATTATGCAAAGGTATGTAATCTCATATATATGTAATTATCTTCAATATTTTTATCTGATTTGTTTATATTTATGTATATAGCCTCTTATATATTGAATACATGTTGAATTGTTTGTTTACATAAATACGCGTGGTCGCGAAAAATTTATTTGCCTTAAAAATAGCCAATATTACTTAAACAGCCGAATAATTGCTTCTAAAGTAACAACTGTCGCGTTTAAGGTCATTTATTTTTTGCAATTTTGATGTTAAAAAATTCACAAATGTATTTTAACAGGACCGAAATAAACGCCATACTTGCATAAGTTCTAATTAAAATGTGAGACTCAGGCTAATTTGCATTTTTGTTTAAGTAAAGAAATACACAGATTATCTTAGAATATCCATAGATTTTCTGTAGATTTTTGATCAGTACTTATAGAATGTTTTAAAATTACATTTTGGGTCTATTGTGTAAAAGATATATTATTGTTTATGTACAAACTGAGATAAATATAAATCAGATCTATAAATTAGATATTTTAACTTAAAATTTAAACAATTTGAGTTTTATTTCTTTATTGATTTTTTTTACGATTGTTTGTAAGCTTCTACGTATGTTTCTCAATTTTTGTGGAATTTGACATATTTATTTTTATTGCATTTATTTTTCAACTGTATTTTAATTTCAAAATTATACATAATATAAAATATTGCATTAGTACTATTTTATACGAAAATAATAATAGTATTAATAAATCCTAAAATGAATAACTTTTCAATGTTACCTCCTGAAATTGTGACTTTTTTTAGAGATCACTTATAATTTTTGCTTCTTAATTGACAGCTAAATTAAAATAAATTACTAAAGGGTTGAAATACGCTGGTAAAAAAAAAAACTTTTTTTTTTTTTTTAAATAACCCCACACCAAAAATATTTTTATCAGCCCTTGCATTATGCTTATTATGATGACTATTTTTAAGGTAAATAAATTCTTCGTGATCATGAGTATTTATGAAAGCAAACAATTCAAGATGTAATGAAGGAGATATAATGTAAAAATATAAACAAACCAGTCAAAAAATGTATAGATAATATATATGTATGTGTATGTATGAGATTACATATATTCTTCTATTTTTGGTAATATGTACTTAAAACTTTCTTTTTATTTCTAAATCTTACACAGCATCTTCAGAAATGTTTAATTTACTTAAATTAAAGAATGACACCAAAAAAGAGAAAAATATAGAGGGAATGGGTAGGGTGGTACAAATGGGAACTTGTTTTTCTCCACTGATTCACAAACAACAGACAGCTATTTTATTTATTAGATAATGTAAAATTATATGAAATTATTAATAATTAATTTGAGTTGTTTTGTTAGATTACAAACTATCATTACTCTGCCTATTTAGTCTAGAAATCTATCATTAATCAGTCATCATAAAAATCTCACTTTTAATTTCTATTATAAATGAGATTCTTATTACATCTAATGAAGTGATATCTAAATGAGTTAAAAATATGAAATTAAGAAGCTGGGAAAAATATAGAAAATAAAATAACAATTTCTAAATAAATACATTTTTTCAAATGCAACACTGCAACCAAAAACAAGTGTCTTCGTGCATGTAATAATATATCGTAATTATTAGGCTAATTTATCAAAAAATAGTCAAAGATAATCAAGTGAATAGCTTTGATCTTGTAAATGTGATAATAGAAATATTCTCATACAAATGGCTGGAGGGGAAGAGGTGGGGATAGGTCCTAAAAGCTGGTCGATAAAAATTCAACTTTCTGTAATATTTCACATTTATTTGTCCAGATAGTATTCAGAATACATTTATCATGATTAAGGAAAGGCCTTATTCTATTATATGTGTTGAATGGAAATTCATACACTATGCACTAGTAGTCTTAAAAAGTTTAAAATATTTGTGTTCCTTAAAATAATATCTTATAAAATATCGGCACTGCACACAGTTTAAACTTAAAGGAAGTATAGAGTTTTATTTAGCGACTAGTTAAATGAAAAATGTTTATCAATAGCTCGGAAGTGATAAATATATGCGCCTCTGCGGCTTGGTACCTAGTGCCAGGGCACCGCTAGGATCACCTGTTCCGCTTTTTCTGCAGTTCTGTTAATATTATTTCACTACTTTTTCCTGTCAACCTGGAATATTAATTACTATCTAATTTAATTAGAATTAAACATTTTAATTAGCTCGCTGAAAATCCAAACAATAAAATTAATACATCTGGGATACCATCTATACTAAAAAAAAGAAATAGTATATATAAAGTACAACAGACTACTTTCTTAATTTTTTTCCCTTTTTCT
This sequence comes from Maratus speciosus, assembly GCA_963932465.1. NCBI lineage: Eukaryota > Metazoa > Arthropoda > Arachnida > Araneae > Salticidae > Maratus > Maratus speciosus. The sequence goes on from OZ010799.1 coordinate 91,971,314, forward strand.
CCATTTTAATATTTTTATTATCAGAAATTGTTTAATTGCTAACTAGAGCTATTAATAATAGAAATCATCATAATTGCTGTTGAAATAAAATTTTAGTTTTTATTCAAATCAAGTTTCATTAGTTTTGGCCCAAATCAAGTTCCATTTTTTAGCAACTATGCGAAAATTTATTTTGAAAAAGAACCTTTTAACATTTATTTTAGCAGTTGACACGTTTCACATCATTAACCTAACTCATTAATAAATTTAAAAAAAAAAATAATTGTTTAAAAATATTAAAACTTTCAAGAAATTAAATTAAGTTGATCCATATTTAGTAATTACAGGTTTTTATTTTGTCCATACACTTTGCGGGGATAAAAAAAAAAAAAAAAAAAAAAAAAAACTACATTGAATCGTCCATTTCTTTCTTTCTTTCTTTTTAATCGGCGTTTTTCTTTCAAAACATAAACAAACGAAGTCTCGACGCGAAACCGAACAAGGCATGTGATTTTTTTAACCAATAAACACATTTCGTTCAACCTAGGTCGAGAAACCCCGAGTTGGGTAACTTTTCATCCGAAGTAAACGGTGAATACGAGTTTTCAACTCCCGGTTGAAAATACCAACCTGGGGTTACTGAACCCGAGGTTTAACCCTCGGTCGAAGTTATTCATGAATACGAGCGTTAGTGGTTGACCAGGAAATGTTTACGTGGCGGGTAGGATGGCAAAGGAATAAAGGAAGAACATCACTATAATGGAAGGGTGGACCTCCATAAAACAGCTGGGAGGGATATCAATGAATTCCTTTCGAAAATGGAAAAGAGAACACAGAATAAATACTGTGTGAAGTGATCTGAATTTCATGCTTAGAAAAGTAGGAAAGTTAAGCTGAAAGATGATTTTCTTTATTTAAACGCATTCGCATCAATAGCGCATATGTGTGCCCATTAAAAAAAATATATATATATATTCAAATTTTATAATAAATATTGTATTTTTCTTTATTTTAACCCATTCACATCACTGGCGCATATATGCGTCCATTTCAACAATTTATTTTGTATCTAGAAATTCCGACTTTATATCAGAATTTTCTGTTTTATTTAATGATAGAAGTTTCGTGATTGCATAAACTAAAAAATCTCCTTTAGTAATTTCCCTTATGGATTCTGAATTTCTGAATAATAATAATAATAGTAATAATAAAATCTTGTAAAACCCGCTAATGATGCAAATGAGTTAAATTAAGCAGCAAAGAAATTATCCCATTCTATTCTAAGCACTGTAATGTAGAAATACTAACGCTGGTTTTCACCCCGAAGCTTTCAGATCTACCCCTATTCTTTTTCCGTGGAAACCCACGGTGCTCGCTCTCTCCCCTCAAAGGTCAAGATGGGTGGTGTCGGGCTGTCAAGTGAAGGAACAGGGAGCTTTCCTCTTTGGATTAACGCATTCGATTAATCTGCAGGGATATATCAGGGCATCCATTTTGTAGCCTGGTGAAGTATTTTTTTTTTTCTCTTTTTTGTTGAGAACTTTTATCAAATACTACATTTCTTTAAAAATACTACATTATAATGGAATACAATAATTTAAAAAAGTTCTTGAAGTAAAAAAACTGTGTCTGTAATGTTTCGCCCTTTTTTAAACAAATATTTTAGCCTTTTTTTTTTTCGTTTCATTAAAACTCTGCCACAATGTTTTTACAGAAATTACGAAAAGAAGCTCCCATAGGTTTAACATTAGCTATCACTCCTTGCTGTAGTGTTTCTTAAAAAAAAAAAAAAAAAAAAAAAAACGATATTTTAGCTTTTTGTTCCGTTTCATTTAAACTCTGCCACAAAGTTTTTGCAAAAATTACGATCCGTGAAGTTTTTTTTTTTTTTAAACTATTTTGAAAAATGGTTATTGTCCTCGTCAGGGTAGGAAATCAAAAGCACATCTGAAGTTTTTTATTGGTTGAATCCGCATTTTATTCGTTTTCTGATTGGTCTATACAGTAATCTGTAATTTGCCTTTACTTTCAACAGAGATGGATACTTCTGTTGCTACTATGACAAAAAAGTAATAAAAACTAAAAAAAAAAATTTAATAACTCAGAAACAAATTGAGATACAGCTTTCAAACAAATTGCATTTAAAAGTACATTTTTTTTCTCTATACGACGGTGTAAAAAGTAATATTGTGGGATGTTTAGAAGTTTAAGAATGAAATTTCATGTGTTACTTATGTATTTATAAGCGATTTTTTCCACGTGACGACAGGTTTTCCTTTGACAGTATTTTATGAATGATCTTTGCTTTTATTAAACAAGTTGGAAATTGCTCGTCAAACGTGGCAAATGAGGTGCGTTCGTACTATAACTGGTTTTATAATTATTTTTTGCACCCCTTATTGTACTGAATGTATATTTTTTCACTTCATAAGTGCATAGTCTGTAACATCATTAAAATATACTTGCAATAATTTTTCCCCATTCCCCGTAATGTAACGGAAAACTGTTAACTGTCCCTGTAATTAAACTATACATCCTATTTTCATAAAATTTGAAACGGCTCGACAAAATTTTGCAACAATTATATATTTAAAATTTCAGACCATTCGGAAGGCTAAAACGTCATTAAATTGCATTTGCAATAATTTTTTCATATTGGCCGTAATGTAACGGAAAACTTTTGACTGTGCCTGTAATTAAACTATACATCCGATTTTCATAAAATTTCAAATGGCTCGACAAAATTGTGCCACAATTATATATTTAAAATTTCAGACCATTCGGTGGGCTGTAACATCATTAAAATGCACTTGCAATAATTTTCCCCATTGGCCGTAATGCAAAGAAAAACTTTTGACTGTCCCTGTAATTAAACTATACATCCGATTTTCATAAAATTTGAAATGGCTCGACAAAATTTTGCAACAATCATATATTTAAAATTTCAGACCATTCGGTTGGGTAGTTTTTGCTCTGTTATATGCGGACGGACGGACGGACGGACTGAACGACGACTATAGGTGCTTCGTATTTATATAATTACGAACGCACCTAAAAATGGAAAACACTCGATCGCATAGTATCTGCATGAAAACACCTGCCAATTTCATGTGTTACAAAATTCCTTTAAATATGACTACATTTTCATTTGTGGAATATCCTTCAATCTACTATAATCAGATTTTATTTTTTGAAACAACTCGAATTACCATGTTTAGCAATCCGGCGAGATTTGGATAGGGTTTTGAGGACTTAGCTCGTAACGGGCACAGCCTCTGGTACATTAAAAAAAAAAACTTTGAATTATTATTTAAGAGAAAAACTTTTTTAAAACTTGTTCAATTAATAAAACTTTAAATTTTGTATTTTTGTCGGTGAATTAAAATAAATAAAGAAAATTTTCTTTTATTCGACAAAAAATATATATATATATATATATATATATATATATATATTTTAAATCTAAGGGAACTTTTATTTTTCTAAAACCATCATTGATTTTTAAGAATTAATTCCTTCTTAGCTTTCAAGGAGCTTATTAGAATTGGCTGGAAGGAATTACAGTTAACATTTGACAATTATTTAGTTATTTATTAGGAAGGGACCGAACCGATAGATACGCACACATGTTCAAATAACAACAATTGAAAAAGATATATATATTTTTTTACATTTTACTCCAGTCGGTTTTTAGAGGTCTGCACGGGTCGGAATTTCCAAGCCCGGCCCGAACAAAAGCTATCTTTTCCCGGCCCGGTATAAAAATTGGAAGTATGGCCCGACTCAGTTTCTACAAAAATGTCTGTTTTTCTCGACATACAATTAAGATTCTTTTAATGAATACTACATACATATTTATAGGAACATTTTACAGTACATTTTAGATTACTATGTGTTCGCAAAACAGAAAACACATAACAGTAAACATTAACGATTACTTACAGTGTTTTAGTCATCGTCTCTACTGACATTTCAAAATTCAAATAAGGATTCATTAAAAGATTAATGTAGTTCAGAATAAAGGATTAAAAACATGATAATTTTTGAAGCTGTATAATAAAAAGTAGATTTGTGTAAATATTTCTCTCATTTTTAAGGCTTTTCTCAAATCCGAAGGAGCTACATTTCGACACGTTTATGAATTCATTTCTTTTTGGAAACGCGTAAGATTGTCAGGTATTCTTATTCAGAAACTATGTAAATGTCGTTTTTTTTTTCATAAATAAAAGCAATATATCTTTCTGAAAATACTGCCAAAGTTAGCGTTTTGAATCGAATTTCCGCAAGCGATAGCACAGGAAAAGAGAAAAACGTGACAGTCACGTGACAAGAATCTCCTTTATCTCTATAATTTATCAAGTATGGAGAAAGCTATTTGTTTCCAAATGCCTTCAATAATCAGGCCAATTGCAAAGTTTCATAAAAATAAGTTGTAAAATGTAATTACATAACTTGCAACTCTTTATTCAGGGATCTATTATGGATCTATATGGGATCTATTTCAGAAGATACAAAAATTAAATTTTTATTCGGCCGCAGTAGAGTAAACTTTCCAATTAGGAAATTTTCTCCTATCCGTTCATAAACTAAACACAAACAAATTCATCTCGGTATCTTCAAAACTCGCAGAGATATTAAAATCCAAAATTCGTGACTTACACTATTTACCCATGTCTCTGAGCGACGAGTTATTGACTCATTTTGAATGCAAGATAGGGATTATCTACAAACTGTACGCTATTAAAAATCGATTTTAGACAGTGCCTCTCTTTTGGACATAAAATAGCAGTGTATAGATTTTATATTAAACTTGCTTTCAAATTATTCTGGAGGTCTGTATGGCCGAAAAATACAGGTCCGGGTCCGGACCGACCCATAGAAAAAAAATTCGGCCCGGCCTGGAAAAAGTTAAAATCTTAGCACCGGACATCATATTTCACTTTTTTTTTTTTTTTTTTTTTTTTTTTTTTTTTTTTTGTTGATGTTACCTAAGAATATCAAGTGGAAAGTCATTCGGTTTAGTAGCTTAGAAAATATGAAGGTTTTTATTTTTTCAATTCATTCATTTGTAATCATTACAAAAGAGATTGCATTGCTGGTAATTTGTTTTACGCATAACTCAAGAACTACTTGGTGCAATGATCTGTAATTATTATATAAGTATAACTCTTGTGCTTTATATTAGCAAGCTTATAGAAAGCTATTTCCGTTAAAAAATCCATAGATTACAATTCACATATAAATCCCTTTGTTCCACAAATTTCCGTTTTTCATATGTTTACTGTGATTTCAAATCCATGCTGCACTTGTTATGGGGATTGTTTCATAGATTTACTGGTATATGATGGTTTATACAGCATTTTTTATTTGAAGAAATTCCTTTATTATTTATACATTCACAATTTTTGTTGATAATTTGTTTTGGTTTAGAATGGTTTTTTATATATAATGGTTTAATCCTAGAAAAAGTTAATATATATATATATATATTTATATATATATATATATTAATTAATTACAAATATTTTTTCGGAAGAAATTAGGACTTGTAATCTAAGTTCTTTGATTAAAAAAAAAAAAAAAAAATCGATTTATAAATGCTTCAAGTATGTGAATTATAAAATCACAGCTTATTCTGAAAAATAGTTCTGGAGCTATGCTTAAAGAACTAACCGCATTGCAATCTGTGTTGTAATGATTAAAATACATTTAACATTTAGAGTTCAAAATTTTAAATATCTATAAACTGTACACTACTGGCACGATTGACTTCCAGTTTGCTACCCTAAGTTGAAATTTAACGAGAAAACTAAATAATGTCAAAATAAGGTGCTCGTATTGAAAATTTCAGAGTTTGAAATTTGAAACAATTTCAGTATGAAGAAGACCCCTAAGCATTTTTTAAGTATATATATATATATATATATATATAGTCAAACCTCGTTAACACGAACACGCTTAACGCGAATTACTTTTAGTACGAACTGTTTCCGATTGCCCCGTCCTGTTGTATATGATGTATTTAAGTTCGGATATCACGAACTGCTTTTAACACGACTAAAAAAAGTTTGACTTTGAGTGTTCGCGTTAACGAAATTCAACTGTATATATATATACAACATACATTGAAGAAAGACATAGTTGCCTGTTAAAAAAAAAAAAAAAAAAAAACTGCCTATTCCTTTTTTTTTATTGTACAATGGGGTGATTAAAATGTATCTCTTTCCTTCTTTCTTTCTTTTGTTCGACTGCACTTTAATATCTTCAGATTTACTTGATAGTGTAGCATTTATTTATGAAATTTGTCACCATATGAAAATAGATAGCACTTAGTTAACACTAGAACGGCGGGAATTTTTACTCCAGTTTTAAAAAAATATTTCACATCAGAATTTTTACTTAAAACTATTTAAGTTATTTATTTAAGTTATTATTGTGCAGCATATATTAATCTTATATTACAAAAATATTTCTGGTTCGAATCGACATGTATTCATTCAGAAAGGGTCAAAATGACCCCTCGCCGCCGTTCTAGTGTTAACGCATATAGTTATTTACAAAGAAAAAGTATCAGAAAAGAAAAAAAAAATTCTCTCAGAAAGATTACAGAATGAGTCCCTTTTATTAGAGAAGCATACGTAGTACTAACACATTAGCTGAATTGGCGCATATTTCTTGAACATGTGCGTGCCCATAAGTGTACCTGATACATAAATTAAAAAACCCAATTCCACTCCATCCAGGCAACAAAATGGATGCTTATATGGATCATCCCGAGGCAAATCCACTATTTCAAAGAAAGGATTAGTTTTTTCTCCCGATGCGAGGTGGGGGAGAATGATTAATGGTTTTCTTATTGTTTGATTTGACCGGGCCCCTTGGGCCGGAACCTTCTTTTTCACTTTTAGTAGTTGACCATGAACTTTTTATGTGGCGGGTAAGATAGCAAGGAATAAAGGAAGAACATTACTCTAATGGAAGGGTGGACTTCCATAAAACAGCTGGAAGGGAAGTCAACGAATTCCTTTCGAAAAAGGGGAAAGAGAAAACAGGGTAAATGCTGTGTGAAGTGATGCGAATTTCATGCTTAGAAAAGTAGGAATGATAAGATGAAAGATAATTTTCTTTATTTAAACCCATTCGCATCATTAGCGCATACGTGCGTCCATTAAAAATAAACTATTCAAATTTTATAATGATTATTGTATTTTTCTTTATTTTAACCCATTCGCATCATTAGCGCATATGTGAGTCGATTAAAAAACATATTCAAAATTCATAAGGATTACTGTATTTTTCGTTATTTTAACCCATTTGCATCACTGGCGCATACATGCGTCCATTTCAACAATTTATTTTGTATCCAGAAATTCTGACTTTATATCAGTAGAAATTTTTGTTTTATTTAATGACAGAAGTTTCGTGATTACATAAACTAAAAAATCTCCTTCAGTAATTTCCGTTATGGATTCTGAATTTATGAATAATAATAATAATAATAAAATCCTAAAATTCTCACTATTGATGCAAATGGGTTAAACTAAATAGCAAAGAGATTATCCCATTCTATTCTAAGCACTCTAATGTACAAATACTAACGCTGGTTTTCACCCCGAAGCTTTCAGATCTCCCCCTATTCTTTTCCACTTTTAGTAGTTGACCATGAAATGTTTATGTGGCGGGTAAGATGGCAAAGAAATAAAGGAAGAACATCACTATAATGGAAGGGTGGACTTCCATAAAACAGCTGGGAGGGATATCAGTGAATTTCTTTCGAAAAAGGGAAAGAGAACACAGAATAAATGCTGTGTGAAATGATGCGAATTTCATGCTTAGAAAAGTAGGAAAGATAAGATGAAAGATTATCGATCATAAAATTTTGTGCTGAAGTTTTTAGCTAGAAATATTTCGAAAATATTATTAATTAAATAAGATCCAATTTTAATCATCTGTGACGCAACAACTCTGGATTGAAAAATATTTACTCAGATCTTAGAATACATCATTTTAAGCATGTAAAAAAATAATGCAAAATAATTACAGCACAAATATATATGCGCATATATATAGACTGAAAGGTACTTTTTCACATCGGTTATAAACAGAAAATTACATTAGATTAATTTTTAACACAATAATTGTGTTAAAAAGTAATCTAATATGTTTACACATCCAGCGTTTACTGGATTCCACAATTTGTGATTTATTCTCTTGGGCTGATTCAGATATTAGACCAGATGCTGTGATCATTAAGGTTAGCTGGGTGAATTAGGTCCCACAGATTTTTCATGATGGTTCAGTTGACGGAGCATTGGTGGCTTCAACCAAGAAATCCCTGGTTCGAATCTCAGCCCGGACATTTTTCACCCACTTGGAAATTTACAACTAATAAAAAAATTATACATTTCACATAAATTGTGTCAATTTTCTAAATCAAAATTGTAAAATATAAATTGTTGGAATTTCTTAAAAAGTTTTGCAGATCTACGCCGATCGTGACTCCTAAAACCCAAATCTATCCCCCAGTCAAAAACTTTATATTCATCTATCTATGTATATCACTTTTTTATGGACGCGATAACTTCTATAATTCTGCACAAATCTCTTTCAAATTGATATATAAAATCAAGGGGCAGAAAATCTCGGTCAAGTTCGTTAATGGGCGAAATCGGACCAAGGGGGTGAAAATAGGAGGGGGTGTGAAAACAGAAAAACACCCATAACTTCTTAATTATAAAACATATAAAATCAGTTTAAAGTTTTTATTATTTCTGAAAAAAGGGCCAAAAATTTAGGTATGGCAGATTTTTGATAAAATTAAAAATGGGCTAAAGAGGCGAAAAATATAGGGTTTTAGGGAGAAAAAAATCTTAACTTCGTCAATTCTCAAGATACCAAATCCAATTAAACTTACTATAAATATTCTTAATATTATCTACAACTTTTGTACTGACAAGTTTTTGATAGGAACAACTCTTACTGCCAATAATAATAATAATAATAATAATAACGAAAAGAAAAAGGTGTGGTTGAAGAAGAAAAAAATTCATAACTTCATCAATTCACAAGATATCAAATCCGTCTAAATTTATTATAAATCTTCTTAATATTATCTACAACTTTTATATTGACAAGTTTTCGTTAGGGCCAATTCTTACAGCAAAAACAAATTAACAAGTAATATAAAAATTTTGTTTTTAAAGACAATTCCTACTTAGGTCATCAAAGAAAAATTTAATATAATCCCTTATGGGGGTCCGGGACACAAAAATCTTCAAATTTTGTAAAAACATTTTATTGCATTAAAAAAATGTCTGCTTTTTTTATGCTTAAAATGACTTTTAAATCATGTTTCTATCTTAACTAGAACAAAAAATATTAATTTTCTCGCTTTGGTTTGTTAGGTAGCTTTCTTTACAAAAAGCTACCTATTGCAGCCGTTCGGAGGAAAGCGATTTCAAAAAATTTTGGTATATTTTCATCGATCATGACCCCCAGACACCGAAACCACCCTCCATTCAAAATTGATATATATATATATATATATATATATATATCTGACCTATGTCACACTGTAACTCTCGTATTTATGAACCGATTTGAATGTAATTCGGTGTGTACATAGTACATACCAATGTCTCGACCGAGTTCGTTGGCCAGCTTCATCCGCTGTTTTGTTTCAAAATGGCGGCCATTTAAAATTTTAAAAAAAATTTAAAATTTGAAATGTGTTACCAAAAAATTGAAAATGGAAAAATATTTTTTTCTTATGTATTTGACCGTTATACAAAGACTCCGTAGCAGTTTTTGTTTCGTCTATATCTTAAAAAATGGCTGATTTATAGCATTTTGAATTTCTAGCGAAGCTGACATTTTGAAACGTCCTGAATTTTGTCCCGCGATAAAAGGCGTATTTATGAACCGATTTGGATGTAACTTCGTTTATACATATTACAGACCAATGTCTCGAACGAGTTCGTTGGCCAGCTTCATCCGCCATCTTGTTTAAAAATGGCGGCCATTCAAAATTTTAAGAAAAATTTAAATTTGAAATGTGGTAGCAAAAAATTGAAAATTGAAAAAATATTTTTTTCTTATGTGTTTGACCTTGATAAAAAGATTCGGGAGCAGTTTTTGTTTCGTCTATATCTTAAAAAATGGCTGAGTTATAGCATTTTGAATTTCTAGCGTGGCTGACATTTTGAAACGTCCTGATTTTTGCCACGTGATAACAGACGTATTTATGAACCGATTTGGATGTACATTGGGGTGTACATAGTACATACAAATAACTCAACCGAGTTCGTTGACCAGCTTCATTCGCCATCTTGTTTCAAAATGGTGGCCATTTAAAAAAATTAAAAAAAAATAAATTTAAAATGAGATACCAAAAAATTGGAAAATGAAAAAGATTTTTTTGTATGTGTTTGACCTTAATACAAAGATTCCGGAACAGGTTTTGTTTCGTCTACATCTAAAAAAATGGCTGAGTTATAACATTTTGAATTTCTATTGTGGCTGACATTTTAAAACGACCTGATTTTTGTCACGCGATAACAGGCGTATTTATGAACCGATTTGAATGTAACTTGGTCTGTTCATAGTACATACCAATGTCTCGACCGAGTTCGTTGGCCAACTTCATTCGCCATCTTGTTTCAAAAGGGTTGCCACCTTTTAAAAAAATGTAATTTAAAATTTAAAATGAGGTATTACAAAATTGGAAAATGAAAAAGATTTTTTTTATGTGTTTGGCCTTGATACAAAGATTCTGGAGCTGTTTTTGTTTCTGAAAATTTGTTCTTTTGTTTATATCTTAAAAAGTGGTTGAATTATAGCACTTTGAATTTCTATCATGGCTAACACTTTGAAACGATCTTGTATTTGTCACGCGATACCACACGTATTCGCCTATTTCGATGGAAGAAGGCATGTGGATAGTATACATCAATATCTCGACCAAGTTCGCTGGCCAGCTTCATCAGCCATGTTTCAAAATGGCGGCCATTAAATTAAAAAAAAATTATGTTTAAAGTGAGGTGAAAAAAATTAGAAATTGAAAAAGGTTTCTTTCTTAAGTATTTGACCTTGATATAAGGATTCAGGAGCATTTTTTGTTTGTCTTTATCTTAAAAAATGGCTCAGATATAGCAGTTTCAATTTCTAACGTGGGTGACATTTTGAAAAGTCTGATTTTTTGCCTGCGACAGCACTCGTATATATCAACCGATTCCGATATGAGTGAGCATGTGCACAGCAATTACTAAGGTCTCGACCAAGTTCACTGGTTAGCCTCATCTACCATGTTGTCTTAAAATGGCAGGCACTTTAAGAAATCGCCGAATTTGGCAGCCAAATATAAGTGACTTTAAATAAAAGCAGCTTGGATAAAGCTGACTAATTTCGCGAAATTCTCATTCATAATGATTTAGTATTGATAAAAATTAGTATTGAATCTCCTACATTCGGTTTCCACTTAATTGAGCTTCGTGTGTTTGAATAATATAAGTTGGCTTTTTAAAAATAAGGAATATGAAAGCTACCTCTTCCTCCCGGCACTGGCCGGAAGGACTTTTTTCAAAATCTAGCTTTCAAGCAATGGCTGTCATGGAAACGACTTCTTGTAAAAATGCGTTTTTCTTCATGATGGGTTTTTTCAACATTTCTCATGTTTAAGTTCTTATAATTCAAGAACCGTTAAAGATAAATGATTCAAACTTGGAACATGTCTTTTTCAATTGTTTTACTTTAATTTTGATTCAACATATTTGAAAAAAATATTTACTTTTGAAAATACATTTTTTTTTTTTTTTTTTAAGTTGCACCACTTTTTTTTTCGCTAAATATTTTTAATTTTTTAAAAAATTAATATTTTTAAAAATGCTGAATCTAAATTAAAGCTTATATATTTCTGTTTATTTAAATGAAAACAAAATGAAATTATATAAATAACCTTTCGAGTTATAACAATTTTTACTTACCCCACTTTTTTAATAAATTTTAAATTTTAAATTTAAAACAATATGAGAAGTTTTATCATGTGATTTTGTTTATAAATGATGTGGTTAATTAATCATCACAAAAAATTTCAGAATTTTAACTCAATAAATAAAAATTATTTTAAAATGTGTCCCGGACCACCTTAAGCTAATATTAGTTTTTGTTGCATTAAAATATCTCAATTTGTTGATTTTCTATAAGCCAGTAAACCCTATTGGTTTACAATGGAAGTCTATGGGAATTTGGCGAAATATTAGAGATATCGATAGAGATTATTAAACAAAATTTTCCGTAGAAAACATGTTCTTTTTGGATCAAATTCCGGAATAATTAAGAGATATTGGCATCTATGGTAGCTCAAGCTTCGCGTACCAGTACTGGTACGCGTACCATAGCTTGAGAACCCCTGATCTAGATGAAAAGGAATGCGTTTGCTTCAAGCTTTTACTCTTGTTTTTGGCTCGGTTCCCTTAGCATAACAAAGTCTTTCGTCCGATATCCCTAATATTTGAATAGATTATAAATGTAACTGTATCAAAGCCTTGTTTGAAATTTCGTAAAAAGTACTATGCAGATTTAGTAGTGAAAACTCGAGCCAAAATCGAACGAAACTGCGCCGAAACACTTCGATTTTTATTGTTTTCGTAAAAATTTTCACCCATTTTATTTTGTAAAAAATACTTTTACTCGTCCGAACATTTCGAAATTTTAGTAGGTGATATAAATCCGGTCTGTAGAAATACTCTGAAACAATTGCGTCGAAATACGAATTTTTAGGCGCTTTTTACAGTAGAAGAAGTGATATAAAATTTTTGTTTTTAAAGTCAACCCCTACTTAGGTCATCAAAGAAAAATTTAATGTAATCCCTTAAGCTAACATTAGTTTTTGTTGCATAAAAATATCTCAATTTGTTGATTTTCTATAAGCAAGTAGGTTTACAATGGAAGTCTATGGGAATTTGGCGAAATATTAGAGATATCGCCAAGTCAGCGTCACTTTTGGCCGCCAAATTTGGTGATATATCGCCAAGTTGGCGACAAACGTGGCGGTATTTGGCGACAGAACAGGCCCCCCCCCCATAGTAACCCCCTTATAGATATGAAGATGCATTAAATGCTGTTCAATAACCAATGGCCGCCTTTTTGTCTCCCATATAAAAATAAAATTAATTAATTAAAATTTAATTAATGAATTAATATTTGAAAAAATAATATTAACATCAATTGTCATCCAGTGCAAGTTTAAAAAAAAATTATTTCAACTTGATAGGATGAATAATAAGTATTTTATTAACGATTGAAAATTTGAATAAGATATATAAATATAGGGAGAGTGGGAACTAATAGCAGGAATTGAAAAATTGATATCGGTTGAAGAAATAATTATTGTATTAACATGATTCTGATGAAACCAGCTGTGGCAGGTAAAGGAAATTAAAAACTCGTCAAAAGCGGCCACATAAAATTTTTAAACTGGATTTATTTCTAATCTTGATTTAGTTTTTGTTGGTGAAATTACACTTAACTTCGAAATCTACCTACGCCTGTAGATCGAGATGGCAGAGATTTTTTTAAATTTTACAAAAATTTACGAAGTTCAGTTTAGTAATAACGGTGTACAACTGCTAAAATGATAAATTAAACTTTGATATGAAAAAGTATATCAGATTATCCGTTTGTTCAGCATCCCATGAACAATTTATATTAACTGCTGTGTTGGGACTTGGGAGTTAACAATAACCAATAGAATCAGATTTTCAAGTCCATTGTTTAAGTAGCATTGATTTTGGGGTATCTTGTAGATATGTAACGCAGTGGGTTGGTGGTTAAATGGTGGTTAAATGGTTAAAGAAAAGAGAAAAAAAAATCTAAAGTATGTCCTTTATTTTCTAATGTTAAAAGGACTACAATAATATAAATATTATTGTAATAATATATATATATATATATTGTGTGTATACACACACACACACACACAAAAAAAAAAAAAAACAAAAAAAAAAAAAAAAAAAAAAACATAATAATGACAAAGAATAAGAAAGAATAAAAAAAAAATAGTGGAAAAAAGTTAAATGATTAAAAATATTAAGTAAAAAATCCGGTAGAGCCATGTAAAGATTTCGCACTGCAATCATTGAGATTATTTTCTTTCTTCAATAATTTCTAATTAATTGCGAGTTTGAATCAAACAAAGTTTTTAAACGAAATGTGAATGTACTTTATCAAAAACCTGCTCAAAAATCCATTTGTATTTGTGTTTCTTTATTTGTATGTACATAGCAAAAGATGTGCTTACCTCAGAAATAAAAAATAGCAGTAAACCTGCTCGACCTGAAACACGTGTTTACAGTGCTGATGACGGGCTGTTACATTTTCCAGCTCGAAACGCGTCCTGAGTATTGTTTTGTTTCTATGGTGATTTATAGAAAGTTTTGTTATTTTAATTGTGATATAGCGCCACTTTTTCAGTGATGTTTCAACTAAGAGAACTTAGCTTGTATTTATGCAAGGTTCGAAGAAAACCATCGAAAATTCGGAAAGATTAGCTCGACGGAGGTGATTGGGTTCGAACATCTCCCATCTACCTGCTTTGAGAACAGAATCTCTCAGTCACTGGTGGCACCTATGGAAATTGAAAAAAGCATCGTTCTGTGAGATCTCTAATAGTAGTTAAGGATTAAACAGGAGATGTTTAATGATTTTTGATGATTTCTGATGTGGAATATAAATCAACTTGAAGCGCTTAGTTGGCGCTTTCCTTAAGGGGGTCTTGTACCTTTTAAACGCAACGAAATTTAACGGAAAAATTCAAAGTTTGAATTAGTCTATCTTCAAAACCTTTTTTATGTATAAACATGAAATACGGGATATTGATTAAACAGATTGTGCTTTGTAGTATGCTGTCATTAGAAATTTATTAGCTTTTACAGAATTTGTCTATTGTTGAAATCAAAATAGCTCTTTTTTTTACTCCATAAATCATTACGCGCATGATATCTCCAGAAAGTATGTATGGATTGTCATAAAATTTGGTAAAGATACTAAACATATACGTGTGTTTAAAATGAACAACTCTTAGGCCAAAATTATTTCATTAAGTACCTAAAAAATATTTTTGTAAAAAACAATAAAAATTTTACATTTTTAATGAATAAAAATAGTCATAACTAAAAATATTACCATTGTAAATACTTAAAAGTAGTTCATTTTAAACACACATATTAATTTAGTATCTTTACCAAATTTCATGACAATCCATACATACTTTCTCAAGATATCATGCGCGCAATGACTTCTGGAGTAAAAAAAGAGCTATTTTGATTTCAACAATACACAAATCCTGTAAAAAGCTAATTAATTTCTAATGGTAGCATATTACGAAGCACAATCTGATTAATCAATATCCAAAATTAAATGTTTATACATAAAAAGATATTGAAGATAGGCTAATTCAAACTTTGAAGTTTTTCGTTAATTTTCGACACGTTTAAAGGGTACAATACCCCTTAAGGTATGTGCCTACCTTCGGGGAATTTTTTTTTTAAATATGAAATTTTTATCAAACGCATGTGCTTTTAGTTAAAGCAAGGAATAAAACTATGAATTCATATAAATTTTTTTATGAAATTGTACTTAATTTTTCAAATTTAGGCAATATTTAGTCAAATTTTTGTAAAAAATTGCGTTTACGCCAAACCTTCTATAAAGAAATAATAATAATAACAACATAACCTTCTATTCAATATATTTCACTTTTCTTTTCAACAATAGATTAGAAAACCACTTACCTGTGTTATTAAGCAAAAGATTTGCAATGCGTCTTAAATTTACTAACATATACCAAATTTTGTATACAAAACATTATTGTATTTTAAAAAATGTGTATTTTTCAATAAAAATAGCTCTTAAGTTAATATATGCAAAGGTACAAGCTATATTTTGCTTCATAACACATCAATAGATAAGCAGAACCTTGTTACAAAATTTTATTTCAATATCCTAAATACTTTTTAAGAAATGGTGTTTCTCGTAAACATACACAATGAAAAACGTAGTTTTCCAGAAAACGCAAAATAAGATTCTGCTATAGCACACAAAATTAAGTAAAAAATTTACAACTTTAAAATCCACCATATTTGTATGTTTTTATATATTTGTGTATATCTACCCTATACATATAAAATCTTAATGAAACGGATATTATGAAACGACTGAATTGAAAAGAATTTATGTAACGATTCTATGAAACGACTGATTAAACAACTGATTACGTTTCACGGCGATTTCTCCTAAAATACGGAATACTTTGTGATGAAATTAACACCAAAAATCCGTATTGATCTGCAGATCTCAAAACTGCTATTAGAATTTTTAAATTCGAATTAGTTTTCGAAATATCAATTTTTTTATAATTTTATATACTTTTCTCTAATGATGGCAACTCAAATTTTAATCATAACAGATATTTTTTTTCATATTTTAGAAAAGGTTACTATTTTATACTAATTTGGCGACCGGTTTGGCCTCCCTTAAATGTATGCGAAGAAATGTATCATATTACTTTTATTCATAATTCAATTTGTATTTCATTATCATTTTATTTAATACAAGATGAAACATTTAAAATAAATGGCTTTCACTTCTTTCTTTTTTTTTTAAGCAAGACGAAAAGAAAAATATTAGGCACAGATATCATATACGCACCGGGGTACCTAATTGGCGCCAAAATGGCATTATTTTGGTTGACATGGTAACACGGCTATTGTTGTTTATTTAATAATAAATATTTATTTACTTTATTTTCTTTTTTTTAATTATATAAATTGTTTTGTTCTATAGTTAATTATTTTTTTGGTTATTTTCTTTTAAAACTAATAGAAAATAATTAAAAAATACGGTACTACTTAGTTATTCCACCGCCCATTTCGCCAAATTATATAAATCGTCAAACCACTTGCCAAATTATATAAATCGCCAAACCACTCGCCAAATTATACAAATTGACATAAATTTTATTTTAAATAACGGAAGAACAAATAAAATAGTATAACATTAATAAATATACAAATAAAACGTCGAAATAAAAATCACTTGATGACGTAAAGACGTGTAACTTGCTTAAAGTCAAGTGAATGTGACATTTACGATCCACCATTATTGGCATTTAATCTTATAGTTTAGTGATAGATTTTTGGTCGTCGGGATAACTAAGTAGTACCAAAAATACATATGTAACTAGTATTCGAAAACGAGGTTTTCGCCAAATTTTCGTAAAAAAAAAAAAAAAAAAAAAAAAAAAATCACGACGTATATGACATCTGGCCAAATATTAAATAATGTAACAAACCATGACATTTAATTTCAGCTTCAAAGCAATGTTTTAATTTACGACTCGAAAAAAAAAATGCTGACTGGCGTGTTGAAAAAAGCTATTGGCGAGATTTGCACCCGGCTAGCGTAACAGTACCAAGAATTCTTTGCGGCCATGGCAACTTTTATGTAGTTTTATTCAAAAAAGAAATTTGATTTTTTAATTAAAATGGAAAACTTTCGGCACAGATGTCATATACGGACCCATATTGGCGCGATTTTTTTCTGACGCCAATTTAATTTATATAGTTTTAATTAATAAAAAATTAATATAGTTTTCTGGTCATTTGAATGTTATAGCACTGATGAGGGGCTAAAACGTAGACCGAAACGTTTGCATTTTTAATTGTATATGTATTTATGTAATTTTTACTTATATGTCTGATGAATTGTAATATATTTCTAAATTTTAAATATTGATTAAATGTATTTGAATCGATTAAATGTATTGAAAATGTATTTAAATGTATTTGAATGTATTTGTAATTGAAATGTAATTATTTCAAACAGGGTAAAAAACTGTTCGGTCCAGGATTCGAACCAGGGACCTTTTGGCTAAAGTCGCTTATGCTCTACTAACTGAGCTATCCTGGACAAACCTGGCAAACACATAATTCACCCAGAAACTTAATAACTATGAAATCTGGTCTGATATGTGAATCAGCTATGCAGAACAAATCACAGGTAATGGAAACTCCAAGAAACATATACGTTTGCAATACGAGAATTTGGAACAAATCAATAAATTGTTAACTTAACAATTTACCTGTTCTTCTACCTGCCCCATTCGAGTCTTTGAGGATGTAAAAAAAAATCTTGCAATGAAGTTTAAACCGATAAAATTTTCTAATATTTTTCTGTTGAAGTCCTTTGTAACAACAAAGTGACTTTTCTAAGCTTTTTCTTACGACTTTACTTATTTCTTTGTTACTATAACGTGACTGTCTCGGTAAAGTTTCTCTTCATAGGACAAAATTCTTCAAAAAATTTCAAAGCCCTTCTTAATTAAGGAATTTTTTTTCCAGGTCAGACGATGAAAATGCAGTGTGACGTAAGTCGGGATACTACTGTATTCTGAAATAGTATACAGTGTGAAAGTCGCCTGTACTCCGTAGTTCAAAGACTTTTTAGGTAACTGAGAATGGCAACAGCCAGGAGAGAGAGACGAGGATCTTGAATGTTTGTGTTCGAAGACTCTCGGGTGAAATATGTAATTCTAAGAGTATTATTATATTATCTTATGCGTGTGTGTGTTGTTAATGTATTCGTCCAATGTACATAGTAAACTTAGTTAATCATATCCCTGCTTAGACCTCTCTGCTTTGATTATATCTTGTGTTCTTTCTTCATCAATATCTTGGAATACCGAACCGGTCATGATAATGGCGCAGACGACTAGAATGATGATTTTCAGCTTTTAAAAATCAAAAGCAGTGTTAGTGCCAGATTAAATGGTATCGTGGAATGGTGTTGTGAACAGCAATAAAGTTGTTTCGATAGTATTTGATTGACAGCAAAGAAAGTTGCGTACATAGTATTTAATCGACATCAAAGAAAATTTGATGGCAGTCCTGGCTATCACAAAGGTATATATATATATATATATATATATATATATATATATATATATCTTTTATTCCATCGAGAGCATATTTCAAATGTATGTTATTAAAATTGTTATTTAAAGTGTAAATGTTTTATATTAGGCTTTGAAACAACGGGTTAATGTTTATTCAATTAATAGAATAAATATAGTATCTTATTCAGTAATTACGTTTGAAAAATGGATAATTATTGATGTTGCGTTGTTTGTAAGATTTAAGAATTATATTTTTATGGTATATTTCATAATATGAATGCAGAATTATGTATCATGATTGTTAAATTGATCGAATGTTCAGATAGAATGGTGTTTAAAAATAACTATGTTTAGCATGAAAGTTTAAATTCTGTTATTTAAATAAATTTTCTCTAGTTATTGTGTTAAAAAAAAAAAAGAAAAGAAAAAAAAAGTAATATAAAATGAGTTTCAATTATCATTTTAAAAGTTCATAATACGTCTGTCTATGAAGCTATTTATTAGCTAAGAAAATAGTATACAGTGTGAAAGTCGCCTGTACTCCGTAGTCCAAAGACTTTTTAGGTAACTGAGAATGGCAACAGCCAGGAGAGAGAGACGAGGATCTTGAATGTTTGTGTTCGAAGACTCTCGGGTGAAATATGAGGGAATAAACTTTGGGGAAAAAAAGGTGTTACCTAAGTGAATTATCGTTTGCAGAAAAAAAAAAGGAAAAACAGATTTATTTCAAATGTTTTTATTTATTCTTTTATCTTTGTGATTAAGATAAAAAGGTGCTATTTCAAAGTATGTAAAGGAAGTGTTTTTGTTTGTTTGTTTTGTTACATATTATTCTGGAATTCTTTGAAATGACTCATTCAGATTAAATTTGAAATAAAAGTTGAGTAATCTCTGTTCAGTTCAGTGAAACTGATAATGTATAAATTTGATTATTACGGATTGGGTTGTTTATTTATTTTTTTTAAATTGTGGCAGAATATTAAGCATTTGTTTGTTTTGTTTTTGTTGTTGCTTATTTTCGATTGACCAATTGAAAGGAAATATAGAGATTTAATTTGAGTTTTAAATCAAAATAAAAGAAAGATTTTCAGATCTTGGATACAATTTAATTTAACTAAAAGGTGTTAATTTAAGATTGTGATTTATAAATATTTGGTTCGTTTTGAAATATAATTTAGTAAGAGATTGAAGTGTTAAAAAGAAAATTGTTAATGTATTATGTATTTTTGAAGGATGTATTTAAAAATTAATACGCAAAGCATTGACAAATTCTTATTTTGTGAGAACGCAAATATTTTATTTTTTTTTCAACTTGACATATTGGTAAAAATATATTTTAATTATTGCAAAACTTGTTTTCTATATATATATATATATATTATTATTATTGTGCAAATGTGTTTGAATTTAGTCAGTAATACTAATATGAGTATTTAAATAAAATAAATTTCATTCAGTTTGAGGAGTTATGTACAAAAGAATGTTCAGGTTTAAATTAAATTTGGTTTAAGGCGTTCTTAGGGAAAGTTCCAATTAAGGTAGAGACACTGTTTGAGTATTGCTGATTGCTTCGATTTTTGAAATTTGGTTTATCAAATATGGCGTTTTTAAGCAAAGGTAGTAGAAAAGAAGATTTACAGAAAGTAGCGATTGAACTTTGAGTTCAGGATGTCGAAAATTTAAAAATTATAGACCTGAAAAAGGCTATACTAGAAGTGGAAGAATATAATGAAGATCTTGTTAAGGGATTTTTGAGTTCTGTAATCGAGGACAGGGAAAAGAAAGAGGAAAGGGAGGAGCGAATCGCCTGGGAAGCCAAAGAAGAAAAAATACGACAAGAGGAAAGGGAGGAGAGAATAGCCAGGGAAGCGAAAGAAGAAAAAATACGGCAAGAGGAAAGGGAGGAGCGAATTGCCAGGGAAGCGAAAGAACATGAATTGGAAATGAAAAGACTGGAACAATTACAGAAATTTCCAGAACTAAGAAATGAATCAAAAGTTGAGATAGCTCCAAAAATTCAATTAGCACAGATTGTCCCGAAGTTTGATGAAAAACGTGATGAGATGGGATTATTTTTGATAAATTTTGAAAGAAGAGCGGAAATGGCACAAGTACCGAAGAAAGACTGGGTAGCTTACCTATTGGCAGTTTTACCGGTGGAAATTGCAAATATGCTAACAGTGAAAAATTAAAACAATGTTTTTACAAACATCACAAAACACATGAAAAATCATGGAGGAATTACACACAAGAGTTTTTAAGTTATTTTACCGAATGGATCACAGAATTAAATATTAACACTTTCCAGCAATTAAAAGACTTAATAGTAACCGAACAATTAAAATTTCGTGTGCCTGTAGAAATAAGAGAACATTTCTTAGAAAATTGGCTCACATTTACCACACCGTTAGAATTGGCAGAAAAACTTGATGATTATGAGAGCATTACCGACAGTTTTAAAATAAAAGAATTTCCAAAGAAAAATTTATCTAAGCCTCGAAATCAAAGTTGGAATAATTACAGTTCGGAATCAAAAAAAGATATGAGAGATGGTAAACCGAAATTTCAACCCAAGACTGAAGCATCTTTCGGAGTGCAACGAGAAAAGAGAGAATTTCGCACAAAATATACCTGTTTCGCATGTGGTAAGGAAGGGCATGTGAAGAAGTATTGTTCCAAATTGAATACAGTAAAACAAGATGGAGGAAAAACTTCGAAAAACGATCTTGAGAAAAAGGGTCTAAATGCAATTTTTCTGAATGTGAATATTCTGGTGGAAGAAACAGATGGGAGACTCCTTAAGGTAGATCTAGGAATCGGTAACCAGAAGTTTCAGGGAATCATCGATAGTGGTGCGGAGATTACAGTGCTGCGGAAGTCGGTGGTACCGGAAGAGTATTTACAGTCATGTGAAAAAGTATTCTTGAGACCCGCAATAGGGAGTCCTGTAGAAGCAAAGCTTGTTTCCGTTCCGCTCACTCTTCGGACAGAAGATGAGGTTATTCCGTATGTACAAATACAGGTTGCGGTAGTGGAAGGATTACACGAAGAAGCTTTGATCACTCCCAAGGTTTTCGCTCTGTTAAAAGAACAGCAGAAGTTGCATTTAGGGGATGAGGTAGATATCACCCCGGTTGAAGAAAATAAAGAAAAATCTGTATTCAATGTGGAGGGAAGGTGTCCAGAGGGAAAACTGGAAAGAAATCTAAATAATGATGATGCAGACAAAGAAGCTTCAGATTTGGAACTGATTCCTACTCCGGTCGAGGCAACTGTTTTGCCCGAAGATGTTGGTAACGAGGACCAGAAGGAAAGTTGTACCGTTTCACAAGCGCAACTGTTGAAAAAGGAGCAATTGGCTTGTTCTACATTAGAAAAATGCTTTGAAGATTCAAAACGGCAGAAAAATAATTATTGGGTAGAATCCGATTTATTGTATCATCGAGGCAAGGTTGGAGGAAAAAATTATGTTCAACTTGCTGTACCTGCCTGTAGAAGACAAGAAATTTTGAGATTTGCACATGAAACACCAACTGGTTAGCCCTTAGCTGCTAAGAAAACAAGAGATAGAATTGCTATGTCGTTTTGGTGGGAAGGAATGCCAAAAGAAGTAAAACAACTATGCGCAGCTTGTCATGATTGTCAAATGCGCAGAAAAACAAAAGTAACGGACAGAACACCTATTGAAGCGGTCGAAAGACCAGAACTCTCATTTCAAGTTGTAAATGCAGATATTTTAGGACCAATTGAGCCGAAGTCTTCTCGAGGCCATCGGTATGTTCTGGCTATTACGGATCAACATAGTCGTTGGCCTGAAGCAATCCCTATTAAATCGTTGACAGCAAAAGCAGCTTGTGAAGCGTTTATTGAAGTTTTTGTTAGAACTGCAATTCCTAGAGTGATTGCAGCCTTTGACATGGAAAAAACTAAGCTTCAGAATGAAATAAGAATGCAAAATGTAGAAGAAAATGTAAAATCAAGAACCATTGAAGTAGTGGAAAGTTTACTAAAAGAGAAATATTCTGACAAAAGTGTTATTAGTAAAAATTTTCCAGAAATAACATTTGAAAAGTTTATTAAATATTATGAAATTAAAAGAGAAGAAAAGTTGAAATTAAAAAGAATTTTGAAATTAAAAAGAAGATCAATGATTGAGCAAGAAATTATGGATGAATTTGAAGCAATTGAAAAAATGTTTGGCTTTGATAAATGGTTCAAATATTCTGAAGAGAATGTTGATGATGAAGATAAGATGGAAACTAAATCAAAGACTCCGGAGCGTGTTAATCGTGTTTATGAAGTCAAAATGGAAGAAGTTGAGAAAGATCTTAATTACAAAAATAAAAAAGTAGTTGGTACTATAAATATGAGAAAAAAAATGATGGAAAGAATTGTTTTAAAGAAGAAAAAAGATCTAGTAACAAAAATTTCCAACAAAGAAATAGAAATGAAAGATTCTATTGAATCAGTTGAAAAAATGAAAGAAAAAGGTATTCAATTTTGCCTTAAGTTGTATTGTAGTATTCTGGAGACTCTAAAAATTGAAAAAGAAGCTATGGAGTATGATATTGATTCTGTTCAGAAGGTTAAACAAGAAAGCAAATACAAAATTGACACTGAGGGTAAAGAAGTTATAGTTTCCTTTAAGGACTTGTATCTTGCAAAGACTTTGACAGATCTGACCAGAAAAACTGTTCCAAATGATATTCCATGGTCGGAAGATGCTGAAAAGTCGTTCAATAAGTTAAAGGAAAGCTTATGTGAAGTTACAAACCTTTATACCCCAGACATGTCCAAACCGTTCGAAATAAACACCGATGCTTCCATATCGGGTATTGGTGCCATGTTTAATGCAAAGGAACAAAGGCGGCAAGTTAAAGCCCATAACCTTTGCCGGTCAAAAGCTTACTCCAACTCAATCAAAGTGGAGCACAATTGAAAGAGAGGCATATGCTGTAATCTGGGCACTTGGGAGATTCGAAATGTGGACTTATGGAACCACCATAATATTGCATACGGATCATAATCCTCTAAAATACTTAACAGAGGGAACTCCTAAGAACGCTCGATTACAGAGATGGTCGTTGGCACTATCTCGCTATCAGGTTTCTATTGCTCATAAACCAGGAAGTTCTAATGTAGTAGCAGATGCTTTATCTCGGATTTATGAGTAGAAAGAAAAAAAAAATCTGCATATATTTTGTATTATTTCATTATTATATATTGTATAATGTGTATTTGCAATATGTGTAATTTTAGTATATAGTGTATAAGAATTTATATATCTTAAGTAGTTTAAGTAAATGCTCTTGATGGGACAGGTAAAGGACTTTTTAAATAAAACATTTTAATTAGGACTTTTGATAGGAACTTTTTAAATAAGACTTTTGTTAGGACTTTTAAATGTTGTTTCACAGTGTGGGACACCGTCCAACATGTAGAAACTGGAGGGAAGGTGTGAAAGCCGCCTATACTCCGTGGTCCAAAGACTTTTTAGGTAACTGAGAATGGCAACAGCCAGGAGAGAGAGACGAGGATCTTGAATGTTTGTGTTCGAAGACTCTCGGGTGAAATATGTAATTCGAAGAGTATTATTATATTATCTTATGCGTGTGTGTGTTGTTAATGTATTCGTCCAATGTACATAGTAGCTTAGTTAATCATATCCCTGCTTAGACCTCTCTGCTTTGATTATATCTTGTGTTCTTTCTTCATCAATATCTTGGAATAGCGAACCGGTCATGATATACAGTAGAACCTCTTTCATCCGAAACTCCTTTAACCGTAAATGTCGATTAACCGAAATCAATTTTTAAAGCTTTTTTTTTTTTTTTTTTTTTTTTTTCTTTCTTTTTGTCACTTTCTTTGTTTACAAAATCCATTTTCAAAGCTTTTGTTTTCTTTATTTTTTTAACTATCATATTCCTTGTGTGCAAGCGATCCATTCCGAACTACCAGTACATATAAATATTTTCGATCCCCTTTCTAAGAGTTCCTTTGAATTTAACTTGAGCTCCCGTAAGCGGAGTGGAACGAACAAAACGAACGAAACAAAAAACAAACATATTAGCAATTCTGAAGCTTTTGAATGTTTTGCAAAAGGTTTTACATGGCTGGAGCAGCAGAAAGACTGTGATACTCGTGGACTAATAATATTAAAATACTTCGTGATAGATTTTCAAAGCAAAGGCAATCGAAACTGCGACAAACAAAACATTGTTTCAAACCCTTCTGAAATATGTACAAGGTACTTAATTTCAAAATTAAAATTCAAGTAATTTATTAACTTGTTTCTATTTTGTTATTGCTTTATTTTTATTAAGTACTGGTTACCTGAATAAGGAATAGCGCATATATTTCTCCTTAATCTTAAAATTGAAGCATTCTCGATTATCCGAAAATTTCGATTTTCAGAAAGAGGGTCGGTCCCAATTACTTCGGATAATCGAGGTTCTACTGTATTTCTTGAGGAGTGATTGTGTCAACGTCCACTTAGTCTAATCTAATTTACGTCCTTGAATTAAACTGGACTTTAATTCTTAATTGTAATTTCTTTTGGTACTCTTTCAGAAAAGGCAATAATTGAAAATGAACATAAACTGTTTTGGCGTTTCAATGTTATTTTACCATACTTTTCCCTACAAACTTTTCCCTTAGAGAATTCATCCCCCCTTTCTCACAACATGCAACGTGTTTAGGAGTTAGATAGGTTCATTACAAACATTCACCCCTCGATTTCTTACAAAAAGAGGAAGAAATAATGGACATTTTTCTTTGAGCATTGGAAGAAGAATAACATCAAGATATTTCGTCTTATTTATGCTTTACTTTTATGCTTCGTCTTATTTATGTATTTATATTTATTTATGCTTTACTAGCTGACCAACCCGGCATTATCTGGATCAGTAATAATAGCCTTAAATAAATCCCATATTTATGATTTTATATCTTCCCGATTTCGTCTGAAATTACATTTTTAAATGATTTTTTTTTAATTTTAAATACTGATTTTTAGAGATAAAGGCGCTCGTAAGAAGACATTTTCTTGTTTTTTCACACAGGTTCGTTTCATAGTTAATATATATATATATGTGTGTTACATTACAGCAACATTGGATTACTTTATCGTTGAAAATGCAGTACTGGCTGTCTCGATAGCAGTTGTGGATCACATCCAGCAATAATAGCGTAACAGAAGTGGTCAGAACAGTTAATTCGATCTTGTTATATTAGCATAACAATTTGTTGTATTGGAGTCGTCGAGTGAAGGATATGGAATACATCTTTTTGTGAAGTTTCCCCAGAAATGATTGAAACAACACATAATAACAGCTCAGCACTTTATTAGAACATCTTTCGGAGGCGCAGTTTCTACCAAGATTATTAGCCATCTCTCTATAGTAGTAATTAGGCCTAAAACAAAGTTGTAAATAACCGAATAAAGGGACGGTGACCAGGGGATGGTATGTAAACTGGAAATACGACTCAAATCTGCTGAAACACAGCGAGCATCGACTTTTTGTTCCTCAAGTGTAAGAATACAAATATGACGTAGATCGCGCTCTCAACCAATGAATAATTAAGAATATCACGTCATGAAAAATATGCGGACAGAGCAAGCGCATGAATTTGAAGGGAAAAATGATAACCTCAGAAATGCGCGGGAAAGTAAAAATGGAAGCTAAAAGAACATTCTAGAAAGAAAAAGCGCGAAAATGGAACATTTAATTTAAGAATACTAAAAGCGTAATATTTAAGCAATTTAGACAAGTGAGACATTAAATTAAAGGGAATTTAACAGAGTTAACGATAGAGATTATTTAAGAATAAGGATTTAGTTAATATAAAGTAGTAATTTAGAATAAGATAAAGAAATCGCAGAATTGGATCTAATAATGTAACAGATCCAATAATGTAACATATATATATACAGTACAAAGTCTAAAGTTCTGAATAGCCGAAAGTTCGGACTTCCCAGCGGCAATATTCAAGAAAACAAAATTGTTGAAACAAACAAACAAACAAAAAGATCTAGGGCAAAGAAGCTTTATTACCGAATCAGAACTCATGTCCATGTAGAGAATAAAAGAAAAACTTCTTAATGAGAAACCTAATTTAATAAAGCAGCGCACATTAACTGAGATGTTCAATAGTTAAATAAGTTTGAATTTGTTCTTAAATTGTAAGTTCCCTTAAATAAAGGTTTTTGTTTTACTTTTTATTTTGTTATGATTTATTTAATGAAAATGGTTTTTTAATTTAGTATTAATATCTGTTATAAGCAATTTTTAATATATGAACGTCATATTTTGCATTTTTAAGTAATGAAATATATTTTTCTTTTTATTGGAAAACCAATATTTTTGAGAACCCCAAATTCGAAAATATCCGAAGTTCGGACTAGGTACAGTCACGAGGATTCCAGACTTTACACTTTGTACTGTATCTTGTAGTCCTAATTCTTTGAAATTTTTATCGGTTTTAAGTATAACGGTTTTGCAGCCCGCGTAAAAATTTCGTGAAAAAATATTGATATGTAGTTGTAAAAAAAATATTTTTTTCCCGCAATTTTTTTTTCTTAAATGCGTCGGCTCCTTTAATATAACAAACAAAATAGTTTTTATTGTCTGAACTCTCTTCAATTTTAATCGATTGTAAATGCAACTCTATCCAAGTCCACTTTAAAATTTCGTGAAAAAGAATTCATATTTAGTTGTGAGAACATGAGCCGAAGCCCAGTAAACCTGCGCCGAAACACCTCGCTTTTTACCGTTTTCATCGATAACTTGTCAGATTAAAAAAAAAAAAAATACTTCTACTCCTCAGAACGTTTCGAAATTTTTCTAGGCGCTGAAAATTTGATCTTCCGGGAGGGTCTAAAAAGATTGCGGCGAAATACGGATGCTTAGATACTTTTAGCGATGGCAAAAGATTGTCTTTGAGAGGCGCGAAATGAGCCGCAGTTACCAATTTTTTGAAAGGGGTAAAATTAGTATTTTTAAAAACCGATTACACCGTCAAAGAGAAGAATGTCTTAGCTTTAAATAATCATTTTTCGAATCAGTACCTCTAAAATTGAGCCATTGGTAAGCGTTAACAAAGGGGAGAAAAGTCAACTGTGTAAACGACTCTTTCTGATTTTTTTCTTGAAAGGATTAACAACTATAATTTTTCGAACTGAAAGCGGCATTTAAGACACAAAAGTACAAACTTCAATAATATAGCGTCCGTTTTTCCGTAAATTTAAACGGTTCGGCAGATGGGCGTTAAAACAAAATGGCAGAAAGTGGTACTTAGTTTTCCCTTCCCTTTTCCGTGCGAAAAGAAGATTCTGCGCATGTGCGAGCATGCTTCCGCCAACTTGCAAAAAAGATTGCTTCTTTATGAGTTTTTAGCTCACAGGCTACCAAAGCTTGAGAGTTAATGCGCCCGCAGGTTATGTATGTACTTATGTATGTATGTAACGCGATAATTCTTAATAGAAATATCCGATTTACTCCAAATTTTGGATATGGGTTCATTCTGATAATGCGTTTCCCTGATCAGTTTTTTGTGTTCATTGGTTAAATATGAGGTGGGAGGACCGGGGGCGAGTCCTCTTCTTAATTTAGATAAATGGGTTTTCCATGCAGAATTATCCGATTTGCTTCAAATTTGTTACACCGGTTTATTCTGATAAGGCGCTTCACTGGTTAGATTTGGAGGTTCGTTGGTTAAGTATAGAAGGGGGAAATGGGGAGCTAATCCCCCCTTAATTCAGCTAAATGTTTTTTTTTCTCGATTTCTTTATTTTTTTTGAGTGGCATTATTCTTTGAAAAAAGAGCATAATATATCATGGGTGTGAATAGTCTGTGAGCTCAATGCTATGAGTTTAACTGGGCACTTTTCTTTTTATTAATTGACATCTCGGATAATTATCAAAAATTAAGAACCTGATCTTCAGGTGCATCAGGATCAGCCTTGGAGAATCCTTATACAAATTTTCAGACCTTTGTGCGCGGTAAATTTCGGTACCTATCGCCAACAGACACACACACACACACGCACAAAGAGCGGTCTTTTCTTTTATAAGTATAAGTAGAAATAATAAAATATTTGTTCAATTGTAAAAAACAATAACAAGTTTTGTACAACAAAATTAATATTGAAAGGCTAATTTTGCCACTAGAATAAGTATAGATTCTATATTTTTCAGTTGTTATTTGTTCTTTATATTTCTTATTATGCTCTCTCTCCATTACACCCGAAAAACAAGCAAAAAATGCGCCTTTTTCAAGCTATACAAAAAAAAAAAAAAAAAAAAAATCTGATCCATTTTTATGGAATTTGATTTTTTGATTTATTTCAAAAAATATTATGTTTGAGGTTAGAGATCTACAAGGGCCCGAACGCCGTACCAGCCCCAGCCCGCGGCATATTCAAATATAAATAAACGTAAGTCTCCAATTTTTTTTTTTCGATAAATTTAAATACTTTTTCGTAATACTATATTTCACGTAATTATATTTTGTCAGAATTACTTAATAAATGCACATGTAAGAAATAAACAGAAAACAGTCACACATTCAATAAATTCAAAACAAGAAACAGTTCGTTCAGTGTTAAGAATTTAGCACATTTTTTAAGATATTCCGATCTCCTACCAGAAATTCCTAATAATATTTTTTGTTTTATTTAATCGCACTGTCTTTTAGTAACTAAGCACAAATTACTATTCGCCATTTATTGTATGAATTCGGAATTTCTAAATAAAAAATCCGCTAAATTAGCAACACTGAATTTGTTAAGTTTATAAAATCGCAACCTTCATCCTTTAAAATACTGTCATAATATATTTTGAATCTTACATACTTTATCTGTGTACTAGCTGACCCGCCCGCCGTCGCTCGGGACCATGATGAATGACCCTTAAATTAACCTCAAATTTGTATGATTTTATATCTTTAACTCCATTTTATCTGAGTTTATATTTTTAAATGAAAATAAATTGAATTAAAAATAAATGCTATATGGTATTTCATTTTCTGCGTAATTTGATTTTTGGAGTCTATGCGCACCGAAAGCGAGCGAAACCGTGACGAAACACTCAGGTTTTTTACTGATTTCGTCGAAATTTACACATTTTTTTTTTTTTTTAAATATTTATACCCGTCGGAACGTTTAAAAATTTTTGTAGGTGATGTAAATCTGATCAATTGAGAGGATCTCAAAAGGTTGCGTTAGAATATGGACGTTTAGTTACTTTTAGTGTAGAAAAAATATCGTCTCTGTGAGGCGGGAAGTTACCGGCGTTTGCCGGTGTATTTGATAGACTTAAAATTTATATTTGTTAAAACCAACTAAACCCTCATTTAGAAGGAGGTTTTGGCTTTAAGAACATATTTTTGGTTTGCCGGTATCCCTAAAATTGCGACCTGGAGGAGCATTGCAATAAGGGAGAAAAACGCTTTTCGGAAAAACGACCCCTTTTGAAAAAAAAAAATTCAGGGGGTTAACTGTAATATTGTTTTTAATTGATTGTGGTATTTGAGACGGAAGCGTATGATCTTTCAGAATGTGTCTTCCGTTTTTAACTTTACTAAACGGTTTGGCCAATGTAAGTTAATAAATAATGATAAAATATCCCCGAAATTTCTTTTTTTTTCCTTTTTTATTCTTCATTTTCAACCGATAAGTAAATAAGGCTTCTGCGCGTGCGCCAGGTTTTTTTTTTTTCCTCTCTCAGGAACCGAGAGGAGTTTTTAATGAGAGTGAGTTGCGATTTTTAACTAATAACTCAACTAAGTATTAGAATTTTTTAATTCTGAGTCAGATGCATCATAGGAGACACTTTGAGCTAACCTCTCATAAATTTTCAGCCTCGTACGTGCCGAAGATTTGCTGGCCATCGCACACAGACAGAGCGAAACTTTCTGAATAATATAAATGGTTTTGAGTGATGTAATAAAAATGAGTAAGTGTTGTTTTCAAAATTGAGTTTTAAATACTCGGAGCTATTTATAATTCCAGAAAATACTCAAAATCGATTTTTTAAATATCTATATATTTAAAACACTAAGCGTTTTCTTTCGACAGTCCATGAGAAGAAGCTACTGCATCAAATTACACCAATATTTTTTTTTAGATAAAAGATATTTGGCCACATATTTGTTATCGTACATTCGTTTGTTCAAATATTTTATGAATTAGGTGTAATTTTAAATTAAAATTCTACAGTTGCGCATGCGTAGTACATAAGTACAAGTCTGCTTTTGAAGTGACGCGCTGCACATGCGCAAAGATGCTCTCTCAGGTGAACTATCACATCACAGGTAGAAGTTGTTTTAAGTTCGTCTGCTATTTGATCTTACTGTAAAACAAGATTTTCTTTCTTTCACAAAGTTAATATTATATGGCTCTTTAAGCCTTATTACATATTAAAAAATTTATTGCAATTTAGAAGATATAAAAACGAGTTCCTGTTAACGTAGTGGGTTAAAGTAGCAGTTTAAAGATCTGACTTTTTGTAGAGGACGCAGGTTCGAGCCCCAGCCTGGTAAAATGTGTAACATTTTTGTCGATAATTCATTTCAATGACATATTTTATCAGGAACAGAAGTTATTTTTATTTTATTATTCTTATTATTTGAATGCTTTATAATTAAATAAAATTTAACACTCAATAATATTTTGAAAAAATAATATTTGAAATATTTAAGCAAAAATGTTTCGCATGTTATCAATTAAATAAATTGAGCTGATCTACAATTTTCAGTATATTTTCTGACCATTATCAAGAATATATATATATGTGTGTGTCAGAAAGAAAAGTTTGTCATTCATTTGCGTAAAAAAATAAAACGGGAAAAAATATTCGTATAAGAGCCATAAAAGAAATTACCTTGATATCCAGGTTTAATATTTAAAAAATGCATAAAAATGTAAAATAATATTCAAATAATGAAAAATGTATATTATAAATCGTTAGCTGCATCAAGCTTCAGATTTTGATTTTTAGAGAATGAGACATAAAAATAAAATTCATGGCAGCTTTTAAGGGTTGTGTAGTTTAAAAAAATAAATGAATAAATGAAATAAATATTATTATTAAAAAGAGAGAGAGAGAGGCCGTATAAAGTAAAAATAAATTTTCTACACGGCATTTTTAGGTAAATTTCTGATAAAAAGCAAGCATAATTGATTGTAAATTATAAACTTAAAATTATTTCCTGTCATTCTATAGGTTAGACTGGCAGCAACCTCTATCGCTTTAAAGAAATAGGAATCACTTATGTAATATAGAAATTCGTCATTCAATAATTAATTTAAAAGCAACTAATTAAAAGTTCAAGAATTTTTCTAATGAAACATTCAAGTTATTTACCGTCAAATCCTGACGGGCACTATTTAGTCAATATTTAAGATTGTATTAAAAAATATCTATCCAATCCACTGAAATCTCCGAATTCACTGGTCCCTATGATTTTTACGTTGTAAATGTTCTGTTGGTCCATTTGATTTCGATGCTTCAAATACTTTACCTTTTATAGAACAGGGGAAAAAAGCGGACGAAAAAAGTTTTATATATATCATCCTTTACAAAAAGCAGAATATCCGATTTTACCGGCGCCTTTAAAAAAAGTGAAGCACAATAGGTTTTCTATATTCGAAAACTTATGAGATATGTCAACTCTTATATAAAAGGCAGATACATTGATCAGGAAACGGAATGTGTATGACACCAAGAAAAGTCGTAGCACGATATGTCAGGAAAAGAAGTTTTATAGGCAACTAGCGATAAATTCATTGTGACAAATGTATGACAGAAGAAAACGTAAGATGTATCTTGTTAGAGCGTTTGAAAAAGCGACAAAGTATTATAAAAAACTAGAGAACAGGAATTCTGCTTTTTCAGAATTTAGTGTCGCCCCCGGCATTTCCATTACTTCATTTTCTTCTGGTGAACTGATAGCTCTATTATTATGAAACAGCCATTATAAATGAAGTGTTAGGTGAGGATGAAAGAGCAGCCGTAAAAAGTTAGAACTCTGATTTTCTGGTCAGAATGGGGGGAAAAATGGCCATAATTTTTTTTTTTTTACGGCTGCTCTTTCATCTTCACCTAACACTTCATTTATAATAGCTGTTTCATAATAATAGAAGCCACCAGTCCATCAGAAGAAAATAACTCGGTTAAGCTGGACTCTACTGCAGTACAAAACATATTTCAATTTTAAGACTTAAAGCACACGTTTTATTTCATGTAAAATGACGTCATTCGCATCCGCTTAAGAATTCCGCATTTACGATCTACTCTTAAAAATTTACAGTAAAGCATGTATAGCACATCACTATCGCGAAATAATGCACAAATGCAGCAAAAAGATTCCATCATTCAAGAAAATCGAAAATAAAACGGCTATCTAATGATTCATAGATACTTACATTTAAATATAGTATATAATAGCTCCATTGTTTTAACAGAAATTATTTGTTTATATTTTTTTCAAAATAGCACGTATTTTAATTATATTTTCTTTCGGTTGTTACGAGAAAAGGGCAACAAAAATATATAATTACTATTTTAAAACTATTTTTCCTTTACTTTCTACAGAAATGAAGTACTTCCGTTGCCAATATTAAGCAAATGGCTCCAAAAACTACAAAAAAAATTAATATTTCAAAAATAAATGGAGATACAGTTTTCAAACAAAATGCATTTAAAATAACTTTTCTTTTCCAATACGACGGTATAAAAATTGAAAATGTGCGATGCTTAGAAGTTTAAAAAATTGCTAAAGAATATTTAATCGTAATGCTTTGTTTTACGACTAGTTTCGGTAAAGTAACTTTATATTTTGGACACAAAATAAGCTGGGAGAAAGGAATAGCATACCGTACCGGAGGCTAATAAAGTTTGAGCCTATAATTTGATATTTTTATTGTGAAAGCTAATATACCATCTCCGTTACAATTTTTAAGTAAATTTAAAAACATGGCAAGCAATTATTTGAAAAGAGTTGAGTTTTTTTTTTTTTTTTTTTTTTTTTTTTTTAAATAAAATATTTAGCTCCTTTAATCCTCATGCATAGTTGAGGGAATAATGTTTTATAGTTTGTGCATATGCTATCACTGCATTAATTACGATAATTCTAAAAATTTCTGAAAAAAATATTACTTTGATTTATTAGATATAAAGACCACTAGTATCTAATAACGCTTTTTAATATTAAAATTTTAGTATGTTTGACTGTCTTTTAGGAATTTGGAGATCTAAAAGTAACTATTCAATCCACTGAAATTTCCAAATACCCTGGTACCTATGATTTTTACGTTGTAAATTTTCTGTTGGTCCATTTGATTCTGATGCATCAAATACTTTACCTTTTATAGAACAGGAGAAAAAAAAAGCTGATGAAACAAGTTTTACATATATTAGTGGATCAGAACCATAATAGGCTACGTCCATTAAAAAAAAAAAAAAAAAAAGAAAAAAAAAGAGATAGTCCATTTAGAAGGGGCATAAAACCTGTTTTATCCACTCCCACAGTAAACCAAGTCTGTAAACAGATGACAAATATGAGAAAGTATGTGAAAACAGATTTGATTTACTGTGGGAGTGGATAAAACAGACTTTATGCCCCTTCTAAATGGACTATCTCCTTTTTTTTAATGGAATTGGTCTTTTACATTATAAAATGTAATGAGAAGTTTCTTAATTTAAGGGGGTCCGGGA
Organism: Maratus speciosus; assembly: GCA_963932465.1. Taxonomy (NCBI): domain Eukaryota; kingdom Metazoa; phylum Arthropoda; class Arachnida; order Araneae; family Salticidae; genus Maratus; species Maratus speciosus. The sequence continues at coordinate 92,005,958 of OZ010799.1, forward strand.
CACATTTTGAAATTATCTTTATTTATAGAGTAAAAATTCTGAATTTTTTTGTGATGGTTAACCTTATCATTTGTAAACAAAATCATTTGATAAAACTTCTCATATTTTTTTTTATTTAAATTTTAAATTTATTAAAAAAGTGGGGTGATTTAAAATCGTTATAACTCGAAATATTATTTACAGAATTTCATTTTTTTTTTCATTTAAATAAGCAGAAATATATGAGTTTTAATTTTGATTCAGCCTTTTTAAAAAAATTACTTATAAAACAATTAAAAATATTTAACGAAAAAATTTTAAAAAAAGTGGTGAAAGTTAAAAAAAAAAATCGTATTTTCAAAAGTAAATATTTTTTTCAAATATGCTGAATCAAATTAAAGTAAAATAATTGAAAAAGATCCAAGTTCGAACCATTTATCTTTAACGGTTCTCGAGTTATAAGAATTTAAATACGGGAAATGTTGAAAAAGCCTATCATGAAGAAAAACTTATTTTTACAAGAAGTTGTTTCTGTTATATCCTTAACCAAGAATCCGAAATAGTAGCGATCTATGTTAATAGATGGCAGCACTGCACAATCTGGAATTGTAAGGCTTTGCACGTAGCCGAGAATATTTCTGCGCAGTTGTAAGATGTGTTTTGTACTGAGAATTGCGCTTAGCAGCTGCTGTAAATAATGTATATAATAAACTATAAGTAATATTATAGTTATGTATTCTTCCTTAGTTAAGAGTAATTAGTTTATAATAAGAGATCGGCGTTATAAAAGTGGCGACGAAATGGGATTTAACCCAAACTAAAAAGCAGTGAAAATTTTTTCGTGTGAAAAAAAGAAAAAAAAATCTTTTTCGAAAGAGAAAAAGAAAAAGTGGCACGGAAAATGGCCGAGAAAGAAACAATTACTCTGGGACGCTTGGAAGAATATAATGCAAATGTTCCTTGGACTATTTACGTCGAGAAAATTGATTTTTATTTATCAGCGAACGGCATCAAGAATGATGAAATGAAAAAAAAATATTTTATTAAGTTCGGTTGGAACAACAACTTTTGCTATTTTACGTGATGTTATTGTTCCAAATACGCTGAAAGAAATCAGTTACGAGGATCTTTTAAAGAAAGCTAAAGATCATTTTTCACCACGCCCTAGTGAAATTGTGGAACGATTTAAGTTCCAGAAACGACTAAGGAAGCAAGGTGAGAATATAGCCGATTTTATAAGAGATTTACGTCGTTTATCCGAACATTGCAACTTCGGGAATACGCTTAATGACCGCCTGCGTGATCATTTGGTGTTTGGCATCCAGGATGAGAAAATACAGCAAAAATTACTGGATTCTAGAGACTTAACGTTCCAAACAGCGATGGAAATAGCTGAGTCATTTGAGATAGCTGAGGCTGGAGTGAAATCCCTACACATCGGAGATAGCACAGCTGTCAGTCAAGTGCGTGTTCCGAAAGTAGAGAAGTATACTCATGCACCTAAGCCTAAAGAAGATAAATTCGCGCCTGAGAAACCGTGTTATAGATGTTCTAAAAATCATAACCCCAAGTTATGCCCTTTTAAATCTGCAGAATGCCATTTCTGCCATCGATTGGGGCATTTAAAAATTTGTTGTCGTAACAGAAACTTTGGAATGAAAAGTGAGAAACCTTTTAAGAACAGAAAAATTAAAACTGTTCAGGAAGAATATTGTTTAAATTTTATGAACGACAACTCCAATAATCTGTCGTGGGTAAAATCGGTTGAAATAAATGGTGTAAATATACAATTTGAAATTGATAGCGGTGCGGCTCATACGATTGTAAGTAAAAGTGTTGCTCATAAATTGTTCTTAGGTAAGCTGCCTTTAATTAAATCTAATATTAAGCTACAAACTTATACTAAAGACTCTTTAACTGTTTTGGGGGAATTAAAAGTAAATGCTGTTGTTGTTCTATACCTGATTTAAAATGTTAGTTATTAAAGAGGAGGGTCCGAGTCTAATCGGAAAAACTTGGTTAAAAGCATCAAAATTATTTTGGCCTAATGTAAATATGATTAAAAGCATTTCGAAAGAGGATTTAATTAGAAATTTTCCTAATGTTTTTGCTGACGGGATCGGAACAATCAAGGGTCCTCCCGCGTCAATAAAATTGAAAAAAGATGCAAAACCAGTTTTTCTGAAGTCTCGACCTGTTCCTTTTGCTTTAAGGAAAGCTACTGATGTTGAATTGGAACGATTAACTAATGAGGGTATTTTAAAATCTGTTGATCATTCAGAATGGGCTAGTCCTATAGTAATTGTTCCTAAGCCTAATGGTTCTGTTAGAATATGTGGTGATTATAGAGCATTAGTAAATTCAAATACTGAAAATGACAATTATCCTCTTCCTAGAATGGAAGAATTATTTTCTAAATTATCAGGTGGTAAATTTTTTACTGTTTTTGATTTAAAAGATGCTTATTTACAACAACCTGTAGATAAAGAAAGTAGCAAAATTTTGACTATAAATACACATAAAGGTTTGTTTAATGTGTTACGATTAGCATTTGGGGTAAAATGTGCTCCTGGTATGTTCCAAAGAAAAACTGAACATATTTTTTAAAAAATTGAATATGTTGGTGTATTTTTAGAGGATGTTATCATTAGTGCTAGTAATGAATCAGAACATTCTGAAAAAGTTGAAAATGTTCTGAAATGCTTTTCTGAGCATGGTATAAGATTAAATAAGGAAAAATTAAAATTTATGGTTTCGGAAGTTTCTTATTTAGGTCATAAAATATCTCAGGAAGGAATTAGACCTATTCCAGAAAAAGTTAATGCTATTTTGAACGCTCCTATTCCAAATAATGTGCCACAATTGAGTTCATTTTTAGGCTTAATTTCTTATTATAGAAACTTCCTGCCTAATATTTCAGATGTTTTAGAAACTTTACATAGATTATTAGATAATAATGTAAACTGGACATGGTCAGAAAAGCATGAAAAAGCGTTTCAAAAAGTGAAACAATTATTATGTACATCTCCTGTTTTAGAATTATATGATGTAAGCAAAGATATAGTTTTAAACTGTGGTGTTTCTGAATAAAGTATAAGGTCAGTTTTAAGCCACATTGTTGAGGGTAAAGAAAAACCTATTGCTTATGCTTCGAGAACTTTAAATAAAACTGAAAGAAATTATGCCATGATTGATAAAGAAGCTTTATCTGTAATGTTTGTTGCCACTAAATTTCACCAATATTTAGCTGGAAAAAAATTTAAAATTATAACAGATCATAAACCTTTAATTCGATTGTTTGATCCTGTTAAAAAGGTACCTGATACATTATCACCTAGAATGCTGAGATGGTCGTTAATGTTAGCTGGGTATGATAATACAATTGAGTATCGCGAGGGTAAAAATAATAAAAATGCTGACGCATTAAGTAGATTACTTCTCCCAGAAACTGTAAATATAGTGAGTAACCCTGCGGAAATAATGTTTGTTTCAAATAATGATAATTGGCCTGTTACTTCTAAAACTATTGCAAAGTGGACAATTGATAATCCTGTAACTAAACAAATTTTAGAATGGGTGTTACATGGGTGGCCGCGAAAGGTTAAACCAGAAGAATATCAACCATATTTTCGTAGAAGGGAGGAAATTTCCTGTCTAGAAAATTGTCTATTGTGGGGACATAGAGTGATCATTCCAGAGGAAGGCCGTTAATATATATTAAAATTACTACATTCCGTTCATCAGGGTATATCGAGCATGAAAGCGAAAGCTACGGGGGTAGTTTGGTGGCCAAATATGGATAAAGAAATTAAACAAATGGTAAATTCTTGTAATAGATGTCAGATGTTTGCGAGGGATTGTCCCAAAATGGAACCCTTGAAATGGAAATCTGAACTGCCCTGGGAAAGGATCCATATAGATCATGCCGGTCCTTTTGAAGGTAAAATGTTTTTAATAGTAGTCGATTCTTATACTAAATGGTTGGAGGTAGAGGTAGTACCCAGGTGTGATAGTAAAACTACAATCAAGGTATTAAGGAAAATTTTTGCTACATTTGGATTACCTGTTGAATTGGTCAGTGATAATGGTCCCGCGTTCACAAGTGATGAATTTGAGGAATTTCTAAAAAATAATGGAATTAAGCATACGCCTGTTCCACCTTATCATCCGTCTTCGAACGGACAAGCGGAAAGATATATACAAATTGTGAAAAATTGTCTTAAAAAGCTAGATAAAAATGACATAACATTGTCAATTTCACGATTTTTGTTAGAAAATCATTCTACTCCTCATTCGGTGACTGGTAAAACTCCTGCTGAATTAATGTTTGGAAGGCCGGGTCGAACAGCCCTTCACTTGGTATTACCATCAAAACCCAAAATACAGCAACCCCTGCACAAATATAAGTTTCATGATTTACTTTTTGTTAAACATTTTGGAAAAGGGGTGAAATGGGTAAAAGGAAAAATTATGAAATTATTGGGGGGTAGATGGGTTTTAGTAAATAGATGTGATGGAGTAATATGTTAACGTCACGTTGATCAGTTGAGACGAAATAAAGAGATAAGTGATGAAATACCAGAGAGAGTTATAGAGATGAATCGAAATGATAAACCAGTGTCAGACAAAGTTGAAAATATGGGACATAGTGGTAAAAATTACAGTAATTATGATAGGTATGAAAGGGTTAACCAAAACCGTTTTTCGGGAATTAATGGAAAAATAAAAGAACAGCTTAATAATGATGATACTACAGAACCAAGCCAATCTCAGCCTTCGCATGATATTGTGGCAGGTACAGTTGTGAGTATTAAAAAATGATGTTACGACAAATAAAACTGCGAAAGACAATTTGACTGAAACTTATGACGAGGACTGTAAGAAAAGTGCTCCAGTTCGAAGAAGTCACAGAACAAGATTGCCTGTAGTTCGTTTGAACTATGAGGGGAGGGGTGTTATATCCTTAACCAAGAATCCGAAATAGTAGCGATCTATATTAATAGATGGCAGCACTACACAATCTGGAATTGTAAGGCTTTGTACGTAGCCGAGAATATTTCTGTGCAGTTGTAAGATGTGTTTTGTTCTGAGAGCTGCGCTTAGCAGCTGCTGTAAATAATGTATATAATAAACTATAAGTAATATTATAGTTAGCATTCTTCCTTAGTTAAGAGTAATTAGTTTATAATAAGAGATCGGCGTTATAAAAGTTTCCATGACAGCCATTGCTTGAAAGCTAGATTTTGAAAACAAACCAAAACGAAAAAATTTATATTTTTTGCTCTAATTTAAATAGAAACATGATTTAAATGTCATTTTAAGCAGGAAAAAACAGAGAAATTTTTAATGAAATAAATTTTTTTTTGCAAAATTTTAAGATTTTTGTGTCCCGGACCCCCTTAAGAAAATGTACTATAATCGTGAACGAAAATATACAATAACCTCTCCCGAGTCATCAACAATTTCAAAAAGCGTTCCTTTATCTTTTGAAACCTCACAAAAGAATTTATTTTTGCAATTTAAAGAAGAATTTTTTAAAGTAAGTTTTTATTAGCTGCCCGTAATTTTCGGAAATGTTTTCGAGTAGCTTTTACAGTGCATTAATCAGTTCTCTATACCCGGAAAAAAAGTTTTTCTGGTGCTATTAGATCTGAAGTACATATTTTCACGTTCAGCAAACATGTTTAACTGAAAAACATACAGAATTAACAGCATTAACATTAAAATTATCCCGTCGACCAATTCGCCAAACTATTCGCCAAATTACTGTGGGAGTGGATAAAACAAACGTTATGCCCCTCCTAAATGAACTATCTCATTTTTAACACTTTCCAACAAAGATGAAAAGTGTTTATGACTTCGGTTTTTCTGGCCGTCTGTCCGCGCTCTAACTCTCGTAAATATACTCGGATTGTCCAGAAATTTTTGGATGTTATTGACGTTTACTATAACACGTTCCCTATTTCAAATGGAGATTGTAGCTGATTTAGTTCATTTACAGGGACAGTCACATGTATTCCGTTACATTACCGTCAATGGGAAAAAATCGTTTCAAATGATTTTTAATGATGTTACACGCTTTCAAACATAATAAAACTGATATATGCATTTATGAAGTGCACTAAAATATGCATTATGTAGAATATGTGATACAAAGAATAGTTATTATTCATTCACAGGGCCACTCAAATTGACATAATTTTTATCGTAATTAATGACAGAACAAATAAATTAATAAATCATTAATAAAAATACAAATTAAAAGTCAAATTAAAAATCACTTGATGACGTAACAACCACGTGTATTGTATTTAATGTCACGAGATTGTGACATTTACGATCAACCATTACTGGCATTTATCTTATAGTTTGGCAATAGTTTTTTGGTCGACGGGATAATCAAGTAGTACCCAAATAAATTAGTAAAACATTAAAAAAATACAAATAAAACATTGAATTAAAAAGACTTGATGACGTAACAAACACATGTTTACTGTCAAGTGAATGTGACATTTACGATCATCCATTATTTGCATTTAATCTTGAAGCGAAACAGCACCGAAAACTGGCGATATAAAGCAATTAAAATAATAAAACTTTGTAAAAAATCACCATAAAATAAAAACAATACATAGGACGTGTTTCGAGCTAAAAATATAACAGCTCGTCATCAGCTACAGTAAACACGTGTCCGTAAGCGGACAAGGTCAAAATTGAACTGAAAGGTAGAGAATGTTGCAAAGAATGCGACAGATGGCGCTAGCTGAAAGGAGAACATGCAGAAGAGAAAAGTGTTGCCAAAAATGTAGAAGAGAAATTGATAGGGAAAAAATGAAAATCGAAGAAATAAACAAAATTAAAATAAAATAAAAGAAGTAAATTAAAAATATAAATAATAATAATAAATAAAGAAATATAAAATAAGAAAATAAGAAAAACCAAAAGATCCCCTTTTTTTAAAACAAAATAAAAAGAAAAGAAACAAGAGAAGAGGGAAAAGAATTACAAAAGTAATTTCCACGCTGGAGATAGGAAAGGAGATGATGGGAGATCATTGACATGATTAGCAGAATTTTTAGAAATAAAATATGCTTCATGAAAATCCAAGTGAGAGGGAGAGGCAGGGGAAGAAATAATTTTGGCCATGGAATTATTTCTTCCCCTGCCTCTCCCTCTCACTTGGATTTTCATGAAGCATATTTTATTTCTAAAAATTCTGGAAATCTTGTCAATGATCTCCCATCATCTCCTTTCCTATCTCCAGCGTGGAAATTACGTTTGTAATTATTTTCCCTCTTCTCTTGTTTCTTTTCTTTTCATTTTGTTTTAAAAAATGATCTTTTGGGTTTTTTTTTTGTTTTATTCTTTTATATTTCTTTATTTATTATTATTATTTATATTTTTTAATTTACTTCTTTTATTTTATTTTAATTTTATTTATTTCTCCGATTTTCATTTTTTCCCTATCAATTTCTCTTCTATCTTTTTGGCAACACTTTTCTCTTTTGCATGTGCTCCTTTCAACTAGCGCCATTTGTCGCATTCTTTGCAACATTCTCTACCTTTCTGTTCAATTTTGATCTTGTCTGCTTACGGACACGTGTTTACCGTAGATGATGACGAGCTGTTATATTTTTACCTCGAAACGCGTCCTATGTATTGTTTTTATTTTATGGTGATTTTTTACAAAGTTTTATTATTTTAATTTAATCTTGAAGTTTGGCGACAATTTTTTGGTCAACGGGATAACCAAGTAGTACCAAATTTATTCTGTTACAATTGCATGCGCAATTTCTCTTATGCAGATTAAAATGATTAGTTGAGAACTGAAAGCATCCGAAAAACCGAATTTCCGGGTAGAGAGAACTGATTAAAGGAGGAAGTCCCTTTAGGCGCCTCAAAATCAGTCATTTTTCATTAATTTTTTTAAAGGTGATAAAGTAATCGGATCATTTTGGAAACTGTAACATGACTCTATTACATCTTTGTAGAGTACAATTTTTTTTCTTTTTTTTTTTGCACAAGATGGCGGCTCAGGAAAAATTTTCTTCGGGAGTCTCAGACGCGAGGACCTAAAGTGCTGCACTCGTCACTATTTTTCTATTCATCTGAAAAAAAAAAAATTTTCTTTTTCTAACACTAGGGGGCTCGACCCCCTACGAGCTACGCTCGCCAACCCCCGTCCAGACACCGCAGACTCTAAATGCACGCTAATTTGATCGGCTTTAAAAAGATTCCGAAAGATTGAATTATAATTTAAAAAACAGTGGCGATCTCCCTATAAATGAATTTCTATTCATTTCTCTTTGATTGGGGAATTTTAACGCCAAATCCGCTACGGTACTACTTGATTATCCCGTCAACTAATTTCGCCAAATTATATAAATCGCCAAACCACTCGCCAAATTATACAAACTGACATAATTTTTATTTTAAATAACGAAAGAACAAATAAATTAGTACAACATTAATAAAAATACAAATAAAACGTCGAAATAAAAATAACTTGATGACGTAGACACGTGTAACAACATTTCAAAATAAGCTAATATAAAAGGAATTAAGTAAACAGAGTCTTTGTCTCCTGGTATTTTTTAACAAAGCGAAAAGAAAGTTCTTTTAAATGAGACATTTTAAATTAATCGTTTTTAATCTGACGTAATTTTTACCAAGCTATTCTTTCTCTTTTAAATATTCACGTCAAAATACTTTTGTTAGAAATGAAATATTATTTGCGCTTTCCTAACGAAAATAGTTGAAAAGTATTCTCTCAAAATATCAAATAAATGTCTAGCGCAATTTCTAAATTTAAACCGTTTTGCAATATTATTTTGTGTTCATTTTATGTAATAACTGTAATGTGACGTAAATATGATGTAATTTCTCTTATTTAAGACTTCTAACGCATGTTAATAAATTTATTATTTTACAAATTCCTTTCTCTCTTAAAATTCACGTGTAATTATAGTTTTTAATGACGTAACTTTTAATAAGTTCCTACTTTTTGTACATAATTATTTAATTCTAATTCCAAATGTTTATTTTCTGTTTATAATAGTCACGTGTAAATAAATTTTTAATTTATTTACACGTGAATAAATTTTTAATTTGTAAATAAATTTTTAATTTATTTACACGTATAAATATTTTTTTTTAAGCAAACATTATTGTTTTCGCTGTTTATACAGTTGGCAACAGTTTAAATTAATATCACTTTCTAAAATCTGTAAAAAATATCTCTAGAAATGCTGAAAATTTGAATTTAAAATAGAAACAAAACCTCAAAAAATGAGTCAAAATAAAAAAATTAATGCAATCTGCACTCCGGCAAATTCTAACGCATAAAATGATCTAAAAATTATTACACTGTCATGTATAGTTTTTGCTGCTATAAAACTTTTTTAGTGGAACGATTTTGTCCAACTTTAGCATTAAATATCTCTTAAAATAATTCTTCGATTTGAAAACTGTCTGCATCAGCGTGTTTATCAAACATTTCTATATAAAACCACCGATTTTCATATTTTTGTATGCATTATTTTTCTTAATATTAACGAAGAAAGACCTCCGGTCACAAAAAATTCAAAACCGGCGGCGGCGGTGACAGCGGTAGTTACTTTTTTTAGAATAGAGAGATATGCACGGGAATGATATTCCTATAAAACAATAACAAAGTAAAAATAAAAAATTAAGTACGGTTTTTAATAAAATGTTCGGATTTTGTACTACTTTTTCGACACTTTTCATCCCTAAAAATTGTTTATTTACACAAAATCTTTTAAACTTTACGTACATCCTTTCGGTAATCTCTCTATTCTAAAAAAAAGTAACTCCCGCTGTCACCGCCGCCGCCGCCGCCGCCGCCGGTTTTGAATTTTTTGTGACCGGAGGTCTTTCTTCGTTAATATTAAGAAAAATAATGCATACAAAAATATGAAAATTGGTAGTATTATACAGAAATGTTTGATAAACACGCTGATGTAGACAGTTTTCAAATCGAAGAATTATTTTAAGAGATATTTAATGCTAAAGTTGGACAAAATCGTTCCATTAAAAAAGTTTTATAGGAGCAAAAACTATACATCGGAATTTAATACTTTTTAGATCATTTTATACGTTATAATTTCCCGGTGTGCAGAAATAATTTATTTTTTTAATTTGACTCATTTTTCGAGGTTTCATTTCTATTTTAAATTCAAATTTTCAGCATTTCGAGAGATATTTTTTTACTTATTTCAGAAAATTGTACTAATTTAACCTGTTGCCAAACTGTATAAACAACGGAAACAATAATGTTTGCTTCAAATTAAAAATTCATTTACGCGTGACTATTATAAACAGAAAAGAAAAACTTTCAAATTAGAATTAAATAATTACGTATAAAAAGCAGGAACTTATTGAAAATTACTTCATCTATAATTACACGTGAACTTTAACAGAGAAAGGATATTGTAAAGTAATAAATTCATTAACATGCGTTAGAAGTCTTAAATAGGAGAAATTACATCACATTTACGTCACATTACACTTATTACGTAAAATGAACAAAAAATAATATTGCAAAATAGTAGTTTAAATTAAAAAATAGCGAGACATTTACTTGATATTTTAAGATAAACGTTTCAACTATTTTTTTTTTTTTTTTTTTTTTTTTTTTTTTTTTGACAGCGCAATTAATATTTCATTTCTAATAAAAGCATTTTCACGTGAATATTAAAAAGGGAAAGAAAAGTTTGGTGAAAATTACGTCAGATTAAAAACGATTAATTTAAAATGTCTCATTTAAAAGAACTTTCTTTTCGCTTTGTTAAAAAATACCAGGAGACAAAGACTCTGTTTACTTAATTCCTTTTATATTAGCTTATTTTGGAATGTTGTTACACGTGTCTACGTCATCAAGTTATTTTTATTTCAACGTTTCATTTGTATTTTTACTAATGTTGTACTAATTTATTTGTCTTTCGTTATTTAAAATAAAAATTATGTCAATTTGTATAATTTGGCGAGTGGTTTGGAAATTTATATAACTTGGCGAAATTGGTCGACGGGATAATCAAGTAGTACCACAGCGAATTTGGCGTTAAAATTTTCCAATCAAGGAGAAATGAATAGAAATTCGTTTATAGGGAGATAAACCACTGTTTTTTAAAATATAACTCAATCTTTCGAAATCTTTTTAAAGCCGATCAAATTAGCGTGCATTTAGAGTCTGTGGTGTCTGGACGGGGGTTGGCGAGCGTAGCTCGTAGGGGGCCGAGCCCCCTAGTGATATAAAAAAAAGCCTCATCAAAAATCAACTAAATCGACCGATAACTTTTTGAGTTACAGTACGAGCAGTTTTTGAAAACATAGTTTCGAGATAATCGCGTTTAAAGTTTCAGTAAGATAAAATTACTGGTTTTAGTGACTTACCTATCAATCGTCAGCGATCCCAGGTGTATATAATAGACCTTCGGATTCCTCGAAAAGGTGGTTTTCTTCGTGTTGCTGCTGTTTCGGGCTGTACGAGCTGCTTGGGTCTGAAAAAGACTCCTCCGGTTCTGCCTCGTTACTCGCGCCTCATCGGCGTTTTCGGCAAAAACTTTGGCATAGGTGCCAACAACAATATTTAAAATATCTATAACTCTAAGAACAGTAGTGTAGCCTTCATTAAATATCCCATCAGCGATATATGCTGAAATTTCAACAATTTGTAGTCCAGAATGGAGGTGTTTTGGAAATAACTGCCAAACTGTTGCGTTAAAACTATCGTTAGCTTTATGGGTATTGCCACCCAAGCATCTTTGGAGAAAATCATCTCTAGATAAATCTTGGTAGATTGGTAGGAGATGCTCTTGAAGTTCTGGAGGAAGTAAGGGAGGAAGATCTTCGTTTAAGGGTGTATTTCGATCCAAACTGCTTATTTTCTGATTCATTTTAAAATTCATTTTTGCTCTCAAACGCATCAAATTGGGAAATTCTCTTATTTAGAAACTATATAATGTGCCGTGCTTCTTAATTTTTTGATAAATGCAGAAAATACTTTAAAAAACGCTGTCAAAGTTGGCGTTTTGAACCGAATTTTCCGAAGCGGGCGATCTGGGAATGAAAAAAATGGTCATACTGAGAAAATAATTGTTTAAAAATCAAATTCTAATGAATTGAGCTGAAAATGAAATCACACGGCATGTTAAACATGTCTTCAGAAATCACCCCAGCAAGTTTCATGTTTTTACTTTTAAAAATGAGTCTGAAAATGTCTCAGAAAATTTCGAGCTGTTGAGGGTGGAAAAATATTTTTTCGAATACACCCTTAATCTTCGTTAGCACAACATGCGGGCTCAACTAAAAGTGGGATAACTCTGTTAATATTGAATAGTTTGATTTTCCCTCTTACCAATAAATTCTCCAGATATTATATTTTCGAAATAGGAAGAAAAATCAAATTTTTGACATTTCTAAACGGAGCCCCCCCCCCCCCTAAATGTACTGGAAAAGCTACTCGCAAACGTTTCAGAAAATTACGGGCAGCTAATAAAAACTAAATTCTTCTTTAAATTTCGAAAATAAATTGTTTTGTGATATTTCTAAAGATAAAGGAACGCTTCTCGGAATATTGGGTGACTTGTAAGCGGTTATCGAATATTTTCGTCCGTGATTATAGTAAATTTTCATATAGATTAAGAAACATCTGTCTTTTTTTTACAGTGTATGGTTGTGAGCCCCTCATATCATCTTTTACGAAAAGCAGAATATCCGTTTTTATCGGCGCGGGGTCTTTAAAAAAAAAGGGAAACACAATATATCGGTTATATTCGAAAACTAATGAGAAATATCAACTCTTATATAAAAGTGGGATACATTGATTAGGAAGGAAAATGTGCATGGCATCTGGAAAAGTCGTAATACGATATGTTAGAAAAAGAAGCTTTTAAGCAATTCGCGATAAATTCATTGACAGAAGAAAAAGTAAGATGTTCCTTGCTATACCGTTTGAAAAAGCGATAAATTAAAACAAAAATAAAATTGGTACACTGTAAAAAAAATCTGTAATTCCACAGATGTAAAGTTACAAAAATCTGTATGCTTACTAAAATTTTATCTGTACACTGTACAAAAAAAAAATGTAAATCTACAAAACTAGTTTTTGTAAGGCTACAGAAATCTGTAGCTTTGCAAAAGAATCTACTAACATTACAGTAATCTTACTGAAATTTTATCTGTAACTCTGGTTGCAGTTACATAAAGAGTTCTAGGCATCTCAGTTTCCTAAAAAATTCTTAGTAACCTTACTGATTTTTTGTTTTACATTGCAATAGTGTATCTGTTACATGAACTTTTGTTAATGCCGTTACATAAAAAGTTCTAGAAATCCCAGTTTCCTAGAAAAATTTTAGTAATTTTTTCTAGAAATCCCAGTTTCCTAGAAAAATTTCAGTAATTTTGCAGATTTGTTTTACAGTGTATTTGTATAACATTAGTAGTTGTAAAGCGAGAATAACATTTCCGTTAAAAGTTTCCAAGTAAATTTACAAACATGACAAGCAATTATTAAAAAATTATATGTTTGAATATTAATGGTGTGTATTTGTTTATTTAAATATAAAAAAGGTAAAATTGACACAAGAGATGCATACTAATTTTCCGTAACTGTATTAGACTATCGATTGATTTTCTTTCACTCCGCTCTGTTAAAATTTTACCGGAAACTACCTAGTCATTTGGATGTTTTTATTAAAAACGATTATATAACCGTAATTTAACCTTATTTTGACCACAATATACTCAATATTATGGTCATATACGCTTAATAATATGGTCAAGTAACCGTTATCTTTAAAATCGGTCAAATGACTGGACAGTTTGCTGCAGATTTTAACAGTGCGGTTTCGGTTCAGGTTCGGGTTTGAATATTTCAAGATCGGGTTGGTTTCGGATTGACTTTAAGGTATCTGACTACGTTGAAAATGCAATTTTCGACCAAAATTGTCAAATTTATCTTATTTTATTTTATTAAAGACCAACTGTTTACCTTTTCAAAACTGTATTTGTTTTTATTGTACGATAAATAGATCCGGAATTATAGCGGTTTTAAAACTACTCAACAGCTGTCACTCAAACCGGAAGTGCTGTTTAAAGGGCTTTAAAATTTAAAATTTTTAAATTGCTTTTAAAGGGTCGTATGTTTGGAGAAATTTCGCGATTTTGGATGCATTTGTTTAATAATAAGAAATGTAAATAATATGCTCCATGAAATTTAGATGCATATTACTGTAAATTCTTGTAGTAAAACATAAATCTAAACTTTAAATGCATTTTTTGGAAAACGTAATTTTCGGTGAAAATTCCATACGCAAAACATGATTTCTCAAAAAGTTATTGGAATATCACTATGAAATTTAAAATATATGTTATTTACACTATTGTAAAGGCAATGGAACTAAAAATTTAAATTTAGAATAAATATTTTTTGTTTTATGGATGTTTTTTGTGGAATGACATCGATGAATTTTATGGAAATTAACATGTAAACAGGTGCGATATGCTATAAGTTTTAAAATACTTAAAGAATCTCTTAGATTTTAGTTCATTGCCTTCACCAATGTCATAAATATGAAGTGTAAAAAGCAAATTAAGATACATACAGTAGAATTTCCTTTAGAGCGTTTTGCGTTTCGGGCCAAATTTCACTAAATTTTACTATAAATTCCTCCATTTACCGAAATTTTATCAATGAATGAAATATTTTTTACTTTTTTCACATTTTCTAGTTGTAATCTTAGTAAAAATAAGTTTAAAAAATAATTAAATAGCTTTTTTGGAAAAAATTGCTCCGTACGTAGGCAGGCACCTTAAGCAGAAATTTGGGTTCGAGTTAGACAGCTCATTTCCTTAAACTTTCAAGTTTTATTGATAAAAAAAAAGTTTGAATAAAATAGCTGGAAAGTTTATTATTATCTCAGCCGTAGATGGAAGCATTAAAACTGTCGAAATGATAGAGCTATAGAAGGGGGAAAAATCAAATATTTCATTTAAAACTCAAAGTCAAAGCAAATGTGTAAAATTGTTTAAAACCATTTTTATCAACTGCGGGAACATAGCTCCTCATAAAAAGAAAAGTTTTTGAAGTACCCGTAAAGTTTTACACCACTCTGACGAATACATAATAGCTAGCTGGTAGTTCAAGCAAAAGTAACTTCAACTTTCACTTCAAATCTCAAACTAGAATTTTATGTACTTTGGTGAATAACTGGGTACTTGAATTCTTTTGTGAGGTTTTGTTGAAGTTATAGAATACAATACTTCGGCAAGTATCACTGGAAATATAAGCCAGGAAATTGATGAATCGATGGTATGAAAGAGGAAATGTTAGATTTAAAAAATAAGTAAATGTACCGCCTTGGTAAATAAAAAGCTTTTAAAATGTTCAATAACCCTTTTAAAAATTTCCTTGAAGCTTTTTCACAAGCACTTTTCCATCGATTATGAAGTATTTCGTTTTAAAAATATGTTGCTGGAAGGATTATAAATTTTTTCTTATCACTTTAAAAGTTTCATTAATTGTTCGTTGGGCACGATGCATTTGCTGCTAAAACGCTGTATCTCATTTTAATAGAACATTTCTGATAATGTTGTAAAATAAATGAGTTAATTTTTAAAGTAGAAATATTTAGATTAATACAATTACTGTAAGGTTATGCACAGATATGCTTAATATCTTAAATTAAAATTACTATATGATTGAAGAATTGATTTTTTTTATATAAATTTCATAAATGGAAGAATATACAATGAATAAAAATCTAAAACTGGAAGTCCATATACATATTATGAGCCTTTTATATAGCATTGCCTCTTCAAGGTAATTGCTCCCTATAAAAAAAGCAGGGTTTATGTTCATATTTACCACTTTCCAACACAGTTGTTAAGTACGGTAGAACCTCTTTTATCCGAAACTCTTTTAACTGAAACTTTCGGTTAACCGGAATCCATCTTTAAAGCTTTTTTTTTCTTTTAACTATCATATTCTTTGTGTGCAAGGAATATGATAGTTTTGGCGAGTTTTAGATAGATTCCGAACGACGAGTACCTATAAATATTTTCGATCCCCTTTCTTAGAATTCCTTTGAATTTATCATGAGTTCCCGTAAGCTGCGAAATGGAAGGGGCAAAACGAACGAAGAAAATGAACAAATTAGCAATTCTGAAGCTTTTGCAAAAAGGTTTGGCATGGCAGCAGAAAGACTGTGATACGGGTGAACTAATAATATTAAAATAACTTCGTGATAGAGCTTCAAAGTAGAGGGAATCGAAATTGCAAAAAAAAAACAAACAAACAAACAAACAAAAAAAAAACATTGTTTCAAACCCTTGTGAAAAGCACTTAATTTCAAAATTAAAATTCAGGGAATTTATGCTTGTTTCTATTTGTCTATTGCTTTATTATTATTAAGCACTTTTTACCGCAATAAGAAGTAGCGCATGTATTTCTCCTTAATCTTAAAATTGAAGTATTCTCGATTATCCGAAAATTTCGATTTTCGGAAAGAGGGTCGGTCCCAATTATTTCGGATAATCAAGATTCTACAGTATTTATGAATTCGTTTTTTCTGTATATCTGTCCGTCTGTCCATGATCTAACTCGCTTAAATACAGTCCAATTGCCATGAAATTTATATGTGATATCGGGGCTAACTATGGCATGCTCGGTATTGAAAATGAAGTGTATAACATTTTCGGTTTACTTACAGGGCTACTCAGAAGAATTCTGTTGCATTATGGTCTATTGAGGAAACTCGTTTGCGGTGAATTTTAAAGATATTAAAATAGTTTAAATATATTGAAATTGATGTACACCACTGAAATCTACTACAAGGTTCTTACTATAGAATATGGTGCGCATATAATTTATTGTTCATTTACAGGGGCACACAAAAGAATTTGGATGTAGAAGAAACTGCGAAATAATTGAACTTTTGAAGCGCACGAACAATAATTGCTGGAAGTGCGTTTTCAGTTGCGGTATGCTTTTTTAAATTTAATTATTTTTTAAATATTACTTGGTGTGTATAAGTTCTATAGATCATATACAGGGTGGCACAAAATTTCTCAAAAAAATCGTTTATTGGCGGAAATTGATAAGTGGAATTTTCCAACTGTACAATGCATTTAACTGAACTATCTTTTAGCATACTATGTGGCATGCAAACATATATGTAGATCATCTACAGGGCTGCAAAAAAAAAATGCACTTTAACAAATTACAACGACCATTTGGAAAATGATTTTTTTCGAAGACTAAAATTTAAGACATAAAAAATCGCACGGAGTTGATCCTACATTACGTACGCCATGAATTAAACATTAATAGTGTTATTACACGTAAAAATTCCAAGCAACAAAAATCGCCTGCGACTCGTACGTCTTATCCACCTGAAACTTATGTATTATCCAAGCATTTCATTGGCTGTTCGGGAAAAGGCTTTTCCATCGCCAGATTTCCAAGAAATCTGACGACACATTTTAAATGAAATTTCATTCTTAAAATTCTAAACATCCCACAATATTACTTTTTGCACCGTCGTATAGAGAAAAAAAAATGTACTTTTAAATGCAATTTGTTTGAAAGCTGTATCTCAATTTGTTTTTGAGTTATTAATTTTTTTGTAGTTCTTATTACTTTTTTGTCATAGTGGCAACAGAAGGTATCCATCTCTGTTGAAATTAAAGGGAAATACAGATTACTGTATAGACCAATCATAAAACGAATAAAATGCGGATTAAACCAATGAAAACCTTCAGATATGCTTTTGATTTCCCATCCTGACGAGAACAATAACTATTTTTCCAAATGGTTAAAAAAATCGAATATTTTAACAACTATTAATGGTAATAGTAGAAATCGGGTTTTCAAATGCTTTATGTGTTTTCCAATTGTTCATTTATACGTGACATTTCACCTTAGTAAACTGTGATGTTTTGTTATAGTAGTCTGAATTTGTAGGAATGTATTTCATAATCTATGCTGTACGCATGATTTTTCATTATGGTTTGTATTAGGGGCATTCTCACAATCTTTTGACTTTTATGTCCCTGAATAATAATTTTAATTTTAGTACATGTTCTTTTTTTTTTTAATTCCATATTATTGAGAAACACCCCATTGCATGATTGCATAACAATATTAATGAGATAAATAAGTTTTGGACGATGTTCGGCGTCCAAATACCAGCAAAACTCCTATACCGTCCCTTGCCCTTGATGCTGATTTTTAAGTTTGGAGCTATCTGTATAAAAATGTTTCAATAAGAATAATTCAATGTAATTTTTTTTTAAAACTGGAACTACTGTTTTATATAAATATGTAGCAAAAAATTAACCTGCGCACATTTTTAGGGTTGTTACTATTTTTTTAACTATGTCCCTGTGATTTAGATTCCTTACCGTCCCTCTTTTAAAATTATACAGAAAATCACTTCAGATGTAGGCACAGAATTTTTTTTAAGTTTTTTCTCATGCAAAAGTATGCTAGAGAAAGAATGTCTAAAATTTTTTGACAGGAAATTTACTGCAGAATTTAAATCAGCATTTAAATATCAGTTTCAAGCATCGTGGCCTTATTGGTAGTCTTACCGTCCCCAAGGTTTATTCCTGTAGTCTTAACATGATTTGCTTAAAATTGATGGTAATTTTCCTTACCATTCCATCCTTACCGCCCCTTTTTTCCTATACCGTCCCCTTTTTTTACTTTACTGTCCCATCTTTAACACCCCTTTAAGAGAATGTTATACTAAAATTTTGTACTAAAAATACTACATTGTTATTATTTCTTATTTGAATGTTCTGTGGGTACTATGCAAATTCATTATAAGTAAAACTTTAGAAGAAAATAAAAGTTTTAGTGGAAAAATGATAAGGAAAATTAAACTCGCAAGTTCAACATAAACCTCAGCTACATAAAAAAATTTCGCTGCTGACCATTTTTTCTTTAAAAAGCAGATAAAACCAACGTTTAAAAATGCACAAAAAATACATGAAAAGCAGCAGACAGCTATTTCGAATCTACTAGCGAGATTCTTCTTCAGTGCAAGATAGGGAAAAGGGAACAGCGTGCTAGAAAAAGCAAGAATGAGCAAAATGATAAACAGAGACGCGCTGCCTTATATACCCGATGCGGGTAGCGAAGGCGCCAAAAACAACCAATGAGAGAGAAGCAGTGGAAACGACTGGGAGGACAAGTAGCGACATCTACCGGAGGAGGAGAGAAAAAGAAACCAGAAAAGGGGTAAATTAAATTAATGCTTTCCAAATACTTGGAAAATCAGGAGTACTAGATAAGTCATTGACTAAAGAGTGAGAATTTTTAATGATGTGGTAAGCTTCTCAAAAATCAAGATCGAGGTTAGAAGAACATTTTTGGATAATGATGGCTGAGGAAAAATCGAACCTATGTTGAGAAGACCAAGAATGTTGAGCAATAGAAGAACGTTTAAGCTCCTGATTTTTAACATAACTTTCATGCTCTTTTAAACGAAATCTAAGAGCACGTTTAGTCTGGCCAATATAAGAAAGCCACACTGGCAAGAGATTTGGTAAATACCTCAGTTATCTAGGTGATCAACGGGGTGTTTGAGAGTTGAAAAAGTGATTTTATTAACAGGAGAAAAAATAACATTAAAATCAAACCATCTTAAGATTTTAGCAACTAGCTGACTGATTTTAGGAAAAAATGGTAACACAACTGAAGTATTAGAGTTGGAAAATTTGCTAATTTTACATTTTTTCTTTATTTTGAAACATTAAGGCATTCATTTATCAGATTGAAATGTTACTTTAGCAAGTTTAATTTCACCAGATTTTTATTCCCGAAAGTCAAAAGATTGTGATAATGCCAGATTAATTTTATTGAAATCATATTAAATGCTGGAATGAAATAGAAAATAGTAATTTTTTAAGTATTTTTTAATTTCCATTCTTCTTGTATTTGTAATGCTTAATATTAATTTGTGAAATTCAATTCAATTTCCGGTACAATAATTATTAGGGGATAAACCTTTATTAAGGAATTTAATTTTTCGAATGTTATTTTTATGATATTAAACTTGATTGACTATGAACATATATGTTTCGTATCTAAGTGAACATAAATATACATCGACAAATAGATAAATAGTATGCTAAATTCAACTTTAAAAAGTTAAAATTACACTATGCCCAAATCACTTAAAAGAGGAAAAAATATTTAAAATGTGTTAAATTACTTCAATATCTTTAGTAATTTCAACTATATACATAGCCTTCCTCCAATAAAATTGAAAGATCTAGTTAGTGCTAAAATAGACCCGATCCCGAAAGATGAAGTTTCTGGAGTGCATGTAATTCTGCTGAAAACAGAAAATATTTATCTCGAATACATAGGAACGACTTCTCGTAAACTTAAAAATCGTATTAAAGAACATTTGAGAGATTTGAAGTACAACCGGCCAACAACAACCCTGTCAAGACTTAACCAGAAGCAGAATATACAAGTTAATTTCAAAGATACAATAATTATATGCCCCTTAAAGAATTATCATGATTTAATTATCCGTGAATCAATAGAAATTATTACTAAAGAAAATACTGTTTGTAATGACGTTTTATCCTACAACATACCCAGATTTGGCTGAGTTTGCTTAAAGAATAATAAAACACGTAATATTCCACTTCCCTCTATATCCATATTTTTATTTTCCCAATGTTTTCCGGATCTAAAAATTGACTTTCACTTTCACTCCTTTCGACACCAACTACGTGAAATTTCAAAATAAGACGCTTGTATTTTTGTATTCTCTGACGAAGGCTATGTATATAGTGGAAAGTACTAAGGATATTAAAGTAATTTAACACCTTTTTAAATATTTTTCAATCTTTTACGTAATTTGCACATAGTGTAATTTTAAGTTTATAAATATACATGTTTTGAAGAAATTTTTCAGTTACAATAAAATTTGTCGGACTGATATTTAATTTTCAAATGTACAATCGTGTATGTGTGTGTGTGTGGGGGGGGGGGGTGCCATAAATAAATTCTACACCCTTCAATTAGCCTAAAAACAAATTTTCACGAAATTCGCACCATTGGTTTCAGAGAAATTAATTATTTTAAAATGAGCCTATTTTAGGGGCTGTATCCAAACTGAAGTTCCGTACTCGATTGTTGAAATGCTACAGAATGACTATGTCACTTCTATTAATGTAGTATTTCCTGCTAATATGAACATTACACTCGCTTAATGTGTTCCGACTATTACCAGCCCAAATATTTCAATAAAATGAGTAAAATACATTTTTTTTTTCAGGTTACGCTTTTCTGCACATCATAGACGCCCCCTTAAACTATCATTTTGAGATTTTCATATTATAAAATTTTTAAAATTACAAATTCAATGTATTTATGTTTGGGATTTTTAGTTTAACTACACAGAAAATTATCAGATTAGGGCTAAAATTTCAGGAGATATTAATAAAAATATAAAAATTTAACATCAGAAACTCTAAATTTTGAATGTTTGTAATTCAAAAACTTATCATCCAAATGTGATTTGAAATTTCGTTTCTAAGCATAGTTTGAACTGAAGATTTAAAATATACTAGTTAGTGCCCGTCAAGATTTGACGGTAATAACTTGAATGTTTCATTAGAAAAATTCTCGAATTTTTAATTATTTGCTTTTAAATTAATTATCGAATGACGAATTTCTATATTGCATAAGTAATTCTTATTTCTTTAAGGCGATAGATGGTGCTACCAGTCTAAACTATTGAATGAAATGAAAGAATTTTAAGTTTATAATTTACAACTAATTATGCTTGCTTTTTATCAAAAATTTACCTAAAAACATCTGGTAGAAAATTTATTTTTACATACTACGACTTCATTTTTTTTTAATAACAATATCTATTTAAATTTTGTTTATTAAAACTACACGGCCATTAAAAGCAACCATGAATTTCATTTTTATCTAACTCATTCTCTAAAAACATAAATTTGAAACTTGATGCAGCTAATGATTTATGATATATATTTTTTATTGCTTGAATTTTATTTTACATTTTAATACATTTTTTAAATATTAAACCTGGATATCAAGGTAATTTCTTTTATAGGTCTTACACGAATATTTTTATCATAAATTTACCTAAAAACACCGGGTAGTGAATTTATTTTTATTTACTACGACCTCTTTTTTTTCTTTTTTTTTTAAATAACAATATTTATTTTCATATATTTATTTATTAAAACAGCATGGCCATATTAAAAGCTGCCATGAATTTTATTTTTATCTAACTCATTCTCTAAAAACCTAAATTTGAAATTTGATGCAGCTAATGATTTATAATATATATTTTTTATTACTTGAATTTTATTTTACTTTTTTATATATATTTTAAATATTAAACCTGGATATCAAAGTAATTTCTTTTATAGCTCTTATACGAATATTTTTCTTTCTTTCCGTTTTATTTTTTACGCAAATGAAGGACAAACTTTTCTTTCTCACAAGGAGAGGGCCAACCTTGTTAATCACAGATTTTGATTATTTTATTTTTGATTATTGAAAATTTTAGATCAGCTCAATTTATTTAATTGATTATTACCTGCAAAGTATTTTAGCTTAAATATTTTAAATATAAAATCATTATTTTTTCAAAATAGTATTGAGTGTTAAATTTATTTAATTATAAAGCATTCAAATAATAATAAAAATAAAATAAAAATCCTATAACTTATCTTCCTAATAAAATATGTCATTATTGGAATGAATGAATTATAGACAAAAATACTACACGTTTTGCCAAGCTGGGGTTCGAACCTGCGTTCTCTATAAAAACTCAGAGCTTTAAAGTACTGCGTTAACCGCTACGCTAGTGGGAACTCGTTTTGCTTTCTTCCAAATTGAAGAGGTTCGAAAAACAGTTGACGCATACGAATGTCTCGAATACATATTTCGAATTTGAGTTGTTATCTTACAGAAATAGTTTTGCGTTTTAATATTTATGGTACCTTATTTTTTCAAAGAAATAGCTACAACTTAATATGCTAGTTTCCCAATCTTCGTGTCTAACTATTGGCAATTCATAAGATGATCACCAGGCATAATTTTTAGCCTCGAATCACTGTGTTTATCTTCTTTGTGTAATATGACCAAACGATATGACACCCCCGAAAGAAACTGTATCTAGCTCTTAATATAGACACAATAATTTTTTTTTAAATGTTAATAATGGTGAAAGAGCCAGATAATATTAATTTTGTGACAGAAAGAAAAACTTGTTTACGGTAAGATCGAATCTACTAAAAAACAACTTTTCAAAAGTAAAAAATAAGCCAAGCAAAAAAAAAAAAAAAAGAAAGAAAAAAAAAAGAAAAGAAAAGAAAAAAGGTGAAAGTTGTGGCTAAAAAATAGTGTGATATCAAATTTCCAAGCATATATTGCGGTACTTATTTAACATTTTTTGATATAAATTTACCATATGTAAGTCGAGTACCTAAGTATGCGTTGATAGAAAGCCTTTTCTCCTTTACTAAATACATCATAACGTGTTTCTGAAAATTAATTTTTTTTAAATTATGCATGATGGGCTTGGCGGCCATCTTTCCATATTTTACATAAATTTCTAAGCACACAAGTTCATTGTTAAGATTGGAAGTTCGAAATTGTTACTAAAGCAAACATTTTATTCTTTTAATTTATGGAAATGAGTTCCTAAAAATTTGTGTCTAAAAATAAAACTGAAGTAACTTCAGATTTTACCTTATGATTCTCTTTTTTCGGAGGGGGGTTAATTAATTAGTTAAAGCAGTAAAAATCAATTTGTTTTTTTTTCAAAATAAAAAACTTTCTTAATTTATCTGTCTGTAGCTAAAACTATAAGTTCGAAATTCTTAATAATGCAAATATGTTACGAGCTTGAGTGCTTAGAAATTTGTGTAAAATATGGAAAGATGGCCGCCAAGCCCATCATGCATAATTAAAAAAAAAAAAAATTTCAGAAACACGTTATGATGTATTTAGTAAAGGAGAAAAGGCTTTCTATCAACGCATACTTAGGTACTCGACTTACATATGGTAAATTTATATCAAAAAATGTTAAATAAGTACCGCAATATAATCTTGGAAATTTGATATCACACTATTTTTTAGCCACAACTTTCACCTTTTTTCTTTTCTTTTCTTTTTTTTTTTTTTTTTTTTGCTTGGCTTATTTTTTACTTTTGAAAAGTTGTTTTTTAGTAGATATCAGTTCTTTTTTTAAAACAAATGATATATAACTGAAATAATTCTACTAGCTCAAATTAAAATTAGTCCTTGTATAGCCTTTATAAGCAGGAAGCAAACACAATATTATACATTTTGTTTACCTATCATTCATTTTTTATAGTGATTAACAATTTAAAAGTAAGGAAAGTCAATTTCTTCTTTCAAAGTATCAGTCTTTCTCAATTTATATCTCCTTAAAATTTTCTACGAAAGATGAAAATTTAGTAAAAAACAGAGTCGAAATAAAATATATATTTACAGTTAGTCTGTCAGTTAATTGTTTTTTGTAACTTTTTTTGCTGACGGTTTTGCAAAATAAATTTACCTTTACAAATACTTACGGTTAATCCGAGAATGAAAACCCGCAGGCATCTAAAGAATCGAAGATCTGTAAATCTAGCAATTCTAGACATAATAAAGGAACATTTTTGATAAAAAAATCTAAAAATTTAAAGATATAAACTGTACATATAACTTCATCTTCATTTAGATCGTGTTATAGAGAAGAAAGCATAAATATGTAATTTTACTCAAGTCTGTGTATCCATACCTATTTGCATAAATGTGAGGATATTAATTTACTATAAAATTTCCCCTAAATTGATTATCTTTAATCGTCTATTATTAAAGCCGCATATACATTAGAATTAAATATTTTTCGGTTAAAAATTGCCTGAAATCTATAGTCTTATCGTTCGTTAAATTTGTTTTTTTTTTATGCCCAGACTCTTTTTCTGAACTCTGACAAAAGATCACAGACATATTGAAACTATCCAAATTATTATATCTTTCTATCGTATTTCCTTTTTTGAGGGGGGTGTGAGGAAGAGCCTTAAGAACTTCGTTTTGTTCTCAGAATTCTGAATTATTCATTCAAAAGATCTACCTATATAAGTCTTGTTGCAGAATTTTCATTAGTTAAGAGTTGCATCAAGTTATACATCATGTGAATCTATTAAATTAATTTTGTGAAATACTAGATGGGAGCCATTGATATTTCCAGACCATTTGCCTACATTTTAAACTTGAGTCATTTACTACTATTCATTAATTTTTTACACGAATTAAAGAAGTCGTTGTTTCTATGCCAACTGTACCTTTCACTATTGCTTGCTTGTTTGTTTGTTTGATTTATTGAATACATACATCATATCACATGCGGATCACGGCGAGATTCGAATCTGCATCCACATACGCTCTCAACCGATTAGCGGCATTGTGTCTTATCCACTCAGCCACAGTGGGCCACTATTGCTTTCTCTAATGCCCAGATACTCAAATTTAACCAACTGCACTTAGAATCATGGTCATAACACAGAACATTTATATGTTAGAGCAGTGTTGCCAGTGGGTTACTTTTTTTAATTCAGATTTCTTGATTGCCAGCACTTATTATAAACGGTAAAATTCCCATTGTTTTGGCCTTAATTAATATGTCATTAAATAAGGCACATTTTACAATTTCAAAAAAGTGGTGCCAATCAAGTATCTGAGTTAAAAAAGTAGCCCATCTGGCAACACTGTGTTAGAGTGGTGACATATGCACAAGTCGTGTACTCATATTCAATTTTTTGTCCAAAGTAAGGTAACTCAGTTTTCAGTAATAGACGAGGAAGATTTCAATTAAACTAACCAGAAAAGTTAACAAACATTGGCTTCCTGATTTGATTTTATTCAAAATTGTTTTAACCAACCAAAGTTAATGTCCGGGATCCAGATAAATTTTTCTCTGTTAGTAAAATTACATTGACCAATCAGTAGCCTTTATCCTTGCAGGCTTTTCGGTGTTTACTGCAAACATCAAAATGTTCAGAAAAATGCAGGCGTCTGATTGATCAATCCAATCCCGCTAATAGCGAAATATCTATCTTGATCCCGGCCTATTCAACGCTCTTTAAATATTGGAAAAAGCTTTGACACGTGTCAGAAAAACGTCACACAAAGCAGGCAAAACAAAGAAGAAAAATCATCCATTGGCTCGTTCATATTCACGAGCCGATGAATGATTTTGTTTCTTTGCTTTGCCTGCTTTGTGTGATGTTTTCGTGACGCGAGTCAAGACTTTCTCAGATATTTAGGATGCTTTGGCGTATTTCACCACCATGAAGTTATGAAAGGAGAGGAACAGACATGTCAATCTTCACGTGTGAAAAACTAGTTACCAAAAAAACGAGTTATTTCCCTCTCTTCTGCCCTTTTCTCTCTTGCTTTTGACCGATAGCAGTCCATTTAGCAGTCTCCAGTACAAGATGCCGCTATATACGGTGGACGCAGGAGGGAGGGTGTTAGCGCGACCAATCACATAATAGGCCAGTTCATGATGTTTAAAAGTCACACACAGTTGGATCGAGGCTAACGAAAAAGACAGGCTACCGCGGTGGGTCCGATTCTTCTTTTTTTACAAAGCTCTGGAGTCACGCGATGCTCTTTTCACGCACCTTCTTTGGTGCCTTCTAGCATCACGTGACTTAAGCGGTCTGTAAAAAAAGAAGAATCGGACCCACCGCGGTAGCCTGTCTTTTTCGTTAGCCTCAGAGTTGGATCATCTTTACACGATGATTAGTACAAAGCTGCGAGCCGATTTTTTTTGTGTCCATTGCCGTGTACAGATAATCAACTCCGTGTGACGTTATGAACTGGCCTTATATGTTGTTGGCCACAGTTTAGGAACAGCTACAAATGACTTCATCTATATCTACTCCGAGGTAAACGAAAAAGACAGGCTACCGCGGTGCTACAGCGCCTAGAATATATAGTGTGGAAATCGGCTATCCCAGTAATACTTTAAAAAGTGCTATCTCTTAAATTTCAAATGATGCTGAAATCCAATGAGTCGATCACAGCGATATCTGCAGGATATTTCCTAAAACTTCATGACGATTTGGTAACAGCGTCTAGAATACCTAGTGTGGAAATATTTTATTAAACAACGCTAAAAATTTGTATCCCGTAAATGATCGACGATACTGCTAAAATTCCAAGTGTCGATCGCAGCGAAATCTGCGGGATTTTCGTATTACATTGTATAGACTATCAATATCTTTCAGTTATAGAAAATATCCTGCAGATGTCGCTGCGATTTGTATATTTCAGCAGCATCGTTGCACATTTAAGGATACAATATTTTACCACCTTTTTTAAGTATTACAGGGATAGCCAATTTCCACACTATATATTCTAGGCGCTATAATTTGGTCTAGACGCTGTAGCGTTTTTTTTTTACATTTTATTAACATACATCTGACCTGTGTGCTTGGCGTCAAGGCCGCTGTAATAATACGATGTTTACTTTGAAAGTTTATCACAGATGTCGCTGCGATCAGCTCCCTGGATTTCAGCGTCAGTGCACATTTAAGGGATACAACTTTTTAGCGCTGCTTGGATAGCAAAATTCCACAGTACAGCGCCTAGAAGATACAGTGTGGAAAACGGCTATTCCTATAATGCTTTAAAAAGTGCTAAAAACTTGTATCCCATAAATCTCCAACAATGTTCAGCGGCAATATGCTGATACGAGCGCCATCTCGTAACTCTTTTCAATATAAACACTGTGTTTTCAAAAATTATAGAATGTTAAATATCGGAAACTATAAATATAAGATATTTTGGTCTGTTATAAGCTAATTTAGTTAAGGAATGACGTGAAATAGGTTAAATAGTCTCTTTTAGAATGACTATCGTTTTTAAATCACTACGATGGCGTTACGATCGATATATTGTTATTCAGCATCGTTGTACATTTATGGGATTCAATTTTTTAGCACTATTTTGTAGCCGTTTTCCACACTGTATCTTCTAGGCGCTGTATTCCACAGTATGTATTCTAGACGCTATAGCGGTGCATTACACGTGTCTCTTTCTTCTTTAAAAAATATCCTGCAGATGTCGCTGTAAATGACTGTTTGGAATTCAACATTGTTGTACATTTAAGGGATTCACTATTTCCGCGCTTTTTTAAGTATTGCTGGGATAGTCGATTTCTACAACATTTAATCTAGGCCTATAACGGAGCTATAGTACAGCGCCTAGAACATACAGTGTGGAAAACGGCTATTCCTATAATGCTTTAAAAAGTGCTAAAAACTTGTATCCCATAAATCTCCAACAATGCTCAGCGGCAATATGCTGATACGAGCGCCATCTCGTAACTCTTTTCAATATAAACACTGAGTTTTCAAAAATTATAGAATGTTAAATATCGGAAAGTATAAATATAAGATATTTTGGTCTGTTATAAGCTAATTTAGTTAAGGAATGACGTGAAATAGATTAAAGAGTCTCTTTTAGAATGACTATCGTTTTTAAATCACTACGATGGCGCTACTATCGACATCTTGTTATTCAGCATCGTTGTACATTTATGGGATTCAATTTTTTAGTACTATTTTGTAGCCGTTTTCCAGACTGTATCTTCTAGGCGCTGTAGCTATAGTATCTAGAAGATATAGCTTAAAAATCGGCTTATTAAAAGGTGCTAAAAAATTGTATCCAATAAATGTTGAACGAGGCTGAACGATGAATGTCGATCACAGCGACATATGGTAATTCCAACGTAACTATTTCAAAAGACATCAAATGAGAAAACGTTTCGCTCAGAGAAGATCTAGAAAATGTTGCTGCTATCGACATTTGTCATTCAGTATTTTTCAATATTTATGGGATTCAATTTTTAGCAATTTTTAAAGTATTACTGGAATACCCGGTTTCCCCACAATGACCATGATCTAGGTAGATTTTTCTTTGTTATCGCAACGAGATTGACCAATCAGGAGCCAGAATTATTGCTAACTTTTCACTGTTTGCAAAAATGTACCTGGATCTCGGCTTATATTTCTAGATGTTATAACTGAGCTCAGGAATAGTACAGAAAGCAAACTCCGTATTTTGATACATTAAGGCCGGGATCCAATTAGGAACAAGTGTGTCGCTATAACGAAGTAGCGACATATGGCCAATAAAGGTTTATTGGTAGAAGTGATAAAAACAAATCGTTAAAGGTCTTTGTGAGCGTGTCATTATCGTCAGGCTAATGCATATGGAATTATTTCCCTAGTCTAATAAAACTGGTCCATGCGCGTATCGCCTAATGGAGGATATTTCAAATATGGGTTCAAGGCTGAAAAAGTCACGTGCTACCGGCATTTTACCTAAAGAACTTCTAACTGATGAGAAGGGAAACAGGAAATTACTACTGCTTTGTCCCGTGAACTGTTTCATTGGCTAGCGGGGATTTACATTACGTCGACGGAGACTTCCCTTCTTTACGTTAGACGTTTTTGCCTTGACCATGTGATCATAACGTAGATAGAATAGCCTCTATTCTAGAAAGTGGATTGCCGTACTATAGCACCTAGAATATATAGTACAGCGCCTAGAAGATACAGTGTGGAAAACGGCTATTTCTATAATGCTTTAAAAAGTGCTAAAAACTTGTATCCCATAAATCTCCAACAATGCTCAGTGGCAATATGCTGATACGAGCGCCATCTCGTAACTCTTTTCAATATAAACACTGAGTTTTCAAAAATTATAGAATGTTAAATATCGGAAACTATAAATATAAGATATTTTGGTCTGTTATAAGCTAATTTAGTTAAGGAATGACGTGAAATAGGTTAAAGAGTCTCTTTTAGAATGACTATCGTTTTTAAATCACTACGATGGCGCTACTATCGACATCTTGTTATTCAGCATCGTTGTACATTTATGGAATTCAATTTTTTAGCAATATTTTGTAGCCGTTTTCCACACTGTATCTTCTAGACGCTGTATATATAGTGTGGAAATTGGCTATCCCTGTAATACTTTAAAAAGTGCTAAAATATTGTATCCCTTAACTGTGCAATGATGCTGCTGAAATATACAGATCACAGCGACATCTGCAGGATATTTTCTCAAACTGCAAGATATTGCTAGTCTATACAATGTAATACTAAATCCCGCAGATGTCGCTGTGATCGATACTTGGGATTTTATCAGTATCGTCGCACATTTAAGGAATATAAATTTTTAGCGTTGTTTGGATAGCATATTTCCACACAAGGTATTCTAGACGCTGTAGCCATACTTTCGGCAAAAACTTGAAATGAGCATGCTTCCTGTGCATATATCACCACTCTTATGTATGAAGGCTCTCTGTTATGGTGTTGATTCTGAGCGCTCTTTGTTAAATTTCTATATTTGTGTTTTAGAGAAAGCAATACAGAAAAGTACTGTTACTATGGAAACAACAACTTCTTTAATATTGAAAGGTATAGCAAAGGAGTTCAGAATCAGTGCCTTAAATAGTTTCGAATATGTATTGTTGTTGTGACAATTAATACTCTACCTGGATGTGGAAATGCAAAATTGTGTTCAACATAACGGAGGATATTCCATCTACATTTTGATCACGTGGTCAAGGTAAAAACTTCTATCGTAAAGAAGGGAAGGCTCCGTAGACGTGTAATGTAAATCCCCGCTAGCCAATGAAACGGTTCATGAGGCAAAGTAGTAGTATCTTCCCTTCTTATCAGATAGAAGTTCCTTGGATAAATTACCGGTATCACGTGACCTTTTTCAGCCTCGAACCCATATTTGGAATATCCTCCATTGTGCGCAATCTAGATAGATTTTTGGCTGTCAGAGAAACGAGATTCATCAATCAGAAGCCTTCATTTTTGTGAACATTTCGCTGTTTGCAGAAATGCAGGCTATTGATTGGCGATTCTCGTTTCGCTAACAGCGAAAAATCTATCTGGATCCTAACCTACATTTCTACAAACATTGCACTTCATCCACGGCACTAAAAAAATGACTCAAAACTTTCATGACATAGGCCGGGATCCACAAACAGCAAATATTCTCAAACATGCAGGCTTCTGATTGGTCAAACTCATTTCGCTAACAGCGAAAAATCTATCTGAATCTCAGCCATAGTTATCTTCGATGAAATCAATGCAAAAGGATAATATAAAAGAAAAGTATAAGATTTCTAAAATATTTTGGCGGGTTTATCGCTATTTGGCATAATTTGTAAACTTTTGAACTAATTAACAGTTTTTCGCTAATTATGTATAGAAAATTAATGTTTTTAAAGCTGAATTTTATAAAAGCACATAGATTGAGTAAATATCTATCCAAAAATTCCATCCTTACTTTTTTTTTGTCCATTATTTAAGTCTCTACCTCGATTTAAACATAAGTTGTGACGAAGAAAATAAATCTGTCATTTTCAGTATCTTGACGTTATTTAAAAAAATCTATATCTCTGTTTATAATTAATTTGTGAGGATGCATTTGATCTCAAATTGAAGATCTTCTTTATTAGGTCCTTCTGGTATTGGTTTTATTTTTCTGCGATGATTGCTTCTTTTGATATGGGAAATTTTACGCTGGCATATTTCGTTCATTTAACATGGAGAAGTTGTCATCAGTATAATAAGCAGTTACGGTGTCTTGCCTTATTCTTGGCGTTTGTTTGTTTGGCGGGGTTAGCATTTTTTTTCAGCTTGGCTTGGCAGAACGACCGTCCTGCTTGATAGCAGACGAACTTAAAACAATTTCGAGCTGCGATGCTGTGATGTAATAGTCCAACTGAGCGAGCATCTTTGCGCATGTGCAGCGCGTTACTCCAAAGACAGACTTGTACTTGACTGCGCATGCGCAACTGTAGAATTTTAATTTAAAATTACGACTAATTAATAAAACATTTGAACAAACGAATGGACGATAACAAATCTGTAGCCAAATATCTTTCATTAAAAAAAAGATTGGTGTAATTTGATGCAGTAGTTTCTTCTCACGGGCTGTCGAAAGAAAACGCTTAAGCGTTTTAAATATATAGATTGTCAAAATTTGGTATTGCCATTGGAAAAAAACAAAGTTTGATCTGCTTTTGAATTGTAGATGGCCTAAACAAATTTTATATACATCATTTAAAAATAGACTTTATTTCCAATTGCTGCGTACCCGTATTTTCTTCTATAATAAGTAGTTACATGATTGTACGGGGTGTTTACTTTCTTGTCACGGCTGTACATTCACTAATTTTAGGTAGATTTCGTATGAAATACTATCTATTACATTCTCCCCTATGTTGGATTTTCTGAAAAATTTTTGCGGATCTACACCGATCATGACCCCTAGATCACAAAACAACCCTCAGTAAAAAATTTTATCTATCTATCTATCTATATATATATATCACTTTCTTCTGGACACGATAACTTCCACAATTCTGCACAAATCTCTTCCAAACTGATACATAAAATCAAGGGGCATAAAATCTCGGTCAAGTTCGTTAATGGGCAAAATCGGACCAAGGGGATGGAATTAGGGAGAGGTTTTGTGAAAAAAGAAAAAAAACCCATAACTTCTTAAATTTTGCACATATCAAATCAGTTTAAAGTTTTTATTACTTCTAAAAATAGGGCTAAAAATTTGTGCATCACAGATTTTTGATAAAATTAAAAATGGGCTCAAGGGGCGCAAAAATAGGGCTTTTGGGAGAAAAAAATTCATAACTTCGTCAATTCTAAAGATATCAAATCCAATTAATTTTATTATAAATCTCCTTAAAATTATCTACAACTTTTATATTCACAAGTTTTTGATAGAACCAATTCGTATCGCAAAAAAAAAATAAAAACGAAAACAAAAACAACTAGTCGGATGTACCAATCCCAAAACTTTCTTCTATCTCATACATGTTAATACTTCAAAATCCGCTATCACACTGCCAAAATTAAATGGCAATCTATGCATCTCATGAGGATTCTAACGATATGAAATTCCGTGCGTTAGTTCTTGAGATATGACTATCGCTGAAATCGTCTAAATTCAGAAAAATGCTGCCTAGCAGCGCCACCTATTGGGTGATTTATACCAAATCCTAATCAGCAACAATTTATGTCAACGTCTGACTGAATCTGAAGTTTGGAGAAAATCCGTACATTAGTTTTTGAGATAGAGCAATAACGAAAATCGTGAAAATTCCTGCATAGCAGCGCCACCTATTGGGTGATTAACACCAAAACCTAATTAACAACAACTTGTGTCAACATACAACTAAATCTGAAGTTAGATGAAAATTCGTCCATTAGTTCTATTGATAGAGCTATTGAGGTAATCGTGAAAAAGGCAGCAGAGAAGCGCCACCTGTTGGGCGATTTACACCAACACATAATCAGTAGCAAGTCATATCAAGGACTAACTGAATCTGAAGTTTGATGAAAATCCGTGCGTTAGTTCTTAAGATAGAGCTATTGGGGAAATCGTGTAAATCCTGCAAAATTCATCATAACAGCGCCACCTGTTGGGTGATTTACACCAAAACGTAATAATCATCAATTCATATCAAGGACTAACTAAATCTGAAGTTTGATCGAAATCCGTGCATTAGTTCTTGAGATAGAGCTATTGCGAAAATCGTGAAAAATGCAGCATAGCAGCGCCACCTGTTGAGCGATTTACACCAAAAACTAATCAGCATCAATTTGTATTAGGGACTAACTGAATATCAATTTTTATTAAATTCCGTGCATTAGTTCTTAAGATAGAGCGCCCACAAAATTTGTGTCACATACACACAGACAGACAGACTCACAGAGTCACAGACAGACATTTTGTAAAAACATGTTTTTTGGAATCTCTGACCCCTAAAACGTGTAAATCCGTCGAAAACCGGAATTCGAAAATTTTCATGAATCCAATACTTTCTTCTTGTAAAGATAGAAGAAAGTAAAAAGGGTGGGTTGAAGAAGAAAAAAATTCACAACTCAAATTCACAAGATATAAAATCGCCATGAATTTATCATATATCTTCTTAATATTGTCTAAAACATTTATACAGACAAGTTTTTGATAGGACCAGCTCTTACAGCAAAAACAAATTAAAAATACATAGCGGTTGAAGGGAAAAATCATCTTATTAAGGGTGTATTCAAATCCAAACTGCTTGTTTTCTTACTCATTTTTAAATTCATTTTTGGTCTCAAACGCATCCAATTGGCAGATTCTCTTATTCAGAAACTATATAATGTACTGCAATGATCGATTTTTTGATAGAGGCAGAATATATTTCAAAAAATTGTGTCAAAGTGGGCATTTTGAACAGAATTTTCCGAAGCGATTGTGTTAGAAACGGAGAATATTGTCCTACTGAAAAAATAATTGTTTATAAATCAAGTTTTAATTAGTTGAACAAAAAATAAAAACACAGGTAGCTTATAAATTCTTCAAAAATCACGTCAGCAAGTTTAATATTTTTTCTTTTAAAAATGAATCTGAAAATGTGGCATAAAATTTCGAGTTGTTGAGCATGGAAAAGTTTTTTTTTTTTTTAAATACCGCCTTAACATGATTCTGATAAAACCAGCTATTATATAAAAATGAAATAAAAACTCGTCAAAAGCGGCGAGATAAAATTGTTGAAGTGGGTTTATCTCTAATCATGATTTAGTTTTTGTTGGTGAAATTAGTATACTTAGCTTCGAAATCTACTTCCGCCTGTAGGCCGGGCAGGCGAGGATTTTTTTAAATAAAGCTACTTTTTTGTATAGAATTCGTTTTATTTTAGCTTATGTGGCCCGGCGACTTTTTATGTGCGGCCCGAGACACATAATTATTAATGACATGTACAAAATTTTTTGAGATGCACATAAATGGTATTTCAAACATTCACTGATGTTTTGCATATCTTTTACGGTCAGGAAAAAAAAAACTGTGCTGCTATTTATAATTAATTTAAAATTATGCTAAAACTTATGCTAAAACAGCGTAAATATCCTTTGCTTAATCATAAGTTCTTTTTACACGTAATCCTGTTTAGGTTATGGCGTTGTATATATATTTTTATATTCAACAAGAACATTAATAAAACATTATTAAAATTCATTAAATTTTCATTATATATGCACTCGCTATATATACGTATCACTATATATTTTCACTATATGCACGTAATAATATATATATCTTTAAAAGAAAAACTGTTTGCATTCAATAAAAGCCAGATTTGTTACAGAATACCTTCTTTAGGGATGCCATTTTCTGCTTTCTGGCGGATTTCCGCATTTCTTGTTACATTAAACATCGATCAGCAATTTCAGCGGAATCGTTAAAAAAAAAAATGCAACGCGATTAAAAAAAAAAGAGAAATTCGTCAAACTACCCGTGAATGAAATAAGAAATTTCGGTCAATCACTCAAGCAAAGACCTACGACTTTCAAACGATTGCGGAAAAACTCATGAATTTCGTGAAGAGAACGTGTAAAAGGAGTTTCGAATTTTGACAATCGGTCGCGGAAAAAAGAAAAAGAGAATTTCATCAACCAAGCAGAAAAATAAATCCTGAATTGCGTCAATCATTCGCGAAAAATTATTGCAGATTTTAATCGCGAATTTTTCAAAACGATCACGGAATAAAAGAACAAAATTTTCCAAACGATCGAGGAATGAAATTGCGAATTTCGTCAAGAGTTCGCGTAAAAAAGTCGCAAATTTCCGCAATTGAAGAAATTAATCTCTAATTTCTTCAAATGATCGCGTAATAAAATCGCGAATTTCATCGAATGATCGGGAACAAAATCGTAAATTTCGTCAGACAATAGTAGAAATTATTCGCGAACTTCGTCAAATAATCGCGGCATAAAATCGCGAATTTCATCGAACGATCACGCAAAAAAGTCGTTAATTTCGGCAAGAGGTTGCGTAAAGAGATGACAATTCCGTCGAACTATCGCGGAATAAAATCGCAAATTTCTTTAATCGCTTGAGAAAAAATCGTAAATTTCGTCAATCGGTCGTGGAAAAATTCGCAAATATCGTCAGTCGTTTGTTGAAAAAAAATTGCGAATTTCGTGTAACAATTGCAGAAATTATACGCGATTATCGTCAAACTATTTCGGAAAAAATCGCTAATCTTGTGAAGAGGTCGCGTAAACAAATCGCAAACTTCGTCAGACATGCGCATAAATTAATTATTTATTAACACGAATTTCGTCAAATAATCGCGGAATAAAATTGCAAATGTCGTCGAACGATCGCGGGAAAAAAATCGCAAATTTCGTCAAACGATCGCTGAAAAAAATCGCGAATTTCATCACATCAAGAGGTCGCGTAAAAAAATCGCAATTTTTCTAGTCAGTCGTGGAAAAAAAATCTGAAATTTGAACCAAGTTATGGCTTTCTGTACATATAAAATTGATAGTTGGGTATTTAATATTCACGTTATTTATTTCTGATAAGAATACGTGAAAAACAGTCACATTTTAGTGAAAGATTGTTAATGTAGTAAAAAATACGTAGTGTTTACTTGAACTCAACTATGAAAATGCAGTATATGTGTTACAGAAAATACCAAAACATTTTAACAAAAGAAATTTGTCAATGTATGTATGTTATATTCAATACAACTCACAAAATTCATGCATAAATGTTGTGAAAAAAGTGGTAAATTTTACTTTCACGCTTAATTTCCTCTTCTTTGTTATTATCTTGGTGGCATCCTGAATTTACTCTGTAGAACATGGAAGTTAAATTATTAACTTTAGATCTTATTATATAGCTAATACTGAATGTATAAATTTTGTTATATTGCTTTTTATGCAACTGTTTTTATTTTATTATTGCAATTGCCGTTTTTTAAAAAACTTTTATATCAAAGTATAGTGTGCTGCAGCCCACTTAACGTAGAAAATATGTTTTTGCGGCCCGCGAGAAAAAAAGGATGAGTATGGCTGATTTAATTTATTCCTAAACGGTCAAAGTATTCCTTCTAGACACAGGCATCTCTTACATGAATTTATTCGGTTGGCACCACTTTTTAGCCCCCGGTATGCTATTTCTTTCTCCCAGCTTATTTTGTCTCCAATAAATAAGGTTACCTTGTATACGCCAGCCGTAAAACAAAAGCCGATGCTTCATTGTGCGATTAAATACTCTACAGCATTTTTAAAAACTTCTAAGCATCGTACATTTTCAATGTTTGTACCGTCGCATGGGAAAAAAAAGTAATTTTTAATGCAATTTGTTTGAAAACTCCATCTCCATTTATTTTTGAAATATTAATTTTTTTTGTAGTTTTTAGCGACATTTGTTTCATTTTGGCAACTCAAGTACTCCATTTCTGTAGAAAGTAAAGAAAAAATAGTTGAAAAATAGTAATTATATCTTCTTGTTGCCATTTTCTCATAAAAATTGAAAAAAAAAATTAATTAAAATACGTGCTATTTTGAGAGAAATATAAATAAAGGATTTCTGATAAAACATGGAACTATTATAAACTATATTTAATTTTAAGTATCTATATTAATGCAAATAACGTCATTTTACATAAAATAAAAGCATGCGCTGTAAGTCTTAAAACTGAAATATGTTTTGCGCTACAGTAGAGTCCCGATTGATGGACTGGTGGCTTGGCTGTTTCATAATAATAGAAGCCACCAGTCCATCAGAAGAAAATGAAGTAATGGAAATGCCGGGGGCGACACTAAATTCTGAAAAGGCAGAATTCCTATTCTCTAGTTATAAGAAATATTTTTACCTGTACTTTGACAACATGAGCAAGAGAAATTTACTGCTAAAAGTACTTTTAAAATATAGTGGTGCAAACAGGATATGAAAATAGAATCTTGTATATAAAGCTTGGGAGGTTATTTGACGACACTCTACTGCAAAGGGTTAAACTTTAATTATTATTACTTCTATGAACCACATAACTTTATAAAAGTTATCGTTTGGAATAAATTACCTTTTCATATCAATGTATAATGTGCTGCGGTCCACTGAACGTAGAAAATATGTGTTTGCGGCTCGCGAGAAAAAAATGTTGAGTATGGCTGGTTTATATTATATATTTGTATCAATATGGGCAATTCCACAGAAAATCATCATTTTGCGGAGGGAGGGGGATCAAATTTATAATATGTTTAATTTAAGGGTATGATTGGAAAACTTGATATTTTTATATTCTATAGAAAACTTTTTAACCACTTTAAAAAACTTTTAACCATTTGGAAAAATGGTTATTGTCCTCGGTCAGGATAGGAAATCAAAAACATATCTGAAGCGTTTTATTAGTTGAATTCCGCATTTTATTCGTTTTCTGGTTGGTCTATACAGTAATCTGTATTTTCCCTTTATTTTCAACAGAGATGGATACTTCTGTTGCCACTATGACAAAAAGGTAATAAAAACTACAAAAAATGAAAAAAATAACTCACAAACAAATTGAGATATAGCTTTCAAACAAATTGCAATTAAAAATACATTTTTTATCTGTATACGATGATATAAAAAGTAATATTGTGGGAGGTTTAGAAATTTAAAAACGAAATTTCATTTAAAATTGGTCCAGGAATACTAATGTTTAATCCATGGCGTACGTAACGTATGACCAGCTCCGTAGAAGTTAAAAAATTTACAGTGCTGAAAATTGTAAAACCGAAATTTCTTTTAAAATTTGTTCATGATGGGTCCAGGAACGTTAATGTTTAATCCATGGCGTACGTAATGTAGGATCAACTCCGTGCGATTTTTTTATGTCTTAAATTTTAGTCTTTGAAAAAATCATTTTGCAAATTTGTCGTTGTAATTTGTTAAATTGCTTTTTTTTTATTTATTACTTCTATGAACCAGATAACTTTATAAAAGTTATCGTTTGGAATAAAAACAAAATCATTTCTCCCATAAATCTACCTTCATAAACATCCCCTGACTAGCTTTGATCAAAATTTAACGAAACCTTTTGATTAATTTCTGTGACAGTTTAAAACTGGCTATTGGTACTTGCTCTTAGTTTCGAAAATTTTCTTTCAGTTAAAACTATGTAAGTTAATGTCATAGGCACACAAATTAAAGTTAAAAAAACTTAAAATGATAAACAAATTATTTAATTTAAACTTACTTATTATAAATAAGTTAACTTAAAATAAGTAATTATAAATAAGTTAAATAAGAATCGCATATCTGTCCGCGCTCTAACTCTCGTAAATATACTCGGATTGTCCTGAAATTTTTGGATGTTATTATGGTTCACTATAGCAGGATCCCTATTTCAAATGAAGTTTGTGGCATATTTAGTTCATTTACAGGGACAGTCAAAAGTTTTCCGTTACACTGGGGCCAATGGGAAAAATCGTTTCAAATGGGTTTTAATGAAGTTACACGCTTTCAAGCATAAAATAATTGACATATGCGGTGCAAAGAATACTTATTATTCTTTTACAGGGCCACACAAAAGAATTCCGTTACATAATGATATGGAGGGGGGGGGGGGAGGGCGTTGTTTGCGACGTATTTTAATTATGTTAAACTATTTCATATATAACGAAATTTACTTACATCGCTGAGATTTACCATAAGTTATTTCATGCATAATAAGAAATGCATTGCATTTACAGGGACACACAAAATATTTCAGATATTGTGTCCGAAGTACTGTACGTAAGCGGTGATTGCTGGAAATGCATTTTTAATTATGATATGCTCTTCTACGTTTTACTATGTTTATGCGTACTATACGGTGCGTATAAATGCTATAGTTCATATACAGGGCTACACAAAAGAATACGGGTTACTGAGTATGAGCGTAAATTGCTTAAAGGCGGTTTTTAAAGGAATTATGTATTTTTACGCTGAACTGCATTTAATTTACTAAGAAATGTTTTTAGAATATAGATAAAATGATATAATGGGTTACGTAAAAAATTGGATACATAACCGTCAATGGAGGATAATATCTGGAAATGTGATTTCAGTAGTTTTAAGAAGGTTTTAGTTTAAATTAAATTTTAGCTAAATAGTGGCGTTTAATAAAGGTACTACTGGCTATGGACGGTAAATGCTAAAATCAATTTTTAAAATGTTTTATTTCTTTTCTAAAATGTTTACTTAGTTATCTTATTCACCTTATTTCCCTAAATAACGAAGTTTTGTTAAAGCATTCAGGAAGTGTTGGAAAGTATTTCGTAATCTATGCTTGAGACATGATTTTTCTTTCTTGCAGTTTTTTTAATGATCTTGTTGCAGTAAAATGGGAAAAAGTTGGTATTAACGTATTATCTTTACCCCGAAGACAGATCGCCGAAAATGGTTGTCTTGTTTATCGTTGTGAATCATGTTCAAAACGGTAATTTATCCTTAGTAATGCAAAAAACTGTTAAAAATGGTAAATAATATCAAAAAGAAATAAATAAACTATAATAAACGATAATAAATAAATAACAAAAACTATAAAACATTATAAAACTAGTTGGGTGTGGCAATCCCAAAACTTTCTTCTATCTCATACATGTTATTACTTCCTGAAAAACACGGCTTATCAGCGCCACCGGTTAGGTGATTTACACCAAAGTCTAATCATCAACAACTTATGTCAACTTCTAACTGAATCTGGAGTTTGATGAAAATCCGTGCATTAGTTTTTGAGATTGAGCTATTGCGGAAATCGTAAAAAATTCATAGCAGCGCAACCTGTTGGGTGATTTACACCAAAAATTAATTAGGATCAATTTATATTAGGGACTAACTGAATATTAAATTTGATGAAAATTCATGCATTAGTTCTTGAGATACAGCTATTGCGGAATCGTGAAAAATACCGCATAGCAGCGTTACCTGTTAGGCGATTTACAAATAATATTTTACCACCCTCAACAACTCGAAATTTTCTGAGACATTTTCAGATTCATATTTAAAAGTAATAGCAGGAAACTTGCTGAGGTGATTTTTGAAGATATATATAAGAGGCCGTGTAATTTCATTTTTAGCTCAATTAATTAGGATTTGATTTTTAAAAAATATTTTCTCAGTATGACCATTTTAGGTAGATTTCGTATGAAATACTACCTATTAGGATCGTTCCTATGTTGGAATTTCTGAAATTTTTTTGCAGATCTACACCAATTATGACCCCTAGAACCAAAAACCACCCTCAGTAAAAAACTTTATCTATCTATCTATCTATCTATCTATCTATCTATCTATATATATATATATCAATCACTTTCTTCTGGACACGATAACTTCTACAATTCTGCACAAATCTCTTCCAAACTGATACATAAAATCAATGGGCATAAAATCTCGGTCAAGTTCGTTAATGGGCAAAATCGGGCCAAGGGGATGGAAATAGGGAGAGGTTTTGTGAAAACCAAAAAACCCCCATAACTCCTTAATTTTTATACATATTAAATCAGTTTAAAGTTTTTATAACTTCTAAAAATAGGGCCGAAAATTTATGCATCACAGAATTTTCATAAAATTAAAAATGGGCTCAAGGGGCGCAAAAAATAGGGTTTTTGGGAGAAAAAAATTCATAACTTCGTCAATTCTCAAGATATCAAATCCAATTAATTTTATTATAAATCTCCTTAATATTATCTACAACTTTTATATTCACAAGTTTTTGATAGGGCCAATTCGTACCGCAAAAAAAAAAATTAAAAACGAAAACAAAAAGAGGGGTTGAAGAAGAAAAAAATCTATAACTCCGTCGATTCACAAGATATAAAATCTTCATGAATTTATCATATATCCTCTTAATATTGTCTATAACATTTATACAGACAAGTTTTAATAGGACCAATTCTTACAGCAAAAATAAATTAAAAATACATAGCGGTTGAAGAAAAAAATCATCTTATTAAGGGTGTATTCAAATCCAAACTGCTTATTTTCTGACTCATTTTTAAATTCATCTTTGCTCTCAAACGCATCCAGTTGGTAGAATCTCTTATTCAAAAACTA
Organism: Maratus speciosus; assembly: GCA_963932465.1. Lineage (NCBI taxonomy): Eukaryota > Metazoa > Arthropoda > Arachnida > Araneae > Salticidae > Maratus > Maratus speciosus. The sequence continues at coordinate 92,047,950 of OZ010799.1, forward strand.
TATAATGTACCTTAATGATCGATTTTTTGATAGAGGCAGAATACATTTCAAAAAAGGATGTCAAAGTGGGCATTTTGAACAGAATTTCCCGAAGCGATTGAGTTAGAAACGAAAAATATTGTCCAAACTGCTTATTTTCTGACTCATTTTTAAATTCATTTTTGCTCTCAAACGCATCCAATTGATAGATTCTCTTATTCAGAAACTATATAATGTACCGTAATGATCGATATTTAGATAGAGGCAGAATATATTTCAAAAAATGATGTCAAAGTGGACATTTTGAACAGAATTTACCGAAGCGATTGTGTTAGAAACCAAAAATACTGTTCTACTGAGAAAATAGTTGTTTATAAATCAAGTTTTAATTATTTGAACGAAAAATAAAAACACAGGTCGCTTATAAATCTCTTCAAAAATCACGTCAGCGAGTTTCATATTTTTCTATTAAAAAGGAAAATTTCAAGTTGTTCAGCATGGAAATGTATTTTTTTTTTTAATACCGCCTTAACATGATTCTGATAAAACCAGCTATTATATAAAAATGAAATAAAAACTCGTCAAAAGCGGTAAGATAAAATTATTAAAGTGGGTTTATCTCTAATCATGATTTAGTTTTTGTTGGTGAAAGTAGCAATCTTAACTTCGAAATCTACCTCTGCCTGTAGGCCGGGCCGGCAGGGATTTTTTTTCATTCCAGATCTCCCGCTTCGGAAAATTTGGTTCAAAACGATAAGTTTGACAACATTTTTTACAATATTTTCTGCATTTATCAAAATATTGAGAAGCACGGCACATTATGTAGTTTCTAATTAAAAGAATTTCCCAGTTTGATGCGTTTGAGAGCAAAAATCAATTTAAAAATGAATCAGAAAATAAGCAGTTTGGATTGAAATACACCCTTAACTCCTTCGAAAGAAGTGCATCACAGTTTTATTTTCTAATTTAAAACGTATACGAGTATTTTCCCCTATAAAAAGTACGGGAATATAATACTTAAAATCACACCGATTTTCTAAATATAAATTACAATAATATTATTCATATTAAACAATAATAAATCGATTTTTTTTTCATCAAAGTTTTTCACGGGTACTTACAGTACTATGGCGCTATAAGATTTTTATAGCTTTATTTTTATCCCGATAATTTATAAACTCTAAAATTATATATTCTGAACACGAAGAAAAAAATAATGAGATTGTTAATGAAATAATTTATATTTAGCCTAAAGGAAGCATAGTTGGAAAACTTGAGTTAACGGATTTCGTTTTATAATTATGTACTTCTAGTATCCTTGATTAAAAACGCGAGATGAAGCTTCGGTTTTGTTATTTGTTTATTAAACATTTCTCCCTGTATGTTGTAGCAGAAGTTTTAGGCAGTTTTATCACTGCAGGGCGTTCTTCTAAACAAAAGTGTCTTCAAGGTAAGTAATTAGTTTGCAGTAGATGAAATTCCTTGCACACTAAGTTGATCCTCGCATTAATATAATTAAAAGAGCTTTTATAAGTGCAAGAAAATTTTTAAAGTAAGATATTCGTTGAAGGTTTATAAAATATATTTTCTTAATTATTGCGATAGATTGTTACTTTTAACAAAATGCAAATTAATATCAGATAAAATTGGTATATGCACTTAGAAAAATGTTATATAAGCTTAATTTATACTTCCACAAATAAAACTTTATTTATCTATAGGAAACTAAAAAGTCTAAGTTTTTTGAAACTATGCGGGGTTTTTTTAAAAGTAAACACCTTTTTTCTCATAATAGATTTTTTTCGCTTACGAAGTCAATTTCGACTCTGTTCAAATATAAATTAATGATAAAAAATTAGGGAAAAAAGCTTTAAATTGAAAGGTAGTACGGTGTTTTTTCATTGAAAAAACTCAGTATAATTTGTCTGAAAAACGTAAAAACTTTTGTACACAAATTAAATGCCATAAGATTTTTATAGCTTTAGGATTTTGTTTTTATTACGAAAATTTACTTTTATAAAGTTATCTAATTCATAAAATTTAACCTATCATAATAATTAAAGTTTAAATTAAATATGTGTTTATCATTTTAATTTTGAATAAAGTGAAGTTTTTAAACATTTTTATGCAGTTTTATTTTCTAATTTAAAATGTATACGTGTATTTTCTCCTATAAAAAATACGGGAATATAATACTTAAAGAAATAAAATCACACCAAATTTCTAAGTATAAATTACAATAATATTATTTTTATTAAATAATAATAAATAGATTTTTTTTCATCAAAGTTTTTCAAGGGTTAAAACTTACAGTACTATGGCGCTATAAGATTTTTATAGCTTTATTTTTATCCTGATAATTTATAAACTCTAAAAGTATGTATCCTGAACGCGAAGAAAAAATAATGAGATTGTTAATGAAATACCTTATATTTGGCCTAAAGGAGGCTTAGTTGGAAAACTTGAGTTAACTGATTTTGTTTTATAATTATGTACTTCTAGTATCCTTGATTGAAAACGCGAGATGAAGCTTTGGTTTTCTTGTTTGTTTATTAAAACTTTTCTCCCTGTATGTTGTAGCAGAAGTTTTAGGCAGTTTTATCACTGAAGGGCGTTCTTCTAAACAAAAGTGTCTTCAAGGTAAGTAATTAGTATGCAGCAGATGAAATTCCTTGCACCCTAAGTTGATCCTCGCATTAATATAATTAAAAGAGCTTTTATAAGTGCAAGGAAAAAATTTAAAATAAGATTTTCGTTGAAGGTTTATAAAGTATATTTTTTTAATTATGGCAATAGATTGTTTTTTTTTTTTTTTTTTTAACAAAATGCAAATTAATATCAGATAAAATTGGTATATGCACTTAGAAAAATGTTGTGCAAGCGTCATTTATACTTCCACAGATAAAAGTTTATTTATCTATATAGGAAACTAAAAAGGTATATATATATATATATATATATATATATATATATATATATATATATATATATATATATATATATATATATATATATATATATATATATATATATATATATATATATTTATAAGTACACTGTAAAAAAAATTCCGCAACGTTCCTGGGAAAAAATGGGCAGCTGAGTTGCCCATTATTTCCAAGAAACATTTCTTGAAAATGACTGGAACTTTACTGTATATGTTAAAAACTTTCTACAGAAATGCCAGTAAGTTTCCTGCGAAATACCAGGAATATTTCTGTTGACAGCAAAACATTACTGACATTTCACAGCATGCGGGATTCGCAGACGATTTTTACATTTCCAGTTGACAATTTTCGCTTTATTATCATTATTTGTTAGAATGAAAAAATATTTTGAGATTGACATCAAAATTATTATTTATAATTTAATGAAAAAATAAATTTTCAGTTAAAATTCAATAAAGTAAATATATATATGATATATTGTTTCTGAACTTTGCTTAAAATATAAAAATATATAAATGTAAATAATAATTAGAAAAAAAATCTAGACATAAAATATTTTGGATTTTCGTCAGTAATTATGTTAGTTTACAAGTTAGATAAAATACATATAAATTTTCATGAAAAAAAAAAAAAAAAAAAAACCTAAACGTAATTGTATATTTTTTCCGAAAATAAAAAGAATTCAAATTTGCAGCAATTCAAAGTGTCAAATATATATCAAATTTAAATCAAATTGTAATAAAGTGTTAAAATATAAAATTAATTAAAAAAGAAAAAAAATGTCAAGAGGTAGCATCGAACTCGGGGCCTTACGGGTGGCGTGCGAGCTTCCTGCGTCCACACCACGAAAGACACGTTGAGAGCTGCAAACTAATGGGTATTTGAAACGTATGCTAAACCTCGGCAACTAATTTCTCAAAATCTAAGGCCCATTTGAAGAAATCCTTTCACAAGAATAATTAGAGATAAGAACTCTAAAACATACTTTAAATTAATCAAAATCGGTGAGAATCATGTTTGATGGTCCCCTGGTTAATGGAGATCCAAATAATAGGTGTATTTTTTTTTACACGGTCTGCTCATTAAACGTTCCACAGACAAGTACCAGAGATAATCTCTTAGCGATGTCACAGAAGTATTGTATTTTCATCTGAATTGTCTTGACAATAGAGACGTAAAGGATTATGTCGTCTATTGATTTATTTGCATTCCATATTGATTTTTTTACATTCATTTAGGGAATTCGTTTTCGACACTCGCGCGCGAGCAACGGATTATAGCAAAAAAAAATAATAAATGGCGGCCGCAGCGTTTTGCTGTTTCCAACTTTTGTTCAGGGTTCAGGAACGTTTCAGATTAGAAAACCAGAATTTCACAGGAAAGAGCTAAATTATTCTGAGAACCTGAGAAAAGGCGAAACGTTCCTGGATTTTACATGGAACGTTACCATTTTTTTTTTACAGTGTATGCTTTTTTTAAAGTAAGCTCTTTTCTTTCATAATAGATTTTTATTACTTAAGAAGTCAATTTCGACACTATTCAAATATAAATTAATGTTAATGAAATTAGGGAAAAAAGCTTTAAAATGAAAGGTAGTATGGTGTTTTGTTATTGAAAAAAATGTTGTATAATTTTGTCTGAAAAACGTAAAAACTTTTATACACAAATTAAACTTACAAGTTTTTCCATTTCATTTTTTTAAATAAAAATGTCATATATCGATACAAAATATTTAGCACTAAGAAAATGCAATAGTTTTAATTTAAATAAAATATATTAGTTTATATATTAGTTATGATATTAGTTTAACATTATGCAAAATTTACCGTTAATATAAAAAGTTTCAAAGTTATTTAAAATAGAGAATCCATACTGGTCTTTACATGTTATAGAATACAGGTGAAAACTTTTGTTTTTAATTAAAAACTATAATAGATTATTATAAATTGATAGAACTATAATAGATTAGAAGAAATTATAGATAGACTATAATAAATCCATAATAGATTGATAGAATAAATAGTTTATTTAATAGATTATTTTATATTACCCATTAAGGTTTTAAAAGCATATTTTCTTAATTATGGCTATAGATTCTTATTTTAACAAAATGCAAATTAATATCAGATAAAATTGATATATGCACTTAGAAAAATGTTGTGAAAGCTTCATTTATACTTCCACAGATAAAGGTTTATTTATCTATATAGGAAACTAAAAAAGTCGCAGATGTTTTTTTTTTTTTTTTTTTTTTTTTTTTTTTTTTTTTTTTTTTTTAACTATGCGTTTTTTAAATTAAACTCTTTTTTTTTTCATAATGGATTTTTATTACTTAAGAAGTCAATTTCGACACTGTTCAAATATAAATTAATGTTATAGAGACCTTTACACTGAAAGGTAGTACGGGGTTTTTTCATTGAAAAAAATTTAGTTTAATTTTTTTTTCTGAAAAAAATAAATTATAATTTTATATTATAGTAAATTATAATTTTATATTATAGTAATTATAAGTTTTCTTAATTTCATTTTTTCTTTAATAAAAATATATATATCGATACAAAATATTTAGCGTTACAAAGAAAAAGTTCAATAATTATGATTTAAATAAAATTTACAAATATTAGTTTAACATTATGCGAAAATTGCTGTTAACATAAAAATTTCAAAGTTATTTAAAACAGGGAATCCACCCTGGTATTCGCATGTTACAGAGTATATAAGTGAAAACTATTGTTTTTAATTAAAAAATATAATAGAAACTATACTAGAAACTATAATAAATTATTCTAGATTAATAGGACTGTAATAGATTAGAATAAATTATAGATAGACTATAATAGATATATAAGAGAATAGAGCAATAATAGATAGAAGAATAGATAGTTTATTTAGTACATTATTTTATATTGCCCGCTAACAACACTAAAAACAATTTTTATATGAAAACTATCAATTATGCATTCAAGTAAAGTTTTGAAATTTACTAAAAGCGATACTTCATATTAGCCGCATCTCAGGAATTAATCGACGAAGAAATCGCCAAAGATTTTTCTTATTGCAGTACCCTTTATTATTCTGCTGATTTCAGTGGTTTAAGCGAGCAGTCTGATTACGTGTCTTTTAATATTGTGTGTTTTTTTTTATAGTATGTTATTATTTTGTTTATTTATTGATGTAATGTTAATTTCGTTATAGAATATTAGCCTGAAACAAATGCTGGAATATGTAAATAGTTTTAAATACAAACGGATTAATTTTCCATATGCACGCATAGAGAAAAAAAATTTAAAAATAATGCTTGAAAAATATTTTAGTAAATTGATATGCATTTCTTAAACAAATTGAATTTGAGATAATACTTTTTTCCTTATTCAACGGTGTAAAAATTGAAATTGCGCCATGTTTAGAAGTTAAAGAAATGAAATAAAATAAAAATGAAGTAAAAGCGATACCTTTTGGTCAAATGTTGCCTCTGTTACTCATGGACATGTTTTAATTTATATTATAGATTTATATTATTTTCGTATTTAAATATAATTTAAATATTCGTTTTTCAGTTTTACATATATTGATTAAAGGTGGTCATCTCTCCTTGATTTGCTGTGGCCATCTACCCATAACTTGAAGGACAGATGACCACCCAATTTAAAGCATCATTCTGCAATTGTACGTCTTTCTTTTAGGCTTAGAAGCAACGATTGGACTATACGCGTGCCTTAAAAGTCTATATTAGTATTAAAAGAAAAAAAATGTAAAGTACATACTGCAAAACATTCAGATACCTAAATCAACAAAAATATTCAACCACTAAATTAAATAAACACTAAAATTACACTTACTTTTTATAATCGAAAAACACAGCTGCACATCGCAATGAATGAACTCGTTGAACTATTTTCTACGAATAAAGTTAATGCTGCAATGTATGATCAAGTTTTGGAAATATTGAGACAGGCCATCTATCCTAGAGTTAATCTATATTAAAAGTGAATTAATATTTTTCAAGCAATTAAGAAATCGTAATTTTAGCTTTCGAAATTAATATGAAAATAAAGTGCTAAAGTGCTTTTTTTGCAATTTTGTAAATTTAACTGATTTTGATTGAAACAGCACTTTTCGTAAAATAAATTTCTTTGTACAGTTTTGAACAATTTACATGTGTAAGCTAAGTACACTTGTTCCAATTTCCAGGGAGAATCATATCACTATTTCAGATCAGATATTATTAATTTTGTTCAATTACAAATTCAGAGGATGTTAACGTCAACTACTCCGGAAAGATTTTGTATTTTATACTTTTTGATCATTTAGAAGAGCATATTTTCCCTGAAACAGCATGCCTGAATATATACAGGGTGATTCTAAATTGTTTTTACAAAATAAGAGGGGTGATAGTACCCATTCAGACGAGTAATAATTGCCATAGAACATAGGGTCACAAACCACTTATTCACTGCAAACAAAACCGGACTAAAATACGGAAATTGTACTGGCAATCGAGACGCCAGTACTATTTTCGTATTTTAACGGAAATTTTACCCCGTACATCTAGAAAAACAAAACATTTTCTGTAATTTACGGGGGAAATTTTCCGTTAAAATGCGGAAATAGTACTGGCGTATCGATTGCCAGTACAATTTACGTATTTACGTCCGTTTTTCTTTTTATTTATTTTTTTTTACAGTGTTGAGTCAACAATACAGGATATTTCACCCTAACTGAAGTCGGCTTGACGGTAATAATTTTGCGAAAAATAAAATTTTTGCAATAAAAATGTAACGATATGCACAGTCGTGCAAAAAAAAAAAAAAAAAAAAAAAAAAAAAGTAAACACCCCCTACTAACTCCTCAACAAATTATCGTAGAAGAAAGTTACTGGTACCGAACGATTGGAAATAAAGTCTACTTTTAAATGATGTATATAAAAATTTGCTTAGGGGGCCATCTACATATTAAAACGAACCATAACTTCATTTTTTTCAATGGCAATACCCAATTCTGACAACATAAATGAACTCTACACCCTTCAATTATCCTAAAAACAAATTTTTATGCAATTCGTACCATAAGTTTCTGAGAAATTAATTATTTTAAAACGAGCGTATTTTAAGGGCTGTATCCAAATTGAAGGTCCGTACTCGATTGTTAACCGAGAGAGCTCCCTTCTTGATCAAGGCACCTTAAGCACCACTCAACCAGTCAATGAAGCCTGTTAGATAACAGGACAGCAGAAGAAATTTCAAAATATCTACTCACTTCTATCATAGACCGAGAGAGCCGCCTTCTTGATCAAGGCACGTTTAAGCGTCAATGAAACCTGTTTGATTACAGGATAGTAGAATAAATTTCAAAAATTTACTCACTTCTATCATAGACGGCCCCTTAAACCATCATTTTGCAGTTTTTTAAACATAATTTGAAAACTATTTGGAATAAAAATGTGAAATTTTGGATTTTCATAAAGCAGGACTTAATAAATCTAAATCTATCAAAAAAATTGTAGATTGCAATTCATAATTTTTTCGATTATTAATTTCATAATTCATAATTCATATCATAAAATTATAAAAATTTCAAATTCAGCGTACTTATGTTTGGGCACATTAGTATTATTGCTACACAAAAAATTAGCGCATTAGGAGCGTAATTTCAGGAGATATAAATAAAAATATGAAAATGTAATTTAACATTAGAAGCACTCAATTTTGAATGTTTATAACTCAAAAACTTATCATTCAAATGACTTGAAATTGGGTGTCTAGGCATAGTTTGAACCGAAGATTTGAAGTATCTCGTTAAAATTGGGTATTGCCATTGAAAAAAAAAATGGTTTGGGTTCGTTTTAATATGTAGATGGCCCCCTAAGCAAATTTTATATACATCATTTAAAAGTAGACGTTTTTTCCAATCGTTCGGTTCCAGTAACTTCCGTCTACGATAATTTGTTGAAGAGTTAGTAGGGTGTGTTTACTTTTTTTTCCCCACGACTGTACACTGTTAAAAATTTTGCAGCATTCTGGCAGATCATTCGACTGTTTTTTGAAAAAACGGTTTCATAACCATAATTTAACTATATTCTGACCATAAAATGGCCAATAATATGGTCAGATTAGTGTTAAATTACGGTTGTTTTAACCGTTTTCGGAAAAAAACGGTCAAATGACCTGCCAGAATGCTGCAAATTTTTAACAGTGTACCTTATTTTATATGAAATGGGATAGCATCACAAAAGTTCTGGTTTACAGGGTACTCTCATAATCGATGATGCCGTATGAACTGATAATCACAGTCCAAAATGGGGAGCGTCAAATGCATACTGCTGGCGCGTATAATGGAAACTTCTACCACTTTTTTTTATGTTATTACAAAAAATATATTAAAAAAAATAGTAATATGCATTTCTAATGCAAGGCAAAGCCATATTTTTTTTTTCTAAGCATGAAAAAATACGTTTATATTAATTCTATAGTAAAAAGTACGTTTTAAAATCCATTTAATTTTGTATTTTGTGCCAAACGAATTGTCTGTACCGGGGGTGAAATTTGTTAATTTTAATCTCAATTCTCACTCTAATAAAGTTAAATAAAATGATACGGTTTCACGAAGCTGCTTAGCTATAGCTCTTTTTTTTTTCAAGATATAACTTATTGTATTCATCTTATTTATTTTTTATTTTATTTATCTATTTATTTATTTTTTTTTTTTTTGCAGCATATAATCTACTTTTGGCTATCGATCTATATCTATATTATAAACGACAAACTTATCCGTCCGTAACGCTGACGTCATTTTACGAATGGAAACTATTCACGATGAAAGTTAGGTTTTCCAATTTTCGATACTGCAGTTTTTTAATCGTCTAAATATCGCATATTTTCAATTTTTATACCGTCGTATAGAAAAAAAAGTCTACTTTCAAATGCAATTTGTTTTAAAACTGTATCTTAATTGACTGATTTATTATGGTTTACCAAACAATTTTCAAGCATGTTGTTATTATTATTATTATTATTATTATTATTATTTATCGCGTGCCGGCTCCATTAGGAAATAATAATAAACTATGTGTAATAACGAAATAATAATCTGGCAATCCCAAAACTTTCTTCTATGTCATACATGTTAATACTTCTTGATAAATGCTTCACAGCTGCGCCACAGGTTAGGTGATTTACACCAAAATCTAATCAGCAACAACTTACATGAACTTCTAAATGATTTTTGAAGTTTGATGAAAATCTGTGCATTAGTTTTTGAGATAGAGCTATTGCGGAAATCGTGAAAAGTTCTGCATACACTGCAAAAGCTCATACACAAAAATAAACACAAAAAAAACGCATTTAAGAACACAATTTGTCCTCAAATTAAGAACACTTTATAGTGTTGTCAGTTAGAACACTTCATAAACAACACTTTATTGTGTTGTGATAGTGTTCTGTAATGTGTTGCGATCCAGAAATGCGTTCTAAAAATAGTGTTGTAAATAGTGTTGTGATTAAAATGTGTTCTAAAAATAGTGTTGTAAATAGTGTTGTGTTAAAATGTGTTCTTACAATAGTGTTGTACTGTACAACGCATTGTCCCCAAATTAAGAACACTTTTCAAGCATCACACACAATTTAGAACACTATAAATAGAACACTATATTAAGCATCACACACAATTTAGAACACTATAAATAGAACACTATATTAACACATTTAACATACTTTCTAAAATAAGATTTTTTTAAACACAGAAATAATGAATTAATGTTCCAATTTGTTAATAGTGTAATACTGAAAAGACAGCGAAATTCCATTAGAATAAACTTCCTGAAATCATGAAAATAACTTCACATAAGATTTTTATAATGTATACAAATTCTTTGAAATGAAATTCTTTATAAAATTCATTACTCAGATTATAATCTCAGTAATGAATTTTATAAAGAATTTCATATTATATATTCATATAGGTACAACATTTCTATTAATTTTGTTATTCTTCTAAAACTAAAATTTTTTATTTAAACTTTTATTACGAAATGTGCAATTACTTATTTAATGGTAAAAGATGAGAAATAATGAAACACAAAATGAGTACAAACCTGTGTATTTAGCATAATCATAATACATACAGCTTATTTTTTTTTCAGATTTTATTTTTTATGTTAAATCATTGTATTGCTAGCAAAAAAGCTTTGTTTGAACTAGGCCTAATCGTTCGGAGTTTTCTTCAAACCTTGGATTTCCAAGCGTTAATACGGGTAGGTTCCCTTAGAAAGACCCCCACGAAGGGCACTTCCCCCCCCCCCCCTTAGGGCCTATATCCCTTGTGTTGATAATCGGCCGTCATAATGATGGAATGAGAAATTAAAGTGTGCAAAAATTCCAGTCACATACAATTTTCTGTGATAAAATAAACTGAAAAAACTGTTTAATGCCAGTGTATGATCGACTGTCTGAATCTAAATTTCTACTGGTTAACTTTGAATTAACTATATGGGTGTTTTTGCACCCACATATTCCATATTGTTTCCATTTTTTGAAATTTATAATATTTTTTAACCAAGAATGTTTATTAATATACATTCTATTTTTGAAGTATAAACACCTAGAATATATTCATATGACAACTGTACTAACAAAGAAAAAAGCCATTTTCTACTCCCTGCCTTCCAACTCATATCTAAATCAAGTTAAAATCTCCATTTACCATGAAAGGGGAGATGTGTCTGGCAAAAGGATGGTCATTCAATCTACAAAGCAGTGTGTACAATAACGTTTTTTACCTTTTGGATTTTGGTTACAGGTTTTTTTTTTAATGAGGACACTTTTATTTTCAAAACAGATTCTGAAAAGAAAATATCCTCATAAAAAAAAACCTGCAAACAAAATCAAAGAATTAAAATAAGGTTTTGTAGAGATTGATCTCAGTTATTCAATACAAAAAACCATTTCAAAATATTAAAATACAAACAATATTTTTAAAAATATGTCCCATAGGATTAAAATTAGCAAGTGGTTGTTTTACAATACATCATTAATACATTAAACAAATCTATAAAAATGCAGGTCCTAAATATTCTCAATAACTTTATTATTTTTTTAAATTTTAAAACAAAAAAATAGGTGGTAGAACGACTAAAATAAGACCTAAAACTGCTTAACCACTTGAAATAAGTTTTTATTACATTAAATTACAATAATAAAAATATTAATAAAATTTTAAGAACTCCTTGTGCAAGATACAAAATGGTTGCTACAGTCTTCCACAGTTTTATAATAAAATATTAGTTATACTCTTCATGCACACCACTTTCTGTGATATCGTTGAAAACTGTCAGATTCCCGACTACAATAAGGCCATGTTGATAATGACAAAGGAAATTCAATAATCCTGGATCACAAGCAATTTTCAACCCTATAAAAAAGAAGAAGAAAGTAATGTAAATGGTACAGTACAGCTGAATGTTATAAGTAACCTCAATCATTCAATAATGTGAATGAAAATATTTCCTACATATACACAGAATAATAAAAAAGTTCTCGCTATTTTGATAGTTTTTTACCCACAATGAAGCATTTTGATGCAAATGGGAAAGGTGCAGCAAGAATCCCGCATAACCATATAATATACAGGGTGATTCCAAATTGTTCTTTCAAAATAAGAGGGGTGATAATACTCATCCAGACGAGTAATAATCACCATACAAAATGGGGTCGCAAACCACTCACTGAGTCACAAATACAGGGTGTTTCACCTTAACTGAAGTCGGTCATAATTTTGCGAAAAATAACAATATTGCAATAAAATGTAACGATATGTACCTTATTTTGTATGAAATGGAGAACATTACAAAAAGTTCTGGAAAAACAGGGTACTGGACAATCGATGATACCATATGAAATGATACTCACAGTTCAAATGTGGAGCTTCAAATGCATACTGCTGGTGCATATAATGTAAACTTCTATCACTTTTTTTTGTGATGTTATCACATTTCATACAAAATAAGGTACATACCGTTACATTTTTATTGCAATATTTTTATTTTTCGCAAAATTATGACCGACTGCAGTTAGGGTGAAACACCCTGTATTTGTGACTCAATAAGTGGTTTGCAACCCCATGTTCTATGGTAATTATTACTCATCTGGATGGGGACTATCCCCCTGTACTGTAATGTTTTCTCTTTCAATATTTCAGTTCCAGTGTACTCCGAGTCAATGATTAACATCTAAAACAATTTATTCACTTTCATATTTACAATGTAAAATTTACACACATTTTAAAACCACATCACTCTATATGCGACATAAACTCAATCCTCTAACATACACATTTCTATATTTCCAACTCTTATACAATCCGCCACACTTTTCTTGTGTGTGTGTTTGGGGGGGGGGGGGGGAATATTTTAAAGTGAAGTAAAATATTTTTTCGATTGCCTGTTGAATGATATGTCTTGTTGCTACGTATGGATTCAGTAAAGCTATTCATTTATTGTACTTTTTGTCATAACTATGACTGCTAGAAAACATTTTTCTTGGAATTAATTTTACTAAAGCAATAAGATTCTTATTTTACAGGAATATTTGTAAAAATTTTAAAAATGCTATAATCAATTTGGAAAAAATAATAATCACTGTTGTGAATTATGAAAGCGACGGCGCACAGTGGTCCCAAATCGTGATTATGTGGCCCAAAATCAGAAAATCGAAGTTTCGTATTTCGAAATGGAATAAATTCCACAGTATTTAGAAATATCGGAAGATTTATATTCTTTAATATTTTGGTTTTATAAGCTCACATGAATTCGCAATGTGAAGTTAGGAGTTTTGAGCGTTTTCTGCTGTTGCTTGAATTTCAGGCAAATTCGCTGCATTCACACCCTAACTAAGACCTTTTCAGATAGTTTATCGTTTTTTTCTTTGCACTTCTCTGAAACAACATTAAATTACATATGTGATTTGATTTTTCGATTGCAAAAATCGAAAAAATTAAAAAAAGGGGATTTTTTTTTTAAATATATAGTTTTAAAGAATTTTCGTACATAAAAAGTGATATACAAAAAAAGTCCTTCCGAGTTCCTTGGACTTTTATAGTACAAAATGTAGAATGAACCTTCTAAAATCATATCCCAAGAGATTTATTGCGACTTTGAGAGAACCAGCAGTTTGAAGTAGGACATTGGATATTGCCAGTATTAGTCCAAAATCAGTAATCGGGTTTAAAGTCAATCTAATTTTCGCTCTGACCCAAAATTGTCAGCGTTTATACAACATTCTAATTAACATAACACTGTCAATTTCATTTTTTTTAATTCGCGGGGGGGGGGGGATATACATATATTTTCTTTTTTTTTTCCCTTGCTTTTTTCCAAAAATTTTGAAAGTAATCTAATTAATAAATTGGATGATTTTATTATTAATTCATAGTAAATAGATGTCGAAAACTTAAAAAGTGGTAATGATATTTTTAGATTATCCTTGCTATAGGGACAAATGGAAAAAGGGGAGATTTCACGTGTGTGTGTGGGGGGGGGGGCAAAATTTAGCTGATTGATTATTTATGTATTAATTTCAAATGCTAAAAGGTGTAAATTAAAACTTTAAAACCAGTAAAAATATGCTTATTACGACTGTTGGCATGTTTCGACTCACCCCGAATCATTTTCAAAAACAAATAAATACTATATTGTAAATTTGCACAGTTTATGACACGCCATCATTCAGTTTTCCAAGTATTCTTTCATATAATGCATGTTACATTTTTATTTTAGATGGATGTTTATTTTATTTTCATACTCATTGAGTAGCTCAAGCCATATCTTTGGTAAGTGAAATGATGCTGCATCATTACATATTAAGTTTTTGCGCGTTACCTCTATGGTTTCTCTTATAATTCATGGATAGCATAGACTGGACGGGAAAATTATTTTTCTTTTATTGAAATTTACTTGGATGGTTTCTTCTTGATAAAATCTTGCTAGGGCTGTGGTTTTTCTATTATATTTAATATCAACTATATGCTCCTTTTTCTATACTTAAATTTCCTGCCAGTCATACAGATATAGTAATTCTTTGATCCGTCTGCTCTAATAAATGGTATTTTATATACCCCAGAGTAATTCTCAAAACTGATTGGGTCAATTTTAGCGCAAATGATCATCAATTTCGGAGGTGGTTTTGCTACTAAGCAGATATTGAAACGTTTAAGGCTATATTTTAATTTCTCAAAAAAGCTTGGAATATATTGAATAATATGAAGTTTGTATTTTTGCGAATCAAATTTACGGTCAGATTTCTTATTAATGGCAATCATACTTATTCATATCTTATGATATCATATCATATTATTTATGAATTTTATTGATTGCTTATACTCTTTATTGTTACTTTTCAATAACATCAAATAGAGAAAAAAATAAGATTTTAACCTGTATATTTCTAGGGAAGGAGGGTGAGGGGGGGGGGGGGGGGGGTAAAATTTCAGGGGAGACTGAATTGGCTGATGTCTTTAAAAAGTGAAATTATTCACTATAATCAAAAGTAGAAAATTCTCCTTCCTGTAAAAAAAAGAAATTTTATGTTTTAAAAAACTTGCCCCCCCCCCCCCCCAATCTCCTCCCTCCGGAACCCCAATTACATTTAGTTTAAATTCACAATGTAATATCACTTAGAATATTATAAAATTAAAAATGAATCATATACAACCATTAGGAAAGCCAGAAATGATTTTTGGCCACTTGATCGCGATTTTGGACCACTGTGCGGCGTTTTAAAAACTATTCATTCATATAAGTGGAAATATCACGATAGTGAAATATTTAATTAACAAATTTTGCCTTAAACCTAATTAGGTTTAAAAGATTTTATTAAATTATTTTTTATATTACATAATGTTATTGGATGCTGTTAACGGATAGTTAAAATACACAGTTGATCGCATCGCACCATTATTCGATAAGTGACACATGAAAAAGTAAAGTGTTTCAGAAAAAACGAAAAATACTTTTAAATGTGAAAAAAAAAAATGCTTGGGAATACATAGAATAAACATTTATTTTAGTATGAGCAATTTTGTTAATTTAATATATCACTCACCCGCAAGAAAATTTGCATGATTTTACTGTAACATGACATTATAGCACTTAGCTCTGCATGTTGGAATGAAAACTTGCATAAAAGTATAAAACCCTTAAAAATGAAGACGTAGGATGAGGTTTGGGTCATTTTACACAATCCACCCCTCTTCTATGGTCATAAATGGACATATGGTGTAATAAAGTGATTTTTCACATAGGTTCCGCACTTTTTAAGTATGGAACCCTAAAAATGACTTAAATTTTAAAAAATGAACCTAAAAGTGCAAATTTCAACAAATTTTTATATAATGTATCTGTACAGGATTCAAGTATTAAATGGAGATTACTTAAAGCCTTTTAACAAAATTCCTTTTAATAAAACAGGCCCTTTCACAAAATATTTAAAAATAAAATAGGCCTCTTTACAAAATTACTCTAAATAAAATAGGCGCCTTTACAAAATTTAATTCCATAAAGACAAACTATTCATAATTTGTATCTCAAAATGTAAAATTTGCAAACAAAACAAGTTTACCAGATAGAAAATTTCAGCAGAAAAAGTTTAAAAAAAAAAATTGTTATAAAAAACCTTGGTTTTAAAAATTTTTAAATATAAAATTTTATTTTCCACAAAAATATAGTAAATTAAACAAAAGAAAAGAAACAATGAATAAAAGAAAAAAAACCTTTTTTTGACATCTGGCTGCAGAGAGTTGGGGTATAGACATGGATTCTAGAGCACAATGTCCCTCTTTCTGTGTCGTTAAAATCCCTGCATATTCCAGCACAGCTAAAATGAAACAAAACAAATGTGCAAGTAGAAAACTGTCAAAAAGCTTTCATTTTATTTTTCCATTTCATTCATTTAAAATTATAGGCAGAGTTTCATTATAATTTTTTTAATAAACAGTATTTCTATTTAAAATTCACTTATTTCTAACTAGCAATTATGTTTAATAAAAAGTCAAAATTTCAGTGCAAAATTCACCTTGATTAATAATTAAAATTCATAAGATACAAATAAATGTAAAAACTTTGCTTAAAAGTGCGTCAAATACAATAAAATCCTTTAAAATATCAAAACATTTCCAACCGAAACTTACTCGGCCTTCATCAGTGGAAAACTAATAGCTGTTGTCTATCTTTGCCCGGAACAAACCATTTTACTTCAACGGGTGGTATGGAATATAAGGTGGAATAGAAATTTGGAAAATATGATTTTATTGTACTTGACGCACCTTTAACCCTTCACTGCACGATTTTTTTTTCAATTTTTATGAAAAAAATTATCTGAAATCTGTATATCGGTCTAATAATGGGAAAAATAATAATAAAAAATTAAATATCAAATTTTCAGCTAAAATTTGATATTTTATGGCGTGTACCCTATATACCTACACAATTAGGATTTTAAAATATTGTATTGCTATATTTTACAACTAAATGATCTTAAATTAATTAATTTTATCTGCTTAACACTCTGCAACTTTTTTTTTATATTTATATTTTTAAGTATTCACTAAAAATAATAAAAGTAAAATTTACCTTAACAGCTTGATCGAAATTTTTTTTGCTTCCGAAGAACAAATTTTTTTTTTTTTTTTTTTTCAAATGCAGTAATCTGACATGGGCAAAATAAGTATTATTCCATTCTTTGGACTGTTCTTGAACAGGGATAGGAGATCATATTGGTCAAATTCATGGCACATAATAAGAATTATAATGTTTTTAGGTATGTGCCAAATGTGGCACATCGTGCAGTGAAGGGCTAAGTAATGTATTTACATTTAAACCTGTATCTTATGAATTTTAATTAACGAATTTAATGTGTAAATCATTTTGTTTTTGGCAGGTTTACATTATAAAGAGGTTTGTTTTAAGGGTACCCTGTGAGCTTTCTATTATTTAATCATATTATGAATTGTACATAATTCATTTTATTCAGAAGTCAAGATCTACAATTTAAGTATAAAAAATGCTTTAATAGCTTTAAGGTATTTTTAAACCTTCTTGCCTTTTAGTAAAAAAAATGAAATCTTTCTTGCTCCTCAATCAAAAAATTTTGCCCTAACTGTCTTTAGTATGAAAAATTTGCTTACATAGCAAAAAGTGACTCATTATGTCTTGAAAAGTGTTCTCTGACTTTTTAAAGTCGCCTTTAAAAATAAAGTACCACTAAGACTAAAAAAGTGCCTATAGGAATTAGTAATCTAAAAGTGCATTTACAATAAATAAAAACTACCCTAAAGAATCTTAAAAGTATCCCTTTTCCCACCAGCAACACCTTACTCTTTTTTTAAACGCATATGGCAGAACAATTGGGCTACCGAATGTTTGGGGGATTCCATATTTTAGAATAAAATGATTATATTCTATTCATTTATTGGCATTAATAATAACTTTGTATTTTCATAAAAACAGATTACATAGGTACTAAAGAAAGATTATTTGGTACTTTTCGGTTAGCCAAACGCAAGTGTTATATATACATATATATAAATGTATGTAAGGGAGAGCAGGGTACAGTGGACAGAGGACCACCCCTTATATTTTGCTTATTTTTAAATTTTTAAAGATTTTCTTTTAGGCTAATTGATAACAGCACTGAATTGATTACTTATAGCCTTCAGAACACATTGATAGTTCAGAATGAACCCTGTTATCCTGACTGGTTGTCTTGAGCTCCTAAAAGTAAAATTTTTTATCATCATACTTTTCTTTATTGAGTAATTAAAAGTTATGGATAAATAAGACAAAACAACTTTTTTGAAAAGTTAAGACACTGGTCTTTATTTAATTTAAAAGTTTATATGCTTAAAAGAAAACTTTTAATAATAATATGTTTATGCGTATGTATTGAACTTAACATGGGGCACAGTGGACCGTCCACTGCTGAGGTACAGTTGTCCGGAATGAATCCTGTAATGCTCCTGTAATGAAGAATTTTCAAAATATTTAACCCCTTAATCGTCGCGCCTGATAAGTGTTTAGTACTTTTTTAAAATTCAGATTGTTTGATTGCCACCACTTTTTTCAATTTGAAATATTCTCTTCATTTTAATGGCTGATAAAATAACGAGAGAATAAAGCCAATTGCATTATTTAAAAAAAGAGGTGGGAATAGAACAATCTGAATAAAAGAAAAGAAGCCTAGTGACAGTCACGGGCGCAACGATTAAGAGGTTAATAATTGCTTATTCTCTATAAAGAAATATTGTTTTAAAATAGTTATTTAACTATAAAAATAGAGTAAACAAAGAAAAATGACTATTTAACCCTACGATGCATAGAGTAGTAGCCATTTGGCACACTTTAAATTTCATGTTATGTGTTGTTCGGATTATAATGTAGCCATCTGACACTTTAAATCTCTCCTAAATTATGGATAATAGTTCATGTGTGACTTTTAAAATAAGTTTTCTTGTTCACTATAGCAGTTTTTTTTTTTTGGGGGGGGGGAAGGGGAAAGGAAAGGGAAAGAAATGAAAATCATGCATTGTAGAGTTAACATAGTATGAAATATTTTTTTTTGTATTTACCGCCTTTGAAAAATATAACTGTAGCCTAATAAGTAATAGATGGCCTCACTGGATTGGTTATTTATAGCTTCAGAGCTCATGGTTGGCTGATAATGAACTATTTTGAGCTTCTAATAAATTTTTCATCATCATATTTGTCTTAATGTTTGCTGATTTTTTAATTAATAATTTATTTGCAATCACTTCTGTATCTTATATTGTTATTTTCAAAATATAATTTTTTTGATAATTCTTTAGTTTTATGTTTCATAATGCTACTTGCAAATTTGTATTATTATATTATTTTGGAGGTAAAGGGAAAATAAAAAAGAATTAGATTAATTATAAATAGATTTATATTGTATTTTAGACAATAACTAATAGTGGACCACTGTGCCCCAGTGTACTGCGCTTCCTGGGCACACTGGCCCATTTTACGGGTGTATATAATTTTTTTTTTTTTTTTGAAAAATGTATTGGGAACTATGTTCTTTGAAAATTATGAGGCATGTAGAAAGGTTTAAAGAACATTCAAAAATATTTTCAGGTAGATTGGTCTCTCCGTTAAAGAGAAAAAAAATGTTAACTGCAAAAGTGGTCCACTGTACCCCGGTCTTCCCTATATATACAATATACGTAATATATTTACATGTATGTATGTATATAAATATGTATATATAACACTGGCACCTGGCTAACCAAAAGTACCGATTATTTTGATGTAAAGAAAAAGGTTACTAGTTAGTTATCCCGTCGACTAATTTAGCCAAATTATACAAATTGGCATGTGATAACTCAATTACTATAAAGTGTGTATGCATAAAGAATAACCTATTGAGTTTTGATGGCGTTATCCAACGTCCCTAGCCTAATCATTCATTAGTTTTTCTCAAAAAAAAAAAAAAAAAATAAATAAATAAATAAAACAGACACTAACGATGGAAAGATTTAAGAGGCCCATGGGTCTTTTCACAAATATGGCCTGAAGAAAAAAAAAAGATTAAAAAAACATAGAAATGACAAATGATTAAAAATATTAATATAAAGGCAGCGATCTGTTCGAGAAAATTTTAAGACCCTTCACAAAAATTATAGCTTAAACCAAAATTTTCACAAAAGTTTTTATCCCAAAACAGGACCCGTAAAATTCTTTGTCTTATAGAGGTAAATAGACCTTTCATATAATTTTTATCAATCTTCAAATTGAATATGTTGCAAATTTAATCGTTGAAAAATAAAATTTGACCTGTAACATCAGGGCCGAAACTAAAGGGGGGCAGAGGGAGCATGTGCCCGGGCACCAGAGTCAAGGGCACCAAATGAAAGATTATACCTTTGGAATCGATCATTTTCTTCTGATGGACTGATGGCTTTCATTATTATGAAACAGCCATTATAAATGAAGTGTTAGGTGAAGATGAAAGAGCAGTCGTAAAAAGTTTGAACTCTGATTTTCTGGTCAGAATGGGGAAAAAATGGCCAAATTTTTTTCCCATTCTGACCAGAAAATCAGAGTTCAAACTTTTTACGGCTGCTCAGTGCTCATTCATCTTCACCTAACACTTCATTTATAATGGCTGCTTCATAATTAGGGATTGACCGAATACTGAATAGTCGATTCGGTATTCCACATGTAAACCAAATATTCGGCTTTGGCCGAATACTTTTAAGTATTTGGCCGAATAATTGCGGATAAGAATTTTCTTAGAAGTAGAATAGGCTAAATGATGAGTTTCAATATTATGTGCATGAGTTCAAAGTTCAGCTGCACTACCAAAAACAAGTCAAAGGCCATTTTTAATTACAAAAAACTTTTTTTTTCTTTCCTAAAGTAGTTTATATAGGGGTGAAATCAGAACAACTGTCTACGATATAGGGAAGAAAAGTAAGGAATATGGGCATCTTTCCATTACCATTTAATTTTAATTATTTCTACATTAGTTTTTTCAATTTAAATTTATTTAATGTGTATTCTCTTTAATATACACCTCAAATAAGTATATCAGAGTTCATCTCTGTATATCTAGGGTTTATATTAAAGAAAATACATGCATCAAATAAGTATACTCCTATGCCTATCCTATAGCTTTTATAACCATTAAATTAAAATCGCTCAAATTTATCTTCATCACCACAGTGATAAATATTAACCAAAATATAAATATGTATCAATAATTTCACAGAAAATAGTTAAATGTACAAATTGATATGATACCTTTTGTATTTGAGAACATTCCAATTCAATATGTATATAATTAGACAATCAGTAAATCAGCTTAATGACAACATTGTTTCTTTTTATTTGAATGAACTTTTGTTTTTCTGAGAATCCTTATCCTTAATAATAGCCTGTATATTTTAATACTTTCATTGGGTTAATTTGGATATTGACTAGTGATAAAATAATAAAAAATAAGTGATGGGTTAATGAATTTGTCAGTTGAAAGAAGTCATTAAATTTTTTTGTGTAATCAGATTTAAGAATAAAAATGTAACTGAAGAATTTAATTTTAATTAAAGTTTATTAAAAAAGATAACATAATGCAAAAATGTGTAATTAAAAATTTTTAAGTATTCGGTTGCCGAATACCGAATATTCGGTGTACACTTTGACCGAAGCTTCGGTATTCGGCAAAATTGCTGATTCGGTCAATCCCTATTCATAATAAGGAAAACCATCAGTCCATCAGAAGAAAATAACTCGGTTAAAGCGGAAACTCGGTTAAGCGGGACTGGGATAATCGGAACGCTACTGTATAAGCAAACACTGTAAATAGTCGGCAATACATGCGAATTCTTTTATGTGAACGAACTATAATTGCAACAAACGTCACATTCAATTTACGTAGTTCAGTATTACATATTTTATGATTACATATTTTAAATTTTAAAATAAGTCGGCCATTAGAAAATTAGTAAAATTATCTTTGTAAATATACTTTGAGGAAGAAGGGTGCCAAAATTCATGTTTGCCCCGGGCGCAAAAAAGGCTAGTTTCGGTCCTGTGTAACATAACAGCTGAACTGATCAAAGATCATATTACTCAGCTTTTTTATATATGGAGGATAGAACCTGAATATAACGCTAACTTTAAAGTCACAAAGTTATAACTAGAATTTTCACAATTTCACGAAAACAGGACACTATGAGAAGAGCCTGGACAGATCACTGAAAGTGAGTTTTTGCGAAGACACTGAATTAAAGGATCCCTACTTATAAGAACATACACATGTTATAATTATACTTTAAGTATAAAACATTGTAGAACATGAAATAACATACCTTTAATGTCAGTCGGAGCTGTTTCTTGCATCGCAATTTAAAATATCCAAACTGGCAAAAATGTCGGTCGAAAACGCTTCATTGAGAGCGTCTTCCCTCCGTCTTGTTTACATACATCAGGATCACGTGATCACTTCCTTGTGCGCAGGTGCGGGAGAATTTGAAAGAGGATTTGATTTTCCTCTGAGGTAGTATCTTTTAACTGCGCATGTGTCAGTCTCAGCCTAGAGATCTGCCCGAGGCCGGCCATACTTTTTTCTGAAGACTCGGGCCGGGCCGGGTTCGGGCCTTACTTTTTTCTGGACGAATCGGGCCGGGCCTAACTTATTTTGTCTGTACAGTGTACAGAGCCGGGACTGGTTTCATTTCTTGTCTTCACGGCCCAAAACTTTCAATCCTAGTTTTGAGCCAGCCCGTATGAAAATCCTTGTCTCAGCGTGACCTGTCCGTTCAAAGGTCAGTAAAATGAGACTGCCCAAAGATATTTGCAAAATATGCTTATATTTTTGAATCGCCATAATTCTACAATTAAACATTAATATTTATTCGTTTTAAAGAATAGTAAATTTCTACACTAATTAAAATATAGCTAAATTAAAATATAGTTAAACGTGTGAAAATGAACCTGCCTATGACGGAATCCTGTTTTTAACTGAAAAACGTGTTGATCCATGCAAAATTAATATACTAATACGTAAGAAAAGAATATATAATACATTTACATTTGCTAAGAAGAGAAGTTTTCTATAACGCATTTTTTTCTTTTCTTTTCTATGTAATTGAGTCTTAGATTTTACTGTATAGCATTTTACAGATTTTTAACAATTCAATGCATGGAATATGGATTAACAATATTAATGATAACTGAAACATTTACATACAAGAAATAGCAATTCATTAAAAAAATAAATATCGGATCCTGCGGCACTTATAAGTTTAAAAACATGAAAAAAAAGTTACGAGAAGTTCTGACCAAAAATATTTATCTTAAGAGTGAAATTTTTAAGCAAATCGACGTAAGAAATCAATGTTTTGTAGCAATTCACTCGGGCCGAGATTTTAACTTTTTTCCGGGCCGGGCCGGGCTCGGGCCAAACTTTTAGCTGGTATACCGGGCCGGGCAGGGCCAATATTTTTTTTCTACGGGCATGGCCGGGCCAAAAAAAATTCTATGAGTCGGGCCGGGCCCGGGCCTGGAAATTTCGGCCCGTGCAAACCTCTACCTCAGCCCTTAGAACTTTTCTTTCTCGGGCTGCTGAAATCGAAAATGTTATTATGGGTAGAGTCTGTATGGGCCGGGATTGGCTCGAGGCCCACACCCGTGTTGGCAGATTAAAGACAATTTTTAACTGGCCGGGCCGGTGTAAAAAATTGTACCGGGCCGGTGTAAAACCCAACCCGACCCAAACCGCGGGTCCGAAACGAACCCGAACCCGAAACAATGAAGGCCAACCAGACCTGCAACGGGAAAATATAACGCCAACCCAACCCGACCCAAACTGCGGGTCAGTCGGGTTCGGGTTGACTTCAACTTTTTTGTTAACCGGACCCGACACAAAAAAGTTAAAGTCAACCCGGACCCACAGCAGGAAAATATAGCGCCAACCCGACCCGACTCAAACCGTGGGTCGGTCGGGTTCGGGTAAAAGCGGTAACCCGATCCGATGCAGAACTCTCTTCTGAAATATTTTACTTTCATGCGATGAGATAGTGTTTAAAAAGTGTTTCGAAACTGTTGTAACATCAAAGGTTCAGGTGTTTTCAAAATGTTCTAAAATGCGTTTAGAATCTGAATATGTTGTTAAATTTTGATTGAAACACTATCTGAACACATTTTCTGCCCATGTAGTTTTCAACAACACTTTACAGCACACTTTATTTCTTAGTACAACACAATCTAAACACATTCGCAACACAATCTAAACACTTTTGGTTAGAAGTGTTTATTATTATGTTCATTTAGTGTTGCAAAAGTGTTTCACGTATTTGCAGTGTAGCAGTGGCACCTGTTAGGCAATTTACATCAAAAACTTATCAGGTTCAATTTATATGAGGGACTAACTGAATCTAAAGTTTGATGAAAATTCATGCATTATTTCTTGAGATACAGCAACTGCGGAAATCGTGAAAAATGCAGCATAGTATCGCCACCTATTGAGCGATTTACACCAAAAACTAAAAAGCGCTAATTTATATCGGGGACTAACTGAATCTGAAGTTTGATGAAAATTCGAGCATTAGTTCCTAAGATAAAGCTATTGCGATAATCATGAATAATGCAGCATAACAGCGCAACCTAATAGGTGCTTTACACCAAAAAGTTATCAGCGCCAAATTATATCAAGGACTAACTAAATCTGAAGTTTGATGAAAATTCGTACATTAGTTTCTGAGGTAGAGCTATTGCGATAATCATGAATAATGCAGCATAACAGCGCCACCTATCAGACGATTTACATCAAAAAGATAGCAGCCCCAAATTATATCAAAGACTAACTGAATCTGAAGTTTTCTGAAAATCCGTGCTTTTGTTCTTGAGGTATATCTATTGTGGAAATCATGAATAATGCACCATAGCAGCGCCACCTGTTGGGCGATTTACAGCAAGAAGTAATCAACACCAATTTATATGAGGGACTTACTGAATCTACAGTTTTATTAAATTGCGCTCATTAGTTCTTGAGATAGAGCGCCCACAAAATTTGTGTCGCACACAGACTCACAGACAGGCATTTTGTAAACACATGTTTTTCGTGATCTCAGACCCCTAAAACGTATAAATTCGTCGAAACAGGAATTCGAAAATTTTCACGAATCCAACACTTTCTTCTTCTAAAAATAGAAGAAAGTAACAATTTGCACATAAAACTATAATTATATTTCAGCATTTGCCTCCGGTTGATTTTTCATACCGAAATCAAAGATTCATCAATAAATAGATAAAAGAATCCTTCTACATATAAAAAAAAGTAACGCTTTGGAAATGGACCAATAAAAATCTGCGTAGACACCGCGAAACGCATCTGATTGGTCAGAGCTTTCGACGCTATAAGGGGGGTTACCAAGGGAGGGGGCCCGGCTCTGTCGTCAAACGTCGCCGAGTTTCTCGCAACTTGGCGATGTATCACCAAATTTTGCGACCAAAATTAGTCACCAAAAGTGACGCCAACTTGGCGCTATTTCCAGTACTTCGCCAAATTTCCATAGACTCGCATTGAAACATCTGCCCTGAACCAATTTTACTATTTTTATGAAAGCTGTTCAGTTGTAGATGTGCTCGCACTAGCTATTTTTCTAAATATTGCTATTTTTATATTTTAAATTTAATTTGAAAAGTTTTTTATCAAATTCCTTCAAAATGACGGCAATCAGATTACTTCCACTGCTGCAGAAAGAAAAGAAATAATGGGGTTTATTTATTCTTATTCATGTCATTCAATTCCTACTATTAGTTCACACTCTCCCTATATTTATTTATTTATTTATTTATTTATAAATCTTGTTCAAATTTTTAATCGTTAATAAAATACTTTTTATTCATCCCATCAAGTTGAAATAAATTTTTTTAAACTTGTACTGGATGACAATTAATGTTAATACAGATTTTTCAAATATTAATTCATTAATTAAATTTTAATTAAATAATTTTAGCTTTACATGGGAGACAAAATGGCGGCCATTGGTTATTGAAGCATTTAATGTATCTTCATATCTATAAGGGGGGTTACCATAGGGGGGACCCTGTTCTGTCGCAAAATACCGCCAAGTTTGTCGCCAACTTGGCGATATCTCTAATATTTCGCCAAATTCCCATAGACTTCCATTGTAAACCTACTTACTTATAGAAAATCAACAAATTGAGGTATTTTAATGCAACAAAAACTAATATTAGCTTAATAGTCCAGGCAATAGAGACCGCACAGGGGCTCTACCTAGCAAAATTCATGATAGTTCTGGAAAAAGGCTTACTATATGCTTTTGGATCGCTGAATCCTAATTTTTAACTTCCCACCAAAATTTTCCCCAGCCACCACCCCAAATTTTGGTAAAATGCCCCCAAAAAAGGTTTTTATTAAAAAAATTTTTATTGTTTTAGGGAAAAAGTATCTAGAATTTCAGAAAGTAGACAAAATTTGCAATAAATTAGATATATGACATTATGACTTAGGATGAAGGGGAAGGGAAGATCTGCCTCGGAACATGTGCGCGGTGCTGCGTGAATTAAGTTGGGCAATTCCCCTTAACCACTCTCACGTTTACATTCGCCCTCCCATCTCTCCTCCGAACTTTCTCTATAAGGTTTACTTTAAGTTTTTGGGTCGCTGAATCTGAATTTTTAACTTCCTCCCAAAATCCCCCCCCCGCTCGAACCCCCCCCCCCCCCCCCATAGTTGTTTTTAACTTAAACTTCTTATTGTTTTAGGGGAAAAGCATTACGAAATTCAGAAACTAGACAAAATTTGCAACAAATAGGATACATGACATTATGTCGTAGGATGAACGGGGCGGGGGAGGGCTGCCTCTGATCATGCACTGCGGCGCTACGTGCACTAAGTTATGAAGTCCAGGAATAGGGGATTTTACCTGGAAAAATTAATACTAGTTCTGTATTTCGACTCCCTTTATGTTTTTTGGGTCGCTGAATCCGAATTTGTAACTTCCCACCAAAATTTCACCCGGCAAACCCCCAAAAAATTGATTTTTTGAAAAAATTTGGTTTTTGAGAAAAGCGCGCGGGGAATGTTCCGAGGCAGCCTCCTCTCTCCCTGTTTATCCTACGTCATAATGTCATATATCCTATTTGTTGCAAATTTTGTCTAGTTTCTGAATTTCGTAATGCTTTTCCCCTAAAACAATAAGAAATTTAAGTTAATAACAACTATTTTGGGGGTTTTCGGGGGGGGGGGGGAATTTTGAGGGAGAGTTAAAAATTCGGATTCAGCGACCCAAAAAACTTAAAGTAAACCTTATAAGGAAAGTTCGTAGGGGAGATGGGAGGGCGAATGTAAACGTGTGAGTGGTTAAGTGGAATTGCGCAACTTAGTCCACGCAGCACTGCGCGCATGTTCCGAGGCAGATACCCCCTTCCCCTTCATCCTAAGTCATAATGTCATACATCTAATTTGTTGCAAATTTTATCTACTTTCTGAATTTCTAGATACTTTTCCCCTAAAACAATAAAAAAATTTATTTTTTTAATAAAAACTTTTTTGGGGGAGCTTTTTACCAAAATTTGGGGGGTTGCCGGGGGAAATTTTGGTGTTAAGTTACAAATTCGGATTCAGCGACCCAAAAAACATAAAGTAAGCCGATTTCCAAAACTACCATTAATTTTGCTAGGTAAAATTGCCTATAGCCTGGACTATAAGGGTTTATATTAAATTTTTCTTTGATGACCTAAGTAGGAATTGACTTTAAAAACAAAATTTTTATATTACTTGTTTTTTCATTACAATTAAAATAAGTTTTTTAAAATTTGATCAGAAAAGGACGTCACGCATTAAAAAGCACGCAATTTCCTCATAAAGCTATGTTACATTTCAACATTTTTTCATTCCTCTGACACTGAGTTTGAGACCTTTTCTTTGATAAAATTAAATATTTTACCACGAATGCATCTAAAAGACATCAATTTCAGGAATTTTTACTCTGCGGTACTGAGATTAGAACCTCAAGTCAAAAGAATGAATGTTCACAAGCAAAGTTGTAGCTGACAAACGTAACTTCAAGTTTGAAATTTATCTACCTGTATTATAAAGGTAAAACGTGTCTGTGCATAACGCTGACGTAATTTTGCGAATGGCAACAGCAGACGATCAATTTTCGATTTTACTGCATTTTTTTTTTATTTTATTTAAACTTCTAAATATCGCGCATCTTCAGTTTTCACCCCGTCCACAGTGTGGTATTTTGCTGAAAAACCTGGCCAAAATTATTTTAAATCTTTTGTGCGTTATATAGCAGATAAAATGTCTTAAGAAAACGAAAAATATTTTAATATGCTAGAAACAACTCACTTTTCGTACAATTTATGCAAATATGTGTAACAATTTAATGTCCTACTGACCATCATTCTTTTGATCATAGTCGTCCACATCATCCTCTTCAGAATCACTCGAAAACTAGATTCTGGCAATAAAATCTGTAATGCCTCTGCAGAGAAATTTTTATGTTTTGTGGAGTTTTTTCGCATACCAAAACTTAAACAAGAATCAGAACATAAAAGTAAGCGATTAAGCACTCATGATTCTAGTCTATGAGCGAGACTTTTCTTGAAAAGTTTTGCCTATATGAACGAAAATGCGTGTTGCGAGTTTCAGCCGCTTCCTCTGGTAGCTGCCCGATTGGACGCAATGCATGTTGTATAATAGTAGCTCCGTGAATCAAGATTTTGTCTAATGTGGTTGACATTGGTTGCCAAACATAAAAATTTAGATAATGGTTAGAGGTATCATTCGCAAATTCTTAAAATTTTCTAGTATTTATTTTAGAACCATTAGATAACCCTTCTAGAATAGTTTTTAGGTAGTGCATTAATTTTATGTCAATTCCTGTAATTTAAGTTGCTGTTTCTGGATCTGAGAAAAACTTTCTTGAGATGTTTCCGTTATTGGTGTTTCCGAAATGGGCTTTTGCAATGCCTACCAGTAATCGCATCTCAATTTAAAACTTGTTTTGCATTGATTTTTTTCTTTTATTGACAATCTATCATTATCACTTCTTGGTTGCCATTTTTTATTGGAATCTTCTAAGCAAGATGTAGAATTGACTCGAAAAATCTGATCCTAGACTGGAGTATTGAGAGACCAAATTTTAAAGAATCAGGGTCAATATCTTTAACTATTTTTAACTTATTAAAATCTTTGGATGATTGTTTGAAAATATTACATCGCATCTTGGAATTGGTGCTGGTAATAGCATTGTAAACTTTAGCATCGACAATAGTCAGCATTAATCTGTACTGAACGTGCAGTAAGCCATAAGCTGTGAGTATCTTTGTGTTTATTAAATTCCGTGCCTGCTCTTCAATGTATTTTACTTCCTCTTGGATTATATCATTATCTTTGTGAATGAATCTTATTCGTATAAAACGGCAAAAACGTGGAGATGAAAGTACAAGGTTCGGCCACCATACTTTTTGAAATCCATTTATGTTACTTATTAATCTCAAATGAACTAAAGAGCTTTGGAAGATGTTTGAGGAGTTTTCAAACTTTTGTTTGAACATTTGTTGCTGGGAGCCGTCACAACCCCATTTGGAGAGATATTCTAAATTTTTCAATTCTGCTTCACATGCTGTTGTGAAAACATCTTCTATGTATTTACAAAGTCTTTGAGTAGTGTGATCTAAAAGATTTTACTTCCGCCATGTTGTCAGTAATGTGGTATCTTTTGAATATAACAAGTAGCTCTCTTTAGCTCGCTATAGAAGTGAATAGCAAGGACATACATATTTATTAGAAGTCCAAATTATATTATATTGATTTAAGTGAAATCTGCTGCAATAAACATGGTCAAAGCCTCAGTCGGTGATAAATTCAATGTACTTAGTTTTGTTGTCTAAACCGAAGAATTCAAAATGTTTCAATATTTTTTTTCCTAGTTGGGCTGGCTGTAACGTCTTTAATAATTTTTTAGATATCTGCAACTGCATATCCTGCAGCTCTTTCGCTCATTTGAGCTGCGTGTGTCAATTGTTCGTTGCTTATTTCATATCTCAATTGTTCTGTTTTACGCCTCTTACTTCTGCCACTACAAACTTTTAATTCTTTAGCTGGGCGACTGAGTATTGTCCTTATAGGAAAATAAAGTATTCGTTTCAGTCATTCCTCGTTGTTTTCTTGAAAACATTGTTCAGTAAATCGCGAAGAAGCTCATTTCTGTTTATAAGCATGTTCGAAAGATTTTACTTTGTAAAGGAGCAAATGTATTTAATTTTCTGAACATTTCGTAATTTCGATAAGTTTCTTTCCTAGAAACTTCAACTTCTTGTTTATTTTTCTGTGTCACACTACTTTGATTACATTACACATATATTTTCTTGATATTTGTACTGATTTTCGTATATTGAATAAAAACTAATATATGTATATCTAGTACATCTCTTCTTAATAATATAAAACTCTCTTACCTCGTTAGTGAGAAAAGAACGCCCTTCTTTACGGCTAATCGAAAATATATTATCCAAAATGATAACAGATAATTCACATATTATAAACACTTGGTACAAAACCAAAATGTAACATTATTTACAAAGAATCATTTAGTGCACGTTATCACTGTACGATCAAAAAACATCTTGCTTAAAATAAAACGAAGGCACGTCTAACCACTTAACTCTTTGAGCTCTGGTGGGTGAATTTCTTGAAAATTTCCAAATGTCACATTGCAACCAGTATTTTGAAATAAAATAATTGGATTTAAAATATAAACAAAAAAAAAATGCATTAAACTCTTTTCGAATAAATTTGGTCGAATATTCCGGTATTATTGTGACATTTGGGGATTAAAATTAAGAGGGAAAAAAATCAACCACCGGAGCTCAAAGGGTTAAAAAAAGGGATTTTTTCTCTTCAATTTTCAGATTTGTCCTCTGCACACCAAATGGTCACCAGTATGGTGTAAAAAACTACAGCAAATATTAAATGTAAACAGATAATAAATTTAAAATTTTAATACAGTAAAAAAAACTGTTTTTCAATAACTTTTTTGAAATTTTGTTTTACTTATTAAAAAAATGGGGGTCAAATGGGGGTAGATTTTATTTCATATCTTTTAATTAGCCGACATATACTGTATGAAAACGCAAGAGTTCTTACTGAACTCAGTTTAACTCCCTATTAAAATTATAAAATTTATCTAAAATATTTAATTTTAAAAAATTGTGGTTTCAAACGTGAAAATCATAATGACGATGCATTATATATACAAAAATATTTATGTAAAAGGAAGTATACATCTTCTTCTTTAGAAACAGTAAAAAGTTTCTGAAATTCTACTAAGAATAGTTTTTTAGACGTTCGATAAAAAGATGCATATATCAGAAGCATAAAAAGAGAAATGCACAAACCATGAATTCTAAGTAAAATACCAGACAACTGAAGAGTCTACAGATCGAAATGAACCCGTTATCATATGGACAGGATAGTACTCTTATACCAACCAGAAAATGATCAGCTATTTACGAGATTTGAAATTTTGACTTTTGGCCAGCTTTTTCAGCGAAATACCACACTGTGGCGTCGCTTAGGCAAAAATGTGCTTTTAAGAGGTCTTAGGACTCTTAAAGCTTCAAAAAATTTTTTAAATGTTAAACTCCTATCTTTTCTCAACGTTTTAATATGATTGTTTCCTTGAAATTCTCATTACACTGTAAAAAAAATTCCGCAACGTTCCTGGGAAAAAATGGGCAGCTGAGTTGACCATTATTTCCAAGAAACATTTCTTGAAAATGACTGGAACTTTACTGTATATGTTAAAAACTTTCTACAGAAATGCCAGTAAGTTTCCTGCGAATACCAGGAATATTTCTGTCCACAGCAAAACATTACTGACATTTCACAGAATGCGGGATTCGCAGACGATTTTTACATTTCCAGTTGACAATTTTCGCTTTATTATCATTATTTGTTAGAATGAAAAAATATTTTGAAATTGACATCAAAATTATTATTCATAATTTACATGAAAAAATAAATTTTCAGTTAAAATTCAATAAAGTAAATATATATATGATATATTGTTTCTGAACTTTGCTTAAAATATAAAAATATATAAATGTAAATAATAATTAGAAAAAAAATCTAGACATAAAATATTTTGGATTTTCGTCAGTAATTATGTTAGTTTACAAGTTAGATAAAATACATATAAATTTTCATGAAAAAAAAAAAACCTAAACGTAATTGTATATTTTTTTCGAAAATAAAAAAAATTTCAAATTTGCAGCAATTCAAAGTGTCAAATATATATCAAATTTAAATCAAATTGTAATAAAGTGTTAAAATATAAAATTAATTAAAAAAGAAAAAAAAAAGTCAAGAGGTAGCATCGAACTCGGGCCGTACGGGTGGCGTGCGAGCTTCTTGCGTCCACACCACGAAAGACACGTTGAGAGCTGCAAACTAATGGGTATTTGAAACGTATGCTAAACCTCGGCATCTAATTTCTCAAAATCTAAGGCCCATTTGAAGAAATTCTTTCACAAAAATATTTAGAGATAAGAACTCTAAAACATACTTTAAATTAATCAAAATCGGTGAGAATCATGTTTGATGGTCCCCTGGTTAATGGAGATCCAAATAATAGGTGTATTTTTTTTACACGGTCTGCTCGTTAAACGTTCCACAGACAAGTACGAGAGATAATCTCTTAGCGATGTCACAGAGGTATTGTATATTCATCTGAATTGTCTTGACAATAGAGACGTAAATGATTATGTCGTCTATTGATTTATTTGCATTCCATATTGATTTTTTTACATTCATTTAAGGAATTCGTTTTCGACACTCGCGCGCGAGCAACGGATTATAGCAAAAAAAATATTAAATGGCGGCCGCAGCGTTTTGCTGTTTCCGACTTTTGTTCAGGAACGTTTCAGATAAGAAAACCAGAATTTCACAGGAAAGAGCTAAATTATTCTGAAAACCTGAGAAAAGGCGAAACGTTCCTGGATTTTACATGGAACGTTACCATTTTTTTTTACAGTGTAGAACAGAAGTTACGGCTTTTAGAATTATACCCGCTCAATAAAGCTGAAGCGGCGATTCCGAAACTTCAAAGTCATTTTTTTCCAGACGACGTTATTGAGCATAACGCGCACTATATTTCAAAACTTTCTGAATATTTTTTCATGAAATTTTCGAAACATATGTTTCATATTAGTCTGTATAAACTGAACCTAAAATTTCCTTTTTATTGTTCAAAAAATATTTTTTTAGGTTGTTATACTGTTGAAATTTTCTAAATTTTGCATTAGCTAAATACAACTTTGTATTAAAAATATAAAAATGCTTTAACACGTTAAGCGCCACATCAGTCACCGGTGGCTGACATTGAACTTTCCGTTTAGAACGCATCATTCACCGATGACTGACGATCTAAAATATGATATAAAACTAAATATATATATATATTGTTTCAAGTAATTACTGAAAATTTATATAAAATTTCTTTACCGTTTATTTATTACAGGATTATACTTTCTTAAAAATAATTTAAAACATTGTAAATTTTACAGCTTCAGTGTCAGTCACCGTGGTAGTCAACGTGTTAAATACAAATTTATTTATGTTCAGGGTAATTACTGTAATCTGAACTATAAGTAGGCACCAAAATTTTCATTCCAGCTGCAAAATTTATTTTGTAATCCTGCGCGTAATCTGTTATGCCAATTTTCTGCTCGACAGATGTCTCAGAGTTTAGAGCCCCCTATAAATGCTAATTCGGCATCTTGCAATTTTCTAAATACATGAAATGAAAGAACTTACTTATATCTTTCAATTCCAATAAAAAGTGTGTCTACATTTTAAGATATTAAATGTTGAAAATGGCCGGGGTTTTTTTTCTTTCTTTCCAATTGTAAGAGTCCTGAGACCCCTTAAATGCAATTTGCTTGAAAATTATATCGCAATTTATTTGAAAACTGTATCACAATTTGCTCAATTTTTATTATTTTTATAAAATAATTTACAAGCATGGATTTTTTTTTCAAACCTATCCCTATCGCGTGCAGATGATTTTGAAAGATAAATAC
This sequence comes from Maratus speciosus, assembly GCA_963932465.1. Classification (NCBI taxonomy): domain Eukaryota; kingdom Metazoa; phylum Arthropoda; class Arachnida; order Araneae; family Salticidae; genus Maratus; species Maratus speciosus. The sequence continues at coordinate 92,082,504 of OZ010799.1, forward strand.
GTTTGCACTTAAATTAGTATAAAAAGCTCATCATTTGTTTCCAGCTTATATTCTATAACAAAATTAAAACAACCATTAATCATTAAGTAAAACAATAAAACATAAATAAAACACAATTTAAGACAAGTAATTGAATTGCGCTTAAAATCATTAAAATAAGCAGAATCAAAAAGGCTGATCATAAATAGCAATATTTAGCAATTTCTTTGGCAATTAAATCCTGAAGCGAGACCAATACGAAAATATCATTTTTAATACATTTCAAATATTTAGTTGAATGTATTATTGCTGTTTTCATATAAATATTATTTTTAGTATTGTTAAGGTGCATTCTAAAAAAATATATATTAAATGTAAATAATCTATCAAAGTGATCAATTAAAAAAAATAAAAATATAGTAGATCCGTGCGAGGCTTTCTCACTGCAATCTTTGAGATTATTTGTTGATACGTTTATTTCATTATCTGCAATTTTTTAAAAATCAAACAACGCGTTTTAACAACATATTATGCTATATTATACATATATATTATATATGCATATTAACATATACTGTATCAAAAGCCGCTTGCAGAACTTATCGAAAAATACCTCATTTATCGCTGTACCTTTAGCATGTGCAGAGAAAAAAAGGATGTTGAAATCAGAAATAGTACGGGATGTCTATAAATGAATATCGACGTTTTTTGCTTGGTAGTATTTATTACATAAAACTTAAAATTATAATTAATAAATAAAATGAAAGATCAACTCAAACAGTTTTACCTACAAGCTTACAAGTGTTCAATGTGAGTACCTTTCATCTCACGGCACACATCAAGTTGATAGCTCAGTTCTTCCCAAACGTTGATTAGCAAAGATGTTCTGTTCAACGCTCACCCGATCTGACACTATGTGATTTCTACCTGTGGGGGTTCATAAAGGATCTTGTGTATGTGCCAGCACTACCAGCTGGCCATTGCAGCTATTGCAACAATGACCCCACAAACACTAATCAACGTTTTGGAAGAACTGAGCTATCGACTTGATGTGTGGCGTGTGACGAAATGTGCTCACATTGAACACTTGTAAGCTTGTAGGTAAACTGTTTGAGTTGATCTTTCCTTTTATGTATTAATTATAATTTTAAGTTTTATGTAATAAATACTACCAAACGTTAAATCCCTCGATATTCATTTAGAAACACCTCGCATATATGATGATTTTCACTTATATTCTGTAACCCCAGATTATACATAGATGCCAACATCTCTTAATTATTCCGGAGTCTGATCAAAGACAAGCATCTTTTAAACCGGAAAATATATACAAGGAATTGTGTCTTATTTCTATAAGGTGCATTTTAGTTTTCAATTTAAAATTTTTGATTAAATAAAATTTAATTTTGAAAACATATTCGTCTTGGATCAGACTCCAGAATAATTAAGGGATGTTGGCATCTATGGATTATACCCTAGTCTATATTATAAAGGACAAACATATCTGTGCGTAACGCATACGTCATTTTGCGAATGGCAACACTTTGAAATTTGAAATGAAATTTTGGTTTTGCAATTTTCTCTACTGCAAATTTTTAAACTTCTAAACATCGCACATTTTAAATTTTTACACCGCCGTATAAGGAAAAAAATGCTCTTTTAAATGCAATTTGTTTGAAAGCTGTATCTCAATTAATTTTTGAGATATTAATTTTTTTTGCAGTTTTTAATACCATTTTTCTTATCGTGGCAACAAAAGTACCTCATTTCTATTGAAAGTCATTGAAAGTAAACGGAAAATTTTCGAAAATAGGAGATACAGTATCTTTGTTGCCATTTTCTCATAAAACCTGAAAAAATAGTTGAAAATAAAATATGGGCTATGTCAAGAATATTGTCTGTTATTCCGTGGTAATGACGTCATATGTACACTTTTCTATAGACGAAGTTTAAGACTGGGTTGTAAAAGTAGATTGCTTTAGCGGATGCAAATGACGTCATTTTATAAAAAAGCGTGTATTTTAATTCTTAAACCTGAATTATGTTTTGTAGAAGTGCGTCATTTTCGCAGCCCAGCTGCTATGAAATTCTTCACAGGTGAAAATGCTTCACTTTTGAGAATAATGTAATCGAAATCACACACTGATAAAACGCAATGTTTTACAAAAATTTAGAGTGTCTTTATAAAAGAGAGGTGACATGCAAATAATAGCGATTTATATTACAGAAATTGATGATTCTCGCCTGGATAGATTTGCTTCTAAGATGGATCTATATTATAAAGAACAAACGTATCTGTGCGTAACGCTGATGTCATTTTGCGAATGGCAATACTTCACGATCAAATTTCGGTCTTGAAATTTCGCTACTGCAATTTTTCAATCTTCTGACCATCGTACATTTTCAATTTTTGTCGCATAGGGAAATAAATGTACTTGCAAATGCAATTTGTTTAAAAACTCTATTCATTGACTGATGTATTATATTTTCTAAAATAATTTTTAAGCATGATTTTTTTTTTAAGTTTATCTTATCACGTGCCGGTTTCAATACACAAAATAATAAACATTTTGCACATAAAGCAACAAACATTTTTCAGCATTTGTTTCTGACTATTTTTGCATCATGAAATTAATACTTCCTTTATAAGCAAATAAAAGAATAATATTAAAAAAACCACCAAACTAACATATTTGTGAAAGACAAATTAACGAAATTAATACTTCTTTTATAAACAAATAAAAGAATAATATTGAAAAAACGCAAATCTAACATATTTGTAATCGTACAATTTAAATTTTTAGATCACCAAATAGGATTTTTTTTTTCAAATGGAATTTGTTTGCAAAGTTCATCTCAGTTTTCTGATTGTCTATGGTTTTAAAAACAATTTTAAAGCATGAAATATTTTTTAATTTATGTATATCGGAGCTCGATTACGAAAGATTAATCCGTTTGCCCTTAAAAAATAAATAAAGAGTTCATTTTCTTACGGCTAATTTCCATTAAAAAAAAACTTCCCTATGAATAATAAAATAAAATAATATAAATAAAACACGAATTTACCAGACATGTATAAGCTCTGAAATGATCAGAATATAAAAGGATGCCATAAGTAGTAAAATCTTGGCAAACAACTTTTAGCATGCGGCTAATAAGAAAATATCGCTTTTGACAAATTTCAAAAATGTATTTGATTGTGTAATTCGTATTTTCCATATGAAAAATGTTATTTTAATGTAAGTGGTCAATCTAAAAAATTTATTGCATATAAAAAAATTATTAATTTTCAATAAAAAAAAAATGTTTTCACCTATATTCTTTAACCCGGGAAGCCCGGGAACGATCCCCTAGTATATATAAAATACAAATGAAAATTTCGTTCCGAACGGAATAATTCAAGTGCTGTTGAATTTATTTTCGTGGAACTTGAATTGTTAGATAGAGAATTTTTCAGGGAAGGTTTTAATACAGTGCAAAGTCTAAAGTCCGGAATCCTGGAGGCTTTACCAAGTCCGAACTTTGGGTCATCAAAAATATTTTCCAATAAAAAGGAACAGAAAATTCACTACATAAAAATGCAAAATATGACGTTTTGCATATAACAACTATTAATACTAAATTAAACAACCATTTTCATTAAATAAATCATAACAAAATAAAAAGTAAAACAAAAACATTTATTTAAGGCTGTTCTCAAATCCAAAAGGGCAATTTTATAACATAAGTTTTAATTTATTTTTGTTCGGAGATGCATGAAACTAGCAGGTGTTGTTGTTCAGAAACTATGTAATCGAACTGTGTTTTCGTTTTTTTGCAAACGCAATAGGTCTTTCAGAAAATAGTGTCAAAGTAGGCGCTTTGAACCGAATTCCCGCGTGAAAGAAGAATAACCGCACAAGGAAGGCTGAAAAGCGTCTTTGTCACGTGAACAAAATCGCTTATAACTCGATAGGTAATTTATTTATTTTTAAAAAACGGACAGTTCGATTCCAATTCGCTTCCATAGTCAAGCCTTCCAGTTTTATGTCTTTCCGTTAAAAAATGAATTTGTAAATGTGTCAAAACGTTTTGCGCTTGATGAGCAGAGCAGTTGAGAACAGCCTTAACAATAGTAAAAAACAATTTAAGAAGAAATTGTAACCTTCTAAACTATTGAACATTTTAGTTAATGTGGGCTGCTTTATTAAGGGGTCTCAGGAGTCTTACTTTTTACCTGGCGGTGCAATTTAGCAACATGTCACATTTAATTTATTTTCTCAGTTTCTATAAAATATAAATGTACAATTTTTTTTATTATAGACAAGCTAATATATCTTCTATTTAAAATATTTTTTTTAATATTCTGTATCGAAATTTAATTTTAATTTTTTTTATGTTTAATTTTGATAAAAAATTTAAAATTGTGTTTTGACTTGCATGCACTGTGCGCAACATTTTTCACAAACTAATAAAGCAATTTATTTGAAACTTGGTAAATGTCTTCATTTTAAGGTAAAGAATAACTTATACTTCAAATTTAGTATTATAATTGCATTGGATATGTAAAATTGGCAATTTTTCAATAAAAGAATGATTTTTTTCAAAAATTTATAATTTAAATTTAAATTTCAAATAAAATAAATAAATAAATTGCTTACAAATGAAGTTACGTTTAAGATACATTAGGTTTACATCATTATCAATATTTTGGGGGGCTCTCGAACCAATAGTTTTGCTACAGTCTTCCGCGCAGTGCATACAAGTCAAAAAACAATTTTAAATTTTTTTATCAAAATTAAACATAAAAAAAATTAAATTAAATTTCAATATAAAGCATTAAAAAAATTAAATTCTTTTTAAGTAGAAAAGATATTAAGTTGTTTATATTAAAAATTTTATACATTTATGTTTTATAGAGACTGAGAAAAATAATTAAATGTGACATGTTGCTAAATTACACAGCCAGGTAAAAAGTAAGACTCCTGAGACCCCTTAACTTAGGTATATTTGCCGAAACGTCAGTGAAGGCTTACTGTGGAGACACGAAAAGTTTTGATTTCCGTTTGTCTGTCTGTCTGTCTGACTGTCTGTTCCGCGATAACTGCCGCAAAAAGCATCCGATCGGCTTGAAATTAATTGGGCATGTTGATGAGGTACTCGGACTTAGCTGTATAATTTTTGGTTAAATTTGGTTCGTTCGTTCGGGAAATATAGAACATTTTATTTTGCTATGTAATGCTTTTCTATGGCAAGTCAGACGATTTTCAAATTTTCATTTGTTGAAAGAAATGGCTCATATAAAAAATGGATTTAAATGGTAAATTTTGGATGCTGAAATTTTTAAATAAGATTATTAAATTATTCCATTTAGTTTGAAATTATGTCGATATATTTGCGAGATTTTTTAAATTAGGTTTATAATTTTTGGGGGAACTTTATGCATGTTTTCCAATAATATAAAGCAGTTTGTTTTATCAATTTGACATAATACATATTTCATTTTTTACCTTTTCTTTCATCAGTTGCCTAGAAACGTATTTGGTCTTAATAATATTAGTATAAATGCGTCTATAATGTTTCAGTAAAGCCAACGTCAAAACGGACGAATTAATGCATTTGTATTTTTGCATATAGATGGATTTTAGCCCCAGAAATAAAAATAGGCAATATTTTATTTATTTTATTCAAATATTTTGCTTAAAAATACAAAAGTTCATTATTTTCATAGAGAATAATGTGACATTTTTTCATAAAATTTATCAATGTTTCTTTAATCGTTGCCAAGAAAATCAAAACCCTGAATAATATTTTCTCTTAAACAATTTTTAATTGAAAGATTTTGACGTGAAACAGGGAAATGAAAAAAAAAAATAAGAAGAAGAATAAAAAAATTAATATGGCGACATATTGGGAATAAAAAGAAAACTCTCAAGTATTTCTTAATATAACAAGATGAAAGGTTTTGAGTAAGTACGAATAGCAGGTGAATTAGTCGTCATTTATAAAAAAAAAAAAAAAAAAAAAAAGATGTTGGAATAAAAAGATCTTGGCTAAAATAAAATTAACTATTATTCACGGAGGAAAGAGATAAATGGAGATGCAGTATGCCGTAAAAACAGTTTGCAATATGATGTGCGTTATCGCTCAGATTTAAATGCCCTCATTCGGCCCAAACAAAACAAGCACGTGGAACAGGGACCGAATTCTTTGACTTCATCCGTGCATTTTTTCTGTAAAATGAAAATGATCTGCTTATATTTAAGCATTCTAAAGTAGCATTTCATCGTATTATGAATTAAAAACTGTATTACTAAAAATATTTTTCTTTTCTTTGTTTCTTTTTTTAAGCACGCCGTTGTGTTTGGGTCGAATGTAGCGGATTTTAAGGTTACATTTTTGGCGTCACTTCAAGATTTATTGTTTGCGTACGGTTAACATGAGGATTTTATTTTAAATTTTAAATTTATTAATTTGTAAAAAAAAATTTTTTTTGCTTATCCTTATAAATCACAGCGTAAAAAAAAAAAAAAAAAAAAAAAAAAAAAAAAAAAAAATCTATGATATACTATAACCATCCGCACAATCAATAAAAAATTACGAATGTAAATTTAAATAGACTACGGAGGGGGGAGGTTCAGGGGGGGGGCCCCTGATGAAATGCAATTTTTGATTTAAAAAGTTACCAGAATAAGCAGCTCATCAGAATTTCAGAACATCAGTGTATAACTACTTGTTTAACACATTTAATTTCTGAAACTTTACGAAGTATTTTGTATTCTTATAAATATTTATGTAATTGGAAAACTTTAAAAAGCGATTTGTAGGAAGATGAATATTACGCAATGAGTGTTAAAAAACAATGACTTGCGAAGATGACGTTGAGGCTCCTGATCTGCAGATTTACTAGTAGAAATAATTGCCGAAACGTCAGTGAAGGCTTACTGTGGAGACACGAAAAGTTTTGGTTTCCGTTAGTCTGTCTGTTAGTCTGACTGTCTGTTCCACGATAACTGTCGCAAAAAGCATCCGATTAACTTGAAATTAAGTGGGTTTGTTGGTGAGGTACCCAGAATTAGCTGTATAGTTTTTTGTTATATTCGGTTCATTCGTTCAGAAGATCTAGAATATTTTATTTTGCGCAATAATGCTCTTCTATGGCAATTCAGACGATTTTTCAATTTTTATTTGTTGAAAGGAAATGGCTCAAAGGTTGAAGGATTTAAATGGTGAATCATATATCATTCATATTAGTTTGAAATTTTGTACATTTGTACATATTTTGTATATTTTTGTTTTTGTTTTTATTTGTACAGTTTTGTTTTTAAATTCGGTGTATAAATTATGGAGGGATTTTATATATGTGTTTCAATAATATAAAAATATTTCTTTTATAAATTTACTTCTTATGTACATATTTCATTGTTTTAATTTTCTTTTAACTGTTACCTAGCAACGGAAATACACCTAAAAATATCGTAAATGTTCAACGTCAAAAGGGATGAATTAATGCATTTGTGTCTTTTTCTTTAGATATAGATGGATTTTACCCCATAAATAAAGACAGTCTATGTTCTATTTATTTTATTCAAATATTTTTTTTTTATAAAGTAAAAAGTTCATTATTTTCATAAGGAATAAATTGACATTTTCTATAGAATTTAACAATCTTTTTTTTTTTATCGTTGCCAAGACAATCAGATCCCGGAATAATAATTCATCCTAAACAGTTAATTTTGATTTGAAAGATTTTCATGTGCAAGAGAAAAATGAAATAAAAAATAGACATGAATGCGTCTTCATATTGGAAATAAAACGAAAATACGAAAAGAAGTTGAATTTGAATTCATATCAAAAATAAAATGAATACTCTTTGAGGTTGAAATAAAAAGGCCTTTGTTATGCTATTAATTCTTCTTATTAAAAAAAAATACCGATATCTCACGGTTTGTCGTCTGCACCACGGATAACAGAAATGTTTAATTTTTAATCGAAAATTTCAAATAGAAAAAAAAAAAAAACTTTTGAAAAGCAAATAGATAGTAAATGTCAAAATTATGCACCGCAAAATTATCTCAGTCAAAAATGACGTCATTGTACGGGAAATATAAATATTTTCATTCTTAAAAACCAAACATTAACTAGATTGCCTGAAAAATAATTGTTGACGAGTGTTACTTCTTAATGCATCATCATTTAAGAAAATATGAATGAAAATTATTTTACTTTTAAAAGAAAAATTACATTTTCAGTCATAAAGCATTACTAACTTTTAATATAATTGCATCGAAGTAAATCATTTTCTGTCCACCGAAATTAAAAAATAAGGCTCGGATGAGTAAAAATAAATCTAACTAATATTTACGATAACCATTATTACAATCATTAAAAAGTTACATGTGTAAATTTAATGAGACCACAGGGGGTTCAGGGGGGAGAGCCCGCCAGAAGAAATCTATTATCTAAAAAAATACCAAAATTAGTAGTTCATGAAATTTTCAGAATATCCTTATATAACAACGTTTTTAATTTAACGTTTCTAATGTCTGAAAACTTCGTATTTTTTATTCGTATAAATAATTACGTAATTTGAAAACCTTAAATTGCGGTTTGCAGAAAGTTGAATATTACCCAAAGTGTGTTTAAAACAATGACTTGCAGAGCTGACGTTGAGGCTCCTGATCTGCAGATTTATTAGTATAGTTTTTGTTTTATTCTGTACATAGACATGAGTTAAGAATCAGTAATAAAGCTTCTTTGCTCTAGACCTTTTTTCGTTTCAACGATTTTGTTTTTTCACTTCTTTCTTGAATACTGCCGCTGGAAAGTCCGAACTTTGGAGAATTCCGAACTTTGGGTGTCCGAACTTTAGACTTTGTACTGTATATTGATGAAATTATAACCATCCTCAGAGACAGTAATAAATCACAAAAACGGGAAATTGAAACATTAATTTTCAAGAACAACAACATTTGTAAATTCCTATCCAAATAAATTAGACTGTAAATCGCTGCTGAAGGATGCAGCGCAATTCGTACCATACAAACACAATTTAATATAATGTTTAAATATAGTTTAATAATCACAGAAATCAGCCTCATTAGTTAAGATTCATAATGAGTGAAATTATTAATTAAACACAAATCTTTCTCTACAGTTTAGAAGCTATATAAAACGCTGGAATCACTAACTAGGATTTAATGCGACATACATACAATCGAGGAATTGCTGCAGTGATTATATGCAGGTAAGAAATTTCCCTATAATATTTTATTGATTGATATATTTAGATAGGCCAGAATTAATCAAATTGCTGTACGATATCTAAATGTCAGCGCGCGTGTTCTACTGAGCAAACAGAGGCGGCATTTTTGCCAACATAATTTGAAACGCTCTGATATTTAGTATTAGTAGAGAAAACTACTGGCCGAACAAGTGCGTACAGTAAAAAGAAAATTGTTGAACATTTATTAAATTAGTGCATTGAAATATTGTAATGAAATAAATATTGTGTATTTTTGATGGTATATATGAAATGTTGAGAATTGAATGAAAAAGAAACATATACAAGTTTTTAAATGAGATAAAATAAAAGCAATTCCTCTTCGATATATAAACTATAATTATTAGTAAAAATGGCCACATCAATAGAAATCCAGTTGGTAGAAAAAATTAATATAAGCAACTATAGTACATGGAAATTCAAAACCGAAATGTTATTAATTAAAGAAGAATTATTCGAAGTTATTACAGATGATATGGCCACGCTGGTCACAACCGATTGGCAGAAGAAAGACAGGAAGGCTGGGGCCATAATTAACCTGGCAATTGACGATTCTCAAATCGTTCATGTTAAAGGTCTTAATACAGCCAAACAAACTTGGAATGCGCTTAAAACGATACATGAAAGATAGGTAGATTCAATGATTATTGGATGAATCTTTATCTGGTGCAGAACGAAGAGTTCTCAAAACGCACGAAACGTATCGATTTGCGCTTTCACGCAATAAAACAAATGAAGGAAGATGGTGTATTAGATCTTCGTTACTGTCCGACTCAAGACATGATAGCCGATTCTCTAACCAAACCATTGCAAAAACCTCAATTGGTGAAACATAGAGAATCCGTGCAACTACTACATTATCCATCTTAGGTGGTTAAGGAAGGGTGATGAAATTATAACCATCTTCAGAGACAGTAATAAATCTCAAAAACAGGAAATTGAAACATTAATTTTCGAGAACAATAACATTTGTAAATTCCTATCCAAATAAATTAGACTGTAAATCATTAAATAATTATCGAACTGTTGAAATATCTAAATTATAGTTATCCGAAGTGCATAGCAATAATCATATATCAAACCTGTTTATTTCTCCCACGCGTGATGCAAGAGACTCACGTGATTAATGTAAAGGACTGAAAAAAAACTTTATGACTTTATTATTATTAAGATATAAGCTGTAAAATGAGTAACATGTTAGATTTAAATCGCTGCCGAGGATGCAGCGTAATTTGTACCATACAAATACAATTTAATATAATGTTTAAATCTAGTTTAATAATCACAGAAATCAGCCTCATTAGTTACGATTCATAATGTGTGAAATTATTAATTAAACACAAATCTTTCTCTACAGCTTAGAAGCTATATTAAACGCTGGAATAACCAACTAGTATTTAATGCGCCATACATCCAATCGAGGAATTGCTGCAACGGTGATATGCAGGTAAGAAAATTACCTATAATATTTTATTGATTGATATATTTAGACAGGGCAGAATTAATCAAATTACTGTATGATATTTAAATGTCAGCGCGTGTGTCCTACTACGCAAACAGAGGCGGCATTTCTGCCAACATATATAACATATTGTTCTACGTTGATTAGTTGCAGAATGATGATGGAATGTTCTATAATCAGATGAACCCAATTATGAAAGATTAGTCTTTTAAAAAAATTCTACTTGATGGATTTAATTTATTTGTATTATTAGATAATTTTTCAGGGATGATTTTTGTATATTGTATACCGTTCTTTATCAAATCCTACAATAAATGATCAAATAGAAATGTTGTATGACTCTTTAGAGACTATAATATCGCAATGTCACTAATATCGTTTTCAGCAATTAGTCCCAGTCAAATTAGGAAAGTTTGCCATAATAAATGTTACAGAGGTAAAATTTGGTACAGTTGTTCATTTATAGCTACTAATGACTCGATTAAAAGTCCTGATGGATAGGAAATGAGCGGGCGGAAGGAGGGGCAAAAATAAATTTTTTCCCTCCTTTTTTTTTTTAGTTTCTGAAAATACCTCAGAAACTGTGAATTTTCACGGAAAAATAACTCCAGTACAGTTTAAAGAACACAAATTCTCTACAAATGACAGGTATGCACAGTAGAACCTCAGTTATCCGTCAGTCACGGGACCGGAGACCGGAACCTTGACGGATTTTCCACTAAAATATCACTTTCTTTTCCAATTTATTTAATTTCTATTGAAATTTATAAAACATCGTCACAATAAATAAATACCTACCACATCATTAGCTATAGACATTATGTCTTCTGTCAATGGGAATGGTGGATGATTTTCAAACCATGCAGACAGCTTCTCAACATTTGTAACATCTATAGTTTGAGTGGATTTTCGAAAATCAACGTGCTGCTCACTACTGGCAAACAAAACACCACCAAATTCTTCGAGTGATACGAAATTCCAGTCACTTCCAACACAAACTTGCTCAAAATGCTGTCTGTTAAGCCCCTTCCTTTCATGAGGCCAACTGCTTTTTTCATACGGCGTATTTTTATTTGCTCAATACCCATGTCTGACCAAACACCAGCCCAAAATTAATCTGACCTCCTTATTGTAAAGTAGATGTCTTCAGTAAATGTTTTGAACTCTTCTTCTATCATCATGCTCAGTAGTTTCAAAATATCCTGTAGATATAGGTGATATGATTTGGCTTGAGGGAAATGTCCATAATCATGGAAAAACGGTATCATTTGCTGAACACACTTGAGATGGCCATTTTGCCTGATCGTTCAACTGAGATGTATTCCTCCATTAACGTGACGATGTTGAAGTATTGTATCCAAAAGGGCTACAGTTCGTCCCTTGAACTCCATCAACTTGTTGCTGAGTTTAATAGCAACAGCTTGTGTATTAGTGTTTTGATTTATTGAGTCTAACAAAGGAGAATCAAATACAAATGTTTCCATGATTTCATTCACAGCTTGCCGCTCTTCGTCACTAGTCTCAACTTCTTGCAACACTATTTTTGCTAAAGTTGTTTGTACTAACAAATGAGTTCAGACTGCTCTAGAGTACGCATGTCCCTGAAACATCTTCTCAACTGAAAGTGGAGCGTATATTGTCTCCAACAGCTCATTCAAACCACTTTCGTTTATGATGAAACCATACATCGTAAATATGACATCTGTAGATGATAGAAACGAAGTCTCACGGCACATTTTGACAATATAGAACATGTTGGCGATCCTAGATAGAGTGGCTGGTCAAGCGTCATGAACAACAGCTTCTGATCAATTTTGACACAAACATCTGCTGCATACTGTCATGCTGTATAAACAGTTGCATAATTAGAAAGTTGTGCATTGATGAAAGGAAGCGGAATAAACATTGTCTTTTCATAATTTTCATTTTTTTTTATTGCATAAATCCTTTTAATTCAGGAACTCCAGGAAGATTCATCCACTTTCCATACATCCACAAAGTGTCACAGATGTTGGGCAGGGGTATATCCTCTGCTAATACTCCCAGATCATCCATTTTCACATTTTTAAAAGCTGTCCCAGTGAATTCAAACGGTTTCAATGGAATAACCCCCAACTTCCCAACTGCATCAGCAGTAGGCATTTTAATCAATTTCATGACTGGTGATTCAATATGGTGATAAGCTTCCAATATCACACTTTATGCAAACCATGGTGTGAAATGAGTCCATCCAGCATGGATATATTAAAATCAGCGTTATCTTAAACTGAAGGAACATTACGCGTAAATCCAGTTGACCATGTTGAATGGCAGACATTTCAAACAATCGGGACTCATAATAGGACGAGCAAAACCCCAAATTCGAAATGAGATCGACTAAGCTCTTGTGGACATTCTTTCTGTTCAAGAGCACACCAATGCCAGTCAATATTGGGGAAACAAAAGACTGTGGACGTACTGCTGTTATAATGACATGGCCGAGGGATGTAGTGGATGGTATACGGTAGCATACGCCGTATACCTTTTGGATTTTTTAAGGGACACCGTACACCCTCTGTTTCTCAAAAAAGCTATCGTATATATCGTATAGGGTGTACCTTCTGCCTTGAGCATATACCCTCTACTTAGAGCGTGTTCCCTTTGCTTTTTTTACGGCTACACCACTGGCATGGCCAATTGTAATGCATTTTCTTTGTCGAGCAACATCGTTCTGCTAAATTTTCTTTTTTATGAGCACATGCTCCAGAAAATAGCAAGGAGATTTAGAAATATCACTCTTGGCATCCTTGAAAAATTCTTTACTTGGAGGATAGCTCGTAGAATCATATACTTTTGACTGGATATCCTCACTAATGATTTCTGCTTCAGTTTGCACAATTCTTAGTCGCTCATCATCACAATCCTTTTTTTTTGTTTCCGTACCATGCATATGATAGCACTTTCATTCCTGTGTGAATAAAACAAATGGAAGGAATCTTTCTTGGATTTTTAGTTATTATGGTACTCTCTCCATATCAGTGTTTTAATTTAGTTTTCACTGTCTGTTCATCTGGGACATGCCCAATTACTACGGAAAGCAAATCAGACAAGGCATGTTGGCAATCATCATTATTTTCAAGAAATGAGCAAATGTCTTCCATGGCTTCAACAATATAGTCTGTTTCTGGCCGTCATCTTTTACCTCCTCTTGACATGAGATAAAATTTCTGTAAACATTCATGACGGTGAATTCCATCAGCAGCAGTTAAATAACCACATTACCAATGCGAATTTTAACTTCTTCTGCCTACTGATCATTTCTTATTTCTGAGGCTTCAAGGACTCTTCGTGTCATGATTGGACCGGTTTTTAAGACTCGTACCTAATAAAATATTCTTCGCAAAGGAATTGGTTTCTTTCTTCTTTTTCTATGAACTGTTCATCAATTAAATCAGTACAAAGGAAGCATCTGTTTTTGAAAAATAACTTGGGTACTAATGACCGCAGAGTAGCTGGTTGTCCACTGATTGATGGCGTGGGCTCATTTCTGAGCGTTTTTAATGCTTCATTAATGCTATGAAGTCTTTTGTAATTTTACGGTATGCTGTGTGTGCTTAACGTGATATTTTCCAACTGCTGAAATTTTTGGTCCTGTCTCTGAATACTTGCCTTTTTTAAACTTTCGATCCCTTTTTTACCCACTCGTACTACACCACCATTTGACTCTTAGACATCTGTATCACAAATGAAACACTTATCCGTTTACATGATGAGCCTAAAAGTTGCTAAGTACTATAAACATGACGTTAACTACTATGAATGGAAACTACAACGACACACATTGGTGTTCACATACTGGGTTATAGAAACTAATGGAATGCACGAAAGAACACCAGATACAAAAATAAAGTGTGTGAAAGGAGAATCCCCAACCCCGCAAAAATGCCATCTGCTTACAAAAATCACGTGCTATTGTTTACTTTTAAGTTTCTCTTTCCACTGAACGTAAACATTGATTCCCCCGAGATTATTCACCACTCGTCAGTCGATTTAGCATGTAGATAATCAGAAGTTAAGTTGTTATCTGTTGTCTTTTTTGTGCAATATTTAATAAATTTCAATAGACATTGAGTAAATAAATTTTAAAAGAAAGTGATTTTTTTCGGAAAATCCGTCTAGGCTCCGGTCCCGTAACTGACGGATAATCGAGGTTCCATTGCATATACCTGTCATTTGTAGAGAATTTATGCTTTTTAATTTGTGCTGGAGTAATTTGAGGGGGGCTTTTTTTGCCCCTCCCTTTCCCCCACTCACTTCCTATCCATCAGACGTTTTTACCTAGTCATTAATAGTTATCAATGAACACCTGTACCAAATTTATATAATATTTATTATATATATATATATACAGCATTTATTATGGCAAACTGCCACAAAACGAGTTCATTTGATTGGGCTAAATGCGTAAGGACATCACAGGTGAGGGTCCATATTGCTCTGAAACACAAGGTCGAATTCACCGATATACTTTTCTTTATTCAAGACTTATTTGGAGAAAAAGACCAGCGTCTGCGTAACGGACGAAACCTGCTAATACTAATATAGTGAAACCTCTCTAAAGAGACCACCCATTAGACCATAAAAAATCGGTCTTTCAGTGAGATGGTCTCTGAATAAAGGTGATGGGTAAAATAAAGTTTCATCTAATACATACTACAAAAAAATTTATTATTGAATTAGTTTATTATATTTCATGTCTATACAGCTTTAAAGACGGAATTAATTGTAGTTTGCTTCGATTTTAACAATTTCTCATTAACAATTTTTGTTTCTAAACATTATGTGATCTCTTTAAACAAATTATTTATTTTAGTATCATCTCTAACAGGTATCGCACTTTATCAATCTATTGATTTCAACAATTGTTTCTTGACAGGAAATAGAAGCTTTAACTGGTGAAAGCTCATCGTCTGAATCAGAATGAGCTCCTAAAATAGATTTAAAAAGAAACTCGTTTGTAGTATCATTCATTTTTATAAATGATTGAAGAATTTATGTTTTAATATAAAAATTTTAGTCTTACGTTTGTCGAGATTTTCTATAATACGATTCACCCAGTCTTCAGTTAAATCATCGTAACACTCAAGAGCGTCTTCATATTCATGTAATTTAGGATCATAATCAACTTTAGTTGCGTTTTGATAGCTGAATCACTTCATCTTCTAAGGCACTGATATCATCAATGGATTTTTATATGGATACATTACTTAGTCCATAAGTACTGAAGCAATTGACAATTGTTTGTGTCTTAGCGTTATCCCATACACATTTTATCTACCGAATAGCATCAAGTGCATTAATGGATTTCACAATGTCGAATGCATTTTTGGTCTCATCTATTAGCGAAATGAGCTTTCGTAAAACAAAATGTCTGTATTCCAGTTTGAAACAATGAATAATTCCCTGACTAAGGGCAGAATTTTCAATGTCCTGTTAGGAGGGAGAAATTGAAGTTTCACACTTTTCAACTATGCATCATGCAAGTGACTTGGAGCATTGTCAAAAATACGAATAATGTTTCTACCCTGTTTGGTCATCTTTTTGTCAAAGTCGTGTAATCAATTTTCAAAAATGGTGAATGCCATCCACACCTTCTCTTAGATTTCCAAATCACTCCTTTTCTGTTACATCAACATTTTTAAATCAATGAGGCTTTTGAGCCTTCCATATTATGATTGGGGGTTTTTTCTCTCCAGTGTCATTCCCACAAAGGGCCACAGTAAGCCGCTGGTTGACAATTTTCCCTCCTTTTGCTTCATCTGCTTCCTCCATAAAAGTTTTAGTGGGCAACGCACGGAAGAATAATCCAGTCTCATCCAGATCATAAATGTCACGATCTGAATATCCTGCGAGAATCAATGGAAGACGAGATTTCCACTCCACTAACACCTCATCATCTACATTGGCCGATTCTCCACAAATAGATCTAAAGACAATGTTGTTTTTGTGACAAAACTTCTCCAGCCACCCATTGCTTGCACAAAAATCTTTTCCCTCTATAGCTTCTGCAATTTGAATGACCTTCTCTTTCAACGAAGTTCCACTCAATGGGATATTTTTTGGCCTTGCGCACTTAACCCCTGCACCTTTGTTAAGCTCTCTAAATTTTTCCTTTTTTTTTTTTTCTTTCAATTCCACAAGATTTTCTTTTAATTTCTCATACTATTTTAACAGAAAGTCTTTGTTTTTCTACGTATTGTTTATTTGAGTTTTCCTACAATTAAGGTGCACCACCAATTTCCTCTCTGATGTTCCATCCTTATCTGCTCTTAAAACTTTCACTTTGTCTTCAAAAGTTAACACAATTCTCTTAGACATAATCTAATTTGGTATACTAAGCAGACAGCAAGGAAACACGATATGCACTTCGATGCGAATATTCACTGTGTTATGTAGAACTTCCAATGTAAATAAAACTGAGGTGATAACAACAAGTGGCAATCTTTCCAAGAAAAGCAAAGGAATTGAGATAAAATGGAATCTGAACCACAGTCCACTCTCCCTTTTGAAAAAGACTCCTTCACTTTACAGGTGTCTGTTACTCGGCCAATTTCAGGAAAGGGGACAATAGCCCTTCTCCCACCAACCCCAACTATCCCTGCATAACCATAGTGGCATTAAACACGGTAACCAACTTTTTTCTCCTAAACGGGGGGGGGGGGGGGTGGGGAGAAGAGAGGACTTTGACTCGCCAGGTCTAATTTGAGATTTTCCCATGCAAAGGAGTCTATAGCCAAAAATTATAGACCATAAATGAACAGTCTTTACGAGAGATGGTCTTTCAGGGAGGTTTTACTGTAATATTTTTTGAAGAGTTGATTAATCATTTCGCAGCACATCCACAACAGATCGTTTCAAAGAGATACCCTTATCCTCCGTTCTGGTCTAATTTATTGTTGCACGTTGCTGAACAACATGCTTTCTTGATTAATATGCCTGAAGAAAATACTATTCAAGAAAGCAGTGATCATGTAAAATCATAAAAATATACTTCTTTAATTTTTACTGGTGTGAATTTTATTCTTTGTTCTCTGTTTTTTACTTTCTTAAACGTTTTAGATTTTAGATATTTTGCCAGGTACGTGAGAAATACTTGACAAATTCATCTGGAGATAAAGAAATATAAAGAAACCAACAAGTGGTATAATAAACTATTGTTTACGATCATCTTGCAAAACAAAATGCTCGACATGATTTGCAGCTACAGCACATGACTATTTTGTACAATATCTGTGTTCATTCGTGTAAAATACGCTCGTATATCCATAGAAATTGATATAAAGGTTTATTTTTAAAAAAATCGAAAATGATACCCCATGATGGGTAATGATTCTAGGATGCCATGATGATGACGTGCTATTTAAGATGGAGCACCATTATTTCCGTATTACGGAATCTAATATATAGAATCGTAATAAATTTTGTATGTATGCATTTTTGTATGAGTGCAACAGTTGTTGCACCAAGATCTGAATGCTTTTAAACTAGTTTTAGTACGAATGCATCTCATTTGCCACATTTGGCGGTGGCCGCCCCTCCGGGTGGTTCCGACCCGACCCCTTGAGTGGTGGAGGTGACCGGAAGCTCGGCAGAGTTCGTTGTGTACGAATGCGAGGGGGCCGGATGGGGACGAATCGCCACCTCCTCGAGAGGCTCATCTCCGACAGGCGTTGAGCTCGGTGGCCACGGTTAACGGACGTTGTGCATAGGGCCGTAGCCCGCTTCGGTGGGTACCAAAGGTGCGGTCCTCCGGCACCCGGGTTCTCTGGGCAAGCCGGGTAGCGACGTTCCATAGGTCGATCCCGGTGCCGGTCTAAGGGCCGGACGGTGTCGCCGGGCAAAGACTAGCTAAGGCGATAGGACCCCATCCACCAATTGACTAAGAGGGAGCCTGGAGCATGAGTGAGGGCTTTGTAGTGGAAAGTCCTCGGTGCTCGCTAGTGACGACGGGGATCGCGGGAACGTCATGCAGGGACTCCCGGAGCAACCGAAGGGCGAGGGTTTCGGACAGCGCCCAAGTTACTTTATGACTTGGGTGGCTCATCCCTCCGAGGACCTCAGCTGGAGCAGTTGGGAGCCGACCCTAAGGGTGGTAGGGTTTGGCGGTGACCCCGTTGACCAAGGAGCGGTCGCGTGGGGAGGCCAGTATGGTTCTGGTTGCTCCATGTCGAGCCGTGACCCATGGGAGGGGGTCGGCCGGCAGGTCCACCATCGAACACTATTCCCGCAGGGAAACGGGCCGGAGGCTCGCCGGTAACGCGGCGGCTCATCGTGCCTCTGGTGAACTCTTGGTCCGATCCAGGTCCTCCGTGTCTATGCGGTACCGGAGTTTTCCTCGCCTGGTGATGAGGACCTAGAGGTGTCTCCACCTAACTTTCGAACGCACTATCAAAGGTAGCGGTCGGTCACTGCACGGAGTCAGGGGCCTTCGGGCCTGGGTACCCTCGACGGCCGTGAGGTAAGGTAGTGGCGGGCGGGCTTCTGTCGGCCTCCACTGGCTTCTCTGTCTTAGGATGGGGTCGAGTCGGTGGGGGCTGGCGGGACTCCGTTCCGTCCAACCCCCTAGCGAGGCGGAGTCTATTCCGTCTAGGTGGAGCTTTCCGTGCCCGCCTGGGATCGCTAACGGCACCTAGTCTGGGCCAACTGGTTCCCGGCGTGATGCACGAGGGGTTCCGTCGGTTGAGCCGGGTGGTTTGGGCGAAAAGCCAGGAGCTGGGTCGCTTTAAGGCCGGAGGGACTTTCCCCGTCCTCCCTGGTCTTCAAGTTAGGGGCTCTTCAATAACTTTCCTATCGGCTGGCCCACAAAAATGTCTCTGCCGGAAAATGGTATCTGATCTTGGGGGCCTTCCGTAAATTAAATTCGGGTCGGGAAGCCTCGGTTCAGTCCGTGGGCCCAGCGTCGTTATAGGCGTCTGGTTCCTGCGATGGCTTGCGGGGTCTACCGGCTCGAGTAACCAAGTTTAGGGACCACTTGGTTTTTCTAGCTGGGTGGTGTCGACTATCGTAGCGATTGTTCACCAACTTGGGAATAGCCGGCGTGACGTGCGCTGGGCAGTGCGTCGGCCTGACCGGAGTTTGCGTGAGGTTCTGCTCTGTTGGAGCTTGTCTGGCGGCGACCTTTGGGACGCGCCGCGGGGCTTGTTTCACGGGTGGTTCCTTGCGTAGACAGATGGGCCTGCAAGGGCCTGGGACCGGGAGATGGGACCCCCGTCTTGCCACATTTGGCGCACAATTTCCGACTTGTTTGTTTACGTCATGTAGCTTTTTCAACTAAATTTAATGATACTTTGAAGAAATAGAAAAGAATCAATGTACAATCAGAACACAAATTTATTAAATGTTTAATTAAACATGGCCATTTGTATGAAATAATTTTGGATTCGCGTATTTAAAGACGCTAGAAATCTATTTTTTTAAACAAATTATAGGTTACACACATTTTTAGGGTTCCGTATTTAAGAAGTAAACACGGAACCATTATAAGACCACTCCTATGTCCGTCTGTCCATCTGTCACAGCCATTTTACTCGTAAACTATGGAACGTGAAAAGTTCAAATTAGGGGAAGTAATTAAGACTATTGACTCACATATTTACAGATTATTAAACATTCATAAAGGTATTTAGAAAAAATGTAGAGGGACTAATTATGTTTCTTGAAAAACAAAATCTTTACTTTGTATATCATGTGTGGTATCGTGTAAAAGAATTCGTAACGCTGAACTCAAAAATACATTTCTTTTAATTTTAGGTATTATATTTTCAGAGATATCTTCGAAAATGCAGTGAAAAATATACCCCCCCCCCCACCCTCTATTTCCGAATCTAGTGAAACTAAAATTATGATATTTAGAGGTAATAGTTGTTAATTTAAACCTTGCAGGAAAATTATAGCGATTACCGTAGGTCACATAGTTTTTGAGAAAAGCGCGTTTTGGTGTTACACACAAATTTTGATTTGAGGGCGTTCAGCAAAGGTGTTGAGGAGCGCTGGAGGTACCTACAGTACCACAAGTATAAAAGCATTGTTGATAATGATTTTCGAAAAAAATTGTCGGTAATTAGCCGGGATATTAATAATTAAAGATACGGAAGGTTTGGACATACATAATGACAAAGGCGGCGTACTCCATGTACCATCGGCTTTTAAAGCTTCGATAACAACTTTTAATGATACATTTGTGTAATTCAATGCCCAGTAGCAGTATAAAAGCAATAAACGTCAAATTGTTAAAAATAGACTAATTTAATTAGAATTAATCACATAAATACTATGGGATTCGCGACTAGTTTGCATTGAGTTGATGTTTCAACACGCCTTCCGTGTCTTTAAAAGTTAGTTAACCCCTTGAGGGACGGTGGGATAAAATATATCTCACCTAATTTAAACAAGATTCTCACCAGAAAATTTTGACTAAATTTTATATTTTTAACTTTGGAGGAAAAATACTGAAAAATTGCTTTTTCATATTTAAAAAAGCTTTTTCATATTTAAAACTGAAAGGTCAGTTTCAGTTCATTTTTGACCTTGTCCGCTTGCGGACACGTGTTTACTGTAGCTGATGACGAGCTGTTATATTTTTAACTCGAAACGCGTCCTATGTATTGTTTTTATTTTATGGTGATTTTTTACAAAGTTTTATTATTTTACTATTTTCCATACTTTCACAAACCGGAACAATATTTGTCACAATTTCACGAACCGGAACATTTTCCGGTTTGCTCCGGTACATTTCGAACCCTTCTCTGAGCGCGAGTAATACTCGCACTTCACCGTTTATTTTAAATATCAATTTAATAATTTTTGTATTACTTGCCGAAAATATGCACAGATATTAACTGAAATCGAGATTTTCCCGTGGAGCTGCGGTCCTGATATCAACCTTGCGAATAATAATGTGAGGTCACATAGAACACAAATGTCGACGATTATCTTCTTGAGGGAGAGAAAAAAATACTAATTAGTTCTAGTTTAACCCTTAAATGCCTGATTTTTCAAAAATCATTGTAATAATGTTTTTCGGCTTTCATTTTTTAAATAAATCATGGGAAAAATATTTTTAAAAATCATATTTTGTTTTAAGTATAGTTTACGGCTAAAAAACAGTTTGTTACTAATCGGCAATACTGGTGTTTAATTGAAAAAATAATTTCCCTTGATAAAATTCTATAATATTAACCCTCCAAGCGTCTTGCAAAAGGGCAAAATTGTAATGTTGTTTTCTTTGCATTTTTATTTAAATGCTAAGAAAATAGGATTCTTTCAACATTATAAAAATCACTCAATTACAAATATGAATGTAATCCTTGAGAGTATTAATCATTCTTCAATGTATTTAAAATTCATTAAATCTATAGAATTATATTATCTTAAATATTGCTTGTATTGCTGTGAAACCTGGAGCTTAGTGAACGGAATATTACGCCCCAAACACTTAGAGGGTTAAACACACAAGAATTTTAGGAACTATAATAAGAAATAATTTTTTTTGCTCATTGCAGATCAAAATAGGATATTTCGCAAGCTTCCAAACAAAACAAAAAGTACAAGTAACAACAAGTGAAAAAATAAATCTATCTTTATTCTTAAACAGCACAAGTGTTGCCATCTACATGTTGAAAATCGATTTAATAATATTTTCAGAATGTATTTTATTGGCAACATTAGGCATTATAGCTTCAATATTATTCTAATAGTATTTTAGAGCCTAAATTGGGTATGTTGCCGAAAAGCAACACCAGGTATTTAAGGGTTAAATATATATACAGGGTGTCCCAGGATTATTGAGACAAACTTTAAGGGGAGGTAGGGGACATTACAAAGATTCAGATTTGCATAGTAACCCAGGGTCGGAAACGCTTTCCTGGCGCGGTAGTGGCAACACAATACACACGAAAGACAGGTTACGAATAAGAGGAGAAAACATGTTTATTATCCTTAGTACAGCAAAAAACTAAGAAAAAAGAACATTAAAGAGACAACGATCGTCATAAAAGTAGGTGTTCGAAATTACGTCTCCGGGCCGTGATGCATGGAAGTGCATCTCTGGCGCACGGAAGATATAGTGTTCTCGAAAATACCGGGGAGTCCCGGACTTCCCCAGCAGCTGCCACGGTCCGTGCAACAAGTTCCTCAGCACTTTCCAGCATTGTCCCGGCATTTTTGCAGCACTAAGAATAATAAACATGTTTTTTTCCCTGTTCGTGTCCTTCCTTTCTTGTGTTTTGTGTCGTCACTAGCGCGCTAGGAAAGCGTTTCCGACCCTGAGTTACGATGCAAATCTGAATCCTTGTGATGCCCTGTACCTCCCCTTAAAGTTTGGTTCAATAATCCAGGGTCACACAGTACATGCTGGGTGTCCTGAAAAGGATTGTCTGATTTTTAAATTCAATAACTCGCAAGCGGTGACAGATATTTTAAAAAATCTTGCAGGAGGATTATGTATGATGTCAAGAGTTTTTTTTGTTTGTTTGTTTGTTTTTGTTTTTTTTACCGTGATTCTCGAATTTAGTTCGATTTAAAAAAAATAGTTGGCGCTGCAAGCAATAGGCACTAGATACAAGCTGGATTGGTTGACCTTTGTCTTCTCCCATGCCAAAAAAATGAGATTAAAATATATTGAGTGAGTTACGAAATGCCAAAAATTGGGCCTGGATTTAGAACATATTGCTCGCAGCGCCGTCTATTGTTTGTAATTAGAACTAAATTCAAGAATCACAGCAAAAAAATCCTGACATCCTACATAACAATCCTGCAAGAATTTTTTAAATATCTGTCACCGTTTGCAAGTTATTGAATTTTAAAATCAGTCAGTCCTTTTTAGGACACCCGGTATATATATGTATAATTGTTGTTCATACAAACATTTATTTTCATAAGAATAAAAACTTTACATAAGAGAATGGTGTGTTTTCGGAATAGTAGCAGGAATTGGTTTAATTATATATTTTTAACCCTTTATGTCCCAGATTATGAGTTCATGAAAATATCATCTTCTAAAACATTTTTCGTGAATTTTTGAAACTACATTAGAAGATTTACGCAATCATTTAATAGATTTTAGAAGGATTTTACCAATTAAAATAATTCAATTAAATTTGTATTTATAGGGATTTTGTTCAATATCACTCAAATCTTTCATTTAAAATATTTTTTTGTATTTTATAGAATTAAGAAATGTTCAAATATAATGCTCTTGTAATAGAATATAGGAATATAAATATAGGAATAATTTCGAACTGAAACTTTTCACCCACAGGAAAGCTGAAGAGATGCAAATGAAAAAGAAATCATCCTTTAAAAAAATTGTTTTGTTTGGCCAATAATACTTTCGGAATAAGATAAAGTACCGAAAACTCATTCTAAACTGTATTACTACTAATCGATACATTAAATTAATTTTATAACAAGTTATTTTAATGGTACGTACTTTAAAGTACCGTTGGGATATAAAAGGTTAAATTGTTAATTATTTATTAGAATACAAAAATATGATACAAAATTCTTATTGATCAAAACCTAAAATTAAAGCCTTTAAAAATACTGGTAGCAAAAAAAAAAAATCTATTTTTTTTTTGTGATAAATAAAAGTTATTTTAAATAATTTCAATACAATTTGAATAAGAAAATTAAGTGTTTAATCCTCTGGCATAAAAGTAATTATTTGGTTTTTCGGAGAAATCATAAAAAAGTTACATAAATTTAGGAGGAATATAAATTAAATAAATGAATAATGAATTCTGTATATAATATATATTTTACAAATTTTTTTTTTTTATTTTTTACTTACCCTTCATACGTAGTATAGGGTAAGTCTTGTAATCGTTTTAAAAATGGAAACAAAAGTTTCACGGATTGATATGTTTCAGACACTGAAGATTCCTAAAAGCATATTTTTAGAAGAAAAGAAAAATACCTTCCGTCTGTCTGTGTGTCTGTAAACGCTCTATCTCCCGAACAAATTGAGATACAGACTTGAAATTTGATGTGCACTTACTATGTAATAATAGGAAGAACCTATTGTATATCAGTAACCTCGATTATCCGGAATTTCTTTTTCGGATTCTCCAAATATTCGTTCTGATAAAAGATATATAAAAATTTTCGCAATTGTTTATTATAAGGAGTGAATATAAAAGACAGTCTTAGTATGTAATGATAGGAAGAAGCTATTGTATATCAGTAACCTCGATTATCCGGAACTATTTTTTTTGGATTCTCCAAATATTCGTTCTGATAAAAGGTATATAAAAATTTTCGCAATTGTTTATTATAAGGACTGAATATAAAAGACATTAAAAAACATAAATTTTGCATACAGAATGAAGTCAATCGCATAATTAGTGGCCGATTTATTTCTAATAATATTTTCCGCACTCTTCGATTTTTTATGACCGTATATTTCATTCAAATTTCAATTCAAAGATATATTTTAATTGAAAATGAGACGCTTAATCCGACGCAGTAAACTGTTAGTCAATATTATTGTTATTTCTGGAGTTATAGGGATGTTCCTTTTACGCAATTCGGTACTACTTGATTATCTCGTCTACCAAAAAACTATCGCCAAACTATAAGATTAAATGGCAATAATGGCTTATCGTAAATGTCACATTCACTTGACATTGAACACATTACACGTGTTTGTCCTCAAGTGATTTTTAATTCAACGTTTTATTTGTATTTTTTATTAATGTTTTACTAATTTATTTATTTTTTCGTTATTTAAAATAAAATTGTGCCAACTTGTTCTTGTTGTTATTGTTTACTTTTTTGAACTGTTTAGCAATCATTAAAAAATAAGAGAAACTGTGACATAATTTTTATGTACATTAATCTTTAACTTCGATAAGATGAGGATAAGATTAATCAATTAAAACTATGCAATTTTTTAAACAAAGATACAATAATTTCTGTTTAGAATGAAAAATAGCTGTAAAACACGCATTGTAAATTGTTTTTACCCACTGAAAAGAAGGGTTATGTGTTTCACGCGTATCTGTGTATGTGAATTTCTTTATACCCTCGAAACATCCCAACGGCTGGATGGATTTTAATGAATGAGGTCTCTATCAATTCGTCTTAACCGTCCGATGGTTATAGGCTATGTTTTGATTTTATAAATTCAAAATGGCGGACGTAAAATACAAAATGGCGGTAGAGACGAAAAAAAAATTACGCACCCTATTTAGTGGCCTATCATTGGTTAGGTCTTTCAAAATGAAGACGATGTTTCATTGACTATTTTACAGTTAGAAACTCCGTTAAAATATTATGCAACCTGGAAGTTGTGTATGTAGGATCTCTAGCTTTACTGCAACTCTAACCATCATAGACATCTACAGACCTCATCAAAACAGTGTTTATAGATAGGAACTAACAATTAAACACAACTTAAAAGTCATCAATACAAGTAAATAAAAAAAATAGGTAAGTAATATAAACAAGTAATATAATTAAAAAGAAAATTTAAGTCAATTCCTACTTAGGTCAGTAAGAGAATTTTTTCTCCCATTCTTCTTTCCTCTTGAGTGGCGCTTAAAATACCTTAATCAAGAAGAGAGCTCCCATCGGTCTTAAAATATCTTGATGAAGTAGAGAGCTCTCTCGATTATTGAAAATTAATTAATTTAATTTAATTAATGAATTAATATTTGCAATAAACTGGATTAACATGAAGTGTCATCCACTACAAGTTTTAAAAAATTTATTTGAGCTTGATTGGATGAATAATAAGTATTTTATTAACGTTTTAAAATTTGAACAAGATATATATAGCGAGAGTGTGAGCTAATAGTAGGAATTGAAAAAAAATAGTTTCACATTCATGAGAAATTATTAATTAGATCGCTTTTTACGCTGTCGGGTTTTTTTGATTTTTTTAAATTTAATTGTTTATTACCAATGAATCTCTCTAATCTCAAACTAGTTGGATGTGCCAATACCAAAACTTTCTTCCATCTCAGATATTTTAATATTTCAAAATGTTGTTACAAATGTAAATATTTCATTTTTATTAGATTACTATATAAACTTTGACTTTCATCTTAAATTGCTGCTGCAGTCAATTAATCGGAGTATAAATTTGAATTAAATTTAAAAAATCAAAAAACCCGACTGCGTAAAAAGCGAACTAATTAATTATTTCTCATCAATGTGAAACTATTTTTTATATTACTTACCTATTTTTTTTTATTTACTTGTATTGGTGACTTTTAAGTTGTGTTTAATTATTAGTTCCTATCTATAAACACTGTTTTGATGCGGCCTATAGATGTCTATAAAGCTTAGAGTTGCAGTAAAGCTAGAGATCCTACCTACACAACTCCCAGGTTGTGTACTATTTAAACGGAGCTTCTGACTCTAAAATAGTCAATGGAACATCGTCTTCATTTTGAAAGACCTATCCAATGATATGCCACTCAATAGGGCGCGTACATTTTTTTTCGTCTCTACCGCCATTTTCAATTTTATGGCTGCCATTTTCAATTTATAAGAACAAAACCTAGCCTATAACCATCGGATGGTTAAGACGAATCGACAGAGACCTCATTCATTAAAATCCATCCAGCCGTTGGGATGTTTCGAGGGTATAAAGAGATCCACATACCCAGATACGCGTGAAACACATAACCCTTCTTGACAGTTGGGTAAAAAATGAGTTCATCTCGATCATGATATTCATTAAAATCAATAGTTTTTCGTTATTCTGTTGTATATCAGCTATTCGCGAATAGTCTGGTTATCGGGATGAGAAGTTCCCGTCGATTCATGTGGCTCCGCTGTACAATAAAAGCGCGAAAAATCAAGAAAATTACACAAAAATCGCTATTATAATGCCTCCTTTCGGCTGAATATTTCCAAATTCAGGGAGGACCTTCTTGCCATGACCACAAACATACACAAGAAATTTGGTTCAATTCTATGCATAACTTCATACACTTTTCGATAGTACAATATTCAAAATGCCACAAAAATCGCACGAAAATCTCTATTACAGCTCCCCCTACTGGCGGGTGTCTTCCAAATTAAGGGAGGACCTACTTGCCATAGCCAAAAACTTAAAAAGAATATTTTGTTCAATTCTATGCATAACTTTTCATACACTTTTCGATGGTACAATATTCAAAATGCCACAAAAATCGCTATTACAGCGCCCTCTACCGGCGGATTTTTTCCAAATTAAGGGAGGACCTGCTTGCCATAGCCAGAAACTTTTTTTAAAAATTTGGTTCAATTCTATGCATAACTTCACAAAGTTTTTGATGGTACAATGGCGACAGACAAACGGACAGACAGATATTTTCTATAAACAAGTTTTATGGAATCTCTGGCCCCTAAAACGTGTAAATCCGTCGAAAACCGGAAGTCGAAAAAAATTTCGATTACAATACTAGAAAGTTAAAAGCTAAAGAAGAAAAAGAGAATAGATAGAAAAGATAGAAGAAAAAGAAAGCCAACTAACGATGCTGTCGCCGATTCAATTTATTGTTATATTTTGGCTTTCTCTGATCATAATAAAAAATATGGCATATAAAAACATGAAATATGTGGGTTATATAGAAAATGTATGATACACACGCTAAAGCAAACAGTTTTTAAATCGAAGAATTATTTTAAGAGATATTTAATGTTGAAATCGGTCAAAGTAGTTCAGTTAAATAAATTTTATAGGATCAAAAGCTATGCATAGCAATTTAACCATCTTTTGCAAGCATATACGGTGTGTAATTTCCAATCTATTTTTTTTTTAAGTTTTTCTAATTTTTGGGGATTTTTTTTTAAATTTTTTGCTCAAAATTTCCGTATTCCAATAGCGATTTATTTCCTATTTCGAAATGGTCATTTTTTACTTGTTTTTGCCATATTAAAAAAAGCACAAATAATTTCCAAACATTTTACAATTGAAAAATTGTGAATATTTAAAGAGACAGAAAACTTTAAATTAATTAAATAATTAGGTACGTGCGAAAAGAATTGAATAGGGAAAAATTACGTCATAAAAGCCAAAATAATAAAATTTCCAAACACTTGTCTATAGACAAGTTATATTAAATTAAACATGATTAGTTTTTCATTAATAGAATAAATTCTATTGCTTAACCCGAAAACATGAGTGCAATATGACACGTCCAGGGTGCGTACAGTCTTTATTCTTTTCCACCAATACTTCCAAATAGTAATTTGTCATATTTAATCGCAGATAAATGCAAGACATTCTGATATAAAATAACAGAAAGATTACAGTATTTAAAACAAATTGGAAATTGCTCGTCAAACGTGGCAAATGAGGTGCGTTCGTATTATAACTAGTTTATAAATATTTTTTTGCACCGCATATTGTAATGAATGTATATTTTAATACACTTCATAAGTGCATATCAGTTTCATTCTGTTCGAAAGGTTGTCACATCATTAAATTGCACTTGAAATAATTTTTTCCCATTGGCCGTAATGTAACGGAAAACTTTTGACTGTCCCTGTAATTAAACTATACATCCAATTTTCATAAAATTTGAAATGACTCGACAAAATTTTGCAACAATTAGATATTTAAAATTTCAGACCATTCGGTTGGGTAGTTTTTGCTCTGTTATATGCGGACAGACAGACAGACAGACAGACGGACAGACGGACGGACGGACTGAACGACGACTATAGGTGCTGCGCATTTATATAATTACGAACGTACCTAAAAAGGCCGTAAATCATATTTTTTTAACAATTGCCATATTAAAATAAAAAGCACAAATAACTTCGAAACATTTTACAATGGAAAATTGTGAATATTTAATGAGAAATAAAACTTTAAACTAATTAAATAATTAGGAACGTTCGAAAAGAATTACATAGGGAAAAATTACGTCATAAAAGCCAAAATAAAAATATTTCCAAACACTTGACCATAGACTAGTAATATTAAGGACAGTCGGAATCCCTATACCTACCATGGTAAATTAATGTACCTTTTCTCATAAACTACTTAAGATATGGACTTGAAAATTTTTTATGCATAAAATAAACAATTCTTAATAATCTGAAGTTAAATTTATAATTAAATAAAGCTTAGATATTTTATAGATAGAATAGAGCCGTAGAAACAAAAGTGATATATCAGTAGAAGGAGGAGAAATTGTAGATTCAAAATACTAAAACATCGAAAATTCGATATATTTTAGGTTTTCACCTTCCAACTGCCCTTAAATTAAACATTATTAGTTTTCCATTAATTGCCGAAACGTCAGTGAAGGCTTAATGTGGAGACCCGAAATTTTTTGGTTTCCATCTGTTTGTTTGTTTGTTTGTTTGTTTGTTTGTTAGTCTGTCTGTCCCGCGCTAACTGCCGTAAAAAGCATCCGATTAGCTTGAAATTAAGGATGTATATTGGTGAGTTCCCCGGATTTAGCTGTATAGTTTTGGGTTAAATTTGGTTCATTCGTTCGGAATATATAGAACATTTTATTTTGTGACATAATGCTTTTCTATGGGAAGTCAGACGATTTTCAAATTTTCATTTGTTGAAAGAAATCGCTCATATGAATAATAGATTTAAATGGTAAATTTTGGATGCTGAAATTTTTAAATAAGAGTATTAAATTATTTCTTTTAGTTTGCAATTTTGTCAAAACATTTGTCAGAGCTTTTAAATTAGGTGTATAACTTATGATGGAATTTTATACATGTGTTCGAATAATATAAAACATTTTATTTTATTAATTTACTTATATTTAATTTTTTTTTCCTTTTAACCGTTGCGTAGCAACTATATCTCATCTAAAAATATCATAAATGTGAAAGTATGTATGGTTTTTAAGTCAAATCAAAGTTAAAAGGAATGAATTAATGAATGCCTTTGTATAGATATTTGCATATAAATTGATTTAAACGCAGAAAAGAAAATAGTATTTATATACTATATAGAATAATATTTTTATTTATGTATTCAACTATTTTGATTATAAATGAAAAAGTTCGTTATTTTCATACAGAATAAACTGACATTATTCTATTAAACTTTATAAACTTTATTGTTGCCAAAAAAAAAAAAGAAAGGAATAACAATTTCTCCCAAAGAGTTAATTTTAATTTGTAAAATTTTCACGTGCAAAAGGAAAATGGAATAAGCAAATTACAAATAATAAAAAAGATAAATAGGACAGGAATGAATACATATAAATATTTCACACCAAATACCACCTAAAATAATTTTTGTAGTGGTATTTTCCCAACACTACGAAGAAAGATTCCTCGATTTACACGATTTTACTTGTCCTCCCTTTTCTCATTGATTACGATTTCATTTTCGCAATTGTGTATATTAATTGGCACAAAATTTTACATTTTTATGAATGAGGTATATGTAAGGCCATACAAATAAGAAATTCCGTATTGTCTCCTATAAAATGTGATAAAGTGTTGGTTAACTATATATGTTTCTATTAAGAGGAGCAGAGCTGCCAAGCCTCCGGCGTACTGGATACCAGTATTTTAATACAAAAAATGTTACTTTAATTGAAACATTTGCGCGATTTAAAAGAACAGCATTTTCTGTAAGATAATAGTGTTGTGCAAAAAGCCTGAGACTTGCCATGTCTGGTGGGGAATGAAATGTTTTATTTAATGCATTTATCTCTATTTTAATGCTACGTGAACAACGTCCCGTGTAACAGCTTGTAGAGTGTAAAATAAATTAAATTATTAAAATAATCCCTATTACGAAAAATGAAACAAAATGCCCGGCTAAGGGAAATAAAAGGTTAGTTAATCTTTCGTAATTTGACCTGAACACAGGTGTGCGTCAAATTTCAACAATGTTTGTAACATCACGATTTTAAAATAAATGTGGATACTATTAAAAGGCTATCACAAAAAATACTTAACGGCGCCAAATCACGTTTATCTATTTAGTCAATTGGAAGTAGACATGATGATGAATTATTAACCGTTAGGTTTAGAAGTCCCCTTACTTTAGGGTGATTTTAGTAAGTTAATGCTATCGAGTACATTTTTAGATATTTAGATCTTAGATATAAATATTGCAGAATGGTAATCAAAATTATTTTTTGGAAACAAAAATTATAAAAGTATTAGATTTCTAAATTAGATGTCTCAGTTTACATTTACAAAAGTTCTTTATCCATTAGATACAGGTGTTTGTGGTTAGCAGGCAAGTAAATACTGCTGTATGGATATTAGGATAACGTAAAAGGCTTGACCAAATTGTTGCTTATCCTTATAAATCGCAGTGTTAAAAGGAATCTAAGATATAGGATAATCATGAACTCAATCAATAGAAAATTACAAATGCAAAATAAATTACAAAACGGAGGGTTCAGGAGGGTGCCCCCCGGAAGAAATTTGCTTTATTATATAAAAATTACTAGAATAAGTAGCTCGTGAGAATTTCAGAATATCATTACATAACAACGTGTTTAATTTAACGCTTCTAATGTCTGAAACCATCGAAATATTTTTTTTTCCTTTTATAAATGTTTGTGTAATTTAAAAAGTTTAAATTTTCTTTTTGTAGAAAGATTAATATTACGCAAAGTTTGCTAAAAACAATAAGTTGCAGATATGACGTTGAGGCTCTTGATCTGCCGATTTACTAGTAGAATAAATTATATTGCTTAACCCGAAAACAGGCACGCAATATGACATGTCCAGAGTGCTTACAGTCTTTATTATTTCCACCAATATTTCCGAATAGTAATTCGTCATATTTAATCTCATATAAATGTGACACGTTCTGATATAAAATAACACAAAGATAGCTGCATTTTAAAAAAGACCGTAAACTTATGATCCTTGGTAATAAATTCTTTACCATTGAATGCATTTGTACATCCTTATAATATCGATGTAGAAATATGAAGCAAAATTGCATTAAGCATAATCTTAAATAAAATTGGTCTCTTTAAAAATAATATAAAATCAATAATCATAATTTTAACAAATTAACACAGAAGTGCATTTTCCTGGATAACAACTGTTATTTAAGGGATTGTAAATTTTTCCATTAGAACATTCGGTCACTGCTGAGACAGACAAAAGAAGGGTGAAACTTTCACGGATATAAAACTATCATTGAGTTAAGCTAGATTATGTGATTGATGCCACTCATGTCAGAAGTTAATCTTCATTTTCAATTTGAAAAGTTTCTCAAAACTTTATTTACTTACTATCCGGAAATGTGGAAATTGACCAAATTTAGTTGAATATCACAATTCTTAAAATAACATGTAAAATTATTTTTAATGTTAACATATATAAAAGTATTTTTTTTTTCAAAATACTTTTTTATAAGCATTCAATGTTCATCTTGGAAATCGCGACTATTTTTTTTTACTGCATTTCGTTTGTTTTCTCAAAAATATTCTACATATAAAATATATAATATGAATTTTAAAAAGTTCACTGTTTTACTTAAAAGTTGATTAAAATAATTGAAGAGATGTTACAAGTTAAAAATATACATTTTATTTAAAACTTCTTAGTACTTGCAAGCTTTTCCAAGCTCTTCATCAGAGAATATTTTAATAACTAACTGTTGTTCATTTATACAAATACGTCACTTCGTTTTGAAAATGAGAGAGTCAATAATTTTTAGAGTTGAAAGTAGAAATAGCAGTTTCTTGGATTAAACTTAATTAGGGAAAATATATATTATTATTAACTGCAATTCTATTTGTTTTATTACATCACTCTGTTCTCATACTTATTTTTCATTTCAAATGCGTAGCTGGAAAATCGAAGTAACACTGTTTCAGATTAAATTTGGGTAAAAGAAAATATTTAACTGCCGTATCATAAATTTTAATACGTCACTTTGCTCAAGTTTTTAGGCTTTATTTGCAGGATATTGAACCGTAAACTGGGGGTCATCAATTCTAATAATTATTTGCTCTCTCATTTTCAAAACGAGGTGACGTATTTGTATAAATAAACAACAATTAGTTATTAAAATACACTCTGATGAAGAGCGTGGAAAAGCTTGAAAGTACTAAGAAGTTTTAAATAAAATGTATATTTTTAACTTTTAACATCTTTTTCATTATTTTAATCGCCTTTTAAGTAAAACAGTGAACTTTTTAAAGTTCATATTACATATTTTATATTTGAATCAAGGTGAAAAATTGCGTTACGATTTTATGATTTTACATGTTCTATACAATTCATTGATTTGGCACCGAAGGCACCAAATTCGATTTTGAAAAATTCACTGCATTTTTTACACTTGGTAGAAAGCAAAAGCAACCTGATTTATTAAAAAATATATAGTGTCTGCTCTTTTTAGGTGCGTTCTTAATTATATAAATACGTAGCATCTATAGTCGTCGTTCAGTCCGTCCATCTGTCTGTTCGTCCAACCGCATATAACAGAACAAAACCTACCCAGCCGAATGGTCTGAAATTTTAAATATATAACTGTTGCAAAATTTTGTCGAGTCATTTTAATTTTATGAAAATTGGATGCATAGTTTAATTACAGAGACATTCAAAAGTTTTCCGTTACAAGACGTCCAATGGGAAAAAATTATTTCAAGTGCATTTTAATGATGTTACAGCCTTTTGAACAGAATGAAATTAATATGCACGTATGAAGTGCACTAAAATATACATTCAGCACAGTATGCGGTGCAAAAAATATTTATAAAACCAGTTATAGTACGAACGCACCTCATTTGCCACGTTTGTCGTGCCACGTTTGTGTCCAACTTGTTCTTTTTAGGGTTTCGTTCATCTGACGAAACCCTATTCGTCTCACTCCTCTGTCTGTCTGTCACAGAGCCCGTTCTCAGAAACTATATATGATGGAGACTTTAAATTTCGGATTCTTATAGCTGAACAACACATCAAACGACAAATCATAAAATTTTTAAAAAATCTTATATTTACCCCCTGGACTCTAACTTGTATATCATAAGCTTTTCTTTCTAACTAAACCTAATTAAGTTGAAGACTTGAAATTTTGGATACTTATAGCTGAACACCTCACATCAAAAGACATATCGTAACATTTTGAAAAGTCTTATATTATTTACCCCTCCGGGCTCTAACTTCTGTATTTTTAACAATTTTTCTAACCTTCACACTTTTAACCCGAGGTGCACTTTTCTAACTTTTGCCGACACTCCTTTAACCACTCTTTCATATTATGCACCATAGCCGTACATATTTTAGTCCCAATTTTTACCGCTAGGGGCGCATACCTATCTCGGATGCTATGGGTCCGATCCCCTCGACTAATATATCTACAGATAGTTTGTAAAACGGAGTTTCGTTCAGATAGAGGTTTGTTTAGAATAGAGTGCATCCCCTGGTAGCGAAATGTGGAACTAACAGATTTTGAAACGAATAAAGTGTTTTGAAAGGAATATTAAACGAAACCCTCTGTGCAATCTGTGATCACACTTACCCACTTGTTTAAGATAGGGCAACAGGAAAGAAAAAAGGCATTAATTTAAGCTATTTTTTACGATTTCTAAATTAATTTCTCAGCGTATAATTGTCAAGTAATTAATATTAAACTATTAATAGATAAAAGCGCATTTTTTAAATATCACACTCTTCATATAGGGTGACCCAGACAGTAATTGATCAAATGAAGTCCTGGGCTACGGGGTTTTTAACATGTTTCTTTCCTGTTAAGAGGACGCAGTACCTTTTAAACTACTTTTCCGATTTTGAATAATACTCTAATATACTTAAATATAATGTCACTACAGATATTAGGTACAATTTCATATAATTAAAAAAAAATCTTGTAGGAAAGCCTATTTAACTAAAATTTAAATTTAAAAAATTAAAAAAATTTTTAAATCCCTACTATTTTTTTAAATATGAATATTTTTGCTTCAATTTTTTTTCCATATTCCTTAGATTATACTACACAAAACTGTGCATGGATTTTTAGATATATGGGATATTACAATTAATGTCACTAGGGGGCTCTGCCCCTTACGAGCTACGCTCGTCAACCCCCATTCAGACACCGCATACTCAAAAAGTACGCTAATTTGATCGGCTTTAAAAAGATTTCGGAAGAAAGAATTATAATTTAAAAAACAGTGGCGATCTCCCTATAAACGGATTTCTATTCATTTCTCTTTGATTGGGGAATTTTAAGGCCAAATCCGCTGCGGTACTACTATTATCCCGTCGACCAATTTCGTCAAATTATATAAATCGCCAAATTATATAATTGACATAATTTTTATTTTAAATAACGAAAGAACAAATAAATTAGTGCAACATTAATAAAAATACAAATAAATCGTCGAAATAAAAATAACTTGATGACGTAGACACGTGTAACTTGCTTAAAGTCAAGTTAATGTGACATTTACGATCAACCATAATTGGCATTTAATCTTATAGTTTGGCGAATGATAGATTTTTGGTCGACGGGATAACTAAGTAGTACCAAAGATACAATCACTGTTTTCGTCTTTGATTAAGTAAAATCAGTTAAATATTTCAAAATAAGCTAATATAAAAGGAATTAAGTAAACAGAGTCTTTGTCTACCGGTGTTTTTTAACAAAGCGAAAAGAAAGTTCTTTTAAATAAGACATTTTAAATTAATAGTTTTTAATCTGACGTAATTTTGACCAAACTATTCTTTCTCTTTTTAATATTCTCGTGAAAATACTTTTATTAGAAATTAAATATTATTTGCGCTTTCCTAACAAAAATAGTTGAAAAGTATCCTCTCAAAATATCGAATAAATGTCTAACGCAATTTCTAAATTTAAACTGTTTTGCAATATTATTTTGTGTTCCTTTTATGTAATAACTGTAATGTGACGTAAATATGACGTAATTTCTCCTATTTAAGATTTCTAACGCATGTTAATGAATTTATTATTTTACAATTTCCTTTCTCTCTTAAATTTCACTTGTAGATATAGTTTTTATGACGTAATTTTTAATAAGTTCCTGCTTTTTGTGCATAATTATTTAATTCTAATTCCAAATGTTTTTGTCTGTTTATAATAGTCACGTGTAAATAAATTAAAAATTTATTTACACGTATAAATATTTTTTTTTATTTGAAGCAAACATTATTGTTTGCGCTGTTTATACAGTTGACAACAGGTTAAATTAGTACAATTTTCTAAAATAAGTAAAATTATCTCTCGAAGTACTGAAAATTTGAATTTAAAATAGAAATAAAACCTCAAAAAATGAGACAAATTAAAAAAAGAAATACAGTCTGCACACCGGGAACTTCAAACGTATAAAATGATCTAAAAATGATTAAATTCCCATGAATAGTTTTTGCTCCCATAAAACTTTTTTAGTGGAACGATTTTGTCCAACTTTAGCATTAAATATCTCTTAAAATGATTCTTCGATTTAAAAACTGTCTACTTCAACGTGTTTATCAAACATTTCTGCATAATACTACCGATTTTCATATTTTTGTATGCATTATTTTTCTTAACATTAACGAAGAAAATCCTCCGGTCACAAAAAATTCAAAACCGGCGTCGGCGGCGGCGGTGACAGCGGTAGTTACTTTTTTTTAGAATACTAGGGGGCTCGGCCCCCTACGAGCTACGCTCGCCAACCCCCGTCCAGACACCGCAGGCTCTAAATGCACGCTAATTTGATCGGCTTTAAAAAGATTTCGAAAGATTGAATTATAATTTAAAAAACAGTGGCGATCTCCCGATAAACGAATTCCTATTCATTTCTCTTTGATTGGGGAATTTTAACGCCAAATCCGCTGCGGTACTACTTGATTATCCCGTCGACCAATTTCGCCAAATTATATAAATTTGCCAAACCACTCGCCAAATTATACAAATTGACATAATTTTTATTTTAAATAACGAAAGAACAAGTAAATTCGTACAACATTAATAAAAATACAAATAAAACGTCGAAATAAAAATAACTTGATGACGTAGACACGGGTAACAACATTTCAAAATAAGCTAATATAAAAGGAATTAAGTAAACAGAGTCTTTGTCTCCTGGTATTTTTTAACAAAGCGAAAAGAAAGTTCTTTTAAATGAGACATTTTAAATTAATCGTTTTTAATCTGACGTAATTTTTACCAAGCTATTCATTCTTTTTTAAATAATCGCGTGAAAGTACTTTTGTTAGCAATGAAATATTATTTGCGCTTTCCTAACAAAAATAGTTGAAAATATCCTCTCAAAATATTAAATAAATGTCTAGCGCAATTTCTAAATTTAAACTTTTTTGCAATATTATTTTATGTTCATTTTATGTAATAACTATAATGTGACGTAAATATGACGTAATTTCTCCTAAGACTTCTAACGTATGTTAAGGAATTTATTATTTTACAATATCCTTTCTCTTTTAAAATTCACGTGTATACTTTTTATGACGTAATTTTTAATAAGTCCCTGCTTTTTATACATAATTATTTAATTCTAATTTGAAAGTTTTTTTCCTGTTTATAATAGTCACGTGTAAATAAATTTTTAATTTGAAGCAAACATTATTGCTTGCGCTTTTTATACAGTTGGCAACAGTTTAAATTAGTACAATTTTCTGAAATCTGTAAAAAATATCTCTAGGAACGCTGAAAATTTGAATTTAAAATAGAAATAAAACCTGAAAAAATCAGTCAAAATAAAAAAATTAATGCAATCTGCACTCCGGCAAATTCTAACGCATAAAATGATCTAAAAATGATTACACTGCCATGTATAGTTTTTGCTGCTATAAAACTTTTTTAGTGGAACGATTTTGTCCAACTTTAGCATTAAATATCTCTTAAAATAATTCTTCGATTTGAAAACTGTCTGCATCAGCGTGTTTATCAAACATTTCTGTATAAAACCACTGTTTTTCATATTTTTGTATGCATTATTTTTCTCAATATTAACGAAGAAAGACCTCCGGTCACAAAAAATTCAAAACCGGCGGCGGCGGTGACAGCGGTAGTTACTTTTTTTTAGAATAGAGAGATATCTTTACTTTTATACTTTTTCTTTTAACGTTTAACTATCGCATAACATACACACAAACACATGCATAACTTTCTTTGAATTAACTAGGGGGCTCGGCCCCCTACGAGCTACGCTCGCCAACCCCCGTCCAGACACCGTAGACTCTAAATGCACGCTAATTTGATCGGCTTTAAAAAGATTTCGAAAGATTGAATTATAATTTAAAAAACAGTGGCGATCTCTCTATAAACGGATTTCTATTCATTTCTCTTTGATTGGGGAATTTTAACGCCAAATCCGTTGCAGTACTACTTGATTATCCCGTCGACCCATTTCGCCAAATTATATAAATCGCCAAACCACTCGCCAATTTATACAAATTGACATAATTTTTATTTTAAATAACGAAAAAACAAATAAATTAGTACAACATTAATAAAAATACAAATAAAACGTCGAAATAAAAATAACTTGATGACGTAGACACGTGTAACAACATTTCAAAATAAGCTAATATAAGAGGAATTAAGTAAACAGAGTCTTTGTCTCCTGGTATTTTTTAACAAAGTGAAAAGAAAGTTCTTTTAAATGAGACATTTTAAATTAATCGTTTTTAATCTGACGTAATTTGGACCAAACTATTCTTTCTCTTTTTAATATTCACGTGAAAATACTTCTGTTAGAAATTAAATATTATTTGCGCTTTCCTAACAAAAATAGTTGAAAAGTATCCTCTTAAAATATTAAATAAATGTCTAGCACAATTTCTAAATTTAAACCGTTTTGCAATGTTATTTTGTGTTCATTTTATGTAATAACTGTAATGTGACGTAAATATGACGTAATTTCTCCTATTTAGTCTTCTAACGCATGTTAATAAATTTATTGCTTTACAAATTCCTTTCTCTCTTAAAATTCACGTGTAATTATAGTTTTTATGACATAATTTTTAATAAGTTCCTGCTTTTTGTACATAATTATTTAAATTATGTACATTAATGTAATGTACATAATGTACATTAATAATAATGTACATTAATACATAATACATAATGTACATTACATAATGTAATGTACATTATGTAATTATGTTTTCATAATTATTTAATTCTGATTCCAAATGTTTTTTCTGTTTATAATAGTCACGTATAAATATTTTTTTTTTTTTGAAGCAAACATTATTGCTTCCTCTGTTTATACAGTTGGCAACAGTTTAAATTAATATCACTTTCTAAAATCTGTTAAAAATATCTCTAGAAATGCTGAAAATCTGAATTTAAAATAGAAATAAAACCTCAAAAAATTAGTCAAAATAAAAAAATTAAAGCAATCTGCACTCCGGCAAATTCTAACGCATAAAATGATCTAAAAATGATTAAATTCCTATGAACAGTTTTTGCTCCTATAAAACTTTTTTAGTGGAACGATTTTGTCCAACTTTAGCATTAAATATCTCTTAAAATAATTCTTCGATCTGAAAACTGTCTGCATCAGCGTGTTTATCAAACATTTCTGTATAATACTACTGTTTTTCATATTTTTGTATGCATTATTTTTCTTAATATTAACGAAGAAAGACCTCCGGTCACAAAAAATTCAAAACCGGCGGCGGCGGCGGCGGTGACAGCGGTAGTTACTTTTTTTTAGAATAGAGAGAGAGAGAAAGAGATATAAAACTTTTTTAGTGGAACGATTTTGTCCAACTTTAGCATTAAATATCTCTTAAAATAGTTCTTCGATTTGAAAACTGTCTGCATCTCTGCATCAGCGTGTTTATTAAACATTTCTGTATAATACTACCGATTTTCCTATTTTTGCATGCATTATTTTTCTTAACATTAACGAAGAAAGACCTCCGGCCACAAAAAATTCAAAACCGGCGGCGGCGGTGACAGCGGTAATTACTTTTTTTTAGAATAGAGAGAATCTTTTTCTCTTTTGTATAGTAAAAAAATCAAGAAAAGATAATTGAAATTCTTAAAAAAAAATAACTGTAACCTTGAATGTTAAATCCATGCACAATTTTATGTAGTATGTTTAGGATTATGGAAAAAAATTTTGAAGCAAAAATATTCATATTTAAAAAAGTAGTAGGGATTTAAATTTTTTTTATTTAGATTTTAGTTAAATAGGCTGTTCTATAAGATTTATTTTTTTGGAAATTATATGAAATTATATTTGCTTTATAGTACCTAATATCTGTAGTGACATTATATTTAAATATTTTAACGTGTTATTCAAAATTGAAAAAGTAGTTCAAAAGGTACTGTGTCCCCTTAAGTTTCAGAACTAAACTAACACGTTTGCTACAACCCTTAATGAATATCCTATAATGAACAAAAATGAAATCCGCTGAAATTAAATAGCAACAAAATTATAAATAAATATTTATTTCCATTACCATTTTCTCAGTGTTTGATCAAGCGAAAGAAATCAATCGTAAACCAAAAAATTAATCTTTAAAATACTATACTTGAGCTGTGATTGACAATGTTTCTTATAAAAAATATTAGTTGAAATAAGGAAGATGGAAGTGGCTTATTTTAACTTACCGAATTACCGATTACTCCAACTAATCGAAAACTACATGTCTACACTTTCTAATAAAAAATTTTCATAAAGCGGCTTCTCTTACAGCAAGCAGCTGTCAACAGTGTGACAACAGGTAAAGTAACATTCAAACAAAAAATTTATGTCCAGTAACATGTATAAAATTCACTTCCGCCTGAACTACTGCAATACTATGAAACTTCCATTTAAGGAAGTCTCATCGTTCCACTTAAACACTTCGTTATGAAGAAAATTCGTTGAATAGAAATCAAGTCAAATTCATGAAATTTTTATAATAAAATACACATGCATAAAATGAAAAATACACCTAAAATGGAAATATTGGGAAAATGTTTTTTTAATTCGGGCA
The DNA here is from genome assembly GCA_963932465.1 of Maratus speciosus. Lineage (NCBI taxonomy): Eukaryota > Metazoa > Arthropoda > Arachnida > Araneae > Salticidae > Maratus > Maratus speciosus. Next base: position 92,124,101 of record OZ010799.1, read on the forward strand.
GTAACTTTTGTTTTATGTAATGTAGATATATGAGAAAAAATTATTTGAAATAATGTCTAGAAAAACACATAATAAACAGAGGTAAACAAAAACTGAAGTGTAACGTATTTTTTCTCAGTATTTCAGATTCTTAACTTTAAAAAAGTCCGTAATATTACTTTGTACAAGTTTCTTATAAAAAACTATACTGTTCATAAAAATTTTAGCATTATTGTTAGTATCCGAATAATGCATCTGTAATGTTTTCGTGAAACTGGACTTGTTAATGTATCGAAGGCTTTTAGCATTTCTTATTCTAAATGGAAATGATTAAATATATAAATAATTTCATTTTCATACAATTAACTGAAATAAATTCATACATCCATCGCATAAGCAACCTCTCCGTTTCAATGTGTTACAAGCACGAAAGTGGAATAAACTTCGTTATATAGAACATATTTTTCGTAATATGGAGATTAATTTGCATGTTAATGGTACGCAAAGTCAAGGTTCAGAAGAAAATTTCGTTTAGTAGAAAACTTCCGTTAAAGGGAAGTTTGACTGTATTTAAAAAAATTTATCAACTACTGGAAGGATATCAACTACTGGCGGGGTCACCCTACTTATTTATATATTTTTTTCCTACCTTTTTAACAGTTACTAAGTTTTGTTGTTGCAGTTTATCGCAGCCATTTGGCCCATTTTTGCCATTTTGGCGTGTATTTATTGGCGCATCATTAAATCCATTTTTATTTCAACTCCCATACAATATTGTACGCATTGCAAAGAATATTTGTTAATGTATCTCACCTGTGGCATGCTAACGGAAAAATGCCTTAAGAATTCTTGTAATAATTTATAATTAAATTCTAAAAATTTTTAAATGTTGTACTGTCATCGGATACACACCTGTGAAGGTAAATTTTATAATTTAATTTTAACCCTTTAAGTGTCCTCCTGAATTTTTCCGGTATGCTTAGTTATTCATAAAACAATAGCTATGAAAAGTACTTGTATGGGAATTTGTTTGTGATTAGTTTACATTTTTTTTATCTTATGCACTGCAAAAAAATAACATTAACATGAATTTTGTGCTAAATCAATCTTTGAATCCAAAGATTACGTGACGGAAAAACACGGTTCAGATGCTTAAAGAGTTATGAAACTACCACAAAGTGGGTTAAAAATCGATTACAAAATCCCATCTTTAGATACAAACAGGGTTCTCGCTACCGGTCGCCAATGCGCCAAATTGCGACAAAATTCTTCTTTGATGCATTCAATTCGTCTTTGATGAGTAAACGAACAATCAGATTCGCCAAATTGCGATTTCTTAATTTCTGCTCTTTTTAAGCGCGTGCCAGTACAGTCCAGATTCTTATTTGCGTTACTGAACGATTGATGTCATTTTTCATGCTCAATCGCACCGTGCCATTTACATTACTCTATTTATAGAAATACTGAGTCAACACCAATTCAGTCTAGCAACAGCTAAAGATACAGAAAGGATTCTGCAACAAGAAATTTGCTATTGTCAGTTGATCACTATCAATGCGCACGCATCGCACCGGTAAAAACACAGGCAAAATTACTTGCATCAAGCGCTAAATAGAGAAAAGTTTTGTTGGAATGCGTCTTTGAAATTAGCCATTTACCGTACTATTTATTAGTTGCGGGCAAAGTATCAGTGGCGGGTTAATCTTTTCTATATATTAGAGTAGAAATCTCATAGCAATTTTTAGTATGTAGTATTTTCATAATGGTAAATCAAAGGTAGTTGCTGTTTTAATTTTTATTTAGACTGCTAAAAGAATGTCTGAAACATTCACACATTTAGGAGACATTCAGAATGTAAGGGAGCTGGGGATGTATGGGACAAGTGATGGATGGGACATTCTCAATATTTCAGGCAATAAACATTTATTTTAAATTGCATCCTAACCCCATATACCTATACCACAGTGTGCTTCAGAACTAAAAACATTGCACATTGCTGTTTTCATTTTCCTTCAAAGTTGCATTTTCTGAAATCCCTGCTTAAAAGTAGGTTTTTTTTTTACATTTGAAGATGTGAAATATCTTATACAACATAAAAAATTAAGCTATGTTGTAGTTATTTATTTTAAGGTTCAATATCAATAATTAAAATGAATGAATAGTAACCATTGTGACAAAATAATTTTTGAGGTCAAATGGCTGAGAAGGGATATTATGCATCATGGGGATGATTGGGACATTTCAAATGGGGATGAATGGGACATTCTCCCTCCTCCCTAGAGATGTTGAAAATTTTATTTATTAATTAAATAGTATTATATAGGGTGATAAATCAATAATTTAAGTCAATTAATAGTATTAAATAGTATTATATGAGTTGTTATTGTTTAAAATTTCTGAGTGTTACTTATTGTATTGTAATAATTATTAATGGATTATCAAAAAATTGGTACTAAAACTTAATCAAAATAGATAAAATTGATAAAAATAGTATATGTGTATTGATCAAATGGGGGAAATTATATTGAATTTTTATATGTTGCACAAATAAATCCCCACCCCTAACATATTGGGTCAATCGGAAAGTCGGGTCGAGTTGGGAAAATCAATTCGTACCGGAAAATTCAATCATTTAATTATTAGATATTGATTCCGATATCTAATGTCTAATGTTTATCGGGCAGAATTTTCCGGTACGAATTGATTTTCCCAACACGACATGACTTTCCGATCGACACAATAATTTCTGTTCTGCATGTTTCTAAGATACATTTAATTAATATTAATTAATAAGTTATGATTGAAAATTATTAGCTATGCTATATTTAAAAGACATTTTGCACTTTCATTTCAAATCTAAAATGCCTCATAAGTGGAAAAAAGAACAGGTTGATAGCCGAAGTCCGCATTAAAAGTTAAAACTGCAATAAAAGAAATTATTGGAAAAAAAAAAACATATCGATTCGCGCTGTAAAATCATATACAGTGGACTCTCTCTATCTGAACACTCTCTAATGTGAACACCCCGGTATTATGAACACATTCCGACGACCCCGGCGAAACTCCATAGACTTAACAAAAGATGAACTCTCTGTATTCTGAACACCCTCTAATCTGAGCACCCCGCTATTATGAACGCTACTTTTGATCCCCAATTTATCCTACCTCTCTCTAAACTGAACATCTGTTTGCAATCGGAATTCAGGGAATTCCCCCCATAATGGAAATTCGGGAAATATGTCGTTGCAGAAGAATAAAATATTCAATGGACTTGATTTTAAAATAGACAAAATCATTGTTAGATTTTAAGCATCTATCCGATGCTGCAATTTGAATAATTCAGATTAATATCTTCAGTTAAGAAAACAAATATAACATTTATTATAACAAAGAAAGAAGAAATCGAAAGAATATTTTTCAAAAGGTAAGCTTTTATCGTACGGATTCTACATATCCACTAACATTCTTATACATTTTTAATAAAGAAAAATGTCTAGTATAAAACTACTGTTGACATTTCACAAAACGTAAATCATGATAATCAAAAATAAAATTAACAATTCAATCAATTTTTATCCAAAGAGATACAATAAAAAATAATGTAAAAACCATATCACGTGATTCTCCCTCTCCCGATCTGAGATAAAAATAGAAAGATTACGCAACAGAAATGTCCCGCCTCCCGGTGGCAGCAAAGAGACAACAGGTATTAGAAGGAGTGTACAAAAAGGATAATTATTTGTTTTCCGCACATTATCGCTTCTGTTTCTTTCTTTGTTTTTTGTCCAGCAAAGGTAAAAAATTTTTGTCATTTTTCTATCGTCGCAGATATGTCAGAAATAAGTATGAAAATGAAAAAACGGAAAGAACTGAAGCTTCAGGAAAAATACGATGTTGTTCAAAAATTAAAATCAAAAATAAGTCAAAGGAAAATTGCATCTGAGTTTGGAATTTCAGTAGGCCAAGTTAATGCCATCAGTAAGAAAGAGAAAGAAATTATAGCCGCTTTTGAAGCAAATGAACCTTCCTCAAAGTGCAGAATTTCAGAAAAGAAAACAGGGAATGAGAACATAAACAATCATGTCTGGAAGTTTTTTTGCCAAATGAGAACGAAGAATCTTCCTGTCACTGGACCCTGCTAAAGCAGATTGCGCTAGATTTTGCAGAAAAGGAGAAAATTACGGAATTCGAGGCATCGGAAGGATGGTTGACTCGCTTTAAAAGTCGGCATAACATGGAATTCAAAATAATCAACGGTGAAGCTGCAGACGTAAATATCGAGACTGTGGAGGAATGGAAAAGAAAACTTCCGGAAATAACGAAGGATTTCGATTCCACTGACATTTTCAATGCCGACGAAACCGGCTTGTTTTTTAGAGCTCTTCCAAATAAAACCCTAGCACAAAGAAGCGAAAAATGCATGGGCGGGAAAATGTCGAAAGAAAGACTTACCGTCACGCTCTGTGCCAGTTTTACGGGTGAGAAGCTCGAACCACTTGTGATCGGAAAAAGTGAAAAACCACGATGCTTCAAAAATGTGAATATCGCATCATTACCAGTGCTCTATAAATCAAATCGAAAAGACTGGATGACAATCCCAATTTTCTCTCAATGGTTGGAAGGCATTAACGAGATGATGCAGAGAGAAGGAAGAAAAATTCTTCTTTTTGTTGATAATGCCAGATCACATACAAACATGCATCTGAGCAATGTGAGTCTCAAGTTTCTGCCACCGAACTGTACTTCTGTAATCCAACCACTGGATCAAGGAGTAATCAAGACCTTTAAAGCTCACTACCGAATCCATTTTTTGAAGAAAATGTCCCTGGTGATGGAAGAGGCAAATTCGGCAACCGAACTAACGAAGAAGGTCAACGTCATGGATGCTGTCCATTGGATATCAATGGCTTGGAATGAAGTAACCCCCTACACCATCCAAAGATGCTTCTACAAAGCTGGATTTCCATGTGAGAATGAGCATATAAGAATAGAGGACCAAGAAGCAACAGTTGTGAGAGATTTGGGGTTAATTCTTCAGGAGCTTCATACTGAAATTGAACCTGGAGCTTATCTCGAAGCCGATGGAAGCCTTCCGGTTTGCGACAACAACATCGTTGAAGAGGAAAAGGACAGTGAAGAAGTTGAATCAGAAAATACCGAAGGAACAAGAAGTACGATTACCTTCAAACAATATGGCCAAGGGATTCAAGACCTGTTAAACTATGCGACTGAACATCACCCGGAAGCCTTCCCACTTCTTAAACAATTAGATAACATGTATACTGCACGAGCATACTACACAGTGCAAAAACAGACTAAAATTACTCAGTTTTTTAAGTAATGTACCTATTTGTTTTCAAGTGATGTATAATCCTCCTGAGACCTGCCATACATTTAAATGGATGTTTTGCTTTCTCCTTCTATTGCGTTAAATTTCATTGTAGCAATCTAAAACCAGTATAACATGGTAATGTATTAATCAAAAATCTACATTCAGCTTTTAAATTTTGGCAACGGTAATTACTTTGTTTACAAAATGGCGTAATAAATGAGTCAAGTCAAAATTCTACGTTTTGCTGGTAAGTTTTGTTTTTATGTTATTTTAATTTGATTAAATTATTTTTTTTTTCAATTTTAATAGCAGATGTTAATAATTGCCTTATGCTCTTTATAATATATTCTATTCTTTCCCATACTTTTAGCCTTTTTTTAATTATTTTAAAGCGAGTTATGGCCTGAACATCCTTTTAGATGGATGTGCTGTAAAACAAAATTAGAAAATCTAAATTTATTAATTTCTTTAAAAACATAATTTTTGATGCCTATTTGCTAACCAGGCTAAGTATTCTATACAGTTTATAAACTCAATACTAAGTAGAGTAGTAATACATTTCCCAATCTCCCTCTATAATGAACACCCCCATAATCTGAACATTTTTGGTCGGTCCTATGAGTGTTCAGAATAGAGAGAGTCCACTGTATTACAAATATAATTTTCATATAAGGTTATAATTATAAATTTTAATTTGGTGAAATTGAATACAGGGAGGAAAATCTTTGTGTCCCGTCCATCCCTATTAGTGTAACATTCATCCCTGCTGTGGGGATGATTGGGACAGGGAGGAACGTTTTTTTTAATTTCATAATATTTTTATGAACAAATCATAATCTAGAATAAATATTGTTCATATATGTTGGCAAATACCTAATGTATGAAATGTGATATATAATATTGACAGTAACTTAAATAAAAAAATATTTTTGTGAAAATGTCTCATTCATCCCCCACCTCCCCTACTTATTTTTAACAGTTTCTGTAGCGGATAGTCGGATTTCTATTTTATACGCAGCTACAGAAAATTAGGTTGTGTTAGAACATATTGAAAAAATTAGTAATATAAAAAAAAAATAAGTCAATTCCTACTTAGGTCATCAAAGGAAAACTTAATATAATTTCTTAAGCTAATATTAGTTTTTGTAGCATTAAAATATCTAAATTTGTTGGTTTTCTATAAACAAGTAAACCCTATTGGTTTTCAATGTAAGTCTATGGGAATTTGGCGAAATATTAGAGATATCGCCAAGTTGGCGTCACTTTTGGCGACTCATTTTGGTCGCCAAATTTTTCCATGTATAGCCAAGTTGGCGATAAACTTGGCGGTATTTGGCGACAGAACAGGATTCCCCCCTATGTTAACCCCCCTTATAGGTATGAAGATGCATTAATTGCTGTTCAATAACCAATGGCCGCCATTTTTTCTCCCATATAAAACTAAAATTAATTAAACAATATAACATACATATATTAATGATGTGAATTATCACATTGCTACAAAGCGTAAACCAACTTAGTGAAAAATGTCCAAGCCGGGAATCGAACCCGGGTCCCTGGAATAGATCTCCAGTGCTCTACCACTAGCCACAAGGACGATGTCCAGCTTGGCATTTCTCACTTATATAAGTCGGTAAGGCTGCTACTGCAGCACAAGATGGAGAAGTCTTCATGAGCACACATTCTAGCGGCGTAACATGAGACGCAAATAAACCCAGCATCGGTGAATATACAATTTTAATTAATTTTTCAACTACATTTCAGCAGTGAAACTACGCTTGAAATTATTGAATATTAATGATGTGAATTATCACATTGCTACAAAGCGTAAACCAACTTAGTGAAAAATGTCCAAGCCGGGAATCGAACCCGGGTCCCTGGAATAGATCTCCAGTGCTCTACCACTAACCACAAGGACGATGTCCAGCTTGGCATTTCTCACTTATATAAGTCGGTGAGGCTGCTACTGCAGCACAAGATGGAGAAGTCTTCATGAGCACACATTCTAGCGGCGTAACATGAGACGCAAATAAATCCAGCATTGGTGAATATACAATTTTAATTAATTTTTCAACTACATTTCAGCAGTGAAATTACGCTTGAAATTATTGAATATTAATGATGTGAATTATCACATTGCTACAAAGTGTAAACCAACTTAGTGAAAAATGTCCAAGCCGGGAATCGAACCCGGGTCCCTGGAATAGATCTCCAGTGCACGGCTTGGACCTCGGCTTTGCCTCGGCTTGGACATTTTTCACTAAGTTGGTTTACGCTTTGTAGCAATGTGATAATTCACATCATTAATATTCAATAATTTCAAGCGTAATTTCACTGCTGAAATGTAGTTGAAAAATTAATTAAAATTGTATATTCACCGATGCTGGGTTTATTTGCGTCTCATGTTACGCCGCTAGAATGTGTGCTCATGAAGACTTCTCCATCTTGTGCTGCAGTAGCAGCCTTACCGACTTATATAAGTGAGAAATGCCAAGCTGGACATCGTCCTTGTGGTTAGTGGTAGAGCACTGGAGATCTATTCCAGGGACCCGGGTTCGATTCCCGGCTTGGACATTTTTCACTAAGTTGGTTTACGCTTTGTAGCAATGTGATAATTCACATCATTAATATTTAATAATTTCAAGCGTAATTTCACTGCTGAAATGTAGTTGAAAAATTAATTAAAATTGTATATTCACCGATGCTGGATTTATTTGCGTCTCATGTTACGCCGCTAGAATGTGTGCTCATGAAGACTTCTCCATCTTGTGCTGCAGTAGCAGCCTTACCGACTTATGTAAGTGAGAAATGCCAAGCTGGACATCGTCCTTGTGGTTAGTGGTAGAGCACTGGAGATCTATTCCAGGGACCCGGGTTCGATTCCCGGCTTGGACATTTTTCACTAAGTTGGTTTACGCTTTGTAGCAATGTGATAATTCATATCATTAATATTCAATAATTTCAAGCGTAATTTCACTGCTGAAATGTAGTTGAAAAATTAATTAAAACATACATATAACTACTTAAAATGTGTCTCAAACACATAAAAATATTATTTATTGCAACCCGAGATCTTTCGAACACACACGCGTTCATTTTCAAAGGGAAAAATATACTGATATTAAGTTTAACAAACTAAGTACAGCTTTATCCAGATTGCATCAAAAAGAAAATATTAAGATAAACTTCGACAAAACTGAAATGATCATTTCAACGTCTAACGATTACTCTTCCATAATCCGGGAATCCATTGAAATTTTACTTAGAAGTGATAATGTTTGTAACGATGTCCTTTCCTATAATATTCCCGCAATTTGGTACAATATCCTAAATATTTCAAGACCTCCTGATAATATGAACTGATCTTTTCACCCCTCTGCAGAGAAATGGACTGAACTCAGCTTGCGCATGGGTACTGTTTTGTTTTTGTTTTTTAAATGTATTTTTATTCAGTCAGTCATCTTTTTCCCTTTGAAAATGAACTCGTGTGTGTTCGAGAGATCTCGGGTTGCAATAAATAATATTTTTATATGTTTGAGTCACCTTTTAAGTAATTATATGTATGTTATATTATTTATTAATAACAAGGTGAAAATTTCCTTCACGACACTAGTGTTTAATACAGTGTTTTGACTCTATTAAAATTAATTATTTAAAATTTAATTAATGAATTAATATTTGAAAAAACTGTATTAACATCAAGTGTCATCCACTACAAGTCAAAAAAATATATTTGAACTTGAGTGGATGAATAATAAGTATTTTATTAACGATTGAAAATTTTAACAAGATATATATATAGGGAGAGTGTGAACTAATAGTAGGAATTGAAAAAGAGATACAATAAGGGGTTAAAGACAGATTTTTCAGTGTTTCACGCCGAATCGCTTTTTGCGAACAATTTTTTCATTTGGCTACTGTTTTTTATTTCTTATTCGCCAAATCGCGAATTTTGGTCAAAACCCAGCGAGAAGGCTGCATACAAAGCCAGGTTGAGTTAAGGCTCCTGTCCCTGCAGTCGAAGACATTCGCGAGCTATTGCTAAAATAAATTTGTGTAAATCATTCAGGTGGCTGATTGATTTACATTTTGCAGAATTTATTGCAGTGATTTACATTTTGTAGGCATTAGAATACATTATGCTGCATTTTGCACGATTTCTAGCAATCTGAAGAACTAATGCACGGAATTTCATATCTTTAGAATCCTCATGATGGGCATAAATTGCCATTTAATTTTGGCACTGTGATAGTGAATTTTGAAGTATTAATATGTATGAGATAGAATAAAGTTTTGGATTTGTCACATCCGACTAGTTTTACTAACTTTAGTGTTAATGATTGTCTGTTAATTGCTTCAAAATTAGAACTCTTATACCACCAATTATCATAAACGCATGTTTATCAGATATTATGTAATTGAACGTTATCTCCAATGATATGGAAATAATACTGTTAAATAGAAACTTGACTGTAAATTGAAAATAATAAAACTGAATTCAATTAATAAAATTGAATGAATTAGTGCAATTATTTAGACATAAACTCAGTACTCTCTCTATAAGAAAAGATAACTTTAAAAAAATCGCTTTAAAACTTTTTTATCAATAAATAGTTTTAAAAACGTATTATGTAGAGTGTAGACGAACAAACTTTCTCCAAAAGTACATATAGTTTTATCTTCAATAAGAAAGATCCCTTTTGATTTAAGTAACATAAATTCAGTCATAATTTCTACATCTTAAAAGTGACTAATGTACATTTTCCTTGACAACAGGTATGAATTAACAGACTGTACAATTTTCCATTATGATATTCGGTCATTGCTTAGGCAGACACAAAAGAAGTCAAACTGTCACAAGAGAAAAACTGTCAGCGAGTTGAATGTTTGATTGATGTAGCTGATGTCAGAAGGTAATGTTAATTTTCAACTTGAAAAGTTTCTCAAAACTTTGTTTACAGAAATAATTAGTAAAATTATACTTCGTAAAAATATTCTGTTGGAAATAGTATACTGAATTACTTACTCAATTTAATAAAATTGAATAAATTAGTGCCATTATTTAGACATATAGCCAGGAGGGGTAATTATGACCATTTTTTACATTTTCAACATTGTTATATATATATATTTTTTTTTTTTGCTTATTTCTATTTGGAAAAGTGGTGTTTTTAATACATAGGAAGTAACTTTGATCCTTTAAGGACAGCTTTTAAAAGTTTTAATTCTCATAGCTGTATTTTTTCTTAAAGTTAAAAGGATGTTATAATTACCCCACTAAAAACTCACAATCACGTAAGTTTCGGGAATTAAGACCACTAGTGGGGAAATTATGACCGTATATCTTCTCTTTATACTTGCCAATACACATTTGTTTGGGGTAATTGTGACCACTTTGAACGTCAAAGTGACAAATTCGTTTATCAAAAATTTTATAGACTTAGTTTCAAATTGCTATTCGGATCTCAAAAAGGATTCAGACTAGTAATAAAGAATATCTAAGATGAAATATACATTATGAGGTTAATATCTAAGCTTGAAACAAAATTTTACCATACATAATTTTCTCCAATATAACGGCGGTCATAATTACCCCCTGGTCATAATTACCCCACCTGACCCTAAACTGAATACTCTCTCTGTATAACTTTAAAAAACTCACTGTAAAACTTTTTATCAATAAATAGTTTTAAAAAACTTATTATGTAGACATACAAACATTCTCCCAAAAATACGTATATTTTTATCTTCAATAAGACAGATACTTTTTTAAGTAACTTAAAATCAATCATATTTTTTACATCTTAAAAGTGATTAATATGCATTTTCCTTGACAAAAATTATGATTTAACACACTGTACATTTTTCCATTATGACATTTGGTCGCTGCTCAGACAGACACTAAAGGAGTCAAGCTTTCATAGGAGAAAAACTGTCTTCGAGTTGAATGTGTGATTGATGTCGCTAATGTCAGAAGGTTACGTTCATTTTCAACTTGAAAAGTTTATCAAAACTTTGTTTACTCGCCGAGGAGACACATGGAAATTAATGAAGCCAAAAGAACATTGATATTCTTAAAAGTAAATTTAAAACTATTTTTAAGGTTTTCCAAAATCAATTTAATTTTGAATTGGCAAAGAGTAAAATTTTTAGAAGAGCATCTTCAGTCAATTAATACAGAGTGTATCGTAAGTCCACCCTCATGTCAAAAACTAATTTAACCCCTTAAGGATCGCTTAATATTTATGAAAACCATAAAAAGTACCCATTTTTTATTGCAGAAATTGAATAATTATAAGGATTCTAAATAAAATATGCAATTGATTACACATTTGAGTCGAAAGAAAAAATGTTATAGAACATATTCACATTTGCAGAAAAGCCATCACGCGCGAATTTAAATTCTTAAAGTTTGTTTTACTCCAATGCGAATAAGATACTTATTTTTTACATTCTTACTATTTTACTAATTTTTAGAAATTATATTTGAAACTAGAAAACAGGAATTCTGCCTTTTCAGAATTTAGTGTCGACCCGATGAAAAAAAAAATATATGTATATAAATATAGATAGTTCAGTTTTAAGACTCCAAACCCACGCTTTTCTTTTATATAAAATGACGTCATCCGCATCCGCCAAAGAATTCCTCATTTACGATCCAGTCTTAAACAACATCTACAGTAAAATATGCGACTATAGCTGAATTATACACAAATCCAAAAAAAGAGATGTCGTCTCTCAAGAAACTCGACTAAAGAAAATCGGCTGTCTAATAATTCATATGCCTTCATTTGTTTGTAATATTAATATAGATACTTAAAATTAAATTTAGTTTATAATAAGCTCCATGTTTTATCAGAAATCATTCATTTATATTTTTTTCAAAATAGCACGTATTTTAATTAGATTTTTTTCAGTTGTTACGAAAAAATGGCAACAAAAAAGTATAATTGCTATTTTTCTACTATTTTCCCTTTACTTTCTACGGAAATGGAGTACTTGAGTTGGCAAAATTAAACAAATGGTGCTAAAACTACAAAAAAATTAATATCTAAAAAATAAATGGAAATGCAGTTTTGAAACAAATTGCATTTAAAAGTACTTTTTTTTCCAATACGGCGGTATAAAAATTGAAAATGTGCGATGCTTAGAAGTTAAAAAAATTGCAGTAGAGATTTTTCTGTACGATGATACATCTGCTTTGTTTTATGGCTGGCTTATACAACGTAACGTTATTTTTTGGAGACGACACATTAATAGGTGGGAGAAAAAAATAGCATATCGGATGCTAATAATATCTACCCTATATATACATAAAATCCTAATGAAACGATATCATGAAACGACTAAAATGTAACGAATTTATGAAACGACTGATTAAACAACTGATTACGTTTCACGACGATTTCTCCTAAAATACTTAATACTTTGCGATGAAATTAACACCAAAAATCCGTATTGATCCGTAGATCTCAAAACTGGTATTAGACTTTAAATTCGAATTAGTTTTCGAAATATTAATTTTTTTCTAATTTTATATACTTTTCTCTAATGATGGCAACTCAAATTTTAATCATAACAGATATTTTTTTTTTCATATTTTAGAAAAGGTTATTATTTAAAACTAATTTGGCGACCAGTTTGGCCTCCCTTAAATGTATGCTAAGAAATGTATCATGTTACTTTTATTCATAATACAATTTGTATTTCATTATTTTATTTAATACAAATCTTTCATTTAAAACGAGCATTTAAAATAAATGGCTTTCACTTTTTTCTTTTTTTTTAAACGAAACGAAAAGAAAAATGTTAGGCACAGATGTCATATACGCAACGCTGTACCCAATTGTTGCCAAAATGGCGTTATTTTGCCTGACATGGTAACCCGGCTATTGCTGTTTATTTGTTAATAAATGTTTATTTGAATTTATTTTCTTTTTATTTACAAAAAATGTTATAAATTGTTTTGTTCTATACTTATTAATTAAACTTTTTTTATTTATTGTTATTTCGTTTTAAAAATAACAGAAAATAATTTAAAAATACATATGTAACTGGTATTCGAAAACGAGGCTTGCGCCAAATTGTCGTAAAAAAAAAAATGCACGCCAAACCCGGTGCGTATATGACAATACAACAAATCATGACATTTAATTTCAGCTTCAAAGCAATGTTTTAATGGTACTACTTAACCTGTCACCCAATTTCGCCAAATTATATAAATCGCCAAACCACTCGCCAAATTATACAAATTGACATAATGTTTTATTTTAAACTAGCTGACCCGCTCGGCGTTGCCCGGGTCCGTGGTAATATTTATAAAGAAACCTTTAATTTATATGATTTTATATGTAACTCGATTTTGTCTGAAATACGTACCCACACACAGTGTGAAAATGAGGGAGAAGCAGTTGCAAATTGTTGAGATGTTATGCAAATTTTATTCATAAATTTTTGTAAAATTGTATGCAATAGTCATGAACAAATTAAAATTTTAAAACACCCTCTACCGATGAAAAAATTAGTTAAGAGGAGAGGAGTGAGTGCTTAGTAATGTACAGGCCAAAAGCTTTAAAACGACCTCTGTCAGAAAACAACATATAAAGGATACTCATCGAAGAAAACGCTACAGTTGTAAGGACAATTATCGTCACCCGCCTTCCAAACTCTAAATTCAACTCTCCCACCTTCTTTAAAATTTTAAAGTGTTATCATTCACGTAAGTTAATTTTAATTGTATTTGTTCTTTGTGTTAATGGCAATTTACATATGCATAGGCGCCCAAGCATGGAACGTGTTTCTTGAACTTTTTATGAAGTAAATAATTTCCGTTCTTGAGCGATTAAGAGTCCATTCACATTCGATTCTTATAAAACTCCTAATATATCACAAAATGCACACCATATTAAGTATTTCATGAACTCAAGGATTTTTCACTCAGTTCTTATTCTTTTGTTAATATTTTCTCATCCTAATGAAAACATATGTTATACTTTATTGAATGTTTTCACATTGAAAGTGCAGTGTAAAGTTTAGGCATAATTCAATAAAGCGAAAATTTTGAGTGTTCGTTATTTATAATCTATCTTCCTGTTAAAATTGCTGACTACATTTTTAGACACCCATGAACGGTGAACACATAACATGCGATAAATTGTCACAAATTTTTAGAAAATCAGAAATTTTGTCATAGATCGTTGAAAAAAATTGTGAAATGATCATTAGAAAAAAAAAGAATTTCATCCAACGATCTTGGAAAAATAATCATGAATTTTGTGAAACAATCGAAGAAAAAAATTGCAAATTTCATCAAAAGATCGCAGAAGCAGATGTTGAATTTTGCCAATCTGTCATTCAGGAATATCGGAAACTTCGACAAATAGTCGCAGAAAAAAAAAAATCAAATTCGTCACAGATAATTGAAAAAAAAATGCAAATTTCGCCAAACAATCTTGGGAAAAAATCATGCATTTTGTGAAACGATCGCTGCAAAAAGCCCTCGAATTTCAATAAACAATCGAAGAAAAATATTGCAAATTTCATCAAAAAATCACGGAAATGTATAGCAAATTTTGACAAAAGAGTGCCGAATCGCACACTGAATTTTGCCAATCTGTCGCTGAGAAATATCGGGAACTTTGGCAAATAGTCACCAAAAAGAAATAAATAAAATAACAAATTTCATCATAGATCGTTGAAAATAAAACGTGAATTTCGTCAAACGATTGCTGAAAAAACCGCCGCAAATTTCAGTAAACAATCGAAAAAAAATGCAAATTTCATCAAAAGATCGCGGAAATGCATGGCAAATTGCGTCAAAAAAGTGCAGAAGCATATGCCAATTTTACCAATCTGTCGCTGAGAAATATCGGGAACTTCGACAAATGGCCGCGGAAAAGAAAAACACAAATTTTGTCACTGATCGTTGAAAAAAAAATTCAAATTTCATGAAACGATTTGAGGGGGGGGGGGGGGGGGAATCATGCATTTTGTGAAATGATCGCTGAAAAAAAAAACGTGAATTTCAGTAAACGAAGAAAAATATTGCAAATTTCATCAAAAGATCGCAAAAATGCATAGCAAAGTTTGTCTAAAGAGTGCAGATTACAAATTTTACCAATATGTCGCTGAGAAATATCGGAAACTTCGACAAATGGCCACGGAAAAGAAAAACAAATTTTGTCACTGATCGTTAAAAAAAAAAATCGTGAAAAAAAAACGCGAATTTCGTCAAACTATTGCTGAAAAAAAAACCCGCGAATTTCAGTAAACAATCGAAGAAAAATATTGCAAATTTCATCAAAAGATCGCGGAAATGCATGGCAAATTTCGTCAAAAAAGTGCAGAAGCATATGCCAATTTTGCCAATCTGTCACTGAGAAATATTGGGGACTTCGACAAATGGCAGCGGAAAAGAAAAACACAAATTTTGTCACTGATCGTTGAAAAAAAAAAATGCAAATTTCATGAAACGATTTGGGGGGGAGGGAGGGGGAATCGTGCATTTTGTGAAACGATCACTGAAAAAAAAGCGTGAATTTCAGTAAACGAAGAAAAATATTGCAAATTTCATCAAAAGATCGCAGAAACGCATAGCAAAGTTTGTTTAAAGAGTGCAGATTACAAATTTCACCAATATGTCGCTGAGAAATATAGGAAAGTTCGACAGATGGCCACGGAAAAGACAAATTTTGTCACTGATCGTTTAAAAAAAATCGTGAAAAAAAAACTGCAAATTTCGGGGGGGGGGGGGGGGGGGGGAGATCGTGCATTTTGTGAAACGATTGCTGAAAAAAACGTGAATTTCAGTAAACGAAGAAAAATATTATACATTTCATCAAAAGATCGCAGAAACGCATAGCAAAGTTTGTCTAATCTTTGGCTAATGGTCGCAAAAAAAATAACGCGAATTTCATGAAAAATCTTGTAAAAACAATCACTATAAAAATAAAACACAAAATTCGATAAACAGTCGAGGGAATAAATTGCAAATTTCATCAAAAGATCGCGGAAATGTATAGCAAATTTTGACAAAAGAGTGCAGAAGCACACGCTGAATTTTTCGAATCTGTCGCTGAGAAATGTCGGGAACTTTGACAAATGGCGACAGAACAACAAAAAAAAATCATAATTTCTCTTCACTGAATTACGCCTAAACTTTAAACTGCTATGCCTGGCACCACAGTTGCAGAAAATTCTCCAAGTGTCTGTGACAAATACTTCAATTGCAGAAAATAATCTGCTGGTAAAATATTTTACAATTGAAGCATTAATTAATCAAACCACCACTTACCTGCAATGTCTTTAAGCATTTTATTAATTTTTATAGATAATAATCTTAGTTTTGTATTAAGTAATAAAGAGCTAAACATAATTGTAAAGCGAAATAATAAAAGGTTTGATGGAAAAATAATCTGCAAAAGAGATAAGAAAATCTGTAACGCCTGTCTCCCATCTTGAATTTTCTGCTACTGGACCTGGCACTATGAAAACATTCAGTAAAGTGCAAGATATGTTTTCATTACGATTTCTTATCAGTGGGAAAGTGGAGAGAAAAGATTAACAAAAGGAAAAGAACTGAAAATGGAAAATTCTGAGTGCCTAAAATAGTTAAGATGTGCATTTTGTAACATGGAGTTTCATAAGAATCGCACATGAATGAACTCTTAATCGCCCAAGAACGGAAATTATTTACTGAATGTTTTAAAAAAACATTCGATTCTTGGGGCGATTAGACAAATTTGGAGTTTCAAAATAATCGTCCAAGAATGGACATGCAGTCAGGTATAAAATGTACGTTGTCATCGCCCAATAATGTTAACAATAATAAATCAAAACATTGAATATTTGTATATGAAGCAAACTGAGTTCAATAACAATTTTAAAAATGCAGAATCAAAATTAAAACTTATATTTTTGTTTATTTAAATGAAAAAAAGTTTAAATTCTACATATAACATTTCGAGTTATACCGATTAATAAGTTTTATCATGTTATGGTTAAGCATCACAAAAAATTTCAAAATAGTAACTCAATAAATAAAAATTATTTTAAAATATGTATGTCCCGGAACTCCTTAAATGAAACAGAGTTCAATAACAAATCTTAAAATCAAAACATACATCTTATACTTTTGCTAAGAAATGAAAAGAAAACATTCAGTGAAGCGTTGATTCAGCAAATATGTGAAAAGTTTAGTTTTCAGGAGAAAAAGTTTGTAAAAAGCCTACTTTTATGACAATTTTGTGAAGGGTCCTTTTTTTAAGGTGAAAAGTTTTGTGAAGGGTCCTGCTTTGATTTGAAAAAATTTGTGCATGGTCCAGTTTTGACATAAAAAATGTTGTGAAGGGTCCAGTTTTGACATGAAAAATGTTGTGAGGGGTCCTGTTTTGAAATGAAAAATTTTGTGAGGGGTCCTTTAAAGAACCCAATTTTTCCTAAACAGTCCCCTGTGCTTGTTAATATCATGACTTTGATAAGAAATGAAAACACTCAGTAAAGTGTAAAAAAATATGTTTTCATTGGGATTTGTTATGAAACTCATAATATATGGGGAAGTGGGAAAAAAAAGATAAAAGAAAAACCCAAATAACTTCATCCATTTCCCCTGAAAAGAAATATTTCTTTTATTCCTATTCTTGGGCGATGACAACATACATCGCTTAATCACCCGAGAACGGGAATTATTTACTGAATGTTTCCATTTCATAGAAAGTACAGTTTTCATCTTACACTTTACTATAAAATGTACAGTTCTATTTTTACTAAGAAATGAAAACATTCAGTGAAGAGTTGATTCAGCAAATTTGAAAAAAAAAAAATAATCAGCAAATCTGAAAAAAAAAATAATTACTTTAAGATCCCAGAAAGTTCAAGAAACATTATACTATTTCATTCTTGGGCGATTACGCGTATGTAAATACACTGCTCAAAACAATTAAAGGATATTGCAGTTTTAGGTGGATTTTGTATCTGGTAAACTGTTTAGCTGATTGATACATGGTCGACAGACATAGTAGGTTATATGAGAATAAATTACACATGTTTGGCAGAAAAAAATGCATTTTATTGCGCATTTGTGTACTAAAGGAAAAAAACACAATTTGTGCATATGAGAAAAAAAGAATAAGAAAAGGTGTTTTCTTCAAAGAAAATCATTTTCAGTAGGGGGTATGGTTTCCACGGGCGGCCAGCAACGTCGAACACCTTTGAGGCATGGACTCAATGAGGCTATTAATGACGAGTTGGGGTATTCTGCCCCACTCTTCCAGAAGAGCTCTTTCCAGTTCTTGGAGAGTTTGTGGGGGTTGTTGGCGGCCAGAAACTCGTCTTCCTAGAGCGTCCCAAACGTGCTCGATTGGATTCATGTCTGAAGAACACGCTGGCCATTCCCTTCGAACGATTCCTTCCTCGAAAAGGAAATCCTCCACCAGGTTTGCACGATGTGGCCTGCAGTTATCGTCCATTAAAATGAAGTTATCTCCGATTGCTGCAGCGTAAGGGACTACAATAGGTCTGAGGATCTCATCCCTATATCGGCGACCAGTCAGAGCTCCATCTCGAATGATGTAGAGGTCAGTGCGCCCGTCAATGGAGATGCCACCATACACCAACACTCCTCCACCGCCAAATCTGACACTTTCGTGCACGAACGCAGGATTATTCCTACTGCCACGGTCCCTCCAGATGAAAATACGCCTATTATCCGGATGCACAGAAAAACGGGACTCGTCAGAAAACAGAATATTGCTCCATTCATTTCTCCTGCAGTTGACATGCTCGGTTGCCCACTCCCTGCGGTCGCGACGATGCCTTGATGTTAATCTAATACATACCATCGGTCGGCGAGCATACAGACCTACAGCATGGAGCCGGTTTCGGACAGTCTGAGTTGAAATCGTGGTGCCTGTAGCCGAGCGAAGGTGTTGTTGGAGAAGAGTAGCGTTCATGGTTCGGTGTCTCCGAGCTGTTAACGCTAAATACCGATCTTCATTGGGCGTTGTTGCCCGTCTACGACCTTGCCCTGGTCTTCGGCCTGCACATCCACTCTCCAAAAAACGGTTCCAGATCCTGGAAATGACACTTCAATGGCTTGCGCTACTTCGGCTTGAGTTTGGCCCCCTTCTAACCTACCAACAATTCTCAAAGCTTCTGAATCTGTCAAATGACTTCGCTGAGACATCGTACTCATCGAAACAAAGCAATCACTGAATGCCGATCATCCTTGTCTTCATTCTCTTTTATCCAGTTGAAAGTCAAATTTCATTCGCTGCCGCTGAAGCGACGTTTTTGACGTCGAACTCAAAATTTGCATACTCCACAGTTTGAAAACCAGAAAAATTTGCATTTGTGATTCTCTTCTTCTATTTTCGGCAAAAAAAATTTCGTTTATATCTTTATTTTATATAAAACTTCAAATATCCTTTAATTGTTTTGAGCAGTGTAGATATTAATACGAAGAACGAATACAATTTAAAGTAACTTACGTGAATTGTATTATATCACTTCTTATAAACAATATAAAAAACATTATAAAATAATGTCAATAAGATTAAATCTTATAGTAACAAAATAAATAAAGCATGGAAAATAAACAGTGCAATTTCCCGCTACAGTTAGGCTAGGAAATGCAGCCGCTGTATCTCATATTTACCACCTGCTCTCATTGGCTGGTTTCTTCTTTGCCGTGGATTGGCTTAGAGCTGTAAATAGCCTGAAGCCCATAACGTTTTATTGCAGCGGATTGGCTTAGAGCTGTAAATAGCCTCTAACACATAACGATTTAATTTTTTTTTAATATCTAAATTGAAATTTTAAAATCCGGCGGTGAAGTGCACTTTCCGGTAATAGCATCTACACATGACAAAAATTTCAGAGGTCTAGGTGTTATAATTTCGGAGCTTTCCGCGATCAGGCAGGCAGGCAGACAGACATCTCTTATTTTATATATATAGATAACGAAAGAACAAATAAATTAGTATAACATTAATAAAAATACAAATAAAACGTCGAAATAAAAATCACTTGATGGCGTAAACACATGTCATTTCCTTAAAGTTAAGTGAATGTGACATTTACGATCAACCATTATTGGCATTTAATCTCATAGTTTGGCGACAGATTTTAGATATAACAGGAAACAGATTGTGAATCAAACACGAAAACAACCATTGGATGTCTTAACAGCAACTAATTCTGCCTTATTTTTTTGCAATCAAAGGGAATTGAATAAAAATCCTTTTACAGGGAGATCGCTACAGGTTTTTTCAGTATAATTCAATCTTCTCTAATCTTTTTAAATGCGATTAGATTAGCGTGCTTTTAGATTCTGCAGTGTCTGAACGAGGGTGGGCGAGCGTAGCTTGCAGGGTGCAGAGCCCCCTAGTATGAATATAAAAAGTTGATTATCAATATATTTTTTAAAAGTAGGATATATTTCGAAGCATGGAATACAAAGCCCAGCAATACAATCAAGACAAAAATATCGAGTTTCTTTCCGAAATCTTTTTGAATCGTCGTTAAGTTTACTTTCTTCAGAATCATTACTAGATCCATTAACTCGTAACGGTCGGAGGTACAGTACACAGGTACGAAACACGAATTTATTCGCTTGGCACACTCTTTGTTTTAAGAAGGAGTCAGATACCCTGTAATTTTGATTGAATAATCGGAATATGAACTTAGTTTTCGATATGAAAAATGTTTGTTGCAGTGTGATGTACCTTCTTGTAAATGATTGGACAATTCTTCTAAATCACCCTGTATTTATCTTTTAATTGAATTTGCGTGCATGCACTATTGTTACATTTATTATACACAGTACATTATACAGAAATTAACATTGTGAAATACTCATCACTAAAGAGCCCGCACTATTCAAGGGCAGAAACAAAACCGCTAATGTTTAGTCTATGGGAACGTTACATTCAAATATCTCGCTTGCATTTTAATATATTTTTTTTTTTTTTTTTTTTTTTTTTTTTTGTATAGGAAAGCTGAGGTTTATCTTTGATCGGGGTAATTTTTACTTTTTCGATTTTGGTTACAGTTTTTATTTTCTTCTATTTTCAAGTGAAGAAAGTATTGTAATTTGTATATTGATTTGTATATTGATTGGAAGTATTGTACTTCCGGTTTTCGACATGATTTACGCGTTATAAGAGTCAGAGATCCCAAAAAACATGTTTATAGATAATTTCTGTCAGCCCGTGTGTCCGTCTGTCTGTCGCCATTGTACCACCAAAAAGTGTATGAAGTTATGCATAGAATTGAACCAATTTTTTTTAAAGTTTTTGGCTATAGCAAGCAGGTCCTTCCTTCATTTGGAAAAAATCCGCCAGAACAGGACGTTGTAACAGCGATTTTTGTGCGATTTTTAATATTGTACCATCAAAAAGTGTATGAAGTTATGCATAGGATTGAACCAAATATTTTTTAAAGTTTTTGGCTATAGCAAGCAGGTCCTCTTTTAATTTGGAAAAAATCCGCTAGAAGGGGGCGCTGTAATAGCGATTTTTGTGCGATTTTTGTACCATTTTGAATATTGTATCATCGAAAAGTGTATATAGCTATGCATAGAATTGAACCTAATTTTTTGTGTACGTTTTTGGTCATGGCAAGAAGGTTCTCCCTGAGCTTTGAAAAATTTTGCCGGAAGGGGGCACTGTAACAGCGATTTTTGTGCCATTTTCAATATTGTACCTTTGAAATATGTATGAAGTTATGCATAGAATTGAACCAAATTGTTTGTGTATGTTTTTGGTCATGGCAAGAAGGTGCTCCCTGAATTTGGAAATTTTTCGCCTGAAGAGGGCGCTGTAATAGCGATTTTTGTGCGATTTTGAATATTGTGCCATCGAAAAGCGTATGAATTTATGCATACAATTGAACCAATTTTTTTTTTAAGTTCTTGGCTGTAGCAAGCAGGTCCTTCCTTAATTTGGAAAAAAGTCCGCCGGTAGGGGGCGCTGTAATAGCGATTTTTGTGCGATTTCGAATATTGTACCATCGAAAAAGGTATAGAGTTATGCATAGAATTGAAACAATTTTTTTGAAATGTTTTTAACCATGCCAAGAACGTCCTCCCTGAATGTGGAAAACTCCGCTGGGGGGAAAAAGAGGACGCTGTAATAGCGATTTTTGTGTAATCCTCTTAATTTTTCGTAGTTCTATTGTACACCAGTGGCTCGTGAATCGACGGGAACTTCCTATCCTGATAAGCCGACTATTCGTGATTTTACTAACTATCAGGATCGAGATTAACTCGTTTTTACTCCAATTAATTGACTGAAGCAGAAATTTAAGATGAAAGTCAAAGTTGATATAGTATTGAACTAATAAAAATGAAATATTGATATCTGTAACAATATTTTGAAATATTAAAATATATGAGATAGAAAAATTTTTTGGGATTGGCACATCCAACTAGTTTTATATTAGGATAGTTTCTATTTCAGAACCGATTCCACTGGGTTCCGAAAGGGAAAGTGCCATTTTTTTTTTTTAAACTCTGAAACAAAAATTCAAAAAGTAAAAACTAGCCTGGTTATAGATCTTCCTACGAAAAAAAAAAATCATTAAAAAATATTGAAATGCAAAGGAGATATTTTAAAATAACGTTCCCATAGACTTAAAATTAGCTTTTTCGTTTCTTCCCGTAACTAATGTGGACTCTAAAAGGAAAAATTTACGTTTGCTTATTCAAATATTTTAAATTAATCTAAATTTCAAGCAAAATTGTACTATGAAACTTCTCGAACTTACATTATCATCAGGGCCATCGCTAAGACTTTTTCTTCGAGGGGGAAGAGGACCTTAAATTGCCAAGTCAAATTTCAGTATTTACCAACTAGTTTTATAATTTTGCCAAGTTACCACACTTAAAAAATGTAATAATTCTTTTTTGTAAAAAGTTTCATAATATTCCCTATTAGATTTGTAACTTTTGCCAAGTCTATCAGAAATAGAAAGCATATTATAGTTTTTATTAAAGTTTTAAACAAATTTGTCAACTAAGTTTGTAAATTTGCCAAGTGTAACAGCATTCGCCAACGTTTTTTGGGGGGAGGCTCCCCCCTGTCCCCCCCTTAGTGAGGCCCCTGATTCTCATACGAAAAAAGTTTGTAATAATATGTTCTACGAAGTCAGTATGATAAGTTCCTGGCCTCTGCCAGAGATGGCGCTACTAGAGTTTAAAAAAGGATTTATTTCGCGAAGGTAACCTTTTACAACAAACTTGGCTAATCGACAAGTCGCTCCGTGGTTTAGTTTGTGAGTGATAGCCATTTCAATAGAACAACTTTTGTGATATTTCAACGATGGAAAAAATTGAATATCGAGCAGTGATAAAATACCTGTTTGAAAAAGAAAACTAATGACGAGATTAAAGCGGAACTCAGTGAAGTTTATGGGGACTTTGCACCTTCGTTATCAACCATAAAGTATTGGACAGCTGAATTCAAACGTGCCCGTACAAGTTTTTTTGATGAAGAACGTCCAGGTCGTCCAACTGAGGATACGACATCAGAAATGATCGAAAAAAATCCACGATATTGTGATAAACGATCGGAGAGTGAAAGTACGCGAGATTGCTGAGATTGTGGACATCTCAATTGAATGGGTGCAAAATATTTTAACAACTCATTTCGATATGAAAAAGCTTTAAACAAGATGAATGCCGCGATTGCTCACTATTGACATTAAACACACTCGTGTGTCAATTTCAAAAGAATGTCTGGCGAAGTTAAGCACAATCCAAATGATATTTGGCGTCGATTCATAACAGTTGACGAAACATGGATTCATCACAGTACGCCAGTGACTAAAGAACAGTCCAAACAGTGGGATTTTCGTGGACAACCTGCGCCAAAAAAGGCTAAGGCGACTTTATCTGCGAACAAAATCATGGCTACAGTGTTTTGGGATACACGCGGCATAATTCTCGTCGATTACCTTGAAAAGGTCGAAACGATCAATGAAGAATATTATGCCAGGCTATTGGAATGTTTCAACCATGTTATGAAAGAAAAACGTCCGTATTTGTCGAAGAAAAAAATTCTCTTTCATCAAAACAATGCACGCGTGCTCACCTGTGTCGTCGCCATGGCAATATTCCATGAATTAGGATACGAACTGCTGCATTCGCCAGATTTAGCTCCTAGCGATTGTTTTCTATTTCCGAACATGAAAAAAGGTCTCAGTGGAAAACAAAATTGGCTCTAATGATGAGCTTATTGCTGAATAGATTTCGTATTTCGAAGGGTTGGAGAAATTGTATTTTTTAGAGGAGATACAAAAAATAGAAAATGTTGGGCTAAGTGTATCGAACTAAAAGGAGATTTTGTTGAAAAATAAAGCACATTTTAGACATAAAAATGCGTTTTTCTTGTCAAAGCCAGGTACTTATCATACAGCCCTCATGCATCATTATAAATTGTTCAGCAGTTGTTCTAAATTACCTTGCACACAGCTTATAATCTGAATCAGTTAGGGGTTCTCTATCTAGACTTAATATCTTAATGTTAAACTATGGGTAAAATTTACACCAATTGCTCTCATAAAATGCAAATTTCACAATCCGGTACTGAAATTAAAATTTCGCACCACGACAACCCATTTAGTGAAACATAAATTTTTCGCTATGCGTTTTTGATCATTGCTGAGGCGTACGCAGCTTTGCTGGTTTGCAAATCTAAAGCTCTCCCGGGAGGATATAAACTGCTTCATTAATCTACATTTTACCCCACAAAATATTCCCCAAACAATTAATATGTTACTTATTGTGAAATATAGATATTGAGAATGTCAGCTTGTCAGTATCATATTCGGATTCGATTCAATGCTATTTCTATAAATTTGTGAATTTCTCTATTGTTATTGTATGATATAAAGGAAACAACACAAGCATTACCGAATAAAAAATTTTTGGAAGAAAAATTCAAGAACAGATTTAAAAATATAATAATTAATATGGTGTTATCTTCAGAATTTGAGTCAGTGCATTAGTCAAAACATTCAATAGTGTATATGTGATGCTTAACAGTTATATCATGTAATTAATGGTAAATTACTTTATATAGCATACTAAAATGTTTGTTATCATGTTTATGTTATGTAGACTAAGTTTGTAATTATGTGCTTTTTCTCCCTGCAAGTTATTCAATAGTTTTTCTGCATTACCTTGTATACACTTTTAATTTAAATCAGTTAGGATTTCTCTATCTAGATTTAATACCTTAATGTTAAACTATGTGTGAAACTTACTCAAATTGCTCTCATAAAATGCAAATTTCACAATTCGCTACTGAAATTAAAATTTCGCACCTCGGCAACCGACTTAATGACGCAGAAATTTTTCCGCCATGCCTCTTTGATCATTGATGAGGCGCACGCTGCGTTGGTCAGAGGGTTTGTAAATCTAAAGCTCTACTGGGAGGATATAAAATGTTTCATTAATCTACATTTTACCCTACAAAATATTCCCCAAACAATTATTCCGTTACTTATTGTGAAATATAGGAATTGAAAATATCAACCTGTCAGTACATATGCTGCTTCGGCTTAGCGATATTTCTACAAATTCGGGAAAATTTTCTATTGTTGTTTTTATGATATAAGGAACAGACAAGCAAAAAATTTGGAAGATAAATTCTAGAACAGATTTAAAATTATAATTAATACGGTAATAATTATGTGATAATAATAATGTAATAATAATGTAATAGTTCATGTAATAATGTGATAATATATATAATAATGTAATAATTAATATAAACCTTCAAAATTCTGAGTCAGTGTATCTGAAACTTTCAATAGTGTTTATGTGGTGTTTAACAATTATATTATGTAATTAATGATAAAATAATTCATATAGTATAACTAAAATGGCTGTTATTATATTGATGATCTGTAGACTAAGTTTGTAATTATGTGCTCTATCTCCCCACAAATTATTCAATAGTTTTTCTGAATCACCTTGTATACACTTTTAATGTAAATCAGTTAGGTCTTATGTATCTATATTTAATATCTTAATGTTAAATTAAGTGTGAAACTTACTCTAATTGCTCTCATAAAATGCAAATTTCACAATCCGCTACTGAAATTAAAATTTCGCACCTCGACAGCCGACTTAATGACGCAGAAAATTTTTCCGTTATGCCTCTTTGAGCATTGATGAGGCGCACGCTGCGTTGGTCAGAGGGTTTGTAAATCTAAAGCTCTACTGGGAGGATATAAAATGTTTCATTAATCTATATTTCACCCTTAAAAATATTCCCTACACAATTGAAGAGCTAAGTGGAAGAACATGTTAAGTAACAAAAATTACATTTGAAGAAATTTGATGTGAAAGTTTTTGCTGTAAATTTTAATGATTTATTTTCTGTTTGATATCATGTGTTTAAAATATTAACAGGTATGGTACTAAACTATCTCAGAAAAACTTATTCATATTTAATTTTCAAATATTAAAAACTATTTATATTATTGACATTATTAAGCATTAAAATATTAAATATTAATGAATAATGTCTTAAATCTTCAAGACTAAATAGAATCTTAGTATTTTAGCTTCACCATGGGATAGGATACCTCATAACGCTTTCATCCAAAAGATAAAAAAAATTTTTAGAAAATGTAGCATAACATGTTCATCCACTCAGCTCTTCAATTAATATGTTAACTATTGTGGAACACAGGAATTGAAAATATCAGTTTGTCAGTATTATACTATATGCTATTTCGACCTAGTGATATTACTTTGAACTTGTGAAGTTTGCTTTTCTTATTCTTAATAGCCCACTTCAGACACGGAAAGAAAGGAAAACGCTAAAGTTAAGTCTATGGGAGCGTTATTTTCAAATTTTTCGCTTTGATTTTAATATTTATGAATGATTTTTTTTTTTTTTTTTTTTTTTTTTTTTTTTTTTTTTTTGCGTAGGATAGCTGAAGACGATCTATAACCGGGCCAGTTTTTACTTTTTCGATTTTGGTTATTGTTTTTTTTTATATATATATTAGGATAGTTTCAATTTCAGAACAGGTTCCAACCGGTTTCGAAAGTGAAAGTAATTTTTCTTTTAAAAAATCTGAAACCAAAATCGAAAAAGTAAAATATAGTCCGGTTTTAGATACCCTCAGCTATCCTATGCAAAAAGAATCATTCAAAAATATTAAAATGAAGGCGAGAAATCAGAAAATAACGCCCCATAAACTTAACATTACCGTTTTCCTTTCTTTCTGTTACTGAAATATGCCCTTAAAATATAAGGATTAACGAAAACACATTACTAAAATAGGTGTGACAAAATATAGAAATCCTTCTATATATAAAAAAAAGTTTTGATTTGGAAATGAACCAATGAAAATCTGCGTAGATATTCCCGGCAGATCGGCATCCAATTTGAATGCTTAAGCATGGCCTTTCTTCGTTAATATTAAAATAACTGTTGCATACAAAAATATGAAAATCGGTAGTATTATAGAGAAATGTTTGATAAACACACTGATGCAGACAGTTTTCAAATCGAAGAATTATTTTAAGAGATATTTAATGCCAAAGCTGGACAAAATCGTTCCATTAAAAAAGTTTTATAGGAGCAAAAACTGTACATAGGAATTTAATCATTTTTAGATCATTTTATGCGTCAAAATTTCCCGGTGTGCAGACTGCATTTAGATTTTTTATTTGACTCATTTTTTGAGGCTTTATTTCTATTTTAAATTCAAATTTTCAGCATTTCGAGAGATATTTTTTACATATTTTAGAAAATTGAATTAATTTAAACTGTTGACAACTGTACAAACAGCGCAAACAATAATGTTTGCTTCAAATTAAAAATTTATTTTACACGTGACTATTATAAACAGAAAGTATAAAAAGCAGGAACTCGTTGAAAATTACGTCATAAAAACTATATTTACACGTGAATTTTAAAAGAGAAAGAATATTGTAAAATAATAAATTTATTAACATGCGTTAGAAGTCTTAAATAGGAGAATTTACGTCACATTACACTTATTACGTAAAATGAACAAAAAATAATGTTGCAAAACAGTTTAAATTTTAAAATTGCGCGAGACATTTATTTGATATTTTAAGATGATCGTAATATTTCATTTCTAACAAAAGTATTTTTACGTGAATATTAAAAAGAGAAAGAAAAGTTTGGTGAAAATTACGTCAGATTATAATTGTCAGATTCAAATTATAATTCAATCTTCCGTAATCTTTTTAAAGCCGATCAAATTAGCGTGCTGTTAGAGTCTGTGGTGTCTGATCGGGGGTTGACGAACGTAGCTCGTAGGGGGCAGAGCCCCCTAGTGGTTTTAAAAATTAAAAACACTAAATGTTAAAAGTATACATAAAGAAGTTCGAAACTGCAGATCAAACGTGGCAAATTAGGTGCGTTCGTACTATAACTAGTTTTATAACTATTTTTTGCACCGTATATTGTATTGAATGTATATTTTAGTGCACTTCATAAGTGCATATCAATTTCATTCTATTCGAAAGGCTGTAACATCATTAAAATGCACTTGTAGTAATTTTTTCCCATTGGCTGTAATGTAACAGAAAACTTTTGACTGTCCCTGTAATTAAACTATACATCCGATTTTCATAAAATTTGAAATGACTCGACAAAACTTTCCAATAATTACATATTTAAAATTTCAGACCATTCGGTTGGGTAGTTTTTGCTCTGTTATATGCGGACAGACGGACAGACAGAATGACCGAACGACGACTACAGGTGCTACATATTTGTATAACGACGAATGCACCTAAAAAGTACTCCAAGTGCTTTCAGCTAATCCTAAGCCATTGTGAAGGAGAAAAACTGATGGAGAAAAACTCAACGTTGACTGATATATAATTACAGGAAGCATTATCCAGGACACCCGCAGGCGGTTGAAACATTAATAATGGAATGGGGGAGGCAGAGAATATATATATATATATTAAATTTTATATATTAAATTTGAAATTGGAGTCAAAAAGTAAAAACATGGTCAACTATTTAGACATTAATATCGAGATAAAAAATGGTGAGATAAAAACAGATATATATGATAAACGAAAAACCTTTAACTTTGAAACTATAAAAATCTTAAATTTTGGATCAAATGTGCATATCTCAATATATAGAAATATTTTTATTAACGGGTTAAACCGTATAGATAGATTGACATCAAATACTGGGGAAAAAATTGAAGAACTTTACAATTGGTATATTCTGGCATTGCACCATGGCTATCCTGAGAGATTTTTGAAGAGTCTGCTACGAAATTTCGTAAAGTGTAAGACTTATCGCAGAGATTTAGAGGTAATGTGGATGCGAAGAGAGGAGTAACCGTGGCTTTGACTGTTCAGGGTTTGCGTGCACGATTGTTTGGGGTTTCATGTTCAGTTGTTGGTTTTCGATGGGTCTAGGCAGCTCATTCGATTTGTTAGTTTTTTTCTTTTTGGTCTTGACAGGTTGTTTGGGGAGCGTTGTGCACATAAAAACTGGTTTTAACCCCGCAGTTGCATGTCGCAAGTGCATGCCGGCCTGTCTCCATGGATCCAATTTCTTCTGGTTTTAGTTTGAATGTTTTTAAAGTTTGCCGTTTTTAAAGTATGTTGTTTTTAAAGTTAGTTGTTTTTAGTTATTTTGTAGTTGTCATTTGGTTTAGTTTATTTATTGTTGGATCAGTTCCGTAGTTTCGAATTTTTGGTTTGGTTTTTGGATATATATATATATAAATGTATATATAAAATATTTATGTATTTAAAAAAATTATATATACTATTAACATCTAGTGTTTTTAATTTTGAAAACCATTGGTATATTTTGTCACACCTATTATAGTAATGTGTTTTAGTAAGCATTTTTTGAATGTTTTCATATTTTTATATTGTAAACGAAGGTGAATATGACATTCTAAAATTGACTATTTATAAAGTCAGTTTACTAAAATACGATAATTATTCAAATAAAATAATTTTTGGAAGAGAAATTGAAGAACAGATTCGATAATATAGTAATTATTACCTTTAAAATTCTGAGTCAGTAAATTAGATGCAATTTTCAATAGTGTTTATAAGATGCTTATCAGTTATATTATGTAATTAAGGCTAAAATAATTTGTATAGTACTGAACAGATATAACATGCCTATTATTATTATATTTATGATATGTAGACTAAAATATAAAAACAAATGAAATAAAATAAATTTTCGAAGTTTTAACTTTTATCAAACTTGAGTAAAATTCTATGTCTATTTAATGCTAAATGGCAACTTTTAAGGCAAAAATCCAAATTCAGATCATTTTACGAAGCAAAATACATTTCTCGAAGAAATAGCTTTCCATGTCAAGTAAATATTTCTAAACTATTTTTATTTCAGAAAAAATTTGCTGAGTTCTCAAAGTATGTAATTTTGGTTTTTAAAAAAAAATCATGAGTATAAAACGTGACACTTATCGGGTGCCAGTTTGAAAATTTATGCCCTTTTGTATTCCATGTTCAACAGATCATAATAATTCTAAATATATTAAGTAAAGAGGCCAGAAAGAGAAATAAGTTCTTTGTGGCGAATTTATATTTTTATTAACCATTTGGAAATGGTTGTTGTTTTCGGTCGAGGATGGGGGCCAAATGATACTCGCATTTTTATTTTTTCTAACGAAATTCAACGATGTTCTTTACTTTTAGAAGAATTTTTATTTGAATAGGTAATAGAATGCATAAAATGGTTAAAAATTGTTTGAATAGGTAATCGAAAGGCATAAAATCGTTAAAAATTGTTTGAATGGTTAATCGAAAGGCATAAAATCGTTAAAAATTGAAAAAGTTACAAAATGGTTAGGTGCAAGTTATCAGATAAGGAAAAATTCAAAGCCAAAGGGCGATGCCGAAATGAAAATTGTCTTGCAAAGCAAAAATCGAGGTCTTTAACTTATTATGTAGGCCATGAAAATCAAGGTCTTCAACTGATTATGTAGCCCATGAAAATCGAGGTCTTCAACTGATTATGTATCCCATGAAAATCGATTACAGAATAAAAGACGAACGCGAAAAAGGAAACAATCTAATTTTTAATCGATTGATAGTAAAAGGCCATGTCTCGAGGGGCTCCAATCCACTAGCCACGGCGTTTTACAATCGGTCGGTTTTAACAGGGAAAAATTGAGCTCAACGTAGGTAATTTGTTGCAATCTGTGGATGATTCGGTGGAACTGCTTTCGATTTGTAAACTGTTTTTCTTCTCGAAACGGGACTTGGAGAGTTTATCGATGAAGGTTTTGGACGTCTGAAATTTGATCTTTGCGATCTGTTGTTGAAGAGGATGCGACGAAATTTGGTGGACGAAATTTAGATTTTTCGGTTAAATTTTGTTACGAGGGTGATTTGTCGCGAAATGTGGATGATTCGGTGGAACTGCTTTCATTTTTAACCTCTTATCTTTCTCGGCTTCTCTTGTCGAAATGCCTCAAAATTAAAACTAAGTAAATATTAAGCAAAAAAAAAAATCCAAATGGTCGTTATAATCCATTAAATTACAATTTTTTTCTTTTGTCTATTTCGTTTCGTTATTGAGTATAATAATTTGATATCTCGCATACCGGCTATTGAGTTTTAATAATGATTAGGGGGCCCGTTCAAGGTTCCAAATTTTGTTACAGAAAACAGTTTGCGTCTAAGAAATAAGAATTATGTAGGTTTAATTAAGGTATTTGTACATAAGAAGCATTTTCCCATTGTTCCCACTTCGAGAAATATTTTCACATTCTTTTTATTTAACCCAGCCTGTTTTTGTTTTTTTGTTGTTGTTTTTTCTGCTGTAAAGATAAAATTTTGTAATAATTTTTCACTCACTTGCTCATATGATATAATTATAAAACAAGAACGAAAAATAATGCGTTACAGCATAGATTATGAAACACTTTCCAACGCATTCAGAATACTATAACAAAACTTCACATTTTACTAAGATGAAAGATGGCGTCCAAATCAAGAATTTGGAAAACGCATAACGCATTTGAAAACCCGATTTCCGCTATTACCAGCAATAGTTCATTAAGATATACGATTTTGTTGCATACTACATAGTATGCTAAAAGTTAGTTCAGTTAAACACGTAGCACAGTTGAAAATATTCACTCAACCATTTCCGTCAATAAACGGATGTTGTTGAGAACTTTTGTGCGATCCTATATAAGATCTATAGAATTTATACACACCAAGTAATATTTAAATAAATAAAAAGAAAATTGCCCAGATAAACAGATGGCATTGAGTCACAGGCTGTTCCCACTAATTGTATATTATACTCTTATTTCAAAGAATAAAACCCCCCGAAAAATAAATTAAGGAGTGGGGGGGAGCTCCACCTCTGTTTCACATCTTTATACTTAACCAACGAACTTCCAAATCTAATCAGGGAAGCGCCTTATCATAATAAACCGGTATACCAAACTTGAAGCAAATCGGACAGAAAAACCCATTTTAACATACCCCCCCCCCCCCGTCTTTATACTTAACCAATGAACCTCCAAATCTAATCAGGGAAGCACCCTATCAGAATTAACCGGTATACCAAATACAAAGCAAATCTGATAATTCTGCATAAAAACCCCATTTATCAAAGTTAAGAAGGGGATTAGCCCCCGTACCTCCCCTTTATACTTCAACAATGAACCTCAAAACTAATCAGGGAAATGCCTTATCAGAATAAACCTACAAAAATATTTTAAGCAAATCGGATATTTCTATCAAGAGTTATCACGTTACGTACGTACGTACATACATACATACGTACATACATACATACAGAACCTGCGGGCACATTAACTCTCAGGCTTTAATAGCCTGTGAGCTAAAAGTATGTTAACTTTAAAAACGCATATCACAACTAAAAACGCACTTCCAGAAATTATTGTCCGTAGGCTTCAATAATTCAATTATTACTTATTTTCTTCTATAGCCATATTCTTTTGTGTGCCCCTGTAAATGAACGATAAGTTCTATGCACACTATATTCTATAGTAAGAACATTATAATACACCTCAGTGATGTAAAGAAAGAGAAATTGCAGTCCTGAAATTAGACTTGATTTTCAATATAAACACTGCATGCTTACAAAAGAGTGTATTAGAAAACTATTTTTACTTTTATAGTACTATAATCACTTCTTAAAAGGCTGTTCTCAAATTCAAAGGATCAACTTCCTGACATAAGTTTTAATTCATTTTTGTTCGGAAACGCATGAAACTGGCAGGTGTTGTTATTCAGAAACTATGTCATCGAGCTGTTTTTTCCGTTTCCTTGTCAACGCAATAGATCTTTCAGAAAATACTGTCAAAGTTTGCATTTTGAACTGAACTTCCGAACAAATGAAGAAAATCCAGTCAGTAAGGGGAGAAAAATGCGTGTCACGTGATCAAAATCGCTCATAACTCAATAGGTAATTGATTCATCAAAAAATGGAAAACATAGCTCGATTCCAAATCGTTTCCATGGTCAGGCTTACCAATTTTATATCTTTCCGTTAAAAAATGAATTTGTAAATGTGTCAAAACATTTTGCGCCTGTTGAGCAGAGCAGTTGAGAACAGCCTTAATGAAGAATCTTGGAATAAGGAATATATCCTTCCTATATGTATAGGAAGAACAATGTGTCAGGAATTGATTATAATCAAAGTATAGCAGTGAAATACTTTAATTAAACTTATATATTGCCTATTTCTTTGACGAGCACTGTTTTCAATAAAAAGAATTTCGAACCTTGATCGGGTATCGTGTCATTATTAAAACTCAATAGAAGAATCAAATTATTAAGCTGAATGAGATCAAACAAATGAAATATAAAAAGTCTCTGGCTACAGGCGGAGGAAGATTTTGAAATTAAGTACTTATTTCACGAACAAAAACATAATGAAGATTAGAGATAAACTGAGTTTAACAATTTTATCTATCCGCTTTTGACGAGTTTTTAATTTCCTTTTTTTCTGTTAGAGCTGGTTTTATCAGAATTTGATTTGATTTGAAATCCACCGTAGTGGAGATTGCTTTGAGGCCTGTTTTATCAGAATCATGTAACAGCGGTATTCAAAAAAATATTTTCTACGCTCAGCAACACGAAATTTTCTGACAAATTTTCAAATTCCTTTTAAAAAGTAAAGACATAAAACTTACTAATGTGATATTTTGAAGATATTTATAAGCGGCCTCTGTTTTTATTTTTCGTTCAATTAATTAGATTTACAAACACTTATTTTCTCAGTACGACTATTTTTTTTTCGTTTCCAGCAGTATCGCTTCAGGAAATTCGGTTCAAAATGCCCACTTTGACTGTATTTTTTTAAACATATTCTGCCTTTATCAAAAATAGACCAATACGGCACATTATATAGTTTCTTAATAAGAGAACGTACCAATTGGATGCATTTAAGAGCAAAAATGAATTTAAAAATGAGTCAGGAAATATGCAGTTTGGATTTCACTACAACCTTAATACGATCATTTTTTCTTCAACCCCTATCTTTGTTTAATGTGTTTTTGCTCTAAGAGTTGGTCCTATCAAAAACTTGTCAATATAAAAGTTGTAGATAACATTAAGAAGATGTACAATAAATTTAAGCGGATTGGATATCTGTGAATTGACGAAGTTATGAATTTCTTTCTTGTTCAACTCCCCCTTTTTTTTTTCGTATTTAATTTTTTGTTGCGGTAAGAGTTCGTCCTATCAAAAACTTGTCAATATAAAAGCTGTAGATAGTATTAACAAGATTTAGAATGAATTTAAATGAATTTAATATCTTGTGAATTGACGAAGTTATGAATTTTTTTCTCTCTAAAACCCTATTTTTTTCATCCCTTGAGTCCATTTTAAATTTTATCAAAAATATGTGATACATAAATTTTCGGCCCTTTCCCTAGAAGTAATAATGACTTTAAACTGATTTGATATGTATTATAACTAAGAGGTTATGAGGTTTTTTTCGGTTTTTGCAAACCCCTCCCTATTGTCACCTCTTTTGTCCGATTTTGACCATTAACGAATTTGACCGAGATTTTCTGCCCTTTTATTTTTATGTATCAGTTTGAAAAAGATTTGTGCAGAATTATGGAAGTTATCGTGTCCATAAAAAAGTGATATAGATAGATAGATAAAGTTTTTAACTGGGGGGGGGGGGGGATTCTAGGGTTCATGATTGGTGTAGATCTGTAAAACTTTTTCAGATATTCCAACATAGGGGAGAATGTAATAGGTGGTATTTCTTACGAAATCTACCTAAAATCGAAATACGCCGACAAGTACTCTTTCCTCCTTGCTTTTCGTAGGAGTGTGTGTATTTCTGTCATAAATGACGCATTACACATTTTCATGTCAAGAAAGTGTTTTGATTTTAGAATGGGTTCAATTTCATCTCCAATAATTCTCCATTGTTTATAATTAGAAAATGGTTTTTAAGATTATCTTTGCATACTTCTGTTATCCCTGTTTCTTAGTATATAATAGAGTGTCTGTCAAAATTTAATCAGAATTTGGTTTAATGGCTTTCGGCGTCAACTTGTCATGCTTGAATAAAAATGGCGTTTTAAAATTTCAAGTATTATGTGAAATGCGTGACGTCATGGGGTGTTATCAAGAACTTGCCGGTGTTTTTTAAATTCAAAATTTTTAAGATGTTCTCTGGACAACTTCTGCTAATAATTTTTCCTTCGGGAATTTTCAAAAAAGGTTCCAGCATTTAAATTTTAAGGTGTGCGTGGCCAAAGGTAGACCTTCCGTTTTTTTTATTTTCAATAAACAAGATTTCAAACAAACTGCAGATTTTTATTTCCAGCCTACCGAATCATTCATTTCTTAGCTTTTAAGTAAGTCCCCTTTTTATTTTTGCTTTCTCTTATACTATCCGTAATGAATGAAGTACTTCGGTTCACAGTTTTTGTTTTAAAATAGTTTATTCACATCTCTTAAATGTTCCCTAATACAAATAAAACACTATACGAAATGATGAATCCACAACCCTCTATTCTACAGTTGTCAAACAGCAGATAGTTTTATGCCAATATTACAAGGATGTAACTTTTTTTTTGTTTGTAGACGATAATGTTTGGAACTACCGAACCTATTTCAAAAGTAATTGTAGCAAATTTAAGGTGACGGCCCCTGTTCCAAAATAAACTATACTTTATGTAGGTGACATTATTGCAAGGTGGTGCAGGAGCGGCAAAAATTCTAAAATTGCGATTTTTGTGATGTCGAAGGGGCTAGAAACTGGAAATTTGACATGGTATTAGTCACTTATAAAATGGAAATGCTATGTAAGAAGTTTCTAAATAATTCAAAATTCAAAAGGGTGAAATGTGCGAAACATGTTCTAAAAAAATTAAATTTAAAAAATAAAAAAACCCGACTGCGTAAAAAGCGAACTAATTAATTATTTCTCATCAGTGTGAAACTATTTATTATATTACTTACCTTTTTTCTTATTTACTTGTATTGATGACTTTTAAGTTGTGTTTAATTGTTAGTTCCTATCTATAAACACTGTTTTAAAGAGGCTTATAGATGTCTATGAAGGTTAGAGTTGCAGTAAAGGTAGAGATCCTACCTACACAACTTCCAAGTTCTGTAATATTTAAACGGAGCTTCTGACTGTAAAATAATCAATGAAACATCGTCTTCATTTTAAAAGACCTATCCAATGATATGTCACTCAATAGGGTGCGAAATTTTTTTTTTTTCATCTCTACAGCCATTTTGTATTTTACGTCCACCATTTTGAATTTATAAAAACAAAACCTAGCCTATAACCATCGGACTGTTAAGACGAATCGATAGAGACCTCATTCATTAAAATCCATCCAGCCGTTGGGATTTTCGAGGGTATAAAGAAATCCACATACCCAGCTACGCGTGAAACACATAACCCTTCGTGACAGTCAAGTAAAAAGTTTCTAAATTACTATTTCTATGAAATTGTTAATGATAGAAACTTGAAAATTGAAATGGCCGCTACTTTTAAGACGAAAATGCACGCACAGTACAGTACAGTTTTTCTCTATTCGAAATTTAAAATGGTGCAGAGGAAAGTAACATTCTAAACTTACCGTTTTTGTGACACTGAAGGGATTAGAAACTTGAATTTTAGCATGGCGGTTACTTTAAGGATACAAATGCTTACAAAAAATCGTTTAAAAAATGAAATTTAAAAGAGTGAAAAGAGAGGAAAACAATCTAAAAACTTTCTAATTCACAATTTCTATAAAATTTTGCATAATAGTTGTTAATTAATTCCACATTCATATCAAATTTAGTTGACATATTTGCAAATCAGTATCTGCTCCGCCTATGGGTTATTCCAATATTACAGTCTTCATTATTGAAAAATTGGTTTATTTGGTTAAATTCCAACTAAATTAAATGTCTTTAAAACTAATTAAAAAACTCTAAAAAATCTGCAGTTTATAATTAAGATGCTGCAACTGTAAAAGAAGCCAATTTTGGTCAAAAAAGCCGCTTAAAACCAATAAAAGCAACCGGCGTGGCTTTTTAAACACTTTCCAACATAATTTAAAAGTGTTTATGAATTCGTTTTGTCTGTCCGTCTGTCTGTCTGCCCGGGCTCTAGCTCGCGTAAATATAGTCCGATTGCCATGAAATGGATTTATGTATTGTGAAAGGGATGAATGTATGTGTAGCATTTACGCTTTATTTACAGGGACACTCAAAAAATTCCGTAACATTACGTTCTATGGTGAAAAATCATTTGCGATGCATTTTAATGCTATTACACTATTTTAAACATATTG
Organism: Maratus speciosus; assembly: GCA_963932465.1. Lineage (NCBI taxonomy): Eukaryota > Metazoa > Arthropoda > Arachnida > Araneae > Salticidae > Maratus > Maratus speciosus. The sequence continues at coordinate 92,162,220 of OZ010799.1, forward strand.
AAATGGATATATATATATCACTGAAGTACTACAAGGTTCTTACTGTAGAACGTGGTAAGCACTGTACTAAGAATAGAATTTTTCGGTCATTTACAGGGACACTCAAAAAAATTTAACTACAGAAGAAAATGAACATTAATTGAGTTATTGAAGCCTAAGAGCAATAATTGCTAGAAGTACGTTTTCAGTTGTGGTATGTGTTTTTAAATTTAATTAATTTTGAAATATTATGTATTATGCGTTTTCCTCTTAGGCAACATCTGTCACCTTAGTAAACTGTGAATTTTGTTTCAGTTCTTAATGTGTTGCAAAGTGTTTCATAATCTATGCCGTACGCATTATTTTTCGTTCTTGTTTGATTTTATTTTAGTTAGTTTTTTTCCAACCTGCAATATAGTACATTTTGTTCTCTACAATTTCTTATTTTTGTGTGTGTTTGATTATTTGATTTTTTTATCGCAGGCAACGCCGTGAGGGTCAGCTATTAATTTATAATTTCCACAAATAATAATTGGAAAGGCACCTTTAGAATAAATATTCAATTTATTTTCATCACAGCTTGAAAGCGAATGTTAAGAAATTTTAAAACCACAGTAAAGGCTTCGTTTTTATACACACATCTGTTATTTTCTATTACCTTGAGAGAAAACTCTTATTGCCAATAGAAACGACTTACATGCTATCTTGGAATGGCACCCGATGTTCCTGTAATTACATTAAGCCATTACTCGTATCTTTATGAAGTCTGTTTTCCTGTTTTCTGACGGACGTAAAGATTATTGATTTGAGTGGGAAAAATAAATCGGGAAAGAGACACATGAGAATACACTTTTTCGAATAGATGGTGGGAGATTCAATTTCAACATTTAGCAAGAAAATATTTTTCGAATTGCTTTCTTTCTACTTAATTTTTGGGGTTTTTTTTTCAATTAAGAAGCATCAAATAATCATAATATATACAATTTTTCTCAAAATAATAATGCACGGAAATAAACTTTGTCTAATAATAACATGCGTGTTATTCAGCTAGTAATTAAATGCTGTCCATTGTGTTGTTGTTGTTTTCGATATAAAACATATATTTTGTGCTGGCAAATTGTTTATTAAAATAAGTAAAATCTTTTTTATTATTATTAAATTTGTGTGTCCTTTTAGGTTATTACCTTTGGAATTATAAATTTGTAAATTTATATTGGCGTAAAATAATTGTACGTGCTTCCACATATCATATACTTATTGTAATACGAAAAATCTTGTGCCTATGTCTGTGCGTATACGTAAATTTTATCTAAAATACGGCTCGAACGATTTTGACTAAATTTTGTAGCCTACCGTTTTGGGGTGCGAGAAGATCATTGAGCTAGGTTACATATTCCAGAAAATTCAATTAGTGGATCATTTTGGGGTTGCTACAGGTCAATGCATGTCAGTAGGAATGGAGGTTAAAGCAGTTATTAAGTTGTTAAACAATTGGCAGTTCGAAATCACAAAGTTGGAAACATTTCGCCAAATTTGGCGAAATTTGGCAAGATTTGGCGGGAAAATCTTTAAGATTACCAATATCAAAACATATGCTTTACGTCAAATGAAAGAACGTTACCAAATTTAGTGAGATTTGGTGAAAAAAATAACTTTCAGAATCTGAAGGAATTTTCTATAAGCTCTGAATAGGAGCCGAGATACATGATTCAACCAATCAACCAATCAGAGTCCAGCAAAAAATGTAGTTTCGAAAGATACCCTTTCGTTGTAAATATGTAAGAAATGTAAAATTTAGAAATATGTACATAGTTTTAATACCGATTGTTTCGAACTCATCGTATCCCAAGTCGAAAAAAATGAATTCAGGAATGTATCAGATAATAGCCAATTTCGATTTGACAACAACCTTAATGCTGGTAGTGAGTAAACTGCCCAATTCCTCTCACTAATGTTAAACCTATGGCGTAGAATACATCCGTATACTTAAAATGTTTCCTCGGGAAATAAATAGTTTTAGCTTCTTTTTTCTGTGTACTCTTCTTAAAGGATGTCTATTTTTATTTTCTTCTATCTTTACAAGACGAACATATTAAATTCGTAAAAATTTTCGACTTCCGGTTTTAGACGAATTTAAAAGTTTTAGAAATTCATGAACATGATTTGACTGTTTTTAGAAACAGTCTGTCCGTGAGTGTGTGCATCTCTCTGTATGTGACATAAATTTTGTGGCACTCTATCTAAAGAACTAATGCACGGGATTTAATTAAATTTCAGATTCAGCTAGACGTTGACATGAATTGATGCTGATCATATTTTGGTGTAAATCACCTAACAAATGGCGCTGCTATCTGCTTTACTACATCTTCCGCGAACTTTGAAGGCGCTTTATCACAAGAACTTGCACAGAATTTAATCAAACTTCAGATTCAATTAGACCTTGAGATAAATTCGTACAGATTAAGTTTTGGTGTACACCACCTAAAAGGATTGTTACAGATTACGTTTTGGTGTAAATCGCCTAAAAGATGCCGTTTTTATCTGCCATACTGCAGTTTTCACGAATTTTGTGGACGCTCTATCTAAAGAACTAACGTACGAAATTTAATCAAACTTCAAATTAGTTAGACCTTGACATAAATTAGTACTGATTCGATTTTGGTGTAAGTCGGCCAACATATAGCGCTGCTAACTGCTATACTCTATTTTTAACAAATTTGTTTTTAATCATATTTATGATATAATATTAGAAATAATTCCGATAACATTGGTGCATATGCGAGACAATAGAGTAAAAAATTGAATTCTCAAGATTTAATCTATCATTTTGCTAACATGATTCTTCAAAGAATATAATAATAATAATAATAATAATAATAATAATAATAATAGTCATAATAGTAATAATTTTAAGATAGATAGTGAATTTGTATCATTATTGTCATAATCTTTATGATAGTGTTTTTTCCTTGTTTTTATTTTTTATTTTTCAAATATGCAGGTATGTAGATAGATTGATTGATAAAATAGCATGGGGTAGTGCGGTTTTCTTTTCTTTTTTTTTCCAGGACTATACAAAGATTTTCAATCACACTGTCAATGAAATAATAAAACAAAGAACAATATCAGCCCCTCAACTGATAAGTGCGGGGCCTTTCTCATGTCAATATAAAATAGATCCAAAGCTGGGAAGGAGAATCTGTAGGTGACACGATTTAAGATATGTGAGGTTCCAAATTGAGCTAAACAGTATCATTTTGTTCGCGATACGAAACAAAGTGATACCACCCCGCAAGGGATTACGGAAGGATAAGTGCCTATGAGGTTTATGGGGAAAAAGTAAGTTCTTACCAAAAGCTGAATTTCCCTCTCTCTCTCTTACTTATTAGGTGCTTCAGAACGTTTTCGGAAATGACACAGGGAACAACACTTCAGTGAATCACTGACGCTTTCGTAGAATCCCACAGTAATAGAAGGGCCGGAATTTATTTTGGAATATATAGGATTATTATTTTCGAAAGATACCTGACGTTCGATTACCTACATTTCAAAGTGCACTCTCAGAAAAAACTCTAAATTTATGAGCGTTTGCCCTTTAATTTTCACGGGCAACAGCCTTATTTGATGAAAAACGGTCTGATTCATTAAATAAACGGCCTTATTCCTTAGATACTTAGAAAATTAAGGGCAATCCACATATTTTTACAGTTCTAGCTCATCTGTTAGCAAAAATACGGATTGGTAATTGGATATGGATTTTTTTTTTACTGTGTATGACTGAAATCTGTGCTGCCGGCCTATGCCCGTAATTTTACAGAGATATTTTTGTGTGTGTGAGCTTTCATTCACTTCATATTCAGAGTGACATTTGGATGAATTTCCAAAGTCATACGTATGATGGATTATACAGTCATGGAAAGAAAGGGTATCCCCACACAAATGCGGTCAAAATAGCCGTATAAAAAGGTAACTGGTACCAGCCATTTAGTAATAACATCTATTGTAAAATATTGTACGAATTAGAGTTTCGTGGTAGTCTACATATTAAACAAGAAAAAAAAAATCATGCATCAGGCGAAAATTATGAAACACTTTCCAACACTAACAAAGTATTATTCAGAAAATACATTTTTCCATCCAATGAAATCGATCATAGTCCGTACTGCAATCGAATTTGTTTGTGCTTCTTTATAAATGAACAATAAATGCAATGCACTCCATAATTTATGCAAAACGTGTTGTAATGCAACCCAGTGAGGCATATAAATTTCAGTATGTTTGAAGTATCATAAAATCATTAAAATGCATCGCAATCGATTGTTACTCACATATTATAATGTAAATTAGCTATTTTGTGTGTCTCTGTAAACGAACTATAAATATTACTTATTCTATACGCATGAGAAAGTATTTTTTAGTCCACTTCAGTGATGTATATCAATCTCATTATGTTTGAGATATCGTAACATTAATATTTTTTTTCAATAGACCATAATGTAAAGGAATTCTTTTGTGTGTTCCAGTAAACGAACTATAAATGCTGCACACTTTATTTTCAATACCGATTATTATATAGCCTCAGTATCATATTAAAGTTACATTGCATTCTGGGTATATTTATGATAAGACCACGGACAAACGTACAGACGCACGGGCTAACGGTCAAGCATATGCAGGTGGACAGACAAATCGAATTCATAAAACCTTTTTAATTATGCTGCAGACTGTTAAAATGCACTAACTTTCAATCAAAGCAACCCAGAGAAAGTACTGTCTTCGTACTTTTGTTCCCACAAAGTTAGAAAAAACTAGTATGTTGTGGCCATCACAAAACTTTCTTCTATCTCATACTTGTCAATACTTCAAAATTCATTATCACAGTGCATCTATTCTCATCATGAGGATTCTAAAAAGATGAAATTCCGTGCATTAGTTCTTGAGATATTACTGTCCCTTAAATCGTATAAATCCATCAAAATGAAGCATAGTAGCGCCACCTATTGGGTGATTTACACCAGAACCTAATTATCATCAACTTATGTCAATGTCTAACTGAATATGAAGTTTGGGGAAAATCTGTGCATTAGTTCTTGAGATAGAGTTATTACGCAAATGATGACAAATGCAGCATAACAGCGCCACCTGTTGAGCGATTTACACAACCACATAATCAGCATCAACATTTATCAAGGTGTACTTAAATCTGAAGTTTGATGAAAATTCGTGCATTAGTTCTTGAGATAGAGCTATTGAGGAAATAGTGCAAAATTCAGCACAGAAGCGCCACCTATTGGACGATATTCACAAACACGGGGTCAGCATCATTTCATATCAAAGAGTAACTGAATCTGAAGTTTGATGAAAATGTGTCCATTAGTTCTTGAGATAGAGCTATTGCAGAAATCGGGAAAAATGCTGTATAGCAGCGCCACCTGTTGAGCAATTTACACCAAACTGTACCAAATGTCAATTCATATCAAGGATTAACTGATTCTGAAATTTGGTGAAAATTGTTGCATTAGTTCTTGAGATACAGCTATAATGGAGATTCTGAAAAGTGCAGCATAGCAGCGCCACCTGTTGAGCGATTTGCACCAAAACACAAACAGCACTAATTTATATCAAAGTATACTTGAATCTGAAGTTTGTTCATTTTCCAAGCATTAGTTGTTGAGATAGAGCTATTGCGGAAATTGTAAAAAATGCAGTATAGCAGCGCCACCTGTTGAGCGATTTACACCAAAATGTTCAAAACTTCAATTCATGTCAAGGACTAACTGAATCTGAAGATTGATGAAAATCCGTGCATTAGTTCTGGAGATTGAGCTACTGCGGAAATCGTGAAAAAGGCTGCATAGCAGCGCCACCTGTCGAGAGATTTACACCAAAAATTAATCAGCACCAATTTATTTCAGGGACTAACTGAATATAAATTTTTATTAAATTCCGTGCATTAGTTCTTGAGATAGAGCGCCCACAAAATTTGTGTCACATACAGACGGACAGACGGACAGACAGACAGACAGACAGACAGACAGACAGACAGACAGACAGACTCACAGACAGACAGACATTTTGTAAAAACCTGTTTTTTGGAATCTCTGACCCATAAAATGTGTAAATCCGTCGAAAACTGGAATTCGAAAATTTTCATGAAACCAATACTTTCTTCTTGTAAAGATAGAAGAAAGTAAAAAACATGTTAGGGTGTTTATCAATAAATTTCGAAACATTAAATTAACACTTTGTTGAGTGGTGACGAATATTCTCATCACTAATTTCACGTATTATTTTATTCAAAACATCTAACAGTTTTTCATAATAGTAATCTCTTGCTCTATTTAATCATAGAATGCATATCATTAAATAAAAAAAAACTTACAATTTGGATAAGTCCAATAGTTGTTTTGAATAAAAAAAAAACGCGCCGGAAATACTGCAAGACAAAAATACGTTAAGTTCTTCCAAGAAGTACCGTGAATGTAAAACAAGTTACCAGAAAAGTTATTTAGAATTTAAAGATATATTATAATCATGTTATAAAAAAGATAAGTCAAAATTATTCCGGTAACTCTCTAAGTTTCCGTTTCCAACGTTTATTCTTTCAAGCGTTTGAAAGAACACGAAAGAAATATTTCGCAATATCAACAGACAACAGATATTGCTAGAGTTTATTTTAACAATCCTGACAGACACATAGACTTTGAAAATGCCAAGATAAAAATTCCATAATATAATGTTATTGAAGGTCTACAGAAAGAATCCATACACTGTAAAAAAAATACTGCCAGTTTTCCGGTAGGAATCGGAAAAATAGTTGCCCTTATCGTACCGGAATAAGTTCCGACCCAGCTCGGAATAAAATCCGTAAAAATAAGGAAATAGTCAGGAAAGCGGTATTTTACGGATTTTATTCCGAGATGGGTTGGAAATTATTCCGGTACGATAAGGGCAACTATTTTTCCGATTCCTACCGGAAAACTGGCATTATTTTTACTTTCTTCTATCTTGACAAGAAAAAAGTATTGGTTTCATGAAAATTTTCGAATTCCAGTTTTCGACGGATTTATACGTTTTATGGGTCAGATATTCCAAAAAACATGTTTTTACAAAATGTCTGTCTGTGAGTCTGTCTGTCTGTCCGTCCGTCTGTCCGTCCGTCTGTCTGTCCGTCCGTCCGTCTTTCTGTCTGTATGTGACACAAATTTTGTGGGCGCTCTATCTCAAGAACTAATGCACGGAATTTAATAAAAATTTATACTCAGGTAGTCCCTGATATAGATTGGTGCTGATTAGTTTTTGGTGTAAATCGCCCTGCAGGTGGCGCTGCTATGTAGCATTTTTCAGGATTTCCGCAAAAGCTCTATCTCAAGAACTAATGCACGGATTTATATAAAACTTCAGATTCCGTTAATCCGTGATATGAGTTGGGGCTGGTAACGTTTTGGTGCAAATCGCCCAACAGATGGCGCTGCTATGCTGCATTTTGAAGCATTTACACGATTTTCGTAATAGCTCAATCTCAAGAAATAATGCACGGATTTTCATCAAACTTCAGATTCAGTTAGTGCTTGACATGAATTGACGTTTTGCTCCTTTTAGTGTAAATCGCTCAACAGGTGGCGCTGCTATGCTGCATTTTTTAAAATTTCCGCAATAGCTCTATCTCAAGAACTAATACTTGGGTTTTCAACAAACTTCAGATTCAGGTATACCTGGATATGAATTAGTGCTGTTTATGTTTTGGTGTAAATCGCTCAACAGGTGGCGCTGCTATGCAGCATTTTTCACGATTTCCACAATAGCTCAATGTCCAGAACTAATGCACGGATTTTCATCAAACTTCAGATTCAGTTAGTCCTTGACATGAAATGATGTTTTGTACCTTTTCGTGTAAATCGCTCAACAGGTGGCGCTGCTGTGCTGCATTTTTTTGTGATTTCCACAATAGCTCTAGCTCCAGAACTAATGCACCGATTTTCAGCAAACTTCATATTCCGGTATACCTTAATATGAATTAGTGCTGTTTGTGTTTTGGTGCAAATCGCTCAACAGGTGGCGCTGCTATGCTGAATTTTTCAGAATTTCCCCTACAGCTCTATCTCAATAACTAATGCACGAATTTTCATCAAACTTCGAATTCAGGTATACTTTGATATGAATTGGTTCTAAATTGATGTAATTTCTTCTACTATTTAAATGATTTAATTGACGTGATTTATATAGAAGAAAGTTTTGTGATGGCCACAACATACTAGTTTTACAGTGTAGACATTCTAGTTAAAAGTAACGAACCATGTAATGATAACGTCTCATTTATTATCCTTAAACTTTGGATGTGCATCTTAAAATAATTATATGTCACTGTATTTATGTTCATTATATGATTTTAACGTTTAGCAATATGTAGCTATTTATGTTTCTAGTAAAATTCATATCTTTCTTTTCTGTTTTGCATTAATTTTCATCATTTTATACTTCGCCACTGCATGCCGTATAGTTTATTCCATTTTTCTTATATCTGTTTTCTGTGGTATATGTCGTCAATGCATACTCCTTCGTTAATTCGTTTAAACTTTTATTTTGTTTGCGTCTGATAGATGATGCCACTGTATATTCTGTTTCTTATGATTTGTTGAAGCGATTATCAACGAACTTTTAGGTAGCTTTCTTTACAAAAAGCTACCTATTGCAGCCGTTCGGAGGAAAGCGATTTCAAAAAATTTTGGTATATTTTCATGGATCATGACCCCCAGACCCCGAAACCACCCTCCGTTCAAAATTGATATATATATATATCAATATATATATATATATATATATATATATGACCTATGTCATACTGTAACTCTCGTATTTGTGAACCGATTTGGATGTAATTCGGTGTGTACATAGTAAATACCAATGTCTCGACCGAGTTCGTTGGCCAGCTTCATCCGCCATTTTGTTTCAAAATTGCGGCCATTTAAAATTTTTAAAAAAATTAAAAATTTGAAATGTGGTACCAAAAAATTAAAAATGGAAAAATATTTTTTTCTTATGTATTTGACCTTTATACAAAGACTCCGTAGCAGTTTTTGTTTTGTCTATATCTTAAAAAATGGCTGAGTTATAGCATTTTGAATTTCTAGCGAAGCTGACATTTTGAAACGTCCTGAATTTTGTCACGCGATAAAAGGCGTATTTATGAACCGATTTGGATGTAACTTCGTTTATGCATAGTACAGACCAATGTCTCGACCAAGTTCGTTGGCCAGCTTCATCCGCCATTTTGTTTAAAAATGGCGGCCATTTAAAATTTTAAGAAAAATTTAAATTGGAAATGTGGTACCAAAAAATTGAAAATTGAAAAAATATTTTTTCCTTATGTGTTTGACCTTGATAAAAAGATTCGGGAGCAGTTTTTGTTTCGTTTATATCTTAAAAAATGGCTGAGTTATAGCATTTTGAATTTCTAGCGTGGCTGACATTTTGAAACGCCCTGATTTTTTCCACGTGATAACAGACGTATTTATGAACCGATTTGGATGTACCTTGGTGTGTACATAGTACATACAAATAACTCAACCGAGTTCGTTGGCCAGCTTCATCCGCCATCTTGTTTCAAAATGGCGGCCATTTAAAAAATTTTAAAAATATTTAAATTTAAAATGAGATGCCAAAAAATTGGAAAATGAAAAAGATTTTTTCGTATGTGTTTGACCTTAATACAAAGATTCCGGAACAGGTTTTGTTTCGTCTATATCTAAAAAAATGGCTGAGTTATAACATTTTGAATTTCTATTGTGGCTGACATTTTAAAACGACCTGATTTTTGTCTTTCGATAACAGGCGTATTTATGAACCGATTTGGATATTACTTGGTCTGTACATAGTGCATACCAATGTCTCGACCGAGTTCGTTGGCCAGCTTCATTCGCCATCTTGTTTCAAAAGGGTTGCGATTTTTTTTTTTAAATGTATTTTAAAATTTAAAATGAGATATTAAAAAATTGGAAAATGAAAAAGATTTTTTTTATGTGTTTGTCCTTGATACAAAGATTCGGAGCAAATTTTGTTTCTGAAAATTTGTTCTTTTGTTTATATCTTAAAAAGTGGTTGAATTATAGCACTTTGAATTTCTATCATGGCTAACACTTTGAAACGATCTTGTATTTGTCACGCGATACCACACGTATTTTCCTATTTCGATGGAAGAAGACATGTGGATAGTATACATCAATATCTCGACCAAGTTCGCTGGCCAGCTTCATCAGCCATCTTGTTTCAAAATGGCGGCCATTAAATTAAAAAAAATTATATTTAAAGTGAGATGCAAAAAAATTAGAAATCGAAAAAGGTTTCTTTCTTAAGTATTTGACCTTGATATAAGGATTGAGGAGCATTTTTTGTTTGCCTTTATCTTAAAAAATGGCTCAGTTATAGTAGTTTCAATTCCTAACTTGGGTGACATTTTGAAAAATCTGATTTTTTGCCTGCGACAGCACTGGTATATATCAACCGATTCCGATGTGAGGGAGCATGTGCACAGCAATTACTAAGGTCTCGACCAAGTTCACTGGTTAGCCTCATCCACCATGTTGTCTTAAAATGGCAGGCACTTTAAGAAATCGCCGAATTCGGCAGCCAAATATAAGTTACTTTAATTAAAAGCAGCTTGGATAAAGCTGACTAATTTCGCGAAATTCTCATTCATAATGATTTAGTATTGATAAAAATTAGTATTGAATCTCCTACATTCGGTTTCCACTTAATTGAGCTTCGTGTGTTTGAATACTATAAGTTGGCTTTTTTAAAATAAGGAATATGAAAGCTACCTCTTCCTCCCGGCACTGGCCGGAAGGACTTTTCAAATCCAAGACGGCTTGACTTTGTTCTTTAAAAGCAATGTAACAAGTCTTTCCTGAAGTTGGTCATAGATGATGACTGAAACGTTAATTGTTTTTTAATTTAGTTTAATGTTTGTTTAGTTTTTAACATTACAACATTTTGTATACACCGTTTAGTAAACATGTGATTTTTATTTCCACGTTAATATTGAACTTTTTATGGTGTAAATGTAAATGTGCTATTTTATTATAGTATTTAAATTAATTTAATTTGTTTATTACTGAAATTTGTTCCCATGCTTATGAATTTTTATGTGTAGAAATAAAACATCTTTTATAATATTATGAAAAAAAATCCATGTTCTAATAGAGTTAAAATATTGTAGTTTTCTAAAATTAATGTCTTCACACAGCAAGCGATTCCCCACAGGAGAAAAAAGAAATGGCTCCAAAAAAAGATTATATTAAGGAAACATCGTCTGCAGGTAATCCAAAGTAATTTAAAAATTATCTTAAGCAAAAACTGCTGCTGTATCCTTTGAAATCCCATCATTTATTCAAAGTTTTCTTGTATCCTAGAAATACACTTCTGGCTTAAAAATTTAATACTGAACACAGAGCGACGTAAGCCGATCGGTTAGCAACACGATCCCAATTTAAAATTCAAATGACATTAGGTCGTAAACAAAATGCTTAAATTTCGAAGGGAACGGAGTTGAGTTTTTGATATTTTTCGTCTGCGCCTTAAGTTTTTCTAAAAGTAGTCCTGGCATGCATATGGCAACATTATCGATTTCATTATTATTCAAATGATAGGAAATTAATGATGTGTCAAATGATTTTATAAGATAAGAACGAAAAATCATGCGTCTAGCTTAGATTATGGAATACTTTTCAACACATTCGGAATACTGTAACGAAATTTCACAATTTATTAAGGTGAAAAATTATCTCTAAGTAAACAATTTGGGAAACCCATAACACATTTGAAAACACAATTTCTACAATTATTGTCAAGAATCCCAAATATATCCGGATCTTCTGCGCAGCCCTGTATATAATCTATAGATTTGTATGTATAGCACATAATATACTAAAAGTTAGTTCAGTAAGGAAACGTATGGAACAATTAAAATCCTTATTCAGCAATTTACACCAAGAAACGGAAATGTACTGAAGATCTTCAGTACAGCCCCGTATATGATCTATAAAACTTACACTCAAGTACTACGTAAAGAAACACTTAAATTTAAAAACTTGTATGACAACAAAAAAAAAAACGATTTTCCAGATATTATTGTTCATAGACAGTACTGTAGCTAAATTATTTTGTGAGTCCCTGTAAATGAACAATAAATTCGATGCACACCATTGTTCTACAGCAAGCGCCTTGTAGTGTCCCTCAGTGATATTTATCAATTTTAATATATTTAAAATGGTATAACATCATTAAAATACATCGAAAACAATTTTACCACACAGTACATACTGTAACAGAATTCTTTTGAGTGTCCCTGTAAATGAACCATAAACGCTACACACTCCATTTTCAATACAAAATACGCCATATTAAACCCTAATAACATATATCAATTTCATGGCAATTCGAATGTATTTACGCGAGTTAGAGCACAGACAGACAGAAAAATCGAATTCGAAAGCAATTTTCAACTACAGTAAAACCTCGATTATCCGAAGTAATTGGGACCGACCATCTTTCGGAAAATCGAAATTTTCGGATAATCGAGAATGCTTCAATTTTAAGATTAAGGACAAATATGGTGCGCTATTTCTTATTGTGGTAACAAGAGCTTAATAAAAATAAAGCAATAGCAAAAGTACCTTTAACATATTTCACAAGAGTTTGGAAAAAAGTTCCATTTGTGTTGTCCATTTCAATGCCTTTGCTTTGGAGATCTATCACGAGGGGTTTTTTTTATTTTATTAGTTCATCAGTATTATAGTCTTTCTGCTGCTCCAGCCATGCCAAACTATTTGCAAAACATTTAAAGCTTTAGAATTGCTAATTTGTTCGTTTTCTTCGACCGCATCGTTGTCCTCTTCTTCGCTTTGATTAATGATACAATAAAAAAAAAAAAAACAGTGGCACTCCGGGAGTGCCAATAGAAGTGAAAACTTCAACAATTACGTGTGTGTTTTTTTAATCGTCAGGAAATGTTTTATGCGTTGAATTGTGTAGCAGCACTAATGAAAGCATCTGGGGACACGGCAGTGCCCCTGCCAAGTCTTGAAAGCACAGCCGTAAGCATCTTTTTCTGGAAGCAACTCAGGGTACTTTTGACCCCCAATATCTTTGTGTTGGTGATTCCCAGAAACTTGAAACTTCGTAAATCTAAAGTAATGTGGAAATGGAACTAAATGCTGAAATTTCACGTCTCTATCTTTTTTATTTCAGAAGATATATGAACTTAAACTTTCGCCTTTTCGACACTGATTCACCGATCATCAAAACTCAGAGGTACGTCCTGTATCCCTAGAATCTTGAAATTTGGTATGAAGGTAGTGTTTGGGATACAATGAAAGGGAAAATTTAAAAAATCCGGAAAATTTGGATAAAAAGTCGAAAAATCAAAAAACCGAGAATTTGGCAGAGATGTGATGTACGAACCAGGTTTGGCGCGATTTTTTAACGTCAATTTGGCGAAAGCCCGTTTTCCAATACCAGTTACAACATATATTTTTAAATTATTTTCTATTGTTTTAAAAAGTAAACAACAATAAATAAACGGTAATTTCATTAATAACTATAGAACAAAACAATTGTACAATTTAAAAAAATAAAATAAAAGTAAATGAACAATTTATTAATAAATAAGCAATAGTAGCCGGGTTACCTTGTAAAATAAAGTAACGCCATTTTGCTGTCAATTAGGTACCCAAGTGCGTATCTGACATCTGTGCCCCGTATTTTATCTTCCGTAATCGAAATTCCCGCCAATACTGTTGGTTATTGACCAGACCATCAACACGATAAAATACAGCGTTATCGGTTTTTAGTTACACGAAATAGGTAGGTCACGAATACGGTATAATTCATTTTAACTGACGAAAAACAAAATAATAATTTGTTTTAGCAATACTCCGGGAGAAAAAGTGAGTTTTAGCTTTCTTCTTCTTTTGCGGATTGAGCTGAAGAGGGAAAAGTTCCTGTCATCCACCGCTTGGCGCGCTAGTGTCTATGTGTCAAAATGCTAGCATGTCGTTACGTTACAGTGTCTCGAAATCAGTGGTTTTTCCCCCATCTCAAAAAAAGCTCAACGCGCCTACAGAAGTTTTCACTTCAAAAAAAAATCTTTAAAAATGGGTTTTGCACACAAAGAATGTGATATTTAAGAAAAAGGGGGGGGGGGGGGAGCAAGCTTTAAAAATGGATTTCGTTTAACCGAGAGTTTCGGATAAAAGAGGTTCTACTATGTTGGAAAGTGTATAAAAGGTTCTAATAAAAGTATAGAAGAATACTTTATTATAATTACATTAAGCTATAAGATTTCTATAAACGTAAGAAAGGAAGAATTATTTCATAAAGAATGAGGCAAATTTTTTTAACTAGTAATTATTAAATGGTAGATTTGCCTATTGCCGGAAAAACGGGGCATCGTTTAGATAAAGGCAGACATGGAAAAAAAAAAGCGTTGTTGTATCATTGCTGTGTTTGCAGAATGATATTATTACATATCCATTTTTGAATGGAATTCATCTCAAATAAAAACTAGGCGTTGGGGTACACCGTAATACTTACCCATATCATGGATATGCATTCTCATGGAAGGTTCGGGTTTCATGATGTTGATGAGAAAAAGCAGAAGATATGCCTTGATCCGGTTAAATACGTTTATTCTATGTACAATTGACTAACACATTGATAACACACACACATAATATAACTTAATAATTCGCTAAAGGATTACATATTTCATCAGCGCCTTTTTCGAACACATCCAAGATTAGCATCGTTCTCTTTCTCTCTCTCTTCTTCTGGCTGTTGCCATTTTCGGTTTCCTAAAGAGTCTTTTGACCACGGAGTATAGGCGACTTTCACATGCATAATATAAAATATGAAAATAAAACACGTGTAAACTATTTATAAAATGCATTCCAATTCCAAAATACAATTTAAACGTATATTTAAATATTTTTAATACATAGTAATGCTCTATTACTGAATAGCGGGTACTACATGATTATCCTGTCGGCCAATCTCGACAAATTATATAAATCGCCAAACTACTAGCAAAATTATACAAATTGGCTTAATTTTTATTTTAAATAACGAAAGAACAAATAAATTATTAAAAGGATAATAAAAATACAAATAAAACGTCGAATTAAAAATCACTGGATGACGTAATAAACACGTGTAACGTGTTTAATGTCAAGTGAATGTGACATTTGCGATACGGCATTATTGGAATCTAATCTTATAGTTTGGCGATAGTTTTTTTGGTCGACGGGATAATCAAGTAGTACCGAATTGCGTAAAAGAAACATGCTTGTAACTCCAAAAATGATAATCATATTAACTAACAGTTTACAGCGCCGGTTAAACGTTGGCATCTAATCTTATAGTTTGGCGATAGTTTTTTGGTCAACAGGATAATCAAGTAGTACCGAATTGCGTAAAAAAAAATGCTTATAACTCCAAAAATGATAATCATATTAACCAACAGTTTACAGCGTCGGTTAAACGTCTCATTTCCAATTAAAATATGTCTTTGAATTAAATTTTGAATGAAATACAAAATAATGAAAAATCGAAGCGTGTGGAAAATATGATTACAAGTATTTCGGCAACTAATTATCCGATTGACTTAATTCATTATGCAAATTTTATGTTTCTTTATTGTCTTTTATATTCACTCCTTAAAATAAACAATTTCGAATTTTTTATATACCTATTATCAGAACGAATATTTCGAGAGTACGAGAAAAATAGTTCCGGATGGTCGAGGTTACTGACATTCAATTGGCTACAAATTGGCATTACTACATACTAAGTACGCACCAAATTTCAAGTCTCTATCTCAATTTGTTCTGTAGATAGAAGTGTTTACAGACACACAGATAGACGAACGGCAAATTTTCTTTTTTAAAAATAAAATTTTCAGAATCTCCAGTGTCTGAAACGTGTAAATCCATCCAAAAAAATTTCCATTTTTAAAACGATTACAAGACTTACCCTATACTACGTATGATGGGTAAGTAATAAAACATCACAAGCAAGTTTTGTACCAATATTCTTAAGTTTCAATTGTATTAAGATTATGGAAGATTTTTCATTAGACACTATTATTTTTATTGACGTAAAAATTCACTCTGCTGTGTTTATTGGAAGATGTAAATATGTAGGGGAAGGAAATATAAAGTAGACAGTGAGGGCAAAGTGGCCATTTGAGTTTTTTCCGCTGTATTACTGAATTGCGGGTACTACACTTGATCATCTCATCGGTCAATCTCAACAAATTATATAAAGCGCCAAACTATTACTATTATTACCCTGCCACACAGGAACTGGGCGAAACAGTTGTCACAAATGCTGGTAATATTGTCTGTGACTTTGAAGCGGAAGGCTACATTTTTCTAGTTCTGAACTCATTTCATTGTTTTTTCGTACTTTTGATTTTAGGCAAGTAGTACAATTTCTTGATTATAGGTAAATAATAGATACTGTTATAATTATCTTCCATGGTGTTCGATCAGTGTGAAATAACCTTTTAAATGATGTGTGTTTAAAAACGCTGAATCATGTAGATTAGACGCTAGGCTATAGCTTTTGTAATGGCGTGCAAAGTGGCCACAAAGAGATCGAGAAAAATGACCAAACGGATAATTTGCGCGGAAACCAAATTTTATTCATTGTTCATGCCAAATACTATCCAAAAGTATTTTCTTTTCAAGAAATAAGATTGGTCAGGGCAATAACTTCTGCAGAGAAAGGCTGATTCTCGACGATTCACTCAGCCTGTATGTCTATTGGGGAAACTTATATTCCACCATTCCTCATATTAATACTCATTACTGACTATTTTATCTTATAACGATTTAATACTTAAAATATTACAGAACATAATACTAATTATTAATGTGTGTTACTTTAGTTTGTGTTGATTAAAAAATATACATCTTGAATCTATATGATTTGTTTATTTAGTACCTATGCTGGCAACTTTACCCAACCGAGGCGGGCGAAGTGGCCATTTTGTAATTTTTCTTTAAACTAATATGTACATTTTAGAATATTTTTTTTAACGTAAAATAGCATTGAAACTAAATTTATCGTAGTTACTATTGGTACATGTTTCTAAAATTTTACTGATTAAAAAGGAATAAAAATTCATCAAACATTGGAGTGGCCCCTTTATCCTTCTTTCCCCTGCGTAAATTATAAGATACGTGTAAGCATATAGAATAAATGTAAGTATGTAGAATATATGGGGGGGGGGGGGGGGCTCACAACCATAGTAGACCAAGTCCATTTTGAAAACTAGAAAACAGGAATTCTGCTTTTTCAGAATTTAGTGTCGCCCCCGATGAAAAAAATATAAGTATCTATAAATAGTACAAAACATATTTCAATTTTAAGACTTACAGCACACGCTTTTATTTTATTTAAAACTAGCTAACTTGGCCGGCGTTGCCCGGGTACGTAAAAAAACAGCACGAATTGCGAAAAACCTCTGAAAATCACAATAAGATATCGCGAAAAATTTTAAATCGCTGCGCAAATTTCGAAAAGAGAAAAAATATATATATACAGTGTGTCCACGTATAACCTGACCGACCTTTATTTTCGCAACCGTTGGTCCTAGATGCATACTTCCAATTACAAAAATGCTTTAAATAAGGTAAAGAATTATTTTTAAAGCGATTTGGATCAAGAAAAACATTTAATAAAAAATTACGAAATTTAAATTTTTATACGGTCCTTCGGTCCTAAAAGTGATATTTACTAAAAATTTACTGTGACACTAAAAATTAAGACAAAAAAAGTCCCACTCATCTAACATTAAAATTGGCCGAGTTACGAAACTTTGAAATGCATGACTTATACCAGTTTTTTGCATATCAAAACACATGATTTCGACCATGCTTTCAGGGGTCGTTTTTAAAGTACTTAAACTTATTTCAAGGTATCTGCGCTTTGAAAGAAATCGTACAAATATTATGATTAACTTTTATTAGTTAAGTTTCAGATTAGCGCTTTGAAAGAAATCGTACAAATATTATGATTAACTTTTATTAGTTAAGTTTCAGATTAGTTAAAATAATTGTATTTTAACATACGTTTTATTTTTTAAGGATTTGAGGTTATGATTTCTTTTAACTAAAATTATGTTATTTTCATAAGGTTTTATTTAACTTGCAATGATCGTCTTTCCAGTTTAAAATTTGTAGTCGAACTTTAACTTACATTCAAATGTCCGATCGAGGTTAAATTTTACATACTGACTTAAATCCGATGACGATGCAATATTATTATTATTTTCGACTCTTACCATCTTATACATACTTATAGAGGATAACAAAAAAAGAAAAAAAAATCGGATATAATAACTGTCAAGAAGTTTAAGAAAGAGTTTTAGATTAGATAACATAAATTTGCGATGGTTGTGTTTTTTAACTTTTGTAATTACATTTTATGTATTTTTTAACGCTGAATCAAACACCTTCACTTTTAACCATCATGTCAAGATTTTTCGCAAATCGTAAATTTCAAGGTTAAAAAATAGCGAAACATCTGATACTGTAAAATAGATGTAAGACTTTTTTATTCAGTTTAATTTTATTTAATTCAATAATTTATTAGATTTTTGGGCTTATACTGGGTTTCTTACTGCTAAACAGCTCGGGGGGTCCGATGAGGTTGGGAGGGGAGGGGGGATCAATTTTAATTTTTAGCTTTTTAACTTTGAAATTTGCGATTTGAGAAAATTCCTGGCGTGATAATTTAATTAAATGGAGGTCATTTTCGGATTCAGTGCTAAAAAATACATAAGAATCAATTTTCAAAAGCTAAGAAACATGCCACAACCCAAAATTTGAAAGACAGTGTAATCTAACAGTATTTTAACATATGTATCATTTTGTAAAGAATTGAGGCTGTTGTTTTTTCATCCTGTTATTTAACAACAATTCTGTTATTTTTATCCCCTTATAAGTTCAGCACAAATTGTATATTTTGCAGTAATACGTCAGAATGGTTAAAGATTTCAAATTTATATTACAATGCTAATTTTACTCTCAACAATTTCTTTAATATATCTGACGAAATTATATTTCTTCTAAATTTGACCCCTAATATGCAGCAAAAAATATACTCCAGCTTTAAATCGCTATTACTCGGTCAATTTTAATCGTAGAATAACGGGACTTTTTTTGCCTTACTTGCCAGTGTAACAGGGAAACAGGGAAATTTTACTAAACTAGGGGGCGCTGCCCCCTACGAGCTACGCTCGTCAACCCCCGTTCAGACACCGCAGACTCTAAAAGCACGCTAATTTGATCGGCTTAAAAAATATTTCGGAAGATTGAATTATAAGTTTAAAAACAGTGGCGATCTCCCTATAAACGGGTTTCTATTCATTTCTCTTTGATTGGGGAATTTTAAAGACAAATCAGCGGCTGTTAAATGATACAATGGCTGTTTCCGTCTTTGATTAAATAAAATCAGTTGACATTTCAAAATAAGCTAATATAAAATGAATTAAATAAACAGAGTCTTTGCCTCCCGGTATTTTTTAGCAAAGCGAAAAGAAAGTTTTTTTTTTTTTAATGACACTTTAAATGTATCGTTTTTAATCTGACGTAATTTTCACTAAACCTTTCTTTCTCCTTTTACTATTCACATGGAAATAATTTTGTTAGAAATGAAATATTATTTGCGCTATCCTAATAAAAATAGTTGAAAATATCATCTTAAGATATTACATAAATGCCTCGCGCAATTTTTAAATTAAAACTGTTTTGCAATATTATTTTTTGTTCATTTTACGTAATGTGTAATGTGACGTAAATGTGATGTAATTTCTCCTATTTAAGACTTCTAACGCATATTAATGAATTTATTATTTTACAACATTCTCTCACTTTTAAAATTCACGTGTAATATGGTTTTTATGATAATTTTCAATGAGTTACTGCTTTTTATATTTTCTTGTTTATAATAGTCACGTGTAAAATATTTTTTTTAATTTGAAGCAAATATTATTATTTGCGCTGTTTATACAGTTGGCAACAGTTTAAATTAATACCAATTTCTAAAATGTGTAAAAAAATATCTCTCGAAATGCTGAAAATTTGAATTTAAAATAGAAATAAAAGCCCAATAAATGAGTCAAATTAATAAACTGAGTGCAGTCTGCACACCGGGAAATTCTGACGCATAAAATGATCTAAAAATGATTAAATTACGATGTACAGTTTTTGCTTCTATAAAACTTTTTTAGTGGAACGATTTTGTCCAACTTTAGCATTAAATATCTCTTTAAATATTTCTTCGATTTGAAAACTGTCTGCATCAGCGTGTTTATCGGATATTTCTCTGTAATTCCACCGATTTTTATATTTTTGTATGCAATATTTTGCTTAATATTAACGAAGAAAGACCCCCGGTCACAAAAAATTCAAAACCGGCGGCGGTGACAGCGGTAGTTACTTTTTTTTAGAATAGAGAGATATAACTTATAGGGCCGGGAGACCGTAAAAAATTTAGATTCTGTATTTCTTTACTAAATTGTTTTATCGCTTCAAACTTTTTTTATCTTAACCCTGCACCTAATTTTGACCATTTTTGTAATTGGAAGTATACATCTAGGACCAACGGTTACGAAAATAAAGGTCGGTCAGGTTATACGTGGACACACTGTATATTGTGTTCGAAGATTGAAAGTTGATTCAACTTCTATCAACGTCTTTCACTAATGTGGAAAAATGGTAGAAAATCCCTAAACTACACTAAAACCACATACAAAATACCCGAAAAATTCGAAAATTGTTATACGAAATCCGAATAAACTTTATTGAAATGAAGGTAGAAATTACTTTAGTATTATAGGTCAAAAATGGAATCTCAAAAAATTGCAGCAGATCGCGAAGAAACGTAAATATCGAATTAAAAATCACCTGATGACGTAACAAACACGTGTAAAGTGTTTAATGTCAAGTAAATTTGACATTTACGATCACCCATTATTGGCATTTAATCTTATAGTGTGGCGATATTTTTTTTTTTTTGGTCTATGGGATAATCAGGTAGAACCACAAATTATTTCTGTTCGTATTTAAAAGTAGATAAATAGCTCTTCTTTATATAAATAAATAAAATAAATATTGGAAAAAAAATGCTTATATGTATATGAAAAGTAAATAGTTTGCCAGTAAATATACGTAAAATTCACTTCACTCGCCAAGGCCATTTTCTCTAACTCACCAAAGCCCATATAATAAAAATATACCAAATACTCTTTAATCTGTTGCCTGATACTAAGTAATCACAATAATGTAAATAACTATTAGGCATAGATACGTACCGGGTTTGGCGCGATTTTTTTTCACGCCAATTTGGTGAAAACATCGTTTTCGAATACCAGTTACATATATATATTTAAATTATTTTCTATTGTTTTAAAAGGAAATAGCAATAAATAATAAAAAGTTTAATTAATATCTATAGAGCAAAACAGTTTATATAACTGTAAAAAAGAAAATAAAAGTAAATAAACAATTCATTAATAAATAAACAACAATAGCCGAGTTACCATGTCAGGCAAAATAACGCCATTTTGGAGTCCATTATGTACCATGGAGCGTATATGACATCTGTGCCAACAAAACTTTCAATAATATAGTAAATATGTCATTTGATGGTGGCTTGATTATCGAAGATTATAAAATATGTGTGTATATGGCAAATTTTTACTCTAAAATTTAAATACTTGACTACATAGTTATAATTTTAAATCCTTTTTAT
The DNA here is from genome assembly GCA_963932465.1 of Maratus speciosus. Taxonomy (NCBI): domain Eukaryota; kingdom Metazoa; phylum Arthropoda; class Arachnida; order Araneae; family Salticidae; genus Maratus; species Maratus speciosus. The sequence goes on from OZ010799.1 coordinate 92,184,015, forward strand.
ATAATTTACATTTGAATATAAAGATTTACTCCAAAATGTTCTCCTATACTTAAAAAAAATTATTGCGACCTTCGCCTGGCTTATTTCACGCTTCTGCCTTTGTTGCTTAAAATTGCATTGTTTGGCGACCAAGGTAATAATTAAATAGCATGTAACTCACAAATAAAGCCTTTCTCCTGTAAGACATACGATGGGAAAATTACATAAAAATTATAATTAAATTGAATTTAAAAAAAAAAGAAGGACTAAAAGACTGTTACTTAAATTTTCTTTCTTCAAGTTTTTTCAGGCACATTTTTATTAACCTGGCGAAGCGAAAAATCGCCAAATAATGTAACAATTGCTCTTCTTTCATACTAATTTTTTTTTAAGTTTTATAAACATTCCTTTCATATTTAAATTAAATATTTTCATTTTATTAATTTTATCTCGCATTAAAAAGGTTTTTGATTCTTTTTTTTTAATTAAACAAATAACAGTTATTTTCTTTTAATTTGCGAGTTGTTTACATTATTTTAATAACGGATATAGCCATTTTAATTCATTTATCAACTATAATTTTCGGCAAAATGACCACTGACGACCCTTTCGTTGAAAATATCAATAAAATACAATAATCTAAGCATTGTATCATGTTACTTTTATTCACAATTTAATTTACTTGGATTCTCTTAAATATAATTAACATAATCCCTTAAGTTAATATTAGTTTTTGTTGCATTAAAATATTTCAATTTGTTGATTTTCAGTAAGCAAGTAATCCATATTGGTTTACAATGGAAGTCTATGGGAATTTGGCGAAATATTAGAGCTATCGCCAAGTTGGCGTCACTTTTAACGACTCATTTTGGTCGCCAAATTTGGCAATATACCGCCAAGTTGGCGACAAACTTAGCTGCATTTGGCGACAGAACTATGTCCCTCTACGGCAACCTCCTTATAGTTATGGAAATGCATTAAATGCTGTTCAATAATTGCATAAAAAATTCGCTAAAAATTCAAAAATCGCTGCACGAATTCCGAATAAACTTTTTTGAAAAGAGAACAAAATTTAATATATTGGGTTAAAAGAAAGAAACCATATTCTTCTCACTTATATGGAAAAACCTCCTCGAAACATAAAAAAGCGCTAAAAATCGCATAAAAAATTAAATTAAAAAAATCGAATCAAAAAATCGAAAATCGGGCTTCGAGGTGCAAAACTTCATATATAGACGTACCTTTTCCCCAAACTGTGTAGCTCTACGTGCAGTGGTCTCTTCAGAACGCCGTCGACACACTCACTCACTCACTCACACACAAACTTCTTTCTTTATTATTATAGATAACGTCATTCGCATCCGCTCAAGGATTTCACATTTACGATCCACTCTTAAACATCTACAGTAAATATGCATACGACGTCACTATCGCAAAATAATACACAAATGCAGCAAAAAGATGCCGTCATTAAAGAAAGTAGATACTTAAAATTAAATATAGTTTATAATAGCTCCATGTTTTAACAGAAGTCATTCGTTTATATTTTTTTTCAAAATAGCACGTATTTTAATTACATTTTCTTTCGGTTGTTATGAAAAAATGGCAACAAAAAGATATAATTAATATTTTACAACTATTTTTCCTTTACTTTCTACAGAAATGGAGTACTTCCATTGCCAATATTAAGCAAATGACTCCAAAAACTACAAAAAAATTAATATTTCAAAAATAAATGGAGATACAGTTTTCAAACAAATTTCATTTAAAAGTACTTTTTTTTCCTATACGACGGTATAAAAATTGAAAATGCGCGATGCTTAGAAGTTTAAAAAATTGCTATAGAGTATTTAATTGTACTGCTTTGTTTTGCGGCTGGCTTCCATCAGGTAGCGTTATTTTTTGGAGGCGACACAAAATAAGCTGGGAGAAAGAAATAGCATACCGTACCGGGGGCTAAAATATTATATAGCCATTTAAAAGGTGCATAAAATATGTTCTATCCACTCCCACAGTGAACCATGTCTGTTTTCAGATACTATCTCATTTTTTTTTTTTTCAAAATGGACTTGGTCTACTGTGGTTGCGAACCCCTTATATACAAGTATATTACAATTGTAAATTTGTAATAAGCATATGTGTAAAAATAGTATGCTTTTCTGTTCTTGTAAATTTTTTTTTTGTAATTATTTAATTTATTTTTACCTGAAATTGAAATTGACAGTTGCAAATATTTATATCTGCAAATACTACATCTTTTTAAGCAACATTTAGTGCACAAGCAACCTATTCGTGCAATAGAGTTAAACCAGTGTAGTTGTTTCCTGAAATTAATGTCTTCGCGAAACAGGCGAATCCCCACAGGAGAAAAACAAATGGCTTGAATGCGGGTTACATTAAGGAAATATCGTTTGCAGATAATCCAAGTGAATTCTAAAATGAATCTTAAGCAGGAAATGGCCGCTGTATCCTTTGAAATCCCATCATTTATTCAAAGCTTTCTTGTACCCAAGAAATACACTTCTGACTTTAGAATTTATTCTAAACCTAAAGCAATTTAAAGCGATTTGTAGGCAACACCGTGGCAATTTAAAATTCAAATGACATTAGGTCGTAAACAAAATGCACATGTTTCGAAACAAATAGAATTAAGAAGGCTGCGCTTTAAGTTTTTTAAGTATTTGTTTCGTGAATGTAGGCTTTTTTTTCTCCTTTATCAAATGGCTGAAAATTAGCGAGGTACCAAATGAGTCCATAAAGAATTTGAGCATTCTGAAAAAGATATGGAGGATTGTTTGAAATATGAATAGATTTTTGCAAGTAAAATTGAACAGAATCATTTAAAGATTAAGTCAAATTTCCTTATTAATTACACTTTTTATATAATTAATTTTACTTATTAACTGACAAAGTTTTTATTAATTTCAATCTTTCTCAATTTTAATTTGAATGCTTTTGTTCCTCATATTATAGAGAAAGCATGTTTTAGTGCATCTCAGAAATTCATATCAATTTTCTTGTTTGTAACAGAGTAACATCACTAAATACATCGCAAAAGATTTTCCTTCATAGAACATAATGTATCAAAATATTAGTTTTGAGTTCCCCTGTACCGTACTGTAAGTGCTACACGTGACACATTCTATAGTAACTATCTTCTAATGCACCTCGATAATGTATATGAATTTCATTATGACAACATATATAATAATCCCTTATAAACAGATTAAGCTAAATAATGCTATAAAAAATGATAAAATATCTTTATTTAGATTTAACAATCACACCAGAATCACACCAGTTATCAGGAGTATACGAAATACCTTTCACCAAAGAAGATGGGACAGTGCAGCTTTATATAAGTATGACAAGCAGAAAACTTAAAACTAGAATCAAAGAACATATAGCAGACATATCAAATGCAACAGGAGAATCACAGCTTTAGCCAGATTATGCAGCAAAGAACCTTTACCGATCGATTTTTAAAATAGCAGGTTAATTTATCCATCAAGATTTTATTTACCATCTATTATCCGTGAATCAATAGAGATATTTTTACGCAACGGGAATATTTGCAATGATTCAGTGTCCCTTGATTTACCTAAAATTTGGAAAGAGATGCTATGCAATTTTAGTAACAATAGTAAAAATTAATCCACGCTCACAAATATCCAATTTCATTTTCTTTTATGTTTGCACTGATTTCATTATGCATGATGTCCTATGACATTGTTTACCGAGTTAAAGTTTTTAAAGTTTGTGAAAATATTTTTATGATGAATGATTTTGAAAATGTCGCCGTTTGTGCGATGAAAGGTTCGTCAATCTAAATAAAGATATTTTATCACTTTTTATCGTATTGTTTAGCTTAATTTCATTATGTTTAAAATTGTGTAACATTAAGTAAATGATTTTACCCCATAGATCATAATGTAATGGAATACTTTTGTGCGCCTCTGTAAATGATTTATGCGTGCTACATACTTCATTTTCAATACCGAACATGCCATGGCAAACCTTAATAACGTATATCAATTATATGTCAATCGGAGTATATTAACCCGAGTTAGAGCACGGATAAAGGGCAGACGACAGACGACATCCAAACCAAAGTCATAAACTTTTTCAGTTACGTTGGAAAATGATAAAAACGGAGAATAGATGGCAACTTTGTTGCCAGTTTTCCATTTTTTCACGAAATTCTTTTATAGTGTATGTATGGACACAATACTTTAAATAAGATATTATACATTATACATGGAGAATTCCGCATAAAAGTAATTTTGAGATTAAAAAATATTTATTCATCTTAACTACTTTAGCGCAAAAAAATATATAAAAAAAAGGCGATATCTTTTTCTAATCTTCTTTAAATTTTATTTTATTTTCTTAACTTTGATAATCATTTTGATGTTTGAAAATAATTATATCCACAAGTAACTACATGTTTTAAATTATTATGCTGAAGCATCCGAGCCGTATACCATAGTTAAACCAGTGTACAATGATGCCTCGGCTAACAAGCATAATTCGTTCCAGAATTACAGTGGAACCCGCTTAAGACGCTCACGGTTAATACGCGATCCCGCTTAATACGCGGATTTTTTCCGGTCCCTTGAATATCGCCCATAAGGCTAATGCTACAATATCACGTTTAATACGCGAACGGTTAATACGCGATCCCGCTTAATACGCGAGAGATTTTCGGTCCTTTGAAGCAAAAAATCACGCTTAAGACGCGAATTCATTGATCAAGATGCGAATTCCTTGTCTCCTCTTCAATGTTGCCAATTTACCAGATTTTTTTTTATTCGAATAAAACGCACTGCTTAGGAATAGTAATATTTTTTTATTTAATAGATTAATTAAGGCGAACATTACTAATCGGAAATAGTGCCAGATATTTGAATTTAAAAAAACCCCCTAAATTAGCAACACTACAATTCTTGTTTGATCCCGCGTCCTAACATTATTTTGTCTCTCGCTTCGTGTATGTTTTTACTGTAGCACAGAGCGATAGACGAATTCAGGATACTCAGATATGTCATGAAATTATTATGATTAAAGATTAGTATATCTATTGTTAGTGAGATTTGAAATCTACCTTATATCCCTACTATGTTTCATTATACATATTATAAGCAAAGAATTAAACTCGTAAAGATTAAATAAATACGACTGCGGTTGTTTAGTCCTTTTATGTTTTCTTTGCTTACTTTTTTCTAAGCTAACAGTGTTTTTTACACAAATACTATTAAAAAGGATAGTTTTTTTCTTAAAATGAAAAGAAGGACAGATTATAATTGTACTCATTATCACAAGTATTAATATGATTTTAACAAATACTTCAAAGGTTTAATATTTTTTTACCTCTGTTAAAAAAATTAGTCTAGCAGGAAATTATTATTCTTATTTTTGGTTGCAACATATTAATCCATAATAAATCCGTTTGAATTTACTTTTCATTTTCAGTTATTATTCCATTTGGTTCTATAAAAAGAAACAATGAGTTAAATTGAATTCAATTAAACTTTAATCTAAATATACTTAAAAGATACAATTTTCTACCGTAAACATATAAATGAAAGTTCTGCAGTTCATTTAGCCGATTAAATGTTGTAAATAAGCCCATTTCCTGCAGCATTATACAAATCACGTTTAATACGCGATCCCGCTTAATACGCGACTTTTGCCCACTCCCTTGAAACGCGTCTTAACCGGGTTCGACTGTACTTTCTTTATACGACAGATTCATTAACACATTGAGTGCCATGTCAGTCACCGGTGACCGACGAGGAACTTTCTTTTTAGGCCGTGTCAATCATCGGTGACTGACACTTATAGACTGTGCAACGGGAATCTTATTTTGTGGCCCAAACCGAAAGACAGACAAAACAGACTTGGCATTCAACGTGTTAATCAAAACTGATTTCTTGTCCATTTGAAATGTCATGCGATGCTGTGTTATGTTAGTGGACGCATCCAACAAAACGTTTGTGAGCTAAATACATGTCAGGAAAACAGTGAAAACAATCATTAGCTGAAATAATTTATAGGGATGACATTTAACCCGAATACTTTATAACGAATCACTAGCAGAGAGTAACTTTAGCCTTTTGCTTTACACTATGTCACTCACCTACTGCTCAAGAGGTCCCTGGTTCAATCCTCGCAGTGCATATCCGACCGTTGTACATTTGGTGGCCCGGAAAGAGCAAGCATGCAAAATCAGATTCCGGTATACCTTGATATGAATTAATGCTCTTTGTGTTTTGGTGCAAATCGCTCAACAGGTGGCGCTGCTATGCTGCATTTTTCAGAATTTCCCCTATAGCTCTATCTCAATAACTAATGCACGAATTTTCATCAAACTTCAAATTCAGATATTCTTTGATAAGAATTGGTACTAAATTGATGTAATTTCTTGTACTATTTAAATGATTTAATAGGTGTGATTTTTATAGAAGAAAGTTTTGTGATGGCCACAACATACTAGTTTTTCCAAGTCTTGTTATATAATCGCTTCGTCCATACATTAATTTGTAAGAAATGCACTGTATGTATACATATAGTATAGTATTTTAGAATAAAGATAGGCACTGGTGAATATTAAACCATGGATCTCATAAAGAGTAGGCAAGCGTGTTACTGTCAAGTAAAAGGTCAAGCCAATTACTCTAAGCTACTAACTGGCTTTATACCGTTCAAGGGAGATTAGATCGCTACGCACTCCATCCCAAGTGTTGAAGACGTCTCGCTGCTGACGTTAGAGAGCAACGTCGCAAATGATATGAATGCACTCGTGAGCGATGCTGTCGTTTTGTCGTGCGTATATGTGATGTGCAGCATGACAGTCTTTGTGAGCTGGGGATGATTTTAGAATTTAGAATGAAGTCTGGCGTTGGTGCAGATTGAACCAGAGATTTCATGAACATATCATAGTAGGCAAGCATGATAGCATCTGGAAAAGGCCAGGGCAGTTACTTTAATATAGTTACATTGCCTACTTAACATATATAACGGCCAGTTCATTTCGCCAAAAATTACCGAAAAAGTGCAGCTGGGTTTAAACACGTGGTTTAGCACAAATCCTGCCCAACTTAAGGGGGTAGGATACCTTTAAACCATCAAAATTTTCGATTTTTTTTTAAATACATATTTTGATTCCGTAATCATGTCTGAACAACATGCAGAAAACTTCATTAAAAAATTCCCATTAATTTACCAATTATGGCAGTTTCATTATGACTACATATTAAGACTACATAGGAGAATTAAACTTTACGTTGCGTTTATTCAAAACAATGAATTTTGATACTGCGCGCAGTGTTACTAAAAAACTATGCATGACAATCAAAAGAAATTTTTACCACATATTCATTTCTGTATTATCTACAACTTAAAACCAGAAAAATGCAAAATTTTGTTTTTTTCCTGTTTTTATACTTTGAAAATATTTTTCAAAATGTGAAAAATTTTAATTTTTTGTTAACTTTTTAATTTAGTCAATATTTTTTACAAATATTCTGGTGTTAGTATAAAGGTCTAAAGAAACTCTATTGTGTATTTATTTTCACGAAAATTTTCTCTTTATATGCACATTTTCAGATTTTATCATGCGCGCAGGATTTTTTTCTCTTATTATCATATATTTTTTAACTTATCATTTCAATATTTATTTATGAATTTACAAGTATATATATTTTTTTTTAAATATAAATTTAAATATGAGCTTTATATTTAAATGAAGTGTGATTTTTATTTTTGACGTATTACATAAGTTTTGAAGCTTCGAACATAGGAATACTTTTTCATTTTTCGACGTGCTCAAAGGTATCCTACCCCCTTAACAGTAAATAAACTGATTTCTATTATGGCCACATGGTCAGAGTTTTGGTTCAGGGTGTGCACGATTGTTCAGAATTTACTTGGGCAAGGTTTCAGCGTCCTCTAGCGATTGACTTCATACATTAGACAAAAATGGGATTGCCTTATAGATCATGTATTCCTCGACTGTGCAAGTGAGGTAAGGTATCTGCAGTATAATACTTTAAACATTCAATTACGAGAATCAGTTTTCTGCACTCCTAAGATTAAAACCTCTAATCACCGCAAAATGGAAGCTTTAGGGGGTAAAAATGGCGCCATTTAAAAAATAAAAAGTGCATTTTCATTCATTCAATGAAACATTTTACTATCATTGCGCTAAAGTTGCGTCACTTTCTTAGTTTTTCATTCCACTTTACCCAAGGTAAATAAGATCCAACACACGAGTTGCGTTGGGTATTCAACAAATTAATACGTAACGCTGCTCACAATCTCATTTAACTTTAGAAGAATGAAATGATTCAAGTGATAAAAATTATGTCACACCGAAAAAACGTATGCTTCAGTTTATAAGGGTGAAATATTTTACTACGATTGCGATAAATGTCATCATTTTTATTGATGTTTTATTTTACTAGAGTTCGTTTTCGTTTCATCCCAAAAATTTAAAAAAAAAAAATCTACGATTTTATCACAATGGCGTAATTTTTTTACGTCTGCCCTTGAGATAAAGGAAAATATATACTCAATTTTTTTTTCGGAGAATATAAAATCACATTTCACCTAAAATGTTCATTTTCAGTCCTAAAGCTGAAACATTCTTTTACATTTGAGTCAAAATGACGTAATTTTCATTAACTTTTCATCTTGTCTAATTCCAAGTCAAAAAGAAATACTGTGAAGTAAATTGTTATATTATTTTTAAAAAATGGTGATAAAAATTGTAGTGTTTCAATTATATCTCCTCAAATACTGCACAAAATCACACAAAACAAAGCCCCTAATTTTAAATTAAGCACCAAGCTATATTCTTATAAAAATCCCATTAAAATTTATTCAGTCATTTTAGCAAGTATAAGTAAATAAACAAAAATGTAATTATATATAATAATATTATAAGTTTTAGAACAGTGCACAGTTAATCGAGGACATATTTATACATTTCCGTTTGGCATCAAGTGGACACGCTAATACAATTGTTTTTGGTTGTTGACATTGTATTGTGAATTTTGACACATTATTATTAAATGTTGCATTTTAAAAGGTATTATTAATTTTAATATGTTTATTTTGTTGTGTAATATATTAATTTTCATATGTTTTAATAATGCAATTTTAACATGTGATGTAATGTTTTTTCACCTTTTTAAGCCTTTTGCTATAAAGTTAACGCTATTTTATACATGCAGAGCTTTTCACATTTATTTAGATACGACTCCAAGTTATCAAACAAGCTTAATTATAAAATATTGTAAAGTATTTCCGAAAACGCGTATAAAATTTCCTAAATTGGAAGAACAAACACATTTGGAGAAAAAATGACTGTGTATCTAACAAAACAATTCGGTACTACTTGATTATCCCGTCGACCCAAAAACTATCGCCAAACTATAAGATTAAATGTCAATAATGTCTGATCGTAAATGTCACATTCACTTGACATTGAACATGTTGCACGTGTTTTTTACGTCATCAATGATTTTTATTTCGACGTTTTATTTGTATTTTTATTAATATTATACTAATTTATATGTTTTTCTTTATTTAAAATAAAATTCATGTCAATATGTATAATTTGGCGAGTAGTTTGGCGATTTAGCTAATTTTGCGAAATTGGTCGACGGAATAATCAAGTAGTACCGAAAAATCTTTGAAGTAATAATTTTTTAGTACTTTTCGTGGAACAGATGTCATATTCGCCCCATATTGGCGCGATTTTTTTCGGTTGCCAATTTGGCGAAAACATCAACAGCATAATCAACATAATCCGGGCTACCACATCAAGCCCTTTGGCGCAAGTTAAGTACCCGTTGCCTATATGATATTGGCGACAGAAAATAATCGCGCCAATATGGGGCGAATATGACATCTGTACCCTTTTCGTTAAAAAGCTTGACGCAATATGGGCTTCAGAAAGTGGGATTTGTTGCCAAATGATATAAACAGCTATGAAAACAGCCCGGTGAATATTTATACTTGTTTATATATGTATTATATTTATATAGTAGGATATATAAACATTTTATTAATATACATACATATTATTATTGTTTTTTAGCCTCCGGTACGGTATGCTATTTCTTTCTTCCAGCTTATTTTTTGTCCAAAAAATAACATTACCTTATAGACTCTAGCCGTAAAACAAAGTATTACGATTAAATACTCTTTAGCAATTTTTTAAACTTCTAAGCATCGCACATTTTCAATTTTATACCGTCGTATTGGGAGTTCTTTTAAATGCATTTTGTTTGAAAACTGTATCTCCATTTATTTTTGAAATATTAATTTTTCTTGTAGCTTTTGGAGCGGAAGTGCTGCATTTCTGCAGAAAGTAAAGGAAAAATAGTTTTAAAATAGTAATTATATGTTTTTGTTGCCATTTTCTCGTAACAACCGAAAGAAAATGTAATTAAAATATGTGCTATTTTGAAAAAAATATAGACAAATGATTTCTGTTAAAACAATGGAGCTTTATATACTATATTTAATTGTAAGTATCTATGAATCAGTAGATAGCCTTTTTTTTCGATTTTTTTGAATGACGGAATCTTTTAGCTGCATTTGTGCATTATTTCGCACTAGTGATGTGCTATGCATGTTTTACTGTTGATCTTTAAGAGTAGATCGTAAATGTGGAATTCTTAAACGGATGCGAATGACGTCATTTTACATAAAATAAAACGTGTGCTTTAAGGCTTAAAATTGAAACATGTATTATACTGCAGTAGAGTCCCGCTTAACCGAGTTATTTTCTTCTGATGGACTGGTGGCTTCTATTATTAAGAAACAGCCATTATAAATGACGTCTTAGGTAAAGACGAAAGAGCAGCCGTAAAAGAAAAAAAAAAAATGGCCATTTTTTTCTCCCATTCTGATCAGAAAATAAGAGTTCTAACTTTTTACGGCTGCTCTTTCATCTTCACCTAACACTTCATTTATAATGGCTGTTTCATAATAATAGAAGCTATCAGTCCATCAGAAGAAAATGAAGTAATGGAAATGCCCGGGGCGACACTAAATTCTGAAAAAGCAGAATTCCTGCTTTCTAGTTATGTATAATTTATTTCTGTTAGTGTATAAAAATAAGTAAATGGCTTCTTTATATTAAACTAGGGGGCTCTGCCCCCTGCAAGCTACGCTCGCCAACCCCGCAGAATCTAAAAACACGCTAATCTGATCGGTTTAAAAAAATATTATAGAAGATTGAATTATACTGAAAAAAGCTGCGCAGATCTCCCTGTAAACGGGTTTCCATTCAATTTCCTTTGATTTAAAAAATTTAAGGCCGAATCAGTTGCTGTTAAGACATCCAATGGTTGTTTTCGTGTTTGATTAAAGAGGATCAGTTAAACGTTTGAAAAGAATGTAAAATAAAAGGAATTAAGTGTACAGCGTCTTTGTCTCCCGGTATTTTAAAACAATTTCTATAACGATAGCCTAAGTCATGTAACTATCATTCACAGTTCCGGGCGAACCACTTCGCATTTTATATTCCTGGTGCCATTTTGGTACTTTAATATTAGCCAGGTACAGGTGATAAGTCGCCAAATATTATTCTATCGCCATCATTTCATCTATATTATAATAGCCCAAGTCATGTAACTGCCATAAATAAATACGCTCTGATCCCTTCACTTTTCATATGAAAGTTTCGGCCAGATATCATATACGGCCCCATATTGGCGCGATTTGTTTTCGACGCTAATTTGGAGAAAACATCAACAGCATAAACAACAACATCCGGCTTATCAAATCAAGCAAAATAACGATACTATGGCGCCAGTTAAGTACCCGTTGCGTATATAACATTGGCGTCAGAAAAAAAATAGCGTCAATATGGGACCGTATGTGGCATCTGTGCCGAAAGTTTTCCATTTCGATTTAAAAAAATCAATTTTTTTTTTCGAATAATACTACATAAAACCATTGTCGCAAAGAATTCTTGGTACTGTTACGCTAGCCGGGTGCAAATCTCGCCAATAACTATTTTTCAACTCGCCAGTTAGCATTTTTTTTTCGAGTGGTAAATTAAAACATTGCTTTGAAGTTGAAATTAAATGCATCGTTTGTTACATCATTTAATATTTGGCCAGATGCCATATACGCACCCGGTTTGGCGTGATTTTTTTTACGAAAATTTGGCGAAATCCTCGTTTTCGAATACCAGTTACATATGTATTTTTGGTACTACTTACTACTTAGTTATCCCGTCGACCAAAAATCTATCACCAAACTATAAGATTAAATGCCAATAATGGTTGATCGTAAATGTCACATTCACTTGATTTTAAGCAAGTTACACGTCTTTACGTCATCAAGTGATTTTTATTTCGACGTTTTATTTGTATATTTATTAATGTTATACCATTTTCTTTGTTCTTTCGTTATTTAAAATAAAAATTTTGTCAATTTGTATAATTTGGCGAGTGGTTTGGCGATTTATATAATTTGGTGAAATGGGTCGATGGAATAACCAAGTAGTACCGTATTTTTTATTTTTATTTTTTTTTTATTTTTTTTTTTATTTTATTTTTTTTTTTTAAGGAAAATAACCAAAAAATAATTAACTGTAGAACAAAACATTTTATGTAATTTAAAAAAAAATAAAGTAAATAAACATTTATTATTAAATAAACAACAATAGCCGGTTTACTATGTCAACCAAAATTATGCCATTTTAGCGCCAATTAGGTGCCCCGGTGCGTATATGACATCTGTGCCTAATATTTTTCTTTTCATTTCGTTTAAAAAAAATAAAGAAGTGAAAGCCATTTATTTTAAATGTTTCTGTATGTATTAAATAAAATGATAATGAAATACAAATTGAATTATGAATAAAAGTAACATGATACATTTCTTAGCATACATTTAAGGGAGGCCAAACTTCTCGCCAAATTAGTTTAAAATAGAAACCTTTTCTAAAATCTGAAAAATAATATCTGTTTGATTAAAATTTGAGTTGCCATCATTAGAAAAATGTATATAAAATTAGAAAAAAAATAATATTTCGAAAACTAATTCGAATTTAAAAATTCTAATACCAGTTTTGAAATCTGCGGATCAATATTAATTTTTGGTGTTAATTTCATCGCAAAGCATTCCATATTTTAGGAGAAATCGCCGTGAGACATAATCAGTTGTTTAATCAGTCGATTCATACTTCCGTTTCATAAATTCGTTTCATTAGGATATTATATTTAAGTATTGCGCGGCAGCGCAATACTTATTTATTTCCAGTGTCACTTCTCAATGTTAATTTAACATAGAAAAGCCTATGGAGCTCATAACTTTTTCATTTTTTTCTTCCCACCTTTTTGTCCCTGATGCCACTAATTTTTTTATTCTTTACTAATTCTAATAATATTATAAATTTAAAGTGTGAAAATGTTTGCCGGACTTCATGGTCAAAACGGATGATAAAATGTCTTTGCATATGGGTGAATTATAACCCATAGAGTAACAGGAGCTAATTTTTATTTACATTTTTCAAATATTTTTCTTAATAATTCCAAATTTTGCTTTTTTCATTGAGAATCAACGGACATTTTTCCAATAAAATTTAACATTTTTTTTTTCATTGTTGCCAATAATTCAAAAGCCGTAATAATAATTTGTCTATTTTTAGTTGAATGGTTTTCACGGGAAAAATTACTGAAATAGTTTTTTTTTTAAGAATTAAAAAGAAGTTGAATATGGCGTCATCTATATAATAAAAGCCTAAGTCATGTGACTGTCATCAATAATTCCGAGCTACCCGCTTCACTTTCTATAAGCCAAGCGGCCAATTTAGTACTTTAATGTTAGCCAGGCGCAGGTGATAAGTCGCCAAATATCATACAGATTATTATTATAAAGCGCAAAACATTTGGCTGTCATCAACAGCTTGCAACAGGATAAAACTGCATAAAAGTTACACTTTTAGAAAGATCGTATTCAAAATTTATTATGTTTGAGAGATTAGCTGCATTCAAATATCTATTTGTTGACAGTACAATATCTGTTTCCACCAAAGTAAACACAAAAGATTCGTTCTTCATTGAGCGAAAAAAATATTAATTTATGGAGGTAATCATTCACACAGCAAGCTCTCTAACAATGAATTTGTGCAAAAATAATTCAAGCCTTTAAGCCAATCTAAGTTCAGCATCTCATTCTGTTAGGTAAACTGCTATACAATTCAACTTCTTTCACGATATTTTCTTCAAAAACAAACCGAACTCATGTAAAAATATTTAATGAATGACATTTCAAATCGCATAGTCAAATAATTTGATATTTATGTATTATCCGTGCCAGGAAGATAGATCACTGTAGATGATTGTTAATAGCCAGTCATATTTACCTTTGTCAATATCGCATTCAAAACAGTGATTTAATATACTTTTATTAAATAAGAGGATTAAAAATGGTAACTAATATTGAAGCAATCTAAAATTATACAAAACAATAATCAAACACTTAACAAAAATGAATGATATTGACGTCACATTCACTTGACGTCAGATTCGTTCACGTGTTTGTTATGTCATAAAGTGATTTTTAATTCGACATTTATCTGTATTTTTTATGATGTTTTACCGATTTATTAGTTTTTCTCTATCAATTACGTCATTAAACGGGGGCGTCATGATATTAAAAGAGTACAAACATTCAAAAAATGTGATGATGCATTAGTACAATAGATTTGTTTCAACCGTTTTAATTGAAGGTGTCCATTTATTTTATTGGGCGTTTGGCAGTTTGGCGATAGTTTTTTTTTTCATAGGAAGTGATCGACGGGATAGTGGAGAAAAAAGATAAAAAGATATTATTAACAATATTGTCTTAATGTAAGTGTGGGTATTATCAAAAGTTTTTCACAAAAAAAATTCATGGACTAAATCCTATTAGCTAAAATACGCCATTTGGCTAGAGACCCAATTACGGAAGATTACTTAATAGGTTTAAAAATCTCCTCATTAGCGAACGTATTGAAACTTATAAGCAAACGAACAAGAAGCATGAATGTCTAAGTAAACTAAGCGGTTTTCCGAAAAAAAAATTACAACTCAACTAAAAATATAGAAATGCTGCGATGATCGCTACGTGTTCTTGAGTTTTCTATCAGAATCTCTCGATTTGGCGAAGAATTAAGCATATAAGTTAAATTATGAATAAAAGTAAGATGTTGCAATGCATAGCATACATTTAAGGGAGACCAAACTGGTCGCCAGAAGCGGCTAGTAGTAGAAATAAAAATGATATTTTCAAACAGATTTTTTACCTTCAGATTGGAAATTTTTTCCCAAAGTGCAGCAACTTGCATTACTGCACTGCTGAAATATTTTGAATTATACATAGTTAAATTGCATCACAAATTGTGATACGATACCACATGAATCAAAGCCTGATGATGGTACCCTCCATTAATTTTGAAATGTGTTCGTTTGAATGCAGTAGTTATTCAAAAACTTGACATATTAAACAAAAACCTAATTTGAAGAACAAATTAAAAAAACAAAATTTATTTCCTACATTGTTTAAGCCCGAGAAGGGACCGATATTAAGATGTTTCGTTCAATTCGTTCTACATTTAACGTTAATTTTTTGTAACAAATAAGTTAAACCAATTGAACATTAAAAAATAAAAATAAAATTCATACAACATGATACTTTAAACACCCTAAAAACTTAGATTCCGTTCAAATGAAATCGAAATAAATCTTAGACTTTTTTAAAGCTTTGTATTTTTATTATTTTATGTAGAATCATCATAAAAATAATACAAAATCTGCAATACAAATATTTACAACTGAAAAATGAAAAACGTCTAAGCTTTATTTCGATTTCATTTGAACGGAATCTAAGTTTTTAGGGTGTTTAAAGTATCATGTTGTACGAATTTTATGTTTATTTTTTAATGTTCGATTGGTTTAACTTATTTGTTACAAAAAATTAACATTAAATGTAGAACAAATTGAACGAAATATCTTAATATCTGTCCCTTCTCGGGCTTAAACAATGTAGGAAATAAATTTTGTTTTTTTAATTTGTTCTTCAAATTAGGTTTTTGTTTAATATATATATATTAGAGAGTAGATAAATTGTATAAATATCGGAAAAATTGCTTTTGTATGTGAAACAAGGTTGCCAGAAAATATGCATAAAAAATTCCTTCTCTCGCGAAGGCCATTTTCTCTATCTCGCCAAGACCCCTATGCTAAAAAAGTACTAATTTTTCGCTTGTTTGGGAGAATTAAAGGAAATAATTTATACGATAATATTGAATAATGATATCAGGGTATTTACATTTTATATGGTTCCTTGTACTTATTAAAATGACATTGGAGCAATTACTGCTTTAAAAAGTGAGATTTGTTGCCAAATGTTATAAACAGATATGAAAACAACTACCAATAAAATATTAGGCTTGTTTATGATGTGTATTGAGTAAAACATTCTATTAAAATTTTGATTATTAAGGGAAAAGTTACGTAATCGGTTCCACAGCCAATCTGTGTATTTTAAAGAGCGTGGTTTGCCGTAAAAGTAAATATACTTTTGGAACCAGATTTCTGTCTGTGCGTATTTGTAACAAACGTTTAGTGACATCCTAGGAGATGGCTTATTGACGCCAACCTTAGCCGTGGACAGTGATGTAGTCGTAAAAAAACCAGAAGGCTTACGCTAGAAGCACAGGGTATACGCTAAAGTCATGAACGCCATGTCTAGCCCTCCGAGCGTCTTGCAAATGGGTAAAATTGTAATGGTGTTTTCTTTACATTTTGTTTTAAATGCTAAGAAAATATGATTCTTTCAACATTATAAAAAAAACTCAATTACAAATATGAATGTAATCCTTGAGAGTATTAATCATTCTTCAATGTATTTAAAATTCATTAAATCTATAGAATTATATTATCTTAAATATTGCTTGTATTACTGTGAAACCTGGAGCTTGGTGAACGGAATATTACGCCCCAAATACTTAGATGGCTAGGGTATACGCTATAGCTTAATTTGAGAAACAGAAGGTATACGGAGATATTTTTTTTAATCCAGAAGGTATACGGCGTATACCTGCGTATACTCTCCACTACACCCCTGGCCGTGGACCCAATTAAAGAATACAAGTCATTAGTTATATTACATGAGCTGTTTCTGTTTGTATGTATTAAGTAATTTGGGTTAAACACTCATATTTGGGGCCATTGCCAATTGACGTATTTTTGAGAACGTAGTTTGAAACAACAGAGGATTTTTGAGGAAACCCTTTTATAGTCCGTCTAAATTTTAAACCACATTATTGCCAACATCGCCCATGTCTGGTACCAAACCTCCAATTGCAAAAAATCAGCTGATGCATATTTAAATAAACAGTATATATTTAAACTTATTTTGTAAATATTGAAAGAATTGCTCATGTGTAAGAATAATAATATAAATGTAAAAAGAAAATTAAATAAACATGCTATCATTAAAATTCACTAAAATGTAGAAAAAAATATATGCATTTTAAATGTACTACCAAATTTGGCGATATTTCACCAAGTTGGCCAAAATTTGACGCTATTGTGTGGTAACCTTGCCATTAGTACTTTTCAAAAAATTCTCATTGTTGAAGCTGATACTGATTTTTTCATAATAAATTACACTGTAAATGAGTAACCATTAAGTTTAAGTGGTGTTTTTGCGATGTCTTTTGAAAACTGGAGCACTAGGCGGCAGGACTACCTTTTGGGGCCATATTTTGA
Source organism: Maratus speciosus (assembly GCA_963932465.1). NCBI lineage: Eukaryota > Metazoa > Arthropoda > Arachnida > Araneae > Salticidae > Maratus > Maratus speciosus. The sequence continues at coordinate 92,201,774 of OZ010799.1, forward strand.
AATATTCCGAAACACGTGCTCACTAATTTTAGTTATACTATAGGTATGTCAAGTTTCAAGATTTTATTTCCATTGGTTTCAGAGATGTGGGGATTTTTTACATATCATATTTTCCCCCGCCCCCCCCCCCCCGTTAGGGATCGAATTTTAAAAGATCAATGTTTAATTCCTGCATTGCCCGGTGGATTCGATATATATTTCAAATTTCAAAGCTCTAAACAGGCAGTGCTTGAAAAATGAGTCACAAGATTTGATTGCGAAATACAAACATACCAGCAGAATTGTAAGTTAAAAGAAACCATGTAAAAATAGTACTGACTAGGAATGAGACGGGCACAGCCAAATTCCGAGCCCGAAACAGGCTTGGCTCGTTTTTTTTGTTTTTTTTAATCAGATAAAATATATAACTCCTCGAAATTGTATGTAAACGTATTAAGTAGCTGAAAAGAAATTTTGTGCGCTGTTAAAAAAAATAAAAAAAGCTTGTTTTCAACATTTTGAGATAAAATACTGTAATATAAATTTTTAAAACTAGAAAACAGGAATTCTACTTTTTCAGAATTTAGTGTCACCCCCCGATGAAAAAAAAATGTATATATAAGTAGTACAACACATATTCTAATTTTAAGAATTATATCACACGCTTTAATTTTATGTAAAATGACGTCATTCGCATCCGCTTAAGAATTCCACATTCACGATCCACTCTTAGACAGCTACAGTAAAGTATGCATAGGACGTCACTACCGCGAAATATTACACAAATGAAGCAAAAAAATGCCTTCATTAAAGAAACTCTAAAAAAAAATAAACCGGCTATCTAATGATTCATAGGCCTTCATTTGTTTGTAACATTAATATAGATATTTAAAATTAAATATAGTTTATAATAGTTCCATGTTTTAACAGAAATCATTTTTTCAAAATAGCACGTATTTTAATTGCACTTTTTTCGGTTGTTACTAGAAAATAGCAACAGAAATATATAATTACTATTTTACAAGTTTACAACTATTTTTCCTTTACTATCTACAGAAATAGAGTACTTCCGTTGCCAATATTAAGCAAATGGCTCTAAAAATTACAAAAAAATTAATATTTCAAAAATAAATTGCGATACAGTTTTCAGACAAATTGCATTTAAAAGTACATTTTTTTCCCAATACGGCGGTCTAAAAATTGAAAATGTGCGATGCTTAGAAATTTAAAAAATTGCTGTAGAGTATTTAATCGTACAATGATACATCTACTTTGTTTTACGGCTGGCTTATAAACGTAACGTTATTTTTTGGAGACGACACAAAATAAGCTGGGAGAAAGAAATAGCATACAGGGGGCTAATAATTGCTTGTATACATTGAGATCAATGGGTTTTTTTTTTTAGTCACAATCAACGCAATTGTAGTAATTTTTTTCTGTGTTTCATTTTAAAATACTCAAAAAATAATACTCTTTCATAAGTATTTTTTTCCAAGAAGTCGAATTGTTTGAAGATTTAATAATAGACGCTTTTAGTGTGACGTCAGTCATGACGTTTTGGCTAGAAGATGACTCCAAACAGACGGTTGCTATGCGTCATTTCTTTTTAAATATATAAATCGTAGAAAAAATTGCCACTAGATATCAAGTATTACAAACTTAGATGTGAGATATACATATGAGACATAGCTATAATATACAAACAAAATAGAAAAGACAACATAACAACCATTTGTTTGGAGTCAGTTTCCAGCCAAAACGCCATCACTGATGTCACGACTGAAATCGTCTATTGTATAATTAAAAATAAGTAGTCTGCATCAGTCCTTAAATAAATTTTATTTTTATGGATACCTATTTATCGAATCTATTATTTTTATATTTCCTTCCATGTCTATTTCTCACAGTACAACATTCTTGCTAGTCTGGAAGAATCCCTTCAGGAAATCGATATACTATCGTGCTCGGACTTCATCGTGGTCTCCCTTAGCAACGTATCATCAATGTCTTAATATTTTTAATTACATATGCGATGCGTTCGTATTTCTTGTGTTTTATTCTTGCGTAAGTTTTTTGTCTTTTTTTGGTATGTTGATAATGACATAGCAACGAACGCTGGATGCAAAAGACAAAGTAAGTAGTTCAATTTACCTTTCAATTTTAATTATCCTACTGTTTAAAAAAAATTGTCTTTTAGTGAATAAAATTCTACGTAAATTATATACTGCAAAGAGATAGAACTCGTCGAAATTGAGCGGCATAAAAAATTTTAATCTGGAATTGCTAGATCATTGCAAAAAAAATCTAAGAAGTTAGTAAAAATTTTCTACGAAAACGGGATGTCTAGAACTTTTTATGTAACTGAAATAAATAAAAAATCGTGTAACAGATACCCGTTTATACTGTAAAAAACATCTATAATGTTACTAAGAATTTTCTAGGAAACTGAGATGCCTAGAACTTTTTATGTAACTGAAAAAAAAAAAAAAAAAAAAAAAAAAAAAAAAAAAAAATATGGAGCTATCTCAGGTTACCCATAAAATTTTGGTAAGCATAAAAGATTTCTGTAGATTTACAGCTTTTTCCCTTACAGTGTACAGATGAAATTTTAGTAAGCTTAAAGTTTAGTAACAGATTTCTGGAGCTTTTACGAAAACTAGTTTTGCAGATTTACATTTTTTTTTTTTTTTTAATCAGTGATGCATTTTTAATAAACCTATAAAAATAATTCCATTACAAAGTTTATCTAGCATTGGCTAAGCTAACTCTAAAACAGTTAATATTTTAAATTAAGTTTATCATAATGTTCTATATATAGAAATCTATAGATCATATACAAGGCTGGAAAAAAAAATTCAGATGTTTTCTTGTACATTAGCATTTATCATTCATTTACAGGGGTGCACGAAAAAATTCGGTTACTGTCAATGAGTGATAATTTCTGGAAGTACGTCTTCAATTGGGGTATACACTATTAAATTTAACTATTTTTTTTGTTTATTAATTGTTGTGAATAAATTCTATAGATCATATACCAGGTGTCCTAAAAAAGATTGACTGATTTTAAAATTAAATAAACTGCAAACGGCGACAGATATTTAAAAAAATTCTTGCAGGAGGGTTATGCATAAGGTCAAAAGTTTTATACAGCTATTTTCGATTTTAGTTCGAATTAGAAACAATAGATAGCTCTGTAAGCAATAGGCGCTAGATTCAGGCTCGATTTTTGGTACTTTCATACCCGCTCAATGCATTTTAATCTCTTTCTTCCGCATGGAAGAAGAGAAAGGCCAAAAAATCGAACCTGTATTTAGCGCCTATTGCTTACAGCGCCATCTATTATTTGTAATTTGAACTAAAATCGAAAATCACTGTAAAAAAAACTTTTGACCTTATGCATAACCCTCCTGCAAGAATTTTTTAAATATCTGTCACCGTTTGCAAGTTATTGAATTTTAAAATCAGTCAGTCCTTTTTAGGACACCCGGTACAAAACTGCACATATTCCTGTAAAAAAATGTGCTTGTCTGCAACTCAGGATACGAAATTATTTCCATTAAAATGTAAATTTAGATTTTATTTTATTAGACTTATGCGCAAGGAGTCTTCGTTATTAAAATCCATATATAAAATTTAGTTTTGATTATTATGACATTTATTGGGTAATTAATAACCCCTAGTACTTTTAAAAGTTTGTCAGGAGAAGTTTATTGTGCAGTTAAACAACTTCACAGAGAAAAAAATGTGAGTTGCTATGTTTTACACCCCCAGGGGGCTCTGCTCCCTACGAGCTACGATCGCCAACCCCCCGTTCAGGCCTCGCAGACGCTAATTTGGCCGGCTTTAAAAAAATTTCGGGAGATTAAATTATAATTTTTTTTTAAAGTGGCGATCTTCCTGTTAGAAACAGATTTTAATTTTTACTGGTAGGAGTTTACTTTGGCGGTAGTTAGGTCTTGAGTTTCCGCCATATTGTGACAACCAGGGGAAAAAACTGACAGTTTTATAAGGTATACTGACACCAGTAAAAACAAATCGAAATTTGTACGACATTTTTGAGAAAATTTTCCATGAAAAAGGCGCTTAATTAAGACGAAATTTTCTATTCAATTTTACTGGTGGGATGTTTGTCCTGGCGGTAATCATAAACTGGAGATCCGATTTTAAAAAAGCAGCCACCATCTTGTGACAACCTCCTTAGTTACTTCACTCGCAACTGGTAGACAGTACACAATATGTCTTCTCCTCTTTGTTCATAACTCCATTGATCAGTCAAGCATTTGAAAATACACTAATATAAAATGAATTAAGTAAACAGTGTGGTTTTCTCCTGGTATTTTTTAACAACGCTATAAAATTTCTTTTAAATAAGATATTTTAAATGTATCATTTTAAATCCGAAGTAATTTTTAGCAAAGTTTTCTTTCTCTTTTTAATATTTACGCGGAAATACTTTTGTTGTTAGAAAGGAAATATTATTTGCGATGTCTTAGAATTTATAAAAATAGTTGAAAAGATCATCTCAAATTATGAAATAAATGTCTCGCGGAAATATATTTTTACATTTAAACAATTTTACAATATTATTATTTGGTCATTTCAAATATGACGTAATTTCTCCTATTTACTGCTTTTAACGGATATTAATGAATTTATTATTTTAAAGTTTTCTTTCACTTTTTAATATTCACGTGAAAATAATTTTGTTTCTAAAGAGGAAATATTTTTATATATGCAACAATAGTTTAAAAGATTATCTAGAAATATGAAATGTCTCGTATAAATATATGTTTAAATTTAAACTGTTTGGTAACCATTTTAAATATGACGCAATTTCCTCCATTTATGTCTTTCAACGCATATTGATGAATTTATTATTTTACAATTTTCTTTCTCTTTTAAAATTCACGTGTAAATATAGTTTTTATGACGTCATTTTCAATATTTTTCTGCTTTTAACACGTAATCATTTAATTCTAATTTGAAAGTTTTTTTAGTTTATAAAAGGCTAATTCCATGAAAACTTGCCATGTCTGTCACATACTAGGATTTTTGGCTACCAGTATTTTAGAACGAAAAATGTGACTTATTTTATTGGAGACATCTCATCAACTGAATAACGCAAAGCAAACTTTTCGAAAATAATGGTGGCCAACAAGCATAGCGATTTTCAGCTGCGTAATAGACCTGACAAGTTTTCATGGAATTAGCCAACAGTCACGTGGAAATAAATTTTTAATTTGAAGGAAATATTATTCTTTGCGTTGTTTTTAAAATTGGCAACAATTTAAAATATTACCCATTTCTAAAAGATCTAAAAAATATCTCTCGAAAGGCTGAAAATTTGAATTTAAAATGGAAATAAATCCTCAAAAAATGAGTCAAATTAAAAAATAAATGGAGTCTGCATACCGAGAACTACCAATGTATAGCCTGAGAAAAAAAAAATGATTAAATTCCTATGTATAGTTTTGCTACTTTAAAACTTCTTTAATGGAACAATTTTGGCCAACTTTAACATTACATATCTCTTGAAATAATTATTCAATTAAAAAACTATCTGCATCCGCGTGTTTATCAGCATTTCTCAGTAATATTACTGATTTTCATATTTTTGAATGCAGTAGTTTTCTTAATAATAACAAAAAAAAGACCCCCGGTCACAAAAAAATCGTAAACAGCGGCGGTGACAGCGTTAGGTTTTTTTTTAGAACTAGCTAAAGCGCCCAGCATTGCCCGGAATTTGAAGAATGTTTGTTCTGAAAAACCAATTTCAAAATTTAACATACAACATAAAACATAAAACAAACAATTTAAAAAAAAAGCAGTCGAAGTGTTGTACACTTGAACCAAATGAAAACGCAATATAAAAATGTATAAACTTATATAACAGACGCAAAAGAATGCAGCTATAAAGGGACTTATTTCAATTCATCATTGGAATAATAATGTTAAAATACGCCAATATTTCCATAATTGGGTTTTTATCATGCTTGAATACGTTTTTTCACACTCACATGACGTTATACTATATTCACCACGTCCTTTATATTTCCAATATGACGTAATATTCCATTTTTTTATTCGTCAAATTAATTAAATAATTATAATTTTTCACATGGGAATCATAAAACAGAAAAAGGGAATCATAAAACAGAAAAATTATGACGTATAATTCACTTTTGTTTCTAATTCGTCAAACTATTTATTTTATTAATTAAAAATCTTACGATACTCATCAGCGTACATGTAAATAAAAACTATATTAAAAATACATTGCAAATTATTCCCAACGTTTCGTGCTCTTTCTAACGAGCCATCTTCAGGGGAGAGAGTTCTTGACCTCCTCGATTCTATTTTAACGGTAATTATTATAAGCAAGATAAGGGTGCACCGATGGGGTCACCTGTTTCAAGTATTTTTGCCGAATTTAAGCTTAGACCCTTGGAAGGTTTGATTTTCAACGCTTTCAAACGTAAACCCATATTATGGTTAAGGTATGTGGATGATGTTTTTGTAGTTTGGGAAGAGGGGAAACCAGCTTTAGTGGAATTTTTTGAGGAGTTGAATCATCTCGACGACAATATTAAATTCACCATAGAAAATGAAGTCAATAACACCCTCCCATTTTTAGATGTCTTAGTTATAAAATCTGGTAATAAGCTTAAAAGAAAAGTTTTCAGAAAATCAATGAAAATAGATTGCATTATTCCTGTTACTGCTTCAACCCCATGGGGTTATACAATGTCTGCGTTTAATTCTTTTATTGAGAGGGCACATATTGTTTGTTCGGATGAATTTTTGGAAGATGAACTGAACCATATTGTCAAGATTGGAATAGATCACGGATATAACCCACAGGTTATCCATAAATTAATTGAGAAGTTCAATAGTTATCCCCAAAACGCCCAGTTAACTCGTCCTACTTACAGAAAAATTTCTTATATTCCAGCAATGTTTGAAAGATTAAAGAGAATTTTCAATAGATTCAGAATTCTTCTTGTTGCCTCCCCCTCAAATAATCTGTTTGCAGCTATTACCAGAAAGCAAAATCCTCTACCAATTTTATTCCATCGTGGTGTTTACGAAATCCCTATTCAACTCAATACTGGTCTTTTAACTTCATATATTGGAATGACAAAACGATGGCTGTTTGAAAGGATTAAAGAACATAAAAGTGATTTAAAATTCAATAGACTATCTACAGATTTATCTAGATTAGCATTTAAAGGCAGTGTCAAGGCAGTTTATTTTGACAATGTAAAAATTATCTCTAAATATTCCAACCCACTTAAAGCCCTTATACGTGAATCCATAGAAATAAGTCTAAGAAAAAACGAGGTATGCAATGACAATATTTCATTTCAAATTTCTATTGTTTGGTTGGATATTTTAAAAGAAATACATTCGTAGTGCTTATTTCGAGTTTTCCTAGTTTCTTATTGTAGTGTGTTAGCCTAACAACAGAGGGCGCCATATCCAACGCAGTACTGATTTTGGTTGTGTTAATGATCAGTTACCGTAATATTTTTAGTTATGATGTCGTGAAAGTGAATGTGCTGTTGGAAACTTCGCTCCGAGGAGGTCAAGGACTCTCTCCCCTGAAGATGGCTCGTTAGAAAGAGCACGAAACGTTGGGAATAATTTGTAATGTATTTTTAATATAGTTTTTATTTACATGTATGCTGATGAGTATCGTAAGATTTTTAATTATTAAATTTTGATGAGTATCGTAAGATTTTTAATTATTAAATTTTGACAGCATAAGTCCAAGTTTTTCTTATTATTTATTTTATTTTCATTTTTCATGTAGAAAACTTGCAGTAGAAAAGTTATGATGTAATATTCCCTTTTTTTTAAATTCGTCAAACCATTTACTTTTTTTTTTTTTTTTTTTTTTTTTCTTGCGTGGAAATCTTTCAATAGAAAAGTAACTGCTGTGATAAGAATTTTTTAGTGGATTTTTAATTGTTGGCAACAGCTATAACGAAAAATGTTTAAATTTGATTGGAAATTGCTGTTAAATTTGTGTTTTTTTTTTATAAATTAAAAATTAACTATGAATTATTTCGATTCCGGATTGCCTTAGTTGCCTCGGCCGTGTTTTAATACACACGTACGTAACATTTCACAATTCTGTCTTCCAAATTGTGGATTTTTATAACATTACAGACAAACAGACGGACAAATTTTCATTTTTATATATTAGATAGAGAGATTCCCCCTTCAGTTGCTATTCACCATTCAGTTATGAATATGAATCCTGGTGCATTTCTTTAAGTTTTGAAAAGAGTTATTGATTAGTTAATTTTTGAAAAGCACCACTCAACAGTGCCCCCTATTCAAAGGTATTCAAATTCAAAATTAGACAAACATATATATTTAATTAATAGACTCATATGTAAAAATTGGTGCATCTCTACACAATAAACAAAAATGCATCTGTAACATTTATCGAGAAAATAACATAGCAGAGCAGCGCCTCCTGTTGATTCATCAAATCTAAAATTGAATCCTGCATAGTTTTTAGCAATAACCATTTGTATCTAGACAGTGGAACCCCGCTAATCTGAACCCCGCTGAACCGAAATTCTGGTTAATCCGAACAGATTCTATTTTAGAAAATTATACTTTAACAGTTAAAAAAATATTCAATAATGTAAAAGTAGAACGTATATACACGAATATAAAATGAAAACGTGCACTGTAGGCCTACATGTAGAAGCCATCTTAAAAAAAAACTCGAATATCAGTTTGTTTGCCAGTCACTATAAAATTATTTTCTAAAATGCAAAAATCATTTAATTCAGATGATAAAAATTTATTTTTCCTTTCAACAGTTTGATTTCGCAAACTATATACAGAAATGTCTTTTTTCTTCACCCCTGGTCGACGTGGTGATTGAGCTATTTATAGATTTGCGATTTTGAACCGTTTGTAATGGGTTGTTACATAATTCCTCATTCTGAAATTCCATTGGATTATTGTAAACACCAGGAGTGATTTAAACAGTAATACTATTTTCTTCCGAAAGTTATGCCGGATTATACAGCATCACGGATTACAGGATGTTTACTGTACTACTGAGTACTTATAGTTTACATTTTTTTTACAACCCATTTTTTTCTTTCCTATTTTTATCAGAATTCGGGTAATCCGAATTTTTTGTAATCCGAACTGGCACCGATCCCAATTAGTTCGAATTAGCGGGGTTCTACTGTATTTGATTTTGAGTAATAACTTCCTATTCGATGCCAATGTAGCAAGTTTGGGGAAATTTGTATTGAAAATATCTATCACTTTTCCACCTGGTAGTCTTCATTTTATATTTAATCGCGAAATGTCTCTTATTAAATAAAACGAATATTACTATTCTGAAATAGTAGAAGATATTTTTAATTACTCACTCCCTCGAACAAGGCAGTATTGCATATGGTTATCCCAAAAACCTTGAAAAACAGACATAGCAGGGCAAGACGAGAATTCAACACTCAATTCTAACCTGCAAAGATTTATTTTAAGGAATAAGGTCTAATTTTTTAAAAAAATCATGAATTTCCATACGTAACATGTTAGTGTTACGTACAATTTGTGTAACATAGAGACAGCCACTGTACAGATAGACAGATATTTTCTATAAATTATCAAATTTTATTCAGGGCATTTCAAAAACTGGAATTTTGACTGGAAATATACTCGTACGAGACTTTCACACTGCAGTCTTTGAAATTATTTGTTGATGTGTTTTTTCATTAATTTTTAATTAACAGCAATTTGTAATCAAACATTGTGTTCTAACAAAACATGATATTACTATGTCAGATGCTTATTCTAAAATCTTACGTATGATACTTCATTCATCGTGGTGCTTTTATATGTGCATAGAAAAAAAAGAATGTTGACATCAAAAATTATATATTCGATAATTATTGCTATTGTTTTTTCGGTACTCCTTTTAATCCGATTCTAATTTGCATCTGGTTTCAAAATTTAGATTAGTTGAATGGAGAAAATAAAAAATGTTGACATCAAAAATAATATATTCGAAAATTATTGCTGTTGTTTTTTCGGTACTCCTTTTAATCCGATTCTAATTTGAATCTGTTTTCAAAATTTAGATTAGTTGAATGGAGAAAATAAAAGAGAAGGATGCCTTTCAAGCAGCTAAGGAAGCAGAAGCTAGAGTACAGAAGCTACAAGCAGAGCTTCAACATTTGAAGCAAAGAATACAATTATCGGGTATATTTAAAATTTTTACTGGATTTTGCTTTGTGAAGTTAATGATTTTTCTTTGGCACTTTATACAGCTACATTCTGGTGAATTACTATCTTTTTACACTCTTTTATTTAACCGCGACCAACGACATACAAGGCCAGTTCATGACTTTTAAAACGTAAAACGGAGTGGATCATCCTTACACGGCAATGGAGGATATTCCATTTGCGTTTTGATCACGTGGTCAAGGTAAAAACTTCTAGCGTAAAGAAGGGAAGGCTCCGTAGACGTGTAATATAAATCCCCGCTAGCCAATGAAACAGTTCATGAGGCAAAGCAGTAGTATCTTCCCTTCTTATCAGTTAGAAGTTCCTTGGGTAAATTACCGGTATCACGAGACTTTTTTCAGTCTTGAACCCAGATTTGGAATATCCTCCATTGGCACAAAACGATGGGCACGCCGCTGTGTACCAATCACCGTGTAAAGATGATCCACTCCGTGTGACGCGACGCTTTAAACGTCAAGAACTGGCCTTGTTTGTCGTTGGTCACGATTTAACTCAACCTTTTTTTTATGCTAACATGGACAATGGACTATATTCCAAATATGGGTTCGAAGCTGAAAAATGTCACGTGGTACCGGTAATTTAACCAAAAAACCTTGTAACTGATTAGAAGGGAAGCTACTACTGCTTTCCCCCATGAACTGTTTCATTGGCTTGCGGGGATTTACATTACGTCTACGGAGCCTTCCCTTCTTTACGCTAGACGTTTTTGCCTTGACCACGTGATCATGACGTAGATGGAATATCCTCCATTGCAATCGATTTTTAACCCACTTCCTAATAAGTTAGAATTATACAAATTATATATAAAGGTGAGATTCTTATGACAGTACAACATTTTATTTTTTTAGAACTTAATTATAAATTAATACATTAATTTTAAGGCCTTTTTTTAATTAGCTCACCATTACCAAATATTATCTGTACCGCGTACAATTGCATGTGAGTCGTAAAAAACGATTCATTTAATGATGTGCTCATTTTATGATGTGCCCACCAAAATAGGGCAAATCGCTGTGAAACTGTAACAATAAAAAAGTTAAAAAAGTTAAAAATAGAAAATAAATTGGGAATAAAAAAAGAAGAGTATAATATATATATTTTTTAATAAGATTTTATTTTTTTTTTATGTTCACTAGCTTATACGAAAAAACATTAACTTGGAAAATAGACAGTTTACCCTTTAGCGGGTGGTCTCCACAAAAAAAGACACCTAATTTTAATTCCACAACTGACAAACGGCACCAAGAATATTTAATTAAAATTTTCCTTTTATAAACTACGGGAAAATAAGCAAGTTTTAATTTTCTGATAAATTCGTTTGTAAATTCTGGTGTCAGTCCATCATTTCATCATTTTACAAACAGACTTACCCCGCGCCGGAAACGGTTAAATGAAATTAAATATAAAATTTATAGAAAAATTACATCAATAATACCAATCAGTGGAACTAGTTAAAATGAAAATAATGTAATAAGGTATCATTTGAAAAATTTATTTCTTTTTATTATTGCTAGGGGACTCTGCTCCTCGCCAACCTCCGTTCAGACTTCACAGACTCTGAAAACATAGTAATGTCCCCTGTTTTAAAAATATTACCAGGTTACGGAAGATCGAATGGTATTATCACGAATGGCGGCTATCTTCTGTAATCGGGTTGCCATACTTTTCCGTTTGAATGAGGCCTTTTTCGATTACCATGGCTTTGTGCATCGTTATCTCGACAGTTGACGGCTGTTTTGGGATTAATGAGTAAGATCAAATACACATTTGAAAATCAGCTTGTATGAAATGATTAGGTTAAAAATGTTGCTGTCATTCCGACTTTTATAACGACGCTATGCGTAATATTCTTCCCTTGGGTTCGAGATTAAAAAACTCTATCTGCTTGCGAACAACATCCGGAACCACGATATTAAAAAGCACTGTATTTTGAAATTTTACCGTTATATTTTATGTTTTGGTAGAGTTTTAGATATTTTCAGGAACAGGTATAGATTATACACGAATTCTTTTCTCTATTTTAATACGCCATCATACATATTTTCGTGTTATTTTTAAAATGTAAATTGTTTATATTAACTGAGGGGCTCACAATCGTTGTATAGCAAGTCCATTTTGAAAAAATAAATGAGATAGTCCATTTAGAAGGTACATAAAATCTCTTTTATCCACTCCCACAGTGAACCAAGTCTGTTTTCACATACTTTCTCATCTATGTCATCTGTTTACAATCTTAGTTTACTGTGGGAGTGGATAAAACAGATTTTATGCCCCTTCTAAATGGACTATATCTTTTTTTTTTTCAAAATGGACGTGGTCAACTATGGTTGTGAGACTCTCAATTAATAAGAATACACAAATTTATAATATTTATCTATCGAATAGTTATTCGTACAAAATAAATCGAAAGTATTGTACGCATGCATTTACCTGTATTTAAGGTACATCAAGTGATGTAATATATAAACAAATTTACTAGCCGTGCTACTTTTACACCATGTGACGTCACATTAAAATTATCGGGTTTATAATGATAATTTGCGGAAGAAAATCGCTTTAAATGTATCGCAATAATGTAATAATTTTTTATTTAAAAACAAATTTCTTTTAAGATTCGCGTGTAGTTACATCATTCAAATTTAAAATGTTTGGGAATATTATTATTTTAGCTTTTTTAATATGACCTAAGATTCACCATTAAAAGTTTTTCCCCCATAATAATTTAATCGATTTAGTCACTTTAAATATGGCGATATTTAATATTTAGGTATGTTACATATGACGTAATTTTCACCATTAAATGCGTTTCACGTGTACTAATTTAATTATTTTAAGATTTTCGTAGATTTGTAAGATTGCAGAGATTTCGCCACTGTTTTTTTTTTAATTATAATTCAATCTTCAGTAGTCTTTTTTAAGCCGATCAATTTAACAGATTTTTAGAGTGTGAACAGGAGTTGGCGAGTGTAACTCGTAGGGGGCAAAACCCTCTAGTTCTTACAAAATAAAATAAAAAAAAGTGTTTTATTTATCTGATGAAGGAAGTGGAAATTTATGTAATGAATATATTTGATTCAATCTTCCATAATCTTTTTTAAGCCGATCAAATTAACAGATTCGTCGTTTACAGGGATATCGCCACTGTTTTTTTAATTATAATTCAATCTTACGTAATCCTTTTTAAGCCGATCAAATTAACAGATTTTTAGAGTGTGAACAGGGGTTGGCGAGCGTAACTCGTAGGGAGCAAGGGCCCCTAGTTCATACAACAACAAAAAAAAATTGTAATTTGATGGGTTACAACGACCATTTGGAATGTATTTCGTCCACCAAATTCCGTCGCATCCTCTTCAACAACAGATCGCAAAGATCAAACTTCAGACGAACAAAGCCTTCATCGATAAACTCTCCAAGTCCCGTTTCGAGAAGAAAAACAATTTACAAATCGAAAGCAGTTCCACCGAATCATCCACAGATTGCGACAAATTACCTACGTTGAGCTCAATTTTTCCCGGTTAGAATCGACCGATTGTAAAGCGCCTTGGCTAGTGGATTGGAGCCCCTCGAGACATGTCTTTTACTATCAATCGATTAAACATTAGATTGTTTCCTTTTTCGCGTTCGTCTTTTATTCTGTAATCGATTTTCATGGGCTACATAATCAGTTGAAGACCTCGATTTTCATGGGCTACATAATCAGTTGAAGACCTCAATTTTCATGGCCTACATAATGAGTTGAAGGCCTCGATTTTTGCGTTACAAGACGATTTTCATTTCGGCGTCGCTCTTTGGCTTTGGATTTTTCCATATCTGATAATTTGCGCCTACCCATTTTGTAACTTTTTTTAATTTTTAACGATTTTATGCCTTTCGATTAACTATTCACACAATTTTTAACGATTTTATGCATTTCTATTACCTATTCAAATAAAAATTCTTCTAAAAGTAAAGAACATCGTTGAGTTTCGTAAAAAAAAATAAAATGCGAGCATCATTTGGCCCCATCCTCGACCGAAAACAACAACCATTTCCAAATGGTTAAAAGAAGAAAAAAAAGAGTTTTACTTATCTGATGAAAGGGAGTGGAAATTTATATAATGAATACATTTGAGGAAAAATGGCGAAATAGCGACATTTACTAGTAAAACAACTGCCGCTAGTGTGGTTATCTAATCTTATTTTCAATATTCAATTTAATTCATTGGCATGGACTGAATTAAAACTCATTAAAAATTACGTCAAAATTGCCGCTTTATGAATGAGAATGCTCATTTTTATTAGAACATGTGATCATTTTCACCTGTGGAAATAATTTGTAAAATTAGAATCTAACTTTTTATTTATTTTTATAATATTAATTACTTGAAAAAAAAAGTGTTCTGTGAAGTATTCAGGAAGTCAAAGGAGTCACTACAGATTTTTTTTTTTTTTTTTTTTTTTTTAATGGAAATTCATATTTTCATTCATAAAAATTAAATTTTCAACGATTACATGAAAATGATATCATTTTCCATAAGCGTTTTTAATCGTGATGTTTTGTTTGAAAAAAGAAAGAATTAATTATTCACAATAAATCGTAGAAATTTTTATTGTCTAATCTAAAGTATTGGAGCACTTAACCATAAGTTATAGCTGTAAGCGCGGTTTCAAAATATTTACTGCGTTCGTATCATTTTGCTCCAATGTAAACTTAACAAAATACATATTTTAAAATACATTGATATACATAAACAATTTTTGTAAATGACTGCTTTAATATTAATTGGAATTCTATTTAGTTAACTTTAATGCAAAGACTTGCACATTTGCATAACAGACGCGAACTGATTGCTTTATATTTGTGTCATTCCTATCATTTTGCACACTACTATAAAATTAATTTTACGCATTGTATCTACATAGATTTGGAAACTAAATAATGAAATTAAAATTCAATTCAATTCAGTTCAATTGTAAGCAGGTAGGAAATCCTACTATACAATTTCATAATTAAAAAAATTCAATTTTCCACTGCTGTAGGACATTACAATATGGTTAAGTGCTGCATTAATATTTAAACTTAAAAAATCAATAAAAATGAAAACGTTTTATTTCCTTTTCTGTTAAGAATCCGAACAAAAAGCGGAAGAGGAAGAAAACCTTAAGAAATTTCAAGACAATAAGCAGCGAATAAAAAAATTACAGTCCCAAGTAGACGAACTACAAATTCGACTAAACAGAGGACTAAAGGTAAGAATAAATTAAGTAGATCATTTATTACTAGCCGCCCTTGGCGACCAGTTTGGTCTCATTTTTCTGCAAGTCGGACGCAGGTAATAAATCGCCAGACATTGCTTCCGTCGTATTTTTTCATATTTCATTAATTTTTAAAAATATAATACTTTCACTCATTTTATTTAAAATACATAACTTAAATTTAAAACTAAAATATTTAAAATTTATGACTCTCAATTATTTCTTTAAAAAAAAGAAAAGAAAAGAAGAAAAGTGATAAATAATACCATTAAACATGACATTTAATTTCAACATAAAATCTTTGTTTTAATTTACCATGCGAAAACGTGTTTATAACAGTAGCATGAAATGAAATATTATAATACTGATGACTTGATGGCGATGGAACAATATCTGGCGATTTATCACCTGCGCCCGGATAACATTAAATTGTCCTCTTGGCATGTTATATTATCTATGTAATCTATATAATAATAACCTAAGTCATGTGACTGTCATCAACAGTTCCGGATTGACCGCTTCATTTTTTATATGAAATGGTCAACCCGGAACTGTTGATGACAGTCACATGACTTAGGCTATTATTATATAGATAATAATACGAGCAAATATTATGTGTGTATGCAAAATTTTAACTAGAAAACGGTTCTAATGATTTTGACTAAAATTTGCATCCTACTGTTCTGGGATACGAGAAGACCATTGGGCTAGGTCATATGTTCGCGAAAATTCGATTAGTGGGTCATTTTAAGGTCACTACTGGTCAATGCATTGCAATGGAAATGAAGGTTGAAACATTAAGTTGTTGAACAGTTGGCAATAAGCAAACTCGCAAAGTTGGCAACATTTCACAAAATTTGGCAATATTTGGCAAAAAAAAATTGGCGAGATTGGAGAGATTTGGTGGGAAAATCGACTTTTAAGATTACAAATACCAAAATACATGCATGACACCAAATGAAATGAATTTTGCGATAATCGGCGAAATAATTGGCTTTAAGAATCTGAAAGAATTTTCTAGAAATTCCCAACAAGAGCCAAGATACATGAGTCCAGCTAAAAATGCAGTTTGGAAGGATGCCCTTTAGTTGTAAATAGATAAATAATGTAAAATTTAGAAATATGTCATAGTTTTAATATTAATTGTTTCTATAAATAATACTGTTATAAAATAAAATACTTTATAGCAATAATACAGCGAGAATTTATTGTTATAACAAAAAGCTAATTTTAACCGAGCGTATAGCTTGGTCTCATCCGCTGATTTAGTTTTAAGAGGCACAGATGACATCTCGTCAGCGCGGCTGAAGCCAACTTAGCATGATATAATCTACATACCGGGTATCCTAAAAAGGACTGACTGATTTTAAAATTCAATAACACGCAAACGGTGATAGATATTTTAAAAAAATGCTTGCAGGAGGGTTATGTAAGATTTCAGGATTTGTTTTGACGTCATTCTCGAATTTAGTTCGAGTTACAAACAATAGATCGCGCTGCAAGCAATAGGCGCTAAATTCAAGCTGGATTTTTTGGCCTTTCTCTTCTCCCACGCCAAAAAATGAGATTAAAATGTATTGAGTGGGTCCAGAAGTAAAAAAAAAAAATTTGGGCCTGGATTTAGCGTATATTGCTCGCAGCATAATTGACTGCATAATTGAATTTTTTCATATAAAACTGTTTTTTATGGTGTTAGTGAGCAATCTAAAAGATATATTGCATGTAAAAAATTTATTAGAGTTTTCAATAAAAAATTTCACTAATACTCTGTAACCCGGGAAACCCGGGTTCGATACCCTAATTCTGATAATGTTGCAAAATTGTTCATAATGTATGCTTGATACATGATTTTTCTGTTCTTGTTTCATTTTAATGTAGGGTGATGAGAAACTTATTGCCAGAGCTTTCAGACAACATTCACGTGAAGTTGGATTTGTAGCAAAAAAATCTGGAAGAGTAAGTGAAAACGCTATTTTATTTTCAAAACATTTTTAGATTCTATAAACCCCTTGGGGGCGAGCAACCGGTATTCATGCCACATAAGGTGCTCAGAATCGGGTATTATTCTCACCAGTAAATTTTTATCCTAGAATTTGCCTTATTTAATCCGAGCATTTTCCCGATTCAATTAGGCAAAAATTTCTGCTTCAAAAAACCGGTGATTAAAGATTAAAAATTGTGTTAAAGATACTCGTCCCGAAGGGGTTAACTAATAAATTTTCTTACAAATTACATGGAGCAAACATCTGTGCTTTTTAAATATAATTTCACTTTTAACTACAGCAGTGGCCAAAATTAACATTAAAAATATCGGGAATTTTACTTCAAGTTTTATAAAAAATTTTCACATCAGAATTTTATTTAAAAGTATTTAACTGTTTTAATTTATATCTATGTGATTTATATCTATTTATATAAAATCCAAATCTCTGTGTGTCCCTCACAATTCCGGTTGAACAGCCTCATTGGTCGTGCCCATCATTCCGATGTCGGAAATAAGGCAATTATTCGACTTATGGAAATAATCTACTTTGTATCACATCTATTCTTCTTCATTTTTTCTAAAATCTTTAAAAACTATAGAAGTATAATGTTTTACGCTCTAAATTAAAAATAACCATCTACCAACAACAGATTACCGATATAAACAAACGAACATTTCAGAAACTGTGATTAATTTTACAAATGTAAACAATAGTGAGTCATTCATTTTTGAAAAATTAAAATATTTCGTGCATTGAATATTTCAACTCCTGAAGTATTAATATGACTTTGATGTCATTCGCCTATGAACCAATGAAAATAGTTTTTTATTTAAAATCAGTCTGAGAAAACTCAATTCTATTTTCGGTACTTTTATGTTATCCGGAGGCAAATCTCGCCAATAACGGGTCTTTTTTTTTTCACCAATAATAGTTATTTTTTTCGCGTGTGTGATTTAGTAACAATCCTTTGAAAATGAAATAAAATGCTCTGATATTAATTATTGTTGTTGTTATGTATTTTAAAGGAAATGAGTATAACGCATGTATTTTGAATGTTTGTATTTTAAATAAAAGTTATGCTTTTTAAATGAAATTGGTTAAAAGCTTTTATTTTAAGTGAAATTAATGCAGTATGAATGACGTCAATAGGTATCACCAAGCTAACATAAAAGTACTCTACTATCTCATATGAGTATTAATGTAATAAACATAGTCTTTAGTTTGTTTGTTTCATGTTTGTATGTCAATTTATTTTGGAAAAATTTATTCGATGAATCATTAATTCATTTTCTTTTTTTTTTCTTTTTTTTTTTTTTCAAGCTTAATTCAACCTCAACGTCGCATAATTTTAAATTTTACCCTGTTGAATAGGGAGGGTCTACTTTCAAATGTAAAATGTTTAAAAACTGTATTTAAATTTACTGACTTTTTATGATGTTTAAACTAAATAGCTCGCTTACGGAATAATAGTACATCAATATTTTTATCAGTTATGTCGCATTTTAAGGGAACTCACGATTTCTACCCACCGTCCTAGGACGGGTATTTACACTGGTTTTATATATTTTACGATGAATATCTGGTTCGAATGAAATTATTTTCATTTCATACTGATCAAATGACCGCTTGTTTGTATATTTTAAAGTAAAGAAAGCCTTTTGAAAAAATTCTAAAGCTTGATAGTTCCAAACGGCACTTAATTTTGAAGTAAATCCACAATATATATATATATATATATATATATCAATGGAAAGATAATTTGATACAAAATATGATTTAGTAATTGTCAAAAGGCTTTTTCTATTCCCATAGCATATGACAAAAAGAAAAGTGAAACATTTGGAGAAAATTAACTGCGTTAAAAAAATTTCTTTAAGCCTGTTAATTCGTTTTTCAGTAAACTTTAACTTTCATAGCATTATTAAATTGCTTTCATACGAAGTGAACAGAGATTTTTTAATTCTCTACTGTTTTAATATGAAACCAAGATTCAATTATTTCTTCTGTTAATTGGGCTTAATTGCAGAGTTAGGTCCGACAACTAACATTCTTTAGTTGTCTGCACAGAAGTTCAATTGAATTAAGGTCTGTAGATGCCTTAGGTCATTTCTATTGTGGGATATTATTATATCAAATCCTCTACCACTACTTGCATACAGAAGCAACACGACATGGAGCTGAATTTTGTTGTAGAAATACTCCATTATCTTATAAAAGATCACGTATGGAAAGTTTCACTTTGAGTTAAAGTGGTACATCAGGTATATTTTGTTCTGTTTTGTTTTTCTTCATTTTTTCCCATAAATCACACGCATTATACCCTCACCATTCGATCTCAACGATCATAACACCAATTTTGTTTTTCAAGGAAAGTTTAATGCAACCATAATACAAACATTTTTTATCTCTTTACTTGCATAATTTATGCCACTGCTATCAAACATAGTAATTTTTGCCTCATCACTCGAATAAAACGGGGTTTT
The DNA here is from genome assembly GCA_963932465.1 of Maratus speciosus. Lineage (NCBI taxonomy): Eukaryota > Metazoa > Arthropoda > Arachnida > Araneae > Salticidae > Maratus > Maratus speciosus. The sequence continues at coordinate 92,221,740 of OZ010799.1, forward strand.
ACTATTTCTGTGTCTCATGAGCATGCATTTTAACCAAATTTAATATTTTCAACCTTTGTTTAATTTATAAAAAACAATTTTCCTGGAATTTTATCATTTATACGAAAATACTACAATCTATACAGGACGTATTTGCTTCAACTTCACATTGCAGTGCGCAGTTTTCTTTTGTAAACAGATGATTTTTCGCTGCCACCTAAACACAGGCTACTTACTTTCTAGCATCGATTGCTCTCATCAAAATTTTAATGCCTTTATCAGTCTTTATTTTTTTTTGTGTGTGTGTGTGACTAAATTCCTGTGTTAATTTTCTAACAAACATTTTCAAGTTTTTTCATAACTGTGGTCTTTTAATTGTACTGTTTTACATCGCTTTCTGCGTAACCAATCAACTCTTTACGACGTTCTATTATAGTTTACTAACGCAACAATTGAAAATGCACATAAAACTTTACCGACTTGATAGCAGTCTCTGAAACACACTAATAAAATCCCCCCTATCGTTATCAATACATCGCATAAATAGTTGAAATTCTACCTTCGGATTAATCAAACCATTGCCAAACAAAAGGAAATCTCTCGATCACTTCAAACATTCATGTACAGTAGCTATATTCAAGTGAAAAAAAGATACTTTACAGCAACTAAAACAAATTTTACTGCAATTTCTTGTTTATTTTGCTATAATTTTTGATAAAACTAGGGGTCTCTGCCCCCTACGAGCTATGCTCGCCAATCGCCGTTCATACACCGCGAACTCTAAAAGCACGTTAATTTGATCGGTTTTAAAACATTTTCGGAAAACTGAATTATAATTAAAAAAACAATTGCGATCTCTCTGTTGACTGGTTGTTTTCATCTTTGATTAAATCAGATCAGTGAAAACTTTGAAAATAAGCTAATAAAAAATTAATTAAGTAAACGGAGTATTTGTCTCCCGGTATTTTTTAACAACGCTATAGGAAAGTTCTTTTAAATAAAATATTTTAAATGTATCGTTTAAATCTGACGTAATTTTCACCAAAGTTTTCTTTCTCTTTTTAATATTCACGTGAAAATACTTTTGTTATTAGAAAGGAAATATTATTTGCGCTGTCGTAAGATTCACAACCACTGTTTAAAAGATTATCTCAAAATATGAAATAAATGTCTCGCTCAAATATATTTTTTAATTAAAACTGTTTGGCAATATTATTTTTTGCCCAATATTAAATAGGACGTAATTTCCTCCATTTACGACCTTTAACGCATATTAATGAATTTATTATTTTACAATTTTCTTTCTCTTTTAAAATTCACATGTAAATATAGTTTTTATGACGTAATTTTCAATATTTTATTGCTTTTAATACTTAATCATTTAATTCTAATTTGAAAGTATTTTTCTGTTTATAATAATCACGTGTAAATAAATTTTTAATTTGAAGGAAATATTATTCTTTGCGCTGTTTTTAAAATTGGAAACAATTTAAAATGATACCCTTCTCTAAAAGAATCAAAAAATATCTCTCGAAATACTGAAAATTTGAATTTAAAATGGAAATAAATCCTCAAAAAATAAAGTGAACTTAAAAAAAATAAATGCAGTCTGCACACCGAGAACTTTTAATGTATAAAATGATCTAAAAATGATTAAATTCTTATGTATAGTTTTTGTTCCTAAAAAAATTTTTAATGGAGCGATTTTGACCAACTTTAACATTAACACGTTAAGCGCCGCGTCATTCAACGATGACTGACGATCTAAAATATGATATAAAACTATAAAAATGTATATTGTTTTAAGTAGTTACTGAAAATTTATTTAAAATTTACTTACGTTTTAATTATTACAGGATTATACTTTCTTAAAAAAAAAAAATACGTACTTAAAACATTGTAAATTTTTCAGCTTCAGTGTCAGTCACCGTGGCACTCAACGTGTTAAATATCCTGTAAATAATTATTCGATTAAAAAACTGTCTGAATCAGCATGTTTATCAAACATTTCTCTATAATACCACCGATTTTCATATTTTTGTATGCAGTAGTTTTCTTAATATTAACGAAGAAAGGCCCCCGGTTACAAAAAAAATCATAAACAGTGTGGTATGTATTCCTTAACAGAACCAAATTTTCCATGCATTTAGTTTATAGCTACAAATTTATATATCACACACACGGCTGCTCAAAGAATTCGGATGATTTTCCAAATGTAGATGGGTATTGCTGAAATTCGGTTTTCAAATGTGTTGTGCGTATCCAAATGATTCGTTTAGACCTTTCTATTTCACCTTATTAAGCGGTGAAGTTTTGTTACATTATTCTGAATGTGTTGAAAAGTGTTTCATAATCTATACTTGACGTATGTTTTTTTTCTTGTTTTTTTCTAAATCAGGAAGCTATCGCCATTTTAGACGATAAAGTCTTAGACTTGATTAAACGACGTAATGCCTTGACTCACACGCTTCACCAGAAGGAAAAAAAACTTCGAAAATTAGAGGAAGATGCGAAAACTATAAAGCGCAAAGGTGAAGATCAGTCAGAGACAGATACTGCGGTGGTAGGTATATATAGAAACAATATTTTTTTATAGTATCTCACTTAAGAAGTGAAGGGTTCATATGTAATCTAATAATAAGCTAGAAGAAGCAAGGGGTCGTCGGGTAGCTTCATCGCTTCGAGCCCTTCCTTCCCGGTCTTCGGTGTCTTTAATTTGTGTAATTTTCCTTCTAAATTTGTCCGGTTTCAATTTTTGAATATTTTTTTTTTCAATCTCGCTTTCGCTAGAGAGTCTTTCACTCGGGACGTGGCTGGGGACCTACAAATCTTGCTTCCGCAAAAGAGACGGACTAGAGTAGAAGAATAAAGGGCTGCAGACGAATAGAGGCCGCTCGCCTCGGCGGTTGATCCTCATGAGAAGAACATTTATGTTTTTTTTTCAGATTTTTCGAAGTATGCCCGTATGGAGACCTTTCTTGCCAGTGTATCAGGAGGGTGATCAGAGAATTTCTGAAAAATACGCGTTTTTTAATCGAGTGAAAAATAATCGCTAAAAATAAGAACCCTGATCGGTGCACAGCATGTCAAAACTACGAATTTCCACGACGTAGGGGAAATTTGCAGGTATTTTCCCAAACTTTATCAGTTATGTAGAGTTCTCCTATAATTCCCACATCATGCAAAAACCATGCATGTTTTTTCCTTTACATGTCGTGAAGCACCGTATTTAGAAGGAAATATACCGGAAAAAGAAGGGGGAAACACATGTAAACCAAAAATTAGTAATAGTTGAAAAAAAATTTGTTGTGGACAAACATTAGTTTTTTTTATTGCTTTTTTTTGGAGGGGGGAGGGGGATGCACATTGCACATACGGAAGAGTGAGAGACTCCAACTGTATTTAAAAAGTAGAATCAAGAATTAGTGATAAAATGTTCTTTAATTATGATTTTATTTTTTACGACAGTTTTATTAAACAAATCTTTTTTTATTATCTGTGAAATGCAAAAAAAAAACTATAATAATAATCTATGGAATGTTGTCACGAGATTAAATATTTCTTTTAAAGATAAATTATGCTTTACAGGATTTTTCTTATATCTTTAATATTTTATTTTCATTCCATTTATTTAATTCTGTACAAATTTAATAAGTAAGTGTATAAATCAATTTATAATAGGAATATACCAGGTGTCCTAAAATGGACTAACTGTTTTTGAAATTCAATAATTTGCAACTGGTGACATCTATTACAAAAATTCTTGTAGGAGGGTTATGTAAGATATCAGGGTTTTTTTTTTTACTGCGATTCTCGGTTTTAGTTACAAATAGCAGAAATAGATGCCGCTGCAAACCGTAGGAGACCAATCGTGGTCAAAACCGAAATCGCCCATCATTGATGCGAAGGAAGGAGGTTAAATATATGGAGTGGGTCCCTCAGAACAAGATTGTATTGGTGAATGAGACCTATTCCATATATTTAACCTCCTTCTTTCGCATCAATGCCGGGTGGTTTCGGTTTTGGTCTAGATTTCGCAACTATTCTTGCAGCGCCATCTATCATTGCTAACTAAAACTATGGAACTAAAACCAGGAATCACAGTAAAAAGAAACTCTTGACATCTCATATAACCCTCCTGCAAGAATTTTTTAATAGCTGTCATTATTTGCAAGTTATTGAATTTTAAAATTTTAGAACACCCGGTATTATGTAGTTTTAGAGCATTGTTATTTTCATTAAATTATAATTTATTTTTACCTTCAAACACGCTTCTTCAATTTACCGACATGTTTAAAGATAATTTTTTGCTGATATTTTTATTTTCCTTCTCAATAGTATCATTTGAGAATATCATTACATTCCTATGTATTACATGTATTTCTAGACAATTCGAGAACTTGAAAATGAATATATGAAGGTAGAGAAAAACTTAATGGAATGTCAAGTAATCCAAACTAAATATAAAGCCATTCAGGAACAACTGAGAAAGGTGAAGATTTTTTTATATGTTTTATGTATATGTTGCTAAAAACTATTTCTTTAATCCGATCATTATTTTTACCCGTAAAAAATTGAAAGTTTTTTTAACTGACTTCTAAGTAAGAAAGTTGCTTATTTAAGCAGTGTATGTAAAATACCCACACTGGAGTCCTGCGCAGGTCGGGTTGTCTTTGAAAACTCAAGGTTGGGTTCAAAGTCAACCCAAAAACCGACCCAAAACCGATACATTCAAACCCCATTCCGACCGGAACTCTAAGTGGAAGAAAATGAATCTATATCTTAATTCAATTATGAAAAGTTAGTCTACACTTATACCTCTGATATCTTTTTTCTTTTTTTTTTATAAAAATGAACATTAAATGAGGGGTTTACAACCATAGTAGACCAAATCCATCTTGAAAAAAAAAATGAGATAATCCATTTGAAAGGGTATAAAATCTGTTTTATTCACTGCCACAGGGAACCAAGTCAGTTTTCACATACAAGATGCGTCTAAAAAGTTCGGTGAATGGATGTATATCTCATAAACAACGCGAGTTAGAAATGCGTACCTGGGCATGCGCAGGTAGAGACCAATGGAGAGTCGGCACGTAGCAAGAAGCGTAAGAAATCAAGGCAGAATAGTCTGCTATGGGCAGTCGAACGGTGTATTTTTGAAAACTCGCGTCATATTGAAATGGAGCAACGGATAAACATCACGTTTTGCGACAAATTGCAAAAGAACCCCACAGAAACGCATTCAGTGTTGGTCCAGGTGTACATAATAGACGAAATGAGCAAAAATTGTGTATTCGACTGGTTTAAACGTTTTCGGGAGGGAAAGGAAACCGTGGATGACGAGCCACGTTCAAGTCGACCCTCAACAAGTGTGATGACAGACAACATTGAGCGGGTGCGACAGATGCTGTTAAACATTCGCCGACTGTCCTTATAGTTCAAGAGCTGTTAAACATTTTAGGGAAGGTATTTGAGGCACCCTGAAAATTTGTGCAACACTTCTTTTGTAGTGGCTGAATACAAAATCGAATGTCTGGCTGAAGGATCGTGGCCCAAAAACTGTGCCAGACACGTGTCAAGTGCCATTTTTTGACTACCCAAAAAAAAGGTATTTGAGGCACGCTGAGATTGAGACAAAATAATATTTATACTTAGAAAAAAATATTTTGAAAACGACAGACACTTTAGTCGGCACAAAAACTGTGCCAGACACGTGTCAAGTGCCATTTTTTGTCTGGCACAGTTTTTGGACCACGATCCTTCAGCCACACATTCGATTTTGTATTCAGGCATTACAAAAGAAGTGTTGCACAAATTTTCAGGGTGCCTCAAATACCTACTCAAAAATGTTCAACAGCTCTCCTACTATTACGATGGATATCACGATGGAATTAGGAATCAGGCATCCGACGACGTGTGACATCTGTGCTTCGGTCTATCCTAAAAGAGGCCTTCGCTGATTCATTTCAGCAGCTTTATCAACGATGTCATAAGTTCATTGTGGCCAGCGGATGTTCCTTTGAGGGTGATTAAAGGTATTTTATGTTTTTTAAGCAATTGGAAAAATGGTTATTGTCCTCTGTCAGGGTAGGAAATCAAAAACATATCTGAAGCGTTTTATTGGTTAATCCGCATTTTATTCGTTTTCTGATTGCTCTATATAGTAATCTGTATTTTCCTTTTACTTTCAACATAGATGGATACTTCTGCTGCCACTATGACAAAAAAGTAATAAAAACCACAAAAAAAAATTTATAACTCAGAAACAAATTGAGATACAGCTTTCAAACAAATTGCTTTTAAAAGTACATTTTTTTCTCTATACGACTGTGTAAAAAGTAATATTGTGGGACGTTTCATTTAAAATGGGTCGTCAGATTTCTTGGAAATCTGACGATGGAAAAGCCTTTTCCCGAACAGTCAATGAAATGCTTGGATATTACGTAAGTTTCAGGTGGATAAAATGTATGATCAACTCCGTGCGATTTTTTATGTCTTAAATTTTAGTCCTTGAAAAAATCATTTTCCAAATGGTCGTTGTAATTTGTTAAATTGCTTTTTTCAATAATTTTTATTTTATTTGTTTTATGCTTCCATTCACCGAACTTTTTAGACGCACCTTGTACTTACTCATATATGCCATCTGTTTACAGACTTGGTTTACTGTGGGAGTGGATAAAACAGATTTTATGCATCTTCTAAATGAACTATCTCTTTTTGTTTTCAAAATGGACTTGCTGTACTATGGTTGTGAGTCCCCCATATATACTCATTAAATATTCAAATATATACTTTTTTTTTTTCGACTGAAACATATTGAGGGTTTTCTTTTAAAAATTCGGTTCAACCCGACTAGCAACGAAAAAAAGTAGCGTTAACCTGGCACAACCCGAACCGCGAGTCGAGTTGCATTCGCATAAAATTGGGTTACCTGGCCCAATGCAAGATTCTAGCCCAAACACAAACACAAATCCGAAAGCGGCACAAACTTCAGTTGTAATTGCTTCAAGATAATAAAGTACTGTTTTCATTCGTGAAATGTACATTATAAATAGTAAAATGGATGTGAATGCCACTAAAGATTTTAAACAACACGGTAAATCACATTTGCTCAAATACGTCTATTGGATATGGCCCCGACTACGTAATATACACTGCTCAAAACAATTAAAGGATATTTGAAGTTTTATATAAAATAAAGATATAAACGAATTTTTTTTTGCCGAAAATAGAAGAAGAGAATCACAAATGCAAATTTTTCTGGTTTTCAAACTGTGGAGTATGCAAATTTTGAGTTCGACGTCAAAAACGTCACTTCAGCGGCAGCGAATGAAATTTGACTTTCAACTGGATAAAAGAGAATGAAGACAAAGATGATCGGCATTCAGTGATTGCTTTGTTTCGATGAGTACGATGTCTCAGCGAAGTCATTTGACAGATTCAGAAGCTTTGAGAATTGTTGGTAGGTTAGAAGGGGGCCAAACTCAAGCCGAAGTAGCGCAAGCCATTGGAGTGTCACAAAGTGTCATTTCCAGGATCTGGAACCGTTTTTTGGAGAGTGGATGTGCAGGCCGAAGACCAGGGCAAGGCCGTAGACGGGCAACAACGCCTAATGAAGATCGGTATTTAGCGTTAACAGCTCGGAGACACCGAACCATGAACGCTACTCTTCTCCAACAACACCTTCGCTCGGCTACAGGCACCACGATTTCAACTCAGACTGTCCGAAACCGGCTCCATGCTGTAGGTTTGTATGCTCGCCGACCGATGGTATGTGTTAGATTAACATCAAGGCATCGTCGCGACCGCAGGGAGTGGGCAACCGAGCATGTCAACTGGAGGAGAAATGAATGGAGCAATATTCTGTTTTCTGGCGAGTCCCGTTTTTCTGTGCATCCGGATAATAGGCGTATTTTCATCTGGAGGGACCGTGGCAGTAGGAATAATCCTGCGTTCGTGCACGAAAGTGTCAGATTTGGCGGTGGAGGAGTATTGGTGTATGGTGGCATCTCCATTGACGGGCGCACTGACCTCTACATCATTCGAGATGGAGCTCTGACTGGTCGCCGATATAGGGATAAGATTCTCAGAACTATTGTAGTCCCTTACGCTGCAGCAATCGGAGATAACTTCATTTTAATGGACGATAACTGCAGGCCACGTCGTGCAAACCTGGTGGAGGATTTCCTTTTCGAGGAAGGAATCGTTCGAATGGAATGGCCAGCGTGTTCTCCAGACATGAATCCAATCGAGCACGTTTGGGACGCTCTAGGAAGACGAGTTTCTGGCCGCCAACAACCCCCACAAACTCTCCAAGAACTGGAAAGAGCTCTTCTGGAAGAGTGGGGCAGAATACCCCAACTCGTCATTAATAGCCTCATTGAGTCCATGCCTCAAAGGTGTTCAACGTTGCTGGCCGCCCGTGGAAACCATACCCCCTACTGAAAATGATTTTCTTTGAAGAAAACACCTTTTCTTATTCTTTTTTTCTCATATGCACAAATTGTGTTTTTTTCCTTTAGTACACAAATGCGCAATAAAATGCATTTTTTTTTCTGCCAAACATGTGTAATTTATTCTCATATAACCTACTATGTCTGTCGACCATGTATCAATCAGCTAAACAGTTTACCAGATACAAAATCCACCTAAAACTGCAATATCCTTTAATTGTTTTGAGCAGTGTAAATAATAAAATCAGATTAACCATAAACTATGACACTTTAGCGCTAGTGATGGGCCTAATGAATGATTTTGATATTGAAAGAATCATTCAGACATGCGCAAAAGTGTATCTGTCCACATACGTGTTCTCTTTAATCAATTAAAACCAGAAATTTTGCAAAGAAAATAATACTTTAATTTGTTTTTTACAAAATTTCTGGTTTTAATTGATTATAAAGAATACGAAAATTGGCATATATGCTTTTGTACATGTCCGAATGATTCTTTCAATATCAAAATCATTGATCAGGCCCATCACTATTCAATGCCAAACTGAAATCTGTCACCGTAAAGACAGATTTCAATATAGTTATTTATTTATTTAATGTTTTGTGTGAAATGTGAGTTCGAAAAGTTCTGAGCAAAATTCTAGTTCTTTTACAAGCAAAAAATTATAACTAGAGTGCAGCCTCGATTATCCGAGCTAATTGGAACCGCTAGTACCTCGGATATCGGAAATCTCGGTTAATAGAAATTGTGTATAAAAACTCGCCGTGCTTGTGGATTTAATATCTCTTAGAATAAAAAACAATAGAACGTTTTTTAAATTATAAAAATATGCACATATAAAGCTATGTTTCACCGCTCAACAAATTTAAAAGGGAAATCAACTCTCTTTCTTTTCTGGGTCTGCATTTTAAATAGGAACGACTTACTATCTGCGCGATGGTCAGACGTGAAATGATTAAAGAAAAGGTTTGGAACAAAACAGAGGAATCGCGAAAGAAAGGGTAAACAGAAAAATGCCATGAAACCCAAATGTCTATTGTGAGAGTTGCCAATACCGCCCCCCCCCACACACACACATACGCACACTGTCGCCAGTCAAGTGTGTATGTGTGGGGATGTGTAATTGTCGGATAACACATTGCAGCTAGTGTTCAATAGGGCCACACGGCTACTGGAAACAAAACATTGTTCGCTGTTGACTTCTCAGGGTGCAATGTTTTTGGGGCAGAAGAGCCTGTGGCATAGACAGTGAACTAAAAAGTTTCAAGGCTCATTCACACAAAAAAAGATCGGACTTCGTTTTCGGCTCTGTTAACAGAAACCTCTCTTAATCGAAGCTATGTTAATCGAGGTTCTACTATATTATACGGACAATATTTACAGTCATTCAGGGTAACTTTGAACCATGGGGTACAACTTTGCACCACCTCCAAATTTTCAATATTTTGAATCCAAAAGACTAAATAAGCTCCAGAACTGTGCTCTGTTTGCAAAGTTCTATACTGGGATTTCTACTCTTTATTTTAGAAAATAAATTAGCAACATTATACGCAATTAAATGCATCATCTAACTATTTTTGTGAAGTACTGTTTTCAAGTTAATTTTGAATGCTGTTTTGAAGTTGTTGTAATCCAATTAAATTTTCATAGTAAGTAACAATATACTCATTTATCAGACATATTGTTATCTAAATGTTGTAAATGTGATAATATTTTGTGATTATTTATTTATTAATAGTTAATAAAATGTAAAATAAGAAGGCACTAACATTTTACCACATTTTCAGGGTAACTTTGAGCCGGCTCAAAGTTATACTGATGTTTATAATTTACTGATTATAGGTGCTACTGTCAAAAATTTCCCATATTTGCACGTACATTTTATATAAATGCCAAAAGTGAGCATTAGATATAACATGTAAATATTTTCACAAATATGTATAAAATACATAAAATTCATTTAAAGGCGTTATTCGGGGCGGAGCTACTCAAATTTGATATTTCATACATTCGACATTTTTTATTCTTGTTTGAATAATACTTGTACTAGTATGTATTACTGTAACTATGGACATATTATTGAGTTAAAACATTGAAAATTGTTTTCCACTGCATTTTTATGTTTTATATGAACAATAAACAGGTTTTTTCTATTTCTAAATATTCATGGTTCTCTTCTCCCACTTCTCTTATGCCTGATATTTGTTGTAATATCATAAATTATACAAACCTTCTGATGTTGGGAAACGTAAATTCGGAGTCTTTGCATATCTGAAAACATTTTCTGGTGGTCAAAGTTGTCCTAACTATAATACTTTTTTTATAATGAATTATTTTAGATAATATTTATCATATGGTGCAAAGTTACCCTAAATGGCTGGATAACTTTGAACCGGGTTAAAAATTCATTTTTTATACCTTTTATCATTATTATTCCTTAATTATTGATAGTCATACAATAATTTAGGAGCATTTCTTCTCTTTTATGCCCTAGTTGCAACAATAGTCTTAAAATAAGGGTGCGGCATATGAAAATAGAGAAAATGCGGATCAAAGTTACCCTGAATGACTGTATTTATTTATTCATCTAATCACCTGCTACTGGCTTATAAATATTATTTACATACATGTACTTCTTTTGGCTTAGGAACTTGCTGTTTATCCAAAGCTTATCGATGATTTGGAAGATGAACACGAACAGCAGAGATCTGATGTAGAACGCCTCGCCGCGAGTGAGTTGCTGGCAAGGGACCGGCGAGACAGGGCTCGCTTGCAACTCACCAAAGCAGAGAGTGGAGCGACGAAGGCCCGACTGGAGAAAGAACGGGTTATAGGGGAATTTGGAAAAGCTCTGAAGCCACGGCAGCAGCTGACAAGTGAAAGTATGTCGCAGGTGAGAATATCGATGCTTTATGCTATAAAAGTACTTCGATGACTTTGAGTTCCTACAAGGTTCCCAGCTACATGGAAAGTCATGGAAAATCTGGAAATTCAGGGAATTCAGGGAAATTCTGGAAATTTTTAAATATGTAGGAAAAGTCAGGGAAAAATATGGGAAATAAGTTGGATAAAATTGACTCTTGTCATTTGCAAGGCCAAAAAATTCCTCCAATGCCAATGCAAAAAAAAACCACATTATGGACAAAAGTTTTCTGTTTTAGGGAATAAAGTTTTGAGACTTTCTCCTAACATTTGACATTCAAGGCTTTGTTACTGTATTGCATTCATTTGGAAACTGGCGAAGGTTGAAGTCTTTTTATATTTGATAATTTTGTTCAAACAATGCAGTATTTCAAAGAATTTTATTTTCCAATTTTCTTCAAAAGTGTTTGAAATTTGGGTAATTAGGTACTTGAATTTTCTCCTGGGAAAAGAGTATGAACCCTGTTATTATGATACAAATTTCGGAATTTATTTTTTGACGCTGCTTCTTACTTAGTTATTTTGTATTAATTTTATAAAAATATATCTAAAGCTTTTGAAATATATTATTTTTAAGTTAATATTAATTAATACAGTAGATTTCCGTTTTACAACGAATTCCATTAAAACTAAAAATCCTGTTGCAACGAAGTTTGACAAATCCCCTTTTCAAATTGCATTAACCTTAATGTATTAAAAATTCCGATTTAACGAATTGAATTTTTTTAGGAATTTCGTTACAACGAAAAATCTTCATCGAGCTGTTTTTTTTTGTTGTTGTTGTTGTTGTTTTTTTTTTTTTTTTTTGAAATGCTCTCTGGTGCGTGGCAAGAAATTAACCAGAAAACAATTTCTAACTGTTGGAAACATGCCCGGTGAACTGAGACAGAAGAAAATGAATCAGAAATTATAGATTTGTATAAATCCTCTGAGTTAAATACAATTTGGAAGGCTGTCAAAAAATTAACATCAGTCCCTGATCAGGTAGATTTGGAGAATTTCTTATCTGTGAATGACTATAATCAAATATGCTCTGAAGTGTCTGGTGAAGATATAATTTTGTCCACTAAAAGTACATTAGACCGACAAAATTATGAAAGCAGTGATGACGATATTGATGTTACCAACGATTCAAAAGTTACCGCTTGGGGAGCTCTTTCATGCTTGGAGAAATTGTGTGCTTTTGTTTCTCACCAAAATAATGTTCCAGAGGAGATATTTTCTCACATTCATTCGTTGCAAATGTTTTTGTTATCATCAGCTACACATTCCTTTGTACAATCTAATTCACACATTTTCTGCAATAATTCGCTTCTAAATAAAGCTTAGTCCGTAATATTGTATTTTTAATATTGAATTTTATTTTACTAATCTTTTTGTTAATTTAAGTAGTCTTCCATTACAATCTTCTATAACGAAAGGTAATTTTTGTCTTACATAATGACTTAACGTGTATGTGTAATTCATTAGATAAAAAAGAGTAATTCGGTTCCAACGAAAAAATCGTTACAACGAATTATTCTAGCGGTCCCGTTGTGGCAGAAATCTACTGTATATATATTTTTAACTTAATTACTGTATATCAAGGCAGATTTTGCGTATGCCCGTTTGGTCCTGGAATTTTTTTTTATATTTGACCAGGGAAATTGCGAGACATGTTTTTCTGGGAACCCTGTCCTAACGATTTGGAGTTTTCATTTAAATTGCAGGTTGGACCAAAATAATAAACTCATTTACATACCAATGTATTCCCTAAATTATATACATGTGAATCATGTAAGTTACATTTTATTTTACTCATATTAAAGTTTATACGAGGGAGTATTACTAAGTATTTGCCCTCACATAGAAATACAGTCGGCCCCGCTTAATTGCATACAGTTGGTTCCACTGAATATTGTATGCATTTAAGCGGGGTATGTGTTTAAGCGAGGAAAGCAATTATTGTTATCAGTATATATTATCATTTGATTATATACCACAGATATGATAAATATTAGTAGACATTATTTACCTAATAATTTAAAAATTATTCTATTAATAATTTTAATAAATAATTTAATATTACTCTATATCTAACAATATATGGAATAAGGTATAATGTATTATCACGCTATTTACGTTACATGGTTTAATTTTTCAATTTATGTGAAAATTAAAATGAAAGTAAAATAACAAATTTTTGTTTTTAAATCATACCTTTGAAAATAAATAAATTCTGCATAAATTCATTTTATTTTTCAATTATTTGCCAATTTATCACATTTTGTTGTTGTTGTTGCCTACAAAAAAAATCCTTTAGGGAAATCTGTTTTTTTCCTTCCTCGGACACTGCATTTCTCTACTTTTGGCGTTAAATATTGTTCCTTTATTATCTTGATCATCCCGATTGTATTTTCTCCCCGATTGCAGGATTTTCCAAAAAGTTTCCCCAGCATCTTGAGTCACTGTATGTACGACAAGCTTTAATAGAAAAACATAACTGTCCAAATTCATCACTCCCAAGCGTTTCCTAGAATTCAGATAATAAAGTCTTCTTTCACGACGGTTTCTGTTCTTCGATTGTAAACCTTTGTTACAACAACAGCAACAACAACAAAAAGTCCTTCTTTTCTTCCCATTCATCACTATAACAGAAATTCATAAAATCCGGATTACTAGATTGGAGATATTTATGCAATTAACCGGGGATTGTTATACGATAAAACGAGTATATTTAACATTTACCTTATGGTTCCACGGCATTCTATGCATATAAGCGGAGTATGCAATTATCCGTTACCCGACTAAGTGGGGTCAACTGTACTAATTGAATGAAATTTACGAAATTGCGACATTTTATCAGTCTTTTTCTCTATAGTCACCGTGCACAGTAACAAATTTCTGCAAATGGTATTTCAAAGAGGGGGGGTACTCCAGGAGGGGCGATAGTAGACCTAAGGGGAGCACTTTTCTAACTTTTGTTGACCCCCTTCAGGTGAAATATTGTAGGAAAGACCTGTGACCACTTATTCATCTTATCCCCCTCCCTAGCCCCTTCCAACAATTTTCCCCCCTTGGGGTACTTTTTTAAATTTTGGGGACACCCCTCATGAGACATGGGAGGGCAAATCGTGGAGGGGCTCGGGAGGGGCATAATATGAATAAGTAGTCACAGGTCTTTCCAACAATACTAAATGAGGGGGTCGGCAAAAGTTAGAAAAGTGCCCACTTTTGGGTGTCTATCATGCCTCCTGGAATACACCCATCCAATCTTTGAAATATCGTTTGCAGAAATGTATTAATGTGCACGGTGACTATATAGAAAAGAACTATTAAAATATAGCAATTTCATAAATTTCACTCAATTGTCACTCTATGTGAGCGCAAAATCTTATTGATACTCCCTCGTACATGTGGGAAATCACCCCTTCCAGCTGTATGGTTGTCTACACTAGATGATAGCTGAATTCATTCCACAAACGATCCGTCACCAATAATGTGATGCTGTTTTTAGGACACCCAAAGTCTTTAACTAAACCTCACAAGAAAAATATTACATTGTGAACTTATAATTGCAAAAACTGTTGTGCTGTAAAGTGGGGATCTGGCTCAACCTAAATTACTGTACATTATGTGAGATTTCAAACCTCTCTAACGGTAGTATTTGAAACTTTAAAACATAGTCTTTCATAGGGTTGCAGTTTGGTCTCCATTTTTATTCCAAAATTTAGACTTCAGGTCGAAATTTCCTCAAGAGAAATTTTTACTTTAGGTAATCACGAAAAGGCTGTGATTAAACAATTCAGAAAATACTGTTTGTATTTTCAGGTACAACCCTAAATTTCTAACTAAAAATAAAGGACAAACTGGCAACCCTGGTCTTTCATATGATCAGTAGGTCATTCGCAAACGATATATGGTTCAGTGAATGTAGCCATATGAAATTAAGCAATTTTTTTTTATATAAACACCCATTATTTTTGTACACTTCGAGTAGGTGTGCGATTCCAGGTCATAGGAGGCAATTTTTTTTTTTATTGAAAATTTTTCTGTATTCTTCTATTAGTATTTTAATTTCAAATCTTATCAGGTAATTTTACAAGTTTTGATCTTACGATCATCTAGTGTGGATGGTTTAAAGTCAGCCCAAAACTAAACTTAACGTTGCAAATGAATGCGGAAAATATACTACCGATTTTTAACTTTCCGATAACGATGGAGCTTTGTGCCAAATTGATGCAATCTTTTAAGAGAAATCTCGTCTTCTTGTAGTACCCTCAAACAAACTTTATACTTGAGTCTTGGATCTTGTACGTATATTCTGACAAACGATTGAGGGTTATGCCATCTTAAAGAGAATATTCCCGCGGTGGTTTATATGTATAATATACCAATATAACTATGATTTTTTATAATAGAATTTGGTATTTTGTTCTCATTTTGGACGAAAAGGCTGCAATTGATCATTTTTTGGCGAGCGTTATCGTTAGTTAAAGAATAGAAACGTTTATATCTGTTAGAAAAAAAAATAGAAAAAAAAAACTCTGATTGATTTTGTTTAAAATCCAAGAAAGAAAAGGGGGGTGCGTTTTAAAGAGAGATAATATTATAAAACGAAAATATTAAATTTAAACAGGAAAAGAATGTTCCTAAAGCTTAAAAAATATTTCAGTGTCAAAGCTCTGCAGTTTAAACAATATTTGTCGATTTATCGTTTGCGTCTGGTTAAGAAAAATGCATTGCAAAATTTGATTGGATAAAAAATGTGAGTAACATTTTTCTTTTTCTTTCTTTTAAAAAAATAAATACATAATTATCATTTTTTCTAATTTTCCCATGATGTGTCTCACAGGGAACTAGCAAAAAAATTGTAAAAATGACTGCACTAGTTAACTAATAATTAAGTTGTGGAAATATTAAAATGTCGCATTGTCCTCGAAAACACACCTTTGTACTATAGAGTCTAGAATCTATAGTGTAGAAATCGGATATCCCAGCAGTACTTAAAAAAGTGCTAAAATATTGGATCCCTTAAATGCCAAATGATTCTGAAATCCAAAGAGTCGATCGTAGCGACATCTGCAGGATATTTTATAAAATTCCATGACGATTTCGTCTAGACGCTGTAATAATACGATGTATACATTGAAATTTGAAAATATACCGCAGATGTCGCTGCGATCGGCTCTTTGGATTTTAGCATCATTGCACTTTTAAGAGATAAAATTTTTTAGCGCTGTTTGGATAGCTGATTTCCATACTATTTATTCTAGGCACTGTACTTTGTACATAATTTTTATAATTCTAACCTATCAAAAAGTGGGTTGAAAATAGATTAAAAAATTCCATCTTTGCATACAAAAAGCAGGTTGAGTTAAATAGAAGAGTGTGATAAAACAGCGTAATAAAAGAGTGAAAAAATCTTAAAACACCGGCTAATGAGATTCAATTGTTATCGTAACAATTCAAAGAATTCCGGAAAGAAGATGAGCTGTACTATAAAAGGAGCGTAAAACATTGCTTAATTTTCTTAATCGTACTGAAAAGAACTGCCCTGGGAGTATAATACTTCTTTTTTTACGCCCGTTAATGTCTGAGGGAAATATTTTCTTATCCTACAATGTTTACCAGCGTTTAAGGATGCGATTATTTAGTTTATGCTTTTATTGTTAAACATCGCGGAACAGGCGTATAGCAGCATTACACTGAAGATGAAAAAGCGCAAAGCTAATTAAAAGACGTGTTTAATGTGTGGTGTAGCATCACAAAAGAAATTGCTAAATTACGTAAGTCATAAAATGAATTAAACAAAACTTCTTACGTGCTTTTATAAGTTTGTTGTGAAATATAAACAAAAATGCCTTGTTGCATAAATTTGCTAAAATTGTTGTTACATTGTTGCAAGTTATGTGCATTTTTATGCACTACATTTTAAGATTAATAATTCAGTATCAGATATAATTTTTAAGGTTAATTGCAGAACTAAGTTTTAATGTTAAACTGATTAAGTAATCCCTTTTAATTGTTCCAAATTTCGTACAAATATTTTTCATTACGTCTTTTTAACAGCCCCACAAAGCATAAAATAAATTATAAGTACTTCCTCAATATGTAGGTCATTCTCTGAAAAGTGGCTGTTTTTAAAAAAAAAAAATGCGGCCAAATAAAATTGCCTCAAAAATCTAGAAATTTAGCCTGCAAGTACTTTATTGCTATATTCATCAAAAAATAACATGAACCAAACTCTACCAGATAGATCTTCTGCGATTTTAATTTCAAAGCACTTCCATTGCTAAAATGTTCAAATAAATGATTAGCACCGAAATTTAAGAACAAATTTATTTGTAAATAAGAAAAATGCTGTATTTTACATACATGTTAAATAGAAAAATGTTTATAAAAAGTCTGGTGCCAATGTGGCGCTTGGTAATTAAAATTAAGTGGTTTCATAAACATACCACCACACTTGAAAGGGTTAAAAAAGAAAATAAATTATAATTAGAAGTCATACTGTCAATAAATAATATATATCTTTTTTTATTTGTGTATTTTATTGCATTAGATTTTCTTATTTACTGTTTAGTACATATATAAATGGATTTAGATCATTCCATCATATATTAAAATTATGAGGGAATGATTGTGAGGGAATGATGAAATACTTCTGAAAACCATTTTATACAAAAATGATTAGTCTACTGTATATTTTCAGTTACTAAATCTCTTCTGAAACACATTTCTAATACTATAACAACATAAAAATACATTTCATTAGTTTTTATTAAAACTATAATAGATGAGGGAATGATGGATAATAAAAATACTTACTTTGATCTAGTCCTTGAAAGGCATGTGTAAGCTATTCAGGAATGTTTTTGAGAAAACAACAAGATAGCTGCTTCACTTTACTCATGTACAAACTGTCCTAGACATATATAAAGCATGTGCTGCTTTCTACTAAGTAAATAGGGGCAAATTTATAGTTATGTGAGGGTATGATGACTATACTAGGGACATCATTAAAAAAGTGTCCTAATTCTTTCATTATACAAAATATAAATATAATTAAATGGCTAAATATTTATTTAAGTATGTTTAATGGATTGAGAAAAAATAATTATAAACTTACGTGCTGCAATGACAGAGAAAGCATTTTCTTTCTTACATGTGTGATTGGGGACATAGGGAGGGAATGATATTTCCATTAAAAAATACATTTAAATTATCATATTTCAATTTCAGTAAGCAAATAATTACAGTTTAAATGTATAACTGATAAATGTCGATAATTTAAATCACTTTTTCTTTTTGTAATTTTAAAATTTCGTCTTCAAGAACCAAGGGATATAAAATTGTCACTTTTCAGAGAATGACTCGTATACTTTAAGTAAAATACTGATTCATTGTTTTAAAGTGCAAATGAAGCCTATTGATTATTACATTATTACCTACACTGTAAAATATGACAAATGTTTCTTAATCTAACCACGAAATATACAATCTTCCATATTTTATCCATGATTCTGAAAGTTACTTTTACACTGAGAGAGATACAAGGTGAGTACAAATGATAACCCGATTTTAAAAAATCCTACTTTCGAAACTACTGGACATATTACAATAAGTGATGCATTAATTTAAAGAGAAATATAAGTTTTTTCAGTTACAAATATTCGATGTGTGACCCTCTTGTTACACGACATACGTCCAATCTGTAATCCAGTTCGTTCCAAACACCAAACGCCTCATCCACCGATGTGGAAGCTCCTAGTTAAAGTAACTACGTACCTGCAAAGACCAATGCGGTGGGGGTCCCATCCTGCTGAAACACAAAATCTGCACTGTCCTGAAGGGGGTGATGGTGATTTAACCTTAATCACATGGCCACCTAGATCCCCAGACCTAACATCATGTGATTTATTTTTGTGGGGTTACGTCAAAGATATTGTTTATGTACCACCAATGTCGAAAACAGTGCCAGAACTTAAAGAACGCATTTGTGCAGCATTCAGCACCATTGACAGAGTGATGCTACAAAATGTTTGGAACGAATTACAGATTGGACGTATGCCATATAACAAACCAAATAGCATGAACATTAGCAGCAAGTTTGATTTTTTCTGACATTATATTACTGTGACAAATTTGAATTGAAAAATTCGCAGCAAATTTCCCGCAAAGTATACCATCCCCTACTTGCATGAGTGGTGTTGTGAAACTGATGGCAAGACTGTCATTCATTCACGAAAGTGACGAAAGCAAAAAATTCCTCATTTCCTCATTAAATTGTTGACAGAATAGACAATCAGCACATACGCAGAAATTTTATTCGGTTGGCACCGCTTTTTCTAAACACTATACTTATCAAATACCAAAAAAGACTCGCCTTGAAAAGTACAAATATTACCTTAACGTGTTTATGGTGATGAAAACGATGCACCAACGAACACCTTCTGACGGTGGTTTCGCATCAATAGACCCGATCAGGTTTATGGACCCCTCCGAAGGGGTTGAACTTATAGTGTAACAGTTGTAAACAGATAGTGGGCATGGAAAGATTACTACTTTGCAGAAAGTTTGCAGTATGTTTGATTACTTGTTTGTCTTTAATTTGCAATAAATTTGATACAGCATGAATTTAACTTGCACGACAAGTTAGCTGCAAGTTCAAAGTGTGGTGACTTCGGCGTTTGCATTATCTTACTGCAGTCTTGTCATGCTGAGCTTGCTGCAGCTTTGCAGGTTTTCAAAGCAAGACTGCTGAAAATTTTCTGAAAATTAAAAATGCTATCTGAGAAGAGGGTCACACATCGAACATTTGTAACTGAAAAAAACTTGATATATTTCTCTTTAAATTCATGTATCACTTATTGTAATATGTGCAGTGGTCTAGAAAATATGATTTTCTAAAATCGGGTCCATTATTTGTACTCACCCTGTATAATCTTTTTACGAAAGTACACGCAATAGTGTCCTTCCTATTATTCAACGTTTCCGATTTGTCGATATACCTTTGGCATCGTGAGTGTCCCATAATCAGGAGACTAGTGTAGTTAAAACTGTTTTCAGTACGTGCTTACAAATATTAAAAACACCTACATAATTTATTTTGTTCCAGCGGCCATCGACAGAACTCGGAGATACAGAAGAAGCTGAAGAGTGGAGGCGTTTGAGAGCTGAGCAAGAAAATGAACTGAAACAGATGAAAGAATCCTTTGAGAAAATTAAAGCGGCAATAGGTATTTCTGATATTTCAGTAAGTTCAGTTTAATCCTTTCGTATCCAAATTCTTTTGTAATTGTGGGGGGAGGGGGAGTTTCTCTCTATTCTAAAAAAAAGTAACTACCGCTGTCACCGCCGCCGCCGCCGCCGGTTTTGAATTTTTTGTGACCGGAGGTCTTTCTTCGTTAATATTGAGAAAAATATTGCATACAAAAATATGAAAATCAGTGGTTTTATACAGAAATGTTTGATAAACACGCTGATGCAGACAGTTTTCAAATCGAAGAATTATTTTAAGAGATATTTAATGCTAAAGTTGCACAAAATCGTTCCACTAAAAGAGTTTTATAGCAGCAAAAACTGTACATGGCAGTGTAATCATTTTTAGATCATTTTATGCGTTAGAATTTGCCGGAGTGCAGATTGCATTAATTTTTCTATTTTCACTCATTTTTTCAGGTTTTATTTCTATTTTAAATTCAAATTTTTAGCATTTCTAGAGATATTTTTTACAGATTTCAGAAAATTGTACTAATTTAAAATGTTGCCAACTGTATAAAAAGCGCAAGCAATAATGTTTGCTTCAAATTAAAAATCTATTTACACGTGACTATTATAAGCAGGAAAAAACTTTCAAATTAGAATTAAATAATTATGTATAAAAAGCAGGAACTTATTAAAAATTACGTCATAAAAAGTATACACGTGAATTTTAAAAGAGAAAGGATATTGTAAAATAATAAATTCATTAACATGCGTTAGGAGTCTTAGGAGAAATTACATCATATTTACATCACATTATAGTTATTACATAAAATGAATACAAAATAATATTGCAAAAAAGTTTAAATTTAGAAATTGCGCTAGACATTTATTTAATATTTTGAGAGGATATTTTCAACTATTTTTATTAGGAAAGCGCAAATAATATTTCATTGCTAACAAAAGTACTTTCACGGGATTATTTAAAAGAGAAAGAATAGCTTGGTATAAATTACGTCAGATTAAAAACGATTAATTTAAAATGTCTCATTTAAAAGAACTTTCTTTTCGCTTTATTAAAAAGTACCAGGAGACAAAGACTCTGTTTACTTAATTCCTTTTATATTAGCTTATTTTGAAATGTTGTTACACGTGTCTACGTCATCAAGTTATTTTTATTTCGACGTTTTATTTGTATTTTTATTAATGTTGTACGAATTTATTTGTTCTTTCGTTATTTAAAATAAAAATTATGTCAATTTGTATAATTTGGCGAGTGGTTTGGCGATTTATATAATTTGGCGAAATTGGTCGACGGGATAATCAAGTAGTACCGCAGCGGATTTGGCGTTAAAATTCCCCAATCAAAGAGAAATGAATAGAAATTCGTTTATTGGGAGATCGCCACTGTTTTTTAAATTATAATTCAATCTTTTGAAATCTTTTTAAAGCCGATCAAATTAGCGTGCATTTAGAGCCTGCGGTGTCTGGACGGGGGTTGGCGAGCGTAGCTCGTAGGGGGCCGAGCCCTCTAGTAAGTTGAAGAAATTAAAAGTGGCTATGCAAATGAGAGAAATCATGTACATTATTTCTGTTATCAACATTCCTTTTTTCTCAGCTAATGTATATCATACAATGTGAATTCGGTATCACTGGATAGGATTGTTTGCTCACATCTGAAATCGCACAATTTATTTCAACTAATAGAGGAAGGAAGAGCAAAGCGGCCAATCTAAGCTTTGGCGAATCTTTATGATACATTTCTAATCAGTAAAGTTCTAGAAACAAATACCAATGGTTAAATATTATAACTTTAGTTTCATTTGCTATTTTACTCTTTTTTAACACTTTCCAACAAAATAAAAAGTGTTTATGCATTTGGTTGGTCTGGCCGTCTGTCCACACTCTAACTCCCATAAATAGACTCGGATTTTCATGCAATTGATGAACGTTATTTAGGGTCACCAAAGCATGTTTGGTATTGTATAGGAAGTATGTGGGATTAATAGTTCATTAACAGGGGCACTCAAAAGAATTCCGTTGCATTATAGTCACTGAGGGAAAATCGTTTGCAATGTATTTTAATGGTATTACGCTATTTAAAATGTATTGAAATTGATATAAATCACTGAATTTCATTTGAAGATGATTACTATACGATAGGGCAATACAATATACACAGGGCTGATCAAAGAATTCGGATAATTTACCGATTGTAGATGTAAACAGCTGAAATTTGTTTTCAAATGTGTTATAGGTTTCCACATGGTTGAATTAGACATAATATTTTATAATGGTCACTCTGCCCGCCTAGACTGAGTAAAGTGGTCAGCATAAATAAATGAACAAATCACATTCATTCAGGATGTATATTTAATCAGCACAAGCTAAAGTAACATTAATAATAAGTATTATGTTCTGTAATATTTTAAGTATTGAATCGTTCAAGATAAAGTAAACAGTAATGAGTATCAATATGATAAATAAAGGAATACAAGTGCCCCCAGCAGACATGAAGACTACAAATGTCGAAAGTAAGCTTTTCTCTGCAGAAGTTATTGTCCCGACCTGTCTTCATCCTTTCAAGGAAAATACTTTTGAGTGGTATTTTGTTATGAACAATGAATAAAAAATTGATGTCAAAGTAACCATCTGGCTATTTTTTCCGATCTCTTCGTGGCCACTTCGCCCGGAATGATGTCATTACAAGATCTGTGGCCTAGAATCTAATCTACAGGATTTAGCGTTTCTAAACATATCCTTTAATAGGTTATTTCAAAATGATTAAACAGCGTAAGAGCAAATAATTATAAAACTACATATTATTTACCTATAATCAAGAAATTGTACCACTTGCCGAAAATCAAAAATTAATAAAATTAATAAAATGAATTCAGAACTAGAAAAATGTAGGCTTCTGCTTCAAAGTCATAGACACAGAGCTGCCAAGTCTCCGGCTTTTTGGATACCAGTATTTTAATACAGAAAATGTTGTTTTCTTTAATTGGAACAATTGGGCGATTGAAAATAATAATATTTTCTCTAAGATAATAGTGGTGTGCAAAAAGCCGGACACTTAGCAACTCTGCAGACAATATTACTAGCATCTGTGCGACTGTTTCGCACAGTCTTCCTGCGTGGCGGGGGACACTATGCAGCGGAAAAAACTCAAATGGCCACTTAACCCATCCTTTCCCTATGTAGTGTACAACAATGAATGAGGTATCATGGGACAAGATTTTTCGAACACATTTGACATTACATACTTAATTTTCATTATATTTTTAAGTTACGTATCATCGTACATATTATCGCTGATGTCAACATATCTTTTTCTATCCACATACTAAACGCAGAACGATAAATGGTGAAATACGAAAGGTTTATGAATTTTTTTTTTACATAATGCACTCATATTTTGCTAAAACAAGTTCTTTGATTAAAAAAAAATTACAGTTAATTACAAATTAATGAAATATGTATCAGAAAATAAACCCCAACGATTGCAAGGCGAAATCCACGCACGGATCTAGTGGTGAGGTTTATTAAAATTTAATGAGTATGTTATTTATTGAAATCTGTCGAATATTGTTATTTTGAGTACTATTAGTAGAACAATAGGCTATGGAAAAATTTTGAAGTCATTTGGAAAATAACGTATGGCAACAATATTAAACAGACATCATAACTTTGCAGTATTTTTTTTTTCTTTTGGGTATAAGAACTTAAAAGTAATGGTCCTAATGACAAAAATTGCGGTTTGCAGAAATTTAATGTGTATGTGATTTGTTGAAATCTGTCGCATATAGTTATATTACGTACTATTAGAAGAACAATAGGCTATGAAAAATTTTTGAAGACGTTTGGAAAATGCTGTATTGCAACATAATTAAATAGACATTACGAATTTTCCGTAATTTTTTTTTTCTCTTTTAGGTTTAAGAAATTAAAAGTGACTGTCCAAATGACAAAAATTGCGGTTTACAGAAATTTAACGTGTATTTGATTTGCTAAAATCTGTGGCATATAGTTATTTTGCTTACTAGTAGAAGAACAATGGCGTATGAAAAATTCTTGAAGACGTTTGAAAAACGTTGCATTGCAACATAATTAAATTGACATCACAAATTTCCAGTATTTCTTTTTCTTTTTAAGTTTAAGAAATTAAAATTAATTGCCCAAATGATAAATGTTACGGTTTATAGAAATTTAACGAGTATGTGATTTTTTGAAATCTGTTGAATATTGTGCTTTTGCGTACTATTGGTAAAAAAATGGACTATGGAAAAATTTTGAAAACTTTTGGAAAATGTTGTATTACAACAAAATTAAACAGGCATTACAAATTGCCAGTATTTTTTTTCTCTTTAGGGTTAAGAAAATGAAAATAACTATCGAAATGACGAAAAATGAGGTTTACTGGAATTTAACGAATGTGTTATTTACTGAAATCTGACGAATAGAGTTATTTTGCGTACTATTAGTAGAAAAATAGGCTAGCTAAAAATTTTTTAAACGTGTGGAAAATGTTGTATGACAACAAAAGTGAACAAACATATAATAATTTTAAGCGATTACTCACGCCCTATAAATTTAAATTTAATTACGGGAATTATTATTCGCTTTGCTAATGAATAAAAATTCCAGTAATTAAATGCAAAGAAATATTACAAATTTCAGTATTTATTTTTTTAACATAAGTTATTGGTTCGAACAAGTTGTTTCTATTTTTTAGATAATGAAAAGCATGTTCAAAGCAAAAACTCCAGCAACATTATACAGAGTTTAAGCAATTTTGTTTTCTACTAAAAGCTGAAATATAAATGTACTGTACTTCACTTACGTCTAATTTTATAACTATCTAACTTTGTTACAAATGCGTTCATGATTTTCAAAAAATGTAAATAAAAGGAGACACATATACAAAGATTCGATACATCCACGATAAGATACACTGCTTAAAGTTTGAAGTGGGCAACTTTTATTCTTCAAATGTGATAATTCAGTTTAGTGGTATGTATATATCTATATATATACATGGTGTTTCACTACCAGACCGACAAACTTTGAGGGGTGATAGTAGACATGAAGACAAACATTATTAAATAGGAAACCATGGGGCGCAAACGCCTTCTGTAGGAGCTAGGGGCCATTAAAGTTTAAGGTCCAAAATTTCAAACGATGATAAAAAACGGAAAAAGGGGTCGATTCGTTTGCGGTTTTCGCTAAAATCATTCTTTATATCCCGATTTTCTTAAAAACTTTTTTTAAAGGTTACGTTCAAAATTTGTCGATAGAGGGCGCTTTAGACTTTAGAGTAACGAACAACTACTTTTTACCGTTATTTTTTGTATGGGATTAAAGTTATTCTAAAGTTTAGACTTTAACTTAAATTTAAAGCCCAAAATCGAAAACACTGGATATCGGGTAACTAGCGAAAAAACTGTGAACAGAGGGGGGGGATTTTAAACGCTCATAAACATTGAACAAACTAATCGATTTTGTTGCGGTTTGCGTGTAGGTCATTCACTTGGTAATTATTTTATTCATAATGACGTACACCTTTGGTGTCTTATTTTTTGATAGAGGGCGCTTCCGACACATCTCCAAAAATTCAATGACATTACTCCTGGGTGTTTTACTGCCAGACCAACATACTTCCAGGAAATGTTAGGGATTGCAAAGACGACTCGGAATCACATAGTAATGTAAAGTTGGAAATGCCTTTTTTTCGAGTTATGTTAAAAGATGCAGGGAAAAAGGCAACAGAAAGAAGCAGAGAAACAGAAACACGTTAATGTGACAGAAAACAGTTTATTTAAAGGTTTTATTACAAAAGGTCAAATGAAAAGCTGGGTATATGAGACTCCCGTATCTTCAGTTGAAGACCTTGCGGCTCGTATTTCTGTAGCTGCCAGAAAGCTATCAGAGATGCCAGAAATCTTCCAGAGCGTGGTGAATTCCATGCGACGCCACTGTCAAGCTTACCGGACTACTTCTGCTCGTAATTACGAACACGTTTTCTAATAAAACCTTTAAATAAACTCTTTTCTGTCACATTAACGTGTTGTTGTTTCTCTGCTTCTTTTTGTTGCTTTTTTCTCTGCTTCTTTTAAACATAACTCGCAAAAAAGGCATTTCCAACGTTACATTCCTATGTGATTCCGAGTCGTCTTTGCATCCCTAGCACTTCCTGGTAGTATGTTGGTCTGGTAGTAAAACATCCAGGAGTAATGCCATTGCAATGTCGGAGATGAGTCGGAAGCGCTCTCTATCAAAAAAAGAGGACACCAAAGCTGTACGTCATTTTGAATAAAATAATTACCAAGGGAATGACCTACACGCAAACTGCAACAAAATCGATTAGTTTGTTCAATGTTTATGAGCGTTTAAAATCCTCCCCCTCTGTTCACAGTTCAATTTTCGCTAGTTACCCGATCCCAGTGTTTTCGATTTTGGGCTTTAAATTTAAGTTAAAGTCTAAACTTTAGAATAATTTTAACCCCATACAAAAAATAACGGTAAAAAGTAGTTGTTCGTTACTCTAAAGTCTAAAGCGCCCTCTATCGACAAATTTTGAACGTAACCTTTAAAAAAAGTTTTTAAGAAAATCGTGATATAAAGAATGATTTTAGCGACAACCGCAAACGAATAGACCCTTTTTTCCGTTTTTTATCATCGTCTGAAGTTTTGGACCTTAAACTTTAACGGCCCCTAGCTCCTACAGAAGACGTTTGCGCCCCATGGTTTCCTATTTAATAATGTTTGTCTTCATGTCTACTATAACCCCTCAAAGTTTGTCGGTCTGGTAGTGAAACACCCTGTATATATGACATGTTTTCTTCAGAATTTTTATTTTTAAATTTCCGTATTTTCTGTAATTGAAGGGCTAGGTTATAACACAAGGTAACTATCAAAATGCAAGTTTCGATATATTCACCATTAAAATTTTCTAATGAAAATTACAACCAAAATTTCTATGCTTTTTTTTCTTCTAAAAAAGCTGATTTGTTATGACTGAACATTCAGCTAATATTTCAAGCTGCAGAAAAACTAGCTCATTTACTAAAGGCTTAAAATTTCAAAAAGATAGTATTTTTCGTGGCTAAGAGAAAGTGGTATGGGTAGAAGAGAAAGATCTTTTTAAAACACCATCAAAAATTGCAGATGCGCTAGGCCTTTCGAAAGAACTTAATCTTTCTTCGTCAGGCGCAAAGAAAATGTCTGAGCAGCTGCAAGACTCAAATGAAAGATAAGGGAAAGGAAACAAGGGGAAGAAACAGCCAATAGGAAAGTAGAAATCAGCAGCCAATAGGAAAGTAAAAAACAACAGCCAATCACAGAAGAGCATAACCAATCAGAAGAACACAGAGTAGAAAGGGAAATTAGGCAGCAAAGTGGAAAATAAATAAATAAATAAAATTAAAATTAAATAAATTTAAAAATAAATTATAATAAAAGGAAAACGCACACATACATAAAATATATGGGAACACATGAAATAAAATAAAAATGAAAAATAAGTAATACACAAAAAATATTATATATATTAGTTAGTTTGATTGAAAGATTTAGTTTGATTGAAAAAAAATCAAACTAATTTTCAAAATGCTAAACTTATCTTTAATGTCAGTAGTGCCTTTGAATCGGACTTTCTTGAAAATTTAGCTATTTATCTTAATCGTGAAGTTATTGTTAATGATAAATCTGATTCTACAATGCTCTGTTGGAAAAAAATTTTCAGTCCTACCATATATAGTTTTTGTATTAATTAATATTAGTTTGATTATTTTTAAGTATTACTTACTTTTCATTTTTATTTTATTTCATGTGTTCCTGTATATTTTATATATGTGTGTGTTTTCCTTTTATTGTAATTTATTTTTAAATTTATTTCATTTTATTTTATTTATTTATTTATTTTCTCATTTGCTACTTCATTTCCCCTTCTACTCTATGTTCTTCTGTTTGGGTTATGCTTTTCTGTGATTGGCTGTTGTTTTCTACTTTCCTATTGGCTGTTGATTTCTACTTCAACTTTTTTCCTTTCCCTTACCTTTCATTTCGTGGTCGCCACTCCGGGTTGTTCGGAACCGATCCCTTGAGTGGGAAAGAAGGTCCGAAGCCCAGCCGAGTTCGTTCTGTACGAATGCGAGGGGGCCGGATGGGGACGAGTCGCTACCTCCTAGCGAGACTCAATTCCGACAGGCGTTGAATCCGGTGGCCACGGGTGACGGACGTTGTGCATAGGGCCGCGGTCCGCCTCGGCGGACTCCCGAGCGTTGTCCTCCGGCACCTAAGTTCTCTGGGTAATGCCGGATAGCGACGGTCCATAGCCTGATCCCAGAGCCGGTCATAGACCGGGTGATGACTCTAGGCAAATGGTAGCCAAAGCGATAAGACCCCATCCACCAATTGACTAAGAGGGAGCCTAAGGTGAGAGAGCGGGCTTTGTAGTGGAAAGTCCTTGGTGACTCGCTAGTGACGACGGGCTCGCGGTAACGCCATGCAGGGACTCCCGGAGCAACCGAAGGGCGAGGGCTTCGGACAGCGCCCAAGTTACTTTTTGACTCGGGTGGCTCATCCCGCCAAGGACCGCAGCTGGAGCAGCTGTGAGCTGACCCGAAGGTGGGTAGGGTTTTGCGGTGCCCCCGTTGACCAGGGAGTGGTCGCGTGGGGAGGCCAGTATGGTTCTGGTTGCTCTACGTCGTGTCGTAACCCCTGGGAGGGGGTCGGCCGGCAGGTCCACCATCGAACACTATTCCCGCAGGGAAACGGGCCGGAGACTCGTCGGTAACGCGGCGGCGCTTCGAACCTTGGGGGAACTCTTGGTCCGACCCAGATCCTGCGCGTCTGTGCGCTACTGGAGTTTGCCACGCCCAGTGGTGAGGATCTAGCGGTGTCTCCACCTAACTTTCGAACGCACTAATGGTAGCGGTCGGTCACTGCTCGGGGTCATGGGCACTCGTGCCTAAGTACCCTCGACGACCGTGAGATAAGGTAGAAGTGGCCGGGCTTCTGCCGGCCTCCGGTGGCTTCTCCGTCTTTGGGCGGAGTCGAGTCGTCGGGGGCGGGCGGGACTCCGGACCATCCAACTCCCTAGCGAGGCGGAGTCTATTCCGCCTAGGTGGTGCTTTCCGTGGTCGCTAACGGCACCTAGTCTGGTCTCTCTGATTCCCGGCGTGATCCGCGAGCGGTTCCGTCGGTTGAGTCGGGGAGTCTGGGCGAAAAGCCCGGAGCAGGGTCGCTTTACGGCCGGAGGGACTTTCACCGTCCTCCCGGGTCTTCCCACTAGGGGCCTCTAAATAACTTTCTTATCGGCTGGCTCGCATAAATGTCTTTGCCGGAAAATGGTAGTTGATCTTGTAAGCCTTCCGTAAAGCAACTCCGGCTCGGGAAGCCCCGGTTCAGTTTCGTGGGCCCAGCGTCTTTATAGGCGTCTGGTTCCTGCGGGCTTGCGGGGTCTACCGGGTCGGGTAACCAAGAGAAGGGATCATTTGGCTCTTCCTGCTGGGTGGTGAGGATTGTCACATGCGGCCATTCGTCTCTTTCTTGGGAATAGCCGTCGTGACGTGCGCTGGGCAGTGCGATGGCTAGTTTCTGTGAGGCCTGTGATCTCATGTACCGCGCCGTCGGGGTTTGTCGGGCGGCGACCTTCGGGACGTGCTACGGGGCTTGTCTCGCGGGTGGTCTCTGCAGGGACAAATGTGCCTGCAAGGGCCTGGGACCGGAAGACGGTCCCCTTTTTGGGGGCGCCCACCGTCTTACCTTTCATTTCAGTCTTGCTGGCTGCTGCTTTCATAGTAGAAGCACGTCTTCTTTGCACCTGATGAAGAAAGACTAAATTCTTTCAAAAGGCCTAACGCATTTGAAATTTTTTATGGTGTTTTAAGATATTTTTGTTCTTACTGTTTCACACCAGTTTCACTTATATTCTTTTAGGTAGCTTTCATTACAAAAAGCTACCTATTGCAGCCGTTCGGAGGAAAGCGATTTCAAAAAATTTTGGTATATTTTAATCGATCATGACCCACAGACCCCGAAACCACCCTCCGTTCAAAATTTATATATATATATATATATATATATATATATATATCCGACATATGTCACACTGTAACTCTCGTAATTATGAACCGATTTCGATGTAATTCGGTGTGTACATAGTACATACCAATGCCTCGACCGAGTTCGTTGGCCAGCATCATCTGCCGTTTTGTTTCAAAATGGCGACCATTTAAAATTTTTAAAAAAATTTTAAATTTGAAATGTGGTACCAAAAAATAAAAAATGGAAAGATATTTTTTTCTTATGTATTTGACCTTTATACAAAGATTCCGGAGCAGTTTTTTTTTCGTCTATATCTTAAAAAATGGCTGAGTTATAGCATTTTGAATTTCTAGCGTGGCTGAAATTTTGAAACGTCCTGAGTTTTGTCACGCGATAAAAGACGTATTTATGAACCGATTTCAATGTAATTCGGTGTGTACATAGTACATACCGATGTCTCGACCGAGTTCGTTGGCCAGCTTCATCCGCCATTTTGTTTCAAAATGGCGGCCATTTAAAAATTTTTAAAAAATTTAAAATTTGAAATGTAGTACCAAAAAATTGGAAATGGAAAAATACTTTTTACTTATGTATTTTACCTTTATACAAAGATTTCGGAGCAGTTTTTGTTTCGTCTATATCTTAAGAAATGGCTGAGTTATAGCATTTTGAATTTCTAGCGTGGCTGGCATTTTGAAACGTCCTGATTTTTGTCACGTAATAACAGGCGTATTTATGAACATATTTGGATGTACCTTGGTGTGTACATAGTACATACAAATATCTCGACCGAGTTCGTTGGCCAACTTCATCCGCCATCTCATTTCAAAATGGCGGCCATTTAAAATAATTTAAAAAATTAAAAATTAAAATGAGATACTAAAAAATTGGAAAATGAAAAAGATTTTTTTCGTATGTGTTTGACCTCAATACAAAGATTCCGGAACAGTTTTTGTTTTGTCTATATCTAAAAAAATGGCTGATTAATAGCATTTTGAATTTCTGTTGTGGCTGACATTTTAAAACGACCTGATTTTTGTCACGCGATAATAGGCGTATTTATGAACCGATTTGGATGTAACTTGGTATGTACATAGTACATACCAATGTCTCGACCGAGTTCGGTGGCCAGCTTCATTCGCCATCTTGTTTCAAAAGGGTTGCCATTTTTAAAAAAAAATTAAATTTTAAATTTAAAATGAGGTATTAAAAAATTGGAAAATGAAAAAGATTTTTTTTATGTGTTTGGCCTTGATACAAAGATTCCGGAGCAGTTTTTTTTTCGTCTATATCTTAAAAAATGGCTGAGTTATAGCATTTTGAATTTCTAGCGTGGCTGAAATTTTGAAACGTCCTGAGTTTTGTCACGCGATAAAAGACGTATTTATGAACCGATTTCAATGTAATTCGGTGTGTACATAGTACATACCGATGTCTCGACCGAGTTCGTTGGCCAGCTTCATCCGCCATTTTGTTTCAAAATGGCGGCCATTTAAAAATTTTTAAAAAATTTAAAATTTGAAATGTAGTACCAAAAAATTGGAAATGGAAAAATACTTTTTACTTATGTATTTTACCTTTATACAAAGATTTCGGAGCAGTTTTTGTTTCGTCTATATCTTAAGAAATGGCTGAGTTATAGCATTTTGAATTTCTAGCGTGGCTGGCATTTTGAAACGTCCTGATTTTTGTCACGTAATAACAGGCGTATTTATGAACATATTTGGATGTACCTTGGTGTGTACATAGTACATACAAATATCTCGACCGAGTTCGTTGGCCAACTTCATCCGCCATCTCATTTCAAAATGGCGGCCATTTAAAATAATTTAAAAAATTAAAAATTAAAATGAGATACTAAAAAATTGGAAAATGAAAAAGATTTTTTTCGTATGTGTTTGACCTCAATACAAAGATTCCGGAACAGTTTTTGTTTTGTCTATATCTAAAAAAATGGCTGATTAATAGCATTTTGAATTTCTGTTGTGGCTGACATTTTAAAACGACCTGATTTTTGTCACGCGATAATAGGCGTATTTATGAACCGATTTGGATGTAACTTGGTATGTACATAGTACATACCAATGTCTCGACCGAGTTCGGTGGCCAGCTTCATTCGCCATCTTGTTTCAAAAGGGTTGCCATTTTTAAAAAAAAATTAAATTTTAAATTTAAAATGAGGTATTAAAAAATTGGAAAATGAAAAAGATTTTTTTTATGTGTTTGGCCTTGATACAAAGATTCCGGAGCAGTTTTTGTTTCTGAAAATTTGTTCTTTTGTTTATATCTCAAAAAATGGTTGCATTATAGCACTTTGAATTTCTCGTATGGCTAACATTTTGAAACGATCTTGTATTTGTCACGCGATAACACACGTATTCGCCTATTTCGATGTAAGAAGGCATGTGGATAGTATATCGTAATGGCTCGACCAAGTTCGCAGGCCAGATTCATCAGCCATCTTGTTTCAAAATGGCGACCATTAAATTAAAAAATATATATATATTTAAAGTGAGGTGCAAAAAAATTAGAAATTGAAAAAGGTTTCTTTCTTAAGTATTTGACCTTGATATAAGGATTCAGGAGCATTTTTTGTTTGTATTTACCTTAAAAAATGGCTCAGATATAGCAGTTTCAATTTCTATTGTGAGTGACATTTTGAAAAATCTGATTTTTTGCATGCGACAGCACTCCTATATATTAACCGATTCCGATGTGAGTGAGCATGTGCACAGCAATTACTAAGGTCTCGACCAAGTTCACTGCTTAGCCGCATCCACCATGTTGTCTTAAAATGGCAGACACTTTAAGAAATCGCCGAATTTGGCAGCCAAATATAAGTTACTTTAAAGAAAAGCAGCTTGGATAAAGCTGACTAATTTCGCGAAATTCTCATTATATATATAATGACACAAAGTGTATAACGCTTCCGGAGTGAACTCATCCGGATCTTGATAATCTTTCGTTAAAATCAGCCATTTTATTTCAGCCATGTTAGGCTTAAGCATTCTGATGCCGTATTATAAGTCGAACAACTGCCTTATTTAATCTACGTTGTATAATATCTATCCTTCTTCAGTTTTTTAAAACCTTCAAAAACTATAAAATCATCATACATATTAAAACGCAAAGATAAAATTTTAAGTAGACCCATTTCAGGACATCTGCACATGCATCAAACCTGTTCAATTTAGAGGGATTGGGAAGGAGTTCTCGGTGGCTGAGTGGTCTAAAGCAGCAGTTTAACGAGCCGATATTTTGTAGTGGATAGCAGGTTCGAACCCAACGCCCGGCAAAATTATTTCTGTAATATTTTTCGCGATAAGTTATTTCAATAATGACATATTTTATTAGTAAGAGAAGTTACGTGATTTTATTTAATTATTATTATTATTTGAATGCTTTATAATTAAATAAAATTTAACGCTGAACAATATTTAAAATAATAATAATAATAATTTTATATTTAAAATATTTAAGCTAAAATATTTCTAATGTAATTATCAAATAAATTGAGCTGATGTACAATTTTTGTTATATCTTCTGACCATTATCAAGAATATATGTGTGTGTGTCAGAAAGAAAAGTTTGCCTTTCTTTTCCTTAAAAAAAGAAATCGGAAAGAAAGATATATATTCCTATAAGAACTATTAAAAAAATTACTTTGATATCCATTGTTTAATATTTTAAAAATGTAAAATGAAATTCAAGTAATAAAAATTATATGCTGCACCACGTTTCAAATTTGGGCTTTTAAAGAATGAGACTGATAAAAATAAAATTCATGGCAGCTTTTAGTGGTCATGGAGTTAAAAAATCATAATAAATAACAGGGTGGCGAGTGGTCAGGGAAAAACACAGTCAAAGAAAAAGGAAACTACCAGTATTTTCTTACAGAAAATTCTTCAAATAATATAAAGGGATAAAAGAAGACGAATTTCTCTTAAACAAAATAGTGATATTTAACACCTTTTTTGACTGTGTTTTTCCCTGACCACTCGCCACCCTGAATAAATAAAAATAAATTAATACTGTTGTATTTTCGAAAAAATGAGACCATAGTAAATAAAAATAAATACTCTACCCACTATTTTTAGTTAAATTTCTGGTAAAAAGAAGCATAATTGGTTGTAAATTATAAAGTTAAAATTCTGCGACTTCATTGAATAGGTTTGGCTGACTGTATCCTCTATCGCTTTAAAGAAATAGGAATCACTTATGCAATATAGAAATTTGTCGCAATTTCAATAATTAATTTAAAAGCAATTCATTAAAAATTCAAGAATTTTTCAAATGAAACATTCAAGTTATTTACCGTCAAATTTTGACGGGTACCATCTAGTTCATTATATTGATGAAAATTAGTATTGAATCTCCTATATTTGGTTTCCACTAAATTGAGCTTCGTGTGTTTGAATGATATAAGTTGGCTTTTTTAAAATAAGGAATATGAAAGCTACCTCTTCCTCCCGGCACTGGCCGGAAGGACTTTTTAGTTAGGCATTCTTATATATGGTTGCCTAACCAAAACGATTAGAGATAAAACAGATAAGCTCACTTCCGGTGTGGATTTCCACCGCTTATTCAGTTCATTAATTAAAAGATGAAATCAGTGCTAAAATGAAGATCTTACAATTCTCTATTAAAAACCATAGAGTTGCCTGATAAAATCTGGGTACGTCCAGTGGCAATCCTCGAAAAATCAGGGCTTTAGAAGGTTGCCATTGGTTGTATCCAGATTTTAGTAAACAACATTATGTTTTTTAATATAGAATTGTAAGATATCCAGTTTAGCAATTAAATTCATTTATTTTATTGCTCATATTCATCTCATGTTGACACAACAAATAATTTTCACCAGAACTTGACTTAATTTAGTAAAATCTTTTTTCTTTTTAATTAATTTAACTTAATTTAACTCGGGTGAAAAGAACATTTATTGAAAAATATGTCACTAAAAAAATATTTCATCTGTATGAATGGGCCTTAATTTCAACTCGGGTGGAAAGAAAATTTATTGAAAAATATGTCATTGAAAAAATGTTTTAGCTTTATGAATGTATTAGCTGTGCGTTTTCTCTCAAACTTGATGTTATTTTCACCAATAGAAATATTTCACCTCTGTAAAATTTGGATTTAAGTTTTTATTTATTCTTATATGACTATTTGTTTGAATGCACAGTATTCTATGAAGTGTTCGGAAAGTCGAATGGAGCGTAAATACCATATGTTGTAAACAATTTTCATAATAATAAACAGATTACAGATGAATGTGCTGTACTGTAATATTGTCCTGTTGCAGGAAGCAGAATCCCGCTTCTTAACTCAGAAGCGTACGGTGGATGAACTGTCCGATCTTGTATCACGAGCTGAGGAACGAAGGCATGAACTGTTGGAAGAACTAGAAGAGCTCCGTAGCAAGAAAGAAAGTCTTCAAGGAGCGGAGCTAGCCCGACCTCAAGTGTGAGTTGTTCATATATATTTTTTATATTAATTCCAGCGCGCCAAGTACAGTTATTTGGCATTCTATGCATGCATGCATATAGACGATGGACATAAATTAGCTGGCACAAAAGGCAGTTAGTGTTTATTATGCATTTCTATGTTGCCAAATATGAGGCTACACATGATTATAAGACAATTCTAAACACTGTTATTCATCGGTTTTTCAAAACAGAAATTTTTGCCTAATTGAATCGGGAAAATTCTCGGATTAAATAAGGCAAAATTTAGAATAAAAATTTACTGATGAGAATAATCACGGATTCTGAGCACCTAATGCGGCAGGTATACCGGTCGCTCGTCCCCAGTGGGTTAATACAGCAGCGAACGAACTTAAACCATAAAATAAATCTTCCAAGCTATCACGATTCTGAAATATTTTAGTCTTTAGAAGCCTCGGAACCAATCTATTTTGGATATTTAAAGAAGCATTTATAAAAACACAGTTTCTTCTGCTGACACCAATTTCTCACCATTTGCTTCACCCGTTTGCACAATGCTATTTCTGTACAGTAATCTTCCCCTCATGTAATCGCAGAAATTTTGCAATTAAATAAGGCGAATATTACTATATAGGAGATAATTATGAGATGGAGCTCCTGCGAGCCTCTTACAGCATGCACCTGTACACTTTTTTTTGTATTTGTAATAAAGTAAAAGCTTTTTATAACAGTAATTCATTTCGGTGTAAACCTCTTTATTAAGATCATTTTTCTACACTGTAAATAAATATGAGTGTTTCTTGATCTAGCAAGACGGTTTGTGAATATATAATACGAGTATAACCATCTTCTGAGATATTCGCGATTTCGAAAAGAATTTCTCTATCTTCAGAAATCCGAGAAACCAATAGATTTCCGCGATTTAATGAAGCATTTTTTAAACAAAAGTTCATTTAGATGACTGTAATTTTCGGAAACGTTTCCAAGTAGTTTTTACAGCGCATCAGTTAATCAGTTTTTTAAACCCAGTATCAAAATGAAATATCAGTTTTTGGGATGATATCAATTCTGAAGTAAAGATTCTCAGCCACGTAACAGAATTTATACATGAAACAGAAACAAAATAATATTTATTTTACACTGTTAATTTAGAATTTTTCCTGTTTAATGTATTTTTACTTGAAATTTGATACCATCCGCAAATCAAATGTTTCGTGTTGTTATCAATGTTGAAAGAATTTGTTAATACGAGGGTGGATCCCAAATAATAAAAAGTTACAAGGGTAATAAAAAATATTCATTAACAATAGATAGAAAATAGAAAATGGTGTTAAGAGACATATTTGCCGACCACTTTTCCGCATAATTACCAAATCTATTTAGGCATTTATCGGAATGCAGAACCAACTTTTTAACCCAGCTTGGTAGAAATCACATCCCCGCCCACTGAGCCAGATCTCGGCTGCTGTTTTGCATCCCTGCCTGAAGAGAACCTTGTCCCAGATAAGTATTCTTTCAATTTTGGAATAAGGAAGTAGTCACTGGGGTGCCAAATCTGAACAGTAAGGGGGTGGCTCCAGACTTCCTACTCGAACTTTTGCAGCAATTCTTGAATTTGGGGAGCAGTATAGTGCCTGGTATTTTCATGAAGAAGGATGACATCCTCACTCAACATTAGGGTGGGCCGAAAAAAACTTTTTTTTTTTATTTTCGATGATGGGTAGTGCGGAAAAGCGGCCACTAGTGGCATCAAGTTCACACAAAAAATTTGAGATTTTTAGGGCAATTCCTATATTTGCCGCTTTTGGCTTGAAGTTTTGCTAAAAGGCTGATTTTTGAACTTTTTTAGCAAAAATTTTAAAAATGTTAAATTAAACTTATTTTAATCGTATTTACTTGAAAAGGCATATTTAATGTTCCAAATGTATAAATAAGCTCTGATAATGTATTATTTAATTGCTATGTGTATTTTAAATTAGACGATTTTTATAGCCTTTTCGCGTTTAAGTGAGCAAAAGTTGCATGTATTGTTTGAATCTTTCAACGGTTTCTCTCTTTTGTCTTGTTTATGTCTCTTGGTCTTCCTTATTCTTTTCGATGCTTTAAGGGTCATATATTTGGGTGACGGACAGCAGAATCCCTCAGAAACAGATCTGGGATGGAGAGAAGGGGGTGAGGCGAGAACTTAAGCGAATGCAGTGACTCATCGCGATGTTGGGGGGAATGAAGGAGGAAATACAAGAGGGGAGAAAGTGCGATAAGGGATGCTTATTATTTTCAGTGCTCAGTTTCCCTGAGACATGGCGGGTGCTGTGTGAGACAGGAATATGCGTTTAGGAGTGTTTGGCTTTGGAGGGCCTGGTTCAAATTCAGATTCAGTCGAACTGCTTGCTTGGAAGCTCCCACTACTTGAATCTTCCAACAATATAACTGTCTACCATCTGGATCTAACTCCACTCGTTGAAGACTTTGTCGCAGAACCACTCTTCCTCGTTGAAATTGTATCTCTTTTCATTTTAAGATCAAAAGATAAAACAGAATTCATTTGGTGCGCTTTGGCGTGTTTGCCAGTAGCGATAATTATAGAAATGAAGAGTAATGCTGTGGTTACCACTGTCCGCGCGAAAGCAGTGCGCTCCCCTCCCCCTTCTCTTTTGTGGAGGGAGTCAAAACCCCTTTCCTGGGAGTTAGATCAAAGATCATACAATACGTTAGATGCAAAAGATTAGTAAAAGATAAGTAAGTTTCAGATTTTGAGCGAAAGTGGAACTTTCGAGTTTCAATACATAAAATTTATTATTTTAACGAATCCTGCATCACTGAAGATTTTTCCATTGTATGTATTTATCGACTATATATTTACAATACAGAAAACATATAATAACAACAGATCATATTAAAAAATCTGTCACAATCTCTGAATTTCAAGACGAATTGTCAAAGAAATGTCGTTTTCAATTCTCGCGAGGGCGTTGGCGTGAAGATTTTCTACCTCACCACGCAACCGTTGTAAGACAACTAGAACTATCTGACTCCACTCTGGGGAAAACATGTTCCCTACACAATAATTAAATTCCAAATGCTGCTGCTTGTAACTTTTTTTCTTTTTTTTTTTTGATCCACCATCGTACATTGTGAAAACTTCTCGTAAAAGTTTCCGAAAATTACGACAGTAAAAAAAGTTTGTTTCTGAAATTTCGTCTTAAAATCCCGGAATTATATTAATTTCTGGTGTTTCTGGAGATAAAGGAACTCGGGTAACTCAAAAGAAGTTAAATTATATTTTTGTAAACCTCCTTGCTAGATCAATAAACTCTTCCCTTTTGTGTACTTTCAACATATATACAGGGTGGTCATAAAAAAACTTTGCCATATATGGACCTCTAGCGGCCTATCCGTTCATTCGATCGAGATGAGATTACAGATATAGTTATTCAGAGGTATGAGCTTAGGATTCTGTGAACGGCAACAAAATGGCACTCACGGTTACGGTTATAGGTACAGAAACTCAAAATTTTCGAATGGCAACGCCTATTTTTTCCCATCGCAAAATGTTCAGTACATGCAAAATCCCTAAAAAGCATTGGAACGGTACGTGTACCATAAAAAACGGACGCTTTATGCTCGCACAAAAAACAGTTCTGCGAATGGCCAAGTAAAACTTGATCGGAGCGCACGGAGAAAATTGGCTTATGACAGAGCCAAGACACCAATCACTGATTACAAAACACAAATAAAAATTTTACTTAGATTACACATTTTCCACATGGGTGCCATCACAGGCAATTACGCAGTGCATGCGGGAGATTGTGGACAATACAACCAAACCTAACATAGCATGAGGAATGCTTACAATCTCACGTTTGATACAGTCTTTCAAATACGGCAGAGTTTGTGGATTGCACATGTACACTCTAGATTTCTGATATCCCCAGAACGACAAATCCATAGGAGTGAAGTCGGGGGATTGAGGAGACCACGGAAATAGAAAATGAGTGAGATGAAGCGGTGGCCAAAATGGTGTTCCAGGATTCTGCGAACAGACTTCTCTATATGTGGAGGTGCGTCATCTTGCACCCAAACAATGTCATTCAGTGCATTCAACTGTATCAATTTTGGTATTACTTAATTTTTCAGCATGGCTGTATATCGAGATCCTGTGACAGAGCTCGCTACAAACCAAAGTGCACACAATTTTTGGTGTTTACGTTGCCAGTTAAGGTGAAATATGCCTCGTCCATCCATAATATGCGGAGAGGTCAGTCGTTATCGTCATCATAACCGATAAGAAATTTTACTTGCAAAGTGCATACGTTGTTGATGGTTACCAGCGCTCACCATCTGCATGCACTACTAACGGTATGGAAACATACGGATTACAGAGCGCAGTAGTTGTAGAATCGTTGCTTTCGGTGTATCCAATACGCGAGCTGCATCTCTTGCAGTTTGCTTGTGTCCTGAAGTTACTGTGTGATCCACTTCCATAACAGTGTCCTCAGGAACAGTTGGGCGTCCGGATTGCGGCCTATCACAGGGGCAGCCAGTTTCTTCGAATTTCGTTACTAAATCAAGCAGAGCTTGCGGGTTACATGGACCACGTATTTTGCGATAGTTTTGACGGTAAACACGCACGGTATTCATCCCATTTTTATAATAGAGTTTTATCAGTTCATCACGACTTTCGCTTGCAGAGTAATTTCGTCGGCATATGCGAGGTCCTGACTGAAGAACTAAAATTCCAACTACGCTTTTTATACATTTTCTACGCTGAATATCTGGCAAACGGCGCTCTGTGATTGAGGTCTTGCCTCTGTCATATGCAAATTTTTTCCGTGCGCCCCGATCGTGGGCTTTTTTGCCCTCTCGCAGAGCTGTTTTTTGTGCGAGCGTAACTTGTCTGTTTTTTTTGTGATACACGTACCATTCCAACGCTATTTAGGGTTTTCGCATGCGCTGAGCATTTTGAGATGGAAAAAAAATGGGCATTTTCATTCAAAAATTTCGAGTTTCTGTACCTATAACCGTAACCGTGAGCATCATTTTGTTGCTGTTTACAGAATCTCGAGCTCATACATCTAAATAGCTATTTCTGAAATATCATCGCGATCGGTTGAATGGACCTGCTGCTAGAGGTCCATATATCGGCAAAGTCTTTTTATGACCAGCCTGTATATAACATCTGTATCTACAAAATCTATTTGTCAAGGAAATTAAAAAATCCACTAATGCTGTGTAGACTATCCAACTTAAAACATCTTTGTTTACAACAAATAGTTTTTAAAAAAACATTTGTTCACCGTATTACTTAATTTCTCAATGAATGTGGGGAGTGGAAATTCATAAAAAAACATTCTTTCGAAAATAAATATAAACATGGTTGCCAACTTTAATCTTTTTCTAATCATTATCGTTGAATTTAAAATCACATAAATTACATTAATTTTTCACTGCAGTTGGGTTTATTGTAATAATTGTGTTTAAAGCCTGTCTTAATACCGGGTGTCCTAAAAAGGACCGACTGATTTTAAAATTCAAAAGTCCTTCCGGCCAGTGCCGGGAGGAAGAGGTAGCTTTCATATTCCTTATTTTAAAAAAGCCAACTTATATTATTCAAACACACGAAGCTCAATTAAGTGGAAACCGAATGTAGGAGATTCAATACTAATTTTTATCAATACTAAATCATTATGAATGAGAATTTCGCGATATTAGTCAGCTTTATCCAAGCTGCTTTTATTTAAAGTAACTTATATTTGACTGCCGAATTCGGCGATTTCTTAAAGTGACTGCCATTTTAAGACAACATGGTGGATGAGGCTAACCAGTGAACTTGGTCGAGACCTTAGTAATTGCTGTGCACATGCTCACCCACATCGGAATCGGTTGATATATACGAGTGCTGTCGCAGGCAAAAAATCAGATTTTTCAAAATGTCACCCACTTTACAAATTGAAACTGCTATATCTGAGCCATTTTTTAAGATAAAGACAAACAAAAAATGCTCCTGAATCCCAGGGCCGTAGCGACCGCCCCCCATACCCCCCATTTGGGGGGGGCCTGAGTAAAGTCAGGGGCCCAGTAGTGAGCTATTGTACCTTTCAGCCGAATTTTTTTTTTTTTTTTTTTTTTTTTTTTTTTTTTTACTTTTAAAATTAATTTTTTATGTATTTTTAATAACATTTTATTTTGTTTTATCAAAATTCATTTTTTTTTTTTTTGTCAAAGATCTTGATCAGATTTAGAAACAGAAAACAGATATGTGCTTTTCTTTTATATCCACCATTCTTTATAAAAGTTTTTGAAGGCTGTAAGTTCTACTTAAAAAATAAAATGTCATTTTAGTATTTTTGGGGTGCGCCTATCAATAGGCGAAAAAGGTGAAACAAAAGGTTCAGAACTTCTTTAATACTATTATTTCCTCCAACCAAAACAGATATGCGCTTTTTTCTACAGAAACCATTCTTTTTAAAGGGACCCAGATAAAAGAAATTTTACAGACTCTAAATTATTTTTGAATTGTCTTTTTTAGGGCCCCCTATAAAAGTGGGGAAAAGTTGGAGCCCAAGATTCAAAACTTTTAAGCTCATTTTTTTATTCAATTTTTTAAAAAAATATGCTTTTTAATCTCAGTGAGGGAGTGAGGGACCCAATACGTTTCAGAACTTCGTTATACTATTACTTCTTTCAACCAAATGTGCTTCCTTTCTATAGTCATTATTCTTTTTAAAGGTGCCCAGATGAAAGAAATTTTGCACGCTCTTAATACTTTTTAATTTGTCTTTTTTTTTGGGGGGGGGGGGGAGGGGGGCAATAAAAGTGAGGA
Source organism: Maratus speciosus (assembly GCA_963932465.1). Lineage (NCBI taxonomy): Eukaryota > Metazoa > Arthropoda > Arachnida > Araneae > Salticidae > Maratus > Maratus speciosus. Next base: position 92,264,598 of record OZ010799.1, read on the forward strand.
AAAGTTTCAACTCAAGATTCAAAACTTTTAGGCCCCACTTTTATTATTCAAATGTTTTAAAAATATGCTTTTTAATCTCGTTGGTGGCCCCAACAATGTTCAAAGCTTTCTTAATACTATTACTTCTTTTGACCAAAATAGATATGCGCTTTCTTTCTATAGCCTGTATTTTCTTAAAAGGTTCCTAGATGAAAGAAATTTTGCAGCCTCTAAATTCTTTCTAAATTGTCTTTTTTAGGGCCCCCTATAAACGGGAGGAAAAGTTGGAGCCCAAGATTAAAAACTTTTAGGCCTCATTTTTTTTATTCAAATGTTTAAAAAACATGCTTTTTAAATTTGTTGGTAGTCACAATAAGTTTCAAAACTTCCTTAATACTATTAGTTCCTTCAAACAAATGTGCTTTCTTTCTAAAGCCAGCATTCTCTTTAAAGGTTCCCAGATGAATGAAATTTTGCGGGCTCTAAATTCTTTTGAATTGTCTTTTTTAAAGCCCCCTATAAACGTGAGGAAAAGTTGGAGCCTAAGATTCAAAACTTTTAGGCCTCATTTTTTTTATTCAAATGTTTTTAAAATATGCTTTTTAATCTCGTTGGGGGCCCCAATAAGGTTCAAAGCTTTCTTAATACTAATACTTCTTTTGACAAAACAGATATGCACTTTCTTTCTATAGCCAGCATTCTCTTTAAAGGTTCCCAGATGAAAGAAATTTTGAAGGCTCTAAATTCTTTTTGAATTGTCTTTTTTAGGGGCCCCTATAAACGGGAGGAAAAGTTGGAGCCCAAGATTCAAAACTTTTAGGCCTCATTTTTTTATTCAAATGTTTTTAAAATATGCTTTTTAATCTCGTTGGGGGCCCCAATAAGGTTCAAAGCTTTCTTAATACTATTACTTCTTTTGACAAAACAGATATGCACTTTCTTTCTATAGCCAGCATTCTCTTTAAAGGTTCCCAGATGAAAGAAATTTTGAAGGCTCTAAATTCTTTTTGAATTGTCTTTTTTAGCGCCCCCTATAAACGTGAGGAAAAGTTGGAGCCTAAGATTCAAAACTTTTAGGCCCCATCTTTTTTTTCAAATGTTTTAAAAATATGCTTTTTAATCTCGTTGGCGGCCCCAATAAGGTTCAAAGCTTCCTTAATACTATTACTTCTTTTTACCAAAACAGGTATGTGCTTTCTTTCTATAGCCAGTAGTCTCTTTAAAGGTGCCCAGATGAAAGAAATTTTTCAGGCTCTAAATTCTTTTTGAATTGTCTTTTTTAGGGCCCCCTATAAACGTGAGGAAAAGTTGGAGCCCAAGATTCAAAACATTTAGGCCTCATTTTTTTATTCAAATGTTTTTAAAATATGCTTTTTAATCTCGTCGGGGGCCCCAATAAGGTTCAAAGCTTTCTTAATACTATTACTTCTTTTTACAAAACAGATATGCACTTTCTTTCTATAGCCAGCATTCTCTTTAAAGGTTCTCAGATGAAAGAAATTTTGAAGGCTCTAAATTCTTTTTGAATTGTCTTTTTAAAGGCCCCCTATAAACGTGAGGAAAAGTTGGAGCCCAAGATTCAAAACTTTTAGGCCTCATTTTTTTATTCAAATTTTTTAAAAATATGCTTTTTAATCTCGTTGGGGGCCCCAATAAGGATCAAAGCTTTTTTAATACTATTACTTCTTTTGACAAAACAGATATGCACTTTCTTTCTATAGCCAGCATTCTCTTTAAAGGTTCCCAGATGAAAGAAATTTTGAAGGCTCTAAATTCTTTTTGAATTGTATTTTTTAAGGCCCCCTATAAACGTGAGGAAAAGTTGGAGCCCAAGATTCAAAACTTTTTGGTCCCATTTTTATTATTCAAATGTTTTAAAAATATGCTTTTTAATCTCGTTGGGGGCCCCAATAAGGTTCAAAGCTTCCTTAATACTATTACTTCTTTTGACAAAACAGATATGCACTTTCTTTCTATAGCCAGCATTCTCTTTAAAGGTTCCCAGATGAAAGAAATTTTGAAGGCTCTAAATTCTTTTTGAATTGTCTTTTTTAGCGCCCCCTATAAACGTGAGGAAAAGTTGGAGCCTAAGATTCAAAACTTTTAGGCCCCATCTTTTTTTTCAAATGTTTTAAAAATATGCTTTTTAATCTCGTTGGCGGCCCCAATAAGGTTCAAAGCTTCCTTAATACTATTACTTCTTTTTACCAAAACAGGTATGTGCTTTCTTTCCATAGCCAGTAGTCTCTTTAAAAGTGCCCAGATGAAAGAAATTTTTCAGGCTCTAAATTCTTTTTGAATTGTCTTTTTTAGGGCCCCCTATAAACGTGAGGAAAAGTTGGAGCCCAAGATTCAAAACTTTTAGGCCTCATTTTTTTTATTCAAATGTTTTTAAAATATGCTTTTTAATCTCGTCGGGGGCCCCAATAAGGTTCAAAGCTTTCTTAATACTATTACTTCTTTTGACAAAACAGATATGCACTTTCTTTCTATAGCCAGCATTCTCTTTAAAGGTTCCCAGATGAAAGAAATTTTGAAGGCTCTAAATTCTTTTTGAATTGTCTTTTTTAAGGCCCCCTATAAACGTGAGGAAAAGTTGGAGCCGAAGATTCAAAACTTTTTGGCCCCATTTTTATTATTCAAATGTTTTAAAAATATGCTTTTTAATCTCGTTGGGGGCCCCAATAAGTTTCAAAACTTCCTTAATGCTATTACTTCCTTCAACCAAATGTGCTTTCTTTCTACAGTCACGATTCTTTTTAAAGGTGCCCTGATGAAAGAAAATTTGCAGGCGCTAAATACTTTTTAATTGACGTCTTTGGGGCCCCTATAAAAGTGAGGAAAAGTTGGAACTCAAGATTCAAAACTTTTAGGCCCAATTTTTATTATTCAAATGTTTTAAAAATATGCTTTTTAATATCGTTGGGGGCCCCAATAACGTTAAAATTTTTCTTAATACTATTACTTCTTTTAACCAAAATACACATGCCCTTTTTTTCTATAGCTACCATTCTTTTTAAAGGTGCCCAGATAAAAGAAATTTTGCAGGCTCCAAATACTTTATAAATTTTCTTTTTGGGGACCGCTCGTAAAAGTGAACAAAATTCGGAACTCAAGATTCAAAAATTTTAAGCCTCATTCTTTTTTCAAATGTTCAAAAAATATATGCTTTAATCTCGTTGGGGACCCCAATAAGCGGGCATCTATGTGCATTGCATATGCCGCCTATCCCCTTATGTTCGACCTGTTTCGTTTTTAACATTTCATTTCTATTGTCTCGATAAATTACTTATGTTAACTATACATAAATTATATTGTGCATTTATTTAATCTACTAGCAGAGCTTCGCCCGCTTAGCTGATTGCTTAAAAAAAAAAAAAAAGGAACCTATTTTTTGGAGTTCTCCATTGCATGCCTTCACTGCCTTCCGCAGCGTAAACCTGTTCCGGATATTCCCGCCCGATCTTTAATCAAACAATCATTGAATTATTGTATTTTTTTTTTCGATAAAAGAGATAGTGCCCAGATAAAAGTGAAATTTTCCAGCATCGTAGCTCACGTTGCTACAGGAGCAAATTTGTTATTTTTCCACTTCACCTTAATTATGACAGTAGCAAAATCTACTGGATAATTCTTCGGTTTCAGAAGAAAAAAAAATGTCAAAAAAACTCTGCAAAACGCGAAAAAAGCAAGTGTAAAAATCTTATAAAAAATTGGGCAAAAATTCAAAAATTGCTGAGAGAAAATTGATTATATCGAGCCAAAAGATTGAAACTGGAATGTTAAAAAATCTCCTTGGAAGACAAAAATACGCTAAAAATCACACAAAATTTTCGTGAAAAATTCAGAAATTTCTATGGCTATATTTTCTATATTGAGCTAAAAGACTGAAACCTGATTCCTTTTAGGGATGTCAAAAATCCGTGCCGCAGATGGCAAAATTTTTACTATATTGGGATAAAAGATTGAAACTGGGTTCTTTTTACACTCTCTCTTTCAAAAAAAAAATCAGTGAATCGAAGGATTTTTTCCGTAACTTTTTCTTTCGTTCAAACACACACAAAAAAGCTTTGATTTGATTTGCTCATTTTCCGCGAAAATATAAAAAACTCACCAATCTAACGTAAAAATTACCTAACATCCTTACTAAATATAAAGATGCATTTTTGTCAAATCAAATCAGAGGAGTGTTCCACCAACTTTGCTGCATTGTACTTTTCCCTATTAGAAACTGAACTTTTACGCATGACTTTTTCCCTTCATAACACGAAGAAGTCGCGAATCAAAGATCAAAATTTCTAGGAATTTTCCTTCCTAAAGACGAAAATTTCTTCAAATGTGAGATAAAATCTCTTCTTAAAAAATGAAAAAAAAAAAAAAAAAAACGTTCGTGAAAAATTCAAAAATCGCAAAGGACGAAATTTAGTACATCGGGCTAAAAGACTGAAACCTGATTCCTTTTACTAATGTCATAAAATCACGTCGGAACGCGAAAAAAAAAGTTAAAAATAACATAAAAAATTCGCGAAATATTTAAAAATCGAAGAAGACTACTTTACTATGTTCGGCTAAAATGGACAGATGGGTTGAAAATAGATTCCTTTTATGAATGTGGGAGAAAAAAGCACGAAACTCGAAAAAATACAAAAAATAGCGTAAAAAATTAAATGAAAAACATTCGAATCAAAAAATTAAAAAACCTGTTTCGAGGTGCATAACTTCAGGCATACAGGTAACCTCCCTGTCAAATTTTGTCCTGAACAGAAAAACATCTGGTCAGACAAAGAAAATCTCTGGACAGATAAACATCTGTCTTTATCATTATCTACTAGGAAACCCGTCTTCGTTGCCCACAGAAAGGTACGTTCTATCCGAAGGTATTTTTTAGGGTTTCGTTCATCTGACAAAACCCTATTCGTCTTGCTCCTCTGTCTGTCTGTCCGTCACAGAGCCCGTTCTCAGAAACTATACATGTTGGAGACATGAAATTTTGGGTGCTTATAGATGAACACCTCACATCATACGACAAATCATAAAATTACGAAAAAGTAGTACATTTAACCCTTTGAACTCCCGCATGTGTATTTTAAACAATTCTTTCTAAGTGAGCTCCTAATTCTGTTGGAGACATGAAATTTTGGGTACTTATAGCTGAACACCTCACATCATACAACAAATGATAAAATTTTGAAAAAGTCGTACATTTAACCCTTTGGGCTCCCCCATATTTATTTTAAACAATTCTTTCTAAGTGAGCTCCTAATTGATTTGGAGGAGTGAAATTTTGCATACTTATAGCTGAATACCTCACATCAAATGACAAATAATAAAATTTTGAAAATGTCGTACGTTTTACCCTTTGGGGCCTGACATGTGTATTTTAAACAATTCTTTCTAAGTGAGCCCCTAATTAGGTTGGAGGCGTGAAATTTTGCATACTTATAGCTGAACACCTCACATCAAACGACAAATCATAAAATTTTCAAAAAGTCGTACATTTAACCCTTTGGGGTCCCGCATGTGTATTTAAAAAAATTCTTTCTAAGTGAGCCCCTAATTAAGTTGGAGATATGAAATTTTGCATACTTATTGCAGAACACCTGAGGCCAAGCGACAAATCATAAAATCTTGAAAAAGTCTTACGTTTAACACTTTGAGCTACCACATATGTATTTGAAGCAATTCTTTTTTAAGAGAGCCCCTAATTAAGTTGGTGACATGAAATTTTGCATACGTATAGCTGAATGCCTCAGACCACGCGACAAATTATAAATTTTTCAAAAAGTCTTTTATTATTTACCCCTCTGGGCTCTAACTTGTGTATTTTAAGCAATTTTTCTAACCTCCGCCCTTTTAACCCTGGGAGAAATTTTCTAACTTTTGCCGACACCCCTTTGACCATTCTTTCATATTATGCACCATAGCCTTACATATTTTAATTCCATTTTTTTTCGCCAGGTGCGCCTACTTATCTCGGGTGTTATGGGCACAATCTTCTCGACTAATATATCTACGGATAGTATGTAAAACGGATTTTCGTTCGGATACAGGTTTGTTTAGAATCAAGTGCGCCCCCTGGTTGTGAAATGAGGAACTAACAGATTTTTCAAAAGGATAAAGTGTTTTGAAAGGAATATTAAACGAAACCCTCTGTGCGATCTGTGATCACACTTACCCACTTGTTTCTTCTTAAATTTCAACTTGGGTGACAATTTTAAACTGGAGAAAACCGGAATGTATGAAAACGACATTCCAACAGTAATTTTTTTTTAATTAGTAAATCTGTACATATATATGTATTTAATAAAAGGCACCAATCTGAGCAGGAAAAAAATTGTTATAAGTGAATATTTTCTGCTTAAAGAAAACCTGTCTGGGCCACGCGCGGATGGCATTGTCAAACTGAGGAGAAAATTGAAAATACGAAAACGACTTCCATATTTTTTATTTATTAATTTTGTTTATGAGCAATACTTAGCGATTTATAACATTTGTAAAAGGAATACAGTTTCAAACCTTTTTGCCAAATTTTATACTCTGCTGTTTTTAGAATTTTCGAGAATTTTTATGTAATTTTTAGCTTTTTTTCACTTTTCTGGTAGTTTTTTTTTTTAATATTCGTAAAAAAAAAATAAACCCGGTTTCAATCTTTTAGCCCAATATAAGTAAAGTTTGATCTCTATGAACTTCAAATTTTTTAATCAATTTTTGGCGTTCTTTCGCGTGTTTCGGCGATTTTTTTGACATTTTTTCCCCTAAATGGAAGAATTCTCAGTTAAATTTTGAAAGTCCTTTGATTAAATCACGTTGTAAGAATATCAAATCTGTTCCTGTAGCAACGTGAACGAAATGTTGAAAATTTGAATTTAATCTGGATCGAAATAAAATTACAATAATTCAAGGTTCGTATGATTCGAGATCGGAACGTACTCCTATGGGTGTACGTTGCCGAAAGTAGTGCACCCCAACTACAAATTCGTTAAATTTGAAGTTCGTTTTGGAAAATCCGACCAGCGAAACTCCACTGGTGTTGTTATAAAATGGAACTCGGGTGGAAAATTAAATATAGATATTTTTCTAAAATCTTAGAGGGGGGCCCCCGAAAAATATGTTTGGGGGGGGGGCCTCTGAAGACCTTGCTACGGCCCTGCTGAATCCTTATATCAAGGTCAAATACTTAAGAAAGAAACCTTTTTCAATTTCTAATTTTTTTGCACCTCACTTTAAATATATATATTTTTTAATTTAATGGCCGCCATTTTGAAACAAGATGGCTGATGAAGCTGGCCAGCGAACTTGGTCGAGATATTTATGTATACTATCCACAGGCCTTCTTCCATCGAAATAGGCGAATACGTGTGGTATCGCGAGACAAATACAAAATCGTTTCAAAGTGTTAGCCATGATAGAAATTCAAAGTGCTATAATTCAACCACTTTTTAAGATATAAACAAAAGAACAAATTTTCAGAAACAAAAACTGCTCCAGAATCTTTGTATCAAGGCCAAACACATAAAAAAAAATTTTTTCATTTTCCAATTTTTTAATACCTCATTTTAAATTTTAAATTACATTTTTTTTTTAAATGGCAACCCTTTTGAAACAAGATGGCGAATGAAGCTGGCCAACGAACTCGGTCGAGACATTGGTATGTACTATGTACAGACCAAGTTACATTCAAATCGGTTCATAAATACGCCTGTTATCGCGTGACAAAAATCAGGTCGTTTTAAAATGTCAGCCACAATAGAAATTCAAAATGTTATAACTCAGCCATTTTTTTAGATATAGACGAAACAAAACCTGTTCCGGAATCTTTGTATTAAGGTCAAACAAATACGAAAAAACTCTTTTTCATTTTCTAATTTTTTGGTATCTCATTTTAAATTTAATTGTTTTAAAATTTTTTTAAATGGCCGCCATTCTGAAACAAGATGGCGGATGAAGCTGGCCAACGAACTCGGTTGAGTTATTTGTATGTACTATGTACACACCAAAGTACATCCAAATCGGTTCATAAATACGTCTGTTATCACGTGGCAAAAACCAGGGCGTTTCAAAATGTCAGCCACACTAGAAATTCAAAATGCTATAACTCAGCCATTTTTTAAGATATAGACGAAACAAAAACTGCTCCCGAATCTTTTTATCGAGGTCAAACACATAAGAAAAAAATATTTTTTCAATTTTCAATTTTTTGGTACCACATTTCAAATTTAAATTTTTCTTAAAATTTTAAATGGCCGCCATTTTTATACAAAATGGCGGATGGAGCTGGCCAACGAACTCGGTCGAGAAATTGGTCTGTACTATGTATAAACGAAGTTACATCCAAATCGGTTCATAAATACGCCTTTTATCGCGTGACAAAATACAGGACGTTTCAAAATGTCAGCTTCGATAGAAATTCAAAATGCTATAACTCAGCCATTTTTTGAGATATAGACAAAACAAAAACTGCTACGGAGTCTTTGTATAAAGGTCAAATACATAAGAAAAAAATATTTTCCCATTTTCAGTTTTTTGGTACCACATTTCAAATTTTAAATTTTTTTAAAATTTTTAAATGGCCGCCATTTTGAAACAAAATGGCGGATGAAGCTGGCCAACGAACTCGGTCGAGACATTGGTATGTACTATGTACACACCGAATTACATCCAAATCGGTTCATAAATACGAGAGTTACAGTGTGACATAGGTCAGATATATATATATATATATATATTGATATATATATATATATATATATATATATATATATCAATTTTGAACGGAGGGTGGTTTCGGGGTCTGGGGATCATGATCGATGAAAATATACCAAAATTTTTTGAAATCGCTTTCCTCCGAACGGCTGCAATAGGTAGCTTTTTGTAAAGAAAGCTACCTAATAACTTACAAACGGTGACAGATATTTAAAAAAATCTTTCAGGAGGGTTATGTATGATGTCAGAAGTTTTTTTTTTTTTTTTACCGTGTTTCTCGAATTTCGTTCGAATTACAAACAATAGATAGCACTGCGAGCAATATGCGCTAAATCCATGCCCGATTTTTGACCCACTCATTTTAATCTCCTTTTTTTGGCATGGGAGAAGTTAAAGGTAAAAAAAATACAGCTTGAATTTAGAACCCATTGCTTGCAGCGCCATCATTTTTTTTTTTGTAATTCGTACTGAATTCGAGAATCACGATAAAAAATCTCCTGTCATCATACATAACCATCCTGCAGGAATTTTTTAAATAACTATCACCGTTTGTGTGTTATTGAATTTTAAAATCAGTCAGTCCTTTTTAGGACACCCTGTAGATGTGTACCTTTAATAATTATCGTTGAAGGACAACCTTTTCTTATTATCGCAGAATATTGGTGATATAGTAAGGGAATGTATAAAATATTAAATTTCGTAACTTTAAAAATATGTAATTTTCACATAAATAAATATATTTTTCATATGATGAACATTACTATTTTAATTATTTTTACATTTGAAACTATACTTCTAAAAACTGGCGGTAATGATAGTAACACTTGGTCAACGAAAGAAAAGGACACATATCTATTATACTCCCTTATACACTCTCCTTAAAGCTGTTTTTTTTTTTCGGTTATATGAATACAACGAGATGATGAAAACAATATTCGTTATAATGCGAATACATTTTAAATTAAAAAGTATGATTTCTAATGCTTGTTTTTAACACTTTCCAAAATAGTTGAAAAATGTTAATGATTTTGGTTTGTCTGTCTACCGTCTCTCTGTGGTCAGTCTGCCGTCTGTTCATCATCTAGCTCGCATAAATACAGTACGACTGCCATGAAATTCATAGATGTCATTGGGTATTACTATGGCATGTTCGGTATTAAAAATGAAGTGTTTAGCATTTACGGTTTCTTTACAGGGATACTCAAAAAATGTCTATGGTAAAAAAATCGTTGGCAGTGTATTTTAATGATATTACACTATTTTAAACATACTGAAATTTATATATATCACTAACTGTACTACACGGCGCTTACTGTTGAATATGATGTGCAGAATTTACCGTTCATTTACAGGGTCACACAAAGAATTTCGCTACAGAAGAAAATTAACAATAATTGAACTATTGAAACCTATGAACAATGCGTCTTCAGTTTTAGCACGAGTTTTTAAAGTGAACTTTTTAAAAAATATTACATAGTTTGCATGAGTTAAGCCGCTGCCATCGAAATACTCAAGGCTAGAGAACTTGAGTGTGATGTCATAAATAATCGACCGACTTCTCACTAGTGTTGGAATTCACACCGGAAAATTTTGAATAGCAATTTTCTTTTATTTCATTTGTGGAATACCTATCATCTTATAAAACAATAACTAATTAAACTTACTGGTGAGAATTTGGAATCCCCCAATAAAAAATCGGCCAGATGCGGCAACATTGTGGCATTCCGAATTTGGCGGGATTTTAATTTAGGGATTCCGAATTCTCACCAGTAAGTTTAAATAGTTATTATTGTTTTATAAGATGATAGGTATTCCACAAATAAAATGAAATAAAATTGATATTCAAATTTTTTCGGTGTGAATTCCAACACTAATGAGAAATCGGTCGATATAAGTGATGACGTCACACTCTTGTCCTCTGGCCTCGAGTATTTCGATGGCAGCGATTAAGCTCTCAAGTACATTTCCGTTTATTCGCGGAAGTTTTTGAATGGAAATTTTCAATTGCGCTATTCGTTTAACTGAATTAACTTTTATCATACTATGTAGTATACATACAAAGCTATAGATCATATACAGGGTATACACTAAAAATATCGAATATTTTTCTGACTATTGATGGTAATATAGAAATTGGATATTGAAATGCATTATACATTTCCCAAATTGTTAATACAGACATCAAATTGTCTTAGAGATCATCTTTTATCTTAATAAATTGTGAAGTTTTGTTACAGTATTCTGAATGTGTTGGAAAGTGTTTTATAATCTGTGCCTGTCGCATGATTTTTAGTTCTTGTTTTTGTTATGCAGAGTTTTAGAACAGGAATTAAAAACAGCGAAGGAATCTCGAACAGAACAGTCCAATCGGATGTCTGCAGCTAAAGTTGAAACAGACAGAATTAAGAAGCTATCCGGAGATGTCAAATCAGCATTATGGCATCAGCTGCAACTAGTCGAAAAATATGCATCAGAGGTAATGCAGTGATTAAGGGTTCTTATTTTTCATTCTTTTTCCTCCTCCACAACGAGAAATTTTCTGACATCTTGGCAAGTTAATTTTAGATGCTTTTTGCATGAAATTTTCAGGCGTTTTCATTTAAATCTCTAGAAATCTAAGAGTTTTTTGTTTTGGTATATCTTTATTTTCTTGAATTAATAACTCAGAGCCCTTCGAACCATTATTTCGTCATTGTCATATAAAAAAAAAATCGGTTCGAAATATCACCTTTGAGAAAAAATGTAAAACGTAGTTCGATTTCTGCAATTGTAAATATAAATGATTTTCTGAATTTGTCAGATAGTAGCGAGTTTCAATTTTAGAATAGACTTAAGGTATCCGACTACCTTCTAGGCTCTTTTATATATTTTCTTTTAAATTGTCTTCTAATGTGCATTATATTGTAAGAATATTGCTAAAACTTTTCAAAAACACGCAAAATAGCCTTTTTTTAATATTTTGATTTTATTCGACATATTCATTAAAGTAGTAATAAACAACAATTGCCTTTTTAATATATTTTTTTAACTGAGATACATCAGAATATAGAGCATATCATTATACAGGGAATATTATAAGTTCTAGAACTGTTTAAAGAGAATGTACTTTTTTTTTTAATTTGCATAAATAAAGTCAATATAATATTCTAAAAATACATATTTGTTAAAAACTGTACATTGATAATAATATTAACATTAATTTTCTTTGTAATAAAATTGATTAATTGCTAATTTCAAAACATAAAATGTACCGGGTATTCCAATATCACCGGACAAACTGTGCAGAACGAGAATCCTCTCTTGAAGTACATAAAAGTATCTGCAGAACCATAACTCTAAAACGCATAGTTTTAGCTAAAAATGCGAACGAAAAAAATGACGCCACATCCGAAGTACCAAATATAAGCCTTATTGGATCTCATGAAACTGCATAATGAATAAAAAACAAAGATTTTAAAAAAAAGTTAAAAAAAATAAATAAAAATTACACCCCCATAGACATGCTAAAACAGAACAATTTTTTAAAAAAATGTGAATGGTAGGCGTGTTTCTAATATGCAAATGAGCAGCTATCGTTTCCCTTGCTTCAAAAGATGGCACCTTAAAACTATCGATAATAATCTCACAGAAATGAAATTTTCAGTGTGTGTGTATTTTGATATGCACTTTTCTTCGATTTAGCATAATGATAATGCAATATGATGTGTTAGGCAGTATGACTTTCGAGCGCCCCCATACCAACGGCAATGGCACCCGCATGTTGGATTACAGACTGAGAAATACTGAAAGAAATCTTCAACGCGATGAGGATGGAAGAATCTACGCCAGGCTTCCGACAACACAGAAAATTTTTATACTGTGACATGTTGAAATAAATTTGGAGTTGAGTACAGGTGCCGTGTAGTTTAATATGAAGAACAATACTGTGCATAAGGTATTAAGAAAAGAGAAGCTATATCCATATCGCTACAGAACCGTGCAAGGATTGCTCCCATATCAGAACGAATCCACTTTTTAGGTGCGTTCGTAATTATATAAATAGGTAGCATCTATAGTCGTCGTTCGGTCCGTCCGTCCGCATACAGAGCAAAAACTACCCACCCAGAATGGTCTGAAATTTTAAATATATAATTGTTGCAATTTTTGTCGAGTGATTGCAAATTTTATGAAAATCGGATGTATAGTTTAATTACAGGGACAGTCAAAATTTCCCGTTACATTACGGCCAGTGGGAAAAAATATTTCAAATGCATTTTAATGATGTTACAGCCTTTCGAACAGAAGGAAATTGATATGCACTTATGAAGTGCACTAAAATATACATTCAGTACAATATGCGGTGCAAAAAATATTTATAAAACTAGTTATAGTACGAACGCACCTCATTTGCCACATTTGACGTGTAATTTCCAACTTGTTTTAATGGTTATTGCAACAACATAAAGTCGATAATGCTTCTATTGCACAGATCTTGTATACGGATAAAGCAGGTTCCAGATATGAAGGGGTCATAAACAATCAGAATAGTCATTTGTGGTCAATGTCCATTTCTCGTGGAATCCTCCCACAAAATTATCAAGTCTAGAGTTAAAATATGTAGTCTGGTATACTCGGTAATCGCATTGTTGGGCCCTATATTCTATCTCAACGTTTCACAAGACATTCATACTTGGTAGTTTTCCACTATGACCTAACTAATTTTCTCGATGACATACCCTAATAAGCAATACGTGACCTATGGTTCCAGCATGATGGAACATCGACACATTTCAGTTCTTCTGTACGTCACTGGTTGAATATGGATTACCCCGGTCGCTGGATTTGACGTAGGGTTTCAGGTGTATAGCCATCACGATCACCAAATATGATTCCTTTGTATTTTTCCCTATGGGAACATCTAAAGGAAAGGAATTGGTATGTAGGACACCAGTTACTTCAGAAAGTGACTTAGTTGATAGTTTGCCTGCTGTCTTCCCTTTTTTGGACATTATGATAAAAGATCTTGTGGCAGTTAGCCATTATAGAGTGCGCACACTCGTGCTTCAATATAAGCGCTGGTCAGTTTGAATAGCTACCTATGTAAATACTGTGTCACACAGGAATGTAGTGAAAGATATTCGGTGATATACACCCTATACTTTCTATATAACTTCAAATATCCTCCGTAGTTATAGAGTATACTCTCTGGTGTATACCCTCTGTTTTGTTTATTTATGACTACACCACTGCTGTCATATGCAAGTACCGATGTTTCTGTATGTATTAAAGCTTATTTTTCTTATACCGGATTTGAAGCCATACATTTTCTTTTGCATTTTTCTCGAAAATTATGTGCTGTCGAGGCATGATTCATTGAACAACTTTTATTCACCCAGAGTGAGGATTCTCATTCTTCACAATTTGTCCGATGGATATTCTAATTCTCTGTATACTTGAGATGCGATAGTTTTGCATTAATTTCAATTTATCTTCGCAGCCAACCCCTTTTTTTCATCACCTTTCAGACTGTCCAGTCACGATTAGTTTCGTTGGACAGTGAAAACTTCAATGTTAGTAACCCTAAATATAACCATGTTTTTATAGCAATAAAATACATACATTTCCCCCAATTTAGGATAGAAATTTACCATATTTTACCCTATAATATGGAAAGTAGTTATATTTTAATATGCACACATAAGTTCGTGCTAGCAGATTTTCATTTCTTTTTGCTACTATAAAATAGAAAGCATGGATTCAGTTGTATTGATTATTGTTGTGATATATACCTCTATTTAATGACGGATAAACTTTTTTAATTTCAGGAAAGTACTGAAGCTGTATCGCCGGACACATCCTTGAGTGATATATCGTCTCGTTTAGAAGTTGTTGTCAAGAACCTTTTAGAAAAACTCCGAGAACACGATCTGGATGAATTAAAGGCTAGTCTTATAGAAGATCAGGTCAGAATTTGAATGATTTTTATATGTTTATACAGCATGTTTTAAAAGAGGTGGTACAAACGTTGAAATTTGGTAGAGCACACTATAAAAAATAATTTTTGTAGTAAACCCTTTTTCCTGTCAAAAATATAGAGTGTTTCACTTTAATCCGAAAATTGTATTCATAACTTAATTATTGTATCATTCTCAGATAATATTAATTTTGGTTTAAAAAAATAAATGTTATTGCTTTAATTCTTGATTTTTAGCTCAAATTACACAATACAATGAAACGATAGTAATTTAATCAAGGAATAATAATGAAATTTAAAAGATATTTGCATTTGTCATTACTATAGCCCTGAAATTTCATTACCATAACTCCAAAACACCTTGGTAATACCATTTTTAACATCAAGTCTGATTGTTAAGTCGATAACGTTAAGTCTGATTATAGCTCTAGACTATAACTATTGAAAACTTATGGTTGCTTACTCTAAAAGCTAGCTTTTCCAAACCTTTTCCATGATTCATTCAGCAAAGTTAAATTATTAAATACGAGAATGTATTTCAGATGTGATTTTCATTACCAAAACACCTACGTAATGCCATTTTTAACGTGAAGTCTGATAACATTAAGTCTGAATATAAGTCTAAACTGCACTGCTCAAAACAATTGAAGTATATTGTGGTCGTGGATGATTTTGCGACTGAGAAATTTGTTTAGATTATTGATACATGATCGACTGATGTGGTTATATGAGAAAAAAATTACATATGTTTGGCAGAAAAAAAAGGCATTGTGTTGAGCATTTGAGTACAAAAGGAAAAAAACACAATTTATGCATATGAGAAAAATTAATAAAAAAGGGGTTTCATTCAAAGAAAATCGTTTTTAGTAAGGGTATGGTTTCCCCGGACGGCCAGCAACGTTGAAAACCCGATCCGTTAGCGTTAAACCATCGATCTCCATTGGGCGTTGTTGCACGTCTGCGACCTTGCCCTGGTCGGCCTGCATTTCCAGTCTCCAAAAATTGTTCCAGATCCCGAAAATCACACTGTCTGAAACTCCAGTGGCTTCTGCTTCTGCTTCGGCTTGTGCCCCCCCCCCCCCCGCCTCTCATCTAAGCGACCAACAACTCTCCAAGCTTATCATTTGGTTAAATTACTTCGTTGAGACATCGCACTCATCGTAACAAAGCACTTACTGAATGTCGATCATTATTTTCCGCTTTGTCTTTCAGTAAATTAAAAGCCAAATTTCATTCGCTGCCCCTAAAGTGTCGTTTTGACATCAAACTCAAAATTTGCATACTCCGAAGTTTGAAAATGAGAAAAATTTGCATTTGTGACTCTCTTCTTCTATTTTCTCCAACAAAAAAATTTTCGCTTATACCGTTATTTTATATAAGACTTACAATATGCTTTAATTGTTTTGAACAGTGTATTTGTAACGATTGAAAGCTTATGTTTACTTATTCTAAAAACTAACTTTTACAAAAATTTTTCATGATTCATTCAGCAAAATTAAATTATTAAATGTGTATTTCAGATGTTATTTTCATTACCATAACTCGAAAATGCCTTGATAATACCATTTTTAACGTTAAGTCTGATAATGTTAACCCATTAAAGACTGACGTTGAGTTTTTGAAAATTATATTTATGATCTTTGCACTTTTTTGACACTAGTAAAAAAAATACAGTAAAATTTGCCTTCTCAAGGTTCTTCTACATAAGGTTGTTCCATTTGAAGGATAGCCAATCAGTTCAGAGCAGGACTGTTACGTCATGTGGCGGACAAGATCGGAGATCAACTAGCTAGTGATGGGCGATAACGAGATGTTTTTCTCGATTTTCTCGATTGTATGGACATCTCGATATTTTTCGATTGTATAAAATTTTTCTCGATGACTACAGTTTGCAAATTTCTTTTATAAATCATATATTATGTATTATATACGTCATACATTTATCAAGAATCGTCTGCGGGTGAACTGGAATGAGTCGATGTTAATAAAGACTAGGTGACTTCGACCGCTAGCGGGCCCCTCCTTTAATCGGGGCCCCTAATTTATACGTAATCTTGTAATATGAAATCACGAACAGGTTACCCGCTATATACGGCACTGATATATGATAGTAGGCGGGTGTGGTGTGCACGCACTACAAAATCTTGTAAAAAATATAATATCGAAACGAATGAACGTCGGACCAGATCTCTTGGGGGAGGGGTCAAAGCGAGCGGAGGGGCACAGCAGCTGCATAATATGATTAAGTCGTCACAGGTCTTTAGGCCTTTCCAACCATATGTCACATGAGAAGTCTGGATCTGAATTTATAAAAATGCCCTCCCCGTGGGGGAGAAAGGGGGGGAGGGGTGCGGGAGATGGATAACATGAGTAAGTGGTCATAAGCCTTTCCAACAATATGTCACATGAGGGGTCTCGGCTAAATTTAGAAAAACACCCCCGTGGGGAAAAAGTGTGGGGGGGGCGGTCACCGGAGGTGCATTACATCAATAAGTAGTCATAGACCTTTCCAACGATATCTCACATGTGGGGTCTTGGCTAAATTTGGAAAAGTGTCCCCCGGAGGGGGAGGTTCAAAATGGAGGGATGGACACCGGAGGAGCATAACATCAATAAGTAGTCACAGACCTTTCCAACGATATCTCACATGAGGGGTCTTGGCTAAATTTGAAAAAGTGTCCCCCGGGAGGGGCAAATTGGGGGAGACAGTCACCGAAGGTGCATAACATCAATAAATAGTCACAGACCTTTCCAACGATATCTCACATGAGGGGTCTTGGCTAAATTTGGAAAAGTGCCCCCGGGGGGCGAAGTGGTGGTGGGGACACCGTAGGTACATAACATCAATAAGTAGTCACAGACCTTTCCAACGATATCTCACACGAGGGGTCTTGACTAAATTTGAAAAAGTGTCCCCCAGGGGGGCAAAGAGTGGGGGGGACTGTCACCGGAAGTGCATAACATCAATAAGTAGTCACAGACCTTTTCAACGATATCTCATAAGAGGGGTACTGACTAAATTTGAAAAAGTGTCCTCCGGGGGGGCAAAGTGGAGGGGGGCGGCCACCGGAAGTGCATAGCACTAATAAGTAGTCACAAACCTTCCTAACGATATGTCACATGAGGGGTCTTGGCTAAATTTGGAAAAGTGTCCTGAAATTTCATATATTATAAATAATATTTAGCGGAGGGCTCCATAAAAAAATCCGATCTAAAATGATAAAAGCGGAAAAAACTACCGTCGCAGTGGGGGCCAATTTGGGGAGGGGAGGAAGAAAGTCTCATAATATGAAAGGGTTATCCGAGAGCTTACCGATGACATATCACATGACTGGTCCAAAAAAAGTTTGAAAATTGCTCCCCCTCTCTCCCCCCATGGGCCCACTCTTTCACCCCGGAATTCACACAGCCGCCACTTTAAAATTTTTATGTTCAATAAATAATATTTACCGGAAGACTGCATAAAAAACACATATTTAAAGTAATATTTAAATTTATTATAGAAATCGGCTACGGTTTTAAAAATTTGTTCGCCCCTTCCCCACCCCCTTTGAGCGAAGAAAGGTTCATAGTATGAAAGAGTGGTCAAAGAGCTTTTCGATTATATGCCACAGGAAGGGTTCGGTAAAATTTTTAAAATTGCCCCCCATGAGTCCACTCTCACTTCCTCCTCCCTCGAAATCACCCGACCCACCTTCCTCTTTGAAAATTTTATATTTAATAAATAATTTTTATCGGAAGGTTCCAGGTATGTGACATCTTGGTAGGGCTAAAATAAGAGAAACTTTGAAAATTAAAGCTTCATTTCACAGCTCATTGTCATGCCTTTTTCTCTATCTCGTCCCTTGGTACTCTCGATAAATTTTCTTACTTTTCTTCTCTGCCGAGGACGAGAGAATTCCTCGAAAAGCTTCTCATAGCGAAATGTTGAAAAGCACGAGAGAAATCCTCGAAAGT
Source organism: Maratus speciosus (assembly GCA_963932465.1). Lineage (NCBI taxonomy): Eukaryota > Metazoa > Arthropoda > Arachnida > Araneae > Salticidae > Maratus > Maratus speciosus. Next base: position 92,283,190 of record OZ010799.1, read on the forward strand.
CTTTTCATTGGGCGATTTCGAAAAGGACGAGAGTAACAAGCGAGAGGCTTCCCATCGGGAAAGGTTGAAAAGGGCGAGAGGAAACTCTCGAGAGACTTCCCATCCCGAAAGGTTTAAAACCGCGAGAGAACCAACCATAACCATCGAGCAGCTTCCCATCTGGAAGCGTCGAAATGCTGGAAAAATCTTCGAGATGAGATTTGCCAAAATGCGAGATGGAAATGAAGCTTTCAGAGTCAAACTTACCGCATTTATGGTTTAAGTCATAATTTCTCAAAGGAGTCCATCTGCTTATCCAATCTCTTTTTAGCTCACAGGCTATCTAAGCCTGAGAGCTAATGTACCCGTCGGTTCTGTGTGTATGCATGTACTGTACGTACGTATGTATGTATGTACGTAACGCGATAACTCTTGATTAAAATGTACGATTGTTTTCAATTTTTTTTATGTTCATTCTGATAAGGCGTTCCGCTGTTTAGTTTTGACGGTTCATTGGTTAAGGATAAAGGGAGAGAAGGGGGGCTGTTCCCCCCCCCCTCCTTAATTTAGATAAATAGGTTTTTCATGCAGAATTCTTCGATTTGCTCCAAATTTCGTATACCGGTTTATTACGTTAAGGAGCTTCCCTGATTAAACTTGGAGGTTCATTAGTTAAGTATGAAGGGGGGAAAGGGGGATAGACCCCCTCCTTAATTTAGATAAATGGGTTTTTCATGCAGAATTATTCGATTTGCTCCAAATTTGGTATACCGGTTCATTATGTTAAGAAGTTGCCTTGATTAGATTTGGAGGTTTACGGGTTAAGTATAAAGGGGGAGAAGGGGGCTAGCACCCCCCCCTTAATTTAGATAAATGGGCTTTTCATGCAGAATTATTTGATTTGCTCATAATTTGGTATACCGGTTTATTATGTTAAGGAGCTTCCCTGATTAAACTTGGAAGTTCATTGGTTAAGGATAAAGGGGGAGAAGGGGGGCTGGTCCGCCGCCCCCTTAATTTAGATAAGTGGGTTTTTCATGCAGAATTATTCGATTTGTTCCAAATTTGGTATACCGGTTTATTACGTTAAGAAGTTGCCTTGATTAGATTTGGAGGTTTACGGGTTAAGTATAAAAGGGGATAAGGGGGGCTGGTCCCCCCTTAATTTAGATAAATGGGCTTTTCATGCAGAATTATTTGATTTGCTCCAAATTTGGTATACCGGTTTATTATGTTAAGGAGCTTCCCTGATTAAACTTGGAGGTTCATTAGTTAAGTATAAAGGGGGGAAAGGGGGGTAGACCCCCTCCTTAATTTAGATAAATGGGTTTTTCATGCAGAATTATTCGATTTGCTCCAAATTTGGGATACCGGTTTATTATGTTAAGAGGCTGCCTTGATTAGATTTGGATGTTTATGGGTTAAGTATAAAGGGGAGGGGCTAGTCTCCCCTTAATTTAGATAAAAGGGTTTTTCATGCAGAATTATTGGATTTGCTTCAAATTTAATATACCGATTTATTCCGATATGGCGCTTCCTTCATTAGATTTGGAGGTTCATTGGTTAAGTATACAAGGGCGAAAAGGGGGCAAGTCCCCTCCCCTTAATTTAGATAAATGGATTTTCATGGAGAATTATTCAATTTACTTTAATTTTTTTTTCTATGTTTGTTCTGATAAGGAGCTTTCCTGATTAGATTTGGAGGTTCATTAGTTAAGTATAAAAGGGTTAAAGGGGTTAGACCACCCTTAATTTAGCGATATGTTTCTTTTTTTCATGCAGAATTATCTGATTTGCTTCAAATTTGATATACTGATTTATTATAGTTAAGGAGTTTCCCACATTAGATTTGGAGGTTCATTGGTTAAGTATAAAAGGGGCAAACGGGGGATATTTCCCTTCATTTATTTTTTGAGGGACATTATTCTTTGAAATAAGAGTATAATATACAGTTAGTGTTAATAACCTGTGAGCTCAATGCCATCAGTTTAACTGGGACTTATCATTTTATTGCTATTAACCGATGTGGGTTATGAAGCATAGTGGTTTATGTATTCAGTTCTGTATAGTCCTAGTTTCAAACTTTACTGTTAAATTTAGTGTCATTTTGCCACGAATTTTCAATGTTTCTCTTATTTTAGCTCTGCCAAGCTGCCCCATACCTGGAGACTCAGATAAATACTAGATTATTAAATATAAAAAGTTCAAAGAGGAAGGTGAGTGAATCCTGGGGTGCGCGAGAGTGCACAAAGGGAGGGGGGGGGGCGGGTAATTTTCAAACTTTTACCAAACCTCTCCTTGACATATCATGCGGAAAGTCCTTTCACCACTCTTTCATATTATGAACCTTTCTCCTCCCAGAGTTGAATTCCGGAAGGGGTTCGGGGGGGGGGGGGGGGAGCGGTGCGGGGGTGACTTTTTTTTTTAATTGTAGAGATTTCTACAATAAATATCATTAAATGAGGTTTTTTAATGGAGCTCTCCGATAAATATTATTTATTAAATATAAAATTTTAAAAGTGGGGCTGCGTGATTTCCGGGTATATTCTAGGATAAAAGAGGGAACCCACGTGGGAGGGGTAGATTTCAAACTTTTTTTGGACCAGTCATTTGATCTATCATCGGAAAGTTTCCGGTTATCATCGCAAAGTTACTCTTTCATATTATGAACCTTTCTTCTTCCTTCCTTAGTTTGGCGCCCCGAGAGAGGCACTTTTCCAACTTTTTTGAAATCGTAGCGTTTTTAAACATTTTAGATCGGATTTTTTTACGGAGCCCTCCGATAAATAATTTTTAATATATGAAAATTTCAAAGAGAAGGGTGGGCAGGGTATATTTCGGGGGGGCGGGGGGGGGGGGCACGATAATTGGAATCCTGGGAGTTGGGACTCTTTTCTATCTTTTGCTGACACCCCTCATGTGATAAATCATTGGAAAGCTCTGTGACTACTATATCATTTTATATATCGCAAGCGCCCCTCCCCTTACTTTGCCCCCGAGCGGGGGCACTTTACTAAATTTAGCCGACACCCCTCATGTGCCATATCGTTGGAAAGTCCTGTGACCACTTATTCATATTATGCACTTTCCTTGCCCCTACCTCCTACTTTGCTCAACGCGGGAATTCGTTTAATGTATTCCAGTCGAAGACTTTATAAAAATGAGGAAATTAAAGATCCAATCTCAAATGACGTAGAAAAATCAATAAAAAATTTTGATCCCTTTTATCATCCTTTAGTTCATATTTTTGCCACTAGGAGGTGCTTTTGATTCTTATTTCTTTGGCCATTTTGGTACTAATTGCCGAAAAATTCTAATTTTTGATACTTAAACTCCCCTTACCGCTTCATAGCTACTCGCGTTTTTTCAGCTTTTTTCAACCAGGGGGCACCCTTACAAGACTTTTCCAGTCTTATGGCTCCTTTATAGTTTCCCTTTGGTTTGTTGTTCTTTTATTCCATCTGTTTTCAGTTACCCTATATTTAATAAAATCTGCCTTATATATATGTAAAAACAATGATTTCAATAATCGATTCTAGAACATCTCCTTTGTAGATTCTCGAAAGTAATCGATGACTGTATCGATTGTGTATTTTACGATAACGATTTTTTTCGATTGGTAAATTTTCGAGAATCGCCCATCACTAAGCCCTATCACTACTATGAAATTGTCGGCCAGAATAATAGCTAAGTTTTCCAATAACTGTTTTTAGCTTTTCTCGTTATAATCGATTGTAAAACATCTCGATTTTAGATTCTATGAATTAATCGATGGCTGTATCGATTGTCATTTTTTACGATGACGATTTTTCTCGATTGTCGAATTCTCGAGAATCGCCCATCACTACAACTAGCCGTGAGAAAGTAAATGGATGCGTAAAAGAACGGAATTTGAAGTAAATAAATTTTTAAAAAACAGATCTTCGAAAGTAAATTGAACGAGATCATTTTCCTTAAGATAATTTGTTCAAACACTGATTGGAGTTAATTAAATATAAAATATAACTCTTAAATAATATCACGATACTCTTGTTCAAACATTTATTGGAGTTAATTAAACATAAAATAGATAATTGTTAAATAATATCGCGATACGTTTGTTTACATTCAAATACTTGAGTAAATTCGCGAGAAAAATTAAATTTTTAATGCGTAAAAGTACAAATGAAAACTTTTAAACTATTGCAAAATAAAATGAATTGTATGAATATGATGACACGGTAGTAGTAATAAAATCACTAGAATTATCAAACAGAATAAATTAAACAAAAGTCACGCATTAAAACTTTTAACAATAATGCATTGTCCGATTACTAGATATAAGTTTTCAAAAAATTTCGGATATCACTATGCTTATTCAGGATCAAAATAATAAAAAAATATTAATCTATAATTAAACTAATTCTATTATGAAAAAAAATATGTACTATACATATTTTTATATTATGATATACAAATAGCAATATCGTCATTTCATATATACAAAATTTCAGCAAAAACTGAAGAATTTAAAACAACTTCAGTTCTAAAATTTCCATGTTATCTTATAAAACACATCGAATATAACATTTCTCCATACAAATAAGAAACAATAGAAAGAAAATTTATGGAGATATACAGATTTAACAATGAATTAACATTTTCAAAAAATAGAAAGGAAAAAAAATGTAAGAACCATTATCATACTTTCAATAAATCAATATGTGACTAATACTTTTTACACACGATTTCAGGTAGCAAAATCATTGATCCTCATTAATAAGCAAAATTCAATTTTTAAATTCATTAGTTTCAAATGCACATCAATATGATTCAAATATTTGTAACAAAATATATACACAGGGCTTAGTTAAAAAAAAAAAAAAAAAAAAAAAAAAACTACCAGAGTTCTAATATTTTGCAGTAATAACAAGTAAGTGTATAACAACCCCTCCCCTTCACACATACATGCATATTTATATTTCATACATTATTTACTAATTTTAAAGCAATTTCGTCTTCCTCAAAAAGAAATTAAATGTATATATATATATATCTATACTACTATTATAAAGAGGTAAAAATTGTTTATTTGTAGGAGGTAAGCTCTCGAACTACCGAACCGATTCTAAAAGTTATGGTATCAAAATGATGGTGTTAGTCCAACTTAGAACATAGGCTATATCTTATGTCCGTGCCACTGGCCAAAAGGGGGTGCAGGAGCAAAAAGCGTTCTAAAAATGCGATTTTTGTGTTACTGAAGGGCCTAGAAACATGAAATTTGGAATGGTAGTTACTTATAATATACTAATATTCTCAAAGGACATTTTCTTTAAAAAATCGAAATTAAAAAGGGGAGAAAATGCGCAAAAAACGTTCTAAAAACGTTCTAAATGGCGATTCTTACGCAATCTCAAGAAGTACCAAACCGATATAAAAAATAATGGTGGCAAAATGATGGTGACAAACCTTGCTCCAAAATAGGCAACATTTTATGTCGGTGCCACTACCCCTAAAGCAGGTGCAGGAGAAAAAATCGTTCGAAATTGCGATTTTTTTGTGTTACTGAAGTGCCCAGATATATGGAATTTGGAATGGTAGTTACTTATTACGTATAAATGGTTTCCAAGAACATTTCTTAAAAATTTCGAAATTTAAAAGGGGTGAAAATGGGCAAAAAGCATTCTAAAAAACTTTCTAAATGGCGATTTTTACGCAATCAAGAGAAGTACCAAACCGATTTAAAAAATAATGGTGTCAAAATGATGGTGACTACACTTTCTCCAACATAGGCTACATTTTATGTCGGTGCCACTACCGCTAAAGGGGGTGCAGGAGCAAAAATTCGTTCGAAATTGCGATTTTTTTTTGTTACTGAAAGGCCCACATACATGGAATTTGGCATAGTAGTTATTTATTAGCTATAAATTATTTCCAAAAACATTTCTTAAAAAAATTCGAAATTTAAAAGGGGGTGAAAATGAGCCGAAAACGTTCTAAAAAATGTTCTAAATGCGCCAGTTTTTACGCAATCTAGAAAAGTACCTAACCCATTTCAAAAATAATGGTGACAACTCTTGCTCCAACATAGGCAATGTTTCATGTCGGGGTCATTGCCCCCAGAGGGGGCGCAGGAGCAAAAAAAAGTTCGAGAATTCGATTTTTGTGTTACTGAAGGGCCTAAAAACATGAAATTTGGAATGGTAGTTACTTATAAGATATAAATCATCTCTAAGAACATTTCTTAAAAAATTCGAAATTTAAAAGGTGTGAAAATGCGCTAAAAGAGTTCTAAAAACGTTCTAAATGGCTATTTTTACGCAATCTCAAAAAGTACCCAGCATATTTCAAAAGTAATGGTAGGAAATAGATGATCACAGCCCTTGCTCCAACATAGGCTTTATTTCATGTCGGTGTCACTACCACCTAGAAGTTGCAGAAGCAAAAAGCGTTCTAAATTGCGATTTTTGTGTTACTGAAGGGCATAGAATCCTGAAATTAGACAGGACAGTTATTTATAAGATACAAATGATCTATAAGGACATTTCCTATAAAATCGAAATTTTTAAGGGGTGAAAATGAGCGAAAAGCGTTCTAAAAAACTTTCTAAATTGCGATTTCTACGGAATATCAGGAAGTACCGAACCGATTTAAAATATAATGGTGTGAAAACGAAGGTGGCAGCCCTCGCTCCAACATAGGCTGTATTTCATGTCGGTGCCACTACCCCAAAGGGGGTGAAGGAGCAAAAAATGATCTAAATTGTGTTTTTTGCAATACTGCAGGAGCTAGCAACTTGAAACTAGGCATGGTAGTTACTTATAAGATATAAGCGATCTCTAAGAACATTTTCTAAATAATTCGAAATTTAAAAGGGGTAAAAAGCGACGAAAAACGTTCTAAAAAACGTTCTAAATTGCGATTTCTATGCAGTCTCAGAAAGTACCCAACCGATTTCAAAAGTAATGGTTGGAAATTGATGATAATATATTGCTGCAGTATAGGATCTATTTCATGTCGGCGTCACTACCACCTTGCGGTTGCATTTTAAAATAAGTTCTAAATTGTGATTTTTAGGATACTGAAGGGGCTAGCAACTTGAAATTTGGCATGGTAATTACTTATGAGATGTAAATGCTCTCTGAGAAGAGTTCCTTAAAAATTTGAAATTTAAAAGGGGTGAAAATGAACGAAAAGCGTTCTAAAAACGTTCTAAATAGCGATTTCTACGCAGTCTCAGGAAATATAAACCGATTTCAGAAGTAATGGTTTCAAATTGATGGTGACATTCCCCGCTCCATCATAGCCTATATTTTACGTTGTTGTCACTAACACCTGGGTGTTACAGGAGCAAAAAATGTTCTAAGTTGCATTTTTTGTGTTACTGAGGGGTCTAACATTTTAAATTTGGAATAGTAATTACTTCAAAGACGCAAATGCTTTCTAAGAATTATCGAAAGAAAATTCCAAATTTAAAATGATGAAGTGAGCTAAAAGCGTTCTAAATTACGATTTTTAGGCAATCGTAAGAAATACGAAACCGACTTCAAACATAATGGTGGCAAATTGATGGTGATAGAACCTGCTCAAACATAAGCTATATTTTTTGTCGGTGCTACAATCCCTTGAGGGTTGCAGGAGCAAAAAATTTTCTAAATTGCGATTTCTGCGGTACTGAAGAGGCTAGAAACTTTAAATATAGCACGGTAGTTACTTATAAAATATAAATGTCCTCTAAGAGTAGCCGAAAATAAATTCGAAATGAAAAAGGGGTGAAGCGAAGGGAAGGAGCGAAAAGCATTCTAAAAGAGTCCTAAATTACGATTTCTCTGGAATCCCTGGAAATAATAAACCGATTACAAAAGTTACTGGTTGCGAATCATGAGTGATGTCCCTGATCCTATACGGGCTATATTTTATGCCGGTTTTACTACCATCTGGTTGGCAGGAACAAAAAGAAAGCCTTTTAAACATCTAAATTCCGTTTTCTATAGAATGTTTGGAAATACCAAGCGATTTCAAGGTTAATGTTGGCAAATTAATGGTGACAGTCTCTGTTTCAACATTTTTCGAGACATCTATTTCAACTCTATTTCAGCATTTTATGTTGGTGCCACTAACACCAGAGAGGTGGTAGACTGTTAGGCAAGAAGTTTGGAATTTGACATGATGGTTAATTTTAAGATGTAAATGTGTTAAGATGGTTTCTAAAAAATTCAAAACTTCAAATGAATACTAAAATATCGTATGAAATGAGCAAAAAAGACTCAAAATATTTTCTAAATTATCATTTATTTGGAATTAGTTTTAGTTCTTCTTATTAATTAAAATCTCATTTCTGTCTATCGCACTTTTATAATAAAGTTTAGTCAAATTGTGGCTTAGTTTGTAATTTTTGAATTATTAAAACAAGTGTTTTTCTAATAAAAAATAGTCATGCAAATATCACTTGGCATATTTCACATATTACGCGAGCAAAGCCGTGGGGTTTGCTAGTAATATATATTTTGACATATCTTTAGGCAAATGATAGAAAGGAAAAAAAGGAAGGGGTTGTTATACACTTAGTTGTTATTACTGCAAAATATTAAAACTCTGGTAGTTTTTTTTTTTTTTTTTAACTAAGCCCTGTGTATATATTTTGTTACAAATATTTGAATCATATTGATGTGCATTTGAAACTAATGAATTTAAAAATTGAATTTTGCTTATTAATGAGGCAAATGTATAATAAATTCTAATAAATGACCAGAGCAAAAACATTAAATGGTGTGGGGAATTTTCAGAAAATCCTACTCGTCGCGGACTTGACATTGGTGCGCAGTATTTATAAACTGCGGTCTGTTCTGACTAATACTTAAATATTCACTAAAAATAAAGAAGTACTGGAGCAGCACTTCTCTGTCGGAGCAAATTAAGAACCACGTGGAGCTAGAAAGTTTATCAGTGAGAATATTTTAAAAACACAAACAAAAAGCAGCGAGTAAAAACAGCAGAAACCGTTGCGACTAATTCTGACATTCCTCATCGCCGTTTTGAAATCATTAAAAAAAAAAAAAAACGCTGCACATGACATACTATGAACGACATATTTGTAAGTGCTTTGGTAGGAAAGAACGCAAAAGATTGGAGATGGGAGGGAAAGAAAAATAAAATTTAGGCATTGATTTTTTAGAAACACTGTTTTCGCTGAAATCCAGAATGAGCGCAAATGAATTCAGACTAATATTTAAATTTCTTCTAAAAATAAAGAAGTAGCGAAGCTGAGTTCCGGCGGAAATTAATCATTGCTTATACGTTATAAACTCAGCGTCAACCCTACATTAATTTTCATCTTAATTTCCTTCTTCATTTTATTAATCAGAGTAACTCGAACATAATATTTAATATAGTAAATATTATCGTTATTCTTTTTGCGAATCGCCGGGTCAGCTACAAACGAAATGCATGTCACTGCATCAGCAGCAAATGTACAACAGAACTACGAAAAATCGATAAAATCGTTATCACAGCTCCCCCTTCCAAAGTGCATATCCATTTTCAACTGGGACTTGGCGTCAATAGTCAAAATCATATGTATGAAGTTTGGTTCAAACCTATGCTTTCCAATGAAACAATAATAAAAATGGCACAAAAATCGCTATTACAGCATCCCCTCCCGGCGGTATATCCCCAAATTCAACCTGGACCTGCTGGCCATAGTAAAAAATATACATATGAAATTTTGTTCAATTCTATGCCTCACTTCATACACTTTTCGATGATAGAATATTGCAAATGGCACAATAATCGCTACTACAGCACCATCACATCAAAACATTTATATGAAATTTGGATCAATTCTATGCATAACGTCGTATACTTTCCGATGATATAATGAGACACACTTATATACGGACAGACACATATTATGTAAAAACATGTTTTTTGGTATCCCCTACCCTTAAAACGTGTAAATCCGTCGAAAACCGGAAGTCGAACAAAATTTCGATTACAATACTTTCTTCTATTATAGATAAAAGAAGGTAAAAAAAGATAATGCTAAAACAAATATTTTAATAGAGGATTTTTTTTTCAGTTAAAAAAATTATAATAACAAAAGAATTTTTTTAATTTTTTATGCAATTTTTGACCTTTTTTTTTTTTTTTTTTTTTTAAATTTTGCGGCGATTTTTCCATATGAATAAAAGGAATTCGGCTTTATTTTTTAGTCCATCATAGTAGATTTTGTCATTTTTTCAATAAAGTTTATTCGGAGTTTGCATTTTTCGCGAGTTTTTTTATACGAATTTTAGAGTTTTGAGATTTGTAAAAAGAACTCTGTTACCAACATTTAGCCAAATGTAATAAATTTTCTCCTTTGCGAGTTTTGAGCTGTTTTCTTTTTTCATTAGATTGGCGATTTGTCTGCATTTGTGAAAGAAGTCCGGTTTTAATCTTTTAGTTCAATGTAGTAAATGCTGTCCTTTTTTTTTTTTTTTTTTTTTTTACTTTTAATTAAGTTTATTCGGAATTTCTCGCGAATTTTTTTATGCAATTTTTAGAGATATTCGCGTTCTGCAGAATTTTTTTGACGTTCGTAAGAGGAAATAGGCTTTAAAATTGCAGCCTAATACAGTAAATTTGGTCTCTGCTATTTGTGTTTTTCGTTGCGATTCTCTAGAATAATAATCGCCAGTTAACAAAATGCCCGGCTTTTGAAGAATTCCGTATTTGAGACTTTGTACTGTATTTTTAAATCCGTATACGTGTTCTCCGAGAGTTAATAGAACATGTTGATATAGTGCATTCATTAGGCTTTTTCAAAAAGTCTGTTAAAATAATAGAATAATTAAAATCATTCACAGAAAAAAAAATTCCATAGCAGAACGGCATACAGAATACTATTAAAACAAGCGAAGCGAGGCGAATCTGTCCGCCACGTGACGTAATGCGCGAGCAGTTAAGAAATTTTTATAGTTGGCGCATCGCACGTATGGTACCCCCCTGTGCCTTCTTTAATTAACACATTTCAGTGATTCATAAAGTAAAAGTAAGTGTTTAACAAAAAGTGGTGTGAACTGAATAAAATTCCTGTAAAACATGCTGTTTTTTAATGGGTTAATTCTGGATATAGGTCTGAACTATAACAATTGAAAGCTTATGGTTACTTATTCTAAAACCTAGCTTTTCCAAACCTTTTCGTGATTCATTCAGCAAAGTTAAATTTGAATATGTATTCAACAATAATAAGCTTTATAGTGAGCAAAGTAAATACACTGACTAAAATTTTGAAACAAAATGAAGTACTACTTACATAGTTAAATAAAAAACTAGTATGTTGTGGACATCACAAAACTTTCTTCTATATAAATCACGTCAATTAAATCATTTAAATAATACAAGAAATAACGATTTAGCACCAATTCATATCAAAGTATATCTGAATTTGAAGTTGGATGAAAATTCGCGCATTAGTTCTTGAGATAGAGCTATAGCGGAAATTCTGAAAAAATGTAGCATAGAAGCGCCACCTGTTGAGCGATTTACACCAAAAGTAAACAGCACTAAACGATATCAAGGTATACCTGAATCTGAAGTTTGTTGAAAATCCAAGCATTAGTTCTTGAGATAAAGCTATTGTGGAAATCGCAAAAAATACAGCATAGAAGCGCCACCTGTTGAGCGATTTACACCAAAAATTAAACAGCACTAATTAATACATCAATTCATGTCAAGGACTAACTAAATCTGAAGTTTGATGAAAATCCGTGCAATAGTTCTTGAGATACAGCTCTTGTGAAAATCGTGAAAATGCAGCACAGAAGCGCCACCTGTTGAGCGATTTACACTAAAAATTAAACGGCACTAATTTATACATCAATTCATGTCAAGGACTAACTAAATCTGAAGTTTGATGAAAATCAGTGCAATAGTTCTTGAGATACACCTCTTGTGGAAATCGTGAAAAATGCAGCACCGCAGCGCCACCTGTTGGGCGATTTGCACCAAAAATTAAGCAGCACTAATTTATATCAGGGACTAACTGAATCTGAAGTTTGATGAAAATCCGTGCATTTTTTCTTGAGTTAGAGCTATTGCGATAATCATGAACAATGCAGCATACCAGCGCCACCTGTTGGGCGATTTTCACAAAAAAGTAATCAGCACCAAACTATATCCTGGACTAACTGAATCTGAAGTTTTATGAAAATCCGTGCAGTAGTTCTTGAGATACAGCTATTGCAGAAATCGTTAAAAATGCCGCATAGCAGCGCCACCTGTTGGGCGATTTTCACCAAAAACTAATCAGTTCCAGTTTATATCAAGGTCTAACTAAATATGAAGTTTTGTGAAATTTCGTCTATTAGTTCTTGAGATAGAGCGCCCACAAAATTTGTGTCACATACAGACAGACGGACGGACAGACAGACAGACAGACGGACAGACAGACAGACAGACAGACAGACTCACAGACAGACATTTTGTAAAAACATGTTTTTTGGAATCTCTGACTCATAAAACGTGTAAATCCGTCGAAAACTGGAATTCGAAAATTTTCATGAAACCAATACTTTCTTCTTGTAAAGATAGAAGAAAGTAAAAAGACTTCGTTGTTTATAAGAACATGTATGTATTGTTTATAAGAACATAACCTGTACAATAAGAACGTTATCAATATGAAAACGCCATCTAGTAGAGATTTGAATGAAAGATTATGTGTATATAGGTCAATGTTTCTAAACCTTTTTTGGTTAAAGGTACAGTAAAAATAGCTGGAATTATTTGCGGCACACCTGAATATAAAAAAATTTAAAGTTGTATGATACAAAAAAATTACAAAATGTACTCAATGATGGAGCTGAGTATGTTTTCTTGAACAAATTAAATCAAAACGTGGTTCCAAAGTCGCCAGACAAGTTCGCATTTCATCGTCAACTTTTAAAAGTCTTTCTAGCTTTTTCGACTTGATTTCTGTCAATGCTGAAATTCCAAATTCACAGACCCATGAAGATGCAAAAAGCAGAAGAATGTTAATAGATTTCAAGCTGATTGAAGTTTATAAATTTTTCACAAGAAACGAAAACACATCCAAATTTTTCTTGAAGAATGTTGAACATTAAAACTTATCGTTTCTTAAATCAATGACCTGTTCTTTTTCTGTTGTTGTCAAATTTGATGCCTTACAAATTACAAATGGGTTCATTAACCATTCATATTCGTCGACTGAAAGCGAATTGGCACCCGGGAAATAGTAAAAGTTTTCTTTTGATATTTAAGATTTCCACAGTGTTAATTTTTCTTTTAATGACTTCAGTTTTTATGTTGATGTGACGATATTCTAGGTTGGACCTTGAACACTTAAATTCAGAAAGTTAAGCTTTTCAAACATGTCCGAGAGAAATTGAACTTTGAGCCACTAAATCTCGTCATGAAAAGAAAATTCAAAAGAATTTTTTCGACCTCCAAGAATAAAATCAGATCTGCTTTCAGGTGTATGAGTTGTTTCAAAATATTTCCCTTTGAAACCCAACGCAATTCGATGTGATAAAAAAAAAAAAGATTTTTGTAATCGAATCTATAGTCGGGGGCAACGGAGGAGTGGCGCGCTAGAAACGCTAATACGGGGAAAGGAGTGAACAAGAAAGAGAGCACATGATAAGTTTAAAATATCACTTTTTGATACGACACCATTCAATTTTAATCGTTTGTTAAAAACTCTTGCGGCACCTTTGAGAATCTCTCGTGGCACACTGGTGTGCCACAGCACACAGGTTGAGAAACACTGATCTAGGTAATGGCAATTTCCTCTAGCGACAAATTTTAAATAAGGATAATTAATAGAAATGTTTTCTGTTGTGTCTAAAGTTCCATATATATTTTTTTAAATAGAGAAATGATATATACCCAGATAATTATTGCCTTTGTTCTAAAGCAGTAGTTCCCAACGTGAGACATGCGTCCCATGTGAGGCAATTTGATTTTTAAAGGACATTTCCACATTCGCTATTGACTCATTTATTGTATCTTTGGGAAAAGTAATGTTGTAGATTTTTTTAAAAATTATGCATGAAAATTTCAAAAAGAAAATAAAAAATGAGAAACAGGAAAAATTATATAAAGACTTTTTACTACATTTAACATCCTCCCTAATAGGAATTTCATATTTTCATAACTTTTTGACTGTTTGTTGAATGAGTCTATTCGCTAGGCAATGTGTCACGTGAAGAACTTGTTACACGTGAAATTACTTAAAGACTTATCTGAAAGTACATGTCTTGAGCACATCTAGGCTCAAAAAATATTTTAGCTACTACGGAATTTATAAAATTAATAAGTACCAAAGGAATATCAGGAAAAAATAGGTATGGTTCAAGCGCCTCATACACTAGTATATAAATGACGGTCAACTTGATGACAATCATGAGAAAAGGAGAACATGCGAACCGAAAAATATTTTATGATGGGAAAAGAAAATTATTACTTAAAATTGATAAAGATGATAAGGATATTTTGGGTATTGTATTGTTCATAGAGAAATCTGAGTATCGAAAAATATTCAACTTGTTATTAATAAGATACCAGAACAATTATAAAATGCACTAATGCTATCAAAATTAATCCCAGATGTAATCATCTTTTCCAGAAATCTTGTGAAAATTATTGATTTTCACAAATTGTGATACTTCTAGATTTTTAAATTATAGAATTACAGATCATATAATACTTTTATGTTACAGTGAAGTCAATTGACAAACAATAACAAATCTCATCTAAATATGAAGGTTAAGATGTATTGTTTCATTGAATTTATAGAATAATGTTAAAAACATATTTGTGATGAATTTTTACTGTTTTATAAGTTATGTAACTTGTCAATGTTAATCACTTTGCAAATACGGCCACAAACACGTGACTTATCTAGTACACAATTTTTTTTTAATTGAATACCACTATTTTTCCACAATCATTTTCTTTTTGTCTGTTCGTCGATTTCCAGCAATTAAATAAAATTAAAATTATTATTTGAGTAAAATGGTGCATAAAAATTAAAAAGAAGCACACAGAAATTTCTTGCGAAGGGATTAATGTCCTTTTAAGGCTTTCTCCGTTTGAATAAAAATTAAGGTTTTAAATAAAATTGTAAGAATCATATGTTTCGGCAAGAAAGGAGGGCATTATGATTTTAGAGATGTTTAAGTGGGGACTGGGCAAAATAATGTTGGGAACCACTGCTCTAAAGCTTTCCACTTCTTAAAAAATAACTTTCAATTAATTAAGGGATTACATGGATTTCGAAGGTTAAAAAAAAGTATATTTTCTCTATTTTATATATATATATAAAATATAAAAATTACTTTATTCAAAATTTTAAACATATAAAAGAGCAACATTTAAACAATATTTATAAAATTTTCTTTCAAAAATTTGGAAAATTCAGCCGGTGGGACCTGATTTCCGGAGACCCCTCAAAAAAGTGTCCTCGTGGTGGTCAAGATAACTCCTGATAGCTTTATCTGAAATTTAAAAAACAATTTCTTCTCTGTTAGTAGATAAGTAGAGGAGAGTAGCTATATTAGGACAGCCGCTTTAAATGTACCGATGCAATTATGCCGTTAATTACAAAAACAGACGCCATCTACCGATGAAATCCTTCTTATCCGAATGACGTCATTTATGATTAGAAGAAGCACCCACCTTCCACGTGCTGTTTTCAAGCAATTTCAAAAAAAACTAAAATGAGTTGTTTTGATCTAATTTTTTCCTACTAAACGTAAGAGAATACTTTAAAACTAAGGTAAGTTGTTATGTTTTCATATACATAACTAAATTCATTATATTTATAACTAAATTCATTATATTCATAACTAAATTCATTATATCCGTTTATTGCGCATATTTTTCACGCGGATTTGCTTGCTTTCGTTTTTGTTGTTAGTCTTGAAATTATCTGAATTAAAAAATGGCGCAGTTGCCTTAATTGGACCAATTTGAGTTGCTTAAATTGGACCAGGTATACGATCATAAATTTGAAAAGTAAGTAATAAATTTCGAGAAGGCTGCAGCTACAAATTCCCCAGATAAGCCAAAGGATCATTAGAAATTTTATCTCACTTGCCAAAATCAGTTAAGTCAAAGTACATAAAGAGCCAAAAAACAGCTGTACTAGCATCTTCGCTGTATAAAGTAAACCTTAAAATGAAAAAACAAAAAAAAGACAAAAAGGAATCTCTCAAAGCACTAAAGCAAGTGTAACATCAATTTTTAAAAAAATACGCAGAATTCAATAGCAAAGAAAATGATGGAAGGGAAGAACTACAGACATAAGGTAAAGAAAACTTCTACTACAGAAAAAAAATCTAATCATTCATAATCTAAAAAAATCAAGACAATGATGATTGGTTTTGACTATTTTGTAAGAAAAATAAAATAGCACAAATGATTCAGTGTTCAAATTACCAAATATAGTTCCATGTTGTGTGCGCTGGAATAAAAAATGAACAAAAGAAATTCATGTGTAAGCTTTGCACCACTTCTTACATGATATTCAAGTAACTGGCAATTAGTTCCATAATTTCTATTCTTAATTACTTATAACTTTGATTTATATTTTGAATACATTTTGATTTAAAACAATTACTCTTACTTTCAGACATTTGATTTCGTTACATTTCATTGCTGGTATTTTGTTTGATTGTTTCCTTAATCGCTAACCTTGCTTTTAATAAAATTAGTTAGTTATATTTCCTACTCATTAAAATAGCCTAATATTGTTTGGTCCAGTTAAAGAGACTGGAGGTCCAACTTAGACGACCAGTCGCTGAATTTGGACCACTTTTGACAAAATTTTCAAATTAAAATAAAACTTAAAGTTTTCAAAAAGAAATTGTTCTAAAGATTTATTTAGTTAGGAAATGAATAGATTGACCACGTGTAGTGATATTTTGAAAATATTCCAAAAAAGAGTTGAGTTACACCTGAAAATAAGTGAAGTGGTACAAATTCGACTACTCTCCCCTATAGCTCATGACTGAATGAAGAATTTAAATAAAAATTGAAATTTGAATTTTTGGCAGAGTTGTATGCAAAACAGTACAATTTTTGGTACAATTTACACTTCGTACAGCATTCTAAAATTAGTTGTAATCGGAAAACGAAAAAACCTCGTTCATTCACTAGTCAATCCTATTTTGAAGAAGTGTGCAAAATTTCAATACGATCGATGTATTAGTTTTTCAGAAATCGTGTCCACCGACTTCAAAAATAGTGTTTTTAGAAAAACGCGATTAAAGTTTAAGTACGAATAAGCGTAACCTAATGAGAGGAATTTCCAAAGGCTCTCTCTCCTAGACTTTTATTCCGATTGACTTGAAAGTAGGGGAAAATATTCTAACAATATATTCTATTAGATAAACAAGTGGGTAAGTGTGATCAATGATCGCACTGGGGGTTTCGTTTAATATTCCTTTCAAAACACTTTATCTTTTTGCAAAATCTGTTAGTTCCACATTTCGCAACCAGGGGGCACACAATAAACAAACCTCTATCCGAACGAAACAACCTATCCGTAGATATATTAGTGGAGAGGATTGGGCCCAAAGCACCCGAGATAGGTAGGAAAACCCTGACGGTAAAAAGTGGAACTAAAATATATAAGGCTATGGTGCATAATATGAAAGAGTGGTCAAAGGGGTGTCAGCAAAAGTTAGAAAAGTGCACCCCGGGTAAAAAGAGGGGAGGATAAAAAATTGCTTAAAATACACAAGTTAGAGCCCGGAGGGGTAAATAATATAAGACTTTTTGAAAATTTTATGATTTTTCGTGTGATCTCAAGTATTCTGCTATAAGTATGCAAAATTTTAAGTCTCCAACTTAATTAGGGGCTGAGCTAGAAAAATTCCTTAAAATACACAAGTTAGAGACTGGAGGGGTAAATATAAGACTTTTTGAAATTTTCATGATTTGTCGTGTGATCGCATGTGTTCAGCTATAATTATGCAAAATTTCAAGTCCTCAACTTAATTAGAGGCTCAGTTAGAAAAATAAAGCTTAAAATACACAAGTTAGAGTCCAGAGGGTTAAATATAAGACTTTTTCAAAATTTTATGATTTTTCATTTGATGTGAGTTGTTCAAGTTATAAGTATGCAAAATTTCAAGTTTATGTCAAATTTCAAGTTTTCAAGTCATATATAGTTTCTGAGAACGGGCTCTAAGACGGATGGACAGACAGACAGAGGAGTGAGACGAATAGGGTTTCGTCAGATGAACGAAAAAGTAAAAAAAAATGGATTTTTTGAAATTGTCAAACCCATGTAACCCCTTAATTCAATGTTTAGACAAGCCTTGATAATAACATTTGCAACTTTTTTTCAAAATATTGAAATTAATTTTTGTTGTTGCCGTTGTTGTGGTTTTTAATATTTAAACTAGTGCACAAAGTAGTGCTCGAAATCAATGGTGACAAAAAATTAAATATTCATGGCTGACTTGCTTAATTCACTTTAGTCAAAAATAATTTTAAGTGTATTATTAATTCAATGACTTAATTTAGATTTTTAAATTTCAGTTACTTCAGAAAATGGATGCAGTCAAACTAACCCCTGCACCCGGCTCCGGTCGCAAAATGAAACAAGCAGGTAAGTAAATCTACAAAACTTAGATACTGATAAACAATCAAGCTATTCATAAATAAACAAGCAAATAAAACTTAAAAATTTCAAGCAAGGTTACTATACCGCTAGTGAACAATTTAAACTAAGTAGTAATAGGTTTTAAAAGTCGTGCAAAGGTTCGCACCCTTCGTGGGACTTCTGATATAGCCCTGTAACGTTAACACCTGCAGAGAATTAAGGCCATCAGTTCCGTAGCGAGGTCATTTCAACTCAAGCAGTGCGTGTTTTCAGCCATCTTACAGTGATTTTCTGCAGTTTGGCATACGGTATGCCAATTTTTGGTTTTTTGTTTGTGCCTACGGTTAAGCAAATTTTTTTGGCTTTACTATGACTCAAATTGGCCTCTGCAATTATTTTATTGTGTTTATTGTTTCAATTTTGCATCAACTTGCTGCATTTCTTACTGGCACCGCAACGTACTACCCTAACAAGTAATGAACACTGCCAAAATTTTGAATTATGGTGACAAAAGGCGAACAGTGTGCAACAACTGAGAAAGGAATTAACAGTTTCCGACCTTTAGAGGGTTGACCGATTAGGTTAGAATCGCGTTTTCTTTTTAAGACCCTGGGAACTAGATCGGGGGAACATATTTTGGTGATAACCGATCAACGAGCAAATGATTTAAGGAAGAGTTTATCAAACTATCGTACCGGAAATAATACCCGAGCTTATACTTTATTCTGAATGAAGGGAATTTAAACATGGGCTTTTAGATTTTCAACACAATAGTGTTCTCAGCTCGTCACAAAACAAAATTTTCAGAAAAGAAAATCTTTTTCCGCTGTGGCCATCTTTAACATTAAAAAATTTTTATATATACAGGGTGTCCCAGGATTCTTGGGACAAACTTTAAGGGGAGGTAGGGAACATCATAAGTATTGAGATTTGCATAGCAATCCATGGTCGGAAATGGCTTTGTTCGCCGTTAGGTGGTGTTGTTCCCAAGACCCAAGCTCTTGGCCACCACGCTCTCTTGATTTAAGCAGCATAGATTTCTTTCTTTGGGGTACACTGAAAAGTGCTGTGTCCGCAACGCCTGTGGATTCCGATATGGATCTGGTTGCAAGACTCGTCTGTGCTGCTGTGGATATCCAACAAAATACAGGTGTATTTGAGCGAGTCCGCCAATCCATGGTTCGACAGTGTAATTCATACGTCGCTAGCAGTGATGAAAACTTTGAACAACTTTTGTGACATTTTCACATACTATCTACCACAGCACAGGTAATATCTTTGACCAATAAATTATTTCAGAAGATCTCAGTCTTGTTTCTCTTCGTTCCTTGTAACTGTCGTCGTACTACTTTCCCATGACGTTTCCGACGATGGGTTGCTGTGCAAATCTGAATCCTTGTTATGCCCCCTACCTCCCTTAAAGTTTGTCCCAATAATCCTGGGACACCCTGTATATATATGTGTGTATGTGTGTGTGTGTTTGCGTATGTATATATATACAATATATATATATTTATTTATTTATAATTTTATCCGTGAGAATAAAATACTAAAAGGACATCCTGTATTGATGAATGATTGTGATGTAAATGAATAGTGTGAATGACATTTTACCAGAAAATTTAACAATATATTTTTTTTATCAGAAATCAATTTTTATTGAAGACACGCTATCGCTATGTTTGACGAGCATGAAAAAAGAATTCATTATGTTATCTGTGAAGGGATTTTTAGAAACATTTTAAAATGAATGAATTAATGTGGAATTTTCTTTTCTGGTGCGAACGAAAAAAACCTCTTATTTCTGCAAAAGTTGTAATATCGTGTTTTGCAAAACTATCTATGTGAGAATTATTTTCTTCTTTTTTTATATAAAACAAGCTTTAGGAATAAATAAGGTATTAAATCTAATTTACGTCTAAATTTTAAAATCTTAAACCGGACTTGAGGATGTTACTTTTGTTAAGTAGGCCCACTCTTCGCACCACCGATACAAATCAAGTTAGTATATCCAAGATAGCAGATATTAAGTAATACAGCACTTTAAACGTATGCCAATAAATAATAAGTTGTTTCAGAACTACCCTTTAAATTCATTTGTGATATTTAGAAAAATTTGCGAGCATGCGCGCCGAATGTCTTGCTGTTAATCAGGTCCTTTATTATTATATTCGAAGCCTGGTGGTACGGCAGCAGATAAACTTCGCTCTAGTGGTACTCGAGCCTAAAAGTTTCGGGGCACCTGATTTAACTTCTTAAGAGGATTATTTTTTTTAGACAATGAACTAAAAATAGGGACCGTACAACACTTTTACAAGTACTAAAATATTTGCCTTAGGGGTTATATATATAAAACGTTATCAACGTTTTGGCAATTTTGGACTCCCTCCCCCCTTACGATATCATACGTTATCATTCCTGGAATCCTCCCTCCCGATTTCGTTATAAGTGTCTAAAAATTATTTTTATTTTTTATCTATTTTCTTTATTCTTCTTTCTATACGTTTGCAATGATATACTATAAATATATAGTTACATGTATATTTATTATACGCATACTTTATTTAGAAGAGAATAAGTTAATGAAATATCACTATTACATATGAAATAACTTTATATCAAATAACATTTTAAATAAATATTTGCTATTTAAACGTATTTAATAATAGCTTTATGTTCAATAATGCATTCAACAACAATATTGTCTTTTTGCATTAGCCCCCTGCACGGGGGTAAGACGGGCTCCTTACAAAATCCCCCTCCTACTAGAGATACGGGGCATTCTCACAACTTTTTGACTTTCATGTCCCTGAATAATAATTTTTATTTTAATACACTTTTTTGCGGGTTTTTTTTTTTTAATTTCATATACTGGGGAACATCCCATTTCATTATTGCATAACAATATTAACGAGATAAATAAGTTTTGGGTGATATTGGGGGGTCCAAATACCAGGAAAACTCCTATACCGTCCCGTGTCCCTGATGCTGATTTTTAATTTTGGAGCTGTCTGTATAAAATTGTTTCAATAACGGTAGTTCGATGTAATTTTTTTCCGAAACTGGGACAATTGTTTTATATAAATATGTAGCAAAAAATTAACCTGCACACATTTTTACGGTTGATATTATTTTTTGAACTCTGCCCCTTTGTTTTTCATCCTTACCGTCCCTCTTGCTAAATTTATACAGAAAATCACTTCAGATGCAGCCACAGAATTTTTTTTCAAGTTTTTTTCTCATGCAGAAGTACGCTAGAGAAAGAATGTCTAAAATTCTTTGACAGGAAATTTACTGCAGAATTTAAATCAGCATATAAATATCAATTTCAAGATCGTGGCTTTATTGGTAGTCTTACCGTCCCCAAGGTTTATTCCTTCACTTTTCGAGGAAAATTAAAAAAATAATAATAATAATTTAATCCAATGTTAACAACTGTTTCTAAAAATCAATGAACATTGTGGTTGTCACTTAGTCTTAACATGATTTGCCTAAAATAAGTGGTAATTTTCCTTACCGTTCCATCCTTACCGTCCCCTTTTTTTTCCCATTTGGACCCTTTTTTCCTATACCGTCCCTTCTTTAATACCCCTTTAAGGCAATGTTATACCAAAATTTTGTACTAAAATTACTACATTGTTATTATTTCTTATTTGAATGTCCTGTGGGTACTATGTAAATTCATTATAAGTAAAAATTTCGAAGAAAATAAAAAGTTTTAGTGGTAAAATGGTAAGGAAAATTATACTTGTGAAATTTCGCAAACCTCTTCTTTTCTCAGCCAGACTGATTAGGCGCCAGTGATCCCAGGTCACGTGGTCTGACTAGAGAATTAATATTAAAAAACATTTTTTCTTTCTTGTTCCTTTTTTAGTTTAGTTGGTTTTGTGAAAGTGAATCTTGAACGTAGCAGGTAATAAGCTGCGTATAGGTTTTTTATCGTGGTCTTCTATTAGAAGAAATGATGTTTAATTTAAAAAAGGGGGAAATTTATTTCCGAATATGAAATCATGCTTGACTTCTTGTTAGAAGAAATAGTTGCTGAAGTATTAATTGTTTTAAAAGCATTTCTCTTGTTTATAGTTCAGTTTGAATGTGAATCTCGAAAGCAGCATGCTGGCTGTGTATTTCTTGATCTTCCGAAAAGGGAGAAATGAATATTCTTGAATATATAAAAGAAACCTTTGATTCCCAGTGAGGAATAATGCCTTTAACAAATATTATTCAAATGTTTTCGTTGTAAATATTGTACATATTAAAAGTGTAAATATAGAATTAAAAGTCCCAAAGTATATACAAAGTTAAAATATGATTTAAAACGAATCGTAAATTCTACAACTATGCTCTCCCAATAAAAATATCTTGAATCGTGATAACGTGAAATTTTCGTGAATTATATGAAGATTATTCTTCATGTTTTGGTGCCTCAAGACCCGGAAAAAAGGTAAGAAATACCTTTATTATTCTGCATGACTGTTGATTTCTTGAAAATATACATTTCTCATGATAATTTATTTTGAAAATTGAATTTAAATTTAAACATGGATAAGCCTGATAAGCTTAAAAGTAAAAGAGCTACTGTTCGTGCAGCCATTACGAAATTAATCACAAAATGTGATACATTATTATCTGTTGATATTGATAAAACTGATTGCGATTCTTTAATGGAATCGTTAGAGCTCGTAAATGAAAAGGAAGCTCTACTAAAGGAATTAGATTCCGAAATAGATGAGCTAATTCAGGAAAAAACTGAATATGAAAAAGAACTAAAATCGGTAGAAGAATATTCTGAAAAAATATCCAGTTTGAAATTTAAAATTAAGATGAGGCTTAAAAAATGTAAAATCGAAACTGAACCAAAAGTTGTACTAGAATCAAGTAACGGTTCAAAAATCGGAAGTAAACCAGTTTCGGCAGTGAAGCTTCCTAAACTTAACATAGAAAAATTTTCTGGTGATGCAAGCCAGTTCTTAGAATTTTTTAATTTATTTACTAGTGCGATAGATTCAAACGAATCGTTATCAAAAATTGAAAAATTCCAATACCTGAAATCTTTGTTGTCTGGACCTGCATATAATATTGTATCTGGTTTTGAACTGACAGATCAAAATTATTCTACTTGTTTAAAATTGTTAGAAGAAAGGTATGGGAAGCGGGAAAATATAATAAACTGTTACATGAACAAAATTCTGAATCTTGAACCAGTGAAATCCACTAACAATGTTATTTCTTTAAGAAAGTTGTATGATAATATCGAAACTTGTATGAGAAATCTTGATACGTTAGGAGTGACATCAGGCTCCTACGGCCATTTATTACTACCCTTATTATTACGATTATTACCCGAAAATTTGACACTAGATTTCCATCGAAAACGTGCCCCCTATAAGGACTGTGAAGTCACCGATTTAATAAATTTTATTAAAACGGAATTAAGATGTCGTGAAGCTACTAATTTAGTAAATAATTCCCAAAGCAAGGCTTATGAAAATTCTGAAACCAAATATGAAAATTCTTCAGGTAAATATCAAAATTTTCCTCAAAAGAAAAATATACCTTCAGCTGCTGCTTTAAATACATCTACAAAACAGTTTTGCATATTTTGCAAGTCTTCTGATCATGTAGGACTAAATTGTTCAGAATTCACTGATGAACAAAAACGATATAAATTAAAGAAAGAAGGTCGCTGTTACAAATGCACAAATAAGTCACATTTATCTGTAAACTGTAGAACAAAAATTAACCCTTGTTCCAAATGTGGTAACACTACCCATAGTCCTTTGTTTTGTTTTAAGGAAACAGCAAAAGAAAATCCTGAAAAAGAAATGAAAGGTGCAATTGTATCTATGATGTCGGAACAAAAATATAAACAAAATAAAGCAACATCATTGCAGACTTGTACAGTTTCTGTGTCTGCTGGTAAACAATGCTTGTTGGCTCGCGTTTTATGTGATAGTGGTTCAGAAAAATGCTTCGTGAAGAGATCGCTAGTACAAAAATTAAAATTGAAGCCATTGCGAAGAGAAAATTTATTAGTTTATCCTTTTGGGCGGAGACGCCCTTATGAATCTTGTTATGAAGTAGTTGCTCTAGAATTATCCAGTGTTGTGCAACCTATTAACTCGATAAATATCGAAGCTCTTGTGGTTGATAATATAACTGGAGCTTCTGTGAAAACAATAGAACCAGAACTTCTAGACATAATGAGAACAAGAGGCCTTAAGCCTGCTGATACAGGTCTTGAACAGGAAATAAATATTTTGCTAGGGTCTGACTTTTTGTGGAAAATATTAAAGGGAATCGAGGGAAAATTGACAAAAGAATTATACGTTGCAGAAACTATTTTTGGTCATACGGTACAAGGGCAGATAGAGTCGAATAAAAAAGAAGTAGCTTGTTTGCGTGTTTCAGTTGAAAATATAAATACCCAACTGAAAGCATTTTGGGATCTTGAATCAATTGGCATTGCTGAAAGCAATGAAAAGAACGTTACCGATCATGAGGTAATAAAAGAATTTAAAGAAAATCTAAAATTCGTAAATGGGCGTTATGAAGCAAAATTATTGTGGAAATATTCTCGCGAATTACTGAGAAATAATCTTGAAGTAGCAAAGAAGCGGTTTTCTAGTTTAGAAAATAAATTCTTGAAAACGATTCTTTATTTAAGGAATATAACTCCATTTTGCTAGAGCAGTTTAATGCGGGTGTAATAGAATTGTGCACCGAGAAAGATTCTAATAATTCCTATTACATGCCACACAGACCTGTTATCCGTGACGATAAAACTACAACAAAAATGCGCATAGTCTATGATGCTTCTTCCAAATATGGTGATTCTCTATCATTAAACGAATGTTTGTATCATGTCCCTAACTTGAATTCTAATGTTTTAGATGATGAAAATATTCCTGTTTCGAACCCCCAAATACTTCCTTGAAAATTTTAGGATTGATCTGGAACAATACAGAAGATAAATTAGGACTAGAATTACGACCCTTGTTAGAAAAAATATTCTTCTACGAAACGCAGTGTTTTGAAAATTGCAACTATGTTATTTGATCCAGCCGGATATATTGCCCCTTTTGTTATTCGCATCAAATGCCTCTTACAATATTTATTGTTAATGAGAATATCATGGGATGAAATTTTTTCTGGTGAACTAGAAAATAATTGGCAAAATTGGCTTTCGGAAATCCGGGATCTCGCTCACTTGAAAATTCCCTGGCAGTATTTTAGCAACCTAATCATGGAAAAGGAGCATCTCCAATTGCATATTTTTCCTGATGCTAACCCTAATGTGTATGTTCCTGAATTTATTTCCTTGCCCGAAGATCAGTGCCCTAGCGTTAAAATTGTTGCTACACAATTACCTGATGTTTCTAAAGAGAAGTCTCGAAAATCAGCAACCATTTCTTGTGTTGTTCAAGCAAATAAATCTGATGAAATTCCCATTTTTATTCTTGAAAAGTATAGCTCCCTAAAGAAATTGTATCGAGTAACTGCTTGGCTATTTAGATTTATTTCTAATATAAAATTAAAGATAGAGAAAAGAGATTTTTCAGAATTATCAGCTGAGGAAATGTTACATGCTGAAAATTTTTGGTTAAAGCTGGTGCAGGAAGAAAGTTTCCCTGAAGTTATAAAATCCATGAAATGTAACAAGAGTATCCCTAAAGAATCAAATCTTCTACAGTTAAATCCTATGTTGTCAGATGAAGTTTTTCTGTTGGTACGAGGACGGTTACAAAAATCTGATTCCTCATGTTATGAAAAACATCCCCTTGTGATTCCTGCAAAACATAAATTGACTGAAATAATCGTGAAAGATGCACATGAAAAAGTTTTTCATTCAGGAGTGTCCAGTACATTAGTACAAACTAGTGAAAAGTTTTGGATTTTAAGATCCAGACAGTGTATAAAATCAGTCCTGAACAAACGTGCGATCTCCAACAAATTTAGCGTTCGCCCTGGTCAACTAGTTATAGCAACTCTAAAGCATATCTTGTGTTTACCTGCAACCAAGGAATCCTTAGTGAAACGCTTCCGTTTGCGCGAGACTCTTCTGAATCATTTTTGGAAGCGCTTGAAAAATGAGTGCCTCTCAACTTACAATCTGCTCACTACACGGACCAGAATAATACTTCTGACTTTGAAATATATGATGTGATTCTTATGCATATGAACATGTATCAAGAACTTTCTAGAAGTTGAGTATTTGTGGACAGAATTTAAAAAAAGATAAGATCTTAAACTCGGAGTCAAAAAAAACTTTCATTTTATTAAGAGACTAAAAAACTCTCATGGACATTTCACTTTTAAAACAAATCTTGAACTCTCTTTGCTATTGACTTTAAAAAGATTTTTTATTTTTTTTTCACTAAAAAAAAAAAAAGTTTCTTGTTTGATAATATTTCTAATTTTTAGTTTAATTTTTTGTGTGTTGAATATTCTAAAAAAAGTTGTATAGATTTAAACTGTTCTTTCTATTTTTAGTAGCAGAAACTTGTTCTCAAATTTTTTAAATTGTTTTATTTTATTGAAGTCCAGTATGTAAGTATATATTTTGATTTTGTATTGTATTTATGTATAGTGTAACTGATAATTTTTTAGAATAATTTTATTTCTACTTTAATTATTTTGAATCCCCATTTTGATGAACCCTTGTTCATCGGGGGGGAGTTTGTGAAATTTCGCAAACCTGTTCTTTTCTCAGCCAGACTGATTAGGCGCCAGTGATCCCAGGTCACGTGGTCTGACTAGAGAATTAATATTAAAAAACATTTTTTTCTTTCTTGTTCCTTTTTTAGTTTAGTTGGTTTTGTGAAAGTGAATCTTGAACGTAGCAGGTAATAAGCTGCGTATAGGTTTTTTATCGTGGTCTTCTATTAGAAGAAATGATGTTTAATTTAAAAAAAGGGGAAATTTATTTCCGAATATGAAATCATGCTTGACTTCTTGTTAGAAGAAATAGTTGCTGAAGTATTAATTGTTTTAAAAGCATTTCTCTTGTTTATAGTTCAGTTTGAATGTGAATCTCGAAAGCAGCATGCTGGCTGTGTATTTCTTGATCTTCCGAAAAGGGAGAAATGAATATTCTTGAATATATAAAAGAAACCTTTGATTCCCAGTGAGGAATAATGCCTTTAACAAATATTATTCAAATGTTTTCGTTGTAAATATTGTACATATTAAAAGTGTAAATATAGAATTAAAAGTGTAAATATACAAAGTTAAAATATGATTTAAAATGAATCGTAAATTATACAACTATGCTCTCCCAATAAAAATATCTTGAATCGTGATAACGTGAAATTTTCGTGAATTATATGAAGATTATTCTTCAATACTCGCAAAGTTTAATTTTCCATAATATAAGTTTAACATAAACCTCAGTTAAATATAAAAATTTTCGCTGCTGACCATTTTTTCTTTATTTTGAATCATTAAGGCATTCGTCTATTAGATTAAAATATTATTTTGGCAAGTTTAATTTCGCCAGATTCTTTTTCCCAAAAGTCAAAAGATTGCGAGTATGCCCCATATGTCCAACCTAAAGTGATAACGTTATGTATATACAACCCCTTAAATAAATGTGTCTACCATTAAATAAAGCGAATATTGTAGTTTAAAATTAGTGGTGTCGGAAAACTTTTAAAAACGAAACAAGCAAATTCTTCTTGCGCATATGGTTTAAGGGCAAATCTGTTAAGAGGTTGATGCATTTTTGAAAATGAATCTGATAATTTCATCTCAAATAGCTCAGAATATAAAGCAACTAGAGCTGTATAAATGAAGAAAAGCTGTCAAAATGAAGAAAAGCTGTCAAAATGGTTCGAAGAAGTCTGTAAATTATATAAAAGGGCTTTCATTCGATACTTGAAGGTTCAAGCAGAGTGTTTAACGTCGATAAGACAGTTTTTTTAATTTCTAAATCCTGAAGCCAGTAACGTTCTCGTTTTATAGGGGACAAATCTGTTTACTTAATTTTACTATTTCCAAATAGCAATCTTCGTCTTATTTCAAAGCAGAAAAATAAGGCAAAAATTGCTGTTCGGAATAAATAGTAGCTAAATTCAAAGAGCTGTTCGAATGCTTAGAAAATTCACCTACGACAGCCTTCGAATTTCGAGTCGGCACGTACTTGTTATTCAGGAGGCTGTGACTAAACTAGGCTTATTTAAGATTACTTGTGAAATTTCGCAAACCTCTTCTTTTCTCAGCCAGACTGATTAGGCGCCAGCCATTCCAGGTCACGTGGTCTGACTAGAGAATTGATATTAAAAACATTTTTTCTTCCTTGTCCCTTTTTTAGTTTAGTTGGTTTTGTGAAAGTGAATGTTGAACGCAGCAGGTAATAAGCTGCGTATAGGTTTTTTATCGTGGTCTTCTATTAGAAGAAATGATGTTTAATTTAAAAAAAAGGGGAAATTTATTTCCGAATATTAAATTATGCTGTTTTCGTGGCTTCTTTTATAGAAGAACATAATTGGTGAAATTTTAATATGATTAACTTGAATTCCCAGTGTGGAATATTTACATGTTTTTAAAGAAATAGTATCCAAATGTTTTCATTGTAAATACTGTAAATATTTATAAGTGTAAATAGAATTAACAAAGTTTTTAATTATCCTGTGCTTGACTTGGATTTATACTGAAAAACACCAGCGCCATTTACAGTTGTGAAATATGTTTGTTTACATTAATATTATTTAAAAACAGATCGTGAATTCTTGAACTTAGCTCTCCCAAATATGATTTAAAACGAATCGTAAATTCTACAACTATGCTCTCCCAATAAAAATATCTTGAATCGTGATAACGTGAAATTTCGTGGAACCTATGAAGATTATTCTTCATGTTTCAGTGCCTCAAGACCCGGAAAAAAGGTAAGAAATACCTTTATTATTCTGCATGACTGTTGATTTCTTGAAAATATACATTTTTCATGATAATTTATTTTGGAAATTGAAATAAATTTTAAACATGGATAAGCCTGATAAGCTTAAAAGTAAAAGAGCTACCGTTCGCGCGGCAGTTACAAAATTAATCTCAAAATGTGATACATTATTATCTGTTGATATTGATAAAACTGATTGCGATTCTTTAATGGAATCGTTAGAGCTCGTAAATGAAAAGGAAGCTCTACTAAAGGAATTAGATTCCGAAATAGATGAGCTAATTCAGGAAAAAACTGAATATGAAAAAGAACTAAAATCGGTAAAAGAATATTCTGAAAAAATATCCAGTTTGAAATTTAAAATTAAGATGAGGCTTAAAAAATGTAAAATCGAAACTGAACCAAAAGTTGTACTAGAATCAAGTAACGGTTCAAAAATCGGAAGTAAACCAGTTTCGGCAGTGAAGCTTCCTAAACTTAACATAGAAAAATTTTCTGGTGATGCAAGCCAGTTCTTAGAATTTTTTAATTTATTTACTAGTGCGATAGATTCAAACGAATCGTTATCAAAAATTGAAAAATTCCAATACCTGAAATCTTTGTTGTCTGGACCTGCATATAATATTGTAGCTGGTTTTGAACTGACAGATCAAAATTATTCAACTTGTTTAAAATTGTTAGAAGAGAGGTATGGTAAGCGGGAAAATATAATAAACTGTTACATGAACAAAATTCTGAATCTTGAACCAGTGAAATCCACTAACAATGTTATTTCTTTATGAAAGTTGTATGATAATATTGAAACATGTATGAGAAATCTTGATGCGTTAGGAGTAGCATCAGGCTCCTATGGCCATTTTTTACTACCCTTATTATTACGATTATTACCCGAAAATTTGATACTAGATTTCCATCGAAAACATGACCCCGATAAGGACTGTGAAGTCACCGATTTAATAAATTTTATTAAAACGGAATTAAGATGTCGTGAAGCTACTAATTTAGTAAATAATTCCCAAACCAAGGCTTATGAAATTCCTAAAACCAAATATGAAAATTCTTCAAGTAAATATCAAAATTTTCCGCAAAAGAAAAATATACCTTCAGCTGCTGCTTTAAATACATCTACAAAACAGTTTTGCATATTTTGTAAGTCTTCTGATCATGTAGGACTAAATTGTTCAGAATTCACTGATGAACAGAAACGATATAAATTAAAGAAAGGAGGCCGCTGTTACAAATGCACAAATAAGTCACATTTATCTGTAAACTGTAGAACAAAAATTAACCCTTGTTTCAAATGTGGTAACACTACCCATGGTCCTTTGTTTTGTTTTAAAGAAACAGCAAAGGAAAATCCTGAAAAAGAAATGAAAGGTGCAATTGTATCTATGATGTCGGAACAAAAATATAAACAAAATAAATCTACATTATTGCAGACTTGTACAGTTTCTGTGTCTGCCGGTAAGGAATGCTTGTTGGCTCGCGTTTTATGTGATAGTGGTTCAGAAAAGTGCTTCGTGAAGAGATCGCTAGTACAAAAATTAAAATTGAAGCCATTGCGAAGAGAAAATTTATTAGTTTATCCTTTTGGGCGGAGACGCCCTTATGAATCTTGTTATGAAGTAGTTTCTCTTGAATTATCCAGTGTTGTGCAACCTAGTAACTCGATAAATATCGAAGCACTTGTGGTTGATAATATAACTGGAGCCTCTGTAAAAACTCTACAACCAGAACTTCTATAGATAATGAGAACAAGAGGCTTTGAGCCTGCTGATACAGGTCATGAACAGGAAATAAATATTTTGCTAGGGTCTGACTTTTTGTGGAAAATATTAAAGGGAATCGAGGGAAAATTGGCAAAAGAATTATACGTTGCAGAAACTATTTTCGGTCATACGGTGCAAGGGCAAATAGAGTCTAATAAAAAAGAAGTATCTTGTTTGAGTGTTTCAGTTGAAAATATAAATACCCAACTGAAAGCATTTTGGGATCTTGAATCAATTGGCATTGCTGAAAGCAATGAAAAGAACATTACCGATCATGAGGTAATAAAAGAATTTAAAGAAAATCTAAAATTCGTAAATGGGCGTTATGAAGCAAAATTATTGTGGAAAAATTCTCGTGAATTGCTTAGAAATAATCTTGAAGTAGCAAAGAAGCGGTTTTCTAGTTTAGAAAATAAATTCTTGAAAAACGATTCTTTAATTAAGGAATATAGCCCCATTTTGCTAGAGCAGTTTAATGAGGGTGTAATAGAACTGTGCACCGAGAAAGATTCTAATAATTCTTATTACATGTCACACAGACCTGTTATCCGTGACGACAAAACTACAACAAAAATGCGCATAGTCTATGATGCTTCTTCCAAATATGGTGATTCTCTATCATTAAACGAATGTTTGTATCATGTCCCTAACTTGAATTCTAATGTTTTAGATGATGAAAATATTTCTGTTTCGTGTTTCGAACCCCCAAATATTTCCTTGAAAATTTTAGGATTGATCTGGAACAATACAGAAGATAAATTAGGACTAGAATTACGACCCTTGTTAGAAAAAATAAATAACGATTCTTCTACGAAACGCAGTGTTTTGAAAATTGCAGCTACGTTGTTTGATCCAGCCGGATTTATTTCCCCTTTTGTTATTCGTGTCAAATGCCTTTTGCAGCAATTGTGGATAATGGGAATATCATGGGATGAAAGTTTTTGTGGTGAACTAGAAAATAATTGGCAAAATTGGCTTTCAGAAATCCCTGATCTCACACACTTGAAAATTCCCCGACACTATTTTAGCAACCTGATCATGGAAAAGGAGCATCTCCAATTGCATGTTTTTCCTGATGCTAACCCTAATGTGTATGTTCCTGAATTTCTTTCCCTGCCTGAAAATCAGTGGCCTAGTGTTAAAATTGCTGCATCTCGATTACCTGATGTTTCTGAAGAGAAGTATAAAAAAGCAGCCACCATCTCTTGTGTTGTTCAAACAAATAAATCTGATGAAATTCCCATTTTTATTCTTGAAAAGTATAGCTCCCTAAAGAAATTGTATCGAGTAACTACTTGGCTATTTAGATTTATTTATAATATAAAATTAAAGATAGAGAAAAGAGATTTTTCAGAATTATCAGCTGAGAAAATTTTACATGTTGTTGAAAATTTTTGGTTTAAGCTAATGCAGGAAGAAAGTTTCCCTGAAGTTGTAAAATACTTGAAATGTAGCAAGAGTATCCCTAAAGAATTGAATCTTCTACGGTTAATTCCTATGTTGTCAGATGAAGGTTTGCTATTCGTACGAGGACTGTTACAAAAGTCTGATTCCTCATTTTATGAAAAACATCCCTTTGTGATTCCTGCAAAACATAATTTGGCTGAATTAATCGTGAAAGATGCACATGAAAAAGTTTTTCATTCAGGAGTGCCCAGTACATTAGTATCAACTCGTGAAAAAATTTGGATTTTAAGATCCAGACAATGCATAAAATCAGTCCTAAACAAATGTGCAATCTCCAAGAGCTTTAGTGTTCGCCCTGGTCAACTAGTTATAGCAACTCTAAAGCATATCTTGTGTTTACCTGCAACCAAGGAATCCTTAGTGAAACGCTTCCGTTTGCGCGAGACTCTTCTGAATCATTTTTGGAAGCGCTTGAAAAATGAGTATCTTCTCAACTTAAAATCTGCTCACTATACGGATCAGAATAAAACTTCAGACTTTAAAGTGGATGATGTGGTGCTTGTACATGATGAACACTTACCCCGAAGTTTGTGGAAGTTAGGAAAAGTTACTAAAACCTTTATGGGCAGAGACGGCAAGAAAAGATCTTGTGAACTCAAAACAAATAATTCATTTATTAAAAGACCTATAAATCTATTGTACAATCTTGAACTCACAAACTAAAAAAAAAAAAAACTTTGATATTATTAGAGACTCAAAAACTCTCATTGACATTTGTCTTTTAAACCACTTGAACTGTCTTTGCTATTGACTTTAAAAAGATTTTATTTTTTTTCACTGATAATATTTCTAATTTTTAGTTTAATTTTTTTTGTATTGAATATTCTAGAAAAATTTGTATAGATTTAAATTGTTCTTTCTATTTTTAGTAGCAGAAACTTGTTCTCAAATCTTTTAAATTGTTTAATTATTTTATTGAAGTCCAGTATGTAAGTATATATTTTGATTTGTATTGTATTTATGTAAAGTGTAACTGATAATTTTTTAGAATAATTTTATTCTACTTTAATTATTTTGAATCCCCATTTTGATGAACCCTTGTTCATCGGGGAGGAGTTTGTGAAATTTCGCAAACCTCTTCTTTTCTCAGCCAGACTGATTAGGCGCCAGCCATTCCAGGTCACGTGGTCTGACTAGAGAATTGATATTAAAAACATTTTTTCTTCCTTGTCCCTTTTTTAGTTTAGTTGGTTTTGTGAAAGTGAATGTTGAACGCAGCAGGTAATAAGCTGCGTATAGGTTTTTTATCGTGGTCTTCTATTAGAAGAAATGATGTTTAATTTAAAAAAAGGGGAAATTTATTTCCGAATATGAAATCATGCTTGACTTCTTGTTAGAAGAAATACTTGCTGAAGTATTAATTGTTTTAAAAGCATTTCTCTTATTTATAGTTCAGTTTGAATGTGAATCTCGAAAGCAGCATGCTGGCTGTGTATTTCTTGATCTTCCGAAAAGGGAGAAATGAATATTCTTGAATATATAAAAGAAACCTTTGATTCCCAGTGAGGAATAATGCCTTTAACAAATATTATTCAAATGTTTTCGTTGTAAATATTGTACATATTAAAAGTGTAAATATAGAATTAAAAGTGTAAATATACAAAGTTAAAATATGATTTAAAATGAATCGTAAATTATACAACTATGCTCTCCCAATAAAAATATCTTGAATCGTGATAACGTGAAATTTTCGTGAATTATATGAAGATTATTCTTCAATACTCGCAAAGTTTAATTTTCCATAATATAAGTTTAACATAAACCTCAGTTAAATATAAAAATTTTCGCTGCTGACCATTTTTTCTTTATTTTGAATCATTAAGGCATTCGTCTATTAGATTAAAATATTATTTTGGCAAGTTTAATTTCGCCAGATTCTTTTTCCCAAAAGTCAAAAGATTGCGAGTATGCCCCATATGTCCAACCTAAAGTGATAACTTTATGTATATACAACCCCTTAAATAAATGTGTCTACCATTAAATAAAGCGAATATTGCAGTTTAAAATTAGTGGTGTCGGAAAACTTTTAAAAACGAAACAAGCAAATTCTTCTTGCGCATATGGTTTAAGGGCAAATCTGTTAAGAGGTTGATGCATTTTTGAAAATGAATCTGATAATTTCATCTCAAATAGCTCAGAATATAAAGCAACTAGAGCTGTATAAATGAAGAAAAGCTGTCAAAATGAAGAAAAGCTGTCAAAATGGTTCGAAGAAGTCTGTAAATTATATAAAAGGGCTTTCATTCGATACTTGAAGGTTCAAGCAGAGTGTTTAACGTCGATAAGACAGTTTTTTTAATTTCTAAATCCTGAAGCCAGTAACGTTCTCGTTTTATAGGGGACAAATCTGTTTACTTAATTTTACTATTTCCAAATAGCAATCTTCGTCTTATTTCAAAGCAGAAAAATAAGGCAAAAATTGCTGTTCGGAATAAATAGTAGCTAAATTCAAAGAGCTGTTCGAATGCTTAG
Source organism: Maratus speciosus (assembly GCA_963932465.1). NCBI lineage: Eukaryota > Metazoa > Arthropoda > Arachnida > Araneae > Salticidae > Maratus > Maratus speciosus. The sequence continues at coordinate 92,318,366 of OZ010799.1, forward strand.
AAAATTCACCTACGACAGCCTTCGAATTTCGAGTCGGCACGTACTTGTTATTCAGGAGGCTGTGACTAAACTAGGCTTATTTAAGATTACTTGTGAAATTTCGCAAATCTCTTCTTTTCTCAGCCAGACTGATTAGGCGCCAGCCATTCCAGGTCACGTGGTCTGACTAGAGAATTGATATTAAAAACATTTTTTCTTCCTTGTCCCTTTTTTAGTTTAGTTGGTTTTGTGAAAGTGAATGTTGAACGCAGCAGGTAATAAGCTGCGTATAGGTTTTTTATCGTGGTCTTCTATTAGAAGAAATGATGTTTAATTTAAAAAAAGGGGGAAATTTATTTCCGAATATTAAATTATGCTGTTTTCGTGGCTTCTTTTATAGAAGAACATAATTGGTGAAATTTTAATATGATTAACTTGAATTCCCAGTGTGGAATATTTACATGTTTTTAAAGAAATAGTATCCAAATGTTTTCATTGTAAATACTGTAAATATTTATAAGTGTAAATAGAATTAACAAAGTTTTTAATTATCCTGTGCTTGACTTGGATTTATACTGAAAAACACCAGCGCCATTTACAGTTGTGAAATATGTTTGTTTACATTAATATTATTTAAAAACAGATCGTGAATTCTTGAACTTAGCTCTCCCAAATATGATTTAAAACGAATCGTAAATTCTACAACTATGCTCTCCCAATAAAAATATCTTGAATCGTGATAACGTGAAATTTCGTGGAACCTATGAAGATTATTCTTCATTACTAAAGAATGCTCTTAATGAAATTCTACTTATGCGTTAAAACTTAATTGCAATAAAATGATGCGATTAACCCTCTACTGTCCATGGTAGCATATATGCTACCGTAAGTTTTCCCAACTTAGTAATTTTTTTTTATTCATATATTCTGAATTCATACCAGAAATTTAAAATAATAATAATCGTGTGACTTAATAACAGACATTCCGGCATTAAATAAAGCGAAATTTAATATTTAGATTTTCTGGTATGAATTCGGATTATCCCAATTAAGAATTTTTTAGAATGCATTCTGCCATGGGCTTAAGAGGATGAAAGCGGTGAGGTTGAAATGTGCTGTGCTACATAATTTAGTTTATTAGCCTCCGGTACGGTATGCTATTTCTTTCTCCCAGCTCATTTTGTGTTCAAAAAATAACGTTACCTTACAGAAGATAGCCGTAAAACAAAACATTACGATTAAATACCCTTTAGCAATTTTTTTAACTTCTAAGCATCGCACATTTTCAATTTTTATACCGTCGTATTGGGAAAAAAAAAGTTCTTTTAAATGCATTTTGTTTGAAAACTGTATCTCCATTTATTTTTGAAATATTAATTTTTTTGTAGTTTTTGGAGCCATTTGCTTAATATTGGCAACGGAAGTACTCCATTTCTGTAGAAAGTAAAGGAAAAATAGTTTTAAAATAGTAATTATATATTTTTGTTGCCATTTTCTCGTAACAACCGAAAGAAAATGTAATTAAATTACGTGCTATTTTGAAAAGAATATAAACGAATGTTTTCTGTTAAAACAATGGAGCTATTATATACTATATTTAATTGTATGTATCTATGAATCATTAAATAGCCGGGTTCTTTTTTTTTTTTTTTTTCCTTGAATGACGGAATCTTTTTGCTGCATTTGTGCATTATTTCGCGATAGTGATGTGCTATGCATGCTTTACTGTAGATGTTTAAGAGTTGATCGTAAATGTGGAATTCTTAACCGTGTGCGAATGACGTCATTTTACATAAAATAGAACGTAGTCTTAGAATTGAAATATGTTTTGTACTGTAGTAGAGTCTCGCTTAACCGAGTTATTTTCTTCTGATGGATTGGTGGCTTCTATTATTATGAAACAGCCATTATAAAGGAAGTGTTAGGTGAAGATGAAAGAGCAGCCGTAAAAAAAAATTATGGCCATTTTTTTCCCCATTCTGACCAGAAAATCAGAGTTCTAGCATTTTATGGCTGCTCTTTCATTTTCACCTAACACTTCATTTATAATGGCTGTTTCAGTCATCAGAAGAAAATGAAGTAATGGAAATGCCGGGGGCGACACTAAATTCTGGAAAAGCAGAATTCCTGTTCTCTAGTTACTTTTCTTTTACTCTTTTATTTCTTCTTTTGATACAAGTGTGTTATGTTTTTCACCACATTAACTATTAACTCATTCTTATAACATCAAAAAATTTTTGTTCATTAATTACATAAATAAAAACCATTTCCTAATTGTAAAATATTATAATTATCCAAATATTTGTGTATTTAATCACCAGAAGAGGAAGAATCCAGTGACGATGAAGATCTGGAAAAGAAAAGGAATCAGTTAAAGAAAGAAGCTGAAATCTATGCTGAGATGAAGAAGAAACAGCAAGGCAGAGGAAGAATGATGATGCTTTAAAGATTCATTCACGTGAAGCAATAATTAGAGAAAATATTTTTTTCGATATCATGTTTGTTTCTGCTGCGATTTAATGAACTTTAGTTTTTCCAACATTATTTATACCACAAAATGTTTACTGTGAATTCTGAAGCTATTCTATTTGAATTTAATAAAATACCATTTTAACCTCTTAAGAACTTATGTTAAAATAATACAACCAATACACATCCGCTGCTTCTGCACAAGCAAAATGATACCATAGAACCCAAAAAAAGCTCTTTTTCAGAAATTGATACATTAGGAAACTGGTTATTTAGATTTACAAATATGGAACTAAAATTACTAGCCCCTTAAAACACCAATTTAGTTATCAGTAATCTAAATTCATTCAATAACAAGTTTAAGGTGTTTAAACAAGTAAATAATGCACGAATCCTCTTTTTTTTTTTTTTTTTTTTTTTTTTTTTTACCATTTGGAAAAATGGTTATTGTTCTCGTCAGGGTAGGAGATCAAAAGCATATCTGAAGGTTTTTATTGGTTTAATCCGCATTTTATTAGTTTTTTCATTGGTCTATACAGTAATCTGTATTTACCTTTACTTTCAACAGAGATGGATACCTTCTGTTGCCACTATGACAAAAAAGTAATGAAAACTACAAAAAAAGATCAATAACTCGGAAACAAATTGAGATACAGCTTTCCAACAAATTGCATTTAAAAGTACATTTTTTTCTCTATCCGACGGTGTAAAAAATAATATTGTCGAATGTTTAGAAGTTTAAGAATGAAATTCCATTTAAAATTGGTAGTCAGATTTCTTGGAAATCTGACGATGGAAAAGCCTTTTCCCGAACAGCCAATGAAATGGATAATACGTAAGTTTCAGGTGGATAATAACAATGAAAATGAAAGAAAATGAATAACAATTTCTGCCAAAGAGTTAATTTTAATTTGTAAGATTTTCACGTGCAAAAGAAAAATGGAATAAGCCAATTAAAAATTTTAAAAAAAGATAAATAGGACAGGAATGAATACATATAAATATTTCACACCAAATAAGAGTCGCAGGCGATATTTGTCGCTTAGAATTTTTACGTGTAATAACACTATTAATCTTTAATTTATGGCGTACGTAATGTATGATCAACTTCGTACGATTTTTTATGTCTTAAATTTTAGTCTTTGAAAAAATCATTTTCCAAATGACCGTTGTAATTTGTTAAATTGCTTTTTTTTTTTTTTTTTGTAAAGGTTTTAAGGTGGCACAGGACCTTTGAAAGTGTCAAAACGATCAAAAACATCGTTTTTATTTCAAAGTACCAAAACACAAATAATATGCAGCTGGGATTTTTTTTTTCATTTCTTTATAAAATATGTTATCCTTAACTGTATTATCTAGAAAAATAAATGTTGTATATACAAAATTAATTTTTTAATTTTAAAATTCGTCTCACTAAATGTCGCACTTTAATTTGACTAATTTTTTTAGTGTTTATTTCCATTTCAATTGTTGCCAATTGTAAAAACAGCGCACAGAGCAATATCTTCTTCAAATTAAAAAAATATTTACACGGGACTATTATAAACTGAAAAAAAAACTTTCAAAATAGGATTAAATGATTACGTATTAAAAGTAGGAAAATGTGGAAAATTACGTCATAAGAACTATATTTATACGTGAATTTTAAAAGAAAAAGAAAATTTTAGCATAATATGTGCGTTAAAGCCCATAAATGGAGAAATTACGTCATATTTAAAATGGCCAACTAATAATATTGCCAAACAGTTAAATTTTAAAAATATAGCTACACGACCACAGCCAAATTCAATCGCCTGCCTTATACGTCCTTCACAATATCCCTTAGTTTCGAAATCGTTAAAGACTACAGTCGCCGCCAGATAGCGCGAATACCTACTGTAAATTGTATTTTCTCTATTGAAAATAATGCTTATCAAGTGTTACTTTCATACATAAAAATACGAAAAACATCACTGTAAATGCGTTATAAAATTTATAGATAATATACGTATATTTTGCCTCGGCGTTTTTTATTCTGCAAACAAGAAAACTGAAGGATTTGGAGATAAAATAAATAAATACAATGCATTAAACAAAAGCGACTAAAAATATATTAAATAACACGCTACTATAACACGGAAAACAAAAATTATAAGTAAATTTCTGCATTTGTTTTTAAAAAAATTAAATTAAATTGCAAATTAAAAAAAAATTTAATATTATTTACTAGTTTCAAAATATTAAGAAAATTAACCAAAACTTTTTCAAAAAAACATTCTCAAATCAGGATAACTTTTTAAACCATTCAATTATTTTTTGCACCAGACTTCTGATGTAAAATATGGGTATACTAGTCGCCTTTGCCCGCTACGCTGGTCGGTTTTTCTAAAGAAATCTTGAATGAAACAAAATATATCTGTGAATTTGATCATGCGTTTTAAAGCAATATGGACATTTACCTGGTGTATCCAAGCGAATTGCTGAAAGCAATATGAATGTCATTAAGCTATTATATCTTTTATTGAGTCATACAAAATTTAGACTGTTAAGGACGAATTTCTTTAGTTGATCTGTTAGTGTAGGATTCGGTAAAGAACAATAGAACAATATGTAATATACTAAAAGCGTTCATGAAAAATTATCAATGCAAGTCTCATCAGAATCTGTTAATTGAACTTATTCAAAAGGCTGATCGTTCATAATAATTGCGTTCGCCTGATTCTAGAACTTTCATCTATAATTCTACGATCAAGCAACATAACAACCAAGCAACAGCAAATGATATGTGCTTTATACTAAAACATTCACTAAAAAATTAACTAACCGATCAAGTTGCATCGAAATCCACTTAGCAGAATCTTTTAAACTGGAAAATACACCGAAACCTTCCCTTAAAATGATCTAATTAACAGTTTAAATCCCATAAAAATTCATTCAGTGGAACCTTTAAAAAAAGTAAATCTTTTAAAATTGGGTTCATCTGATTTAGAACTCTCCTCATTATTATTTAACTAAGCAACGTACGACGTTATGTTTTATACTAACATCTTTTCTGAAAAATTATCTAACTAACAATGTAAGTGCCGTCAAAATCTATTCAGCAGAACTCAAGATATAAGCAGCCGGAATGAAATTTCTCTTTGCATAATATATGTATATATTGAGATAGTTAAATACAACTTTCATAATCGCGTTAACCTGATTATAGAACTCTCTGGGAAGTAGGGGTAGATATAGGCTGCATCACTTCTGAATTTTTTAAGGAACTCAGCTCAACTTCCATAACTATAGCATATATACTCTTTAGTATACCCTATCTCTGCAGCGTATATCTTCCAATTCTCTTTACTGTACCACTGAGAACTTTTTCCGCATAGCTCAGTAACTAAACAACACAGAATGATATGATAAATATTGAAAAAATCCCTGAAATATTATCTAAATTACTGTGCATTTAATTAGTTGACTTGAAATCTTTCATAATCGAGTTCACCTAATTTTAGAACTCAGCTCATTCTTTTAGCAACTTAGAATGATGGTTTTTACATTAAACCATTTATAAACCAAATTTACTATTTAACAGTGTAAGTTCTACAAAATTCTGTTCAGTAGAATCTGAGTTATGGTCATATTTACAATATTTATTGCTCATTAAACCTTTTTTCTTTACATTTGAAATAAAATCAGTAACTGTTTTGGTATTTCCCTGTTATGCCAGCACTATTGTCACCAAGCGTAATAGTTGGCACAAAAATGAAATGATACATTTGAAAAAAATAATAATAATTTTGTTGATAAAAAAATGAGCATTTAAAAAATATAACTTTTGAAAATTACAGACTTTGACCTACCATTTTTTTAAATGAATAAAAATAATGGTACTACTTGGTTATCCCGTTGACCAAAAATCTATTGCCAAACTATAAGATTAAATGCCAATAATGGTTGATAGTAAATGTCACATTCACTTGACTTTAAGCAAGTTACACGTATTTACGTCATCAGGTGATTTTTATTTCGAAGTTTTATTTGTATTTTTATTAATGTTATACGGCACAGATGTCATATACGTCCCATATTGGCGCGATCTTTTTCTGACGCCAATGTCATATACACAAGGGCTATCTAACTGTCGCCAAAGTGTCGTTATTTTGCTTGATATGGTAACCCAGATGTTGTTGTTTATGCTGTTGATGTTTTCGCAAAATTGGCGTCGGGAAAAAATCGCGCCAATATATGTGTGCCAATGACATCTGTGCCATGTTATACTAATTTATTTGTTCTTTCGTTACTTAAAATAAAAATTATGCCAATTTGTATAATTTGGCGAGTGGTTTGGCGATTTATATAATTTGGCGAAATTGGTCGACGGGTACCAAAATAAATACTTAAAATATAAGAATAAATAAATATTTTGCAAGTAATAAAATATAGTCAATTTAAACTGTAGTCTTGAAATTGTAAATGTCTTTTACTACAGAAGCATGGCGTACGTAATACGTGTGTCTCACATTGCAGTGAACATTTCATTCTTTCAATGAAGACATTCATGGTTTTTTGAACAAAACATTTTTATATAATTAATAAATTCTGAAATAATTTTATTGTAGCTTCCTCATCATCAGCTAACTGCGAAATGGTAAAATCTATATCAGTATCAGTAATAAATATTTTCTATTCAAAAAATAACAAATTAAAAAGTTTTGCGAATTATGATGGAACAAAATAAATTCCATCATTAAAAATTCCTGTATAAAATTATTCACGTTCAATAATTAGCAAATGTTAATGTGTGGCACGATTTGCAATAAAAATCGTTTGCACGATTAGGGTTGAAATAAATGGCGCGATACCATACATTTTGGCATGGTATCGCGACGAAAATTAGAACAAAAAAGTACCACAGTTTTTTTTTTTTTTTTTTTTTTTTAGTTTTAGTTTTTGAGGCGTTTGAATTTCTAATTGAGGAAGTTGTTTTTATTTAACCGAAAGGATTGGTTAAAAAATTCAATTCAATTTAAAAATTCAATTATTCAATTTGAATTTTTTCCCTTGCTATAGTAACAGAATGAAAAGAATGAGTTTTTAGAAATTATCACTTGAAAAATTCAGGTATTGGCGCCAAAGATAGTGCCAAATTAGAAAAATATGAAATATCTCGCGAACTATTGGACTTAAAAGAATTTAGTTAGTACCATTCGATTTAGCATACAAAAATACACCAAAATATGTTATCATTTGATAAATAACTATAAAATCAGATTTTTAAGAAATTTTTTTTTAAGTTCGTTCTCTTTTTTACCCCCCCCCCCCCCCCCCCGTCGTTAGGTGTGGAATTTTGGATAATCCTTTCTTAGCGGCACTCTATATCATAAGAAGTATTCTTACCCCGATTTTCAAGATTTTAGGTTCAGTAGTTTTGGCTGCGCGTTGATTAATACAAAATCCAGACTTTCTTCTATCATACAGCACGATCGTGCTGTATAGTAGAGCTCAGCCTCATCTTTTACGTTTCGAAACATGATGAAAATGCAGCAATTCAATTACAGTCTAAACCAGGAAACATTCAGTGATGAGTAATAGCTTGTTGGAAAGTTCTGAATTTAGCGATGTGCCTTTCGACGGTCGGATAAAAAAATATCCAATATTAAAGGAATGGCAACCATTTAAACTTTACATAGCGCATGAAGGTCTTCATGACATAGCGCTATATCTTCCATAATTTAACAATATAGAAATCTCTCCTTTTTAATTTTCTAATTAAATCTTTTCTTTTGTGTTGCCACACCCTAAAAATAGCACAATTAAAAAAAGGGATAATACGCGTACTTTGTTTTTATAAAGTCAATAAAAATTCAGATTCCCCTGATATATTTTTACATCATAAATCGACGTCATTCTAAACAGAATAATGATCCATTATCACTTAAAGCAATATAAATAGTTTCAATAATAAAAATATCTCCAGCTAATATTCCATATTCCGTAACAAACTTATAAAAGGAACAATGAAATAATATAAATAAAACAAAAATTTAACATCTATGTAATCGCAAAAATTTCAAACTTTACACCGTCGAATACCAGGGAATGTGTACTTCCAAATATAATTTGTTTGAAAACTGCACATCATTTTACGTATTAGGAGTCTTAAGCGCTTTTAAAATTAGTGTTAAAATTTCTAAAAAGCTATAACCAAAATCAAAATAGAAAAAAAAAAGAGAAAGCTAGCCATTTTTTCGTGAAATAAAGATGCAATAAATAAAATTGGGAATTAAGGGAGAAACATAATTAAATGAAAAATAACGATGTTTAGTGTATTTTTAAATTAATTCTCCGTTCTACAACTTTACATTTTCGACATGTTCTATGTTGCTTTCGTTCATTTTTACCCTTTGAAATTTTTATAGTATCAAATAGAAAGAAGGGCTAAGAAATAAAAACTTAGAAATAAAACATAATTTTACACAATCGTCTTCACGATGCAACTTAATCTAAACTAGAAAAAATCGTCTGCTTACAAACTGTCATCTAGAAATATTCCAAATATTAGATCATAGATTTTTTTAATTATTAATATTTAACCAAGGTGGCTGGACAAAATCAAATTTAAGTTTTTTGCATGCATCGATAGAATTATTGACTTATATTTAGAGCAAGTAAATTTAAACAAAAGACAACTTTTTCTTAAAAATGACGCACTTAAAATTTTTCACAAAGCCACTATTAGGCAGAATGACTAAGCAAGAAAAATGTCATTTGATAAATATTTTAATTCTCAAATGTGAAATGTTTCTTCTAGATTTGCCAAATGACGTCATTTTTATCAAATTTCGTCAAAATGTTTCCATGTGTTATCAGCAGTTTCTAAATAAAAAGTCAAATCTTAAAGGAACGCAATGCTTTTAATAAATGAATTTTGGAAATGTTTATTTTAATTTAATAAACATTTAGCCTAGATTATAATATTGCTTATTACTTGAAATTCAGTATTCAATCAAATTTATGGTATAGTTTTGTCGAAATGTATAATAAAACTAGATTTACTCTTCCAACAACAACAAAAAAATCCTACGATCTCATGCAATTTAAATCATGCAGGAAAGAGATAGATGGAGTTGCAGTATGCCGTTAAAAAGGTTTGCAATATGAAACCATTTATCGCTCAAATTTAAACGTCCAAGAAAGCCTAAACAACACAAGCACGTGGGAGGGTTTTTGTATTAATGTCTTTTTGCAGTTTTAATTCATTTGTTATAACTGTTTCTTTCCCTAGCTTTTTGTGTGTTTGAGGGGTTGACCTAGGATACTGCAAAGTCCCTTAACCCCTTCAAGGGCAGTGGTTCATTTTTGGTCCACCTAATTTTAATGCCTAAATGAAACATTGACACCAGAAATTTAGTTTGAAAATTTTCGTTTTGTTAAGTACGTAAATAAAAGCTTTTACTTATTTTCAAATAAATTTATTTGTGAATTCCGGTGTCAGTCATTCATTTCAGTATTTTATTAAAGGAAGTGCCTTGCCCCTAAAAGGGTTAAACCAGAGAAGCGTAGGTACGTAGCAGAAAAATTCAAGAGATTACACTGTAAAAAACTTAGTCTAAGGACTAGTCTGGCGGCCAATCCTGATTAAAGTATAGGTCAATATCCCAATATGGGGGTTAGCAATAAGTATGGGGTCATTAGAGCTCGTGAAATACACTGGTGAACTAATTTTTCTGTTAGTTTTTGATTAGGGCAATTGGTTGGACCGGTTGATTGAGGTCATTGATTGGTTAGTTGAAGTTGGTTGATTAAGTTTCTGAAAGGTGAAAGGATCTGAAAAAGGTGTGAAATGATATAAAAAACTGTTGGAACCAGAGAGAAAAGTAAAGCTCGATCTAAAAAAGTTACAGTAAAAAATTGGCAAATAGTTTCAGTCTAAAAAAGTAAGTAGTGCGTAGAAAAGCAATGCAACCAGATTATCTGTAAAGCTCATGAAATTACCCAAATTTTTGTTGACAGCTGAAAATGTGGACTGAGCTTTACTGGTGCCTTATATTCAGGAATCATATCCACTCAAAATGAGTACGGGGTATAGTAAACAGAATATGTAGTTATGTACAAAAAAATTCTGTCAGGTCCAGAATTGTGGATATGATTGCATCAAGCCAAGCTAAAGACCACAAAGTTAAAAGAATGTAAACCGCGAATAAATATTTTAAGTATAACATTAATATAGTCAAGTTGTTGGGGAATTGTTGTTATTTACATTTCTGGACATAACACATCTAGCGTAATAATTTTTATTTCATGTAATTACTGTGAAAAGGGAACCTTATGTCAACGGACTTAAGCCAGACAAGTAGTTAACATATGATTTAATAGTATATGCTTAGGGTTTTGGGGCTACTTTGGGCTTTGATCTTCCAGGCTTATCAATGACCCCTGGAATGGAATTTGGTTCATACTTCGTACTGAACTGACCTCCCAGGTTCTCGCTCATTACCAAATCAGCCTCTAACCTATTCTTATGAACCGACATTTTTAACTGGTTATGAATGTTTGGAATTCAGAAAGTGTTAAAAATGAAATTTATTCCCCTGATTGATTTTAAGGCACCAGTAAAGCTCAGTCCACATTTTCAGCTATCAACAAAAATTTGGGTAATTTAATGAGCTTTACAGATAATCTGGTTGCATTGCTTTTCTACGCACTACTTACTTTTTTAGACTGAAACTATTTGCCAATTTTTTACTGTAACTTTTTTAGATCGAGCTTTACTTTTCTCTCTGGTTCCAACAGTTTTTTATATCATATATATAGAGATAAAGCTGATTGCGGACAACTTTGGATAATAGTAAACATTAGAGGTACTGTAAATGAAGTGTACAGGAAAACAGACAAATAATGATAATTATAGGTTTCTATCATTTTTAGAAAAAAAAACAAAAAAAGAAAAAGACAGGGGAAATTATAAAATCAAATGGTTGAATTTTAGGCAGTTATATTATAAAAAATATAATCCATACTTCTATACTAATATTATAAAGAAGTCAAAATTGTTTGTTTGTTAGAGGTAATTAATCTCTGGAGCTACCGAACCGATTTCAAAAGTAATGGTATCAAAATGATGGTGTTGGCCCAACTTAGAAAATAGGCTATATTTTATGTCGATGCCACTACCCCAAAGGGGGTGCAGAACAAAAAACGTTCTAAAAATGCGATTTTTGCGTTACTGAAGGGCCTAGAAATATGAAATTTGGAATATTAGTTACTTATAAGATATAAATGATGTCTAAGAACAGTTCTTAAACAATTCGAAATTTAAAAGGGGTGAAAAGGCACAAAAACCGTTTTAAAAAACGTTCTAAATGGTTGTTTCTACATAATCTCAGGAAATACAAAACCGATTTTAAAAATATTGGTGTCAAAATGATGGTGACAACGCTTGCTCCAAGATAGGCTACATTTTATGTCGGTGCCACTACCCCAAAGGGGGTGCAGGAGCAAAAAACGTTCTAAAAATGCGATTTTTGCGTTACTGAAGAGCCTAGAAATATGATATTTGAAATATTAGCTACTTATTAGATGTAAAGGATTTCTAAGAACAGTTCTTAAACAATTCGAAATTTAAAAGGGGTGAAAATACGTGAAAAGCGTTCTAAAAACGTTCTACCTGGTGGTTTCCACACAATCTTAGGAAATACCAAACCGATTTAAAAAATATTGGTGTCAAAATGAGGGTGACAATTATGACAACTCCAACATAGGCTATATTTTATGTCGGTGCCACTACCCCAAAGGGGGTGCATTAGCAAAAAACGTTCTAAAAATGCGATTTTTGCGTTACTGAAGGGCCTAGAAATATGAAATTTGGAATATTAGTTACTTATACGATATAAAGGATAAATGCACAAAAAGCATTCTAAAAAACGTTCTAAATGGTAGTTTCTACATAATCTCAGGAAATGCCAAACCTATTTTAAAAATATTGGTGTAAAAATGATGGTGACGACGCTTGCTCCAAGATAGGCTACATTTTATGTCGGTGCCACTACCCCAAAGGTGGTGCAGGAGCAAAAAACGTTCTAAAAATGCGATTTTTGCGTTACTGAAGAGGCTAGAAATATGATATTTGAAATATTAGCTACTTATTAGATGTAAAGGATTTCTAAGAACAGTTCTTAAACAATTCGAAATTTAAAAGGGATGAAAATGCGCTAAAAGCGTTCTAAAAACCGTTCTAGATGGTGGTTTCTACACAATCTCAAGAAATACCAAACCGATTTAAAAAATAATGGTGTCAAAATGACGGTGACAACCCTTGCTCCAACATAGGCTATGTTTTATGTCGGTGCCACTACCCGAAAGAGGGTGCAGGAGCAAAAAACGTTCTAAAAATGCGATTTTTGCGTTACTGAAGAGCCTAGAAATATGAAATTTGAAATATTAGCTACTTACTAGATATAAAGGATTTCTAAGAACAGTTCTTAAACAATTCAAAATTTAAAAGTGGTGAAAATGCACGAAAAGCGTTCTAAAAAACGTTCTACATGGTGATTTCCACACAAACTCAGGAAATACCAAGCCGATTTAAAAAATACAGGCATCAAAATGATGGTGACAACACTTGCTCCGACATAGGCTATGTTTTATGTCGGTGCCACTACCCCAAAGGCGATGCAGGAGAAAAACGTTTTAAACTGCGGTTTTTGCGTTACGGAAGGGCCTAGAATCGTGAAATTTGGAATGGTAGTTAGTTATAAGATATCAATGATCTTTAAGGACATTTCCTAAAAAAAATCAAAATTTAAAAGGGAGTCAAAATGCGCAAAAAGCATTGTAAAAAACATTCTAAATTACGATTTCTATGCAATTGCAGGAAGTACTGAACCGATTTCAAATATAATGGTGTAAAAATGATGGTGACAGATCTTGCTCCAAGATAGGCTATATTTTATGTCTGTTTCCACTACCCCAGAGGACATTCAGGACCAAAATGCGCGAAAAGCGTTCTAAAAACGTTCTAAATGGCGATTTGTCAGCAATATCTCAGGAAGAATCAAACTGATTTCAAAAGTAATGGTAAGAAATTGATTCTGACAGCCTGTGCTCTAACATAGACGCTATTTTATGTCGGTATCACAATCACCTAGACGTTGCAGGAGCAAAAAAGCGTTCTAAATTTCTATTTTTATGATCGGTAGGGGCTAGCAACTTAAAATTAAGCAAGGTACATATTTATTAGATATAAATGATCTTTAAGAACAGTTTCGAAAAAATTAGAAATTTATAAAGGGGTGAAAATGCGCGAAAAGCTTTCTAAAAACGACCTAAATTTCGATTTCTACTCAATCTCAGGAAATACCAAAGCTATTTCAAAAGTAATGGTTGGAAATCAATGGTGACAGTCCCTGCTATAGCATAGGTTATATTTTATGTCGCTGTCACTACCATCTGAGGGTTGCAAAAGCAAAACATGTTCTAATTTGCGTTTTTTGCACAACTGAGGGGTCTAACACTTTGAAGTATGGCAAGTATGGCATGGTATTTACTTACAAGATGCAACTGCTTTTTAAGAAAAGACGAAAGAAAATTCCAAATTTAAAAAGATGAAGTGAGCGAAAAGCGTTATAAATTACAATTTTTATGCAATCTTATCAAATACGAAACCGATTAAAAAAATAATGATGACAAATTGTTGGTGATAGAGCCTGCTCAAACATAAGCTATAATTTATGTCTGTGCCACTGTCACCAGAGGGTTGCAGGAGCTAAAAACTTTCTAAATTGCGATGCCTGTGATACTGAAAAGGCTAGAAACTTTAAATATGGCATGATAGTTACTTATAAAATATAAATGGCCTCGGAGGACTGTCGAAAATAAATTTGAATTAAAAAGGAATGAAGCGAAGGCAAGGTGCGAAAAGCATTCTAAAAAAGTCCTAAATTACGATTTCTATGCAATTTCAGGGAATATAAACCGATTATAAAAGTAATAGTTGCGAATCAATGGTAACAGTCTCTGATCCTACACTGGATATATTTTACGCCGATGATTCTACCACCTGGGGTTCACAGAAACAGCAAACGTTCTAAAAAAGGCCTTTAAAAGCTTTCTAAATTACGTTTCTGTAGAATATTAGGAAATAACAAACCGATTTCAAAATTAATGTTGGCAAATTAATGGAGACAGTTCCTATTTCAACATAGCCCTTTTTGTTGAGAGAGGTGGTAGGACTTGGAATTTGACATGATAGTTAATTTTAAGATTAAAAAGATGGTTTCTAAAAAATTCAAAACTTCAAATGAATACCGAAATGAGAGTATTAATTGAGCATAAAAGTGTCAAAATATTTTCTAAATTATCATTTATTTAGTTTTATTTCGTTTTATTAATTTAAGTCTCATTTCTGCCTAATGCAGTGTAATAATTATGTTTAATCAAACTGTGTTTTAAATAGTAATTTCTGAATTATTCCTAAAAGTAATAAGTACCTTTTAATAAAATAAATTATTAACTTTTAATAAAATAAAAATTTAGTTAGTACCTTTTAATAAAAATTAGACGTATAAATATCACTTGGCATATTTCAAATATTACGCGAGCAAAGCCGCGGGGTTTGCTAGTAAAAAAATATTTACACAATATTCAGAGAATGAGCAAGTTCGCTAGTATCCGGCAACCAACTCATAACGAAATATTTTTTCAGAACATTGGTTATTTTTGCACGATTCTTAATTAATTAAAAATATATAGATATATGTACATTGCAAACAATTTTCAATAAATTTGGCCATTATATGTGTTGATCTGAAATATTCAAGCATGTAAAAAAATAACAAAATTACATATAAAATTAAATATTCTAATTCTGGACACTGATTGTATAAAACTATGATACAATTAAAAGGATATTTGCATGTTTCATAACATCAACAATCTTTTCGCCAATCCAATAACCAGCAATCAACTAATATCGATATTTTTTTTTTCAAAACATGGATATTTACATGATTCTTAATTATTAAGAAAATACATACAGTGGCGGTCAAAAGTTTCCAGCCAGCATAAAAATTTTGATTAATTTGTAAGTATACCCATATAAAGAGGAATCTCAAAGTGATACTTATACACTTTATTGACATAACAGTTAAGAACTTATTTATTTAATAAAAAATAAATATTAATAAATTTAATTGGCAAAATTAATTGCAAAAGAAAACGCATGTTCTCAAAAGTTTCCGGCCACCTTCGCAATTTTGGAAAAAAAATGGTGTTATAACAGAAAATAACAGTGATCAACAACATTTACATTTAGTATTTTACATTCAAACGTTTAGCATTAAGTACTGCGGCGCAGTAACGTGGCATCGATTCGAAAAACGGTTGTAGATCGTCAAAGTTAAGTTCTTTCCACGGTTCTTACAATTTTTGTCAAAATGCTGCTGAATTGGAATATTTATAATTCCACACACGTTTTCAAGTTAGTTTCAAAGATTTTCTATTGGATTCAGATCGGGTGATTGGGCTGTCCATTTCAAAAGCGGAATTTTATTGTGCGAAAGCCACTGCTTGACGAGCTTGCATGTATACTTTTGGTCGTTATCATGATGAAACAAATAGTTGCGACCACAATTTTTCCTCCAATAAGGCAGCAAATGATCTTGCAAGATATCCTTACGATTGCACTATTCATCTTGCCGCGGATTTCAAATAACAAACAGGCACATTTTCCAGAAAATGCTCCCCACAGCATAACGTGTCCTCCGCCTTGCTTCATTGTTTGAATAACATATCTCGAATCTTATATTTTGTTTTTAGGTCGTCGGTTGTAGTGTCTGTTATCACTCTCAAAAAGATTGAACGCAGATTCATCAGAAAATATTACTTTTTCCAGTTTTCACTTGACCAGTCTTTGTATTCCTTGGCAAACGCCAGTCGGGCCTTCTGATTTTTATTACTCATGAAAGGTTTTTTAAACACCGACTGTTCCATAAAGTCCTACGTCACGTAAGCGTCTTGGCCGATTTACTTCAGCATTATTTTAACACCGTAAATCGCGGGGTATTGCAGCGTCATTTTTATGCGGGCCATCAACTGCTTTTTCTCCGGATAATTCTGTCCTCAAGAATAGTCGTTTTCCGGTGTCCCCCGGACCGTAGCAAGTTCCGAAGGCCATTACCATATTTATATTTTTTTTAAATATCGTTCACAGAAAATTTTCCGATCGACAACTTTGCCGTAACCTCACGAGAGGGTCCTTTAGCGACAAATAAATCATTCGTTTAGAAACAATAAATTGTTCAACTTTTCATTTTTTAATTTCAAATACTTTATTCAAGTTGATTAATTAACAAACGCGACCAAAAAAACATTTTACCGATAGCAAAAACTAACGGATGACGAATGGCCGGAAACGTTTGTACACGCCAATTTTGTATTCTGCCCCCCTTGCATCAAGTATCTGCGGTATCCAATCAAAATGATCACGTGGTCAGAGGTAATTTGCTTATTCCTAACTTTTGGAGCAATTGTGCTTTTTCTTCTCTGAAACGTTCTGTCAAACAAATCAAAGAAACTAACTGGCCGGAAACTTTTGACCGCCACTGTATATCTGTACATTGCAAACAATTTTCAATAAATTTGGTCATTATATGTGTTGATCTGAAATATTCAAGCATAAATAAAAATTATAAAATTACATATAAAATTAAATATTCTAATTCTGCAAAGTCATGGTATAAAAGTATACGATTAAAATAAAAATATATTTACATGTTTCATAATATAAAAAAAAAAGAAAGTCTTTTTGCCAAAATCCGGCAATCAACTCATATCGATTTGTTTTTTTCAAAACATGGATATTTACATAATTTTTAATTATTTAGAAAATATATATATCAGTACATTGCGAACGATTTTCAATAAGTTTAACCTTTATATGGGCTAATCTTAACTATACAAGCATATAGAAAAATTACAAAATCACATGATAAAATTAAATATTCTAATTCTTGGCAGTCATTATATAAAAGTGTACGATAAAACTAAAAATATATTTACATGGTTTATAATATAAAAAAAATAACAGTAAGCAGGTCTTTTCGTCAAAATCCGGCAATGAAATAATATTGATTTTTTTCTTTTCTTTTTTTAAAAAAGACATGGATATTTACACGATTCTTAATTTAGAAAAATATAGATATGTGAACATTGTGAACAATTTTCAGTAAATTTAAATATTGCAGGTACTGGTATGAAATACGGAGAAACAAAAAACTAATAATAAATAAATTAAACAAAAACATAATTTAAAGAACAAATTAAAAAAAACAAAATTTATTTTCTACATTGTTTAAGCCCGAGAAGAGACAGATTTTAAGTTATTTCATTCAATTAGTTCTGCATTTAATGTTAAATTTTTGTAACAAATTAGTTAAATCAATTGAAGATTAAAAAATAAAAATAAAATTCATAAAATATGATGCTTAAAACACTCTACAAAATTAGATTCCGTTCAAATGAAATCGAAATAAATCTTAGACTTCTTCCATTTTTAATTGAAAATATTTGTTTTATGTTTATGACAATTGGGCATAAAATGATAAGATGCATGCAAAATACAAAACTTAAAGAAAAGTCTAAGATTTATTTCGATTTCATTTGAACGGAATCTAATTTTTTAGGGTGTTTTAAGTATCATATTATATGAATTTTATTTTTATTTTTTAATCTTTAATTGGCTTAACTAATTTGTTACAAAAATTTAACATTAAATGCAGAACTAATTGAATGAAATAACTTAAAATCTGTCTCTTCTCGGGCTTAAACAATGTAGGAAATAAATTTTGTTTTTTTAATTTGTTCTTTAAATTATGTTTTTGTTTAATATATCAAGTTTTTTAATAACTAATGCACTCGGACGAACGCATTTCAAAATTAATAGAGAGTATTATCATCAGGCTTTGATGTATTCCGCATTGCATCATAATGTGGGATGCAGTTTACCAATGTGTAATTCAAAATGTCTCACCACTGTAGTAATGCAGGTTGCGGTACTTTGGATTAAAACTTCTAATCTGAACGTAAAAAATCTATAATCAAAACATAAAAAATTAACTTCACTTAAATTTAGATACCCTATTTCCCACTCAGGAACGCTATGAATGTAAATGTAAAGTGTGTTGAATCCTTACTGCTAATATTTAACAATATTATAGCTGTGATACAATAAAAAATAAAAGTTTTACTTAAATTTTTAAACCTTATTTTCTCCCAAGGGGTGATGTAAACACATCAGAAAATTATTACCTAAGTTTAACTTGGGGTATAAATAGTTCTCATCTCGAAAAAAAAAATACATTTTAAAATTTAAGTTATGTAATTCCCCACTAAGTTCGTTACCTGCGTAAAAATAGTTATCCACTAGAAACTTTTTACTAAAATATAAACTTGACCAAAGCAAAAACTTATTTTGAAAATATCCTTTTTATTTCCACTATGACGCCATATTCCTCTTTTTAATTTTTGAAAAAAAAAAAAACTAGCTCAATTTAATATTTCGCATGAAAATCTTTCAACTAAAAAGAAATAAATTATTATTACGGCTTTTGAAATTTTTGCAATAATTAAGTAAAAATGTTACATTTTCTATGAAAAATGTCCGTTGATTTTCAATGGAAAAAGCGAAAATTGGAATTATTGAAAAATATTTGAATAATGTAAAAAAAAAATTGGCCCATGTTTCTCTCTGGGTTATAATTCATCCATGTGCAAAGGCATTTTACCATTCGTTTTGACCCAAACGTCAGGCAAACGTTTTTACACTTTAAATTTATAATATCAATAGAATTAGTAAAGAATAAAAAATGAATGGCATCGAGGACAAAAAGGTGGGAAGAAAAAATGAAAAAGTTATCATCTCCATAGGCTTTTCCATGTTAAATTAACATTGAGAAGTGACACTGGAAATAAATAAGTATTGCGCTGCCGCGCAATACTTAAATAATATTTTTTTTTTCTTGTTTCATTATTAAAGAATCAACAAGTTTTTTTTTTTTAGGTGCGTTCGTAATTATATAAATACGTAGCACCTATAGTCGTCGTTCAGTCCGTCTGTCTGTCCGTCCGTCTGTCCGCATATAACAGAGCAAAAACTACCCAACCGAACGGTCTGAAATTTTAAATATATGATTTTTGCAAAATTTTGTCGAGCCATTTCAAATTTTATGAAAATCGGATGTATAGTTTAATTACAGGGACAGTCAAAAGTTTTTCTTTACATTACGGCCAATGGGGAAAATTATTGCAAGTGCATTTTAATGATGTTACAGACTATGCACTTATGAAGTGCAAAAAAATATACATTCAGTACAATATGGGGTGCAAAAAATAATTATAAAACTAGTTATAGTACGAACGCACATCATTTGCCACGTTTGACGAGCAATTTCCAACTTGTTTTTTCTTTCAACAGATAGTACTCCAAATTTAAAGAAAATTCATAAAAAGAAATTTCTGGAATTTTTTTAATGAATCGTAAGTGCAGTATGGAACACAGCAATAAGCCTGTTTTTACTTTTAAAAAAATCAAAAATCGCAACTTCAGTTAAGTTATACCACGGCCAAACTCGATCGCCTGTCTTACACGCCCTTTACAATATCCCTTAGTTTCGGAATCGTTAAAGACTACAGTCGCCGACAAATGGCGCGAATACCTACTGTAAATTGTATTTTCTCTACTGTAACTGTAAATAATGCTTATTAAGTGTTACTTTCATACATAAAAATACGAAAAACGTCTCTGCATATGCGTTATAAAAGATATAGATAATATACGTATATTTTGATTCGGCGCTTTTTATACTGCAAACAGGAAAATTGAAGGATTTGGAGATAAAATAAATACAATGCATTAAACATAAGCAACTAAAAATGTATTAAATAACACGCTACTACAACACGGAAAATAAAGATTATACGTAAATTTCTGCATTTGTTTTTTATTATTATTATTATTATTATTATTTAATCTAAATTAAATTAAATTGCAAATTAAAAAAATTTTTAATATTATTTACTAGTTTCAAAATACTAAGAAAATTAACCAAAACTTTTTCAAAAAACCAAATGATTCCCAAATCACTTTTTAAACCATTCAATTGTTTTTCGCACCAGACTTCTGATGTAAAATATAGGTATAATAAAGTCGATTGCGAACAACTTGGGGTAATAGTAAACATTTGAGGTACTGAAAATGGAGTGTACAGGGAAATAGAAAACTAGATTTCTATCACTTTTAGAAAAAAAATAAAAAACAGGGGAAATTATAAAATCAAAGGTTTGAATTTTAGGCAGTTATATTATAAAAACTATAATAAAAAAATATTTACACAATATTAAGAGAATGAGCAAATTCGCCAGTATCCCGCAACCAACTCATAACGAAATATTTTTTTCAGAACATTGATTATTTTTGCACGATTCTTAATTAATTAAAAAGATATAGATATATGTACATGCAAACAATTTTCTATAAATTTGGACATTATACGTGCTGATCTGAAATATTAAGCATTTAGAAAATTACATATAAAATTAAATATTCTAATTCTAGACACTGATGGTATAACACTACGATACAATTAAAAGGATATTTGCATGTTTCATAAGATCAACAAAATAAGCAAGTCTTTTTGCCAATAACAGGCAATCAACTCATATCATTTTTTTTTTTTTTTTAACAGGGATATTTACATAATTCTTAATTCTTAAGAAAATATATATGTCTGTAGATTGCAAACAATTTTGAATAAGTTTGGCTATTATATGTGTTGATCTGAAATATTCAAGCATGTATAAAAATTATAAAATTACATATAAAATTAAATATTCTAATTCTGGACAGTCATGGTATAAAAGTATACGATTAAAATAAAAATATATTTACATATTTCATAATATAAAAAAATAAAGTCTTTTGGCCAATATCCGGCAATCAACTCATATCGATTTTTTTTTCAAAACATGGATATTTACATAATTCTTACTTATTTAGAAAATGTATATATCAGTACATTGCGAACGATTTTCAATAAATTTAACCTTTATATGGGCTAATCTTAATTATACAAGCATATAGAAAAATTATAAAATCACATGATAAAATTAAATATTCTAATTCTTGACAGTCATTTTATAAAAGTGTACGATAAAAAAAAATATATTTACATGTTTTATAATTAAAAAAAAAATAAGCAGCTTTTAGGTAGCTTTCTTTACAAAAAGCTACCTATTGCAGCCGTTCGGAGGAAAGCGATTTCAAAAAATTTTGGTATATTTTCATCGATCATGACCCCCAGACCCCGAAATCACCCTCCGTTCAAAATTGATATATATATATATATATATATCTGACCTATGTCACACTGTAACTGTCGTATTTATGAACCGATTTGGATGTAATTCGGTGTGTACATAGTACATACCAATGTCTTGACCGAGTTCGTTGGCTAGCTTCATCCGCCATTTTGTTTCAAAATGGCGGCCATTTAAAAATTAAAAAAAAACTTAAAATTTGAAATGTGGTACCAAAAAATTGAAAATGGAAAAATATTTTTTTCTTATGTATTTGACCTTTATACAAAGACTTCGCAGCAGTTTTTGTTTCGTCTATATCTTAAAAAATGGCTGAGTTATAGCATTTTGAATTTCTAGCGAAGCTAATATTTTGAAACGTCCTGAATTTTGTCACGCGATAAAAGGCGTATTTATGAACCGATTTGGATGTAACTTCGTTTATACATAGTACAGACCAATGTCTCGACCGAGTTCGTTGGCCAGCTTCATCCGCCATTTTGTTTTAAAATGGCGGCTATTTAAAATTTTAAGAAAAATTTAAATTTGAAATGTGGTACCAAAAAATTGAAAATTGAAAAAATATTTTTTTCTTGTGTGTTTGACCTCAATAAAAAGATTCGGGAGCAGTTTTTGTTTCGTCTATACCTTAAAAAATGGCTGAGTTATAGCATTTTGAATTTCTAGTATGGCTGACATTTTGAAACGCCCTGATTTTTGCCACGTGATAACAGACGTATTTATGAACCAATTTGGATGTACCTTGGTGTGTACATAGTACATACAAATAACTCAACCGAGTTCGTTGGCCAGCTTCATCCGCCATCTTGTTTCAAAATGGCGGCCATTTAAAAAAATTTAAAAAAAATTAAATTTAAAATGAGATACCAAAATATTGGAAAATGAAAAAGAGTTTTTTCGTATGTGTTTGACCTTAATACAAAAATTCCGGAACAGGTTTTGTTTCGTCTATATCTAAAAAAATGGCTGAGTTATAACATTTTGAATTTCTATTGTGGCTGACATTTTAAAACGACCTGATTTTTGTCACGCGATAACAGGCGTATTTATGAACCGATTTGAATGTAACTTGGTCTGTACATAGTACATACCATTGTCTCGACCGAGTTCGTTGGCCAGCTTCATTCGCCATCTTGTTTCAAAAGGGTTGACATTTAAAAAAAAATGTAATTTAAAATTTAAAATGAGGTATTAAAAAATTGGAAAATGAAAAAGATTTTTTTTATGTGTTTGGCCTTGATACAAAGATTCTGGAGCAGTTTTTGTTTCTGAAAATTTGTTCTTTTGTTTATATCTTAAAAAGTGGTTGAATTATAGCACTTTGAATTTTCTATCATGGCTAACACTTTGAAACAATCTTGTATTTGTCTCGCGATACCACACGTATTCGCCTATTTCGATGGAAGAAGGCATGTGGATAGTATACATCAACATCTCGACCAAGTTCGCTGGCCAGCTTCATCAGCCATCTTTTTTCAAAATGGCGGCCATTAAATTAAAAAATATATATATTTAAAGTGAGGTGCAAAAAAATTAGAAATTGAAAAAGGTTTCTTTCATAAGTATTTGACCTTGATATAAGGATTCAGGAGCATTTTTTGTTTGTCTTTATCTTAAAAAATGGCTCAGATATAGCAGTTTCAATTTCTAACGTGGGTGACATTTTGAAAAATCTGATTTTTTGCCTGCGACAGCACTCGTATGTATCAACCGATTCCGATGTGAGTGAGCATGTGCACAGCAATTACTAAGGTCTCGACCAAGTTCACTGGTTATCCTCATCCACCATGTTGTCTTAAAATGGCAGGCATTTTAAGAAATCGCCGAATTTGGCAGCCAAATATAAGTTACTTTAAATAAAAGCAGCTTGGATAAAGCTGACTAATTTCGCGAAATTCTCATTCATAATGATTTAGTATTGATAAAAATTAGTATTGAATCTCCTACATTCGGTTTCCACTTAATTGAGCTTCGTGTGTTTGAATAATATAAATTGGCTTTTTTAAAATAAGGAATATGAAAGCTACCTCTTCCTCCCGGCACAAACCGGAAGGACTTTTAGGTAGCTTTCTTTACACAAAGCTACCTATTGCAGCCGTTCGGAGGAAAGCGATTTCAAAAAATTTTGGTATATTTTCATCGATCATGACCCCCAGACCCCGAAATCACCCTCCGTTCAAAATTGATATATATATATATATATATATCTGACCTATGTCACACTGTAACTGTCGTATTTATGAACCGATTTGGATGTAATTCGGTGTGTACATAGTACATACCAATGTCTTGACCGAGTTCGTTGGCTAGCTTCATCCGCCATTTTGTTTCAAAATGGCGGCCATTTAAAAATTAAAAAAAAACTTAAAATTTGAAATGTGGTACCAAAAAATTGAAAATGGAAAAATATTTTTTTCTTATGTATTTGACCTTTATACAAAGACTTCGCAGCAGTTTTTGTTTCGTCTATATCTTAAAAAATGGCTGAGTTATAGCATTTTGAATTTCTAGCGAAGCTAATATTTTGAAACGTCCTGAATTTTGTCACGCGATAAAAGGCGTATTTATGAACCGATTTGGATGTAACTTCGTTTATACATAGTACAGACCAATGTCTCGACCGAGTTCGTTGGCCAGCTTCATCCGCCATTTTGTTTTAAAATGGCGGCTATTTAAAATTTTAAGAAAAATTTAAATTTGAAATGTGGTACCAAAAAATTGAAAATTGAAAAAATATTTTTTTCTTGTGTGTTTGACCTCAATAAAAAGATTCGGGAGCAGTTTTTGTTTCGTCTATACCTTAAAAAATGGCTGAGTTATAGCATTTTGAATTTCTAGTATGGCTGACATTTTGAAACGCCCTGATTTTTGCCACGTGATAACAGACGTATTTATGAACCAATTTGGATGTACCTTGGTGTGTACATAGTACATACAAATAACTCAACCGAGTTCGTTGGCCAGCTTCATCCGCCATCTTGTTTCAAAATGGCGGCCATTTAAAAAAATTTAAAAAAAATTAAATTTAAAATGAGATACCAAAATATTGGAAAATGAAAAAGAGTTTTTTCGTATGTGTTTGACCTTAATACAAAAATTCCGGAACAGGTTTTGTTTCGTCTATATCTAAAAAAATGGCTGAGTTATAACATTTTGAATTTCTATTGTGGCTGACATTTTAAAACGACCTGATTTTTGTCACGCGATAACAGGCGTATTTATGAACCGATTTGAATGTAACTTGGTCTGTACATAGTACATACCATTGTCTCGACCGAGTTCGTTGGCCAGCTTCATTCGCCATCTTGTTTCAAAAGGGTTGACATTTAAAAAAAAATGTAATTTAAAATTTAAAATGAGGTATTAAAAAATTGGAAAATGAAAAAGATTTTTTTTATGTGTTTGGCCTTGATACAAAGATTCTGGAGCAGTTTTTGTTTCTGAAAATTTGTTCTTTTGTTTATATCTTAAAAAGTGGTTGAATTATAGCACTTTGAATTTTCTATCATGGCTAACACTTTGAAACAATCTTGTATTTGTCTCGCGATACCACACGTATTCGCCTATTTCGATGGAAGAAGGCATGTGGATAGTATACATCAACATCTCGACCAAGTTCGCTGGCCAGCTTCATCAGCCATCTTTTTTCAAAATGGCGGCCATTAAATTAAAAAATATATATATTTAAAGTGAGGTGCAAAAAAATTAGAAATTGAAAAAGGTTTCTTTCATAAGTATTTGACCTTGATATAAGGATTCAGGAGCATTTTTTGTTTGTCTTTATCTTAAAAAATGGCTCAGATATAGCAGTTTCAATTTCTAACGTGGGTGACATTTTGAAAAATCTGATTTTTTGCCTGCGACAGCACTCGTATGTATCAACCGATTCCGATGTGAGTGAGCATGTGCACAGCAATTACTAAGGTCTCGACCAAGTTCACTGGTTATCCTCATCCACCATGTTGTCTTAAAATGGCAGGCATTTTAAGAAATCGCCGAATTTGGCAGCCAAATATAAGTTACTTTAAATAAAAGCAGCTTGGATAAAGCTGACTAATTTCGCGAAATTCTCATTCATAATGATTTAGTATTGATAAAAATTAGTATTGAATCTCCTACATTCGGTTTCCACTTAATTGAGCTTCGTGTGTTTGAATAATATAAATTGGCTTTTTTAAAATAAGGAATATGAAAGCTACCTCTTCCTCCCGGCACAAACCGGAAGGACTTTTAGGTAGCTTTCTTTACACAAAGCTACCTATTGCAGCCGTTCGGAGGAAAGCGATTTCAAAAAATTTTGGTATATTTTCATCGATCATGACCCCCAGACCCCGAAACCACCCTCCGTTCAAAATTGATATCTATATATATATATATATATATATCTGACCTATGTCACACTGTAACTGTCGTATTTATGAACCGATTTGGATGTAATTCGGTGTGTACATAGTACATACCAATGTCTTGACCGAGTTCGTTGGCCAGCTTCATCCGCCATTTTGTTTCAAAATGGCGGCCATTTAAAAATTAAAAAAAAACTTAAAATTTGAAATGTGGTACCAAAAAATTGAAAATGGAAAAATATTTTTTTCTTATGTATTTGACCTTTATACAAAGACTTCGCAGCAGTTTTTGTTTTGTCTATATCTTAAAAAATGGCTGAGTTATAGCATTTTGAATTTCTAGCGAAGCTAATATTTTGAAACGTCCTGAATTTTGTCACGCGATAAAAGGCGTATTTATGAACCGATTTGGATGTAACTTCGTTTATACATAGTACAGACCAATGTCTCGACCGAGTTCGTTGGCCAGCTTCATCCGCCATTTTGTTTTAAAATGGCGGCCATTTAAAAATTTAAGAAAAATTTAAATTTGAAATGTGGTACCAAAAAATTGAAAATTGAAAAAATATTTTTTTCTTGTGTGTTTGACCTCAATAAAAAGATTCGGGAGCAGTTTTTGTTTCGTCTATACCTTAAAAAATGGCTGAGTTATAGCATTTTGAATTTCTAGTGTGGCTGACATTTTGAAACGCCCTGATTTTTGCCACGTGATAACAGACGTATTTATGAACCAATTTGGATGTACCTTGGTGTGTACATAGTACATACAAATAACTCAACCGAGTTCGTTGGCCAGCTTCATCCGCCATCTTGTTTCAAAATGGCGGCCATTTAAAAAAATTTAAAAAAAATTAAATTTAAAATGAGATACCAAAATATTGGAAAATGAAAAAGAGTTTTTTCGTATGTGTTTGACCTTAATACAAAGATTCCGGAACAGGTTTTGTTTCGTCTATATCTAAAAAAATGGCTGAGTTATAACATTTTGAATTTCTATTGTGGCTGACATTTTAAAACGACCTGATTTTTGTCACGCGATAACAGGCGTATTTATGAACCGATTTGAATGTAACTTGGTCTGTACATAGTACATACCATTGTCTCGACCGAGTTCGTTGGCCAGCTTCATTCGCCATCTTGTTTCAAAAGGCTTGCCATTTAAAAAAAAATGTAATTTAAAATTTAAAATGAGGTATTAAAAAATTGGAAAATGAAAAAGATTTTTTTTATGTGTTTGGCCTTGATACAAAGATTCTGGAGCAGTTTTTGTTTCTGAAAATTTGTTCTTTTGTTTATATCTTAAAAAGTGGTTGAATTATAGCACTTTGAATTTTCTATCATGGCTAACACTTTGAAACAATCTTGTATTTGTCTCGCGATACCACACGTATTCGCCTATTTCGATGGAAGAAGGCATGTGGATAGTATACATCAACATCTCGACCAAGTTCGCTGGCCAGCTTCATCAGCCATCTTTTTTCAAAATGGCGGCCATTAAATTAAAAAATATATATATTTAAAGTGAGGTGCAAAAAAATTAGAAATTGAAAAAGGTTTCTTTCTTAAGTATTTGACCTTGATATAAGGATTCAGGAGCATTTTTTGTTTGTCTTTATCTTTAAAAATGTCTCAGATATAGCAGTTTCAATTTCTAACGTGGGTGACATTTTGAAAAATCTGATTTTTTGCCTGCGACAGCACTCGTATATATCAACCGATTCCGATGTGAGTGAGCATGTGCACAGCAATTACTAAGGTCTCGACCAAGTTCACTGGTTATCCTCATCCACCATGTTGTCTTAAAATGGCAGGCATTTTAAGAAATCGCCGAATTTGGCAGCCAAATATAAGTTACTTTAAATAAAAGCAGCTTGGATAAAGCTGACTAATTTCGCGAAATTCTCATTCATAATGATTTAGTATTGATAAAAAGTAGTATTGAATCTCCTACATTCGGTTTCCACTTAATTGAGCTTCGTGTTTTTGAATAATATAAATTGGCTTTTTTAAAATAAGGAATATGAAAGCTACCTCTTCCTCCCGGCACTGGCCGGAAGGACTTTTTTCACCTATATCCGGCAATCAAATCATATCGATTTCTTTTCTTTTCTTTTTAAAAAGAACATGGATATTTACACGATTCTTAATTTAGAAAAATATAGATATGTGTACATTGTGAACAACTTTTAGTAAATTTAAATAGTGTAGGTGCTGGTCATGAATTGCGGGGAAACAAAAAACTAATAATAAATATATATATATATATATATTTTTTTCATGTTTCATTACTTTCAAGAATCAACAAGTATTTTTTTTTTTCTTTCAACAGTTTGTACTTCAAATTTGAAGGAAATTCATGAAAAGAAATTTCCGGAATTATTTTAGTGAATTTAGTGAATCGTAAGTGCAGTATGGAACACGGTAATGAGCCAATTTTTACTAAAATAATCAAAAATCGTAATTTCAGTAAAGTTGTACCTAAGAAAACACAAACGTGCAAGGCAAATTCTTCATTAGACACAGTAGGTAAAAGCGCCCCCTACAATTCTCCGGTTGGTTGGTTGGTTGCATGGGGTTTTATGGCGCAAAGTCCCTTTTGGGACATGCTGCGCCATACAATTCTCCGGGAGAAACTCTGATTCCCCGAAAACAAAGGACGGCCGTATAAGGGGAATCGAGTTCGGCCGTGGTAAATGAAGTCGTTTGAATATGTTTCCGATGTATAATTTAAACAGATTGCAGACAAAAACAAAATGGCAATAATGTAACGCTACAGCCAAAAAATTTCGGTCTAAAGGAGGCTATCATTTAAGAAAGATAATGAACATCTAAAAGAGTTAAAACATGAAAACATATTGCACTAGCTATAGGCAGGGTTTAAATATAAAGGGGTGTGAGGGGTGGATTAAAATAATGAAGACCTTCTAATATATTCCCGATGTATAATTCAAACAGATTGCGGATAGAAACAAAATGGCAATAATGTAACGTTACAGCCAGAAAATTTCGGTCTAAAGGAGGCTATCATTTAAGAAAGATAATGAACATCTAAAAGAGTTAAAACATGAAAACATATTGCACTAGCTATAGGCAGGGTTTAAATATAAAGGGGTGTGAGGGGTGGATTAAAATAATGAAGACCTTCTAATATATTCCCGATGTATAATTCAAACAGATTGCGGATAGAAACAAAATGGCAATAATGTAACGTTACAGCCAGAATATTTCGGTCTAAAGGAGGCTATCATTTAAGAAAGATAATGAACATCTAAAAGAGTTAAAACATGAAAACATATTGCACTAGCTATAGGCAGGGTTTAAATATAAAGGGGTGTGAGGAGTGGATTAAAATAATGAAGACCTTCTAATATATTCCCGATGTATAATTCAAACAGATTGCGGATAGAAACAAAATGGCAATAATGTAACGTTACAGCCAGAAAATTTCGGTCTAAAGGAGGCTATCATTTAAGAAAGATAATGAACATCTAAAAGAGTTAAAACATGAAAACATATTGCACTAGCTATAGGCAGGGTTTAAATATAAAGGGGTGTGAGGGGTGGATTAAAATAATGAAGACCTTCTAATATATTCCCGATGTATAATTCAAACAGATTGCGGATAGAAACAAAATGGCAATAATGTAACGTTACAGCCAGAATATTTCGGTCTAAAGGAGGCTATCATTTAAGAAAGATAATGAACATCTAAAAGAGTTAAAACATGAAAACATATTGCACTAGCTATAGGCAGGGTTTAAATATAAAGGGGTGTGAGGGGTGGATTAAAATAATGAAGACCTTCTAATATATTCCCGATGTATAATTCAAACAGATTGCGGATAGAAACAAAAAGACGATAATATAACGCTACAGCCAGAAAATTTCGGTCAAAGGGAGACTATCATTTAAGAAAGATAATGAACATGTAAAAGAGTTAAAACATGAAAACATATTGCACTAGCTATAGGCAGGGTTTAAATATAAAGGGGTGTGAGGGGTGGATTAAAATAATGAAGACCTTCTAATATATTCCCGATGTATAATTCAAACAGATTGCGGATAGAAACAAAATGGCAATAATGTAACGTTACAGCCAGAAAATTTCGGTCTAAAGGAGGCTATCATTTAAGAAAGATAATGAACATCTAAAAGAGTTAAAACATGAAAACATATTGCACTAGCTATAGGCAGGGTTTAAATATAAAGGGGTGTGAGGGGTGGATTAAAATAATGAAGACCTTCTAATATATTCCCGATGTATAATTCAAACAGATTGCGGATAGAAACAAAATGGCAATAATGTAACGTTACAGCCAGAAAATTTCGGTCTAAAGGAGGCTATCATTTAAGAAAGATAATGAACATCTAAAAGAGTTAAAACATGAAAACATATTGCACTAGCTATAGGCAGGGTTTAAATATAAAGGGGTGTGAGGGGTGGATTAAAATAATGAAGACCTTCTAATATATTCCCGATGTATAATTCAAACAGATTGCGGATAGAAACAAAATGGCAATAATGTAACGTTACAGCCAGAAAATTTCGGTCTAAAGGAGGCTATCATTTAAGAAAGATAATGAACATCTAAAAGAGTTAAAACATGAAAACATATTGCACTAGCTATAGGCAGGGTTTAAATATAAAGGGGTGTGAGGGGTGGATTAAAATAATGAAGACCTTCTAATATATTCCCGATGTATAATTCAAACAGATTGCGGATAGAAACAAAATGGCAATAATGTAACGTTACAGCCAGAAAATTTCGGTCTAAAGGAGGCTATCATTTAAGAAAGATAATGAACATCTAAAAGAGTTAAAACATGAAAACATATTGCACTAGCTATAGGCAGGGTTTAAATATAAAGGGGTGTGAGGGGTGGATTAAAATAATGAAGACCTTCTAATATATTCCCGATGTATAATTCAAACAGATTGCGGATAGAAACAAAAAGACGATAATATAACGCTACAGCCAGAAAATTTCGGTCAAAGGGAGACTATCATTTAAGAAAGATAATGAACATGTAAAAGAGTTAAAACATGAAAACATATTGCACTAGCTATAGGCAGGGTTTAAATATAAAGGGGTGTGAGGGGTGGATTAAAATAATGAAGACCTTCTAATATATTCCCGATGTATAATTCAAACAGATTGCGGATAGAAACAAAATGGCAATAATGTAACGTTACAGCCAGAAAATTTCGGTCTAAAGGAGGTATCATTTAAGAAAGATAATGAACATCTAAAAGAGTTAAAACATGAAAACATATTGCACTAGCTATAGGCAGGGTTTAAATATAAAGGGGTGTGAGGGGTGGATTAAAATAATGAAGACCTTCTAATATATTCCCGATGTATAATTCAAACAGATTGCGGATAGAAACAAAAAGACGATAATATAACGCTACAGCCAGAAAATTTCGGTCAAAGGGAGACTATCATTTAAGAAAGATAATGAACATATAAAAGAGTTAAGGAACTGAAATGGAAAACAATGAAAACATATCGTACTAGCGATTGGCAGAGTTTAAACATGAAGAGGTGTGAAGGGTGGAATAAAATAATGAAGACGTTTTAATACATTGCCGATGTTAAAAACAAACAGATTGCGAATAGAAACAAAAAGACAATAATATAGCGTTACAGACAGAAAATTTCGGCCTATAGGAATAGGAGGCTTTCATTCAGGAAAGACAATGAACATCTAAAAGAGTTAAGGAACTGAAATAGAAAACAATGAAAACATATTGTACTAGCGGTGGGCATGGGCAGGGTTTAAACATAAAGAGGTGTGAGAAATGTAGTAAAATAATGAAGACACTTTGATATATTCCCGATGCATAATTAAAGCAAATTGCGAAAAGAAGCAAAAAGACGATAATATAATGTTAGAGCCAGAAAGTTTCGGTCTAAAGGAGTCTCGAAAAAGTTCGGTCTAAAGAAGTCAGAAAGTTCGGTCTAAATTATCTTTTAAGAAATATAATGAACATGTAAAAGAGTTAAGGAACTGAAATTAAAAACAATGAAATTATATTGCACTAGCGATGGGCAGGGTTTAACCATAAAGAGGTGTGAGGGTGGAGTGAAGTAATGAAGACGTTTTAATTTATTCCCGATGCATAATTCAAGCAGATTGCGGATAGAAACAAAAAGACGATAATATAACGCTACAGCCAGAAAATTTCGGTCAAAGGGAGACTATCATTTAAGAAAGATAATGAACATGTAAAAGAGTTAAAACATGAAAACATATTGCACTAGCTATAGGCAGGGTTTAAATATAAAGGGGTGTGAGGGGTGGATTAAAATAATGAAGACCTTCTAATATATTCCCGATGTATAATTCAAACAGATTGCGGATAGAAACAAAATGGCAATAATGTAACGTTACAGCCAGAAAATTTCGGTCTAAAGGAGGCTATCATTTAAGAAAGATAATGAACATCTAAAAGAGTTAAAACATGAAAACATATTGCACTAGCTATAGGCAGGGTTTAAATATAAAGGGGTGTGAGGGGTGGATTAAAATAATGAAGACCTTCTAATATATTCCCGATGTATAATTCAAACAGATTGCGGATAGAAACAAAAAGACGATAATATAACGCTACAGCCAGAAAATTTCGGTCAAAGGGAGACTATCATTTAAGAAAGATAATGAACATATAAAAGAGTTAAGGAACTGAAATGGAAAACAATGAAAACATATCGTACTAGCGATTGGCAGAGTTTAAACATGAAGAGGTGTGAAGGGTGGAATAAAATAATGAAGACGTTTTAATACATTGCCGATGTTAAAAACAAACAGATTGCGAATAGAAACAAAAAGACAATAATATAGCGTTACAGACAGAAAATTTCGGCCTATAGGAATAGGAGGCTTTCATTCAGGAAAGACAATGAACATCTAAAAGAGTTAAGGAACTGAAATAGAAAACAATGAAAACATATTGTACTAGCGGTGGGCATGGGCAGGGTTTAAACATAAAGAGGTGTGAGAAATGTAGTAAAATAATGAAGACACTTTGATATATTCCCGATGCATAATTAAAGCAAATTGCGAAAAGAAGCAAAAAGACGATAATATAATGTTAGAGCCAGAAAGTTTCGGTCTAAAGGAGTCTCGAAAAAGTTCGGTCTAAAGAAGTCAGAAAGTTCGGTCTAAATTATCTTTTAAGAAATATAATGAACATGTAAAAGAGTTAAGGAACTGAAATTAAAAACAATGAAATTATATTGCACTAGCGATGGGCAGGGTTTAACCATAAAGAGGTGTGAGGGTGGAGTGAAGTAATGAAGACGTTTTAATTTATTCCCGATGCATAATTCAAGCAGATTGCGGATAGAAACAAAAAGACGATAATATAACGCTACAGCCAGAAAATTTCGGTCAAAGGGAGACTATCATTTAAGAAAGATAATGAACATGTAAAAGAGTTAAAACATGAAAACATATTGCACTAGCTATAGGCAGGGTTTAAATATAAAGGGGTGTGAGGGGTGGATTAAAATAATGAAGACCTTCTAATATATTCCCGATGTATAATTCAAACAGATTGCGGATAGAAACAAAATGGCAATAATGTAACGTTACAGCCAGAAAATTTCGGTCTAAAGGAGGCTATCATTTAAGAAAGATAATGAACATCTAAAAGAGTTAAAACATGAAAACATATTGCACTAGCTATAGGCAGGGTTTAAATATAAAGGGGTGTGAGGGGTGGATTAAAATAATGAAGACCTTCTAATATATTCCCGATGTATAATTCAAACAGATTGCGGATAGAAACAAAAAGACGATAATATAACGCTACAGCCAGAAAATTTCGGTCAAAGGGAGACTATCATTTAAGAAAGATAATGAACATATAAAAGAGTTAAGGAACTGAAATGGAAAACAATGAAAACATATCGTACTAGCGATTGGCAGAGTTTAAACATGAAGAGGTGTGAAGGGTGGAATAAAATAATGAAGACGTTTTAATACATTGCCGATGTTAAAAACAAACAGATTGCGAATAGAAACAAAAAGACAATAATATAGCGTTACAGACAGAAAATTTCGGCCTATAGGAATAGGAGGCTTTCATTCAGGAAAGACAATGAACATCTAAAAGAGTTAAGGAACTGAAATAGAAAACAATGAAAACATATTGTACTAGCGGTGGGCATGGGCAGGGTTTAAACATAAAGAGGTGTGAGAAATGTAGTAAAATAATGAAGACACTTTGATATATTCCCGATGCATAATTAAAGCAAATTGCGAAAAGAAGCAAAAAGACGATAATATAATGTTAGAGCCAGAAAGTTTCGGTCTAAAGGAGTCTCGAAAAAGTTCGGTCTAAAGAAGTCAGAAAGTTCGGTCTAAATTATCTTTTAAGAAATATAATGAACATGTAAAAGAGTTAAGGAACTGAAATTAAAAACAATGAAATTATATTGCACTAGCGATGGGCAGGGTTTAACCATAAAGAGGTGTGAGGGTGGAGTGAAGTAATGAAGACGTTTTAATTTATTCCCGATGCATAATTCAAGCAGATTGCGAATAGAAACAAAAAGACGATAATATAGCGTTACAGACAGAAAATTTCGGCCTATAGGAGGCTTTCATTCAGGAAAGATAATGAACACCTAAAAGAGTTTAGGAACTGAAATAGAAAACAATGAAAACATATTGTACTAGCGGTGGGCATGGGCAGGGTTTAAACATAAAGAGGTGTGAGAAGTGTAGTAAAATAATGAAGACGCTTTGATATATTCCCGATGCATAATTAAAGCAGATCGCGAAAAGAAGCAAAAAGACGATAATATAATGTTAGAGCCAGAAAGTTTCGGTCTAAAGGAGTCTCGAAAAAGTTCGGTCTAAAGAAGTCAGAAAGTTCGGTCTAAATTATCTTATAAGAAATATAATGAACATGTAAAAGATTAAGGAACTGAAATGAAAAACAATGAAAACGTATTGCACTAGCGATGGGCAGGGTTTAACCATAAAGAGGTGTAAGGGGTGGAGTAAAGTAACGAAAACGTTTTAATTTATTCCCGATGTATAATTCAAGCAAATTGCGAATAGAAACAAAAAGACAATAATATAACGTTACAGCCAGAAAGTATCATACGTCTAAACAAGTTCGTACAGGGCCACCGGGCAACGAGGCAAATCCCCAGTGCCTCCCTCTTATTTTTATTTTTATATTTATTAATTTATTTATTTTAAGGATGTTTAAAACTATGACATAAAAATTCAAAAATCTTTATTTCGTAATTTTAAAATTTATGTCCTGGGTCGGATTTTGTGTACGGCGCCTCTACAAATGGTAATTTTTAAGGAAGTTAATCTTAAGTATTATTCATGTATTTAGCATATTTTCTGTTTTTAGGTATTTGGCACATCGGATTTTTGTCCGTTATTTTGTTACTTCTACATATTGGATGGCATATCAGTTTAAGGAAAACAAGTTTCGTTTTTAATGGATCCGTTTGACACAAGGTGGCTTTAGCAGTCATGGCACAATATTCTAGGTTTTTTCTTTTCTTTTTCAGCGCCTTCTACGATTGATAAATTATTCGTAAACTGATATTAAGTATTAATCACGCATTTAGCGTGTTTTCTGCCTTTAAGTATTTCGCGTCTCGGATGGTTTGTCCTGTTTAATGGCATTTCTACCGATTGTTTTAATATAAACGATGAAACAGGATTCAATGTAAGTTTTAGAAAGGAAAGAAAGGAAATCTGTTTATTTGGACCCATTGCAGTGATGGAACAGTGTAGCAGCAGAGAATCAATTGACACCACAAAATTTTATTAGTAATCTTCATCTAACTTCAGGACAGAATTTCTGAGATTTTTTGAAGGCGAAGAATAGTATGAAAATTTAGTGGTGACAATCGCTCAACTGCTGCGCCACTGTTCCATCACTGCCATTGACAAAGGTGGATTTGGTAGTCATGGTGCTCTGAGTCATTTTTTTTTTCAGTATCTATCTCTACTAACGATAATTTCGAAAGAAGCTAATATTAATTATTAATCGCGTATTTTGTGTATTTTCTGCCATATACTGTGAATCCTGTGCAATTCCCATGCATTTAATATTCCCGCATTGTGTGCATTTACAAATGGCAAAAAAGAAAGATGAAATGCCATTTTTAGAAAACAGATTTTAATTTTAAACGGTCACATCGACAGAGATGACATTAGTAATTTTGTTGCTGAGAGCCATATTTTTACAGCGTATAAACCGAATTATAACTTCTAAGGAAAGAAATAATTAATATTAAGTATCCTTGTATTTTCCATCTTTGATAATTTGGATCGCAGATTGTTACATGATATTTTTACATTACATCTTTCTGCATCATGGAACTATTAATAAAGAGGAACTGACATATCCTTAAAATAGTGAAGCTTCAACTGTAACCACTATCGCAGGAGTTGTTTACCACCGGTGGAAATTTCCACCAGTAAATTTTTATAGAAAATTTCAGTTTATTTAAGCGCCTTATTATTGAGAAATTTTCAGTCAAAAATAATGGTAGAAACAGATTCTCATTTTTACTGGTAGAAGTTTACTTTGGCGTAGTCACGCCTTGAGTTTCCGCCATATTGTGACAACCAGGGTAACAAACTGGCAGTTTTACAAATCAAACTGACACCAGTAAGAGCAAATAGAAATTTTTGTGAGATTTGTGAGTAAAAAGTTACATGAATAAGACACTTAAATAAGATGAAATTTTCTGTTTAATTTTTCTGGTGGGACGTTTGACCCGTCTGTAATCAGAAACTGAAGATAAGATTTAAAAAAAAGCAGCCGCCATCTTGTGACAACCTCCTCAGTTACTTCACTCGCAACTGGTATACAGTACGCTATATGTCTCCTCCTCTTTATTCATAACTCCATTTTCTGCATATGTAAATGGCGAAAAAGGATGGAATGCCAATTACAAAAAAAGTAATTTTTATTTTAATTATTCTTAATTGTAGCAGTTAAAGATTTCTATCTAGAGTATTCAACTAGAGTTCTGTGAACCGGCAAATTTCCTTTACAACCAATCCGAAACTACAGACCTAAGAAAAATCGGTTAGTACCCGTAAAAATCAATACATGTATATGCTCATTAACATTCAAATGTATAATTTTTCATCAACAACAACATAACTATAGAATTAAAAACTTAATTTCTAAAGAAAAGCAAAAAAGTTGGAGTAACTCTCGTAACTCCCTCTCCACTGAAGATAACTAACTCTCTCTGGAAAATGAAGAAAAAATTTAATAATAATTTTACTCCTATTCCTCCTTTAACGGCCTTTAATACTACGGTATAAACGGATAAGGATAAAGCTGAAATTCTTGCTGGATCATATGACGAGCAGTTCTCTCCTAATCCTTACCTTGCTAGCCCTGATCATTATTCTGAAGTAAATGAAACAGTTCAAAACTTCTTAGCTACCCCTCCCACGGACCCACTCCCTGAAATTCAACCTATTGTTATTTCTAACATCATTAAAAATCTTAAAAGCAGGAAAGCCGCTGGATACGACAACATTTCTAATTATGCTCTTAAAAACCTTCCTTGTAATTGCATAATTTATCTTACTAAACTAACCAATGCTATACTCCAATTTTACTACTTTCCTAAACCCTGGAAAACATCTATTATCGCACCTATTCCTAAACCTCAATGTAGCCTTCAAGATCCAACTAACTATCGCCCATTTCTCTTTTACCCTCTATTAGCAAAGTTGTTGAGCTCGTCATTAGGTCCCAGCTCCATGACATCTTAGACAATCAAAATATTCTCATACCCAGGGCCGTGCGAAGCGGGGGGCGAAGGGGGCAGTCACCCCGGGCACGGAACTTGAGGGGGCGCCAAATTTGTACTACAAACCTCGTCTTTTTCTTCTTTTTTGTAAAAAAAAAAAATGTATAGGCCTACTTACATATTGGTAATTTTTTTTCTCAGTGAAAGTACGAACATTTTTCGTTTCAAAGTTATTGCACTCTCCTTTACCTGACACCGAAATACAAATTTATGAATAAGGACGTCTTTCTTTTCAGAACTTGTTTCAGGTTTTTGTCTTTGTCTCTTTTGTTAACTTTCTCTGTTCTGAGTTTGTGCTTGTGACGAAAACATATACTATCAAAATAGGGTTTCTTTCTTGGGATATAAAAGGGTTCCAAACTGTTATACTGTACTGTTATATAATTTTTTTCTACACTCATTTTCCAGATCTCCTTTTCCAAAATATAAGTTCAATTTTCTTTTATGTTACTTAGTTGTTTTTTTTTTAGGTAGCTTTCATTACAAAAAGCTACCTATTGCGGCCGTTCGGAGGAAAGCGATTTCAAAAAATTTTGGTATATTTTCATCGATCATGACCCCCAGACACCGAAACTACCCTCCGTTCAAAAGTTGATATATATATATATATATATATATATATATATATATATATATATATATATATATATCCATATATATATATATATATATATATATATATATATCTGACCTTTGTCATACTGTAACTCTCGAATTTATGAACCGATTTGGATGTAATTCGGTATGTACATAGTACATACCAATGTCTCGACCGAGTTCGTTGGCCAGCATCATCCGCCATTTTGTTTCAAAATGGCGGCCATTTAAAATTTTTTTTTTAATTTTAATTTGAAATGTGGTACCAAAGAATTGAAAATGGAAAGATATTTTTTTCTTATGTATTTGACCTTTATACAAAGATTCTAGAGCAGTTTTTGTTTCGTCTATATCTTAAAAAATGGCTGAGTTATAGCATTTTGAATTTCTAGCGTGGTTGACATTTTGAAACGTCCTGAATTTTGTCACGCGATAAAAGGCGTATTTATGAACCGATTTGGATATAATTTCGTTTGTACATAGTACATACCAATGTCTCGACCGAGTTCGTTGGCCAGATTCATCCGCCATCTTGTTTAAAAAATGGCAGCCATTTAAATTTTTAAGAAAAATTTAAATTTGAAATGTGGTGCCAAAAAATTGAAAATTGAAAAAATATTTTTTTCTTATGTATTTGACCTTGATACAGAGATTCGGGAGCAGTTTTTGTTCCGTCTATATCTTAAAAAATGGCTGAGTTATAGGATTTTAAATTTCTAGCGTGGCTGACATTTTGAAACGTCCTGATATTTGTCACGTGATAACAGGCGTATTTATGAACCGATTTGGATGTACCTTGGTGGGTGCATAGTATATACAAATATCTCGACCGAGTTCGTTGGCCAGCTTCATCCGCCATCTTGTTTCAAAATGGCGGCCATTTAAAAAATTTTAAAAAATTTAAAATTTAAAATGAGATACCAAAAAATCGGAAAATGAAAAAGATTTTTTTTGTATGTGTTTGACCTTAATACAAAGATTCCGGAACAGTTTTTGTTTTGTCTATATCTAAAAAAGTCCTTCCGGCCAGTGCCGGGAGGAAGAGGTAGCTATCATATTCCTTATTTTTAAAAAGCCAACTTATATTATTCAAACACACGAAGCTCAATTAAGTGGAAACCGAATGTAGGAGATCCAATACTAATTTCTATCAATACTAAATCATTATGAATGAGAATTTCGCAAAATTAGTCAGCTTTATACAAGCTGCTTTTATTTAAAGTAACTTATATTTCGCTGCCAAATTCGGCGATTTCTTAAAGTGCCTGCCATTTTAAGACAACATGGTGGATGAGGCTAACCAGTGAACTTGGTCGAGACCTTAGTAATTGCTGTGCACATGCTCACTCACATCGGAATCGGTTGATACATACGAGTGCTCTCGCAGGCAAAAAATCAGATTTTTCAAAATGTCACCCACGTTAGAAATTGAAACTGCTATATCTGAGCCATTTTTTAAGATAAAGACAAACAAAAAATGCTCCTGAATCCTTATATCAAGGTCAAATACTTATGAAAGAAACCTTTTTCAATTTCTAATTTTTTTGCACCTCACTTTAAATATATATATTTTTTAATTTAATGGCCGCCATTTTGAAACAAGATGGTTGATGAAGCTGGCCAGCGAACTTGAGATATTGATGTATACTATCCACATGCCTTCTTCCATCGAAATAGGCGAATACGTGTGGTATCGCGAGACAAATACAAGATCGTTTCAAAGTGTTAGCCATGATAGAAATTCAAAGTGCTATAATTCAACCACTTTTTAAGATATAAACAAAACAACAAATTTTCAGAAACAAAAACTGCTCCAGAATCTTTGTATCAAGGCCAAACACATAAAAAGAATCTTTTTCATTTTCCAATTTTTTAATATCTCATTTTAAATTTTAAATTACATTTTTTTAATGGCAACCCTTTTGAAACAAGATGGCGAATGAAGCTGGCCAACGAACTCGGTCGAGACATTGGTATGTACTATGTACAGACCAAGTTACATTCAAATCGGTTCATAAATACGCCTGTTATCGCGTGACAAAAATCAGGTCGTTTTAAAATGTCAGCCACAATAGAAATTCAAAATTATAACTCAGCCATTTTTTTAGATATAGACGAAACAAAACCTGTTCCGGAATCTTTGTATTAAGGTCAAACACATACGAAAAAACTCTTTTTCATTTTCCAATTTTTTGGTATCTCATTTTAAATTTAATTTTTTTTAAATTTTTTAAATGGCCGCCATTTTTAAACAAAATGGCGGATGAAGCTGGCCAACGAATTCGGTCGAGACATTGGTCTGTACTATGTATAAACGAAGTTACATCCAAATCGGTTCATAAATACGCCTTTTATCGCGTGACAAAATTCAGGACGTTTCAAAATGTCAGCTTCGCTAGAAATTCAAAATGCTATAACTCAGCCATTTTTTAAGATATAGACGAAACAAAAACTGTTACGGAGTCTTTGTATAAAGGTCAAATACATAAGAAAAAAATATTTTTCCATTTTCAATTTTTTGGTACCACATTTCAAATTTTAAATTTTTTTTAAATTTTTAAATGGCCGCCATTTTGAAACAAAATGGCGGAATGGCGGATGAAGCTGGCCAACGAACTCGATCGAGACATTGGTATGTACTATGTACACACCGAATTACATCCAAATCGGTTCATAAATACGAGAGTTAGAGTGTGACATAGGTCAGATATATATATATATATATATATATATATATATATATATATATATATATATATATATATATTGATATATATATATATATATATATATATATCAATTTTGAACGGAGGGTGGTTTCGGGGTCTGGGGGTCATGATCGATGAAAATATACCAAAATTTTTTGAAATCGCTTTCCTCCGAACGGCTGCAATAGGTAGCTTTCTGTAAAGAAAGCTACCTAAAATGGCTGAGTTATAGCATTTTGAATTTCTATTGTGGCTGACATTTTAAAACAACCTGGTCTTTGTCACGCGATAACAAGCGTATTTATGAACCGATTTGGATGTTACTTGGTCTGTACATAGTACATACCAATGTCCCGACCGAGTTCGTTGGCCAGCTTCATTCGCCATCTTGTTTCAAAAGAGTTGTCATTTTAAAAAAAATTAAATTTTAAATTTAAAATGAGGTATTAAAAAATTGGAAAATGAATTATGTGTTTGGCCTTGATACAAAGATTCCGGAGCAGATTTTGTTTCTGAAAATTTGTTCTTTTGTTTATATCTTAAAAAATGGTTGAATTATAGCACTTTGAATTTCTAGTATGGCTAACATTTTGAAACGATCTTGTATTTGTCACGCGATAACACACGTATTCGTCTATTTCCATGTAAGAAGGCATGTGGATAGTATTCATCAACATCTCAGCCGAATAAAAGTTACTTTAATTAAAAGCAGCTTGGATAAAGCTGTCTAATTTCGCGAAATTCTCATTCATAATGATTTAGTATTGATAAAAATTAGTATTGAATCTCCTATATTCGGTTTCCACTGAATTGAGCTTCGTGTGTTTGAATAATATAAGTTGGCTCTTTTAAAATAAGGAATTTGAAAGCTACCTCTTCCTCCCGGCACTGGCCGGAAGGACTTTTTTAAATTTCTGAATTAAAATTAAACCTAAAACTTCAAAATAAACGCGAAATATGTATTCAAGAAACTTTGTTTCTGTTTCGGCACTTTTCAATTTTGTGACATCTGTCACAAAGAAAAATTGGGAAGGGGGGAGGGGGGGGCGCCAAATTGAAACTTTGCCCCGGGCACACTTTTCTCTTCCCACGCTGCTGCTCATACCTGAGTAATTTGACTTCAGAGCTAAACATTCTACACTACATCAACTCCTTCGTATTGTGGTATTCCTTAGTGAAAA
Source organism: Maratus speciosus (assembly GCA_963932465.1). Lineage (NCBI taxonomy): Eukaryota > Metazoa > Arthropoda > Arachnida > Araneae > Salticidae > Maratus > Maratus speciosus. Next base: position 92,360,809 of record OZ010799.1, read on the forward strand.
CCTCAATACGAAAACTCCAGCTACGGTTGTTTTCCTTGATGTCGCTAAGACTTTCGTTCAGGTCTGGCATCTAGGCCTTATTTACAAATTAATTAAGCTTGGTATTAATGCTAGATTAATTTTTCATATACATTCATACCTTAGTGACCGCACCTTTTGTGTCCGCATTAATAAATTACTATCCACACTCTACCATATTCTCTCTGGTATACTTCAAGGGTCAGTCCTCGGCCCTACATTATTTAACATATTTTTTAACGATTTCCCAAGAACACTGAGGACTTATCTTGCCCTGTACTCGGACGACACGGCAATGTACGCCTCTACACACCATCCTTACACTTTATACAAAATTCTACAAAAACACATTGATGAATTTCTTTTAGCTGGTGTACTCAATGGCGCGTTAAACTCAACGAACAAGAAACAACAGCTGTTTATTTTCCAGGAAATTAACTTTTCCCAATCGTATTACTATTAACAACGCTACTATTCCCTGGACTAACCACACTAATTATCTAGGGGTAAACCTTGATAGAAGATTAACTTGGAAAAAACACTTCATTAGCGTTTGAGGCAAAGTCGCCGGTATCTCCAAATCTCTCTCTCCACTTCTAAAAAGTAACACACTTTCTATCCATAATAAACTTACTTTATATAATGCTTGTATTAGATCTGTTTTAACCTATGCCTGTCCGATCTGGGAATTCGCATACTATACTTGTATGGACTATCTCTACCGTGCTCACAGTAAAAATCTACGTTATATCCGTAATAGTCGCCGGTATCTACGCAATACTATTCGCAGGGATTTTAAAACCACTTCTATAAAATAAAAAAACGCATTAATCAATTATCTAAAAATTTTTATAAAACTGTATACAATCTACCTTACCAAATCATTGCAGATTTACCCGACTACGAGGTATCCGACCCCACTAATAGAAAACGCCCTAAATACTCGCTTTTGCTTAACGATGAAGGCTGAGGTTTCCTCACCCTTCTAATATACTTAAACTTTCTGTTTGTTCTGTCCTGTTTTGTTATTAAAAAAAATTGCTTTTATGCTATATAAATAGCATTTTTACCAGCTTAACTTAATGTATGGTCTCTGAAAAGAGTCCTTTTTTATGATGGGGTATCTCCTGGTAGCTTTTTCGCCTGTGTTTTTTGGAACTAATGGAATTTCTTTTTTTTTTCTATTTTTTCTTTTTCTTTTTTCTTTTACATTGTTAAACTGTGAGTATTTTATGTGCTTATTCTTAAGTCATTATTTACTTAACTTTTTATAGTTATTTTCTTATTGTGGCTACCAGCCACGTCGAAACATTAATCCCCATTAACTCCCTAATGCCCTTGCAACAAGATCACCTCTCAACTGGATGTAAAGTTGCCACGCAACTAGGCAGTCCATCAACCAGATCACATTGTTCCATTCCATTTTTTCATCCTTGACCGTCAAATCCGTGTATGTATTTAAAAAACATTTACGACTCTGGGGCAATTTTCTGTTCCACTTTTACCCTCTGTTTGTTTCAACAAACCCAATGCTATGGAGTTTGCCTGCAAATTCCACAAAAAGGATTAACATCTACACATCAATTTAAATCGACTGATCACCGTCGATAGAAGGTGAACAAGTGAATTACGACTCTTCTAGGAACTTCATTGTTTCAAAAATTAGTTTTAACTGTCTTTTAAAAAATCGGGTCAACTCTAATCTTACCCGAAACCGAAACAAAGTTATTAAACACGTCGAAGTTAATCCGACCTGCAAAGATAAAAATTAACGGCAACGGGAGTCGGGATCTGTTTGCTATCTTAGATGACCCGAATCGATGCAGGACTTTATCAATTATCAGATCCAAGTTCCACAAACAATATTTAGCCGATGATAATCTGAAATACAATCCGTCTCGAAAATCGTAAGTTGTGAGTGATACACAATTTAGTCTTTTTTACATAGTGTGTAGAAAGACAGTCAATAATCATACCTGAAATCTTGAAAAATCGAATTAATTCGATGACAGCACGCAAAAATCAAAATTTAACGCAAAAAATTACTTTAATTAATCCAACTTGCAAAGAAAAAAAAAATAACTGCCAACCCTATAAGACGTGTTGGTGGTAACGGATTGATGATAATTTTTATTACAAATTAATCCGCATCCGGTTAGACCAGACGCACGTGTCAGGTTTAATCAGATTTCTTGACCCATGATTCTGTTCCTAAATCAATATATTTTCCTCAACGACAGTTAAATTTTGACCCCGAGAGGCAGGCATTTACCCTCACACCTGAAACCTCTACCGCCGCATTTCGCTGAAAATAATTTCTAATCACATATTCCTCGATAAATGGAATGATATTATATGTTTAATCCGACAGTAGTCGTATCTTTTTTCAGAACGTTGTTAGTCGAGCTCGGTCTTTTTGCCGCAGGCCCCAGAAAATGTAAAATACATACAGAAAATGTAAAATAAGAAACATTTTTCACTTAATATTATAATATTACATTTCAATGAAGTTATAAATTTGCAGCTTCCTTAAATTATACATTTTATTCTTGAGATTTGGAATAATGGGTAAAAGTAAAAATAAAGTGACATTAGTGATCGTTGCGCAGACTTTTCCACCAATTTCAACCTTGCTTGTAAAAATGTACCCGGAGGAAAAACAGAGATGCCCTGTTACTTCACTATGTTGGTGGAGAAACATTTAAAATCAGCTACATGGTAGTTCTCCAACGTATTTGTAAGGGGATATGAGTTAGGAGAAGATCATTTATATCTGCGGCAAAAAGGCCGACACGCGACTACTGCCGGGTTAACTCTTTAAAAATAAAATAAAATAACTGCAGTTTGTACACATCAAACCAAAAGACACATGATTGAATCTGAATGGATCCGATTGATTTTAAAATGAATAAATACAAGCATAATGACAGACGATACTAATATTCAACTTATGCCGGTAAAATTTAAAAATCTTTTATTAAATAAAAAATATGTGCTCTTTATGACTCGAATATTAATAAAATCAGAATTTTCGAGAAACAAGTGAAACTTTGCAGTTTTCCTTGTTCAAAATTTAAAAAGAGCTTCTTGCGTTGTCTGATAAACAATTTTTATCGTAAGTATGGAATTGGTATCTTTGGAATTGTTGCAATTCCCGCCCAGAATAATGTAATCTTAAAAGCTAAGAGTTATTCTTTCTTTTTAATTTTCCATTGATTTTATTATACATAATGCTATTCAAACGCATAAAAAAAGTTGAATTCGCTTAATGTATTGTTACTGAATCAGTTCACCTTTCTTCGGCATTTTAATGTGAAGGTGTGTTGTTTTTCAGATGTCGTTCTTTTGCCAAAAAATGAATTTCCTCACAGTAGCTGCTTGTATATATATATATTTACTTTTTAAATAAATATATTATTTGAATTTCGAAAAAAAGCCACTTTTAACGGCTTTGGTTCATCTGACGAAACCCTATTCCTTTCGCTCTTCTGTCTGCCTGGGTGTCCGTCACACAGCTCGTTCTCAGAAACTCAATAAGTTGGAGACCTGAAATTTTGCATACATATAGCTGAACACCTGAGATCACACGACAAATCATACAAATTTGAAAAAGTCTTTTAGTATTTATATTATTATTGATATTATTTTATAAATGATTTCATTCTTTTTCGATTTCAAGACATAATCTTAATTTCAGCTTGTGTCACAAAGGGCCAATAGCGAAAGTGCTTGACTTCTAAGCAGTAGTGGCCCGAACCTGTCAGGCGGAACCTTAAAATTTTGATTCTTATTATTACACTTTATTTTCAGATGAATTTAATTAAAAGTAAATTCCTTTTTTTTTTTTTTTTTTTTTTTTTTTTTTTTGTCATTTTAAACGCCTATTCTATTTTTTTTGCGCAATTGTAATTGTTAAAATCTCTTTTTTTTAGATTGAGAAAACTTAGAATTTCAATTTTTAAAAAATCTAGAGAATTAATCACTTATATTTTCAAAAAAATCACATTTATTAACAATTAATGTTTAGAATTTCAGAAGATATAATCAAATCCATATTTAAGGCAAAAAAATTCCTCACTTTTAATGATTAATTGTATACGGAGGAATAAATATTGGAAGCATCTGGAGTATTTATTTTTGCTGCTGCCATCTACTGGCAATTTTCTGAAATGATAGACTTCTGTGGACATTTTTTTTTTTTTCAAATTATCAATATAAGCATTAATTAGGAATTGAAAGGGTTTTTTTAATTATTATTTCGAATTTTGTATATACGAGTAAAGATAGATTTTTTTTTTTTTTTTTTTTTTGAATTTTAAAGATGTTAACATCCTTTTTTGGCGGCATCTAGTGAGTGTTTGGAAAGTGAAAGAATTAATATAATTTTTTCAGAATTATTTCAGCATTTTAAATAGTTTTAAACATTTTTTTGCTTTTAAAAATTATATATTTTATCCGCTAAATTTTTGATTGCTGAATATAAAAATATTCGGATTTATTAATTTTATTTAACTAATTTTATTTGAATATTTATTAATTTGATTTAAAAATATTTTTTTAATTAGTTTAAGATTAAAATTAATGGTGCTATCCTTTATGTAAGGATTTAATGTTTCTAAATTAAAATTTTAAATTATTAATTCTAATTGAATTCCCATGGTAGAATAAGTTCTAGAAATTCCGTAGTTCAAAGAATCTAAATTTACACCAGAAAATCTCAATGATACATTTTGCTTTATTTAAACGAGTTGGAACCCGTCGAAATTCGACGAATTAAAATGTTTAGTATGGAACTGTTAGATCGACATTATAATAAACCTACAAAAATAATTATAATAAAAAAATTCATCTTGCATTGGTTATCTAACTCTTAAAATAAATGATGTTTTTAACCTAAAATTACCAAAATATTATTTCCAAAAACTTCAATGGTTTAAATTATTGAAAAATTAAACTGCATTAGAATACCTAATCAAGATGAGTAATTATGTTGAAGTTATCGATTGAGGTTCTTACGTTTGTTTTTACGGGATGAAAAATCAGTAAAAAGGATTTCGCTTTGTCACATCATAAAAATTTCTCCCATAAAATCTAAACTGTACGTTATTTTCACATTCTCATAATTTACATACGCACCACTCAAATTCGCAATTTAAAGGTATTTTAACGCGCAATACATTATTAATTAATGTATTTCCAAACTTAAAGTCACGTTTGCCCGATTCAACTTTTCATGTGAACATTCGCATAAAATTTAAGTTCTAATCTCAGTACCCGTGAAAATTTACCATTCAGAAATTTTCCTTTAGTTCCCATAGTATTGGCCATTCATATTGGTCAAATATTTAGTTTTTATCAAAGAAAGTGATCGTTTTGTTTTAAATATGACATCATTTTTACTCACTGAATCATTTTGTCTAACGTCTCAAACTCAGTATCAGCGTAATGTAAAAATATTGAAATGTCTTCTTCAATTTTTTGATTTATGAAGAAGAATGCGTGTTTTTTTTAATGGCTGACGTCATTTTCTGTTCAAAAATTAGACAAAAGTTACTTTTATTTGTAATGTGAAAATGGCATCAATAAGGATATAATCAATAAAAATAAATAAACCATGACTATTTTCCTTTTACTTTTTATAGAAATGGGGTACTTTTGTTGCCACGATTAGAAAAATGGTATTAAAAACTACAAAACAATTAATATTTCAAAAATAAATTGAGATACAGCTTTCAAACAAATTGCATTTAAAAGAGCATTTTTTTCCTCATACGACGGTGTAAAAATTTAAAATGTGCTATGTTTGGAAGTTTAAAAAATTGCAGTAGAGAAAATTGCAAAACCGAAATTTTATTTCAAATTTCAAAGTGTTGCCATTCGGAGAATGACGTATGCGTTACGCAGATATGTTTGTCCTTTATAACATAGATACTAAATGTGTCTCATTAATCCGGTCAGGACCGGCACCTTTTACGCGAATTTTACTCGTTTGGCACCACTTTTTGTTAATTATTTGAATTAACTTTGTAAATCACAAAGATGTCGTAATTAAATAAAATCAATTTTACTGGTATCAAACTCAAGCGTTTTAAGCACTTTTTGAGGGCGCATAAATGCACCCATGGTACCGAAAGCGTTAAATGAAGCAAATATTGCTACTTTAATTTTCTGGTATGGATTTGGAATATCCGAATTAAAAAATCTACTAAATTCGAAACGCTGTTGTTTGCATATATGCAACCATGCTCATTAACCCCTTAACAGTGTGGCCCAAACTGAATTCGTGCAAGAACACTTTGCTTGCTACGTTATTCAAAGCATTTTGATACCACTAATTTGTAACTGTAAATTTATCTTTATTGATTGTCAGATATTTTTCGATTAAGTAAGGTAAATATTTTAGTATGGAAAAGGTGGTGTCCAGCCCTATTTTTAATTTTTTTGTAAGAAAACAAATGTCACTGTTAAGGGGTTAAAGAGTTAAGAATAAAGTGCTTTAAAAGAGATATTAAACGAAACCCTCTGTGCGATCTGCGATCCCATTTTCCCACTTGTTTCCCACATTTTCCCACCCCCTGCACTAAATGCCACGAAATCAAATTACATTGTAGAGCTAATAAAGATTTACATTTTTTTTTTCATATTTTTTACAGTATAATCACGGCGAAAAACGACGATAATATATATATATACCAGGTGGTTATAATATAATTATCTCTATTTGCAGCTGTCTGTAACTTGAAGGAATAACCCGAATAAAACCAAAATCGGTGCATATACAGTCGGACCTCTATTTAACGAAGTCGCTAAATCCCGAAAAAAAGTTCGTTATATGGAAAATTCGTTAAATAGAGAGTCACCTTTTAAAATACTTCAAACTACATAAAACACATTTTAAGTCCATAAACACTAAATAAAATTAAAAAAATTACTTAGTCACACATTTTTTATAAATTATATCTATTTGTTTTACTTATTTTACCCATCAAAAAGAAATCTGCAAGGGAAATAAGAATGAAACAAAACATTGTCTGGAAATACATTGTATTTTCAGTTTAAAAAATAATTTTACATTAAAATCACGATTTTTTATTATAGTTGATAAGCTGTTTGGAGGAATAGCACATTTTAAAGCAGTATTCTTTTTCTTCATGTCTTTATCCACCTCAACAAGAATTTTTTTTTTCTTTGATGCTCAAGCAGTTTCGCTTCGCTTTGACATTTTCGAGCTACAAGAACCGAAATTACCAACACGATTGATCATGATCAACAAGCTAGAAAACGGGAAACTATAGTTTAAGGGCACGGGCAGCTTCATTGAGGGTTAAAAGGGGATATTGAAAGTTTGCTCTTCTTTTGGATGGAAAGCAAAGAATCACAACGATTTTACTGCTCTCGGTGAGTTAGGTGCCTAGTAAGACCTGTTCATGGTCATAGATCATCATAAAATATGTTAAAAGAAAGAATAAGTTTGAAATGTCCAATAATATTTTACGAAATAAGGAGAACAAAAATTTAGATATATTTTTTGACTAATTTTGATATATTTTTTGACTATATTTTTTGAGGAAAAGTTCGTTAAATAGAGAATAAACTTCGCTATTTGGAGGTTATTTTACGAAGAAATTTGCAAAATGTTCTTGGTTCCAAGTAAAAGTTCGCAAAATAGAGAAATTCGCAAATAGAGGTTCGTTAAATAGAGGTCCGACTGTACTACTAGAGGAGGAAGAAGAAGAATGGAACAATAATAATAATAAAAAAAAGTTGCTATAACCTCCAACAAATGTCGCTACGGGACTTGTCCGTGCAAACACCGTTGTAATCATTAACAAAATCAAGAAGCAGTCACTTCTGGAACATGTGGAGTTGCTCGAAAGTTTGACATACCATATGGTACTGTTCGAAAAACCTTGAGAAATGTAATCTAATTTTATCCGTATAAAATTAGTTGTCATCATTATTTGTTACCAGGTGACTCACAGCAAAGACTATATTTTGCTCTGAAGTGTTTAGCACGAATGAAGGTGATGGATAATGTCTTCCCATAGAAGAATATTGGTGAAATGAACCCTATTTTATATGAATGAGACAGTCAATACACAGAACTGCGGAATATGAGCTTCAGATACACCAAATGTTATTCACGAAATACCCCTCCATACTCTCCAAAAATCACCGTGTAATGTAACTTTACTGCAAGTTTCATTCTTGTTCCTTATTTTTTTTTTTTTTTTTTTTTTTTTTTTTTTAAGAACTTACCACCAATAATCCCTGTAATGTGTTCGGTTACTGTACAAAGATGCACATGTTGCAAACTTTCGTAGTTCCTCAACTGAAGCAAAGACAGTGCCTTTCTGAAACGCTTTTTATGCAAGGTAAAGCCCCGTCCCATATTGAGCGACAGTAGAACAATTCTTACGACAACATTTCCCAAATGATAGAGTAATAAGCTGATATTTTCGTATGGCGTGGCTTCCTCGATTCCCTGATCTGACGCTATATGAATTTTGGCTTCAGGGTTATTTGAAATCTCTTGTGTGCCGTGGAGGTGTCAAAAACCTCAACTACTTAAAAGATCGCACATCACAGCATGTGCGAAACTTCACTCCTCACGCGTTACATCCCGCAGTTGAGCACGTCGTGTACCGCCTGAATTGTGTCCCCCAACAAAATGGCCATGAGGAACCTGCATTTGATCAGCACCGCCATGTGAAAGCGTAACCACATTCACTGTGACATTTTCCAATAAATTAGGTATGCCATCCGGTTTTGCACCTTAACCCTTAATTGCATCAATTATTCTTATAGGATTGTGTTTTTTATTCTTATATTAAGGATTATACACCAGAAATTTTAAGATAGATTTTTAACTTTATTTAGTAGCATATTTTTGTAAGTTTTACCAGATTAATATTTCTATATAAATATGGTGGTGGCTAAGACCTTAATTTATTTATTAAAAGTTAAATAAAGAGTGATGTAAATTTACATCACTATGCATCACGGAGTAAAAGAGGTGGAGGCGAAACTAATGTTAAAATTTTGCTATGCAGTTTTTCCCCCGTTAGGTGGCGACACCGTAGAATGTAGGCTATCGGTCGATTGTTCTACAATGCTTTTCAATGGGAAAAGCACTGATTTTTAAAAATTTTTTACTAGAAAATTTGAATTTTAAGAAAGTCCTACAAGTAGAAATCTGATTAATTACAGTTTTCTTCATAAGATACATATTTTTTTAAAGGCACTTGGCTTTTTGATTGCTTCTTAAGACACTTAAAATCAGAGATCAATCTGACAAAAAAAGTGAAGGCAGGCCATTTATAAACATTGAATATTATGGATTATTTTGCCACGAAGAAATAAATAGACTTACGACTTTTAAAAATTAAAAGTATTATTCAATATTTTTGAGTGAATTTTAATCTCGTATATATTTTATAACCTTTGAATAATTTAATAATTCATAACTTTTGATATCTATGCAATTAATAAATGTAGAATTAAAACAAATTTTTATCTTAATTATTTGGGAAAGAAAACGTGTAAATTCAGGAATTAATTTTTTCAAAAGTCGTAAGGTTTGATTTTAATATAATCTTACTTATAAGGAGGAACGGGGGGGGGGGGTTAGAGGACCGGAATTTCCAGACCCGGCCCGACCCGCCCGAAAGAGAAATAATTAGGCTTGGCCCGGACTGGGCGGGGGAAAAAACTAAAAGCTCGGCCCAGCCTGGTCCGTTTGTATTTTCGCAGTTCGCCCTGGCCCGCCCCATGCAAAAATCAGTGAAAACAGGCCCGGCCTGTCACCTGCAAAAAAAAAAAAAAAAAAAAAAAAAATCAGACCCGACTCAATTTCTACAAAAAATTCCGATTTTTCTTACATACAATTAAGTTTATTTTCCAGAATACTTCATAAATATTTATGGGAAAATGTAACAGTATGTTTTAGATTACTATATGTTTTCAAGTCAGAGCATACAAAATATCAAATTTTAAAAACCCTTTAGACTCACTCTTATGCAAAATTGCATGAATACAAAATTTATTACGATTATATACATTAAATTCAGTAATACGAAAATAATAGGACTCCATCTTAAATAAAAAGCAATCATCATGGCAACCTAAAATCATTACCTATCATGGGATATCTTTGAATTAATTACGTGTGACAGGATTTAATAGAATAATCACCATGGCAACCTAGAATCCTTACCTGTCACGGGATATCATTGAATTAATTACGTGTGATAGGATTTAATAGAATAATCACCGTGGCAACCTAGAATCATTACCTATCATGGGATATCATTGAATTAATTACGTGTGATAGGATTTAATAGAATAATCACCATGGCAACCTAGAATCATTACTTATCAAGGGGTATCATTGAATTAATTACGTATGATACGATTTAATAGAATAATCACCATGGCAACCTAGAATAATTACCTATCATGGGATATCATTGAATTAATTACGTATGATAGGATTTAATAGAATGAAGGAAACTTTTATCAATTTCTTTTGAAGTTTTGATTCCCATTTTCATAGAATTTGTCATGACAAAATTCTGCAATTTAAATGGTTTAATCTCAATTTTGAATGGTATTTGACAGATAGGTACATATCAATTAATCCACAGCAATTTTTAGTGTTCATTAAGTATAACATTTTAAAAATATATGCACTAAGATCGATTTAAGATAAAAATTTCTCAATTTAAACATAATTACAAGCAAATAGCTTTTTATTAAAGCCTAAAAAAATCTCTCACCTGTAAAGCACGGAACAAGCTCAATTTTATTTTCACTTCGTTTTTTCTTATTTTTTTATGTCTCTGGTATAACCTGTTTTCAATCCAGGAACAAAGCACTTATACCCCATCTTAAATTATGCTTTGTAATATCAATAATAAAAAATAAACGAATAACATAAAATATTTTTTTTATTCTAACGTACGGCTCTTATACATACAATCATATGATATTCAGCTAAAAGAATGGCCAACATGCGGATTGTAGCGCCCTCATTATTTACCAAAATGTAACTTGCGTTTTCGGCGAGTAATGCCTGTTAAGTTTCCCCTCCGCCTCTTTTACTCCGTGGTTCTTGTATTACATAATACATGTAACCATGGAAGAGTGAGATAGATGGAGTTGCAGTAAGGTGGTTGGAGGTGACGCCAAAAAAGTAACCCTAAAATCCCCTACAGAAAGCCCAAACAAAACCACGTGCTTTGACACGCCTATTAATTTAAACCAGTTTAAACCTGTATTTTTTTGCTTTCATTTTTTACCGTCGGAAATTCTTATTCAAGATATGATTAAAATTTCGATAAAAAATGACTTATGCGCTGAATATATCACTTCGCAGAATTATTTGATTATTTTATTATATGCATTTCAAATATAAATATCAGAAGCGTCTTTTAAGATTTTACTTGAAAGGGTAACATTCTTTCGTTATTGTCCTAAAATCGTTTGCACTCGAAAATCTAGATTTTCGATTAGTATTTGTAATTTAAGTTTTCATATATAATTTTAAAAGAAATGCTTTCATCATTATATTTTAACTATTTACATGCAATTATTAATATGCTGTTAAAAACAAATAAAGACGTTTAATTAATTTACTAGCGATTGATACAGTCAAAAATGGTGGCCTATTTGAAGCGCAATTATGAAATTTCATTCCATCAAAGAAACTCCATTAATTAGTTTGAATTACTTGAGCTTTGAAACATTATTATTTGCAAAAAAATAAGTTCACCTGACAGGAAAATTTTAGCTGTTAGAATGAAATTATTATCAATAAATGCTTAGCTCGCATTTGAGTAATTGGACTTGACCTTTCGATACAAAGTTTTATTTTTCACAAAATTGTTATGCATTTCTCAAGAATAACTTTTTCTTTTCAGAAAATTGACACTCTCAAAAAAAAAAAAAAAAAAAAAAAAAAACTTCCATCTATACCAATCCCAAAACTTTCTTCTATCTCATACATGTTAATACTTCAAAATTCGCTAGCACACTGCCAAAATTAAATGGCAGTCTATACCCATCATGAGGATTCTAAAGATACGAAATTCCATGCATTAGTTCTTGAGATATGACTATCGCTGAAATCGTGTAAATCCAGCAAACTGCAGCCTAGCAGCACCACCTATTTGGTGCTTTACACCAAAACTTATGATGCACCAAAACGACCAAACAACAACATATGACAACGTTAAACTGAATCTGAAGTTTGGGGAGAATCCGTGCATTAGTTTTTGAGATAGAGCCATTGCGAAAATCATGAAAATTCTAGCGTAGCAGCGCCACCTATTGTACGATTAACACCAAAATCTAGTCAGCAACAACTTGTGTTAACATCTAACTCTGAAGTTAGAGGAAAATTGGTGCATTAGTTCTTGATAGAGCTATTACGGAAATCGTGAAAAATGCAGCACAGCAACGCCACCTGATGGGCGATTTATACCAACACGCAATCAGCACCAAGTCATATCAAGGACTAACTGAATCTGAAGCTTGAGGAAAATCCGTACACCAGTTCTTGAAACAGAGCTACTGCGAAAATCGTGTAAATCCAGAAAATGCAGCATAGCAGCGCCACCTGATGGGCGATTTACAACAAAACGTAATCAGCACCAACTCATATTAAGGACCAACTGAAAGTGCAGTTTGATGAAAATCCGTGTATTAGTTCTTGAGATACAACTACTGCTGAAATCGCGAAAACTACAGCATAACAGCGCCACCTGTTGGATGATTTACCCCAAAAACTAATCAGCAACAATTTATACATAGTGACAAGTACTTTAGATACAGTAGTGTATCCGAATCTTTTGTGTGTCCTTGTAAATGAAAGATAAATGCTAGGCACATCATATTTCACCGCAAGTACATTGTAGTAAATCTGAGTAATTTATGTCTATTCCATTATATTTCAGTAACATAATATCGCTGTAAACAGTCCCCCCCCCCCATATATCATTATATAACGGAATTCTTTTGTGTGCCCTGTAAATGAATAATAAATGCTTTGCAAACCCCATATTCTACGAAATGCATGTTTTACTGCACTTTATAAATGTATATCAGTTTCTTTATGTTTTAAATTGTCTAGCATCATTAAAATGCACTTGAAACGATTTTTCCCATTGAGCGTAATGTAACAAAATATTTTTAACCGCCCATGCAAATGAACTATAAGTGCCACACTTTTTTTTTTCAATAGCGATCACGCTATAGTAAACGCCAATAACATATAAAAAATGTAGGGTGATTCCAGTAAACAAGAGTTAGAGCTCGGCCAGAAGGCCATACAAACCGAAGACAAACATTTTTCATCTATGTTGGAAAGGGTTAAAGAAAGAAAACTTTTAATAATACAATTTTTAGTTTTTATTTTATGTTTTCAATATTTTATTTAATCTTATTTTGACATTTAATTATTGCTAATTTTACAATTCCAATTATTTTAAAAGCAAGCATTTATTTTAATAAATAACAACACAACAAAGGCCCTTTAAAAAATGTACCATTTTTTCTTAAAATATACTTCAGCTGTGATTCATCTCTTTGAATTCGTCTTATTAATACAAAATCCCTTCCACGTATGCTTGTTTTGTTTGGGCTTTCTTGGACGTTTAAATTTGAGCGATAAATGGTTTCATATTGCAAACCTTTTTTAAGGCATACTGCAACTCCATCTATCTCTTTCCTCCATGACATGTAACAGTTAAAAGCGCCATCTGTCCGCAATTATTGCAACTATTCTTTTTTTTTTTTTACTGTTCCATTCTTCTTTCCCCTTCTCGAATAGTAAGTGCACCGATTTTGGTTTCATGTGGGTTAATCCTTCAAGCTACAGACAACTACAAAGAGGGATACTTACACTAGCGAACACTTTTCGAAAATATTGGGTTGGCTTAAAAATTTTTGAATAAAATAACACACATATTTTCTTTCCCTTAATGTATATGTGTGTGGGGAGAGCAAGGGAAGGAACGAATGACCAAAGATGATAATTCGAAATTAAATTATGTTTTTTATAAGCAAATTTTTAAAGCATTATAATTTTATAAATAATTTTATTAAATTACATTCTTATAAGTTCTTCCTTATTAATATTTATTTTTAAGTAACATTGGAAGTGCTAACTGTTGAAAGTTCAAAAAATAAATGTCAAAAAAAGCACTTTTACTCACCTAAATGCTTCATCAATTCAAAACGTATGGCAAAATATGCGGGAAATTTGTTTTCGTGAGAAATTTAACTATACATCCGCTGAATGAATTTTCAGTGCTCCTGTAAGCCTAATAGATGTCTTTACTATTTTTCAAACAAAACTATTTTGAGAACGTTAATAAAACCAAATTTTATTTCAGCGATTAAATAATTTTTAAAAATATGAATTAAATCAATTGAAATTGTGAAATTGGGTGGGTAGAGAGATCAAATTATTGGAAGGGCTCCTGCCCCATAAGCCCATATAACTTGGCGCAACAGGATACTTATAACCACATTGTATATATTATATATATCATGTTCAAAGAACAATTACCATTTTTCGATAAACATTCAACAGGTGCGCCTATAAAATAATCGCAGCATTGCGCAATGGGTACCTGCATAAACATGTACAAATATATAAGTAAAAATGTATAAAATGATTCAAAAGCAGCGAAAAATTTAATGGGGATACTCAATTCAAGCTTGAAAGTTACTACGCCCTAAACATTCGGAGTAGATTTTCACGACGAGTTTACACAGTTTCAAATCATCGATATTTATATATATTGCCTGAGGTGTACAGACTTTAAGGGGGTCCGGGACACAAAAATCTTCAAATTTTCAATTTTTTTTTTTTTTTTTCTTTTGATTAAAAATTTCTCTGCCGTTTTCTGCTTAAAATGATGTTTTAAATCATGTTTCTATCTTAATCAGAACAGGAAATATTAATTTTTTCGTTTTGGTTTGTTTTCAAAATCTGCCTTTCAAGCTATGGTTGTCAAGGAAACGAATTCTTGTGAAATTGCGTTTTTCTTCATGATAGGTTTTTTCACCATTTCTCATATTTAAATTCTTATAACTCGAGAACCGTTAAAGATATAGGGTTGAAACTCGGAACATATCTTTTTCAATTATTTTACTTTACTTTTGAGCCAGCATATTTGAAAAGAATATTTACTTTTAAAATTATGATTTTTAAAAAAAAGTTGCACCACTTTTTTTGTAATTTTTTTGTTAAATACTTTTAATTTTTTTTAAAATTAATATTTTTTAAAATGCTGGCTCTAAATTAAAAAATATATATCTCTGTTTATTTAAATGAAAAACAATTTAAATTCTACCAATAATATTTCGAGTTATAACGATTTTAAGTTATACCACTTTTTTCATAAATTTTAAATTAAATTTTTTTTTAAAAAAGCTATGAGAAGTTTTATCATTTGATTTTGTTTACAAATGATATGGTTAACCATCACAAAAAAATTCAAAATTTTAACTCAATAAATAATTTTTTTTTGAAAATGTGTCCCGGATCCCCTTAACAAGGCCAAATATATACAAATTTAAACAAAACGAGTGTTTGTTTAAAATATATGTTTTCTAAGATTTTTTAACTTTCGAGCTCATTTAAATTCTAGGATCTAATGTGGTGCACGAATTAGCTAGTATTCCTATACAGAGCCCCTCAAATAAATACGAATTCCATGTATTACCATGCATGGATATTTATCATTTGAAATATTTTTCAGTGATCAACAACTTGAGGCAGAACTCAGAAAACTTTATATTGCTAAAATTACTGCTTTGATATTTACATTACAAATGAAAGCATATTGCACTACAGATGGGCAGGGTTTAAACATAAAGAGGTATGAGGGGTGGAGTAAAGTAATGAATATGTTTTAATATGTTTCCGATGTATAATTTAACCTGATTACGGATTGAAACAAAGAGAGGATAAAATAACGTTACAGCCAGAAAATTTCGGCTTATAGGAAGCTATCAAAAAAGCTAAGGAAAATAATGAGCATCTAAAAGAGATAAGGAACTGAAATAGTGAACAATGAAAACATATTGTACTGGCAATGGGAAGGGTTTAAACATAAAGGGGTGGGAGGGGTAGAGTAAAATAATGAAGACGTTTTAATATATTTCCGATGTATAATGTAAACAGATAGTGGAAACAAACAAAAAAACAATAATATAACGTTACATTCAGAAAATTTCGGCCTATAAGAGGCTATCATTTAAGCAAGATAATGAACATCTAAAACAGAGAATGAACTGAAATGGAAAACAATAAACACATATTGCACTGACTTTGGGAAGGGTTTAAACATAAAGAGGTATAAGGGTAAGGGGTGGTGTGGTAATGTAAAAGGTATTCTTTGATGAGGTACACATTATAATGTTCAAAACATGCATTAAACAAGTTAAATATAGTGAAATCATGTTTAAAATATGTCAAAGGGCCGTTGCTTTATTTGCGTTGTGAATGGTAAAAAAAAATAATCCAGGAAAAATGGTCAAAATAGTTTATTTTTACTTCCATGCTCACTGGACTGCAATTAACAAGTTGTCGAATAAATTTCAATATTGCATGCAACAAATGCACTGACAGTGGCACGTTTAATTTGCGTGAACACAATGGATACCTTCTTTGAGCATTCTGGTGGTACACTAGGCCTAACTCTGATGACATAAGTTCAGTCAATAAAACAGAGTCGCCAGAATAATTTATGCCAAATTAACTATGTGGATGCATTTTTTTAAAATCAATATCAAAAATGAAAAATAAAATAAAATCAAGAAACAAAAAGGGAAGACGGTGGCTCTTACTAAAACTTGGAAGAGAAGACATAGTGATGAAGCCTCGCCATGTGCACAAGCCGCGTGAAGAAAATTCCAAAAAAGAAAAAGCCGCGACCTCAATCGTGTCCATCCGATCACCAACTGATGAAAACTTCTTCCCAGCGAGGTTACCAGGCTAACTGAGCATTATGCCAAAATCGCCAAGCAACACGACAAAAATTCACAAAAAACAAAGTGCATTTACTAACGCCCTGGGCTTAACCGCCAAAACTGATAACCCAAAACAATTGAAGTGGAAGTAGCAGTGGAAAAGAAAGCAAGTCGCAAGGTGTGCGCAGTGATTTGCGAAAGAACGACTCACCTACGCAGACAGTAAAATACCAAGGAGGAAACATAACCGCTTGAGTTCTAACAAACTCAAGGCGAGGAAAGGAGAAAAGGTGGGGAAACTCACTGGATGCGTCGTGATTACGACATACACCAGGACAACGGAGAAAAAAAAAAAACTGAATGAGTGAAGGTGATACCTACACTCAGGAAGGGATTTTTTTTTTTTGAATTAGAGCAAGCACAACCCGCTAAATTGCCAAACAACAAACAAAAAAAAAAAGGAAATTTTAAAGAGGATACAAAGGAGGGGGGGGGGGAATGAGAATCCACCAAAATGCCCTTACACATATGACAGAAAAAAAAAAACATTGCAATACATCATTAAATCTTGAATACAGAATTACAGTATAGACATATTGTATAGCAATATCAGTTCATGATATAAAATATAGTATTCCTTATAACAGATTATAAGCTGTGTGTATATAATCACACAACACCTGCACGCGAAATTAAAAAAAAAGGTTAAGTCTTGGTATACAGATCAAAAGTTATGTCACAGTACATAACACCTGTACGCGAAGGGAAAAAATGTTAAATCTTGATACAGAAATAAGTCAATGCATCAAAGTTGCATGACACCTGTACGCGAGGGAGAGAAGTAACATTTTTTTTTTATATACAAGGCTTATGGCTTTAATTGGTATTTTAAAAAGGCATTGGAAATGAAACATTTCAACATACAATTTACTATGCTTGCAAAAACCGAAAGGTTACACTGTCATTGACTGATTACTTTTTAAATAATTTTTGAATAAACAGATAAGAATATGATTTTCACACAGAAGGTTAAACAACACATTGGAAGGCTTCAATAAAAAAAAAATTTTGAAATGGTGCACCATAAAGAGAAAGAAATTAAAAACAAAAAAAAAAACTTCCAAATACATTGACTATACCTTCAATATAGTGAGAAATGCCTAGGACTTTGAAATTTTGATGATCATGATCATAAATTGAAAACCATTTTTTCTTTTTTTTTTGAGAAAGAAAACCAAAACTAAAGAAGTAGGTAAGGTATTCAACAGAATGTCAAATATGTATATATAAGTAACAACAAATTACATGTTAGTAACATATGCAATTATACATTTTCACTGATGCGAACACATAATATCAATCTGCACAGATATAAAATAGAAAAATTATACCATTGGGCACAGAACTTAACTGTGGTCGACCATAATTACAATGTGAATAAGGGTTCACTGGCTACGATGAACATCAGTGTAGATTGGGCTTAAAAAATGTAAGAAAGGCAAAATTACAATACAGCAGTACAAAAATACAAAATACAGTTGCAGAAGTAAACTTTATGACCATACAGAACATACACATATATACATTAAATTTCAGGATTCACATGAGCTGCCAAGCTTGGTAGAATCCAAAAAAAAAAATTTGAGTGATGATTATCCTAATTAAGCATAACAAATTGAGACATACAAATATGTTACTTTGGTGAGTCTGCCTACTTTCAAAATAAAAGGTAAAGAAATGTGTTTAAGGTATGCAGACAAGTTTTATACAAAGTAAAGAGATTGCATTATGAAGAAAAGAGGAAAAAAAATAAATGCATATATACAGTTATAAGTTTGATTCGTGCATCCGCACAGGTTAATGTGTTAAAGACACTAAAAAGTGTGAACATTAACCTAACTCTCACAAAGTGAGTGTGATGACATTGGACTTAAGGTCCGTGTCCTAGGGGTAAAGGGCAGGAGAAAGGACTTACCCAGTTTGCACCGAGCAAGCCCCCCTGTCCCACGACAAAAGTTATCAACAACTCCTGAAGGGGACGATTCAAGAACACAACAAATTTATATTTATTTTATTGGCTTGGATCAACTGGATCAGTGACCCAAAATAAGAATGGTCTCAAGGGGTAGGAGAGTATATTTTAGGGGCACTTTTTGAACAAACAGGGACTCTCCAAGGGAAGAAATGGATGAAACCCGGACAAAAAAAATGGTGTGTAACAACACAGGGAAAATGACATAATCAGGAAACTTGAGACCAAAGATTGACACAATCAGGTTTTTTTTTAAATATAGACATGGTATATTAAATATTTTCTAATTTATAACCTTTTTTCATTCTATCAAGAATTCAGAAGATGGATCCTAAAGCATCTATTGACTTAATTACCTTATATTAATTTATTTTAGTCTTTTTCTTTTTTTTTTTTTATACACATTCCAAAAATACTTAAACTTAATGAGAGCCAAATCCTCAGAAAATAAAGGGAAAGAAATTATCAAAATTTTTGTTTGATTACAGGTATAAAATGGACAATAAGTAAAGAAATTAAGTTCAGCATAATTTACATTCGTCTACCTAGAATCAGATAAGCACGGTTATGATATAAGAAGTGATTACTTGTATTTTAAACATTTGATACATTAAACTTAATAGCTATATTTGCAAAATTTTTTGAATAAACTTTAAGCAGCTGGTGCATTTACATCTGTGGAGAATAACAAGTTTTTGAATTACATGGATAATAAAAAGATACTTAGTAACAGAGTCCCACAGGAACAGTGCTGGAAGACATCCAAACAAGTATTCCCGGGCCAATGAGAACACTTAGTCAGGTCATCTAGCAGCAATTGCCAGTAGAGGAGTGGCCATTTCTTCCACCGACAGGCTGGTTATGTAAGACTTGTCTGTAAAAGAGTGTATATTATCGATAATATATGTAATCATCATTATGAGGTTTAATTATGTTGCGCTTCTGACGAAGCGTGTAATCTGATTGTACCGGACGAGATGGAGTGAAAATTCTAGAGGTCTGGCGGGAAGTGCCAGGTTGATTACAGTCATTTAAGGCATCAGGTATTCGCTTGTTACTACTTTGAGACTTTGAGAATTTTGGATTCCGTTTATGTAGTTTGACAATTCTATCAGTATGCACAAGTAGTGGTGAAATTTGAGGATCATCTTCAGATATAAGTTGTAACATTGCAGGGGAGATAATTTTTTGGACAGAATATGGACCTAACATTTTCTTCTCAAATATGTTTGGACATTTGATATAGACTGTATCTCCAATGTCTATTTTTGGGAATTGTCTGTTGACACGAGACTTTGCGTATAGGTCTTGACGAGAATTTTCATTATTTTGGTATGCATGAAAATATACTTGGTCAAAATTTTTAGCAATGTCTGCAATTTCTTGGTTGTCATTGATTCGCCAGTTTGGTTGGTTTTTATAGTTGAAGTATATGTCACTTATTTCTCTACCAAAATGGAGAAAGTTCGGTGAGAATTTTGTAGCAGGATGAATTGTTGCATTGTAAATGGACTGGTGAACTTTTGCAGCAGTACCAATGTCGAAGCCTTGGGAGGCCATAGTAAGAATGGAAGACTTGATCTGTGGGTTTAAACGTTCACTTATTCCGTTCGCCTGGGGGTGCGCGATGGAGCTATGTTTGAGACAAATGCCTAACAATTTATTGAATGATTTTAGTAAGTCGCTCGTAAATTGCTTCCCATGATCACAAAGTAGAAATTCGGGTCTTCCATGAGTGGCAATGTAATGTAACAAGGCTTTAGTAATTGCTGGAGCAGTTATGTTGTTTAAGTGGTAAAGTTCCATATGTCTGGAAAAATGATCAACAATTGGAAGGAGATAATGGTTACCCTTAATGGGGCCAAGAATGTCCATTGAAACTTTTTGATTTGGAGCAGTGGGTACCGGTGAAGCTAGAAGTGGAGCTTTGTTTGATTTAAGTGGCTTGTTGAGTAAGCATACCTCACAAGACTGGACAAAGTTGTACGTGTCAGCAACGAAGTGCTGCCAAGTGAAGCGTTTACGGAGGTTCTGCAGGGTCTTCTGGATACCTGCATGAGACACATGTGCAATGGTTAAGGCTTTTTCTTGTAGTGAAGGGGGTACAACTGCTCTATGTAAATCCGTGCTAATACGTGCATAATCTTTAAAGAAACACAAAAGTTGGGTTTCAGGGTGTATATAATAACCAGTAAGTCTTTTGCCTTGTTTACCATTTTTTAGATCATGGATGATTTTGCTCAACTTTGGATCCGCAAGCTGTTCGTTGAGGATTGTTTCGTCCAAAATTTCTAGAGGAGGATCGTTATTTTCTGACTGAACAACATTTACAAACTGATTGGAATTTTGTGTCTGACTTTGAAAATTAGTTTGAGATGCTATTACTTGAGGCTGAATTTCATTATGTAAGTCATTCTCAGTGTTAGTGACTGGTAGTGGTTCGGAAGCACTTAAGAGTTCCGGATTGGTGTTGAGGTCCTGATACGGCGGAGCAGTCGGACAACGACTAAAATAGTCCGCTAGTACATTTTCTTTTCCGGGTACATGTTGGAAATTGAAGGAAAATTCTGATAGTTCCATTAACCATCTTGTTGTTACATCAGCAGGGGAGTTGGTTTTTTTGTATCTATTTAATGGTTTGGCGTCCGAAAGTACTGTAAATTGTCTATTAAATAGGTAATACTTGAAAGATGTTATGCCTTTATAGATCGCATAAAGTTCAAGCTTTATGGGTGGGAATTTTTTTTCTGCATCAGTGAGTAGCTTTGAGTAATATGCTACGGGTAGAAGCATGTCATTTCTTTTTTGCATCAAAACTGCAGAAATAGCTTGTTTCGAAGCGTCTGTGTTGACATAAAACTTTTCATCCCAATTGGGCAAATGAAGAACAGGCTCATTAAAGAAGATTTTTTGTAAGGTTTGAAATGCTGACTCTTGTTCATTATCCCACACAAACTTTGTTTTTGGTTTTGTAATTTCGATGAGTGGGGCAACAAGATCAGAGAATGATGGTATTAGTGACCAATAGAACGAACACAGTCCAACAAAGGCTTTAGTTTGCCTTTTTGTCTTAGGTGTAGGAAATTCAACAATTTTAGTGATGTTACTTTGGATAGGACAAATTTTATGATCTTTAATATAAAACCCAAGAAATGTAATATCAGTTTTAAAGAAGGATGACTTTTCTGGAGATAAAGTTACGTTATTTTTGATGAAGACATTGATTAATTTATCTAATTTATCGAGCATCTCTTGAAATGAGTTAGCACCTACGACCAAATCATCTTGATAGGCAAAGCATGAGTCAACTCCAGACTCTTGGATGAGAGTGTCTATCAGTTCTTGAAATGTTGAGGCTGCTGTTTTAAGGCCAAAAACAAGGACTTTGAAGGTGAAAACTCCCCATGGGGTAGTGAAAGATAATTTGTCTTGCAGGTCTTTTGGAACAGCAATTTGCCAATATGCTGATGGAAGGTCAAGAGTAGTAAAAAATTTATATTGTGAGAGTTGTAATAATAAGTTAGATATCTTAGGGAGAGGATATGAAGAAGGTATAATGATGGCGTTAAGTAGCCTGAGATCTAAGGCAAGACGGTACTTCTGTGGTTGAGACGGACTTGTTTTCTTTTTTTTTACCAAGAGCATAGGACATGCCCAAGACGAATTTGATCTTTTAATGATATTGGCTCGTAACATTTCTTGTATTTGATCAAGAGCCTCTTGTTGAAGGGCCTGTGGTACTGGGAAGGGAAGAGCTTTTATGGGATGGGAGTTAAGTAATTCAATGTGTGGTGATACCAAATCGGTTTGACCAATAGTATCGAGCGATTTAGAAAAGGCCTGAGCTTTGCTACGGAGAAGATTGCTCATCGTTTCACGTTGTTCAGAAGTAAGGTGATTCAAATCAAAATCTTCAGGGGACAGATCATTTATTCTTTTTTGAATTATCTCATCTGATGGAACAATTAAATTGCAATGATGTTGCTCTATTTCGTCAAAAGTGTAATTTTGAATGTGCTCTTCTGCCACATTGTTGATAGTGCCAAGTCTGGCATTTTTATTTAAATGTATGGTCTTATCAGATGTATTTTCTAAGACGATGACAAAGGCGTTATTCTTAATGTGTGGTAATGAATGTAATGATTCGTGTCCTATTATTTCAGAACTTTTTAATTCAGGTACATACAGAAAGTACTGACTGGGTTCAGAAGTAAATTTTGCCCGAACATACACACATGATTTTTTTGGAATTCTAACTTTTCGGAAATTCTGAACCATAATTTCTGGTTCATTTTCAAGTGATTCCTTACTAACGTCTTTATCAGCTTCGTTGTCAGAAGCAATTACCGAGTCATCAGTATTGAAAGATGCGTCAATGTGGTTGATGTATTGACCATTTTTGGTTTCACTAATGAACGGAACAACAACGTCTTTTAACAAAGCAGAGTTAAAACCTGGGGTAAGTGACATATTATTTTTGTGCATAAAGTCATAGCCGAGAATTATCTGGAAATCACTACAAATGTCAGTAATGTATAAGTTATGTTTAAAGAAAAGATTACCAATTTTAAATGATAACATAATACAACCCTTAAATTCAACCTTAGAGTTAATTGTAGAGATATTAACTTTATTTGAGAGGTATTTGTAGTTAACTTCGTGTTTAATTGTTTGAAAATATTTATCATCGATTAAGCATAGGGTGGATCCACTGTCGAGAAGAGCTACAGATTTAATATTATTTACCTTTACTTCAATGCAAGGAAGTTTTGCTTTGTTATGAAATGTGCTACATATACGGTGTTCCACCTTTTGAGTAGCATCTGAATTTAAGGCAATTTCTTCTGTTTGCACAAAGTTGTTAGAGAAAGATGGGTTGTGAGTTTGTGTACACTTATTTAACACTGGCTTGCTTGGAAGCCTAGAGATCAGAGTGCCAGTTATCTCTGTCTCCTTTGGTAGTTTAAATTATTACGATTTTTCTTTGGTGGATTTGGTTTGTTTCGTGGGGACTTAGGTGATTTACTACTTTTGCATTGGTCATTTGCACGGCAGTTGTCTATGAAAGACTGAAACTCGAAGCAATTCTTCATGACGTGCCCTGGCTTTGCACAAAATGAACAAGTCACAAGCCTTTTGTTAAATGACTTTTGTCTGTGACTGTTTTTGTTGTTGGTACTTTGGTATTTTTGTCGCTTTTCACTGAAAATTTTGCTAGGACTGAGACGTGGTTCCCTAACCTGTGCATGATTGAAATGTAGAACTGGTTCAGTTCGGGTGCTCTCCGCTTCACTATCTAGTGAATAAATGGTGAGTAACTGTTCAGTTCTATCAATGGCAGATTCCAATGAATCAATGTTCTCTTCCAACAATTTAATTTTAATTTTCCGAGGTAGATTTTTCAAGAAGTGGTTAAAAGAAATAGGGCTTAAAGCCGCTTCATTTAATGTTGGATAAGACAGCCTACACAATTTGCGAATTCTGCATGCAAATGCACGAGGGTTTTCCTCAGAGAGCATTACACATTTATCTAATAGGTCAGAAGCCTTGCATTTATCCGTTTTCTTCCCAAAGAATTTAACAAATTCATCCCTAATACTTGATAAAGAGTCGAAGTTTTGTTTGGCAATAGCATCAAGATAGAAATCTAAAGCTTTATCTTGGATTTTTGATTTCAAAATGGCAATTACTTCTTTGTCTGAATAATTATTCAGCTCTTTGATTTCTAGTAATTGCTCGAAAAAAAAATCTACAGTCTCTGGAGAGCCAGAATATGGTTGAATAGAAATTTTTGGAGGAATGGCTTTGGGAGGCATATTTATACACTGATAACCACCTTTATACTTAAATAACAAATATGTAAAAAAACAAATTCACATAAAGTTGAAATATCAATTTATACCTTGTTATGCTGATGACAGAAGACAAATATTTTATTATTATTTTTTTTTAATCAACATTTTGAAATGAATCCTGTACTATTCATTTAAAATTCTTTCAATTTGATTATATTCATAATAAAAGATATATTTAAAAAGGAAATTACTGTATTTATGATATCTGATACACAATATGAAAAATATACAACAACCAAAGTATTCATAGACTGTACGATTCAATATTATTTATCAATTGCCTCATTTCATTCCCATTTAATTCATATTTTATCTGTAAGAAATCATAAAATATACTTATTTGAATGAACATGTAAGGACAAAAACAATAATGATCTTTATCTTCTTTTTTTTTTTTTTTATATACTAATAACATTTACCACCTTATACCACAATTGAAAAATTTTTATCATCATATTTCAGGTAATTTTCCTTTTACTTTTCTATTATTTATTTATTTCATATATATAATCACATTTTATAAGATATTTTGCACACAAAAAATTAATGAGTAACGTTAAATTCATTCTTGCATCCATGTAATTAAAAAAAATGTTTACTTATAACAATATTCTTTATTTTCATGAGTTGAAAGAATTGAGGTTTATACTATAATAAATTAAGCATTGTTGCAATAGTCCAGTGTTACATAGAAGGAAGGTCCGGAACCATATGTGGTAATGTAAAAGGTATTCTTTGATGAGGTACACATTATAATGTTCAAAACATGCATTAAACAAGTTAAATATAGTGAAATCATGTTTAAAATATGTCAAAGGGCCGTTGCTTTATTTGCGTTGTGAATGGTAAAAAAAAATAATCCAGGAAAAATGGTCAAAATAGTTTATTTTTACTTCCATGCTCACTGGACTGCAATTAACAAGTTGTCGAATAAATTTCAATATTGCATGCAACAAATGCACTGACAGTGGCACGTTTAATTTGCGTGAACACAATGGATACCTTCTTTGAGCATTCTGGTGGTACACTAGGCCTAACTCTGATGACATAAGTTCAGTCAATAAAACAGAGTCGCCAGAATAATTTATGCCAAATTAACTATGTGGATGCATTTTTTTAAAATCAATATCAAAAATGAAAAATAAAATAAAATCAAGAAACAAAAAGGGAAGACGGTGGCTCTTACTAAAACTTGGAAGAGAAGACATAGTGATGAAGCCTCGCCATGTGCACAAGCCGCGTGAAGAAAATTCCAAAAAAGAAAAAGCCGCGACCTCAATCGTGTCCATCCGATCACCAACTGATGAAAACTTCTTCCCAGCGAGGTTACCAGGCTAACTGAGCATTATGCCAAAATCGCCAAGCAACACGACAAAAATTCACAAAAAACAAAGTGCATTTACTAACGCCCTGGGCTTAACCGCCAAAACTGATAACCCAAAACAATTGAAGTGGAAGTAGCAGTGGAAAAGAAAGCAAGTCGCAAGGTGTGCGCAGTGATTTGCGAAAGAACGACTCACCTACGCAGACAGTAAAATACCAAGGAGGAAACATAACCGCTTGAGTTCTAACAAACTCAAGGCGAGGAAAGGAGAAAAGGTGGGGAAACTCACTGGATGCGTCGTGATTACGACAGGTGGATTAAAAGAATGAAGACGTTTTAATATATTTCCAATGTATAATGTAAACAGATAGTGGAAACAAACAAAAAGACAATAATATAACGTTACATTCAGAAAATTTCGGCCTATAGGAGGATATCATTTAACAAAGATAATGAGCATCTAAAAGAGATAAAGAACTGAAATAGAAAACAATGATAACATATTCTACTGGCATTAGAAGGGTTTAAACATAAAGAGGTGTAAGGAGTGGAGTGAAGGAATGAAGACGTTTTAATATATTTCCGATGTATAATTTAAACAGATAGCGGAAACAAACAAAAAGTCAACAATATAACGTTACAGTCAGAAAATTTCGGCCTATAGGAGGATATCATTTAAGCAAGATAATGAACATCTAAAACAGATAAGGAACAGAAATGGAAAACAATGCATATTTGTACGCTTTTTCATATATATATGAATGTATAAAAGAATAAGTTATTTTTAATCATTCGGATGCTTTCTTTGAATTTTTTTGAGATTTTCTTTACTTTATTTTATGTAAGTGAAACATTGACAGAAGCGACTAATGTCTGGAGATTTTAACGATGAAAACAGGAAACTCATTTCTTCGGGAAAATGACTGTGTTTAATTCTTTTAATTCTTATTCTGTTAAGTAGACAGAATAAAATTAGACGCAAAAAATAAATGGTTTTTTATATCATGAAGAACAAAATTTTTGTATTTGATATCATACCTCTAAACAAGTTCGTACTGGCCCTTCGGGCATTGAGGGAAATGTCCGGTGCTGTCCTCGTACTATTATTTTCATTTATTTATTTCTTTTAAGGAGTCTGTCAGGACTCTGAAAGCTTCAAAATATTCGAAAACTTAATTTTTTTAGATGTTAAACTCCTATCTGATTATTCTATATTTTATCTGATAATACTGAATATTTTGATATAATTGTTTCTTTGAAATTCCCATTAGAACAGAAGTTATGGCTCAATGGCGGATCTAAGGGGGGGGCGAAGGGGCGATCGCCCCCCCCCCCTTGGGCTAATAAAGGGTTTGGAAAACGACATTATGCATCCTGACGGGAAATGACTTGGGGCGAAGCTCGAGTCCGGCGCGACCCGACCCGGGTCGCGCCAGTTTAAATACACGAGACTCGCCCTGCGTCAGGACTTCTCTCTTTTAGAGCTGGGCCGTGCCCTGATCTTAAACATTTTTGCAGATTCGGGTCGGGCCAGGCTTCATTTTTTTCTCCAGGTCGAGCCTGACCTGGACTTCCTTTTTCCTAGAGCACTGGCCAAAATTTCCTGGTCGGGGCTCAGCCCGGCATAAAAGTTAAACGTTCGGTCCGTGCCAGCCCGTATGATAAGCAAACCATTATTGGCCCGACCGCGACCCGTGGATTCCTCTAAACTCTTCCCCCGAGTCCAAGTTGGTCTGGCATCTTACTTATTTGTTATTCGTAAAAAATATATTTATGTTGTACATTTGTTTAGCGAAATCTTTAGGAATTTAATTTGATTTGATAAGTTACAGAGATGCATTTTTTAAAATCTACTTTTTACTTTCTTCTATCTTTACAAGAAGACAGTATTGGATTCATGAAAATTTTCGAATTCCAGTTTTCGACGGATTTCCACGTTTTAGGGGTCAGAGATTCCAAAAAACATGTTTTTACAAAATGTCTGTCTGTGACTCTGTCTGTCTGTCTGTCTGTGTGTATGTGACACAAATTTTGTGGGCGCTCTATCTCAAGAACTAATGCACGGAATTTAATAAAAATTGATATTCAGTTAGTGCCTAATACAAATTGATGCTGATTAGTTTTTGGTGTAAATCGCTCAACAGGTGGCGCTGCAATGCTGCATTTTTCACGATTTTCGCAATAGCTCTATCTCAAGAACTAATGCACGGATTTTGATCAAACTTCAGATTTAGTTAGTCCTTGATATGAATTGATGATGATTACGTTTTGGTGTAAATCGCCCAACAGGTGGCGCTGTTATGATGAATTTTGCAGGATTTACACGATTTCCCCAATAGCTCTATCTTAAGAACTAACGCACGGATTTTCATCAAACTTCAGATTAAGTTAGTCCTTGATATGACTTGCTACTGATTAGGTGTTGGTGTAAATCGCTCAACAGGTGGCGCTTCTCTGCTGCCTTTTCCACGATTGTTTCAATAGCTCTATCAATAGAACTAATGGACCAATTTTCATCTAACTTCAGATTTAGTTATATGTTGACACAAGTTGTTGTTAATTAGGTTTTGGTGTTAATCATTCAATAAGTGGCGCTGCTATGCAGAAATTTTCACGATTTTCGCTATTGCTCTATCTCAAAAACTAATGTACGGATTTTCTCCAAACTTCAGATTCAGTCAGACGTTGACATAAATTGTTGCTGATTAGGATTTGGTATAAATCACCCAATAGGTGGCGCTGCTAGGCAGCATTTTGCTGAATTTAGACGATTTCAGCGATAGTCATATCTCAAGAACTAATGCACGGAATTTTATATCGTTAGAATCCTCATGAGATGCATAGATTTCCATTTAATTTTGGCAGTGTGATAGCGAATTTTGAAGTATTAACATGTATGAGATAGAAGAAAGTTTTGGGATTGGTACATCCGACTAGTTTTCTTTGTTGAGCTTTAAAATTATCATTTTCTTTTATCATCCGTTTCTTTAATTCTAAACTGATTTTCTTACTGGATTTTTATTTTAATGTAATTGTCTAAGTCATACTACTTAATGTTTACGTACATAATTGTCTAAATAGTCATTAATATTATTGTTTTTCTGTATGCATGGATTTCGAATATAATCTGAAAATAAAATATGAGCATAAGTAAGTGTGCTTTATGAATAATTTTAATTACAAGATGCAGGCAGGGCTGGAGTCGATTTTTTAGCTTTAATACGGGACTGGGCCAATAATTTTTTTTTCTGTGGGTTGGACCTGGGCTTGGTCCTGGAAACTTCCACCCGGGTAAACATCTAACTGACATATCGAAGCCAGCTTTAATTTTTTTAATGCTTCTTTCAGCCATCATCCAATAGCTACTGAATATACCGGTTGTCCTAAAAAGGACCGACTGATTTTAAAATTCAGTAAATTACAAATGGTGACAGCTATTAAAAATTACTTGCTATTACATATGCTATAAAAATTACTTACTATTAGGGTTATGTAAGCTGTCAAGAACAGGGGTGATTCTGTTCCGTATTTTCCGGAAATTTAACCCTCTCGCTACATATCCCGCGATTTCCATGGCCAACGTAACAGTAGCATAATTTGCGCAAACCGCAATTTCCGCGGCAAATCTTTTTTTTTTTTATGATCTAATTCTATTTAAAAAAAAGCTCCTTCACAAAAATGTTGGACATATTTTAACTCTAAAATATATGCAGATTTGAAATGTGCTATGAAATAAAAGCGCAATTTTTAAACCTATTTTGATTTTTAAAAAAATACGCAGCAAGAGGGTTGAGGATCACGGAAAAAATGCGAATTAGGTCAAAGGGCAGCAGAAAAAACGCAAAATTCTTCAAATGATCGCGGAAAATGCGAATTTTGTCAAAGGATCGCGGAGAAATGCGATTTTTGTCAAATAGTCGCGAAAAACGCGAATTTCGTCAAAGGATCGCGAAAAGAATGCAAATTTTATTAAAGAATCGCGAATTTCGTTAAATGATCGTGGAGAAAACGCGAATTCCTTCAAAGAATCGCGACAAAATATTGAATTTAGTCAAAGAATCGCTTTAAAAACGCGAATTTCGTCAAAGGATCGCTGAAAATACGCAAGCGTTGTCGAAAGGTCGAAGGAAAAAAACGTGAATTTTATCAAAGGGCTGCAAAATCATACTAATTTCATCAAAGGGTTGCAGAAGAAACGCAAATTTCGTCAAAATGTCGAAAGAGTGAGAATTTCATCAGAGTCGTGGAAAAAATATGCTTTAAAAACGCAAATTTCGTCAAAGGATCGTGGAGAAAACGCGAATCCCTTCAAAGGATTGCGGAAAAAATCGAATTTAGTCAAATAATCGCTTTAAAAACACGAATTTCGTCAAAGGATCACTGGAAAAAAAAACGCGAATTTTGTCGAAGGGTCGCGGAAAAAAACGTGAATTTTATCAAAGGGTAAAACTACAGTAATTTCGTCAAAGAGTCGAAGAAGTGCGAATTTCGTCAAAGGGTTGCAGAAGAAACGCAAATTTCGTCAAAGGATCGAAGAAGTGCGAATTTCATCAAAGACTCGGGGAAAAATACTCTTTGAAAAACAGCACACATACATAACATCTATGTTTATTACTTTCTTCTATCTTTACAAGAAGAAAGTATTGGATTCGTGAAAATTTTCGACTTTCGGTTTTCGACGGATTTACACGTTTTAGGGATCAGAGATTCCGAAAAACATGTTTTTACAAAATGTCTGTCTGTATGTGACACAGATTTTGTGGGCGCTCTATCTCAAAAACTAATACACGGAATTTAATAAAAATTTATATTCAGTTATTCCCTGATATAAATTCGTGCTGATTAGTTGTTGTTGAAAATCGTTCTACAGGTGGCGCTGCTATGCAACATTTTTCACGATTTCCACAATAGCTCAATCTCCAGAACTAATGCACGGATTATCATCAAACTTTAGATTCAAGTAGTCCTTGACATGAATTGGTGTTTTAAACATTTTGGTGTAAATCACTCAACAGGTGTCGCTGCTATGCTGCATTTTTTTTTAATTTCTGAAATAGCTCTATCTCAAGAAGTAATGCTTGGATTTTCAACAAACTTCAGTTTCAGGTATACCTGGATATTAATTAATGCTGCGTAGTGTTTGGTGTAAATCACTCAACAGGTGGCGCTGCTATGGAGAATTTTTCAGAATTTCCACCATAGCTCTACTTCAATAACTAATGCACGAATTTTCATCCAACTTCAGATTCAGGTATACCTTGACATGAATTGACGTTTTATAGATTTTTGTGTAAATCGCTCAACAGGTGGAGCTGCTATGTAGCATTTTTTTGTAATTTCCGCAATAGCTCTATCTCAAGAACTAATGCTTGGAATTTCAACAAACTTCAGATTCAGGTAGGACCTTGATATGAATTAGTGCTGTTTATGTTTTGGTGCAAATCGCTCAAAAGGTGGCGCTGCTATGCTGCATTTTTCAGAGTTTCCACCATAGCTCTATCTCAATAAATAATGCACGAATTTTGATCAAACTTCAGATTCAGGTATACCTTGGTATCAATTAGTGTTATTTATGTTTTGGTGTAAATCGCTCAACAGGTGGCGCTGCGATGCTGCATTATTTAAAATTTCCACTACAACTCTATCTCTTGAATTAATGCACGAATTTTCCTCAAACTTTAAATTCAGATATACTTTGATATGAATTGGTGCTAAATTCATGTAATTTCTTCTACTATTTAAATGATTTAATTGACGTGATTTATATAGAAGAAAGTTTTGTGATGGCCACAACATACTAGTTATTATAAGTATAGTTTTTAACCTGAAATAATATACTGAATTAACTTTTGAAAAAAAACAGGTTAACCCCCAGCTCGCAGGAATCTACACTCAGCCTGAAATCGATCCGAATCGAAAACAGCTAACCCGACCTGCCACAAAAATAATTAGTGCCATGAGCGAATCCCCTCATCTGCTGTAACCTTTCTGAAGATTTGCTTTGAATTTCAGAATTTTTTTTACTCAGAATTGCCCCTCATCAAGAGTTATTTTTTACTGCGATTCTTGATTTTAGTTTAAAATAGCAACGACAGATGGCGCTTGAAGCAATAGGTGCTAAATCGGTTCCCGCTAAGAGATAGGTCAGAAATTGGGCCCCGATTTAATGACCATTGTTTGCAGCGACATCTATCGCTGCTATTGTAAAGTAAAATCAAGAATCCCAGTAAAAAAATCTCCTGACATCTTACATAACCCTCCTGTAAGATTCTTTTAAATTGCTTTCACAACTTGCAAGTTACCGAATTTTAAAATCAGTCAGTCCATTTTAGGACCCGCGCTATGTTTTTTAATAAGTTTCAAAGCATTCTTTACTGAATTATAACTGATCTTAGATATAAAGAGACAAGCAATCTTATACCAAATTACTATTTTTTACATAATCCTGAAGATTAGTATTTCTAAATAATTATTTGGGCTTGTCCGTTATGGAGCTTTTTCTGTATATATTTTTTATCTTCAAAAATACGTAAGACTTTCTTTTCAAAAATCGACTCAACCCGAATCCTTGTCGCAAAAATGAATACCCAATCCGAAACTGACCCAAACCCGAAATAATGTATGTCTATCTGTTCCAAACATAACGCGCTGGGCGCAGTTAAAAAGTAGAAGTCAACCGGGCCCAAACTCGACCCGCAGTAGAAAAAGTAGAAGTCAACCGGGCCCAAACCCGACCCGCAGCAAAAAAGTAGAAGTTAACCCGGCCCGCAGCAAAAAAGTAGAAGTTAACCCGACCCACAGCAAAAAGTAGAAGTCAACCCGACCAGCAGCAAAAAAAGAAGTCAACCGGACCCAAACCCGACCCGCAGCAAAAAATAGAAGTCAACCGGACCCAAACCCGACCCGCAGCAAAAAGTAGAAGTAAAACGACCCGCAGTGAAAATATTAGCCCCGACCTGCGCATCAGATTGGAGTTTCCAAATTTCCAAAATCGCCCCCCCCTTGAGGACTCTCCAGATCCGCCCTTGTTATGGCTTTTAGAATTATACCCGCTCTAAGCTGAAGCGGTGTTTCCGAAACTTTGAGGTCATTTTTCTCCAAATAGCGTTTTGGAGCATAACGCGCAGGATATCTAAAAAACTTCTGAATATTTTTTCATGGAATTTTCAAAACATTTGTTTCATGTTAGTTTTTATAAACTGAACCTAAAATTTCCTTTTTATTGTTCAAAAAAATGTTTTTTCATATGATTATACTGTTGAAATTTTCAAAATTTTGTATTAGCTAAATACAACTTTGTATTGAAAATATAAAAATATTTCCTTCTATATATAAAAAAAAGTTTTGATTTGGAAATGGACCAGTGAAAATCTGCGTAGATATTCCGGGTAGATCACATCCAATTTGAATGCTTAAGCATGGCCTTTCATCGTTAATATTAAAAAAAACTGTAGCATACAAAAATATGAAAATCGGTTGTATTATAGAGAAATGTTTGATAAACACGCTGATGCAGACAATTTTCAAATCGAAGAATTGTTTTAAGAGATATTTAATGCTAAAGTTGGACAAAATCGTTCCATTAAAAAAGTTTTATTGGAGCAAAAACTATACATGAGAATTTAATCATTTTTAGATCATTTTATACGTTATAAGTTCCCGATGTGCAGATTGCATTTAGTTTTCTTATTTGACTCATTTTTTGATGTTTTATTTCAATTTTAAATTCAAATTTTCAGCAATTCGAGAGATAATTTTTACAAATTTTAGAAAATGTTATTCATTTAAACTGTTGTCAGTTGTATAAACAGCGCAAACAATAATGTTTACTTCAAATTAAAAATTTATTTACACGTGACTATTACAAACAGAAAAAAAACTTTAAAATTAGAATTAAATGATTACATGTTAAAAGCAGGAAAATTACGTCATAAGAACCATAGGCGCAGATGTCATATACGCGCATATTGGCGCAATTTTTTTCCGACGCCAATTTGGCGAAAACATTAATAGCATAAACAACAACATCCGGGTTACCACATCAAGCAAAATAACAACACTTTAGCACCAGTTAAGTACCCGTTGCGTATATGAAATTGGCGTCAGAAAAAAATTGCTCCAGTATGGGGGCGTATATGACATCTGCGACGAACCATATTTGCACTTGAATTTTAAAAGAGAAACAAAATCTTAAAATAAAAAAAATCATTATTATGCGTTAAAACTTGTAATTTGAGGAAATTACGTCATATTTAAAATGGCAAAAAATATAGCAAAACAATTTAAATTGAAAAATATATTTGCGCGAGATATTTTGAGATAATCTTTTCAACTATTATCGTGAATACGAAGACAGCGCAAATAATATTTCCTTCTAACAGCAAAAGTATTTTCACGTGAATATTAATAAGAGAAATAAAACTTTGGTGTAAATTACGTCAGATTTAAAATGATACATTTAAAATGAATTATTTAAAAGAACCATCTTATAGCGCTGTTAAAAAATACCGGGAGACAATGACGCTGTTTACTTAATTCATTTTACATTAGCTTATTTTCAAATGTTTAACTAATTTTTTAATTAAATACGGAAACCGCCATTGTATCTCTTAACAGCAGCAGATTTGGTCTTAAAAATCCCCAATCCAAGGAAAACGAATGGAAACCCGTTTACAGAGAGATTGCTACTGTTTTTTTTTTTTTTTTTTTTTTAATTCAATATTTTTAAAGCCGATCAAATTAGCGTGCTTTTTGGATTTTGGCGTGCCTGAACGGGGGTTGGCGAGCGTAGCTCGTAGGGGGCAGAGCCCCCTAGTTAAATACAAATTTATTTAGGTTCAGTGTAATTACAACAATCTGAAGCATAAGTAGGCACCAAAAATTTCATTCTAGTTTCAATATTTATTTTGTAATCTTGCGCATAAGCTGTTATACCAATTTTCTGCTCGTCATATGTCCAGGGCCCTCGCTAAAGGGGGGAGGGGGAACCTCCCACCCCAAACGTTTGCGAATGCTGTTAAACTTGGCAAATTTATGAACTTAGTTGGCAAATTTGTTTCAAAATTTAATAAAAAATAAAATACTTTCTACTTCTGATAGATTTGACAAAAGTTAGAAATATAATTAAACTTTTTTACAAATAAGAACTATATTATATTTTCTAATTGTGGTAACTTGATAACATCATAAAACTAGCAGGCAAATGTCGAGAACTGTTTATTTTTGCTTCTCAGTGAGTTGGCAAATACTGAAATTTGACTTGGCAATTTAAATCTCTTCCCCACCAATAAAACGTCTTAGCGATGGCCCTGCATATGTCTGACAGTTTGGAGCACCCTATAAATGCCAATTCTACATCTTTTAATTTTTTAAATACATGAAATGAAAGAACATACTTATATCTTTCATCCCCTATAAAAATTGTGTTTTAAAATATACCTTTTAAGATATTAAATGTTGAAAATTGTGTATTTTTTTTCATTTTTTCCAAATTTAAAAATCCTGAGACCCCTTAACCCCTTAACGGTCGCATTAAATTTCGGTTTAAAAATTCAGATTGCATGTTGCCACCATTTTTTTGAAAAAGAAATATGCACCTTATTTAATGACAAGTAAATGATACCAGAATAAAGTCAATTACACTATTTTATAAAACATGTGGGAACCAAACAGTCTGAATAAAACACACAGCTCGTCGCAGCCCTTGAATATCACGGGAGCGAGGATTAAGGGGTTAACCCCTTCGGGACCATGGGTACATATATGCACCCTCAAAAAGAGCATACAAAATTTGTTTTAAGCACCAGTTAAAAAGAAATTTATTGTTTAGTTTCTTTAATTAGAGCATTTTTGTGATTGTTTAAGTAAAGGTAACTTAAAAAAACGGTGCTGACGGAATAAAATTTGTGTAAAAGCCTCCGGTCCCGAAAGGGTTAAGGATGTTTAAAATTATGTATTCTCTGGCCACCCTTGAATATTGTATTGCTCAGGGGATAAATATAAATTTTTGTTTTCACAAAGTTTATTCTAGTTTTTAGCAATTTCGATTTCTCATGAAAAATATTTTTTACTATAAAAATATTCTTAAAATAAAAAATATAAGTTATATATATATATATCAATGTAATGTAATTATAACTTAATAAAATATTTAAAAAAATATTAAAAATTATGAAATATATATTATTATCTGGGCAATGATGTTAATAATAGTAATAAACGATATTAAGAGTAACAAATGGCAAGTAAACAATATTTGAGCATGGTAATCCACATCGGTCAAAATGACCGCTTTGGCGATTATAGGTATACGTTTTTGCCGCCGGTTCTAGCGTTAAACATTTTTCAATGATTCAACTTAACACATTTTCACAAGCTGCTAATTAAAAGGAACTGGACACAGAAATCTGAAAAACTTTATGTTGCTAAATTACTACACTGATATTTACAAATAGTGTTGCCAAGTGTCACGATTTACACGGGATGTCCCAATTTTCAGGTGTCCTAAGACCCGATCCGTGGAAACCCTACGTGGGACGCCGAATGTCCCGGTTTTTCATGATGCATAATTTTTTTTTTTAATTCCTTTTAGTACCATGCTATTCGTTAGTCTATATCAAGTGAAACTTAATACAGTAAAATATACGAAATCAAAACTTGTCTATAAAGGAACGTTTTTATGATTCCTCCAAAAGAAATAGCATACAAATCTACATGCTAAAACGGAATATTGTTTCGGTTCCTAGCTGTTTTGTTTTTATATGTGTAAAACCTTTTTTTTTTTTTTTTTTTTTTTTTATTTACAAAACTGGTGAAAACGGTACCTGTGCATATCGGAATCCTACCTGAAACGTAAAAATTTCATACTCCCTGCTTAATCAATACCATACAAATGCTCAATCGGAAACCTCCCAAGAACGTATTGTTTTTAGGTCCCTAGCGATTCCGCTTTCACATATTTTACTATAGGCCAATTCCACAGAAAATTATCTTTTTGGGGGGGAGGGGGCGGAGAATAAAATTTATAATATGTTTAATTTAAGGGTATGATTGAAAAACTTGATATTTTTGTATTCTCTAATAAAATCCTAATAAAAAGGGATTATAAATTACTGTTTACAAACTACCATTATTGTCTTTGTAAAGTCATAATGTTCCGTCAGTTGCACAATAAAAGTTACGTCAGTTACACAATAAAAGTTACGTCAGTTACACAATAAAAGTTAGGTCAGTTACACGTGTAAATGCCATTTTTTTTCCTTTTTTATTATTCAGAAATTAATTAAACACGTTACTGTCATAATTTGGCATTACTTAGTGTTGTTGAGAACATTAAATCGCTTTTTTTAACGGTATAGTTATGATATTTTTTTTTACTCTTCAATGAGGGCAGAAAAATGTTTGTATATTGTATATTTTATGTTAGGTCAGTTACAGAATTTTGAATTGCAATTTTTGGGACTCAAAGAGAGATTGAAATAATCCACAGGTATTTGGGTATTAAGACCTCAGTAAGAAATATTTTAAATTGTAAAAATTTGTTCTAGCTTTATTAGCAAATTTTCTACATAGTTTGGAAACAAAATTCGATGATCAAATGTTACGTCAGTTAAGATGGAATTGCCCTATATCAGGTTATTGCGTTTATATAATACATTGAAACGTTCTAAGATGAAAATTCATGTGATCAGTGAAATATTCCGTTTTATACAAGTTTACATTTAAGCAGGTACATTTCTATAATATTCCTACCGTAACGAATATGAATATTCTCCGTTAAAGACAGGTACGATTTTCATAGGATTTACTGTTTTTTACCCGACTGAAAAGAAGGGTTATGTGTTTCACGCGTATCTGTGTGTGTGGATTTCTTTATACCCTCGAAACATCCCAACGGCTGGATGGATTTTAATGAATGGGGTCTCTGTCGATTGGTCTTAACGGCCCGATGGTTATAGGCTAGGTTTTGTTTTTATAAATTCAAAATGGCGGCCGTAAAGTACAAAATGGCGGTCGAGATGAAAAAAAAATTTACGCACCCTATTGAGCGGCATTTCTTTGGATACGTCTTTCAAAATGAAGACGATGTTTCATTGACTATTTTACGGTCAAGAGCTCCGTTAAAATATTATACAACCTGGAAGTTGTGTATGTGTTGTGGATCTCTAGCTTTACTGCAACTCTAACGATCATAGACATCTATTGAACTCATCAAAACAGTATTTATAGATAGGAACTAACAATTAAACACAACTTAAAAGTCATCAATACAAGTAAATAAAAAAAATAGGTAAGTAATATAAACAAGTAATATAAAAAAAATATTTTAAGTCAATTCCTACTTTGGTCAATAAGGGAATTTTTTTTCTCCCATTCTTCTTTCCTCTTGCGATTAAAATGCCTTGATCAAGAAGAGGGCTCTCTCGATTATTGAAAATTAATTAATTTAATTTAATTAATGAATTAATATTTGAAAAAACTGGATTAACATGAAGTGTCATCTACTACAAGTTTAAAAAAAATTATTTGAACTTCATTGGGTGAATAATAAGTATTTTATTAACGATTGAAAATTTTAACAAGATATAAATAGCGAGAGTGTGAGCTAATTGTAGGAATTGAAGAAAGAAAGAAAAAAGAAAAAAAAAAACATAGTTTCACATCGATGAGAAATAATTAATTAGTTCGCTTTTTACGCAGTCGGGTTTTTTGATTTTTTAAATTTAATTGTTTATTTGTGTACCGATTCAGAAGCTACTGTCCCGCTTTTATTGTCTCCCTGCCTCGCTTTTTGTGACACTGGACCTGGCAACACTATTTGCAAAGCATATCGCACTGGCGATGGGCAGGGCTTAAACATAAAAAACAGTGAGGGGTGGAGTAAAGCAATAAAGGCGTTTTAATATGTTCCCGATGTGTAATTTAAAAATATTACACATGGATTTTTTTTAAGTTAATAAAAATACAGATAGAAATATGCGACCAGTAGGCTGTCATTTAAGATAGATAATGAACATCTAAAAGCGGTACGGAACTGAAATTTAGAAACAACAGTATTGTAAATGAAAAACACTGAAGATTGGTACAGTCGTGGAAAAAAAAAAAAAGTAAACACCCCTTACTAACTTTGCAAAATATTATCGTAGAAGAAAGTTACTGGTACCACACGTTTGGTAATAAAGTCTACTTTTAAATGGTGTATATAAAATTTGCTTAGGGGGCATCTACAAATTAAAACGAACCATAACTTTGGTTTTTTTTTTTCAATAACAGTATACATTTCTGACAGCATAAATGACTCTACATCCCTCAATCAGCCTAAAAACAATCTTTTTATGCAATTCGTACGGTAAGTTTCCGAGAAATTAATTATTTTAAAACGAGAGTATTTTAGGGGTATCCAAATTGAAGTTCGGTACTCGATTGTTGACCGAGAGAGCACCCATCTTGATCAAGGCACTCAAGCAGTCATTGAAAACTGCTAGATTATAGGATAGCATAAGAAATTTCACTTCTATCATAGACACTTACTCCATCATTTTGTCGTTTTTTAAGCATAATTTGAAAACTACTTGGAATAAAAATGTGAAATTTTGGATTCCATAAGCAGGACTTAATAAATCTAAATCCTTCGAAAAAAGTGTAGGTTGCAATTCATAATTTTTTCGAACATTCATTTCATAATTCATAATTCATATAATAAAATTATAAAAATTGCAAATTCAACGCATTTGATTTATGTTTGGGTATTTTAGTAATATTGCTACACAAAAGATTAGCACATTAGGCGTATAATTTCAGGAGATATTAATAAAAATGTGAAAATGTAATTTAACATTAGAAGCCCTAAATTTTGAATGTGTATAATTAAAAAACTTATCATTCGAATGATTTGAAATTTGGTGCCTAGGCATAGTTTGAACTGAAGATTTGAAATATCTTGTTAAAATTGGGTATTGCCATTAAAAAAATGAAGTTTGGGTTCGTTTTAATATGTAGATGGCCCCCTAAGCAAATTTTATATACATAATTTAAAAGTGGATTTTATTTCCAATTGTTCGGTACCAGTATTCGATAATTTGTTAAGGAGTTAGTAGGGGGGTGTTTACTTTTTTCCCCCGCTACTGTGCACCTTTTTATTTACAGATCATTGTATAAATATTAAGTAATTATTAATCATGATATTCGGGCGCCTTATTTGATAGATAGATATTTTCTTTATTTAATTTTACGTAAGTGAAATGTTGACAGAAGCGACTTATGTTTGGCGATTTTAAAAATACAAATATCGAGTTATTTTTTCGGAAAATTACTAGTACTTTTAATTCTAATTCTGTTAAACGTTCAGAATAAAATTAGACACAAGAAATAAGTGGATTTTTATATGATGAAGGAACAAAATTTAAAGGTTTTTTAATTTGGTATCATACCTCTAAAGAATGTCGTATTGGCCCTCCAGACAACGAGGTAAATACCCGTTGCTACCCTGGTCGATTTTTTTTTTCTTTTTAAGAATGCTTAAAATTATGTTTTATGAACGTCGTAAAATTTCAAAAACATTTATTTCACAATTTTAAAAATCATTTTCTGGGTCAGATTTTTCTTTTCAGCGCCTCTACGAATGATAATCTTTAAGAAAATTAATAGTAAGTATTCTTCATATTTTGTATTTTGCATATTTTCTGCTTTTAAGAATCGCGCATCGGAGTGTTGTCCTCTATTATGTTTATTTCTACGTCATATTGCTCAAATGCAAACGTCGAAAGAGGATGGAAACTCAGTTGAAAGAAAACAAATGTTGTAACAAACAAGTTGGAAATTGCTCGTCAAACGTGGCAAATGAGGTGCGTTCGTACTATAACTAGTTTTATAATTATTTTTTGCACCCCATATTGTACTGAATGTATAATTTTTTGCACTTCATAAAGCGCATAGTCTGATACATCATTAAAATGCACTTCCAACATTTTTTCCCATTCCCCGTAATGTAACGGAACACTTTTGACTGTCCCTGTAATTAAACTATACATCCGATTTTCCTAAAATTTGAAATAGCTCAACAAAATTTTACAACAATTATATCTTTAAAATTTCAGACCATTCGGAAGGCTCTAATATCATTAAAATGCACTTGCAATAATTTTTCCCATTGGCCGTAATGTAAAGAAAAACTTTTGACTGTCCCTGTAATTAAACATACATCCGATTTTCCTAAAATTTGAAAGGGCTTGACAAAATTTTGCAACAGTTATATCTTTAAAATTTCAGATCATTCGGAAGGCTCTAATATCATTAAAATCCACTTGCAATAATTTTTCCCATTGGCCGTAATGTAAAGAAAAACTTTTGACTGTCCCTGTAATTAAACTATACATCCGATTTTTCTAAAATTTGAAATGGCTCGACAAAATTTTGCAACAATTATATCTTTAAAATTTCAGATCATTCGGAAGGCTCTAATATCATTAAAATGCACTTGCAATAATTTTTCCCATTGTCCGTAATGTAAAGAAAAACTTTTGACTGTCCCTGTAATTAAACTATACATCCGATTTTCCTAAAATTTGAAAGGGCTCGTCAAAATTTTGCAACAGTTATATCTTTAAAATTTCAGATCATTCGGAAGGCTATAATATCATTAAAATGCACTTGCAATAGTTTTTCCCATTGGTCGTAATGTAAAGAAAAACTTTTGACTGTCCCTGTAATTAAACTATACATCCGATTTTCCTAAAATTTGAAAGGGCTCGACAAAATTTTGCAACAGTTATATCTTTAAAATTTCAGATCATTCGGAAGGCTCTAGTATCATTAAAATGCACTTGCAATAATTTTTAACATTGGCCGTAATGTAAAGAAAAACTTTTGACTGTCCCTGTAATTAAACTATACATCCGATTTTCCTAAAATTTGAAAGGGCTCGACAAAATTTTGCAACAGTTATATCTTTAAAATTTCAGATCATTCGGAAGGCTCTAATATCATTAAAATCCACTTGCAATAATTTTTCCCATTGGCCGTAATGTAAAGAAAAACTTTTGACTGTCCCTGTAATTAAACTATACATCCGATTTTCATAAAATTTGAAATGGCTCGACAAAATTTTGCAACAATCATATATTTGAAATTTCAGACCATTCGGTTGGGTAGTTTTTGCTCTGTTACATGCGGACAGACGGACGGACAGACGGACGGACGGACTGAACGACGACTATAGGTGCTACGTATTTATATAATTACGAACGCACCTAAAAATGCTATTGGCGAGATTTGCGCCCGGCTAACATAAAAATACCAAGAATTATTTGCGATCATGCCAACTTTTATGTAGTTTTATTCGAAAATAATTTTGATAAAAAATGGCTGCCTTCATATGAAAAGCGACGGCATCAGCCCGTAATTGTTTATGAGAGACACATGACTTGGACTATTATAATATACAGTAAAACCTCCCTGTGCGACCACCTCGCTGAACGACCATTTTTTTTCATGGAACGAAATTTATTCCCATAGACTCAATATTAATTTTACCTCCATTCAGAGACCATCCCAGTTGAACTCCCTCCATGAGCGACCCATTTCTTTGAAGAAAATGAAACAAATTCCGTTTTTTCCTGGTCACTTGAAGAAGGTTTTATTAGAAAAAGAATTCCGGAGAGCGCATTATTCATCACGCTTCTAAACTAAGTGTATATTTTATTATTATTATTATTCCGGTAACTTTTAAGTGTTTAAACCCCTTTGTGCCTATTTAGGCAATGAATTTAACTCTGATGACAAATTAAGAACGACCGTCAATAAAC
This sequence comes from Maratus speciosus, assembly GCA_963932465.1. Taxonomy (NCBI): domain Eukaryota; kingdom Metazoa; phylum Arthropoda; class Arachnida; order Araneae; family Salticidae; genus Maratus; species Maratus speciosus. Next base: position 92,403,823 of record OZ010799.1, read on the forward strand.
TCCCCTGTCCTATTCTGTCTGGAAACTCTCAAAGAAATAGATAAATTAATGAAATCCTCATTATTTGTTCCCGTCCATAAAAAAAATGGCAATTATTTACTGAACTTCGAAAGGACTTAGAAATAAAAGTTATAAAAGATAAACCCGTAAAACCAAAGCAAACGTCAATGTATTCATTTTTCTAAATCTGCACTAATTAACTTATGTAATTAACTTTTGTTTTGATACTTAAATTTTTATATTTTTTCCTAATGTGAAAAATAAATTTCAGTAACATTGTTACCTTTTTTTCAACAATTAAAATCAAGATTTAAACATGACCTCCATTAAGAGACCACCTCTCGGAGCGACCAGTTTTTATTGGAACGGAACGTGGTCGCTTTAGGGAGGTTTTACTGTCGATGAAATCATATGATGGCGATGGAACATAATTTGGCGATTTTTCCCCTGTGGCCTGCTATCTTTAAAGTACCAATATGGCCGTCTGGCATACAAAAAGTGAAGCGGTCAGCCGGGACTGTTAATGACAGTCATATGACTTAGGCTATTATTTCTGCATATTAGATGGAATATCAGCTTAAAAAAATATTTTTCACTTTATTACACCCGTTGACACGAGGCAGGTTTTTTTTTTTTTTTTTTTTTTCTATTTCAGCACCTCTATGAATGGTAAATTATTCGGAAACTGACATTAATTATTAATTACGTAAGAATTTTCTGGATTTAAGTAATTGACGCCTCGCATGACTGTCCTGTATTTTGGCATTTTTACCTGTTGTGTTAATGCAAATGATAAAACAGGACTGAATGCAAGGGTTTTCTTTTCCTAAGAAAACTAGAAAACCATTTTAATTGGACCGTTAACAGGGGTGACTCTGGTAGTCATGGCGCTCTGACCATTTTTTTTTTTTTCAGTACCTTCATGAATGAAAATTTCTATATAAAAAAACTGATAATAGTTATTATTCACGTATTTTTTAGGTAGATTTCGTAAGAAATACTACCTATTGCAATCGTTACCATGGTGCGACTTTTGAAAAATTCCTTCATAACTTTTCATTATAGGACCCCAGGAACCCAAAACCACCCCCACCTAAAAAGTTTATATATATATATATATATATATATATATGTATGTATGTATGTACTAAATTTTGTCCGCACGATAAAAGTCGCAATTATGCACGAATCATCTTCAAACTCGCCAACAACTTTGAGATGGCTAATATCTCGGCGGGGATTGAAAATGGGCGAAATCGGCCCAAGAGGGTGGAAATGGGGAGGGTTCAAAATTTTGAATACTGTCTTAACATGATTCTGATAAAACCAGCTCTTACACAACAATGGCAGGAAAAAAATAAAAGTTTTTCGTTATAGCAGTTGCCAACAATTAAAAAAAAACAAATAATAAAATTCTCACCACAACAATTACTTTTCTTTTGCAAAATTTTCATGTGCAAAATTAAATAGTTTGACAAATTGAAAACAAATTGAATATTACGTCATAAGTTTCCTAGAGCTAGATTTCAGCATGAAAACTCAAAATAAATAGTTTGACGAATTAAAAAAATATGTATATTGCGTCATATTGGAAATATAATGGACCTCAGCAGGTGAATAGGTAACGCCATGTAAGTTTGAAGAAACGTATTAAAACATGATAAAAACCCGACTATGGAAATATTAACATATTTTAACACTTTAAGGTTCTCTGAATTTTTTGTAGCCATTTTTTAAACCTATTCCATATATATGTGTGTGTGTATTCGTGTATATTACAATTTTCACAAAAAGTTTAGCTCCCTACAGCTCGCTCTTTGTGAAGAAACTGGGTTTTATCTCTAATCTTGATTTAAGTTTTGTTGGAGAATTTAGTACTTAACATCGAAATCTACCTCCGCCTGTAGGCCCAAGCCGGCAGGGATTTTTTTATTTTCTACCATATACGTATTTTGCGCCCTGCGTAATTGCCAGGTATTTCAAAATCTCTGCGTTATGTGCAAATACAAATGACCAAAAAGATCGAATGCCAGTTTAAGAAAACAGATTTTAATTTTAACCCCTTAATTCTTGTTCCCGTGATATTCACGGACATTGTCTTTTATTCAGACATTTCAATCCCCACCAGTTTTATAAATTAGTGTAATTGGCTTTATTGCGGTATCATTTTACCAGTGATTAAATAAGGTGAGTATTTCTTTTTCAAAAAACTGGTGCCAATAAGCAATTTGAATTTTTAAACCGTAATTTAATTCGAGCGTTAAGGAGTTAAATGGTCACATGGACAGAGGCGATTTTAGCAGCCTTGATGCCAAGAACCATATTTTTACTATATCTAATGAGAATTATAACTTCTAAAGTAACAAAAAATAAATTTTAGTTTTTCCAGAATTTTCTGTCTTTGATAATTTGGCGCCCAAATTGTTGCACGATATTTTATCATTATATCTTTTGTCAACCAGAAATGAAAAAAGTTAATCCATAATTCAAGGCATTTTGGGAAAGTAATCTACAATTTTAATAATTATAAAACACTTACAATAATTATATCTCCAATATCATTTTTATATTTTTAGTATAAAAATCTATATATATAAAAGAAAGTCTGGATTTTGTATTAACGCGCAGCCCAAACTACTGAACCTAAAATCTTGAAACTTGGGGTAAAAATACTTCTTATGACATTGAGTGCCGCTGAGAAAGGATTTTCTAAAATTCTACCCCTAAGGAGGGTAAACTAGTCGGATGTACCAATCCCAAAACTTTCTTCTATCTCATACATGTTAATACTTCAAAATTCGCTATCACACTGCCAAAATTAAATGGCAATTTATGCATCTCATGAGGATTCTAAAGATATGAAATTCCGTGCATTAGTTCTTGAGATATGACTATCGGTGAAATCGTCTAAATCCAGAAAAATGCTGCCTAGCAGCGCCACCTATTGGGTGATTTATACCAAATCCTAATCAGCAACAATTTATGTCAACGTCTGACTGAATCTGAAGTTTGGAGAAAATCCGTGCATTAGTTTTTGAGATAGAGCTATAGCGAAAATCGAGAAAATTCCTGCATAGAAGCGCCACCTATTGGGTGATTAACACCAAAACCTAATTAACAGCAACTTGTGTCACCATACAACTAAATCTGAAGTTAGATGAAAATTCGTCCATTAGTTCTATAGATAGAGCTATTGAGGCAATCGTGAAAAAGGCAGCACAGAAGCGCCACCTGTTGGGCGATTTACACCAACACATAATCAGTAGCAATTCATATCAAGGACTAACTGAATCTGAAGTTTGATGAAAATCCGTGCGTTAGTTCTTCAGATAGAGCTATTGGGGGAAATCATGTAAATCCTGCAAAATTCATCATAGCAGCGCCACCTGTTGGGCGATTTGCACCAAAACGTAATCAGCATCAATTCATATCAAGGACTAACTAAATCTGATATTTGAACAAAATCCGTGCATTAGTTCGTGAGATACAGCTATTGCGAAAATCGTGAAAAATGCAGCATAGCAGCGCCACCTGTCGAGCGATTTACACCAAAACCTAATCAGCATCAATTTGTATTATGGACTAACTGAATATCAATTTTTATGAAATTCCGTGCATTAGTTCTTGAGATAGAGCGCCCACAAAATTTGTGTCACATACACACAGACAGACAGACAGACTCACAGAGTCACAGACAGAAATTTTGTAAAAACATGTTTTTTGGAATCTCTGACCCCTAAAACGTGTAAATCCGTCGAAAACCGGAATTCGAAAATTTTCATGAATCCAATACTTTCTTCTTGTAAAGATAGAAGAAAGTAAAAACAAAACGAACTTTTAAAAAATTCATTAAAAATCTGATTTTATAGTTATTTTTCAACAGATAACATATTTTAGTGTATTTTTGTATGCTGAATCGAATGGTACTAACCAAATTATTTCAAGTCTAATAGTTCATGAGATATATCATATTTTTGTAATTTGGCGCTATCTTTGGCGCCAAAACCTCAAATTTTCAAGTGATAATTTCTAAAAAAAATTCTGTTACTAGAGAAAGGGAAGAAATTCAAATTGAATAATTGTTTAATCAATTCTTTTGCTTAAATATTTAAAACAATTATGTCCGTTAGGAAAAAAATTATAAACGCCTCAAAAACTAAAACTAAATAATAATAATAATAATAATAATAAAAACTGTTGTACTTTTTCGTTTTATCAACACTATGCCAAAATGTATGGTATCGCGCCATTTATTTCTACCCTTAGCGTGCAAACGATTTTTATTGCAAACCGTGCCAAAGATTATCATTTGCTATTTATTGAACGTAAACATTTTTTATGAGTATTCCATCATAATCTCGTAAAACTTTTTAATTTGTTATTTTTTGAATAGAAAATATTTATTTTTAAATTATAACTTACATTTATTACTGACACTGACATGGATTTTACGATTTGGCCGTTACTTGATGACGAGGAAGGTGTAATAAAATAATTTCAGAACTTAGGAACTATACCTATAAAATGTTTTGTTAAAAAACGTTGAACGTCTTCATTCAAAAAATTAAATGTTTACCGCAATGACAGATATGCTTATTACGTACGCCACGCTACAATGATAACATGAAAGACATTTACAATCCGAGACCTGCAGATTAAATTTATTTTATTATTTTATTGCCTTTTATTTTAAGTATTGATTCGTATTGATTTAAAAAAATAGTTGGTGAAAGTCTGTAATTTATCAAATGTTATATATTTTAAATGCTCATTTTTGTATCAACAAAATTTTTTTTTTTTCAAATGTTTCATTTTTTTCCGCTAATTATTATGCTTAGCGACAACGGTGTTGGTATAACGGAAAAATACCAAAACAGTTACTGATTTTATTTAAAATACAAATAAAAAGGGTTTAATAAGAAATAAATATTATTAAACGGAAATATTTAATTTAAGTATGAAAGCAATGTTTGTAGTGTTTAAAAAAGTGTTCATATTCAAAGGCTTAAATAGAAAAATATTTTGCAATTTGCCATTTGCTCCTATCGATAAAAAGAAAAAATGGATACTTTTATGTTAGTCGTGCATAAATCTCGCCAATAGAATTTTATAAATCGCAAATACCAATATTTACAATTTTACTCATCATCATCTGCTATATTTATAAAACGCAAATTCTTATTTCATTCTGATTGACTATAACTCAAGTTCTACTGAACATAATTTTGTAGAACGTACACTGTTAGTTAAGTAATTTGTTTTAGAAGTGTTTTAATGTAAAATAAACTTTTTTACCAAAAATAAAACCGACTTCAAAACTACTACAAAGTAAAAAATAATTTTTTTACATAATAGTTAATAAGAAATTAAATTAAGAGCATTGTATTTATCATGCGTATTAATATATTTATGTACATTAATTTGATTTTTTGGAGTCGGTGCCAGCCAAACGAAGTTAAGTATAATTATCCAACATACACAACACACATCCAAATATCTACGAGATTTTTTACGATTTGTTATTTAGTTAAATTTTAATTTTACCATTTTTGAAACATTTCATCTGATTTTATAAACGTGTATTTTCAAGTGAGATTAGCTGTAATTATGTGTGCTAAATTTAGGGTTATTATAAAATTAGTGCGTTTATACAGGCTATTATGTAAAAAAAATCATAGCCAAAGACAGATTTTCAAATGCAGGATGATGTCAAAGTTGATTGACAATGGAATGTTTTTTTTCTAAACGGCTTTGCTGAATCTTGTTACGATGTGTATTTTAATGAACAATTTTAATTTTGAACTTGGCTTGGCTGGCACCGACTCCAAAAAATCAAATTAATGTACACAAATATAATAATACGCATGATAAATACAATGCTCTTAATTTAATTTCTTATTAACTATTATGTAAAAAAATTATTTTTTACTTTGTAGTAGTTTTGAAGTCGGTTTTATTTTTGGTAAAAAAGTTTATTTTTCACTTTTTAGTTTTTTCGCATTACAATTTCTGCATGATTCTTTTGGAGGAAATTACGGACTTTTAAAGATGTTATTTTGATAAGTAAATACTTTTGTCCAGATAACACAGGTTTTCTGTGAAAATTCTTTATATATATATATTACATTTATTCTTCAGATTTAATAGCTTTATTTTTAAATTGAATATTTTTGTTTCTCTATTTGGACATGGGTAGAACGACAAGAGATGCTGCTCGCATGAAAAAATATCGAACTTTGGAAACTGACAATAAAAAGTTCTTCGGCTTACTAAAAGTGCTCTATGAAATAGAGAACAGAGACCCAATGACTCATTTTTCATACTTTCTAACCAATGACCAGGCCCTTATCTTCCGGGTTGCCCTAGATGAACGAGTTTTTGATACCTGTCATCGGCGTAGGAGACCACCTAATCGCCACGTAGCGGCAATAAACCTGTTGAGCGCCTAATTCGTTTTTCTATCGGCAGTGCCTATTTCTTAATTATGAACTTTTTTATGCCAGTTACTTAACATTTATATCTTGTTGTTTAGCACCTGTGCATTGCTACTCATGTTAATCTTGTAATTTAGAAGCTTAATCAGATGATGAGACCTTTACCTGGCAAGGCACCTCAGAGGTATAATTCATAGGTAACTTTGAGGTCTTCGCACCCGCGACGGAGTTTGCATGCACCATGAGCCATTAGGGTACATGAAAACCGAATAACTTAACAAAAAATGATCGTGAAAAGACTACAGCGGAAAAGTCTTAAATGGTGTTTCCTCAAATGGCTGGTCATTGATGAAATTTTTATAGTATCAAAAGAGAATTTATATATAATTCATTTGTGGCTTCAAGAATTTAGAAACAATTATTTTTTGGTGGCATTAATGTTTTCTTATATGGAGATATTATGCAAGTGCCAATATGTAATGTATAATGTATACGCAATGCCAATGTGCTTAAATGAATGTATGCTACGCATTTCAGCATGGTACTTTTATTCATAATTTAAATTATTTGCTTAATCTTTCGCCAAATCTAAAGATTCTGATAGAGAAATTGAGAACTCATTACATCATGACGGCATTTTGTTTATTTTTGGTTGTTATGTATTTAATCTTTCTTGACAAAATCAGCTTAACTCACTTAGGCATTTATGCTTCTTATTGCATCATCATTTGCAATACGTTGGGCAGTGGAGATTTTAAAAGTATTAAGTAATCTACCGTTATTGAGTCCACTGCCAATTGTTGTTTCTGAGCTAATATGATTTGGTGCATTGAAGTGTTTTGCGAATTAAATATTTTATGATACCCACATTTACATTAAACCACATTGCTGCTGATATTTTCTTTTGTTTCACGCTAGCCTTAACTGTGGGCTCGATTACAGAAGATTAGAAATTCATCGTCATGCTCATTTAATAGTCTTGGTTAAAGTGTCATCGGTCTGCATAGTAACTTACGTATTTTAGTGAATATAGTACTGCAAAATATATAGAACTTTCGGAAGCAACTTATGATATTCGCATTTCCTTTACACCATGTTTGCTGTTGGTATCGCGCACCTTTTGCTTTTATTGGGCAATCTGATTCAAATTTACTTGCTCTCATTTCTTGATACAATTCAAATGTTTTCATGACTGCGCAACTCACTGACTCGCTTTCGCAATTATGCTTATGCCTACTGATGTTTAAGTTCTGTGCCATGTAAATACACCACACCATAACAATGCCGCCTATAATACTAATTAGAGTAACTCCTTTTTTTCTTTGTTTGTTGTTAATCCTGTACTTTAACAGCATAATGGATCTTGGCTCAACTTGTGTTTGCATATAAAAGTAGACAAATGGTTGTTTAGAATAAATAAATTTATAGATATTGAAAAACTTCCTTGTGTATATGAGACAGTGGTACTACTTAATTATCGCGCCGACCAAAAATCTATCACCAAACTATAAGATTAAATGCCAATAATGGTTGATCGTAAATGTCACATTCACTTGGCTTTAAGCAAGTTACACGTGTTTACGTCATCAAGTGATTTTTATTTCGACGTTTTATTTGTATTTTTATTAATGTTGTACTAATTTATTTGTTCTTTCGTTATTTAAAATAAAAATTATGTCAATTTGTATAATTTGGCAAGTGGTTTGGCGATTTATATAATTTGGCGAACGGTAATTGGTCGACGGGATAACTAAGCAGTACCGAGACAGTTAATAGGTTTTTAGAAAATATGCGTGAAATTTTCATTTTCTCTCCAAAACTCCTATACAGGAAAGTTATCATTAATGTTATCTAGTGGAAGTTGCCAATTGAGAATTTTAAATAGGACTGCGATTAGAAAATGCGAAGAAACAGATTGGGGAAGATCCATTACTGAATTTGAATGGGAATATCACCAAATTAGTCAGTTACAGCCTATTTGGCTTCATTTATGGCGACTTATTTTAGCCGCCAAATTTGGCGATAATTCACCTAACTGCACCATGTTTGGCGAGAACTTGGCGCTAACGTATATGAATACATAGTTTTATGCTTATGATTGAGAAACTGGCTGCAACAATGAAAGATAATCTGGGTGAAATCCTTCATTTTATTGGTTTTTGTTGAATTTTTAAAAAACTACTGAACCAATTTCGATGAAACGGAAGTGGTACCAATTCGAAAGTATCCTCTTTCAATTAAAACAAAAATCACATAAATCGGACAAAAAGTTCCGGAGCAATCGGTGAACATACATAAAAAAAAAAAAAAAAACATACATACGCGTCGAATTGATAACCTCCTCCTTTTTTTGAAGTCGGTAAAAATAGATCTACTTTGAATTAGTGATAAGTACGGGACTTTTTAAAATTAGGTGAACCCGATTATGAAAGATTACCTTTAATGTAAAGTTCTTCTAAATGGATTTTGATGCTATGCCGGAAAGTTGTCTATGGTGTAGTAAATTACTATAAGAGGATGTACGCTATATGCATCGTGTATATACTAGGGAATATATATTCTATAAAGGTGTGCCAGGGTTTCTTAAAAAATCCAGTGGGTATATAAAGTAGACCTACCCCTACATCCCAGAGAGTTCTATAATCTGGTTAACGCTATTATGGAAGATATATTTAAATTTAACTATCTATAATATGTATGAAATGCAAAGAGAAATTTCGTTTGGGCCGCTTACAACCTGAGTTCTGCTGAATAGATTTTTGATGGGACTTACATTGTTAAATAATTTTTCAGAAAAAAAAAATTAGTACATCATATCATTCTACGTTGCTTATTTAAATTATTATGGAGGAAAATTCAAAATCAGAACACGATTATGAAAGATTGGCTTTTTTAAAGGCTCTGCTGGGTGGATTCTGGTAAGACAAACTGTTAATTATATAATTTTTAGGGAACGCTTTGGTACATTTGCCAGTTTAAAAGATTCTGCTAAGTGGATTTAGGTGGAACTTTCCCAGTTAGTTAATTTTTCAGGGAATATTTTAGTATAAAACGCGTATCGTTCTAGGTTGCTTGGTTATAGGATTTTGGATGAAAGTTCTAGAATGAGGTGAGACCAATTATGAAAGATTAGCCTTTTTCATATGTTCTATTGGATGGAATCTGATGAGAATTGCATTGATAAATTTTCAGAGGAAGGGTATAAGTATATTACATAATGTTCTATTGTACTTTACCAAATCCTAAAGATCAACTAAAGAAGTTGGTACTTAGCAGCTCAAATTTTGTCTGTCTCAATAGAAAATACAATAGTATAATGACGTCTATATCGTTTGTAGCAATTCGGATGGGTATGCCAGGTTAATGTCCATATTGCTTTCAAACGAATGAAATTCACAGATATATTTCGTTTGATTCATGGTTTGTTTAGAAAAACAGACCAGCGAAGCGGGCGAAGGCTGCTAGTTAATATATATATGTTCATTGTTATTCAAATGTACAGTTTTTCATCTGAAAATTATTTAAGAAATTCTTATGAGAAATCGGATCAACCCGAAAACCAAAACAATTACATTTAACCCGATTCGCTATTAAAAAGATAGGAGTACATTCGACCTGTGACGAAAAAAAATTAACGCCAACTGTATTCAGTGTTGGGTTCGGACAATATCGGGTTACGTAACCCATTACATGAACCCTATCTGTAATAAGACACGCGTCCGACAAAAAATATTTCGCTAATCAGAATTTGAAATATAGTAACACACCCCGACCCGAGAACCTTAATCGGATATTGATACACAATTTAGTCTTTTCTACACAGTGTGTTGAAAGACAGTCAATAATCAAATCTGAAATTTTAAAAAATTAAATTAATTCGATTCCAACACGCAAAAATCAAAGTTTAACCCAAAACAATTGGTTTATTCAACAAACTTGCCAAGCAAAAAATAAGTGCCAACCCAAAACGATCTGCCGATGATAAGGGATTGATAATCTTTTTCATTAAAAGTTAATCCTCACCCGGTTCAGGTTTAATCAGATTACTTGACCCGCTGCACGATTCTGTTCCTAGATCAAAATATTTTCCGCAACGACAGTTAAATTTTGAGCCCGAGTCCCCGAGAGGCAGGCATTTGCCATCACACCCGAAACCTCTACCGCCGCTTTTCGTTGAAAATAATTTCGAAGTACATTTTCCTCAATAAATGGAATGATATTACAGTATAATTAACTCTTTAAAAATAAAATAAAATAACTGCAGTTTGTACACATCAAATCAAACGATACAGCACTGAATCTGAATGGTTCCGATTGGTTTGACGGCCGTAACACAAACACGATGAAAAGACAATACTAAAATTCAACTCATACCGGTAAAATTTAAAACTGTTTTATAAAATTATAAAATGTATGCTTAAACCACTTAGAGTGAATTACGTTGCTTTAATTTGATACGTAATCAAACGACACGGACGGGAGTAAACCTGAATCTGAATGATTCCGATCGTTTTTTTCCGCAGAAACACAAACACGATGACAAGACCGTACTAATATTTAACTGATACCGGTAAAATTTAAAAATCTGCTATAAAATTCAAAAATGTATACTGTTTTGACTGGAATTATAAGTAAATGAAAAAGAATTACAATACAAGTGAGGACATGTTCTCCTTGTTGTTGAATTTTTTAAATTAAAAAGAACTTTTAAAGGTTCGTATGTTAGAATTTTGTTTTAGAATCCTGTCTTATCCGGCGAAGACACTCGCGAGCTAATGCTACGCCTATGGGAGGATTATTTTCCAATATCTCATTTGAGTTTCAATATTTTTTATTTTATTTATTTATTTTTTTGGCATTTGATAGCTGATCTCAATCCCTACATCTGCTTTCGATTTTGTATGCAGATTTTATTTCATTAAGTTACTTTCGCTTTCGAAATGAAAATGTTATTTAAAAAAAAAAACCAAAATCAAAAATACCGTAATTTCGGGTGTATAGCCCGCAGATAAAACAATTCAGTTTGGACCCAGAAATTGTATTCAGTATTTGAAGACCCATATTTGCCGTGATCTAAGAAGCTACGTTGTATATTTAAAAAATTTTCGGCCGAAACACGATTGTTTGATCCGCGGGCTATACACCGGAAATTATGGTATAAAACAATGGAAGATGTTGGGATCTGGCTCATCTATCCAATGCCAAAAACAAAAAAAAATGTTTCGAAATTCAAATGAGATATTAGAAAATAATCTTCCCATAAGTTTAGTATTGCTTGCGAATGTCTTTAAAGGATACCTGTCCCTGCCGGAGAAAGCAGTCACGAGCTAATGCTAATCCTATGGGGAGGTATTTATCTAATATCTATATATTACTTTTTCGATTTTGGTTGCAGATATTTTTTAGAATGACACTTTCATTTTCAGAACCGGTTTTGAAAGGGGAAGTAACTTTATAAAAAATATCTGCAACAAAAATCGAAAAAGAAAAAAAGGTGCGATGTATAGACGGATCTTGGCTATCCAATGCAAAAAAATTATTTAAAAATGTAGAAATGCAAACGAGATATTAGATTAATTAGAGCTTAAGATTATGGTATCAGATCTAAATGTTTCGTAGTAGATTTTTACGTTGTTGTTAATCAGTTTCAGATCATCGATATTTATATAGGGGAGATGGGTGAACAGTTCGCATAAATATAGCTTTTTCTCATAACTGGATAATTTCTATAAACATAAACTACTCAATATAGTAAACAGAACTTTCTTTTACACATGGTAATTTTTTTTAATCACCTGCACAGTTCTTCGTACATTTTTTAATAGTTTTATAAATTCAAAAAATTGTTCACTAGCGAGTGAGTTATGAACACTCGTGGGGCGCATGTGAACACAAGGAAAACATATCCTTTGCCATGCTTTTTATTCTGTTATTCATTTGTCATCATAATCATTAGTTATATTACCTGTTAAATTCACAATAAAGAAATATTTATATATATATATATATATATTTCTCTAATTTCTGGGTGATTTGTTTAGACAAAAGTTTATAAAATGAAAATAAGTAGATTTGAGGGGGGGGGGAGGGGCTTAGATGATTCATTAAGTATTGTTGCAATAAAATAAAAAAAAATAAAGAAGTAATTTTAAAAAAGAAATTAAAACTTTAAATTTTTGCTTAGGAGTTTTTGTCTGGGGGAAATTTTAGGAAGGGATACTATTTATCGAAATCTGCCGAAAAACGAAAGATTCTCACTCCTGTATTTGCTTTATTTACTTGTAAAGCGTAGATAAAGTAGAGTTTTTTAATGATTAAAAAAAGAAATCTCGACTATAACCCTTTCCCCATCCCCCCTAACTTCTTTTGTTTTTGAAAGAGGTAAAGGAGAGTTACAATCTGGATTTTACGGTAGTTATCAGTTTAAAAATTTTACTTTCTTAAAATATTACTGATATCTATCTCCATTCAAAGCATCATATACATATACTGTTTTAGAGATGGAAGTCATCATTACAAGTTTAGAATAAATGTAATTGAAAAATTTGCAAAGTTATTCAAGGTAATTCTTTTGTATTAACAATGCATAAAAAATATTGTTGTAAACCGTTTAGTAAAATAATACATAAAACTTATTGCATTTTAGAAAACATTAAACTTGTTTAAAGTAGAATTGAACGCAAACGAGCTTGCTGCTCTTTATTTACTTGCTGAAATATGTGTTTGTAGAAGTTTCAATACAAAATCAACTTTGTGTGAGGAAAATATGTTCTATTTCAGGAAAATTATATATAATGGAGCTGACATTATTTCTCATGAAGTTAACTGAAAGGAACGGAATCACAGAATGGTTATTGGGGCACTTATGTACTGTTCATATCTGCCCCCAACTAGTCTGTTCACAAGTGCCCCGCATGGCTGCTAGAGTTAAATTGATAAATCAATTACATTTCTCAATTTTAGAAGAAAAAGACTTTATCAGAAATATTTATTAGTATTCACAGTATATGTTAAGGGGACCGGGAAAGCAAAATTCAACCAAAAAATCGATTTTTGCTTTTTTATATCATTAAATAGTTTAAACATTTATATTTCCAACGATGTGTCACACATGTTTATATATATATAAATAAGTGTTGAAATTATTCATTCTTTCTAAGAGTAAGGTTAGTTAGGGTAACTGGAACCACGAGGTAACTGGGCATAGGCTATTTTATAAAAAAAACTGTTGGTGTTTTTTAAGTATTAGCTTTTGTGAACAATGCCCCTTAATCTCTACTTCCTAAAACAACGTGTATCAACTCAATCATAACTCTCACTTTGCTGTGATAGGTTGTCAAAAATTTACGTTTCTTTTTTTAAAAACAACGTCTATATGGTTGAACTTCCTCGGCTGATTATTAAAATACTGTAAGTACTTTTATTAAACAATCATTTTTTTTAAAATTAGACATATAACTACATTAATATTATTAGGTATCTATACATATTTACTTCATGTTTCAAATGTAAGCCCGGTGTCCCAGTTTTCCCATAAATTTTTCAAGAATGGTGTAACTGGGACATGTATCCGGGGTAACTGCACCATGCTGGATCCAGTTACCCCAATAGTTATAAATAATTTTTTTGTGTTTCTCTTACTACGGGAAGTAAATTTCTCCATTGTTTTTTGCTCACAATAAAGAAAATGATAGAATACCTTATTAAAATTATGTAATGAAATTTAAAAAAAGCATATTGAGTGGTATCAAACCAAATTTCTTGGCCCCTTGAGAGGCGGTGATGCCGTTATGGCATCACTTAATTTTAATTCCTAATTGCCACACTGGCACCTGAATTTTATAATGAAAATTTCACCTTTATTAAGTACGCGAAAATATATTTTTACTTGTTTTCAGATAGATTCCCTTGTAAATATTGGTGTCATTAAATTATTTCAACATTTTACGAATGCAAGTACCTTGCCCCTGAAAGCGAGATAGCCAGACCTTGAAATTGTACTATACACAGGGGTCGCATTCTATAGGGAAACTTTTATCGGTCCTACATACTATTTTGAAAATAATATCTTCATCGCACCTTTCTGTAAGGGTTCTGGTAGGAACAATAAAATTTTCCCTATATAATGCGACCCCTGGATAAAGTACTTAAGTACTTACGTAGCCGTTTGTTCATAGATTTACCTTGCTATTTTTTTCCTTAAAATACCCATGTGACTTTTATACTTATTATCTATATTAAAGTACATAAGTACTTCCTTAAGTTTTATGTTTTTGGCATACATAAATCTAATATTTTAACTTTTAGTGCTTTTTTAGACACATTGACAGCAAAGGTTTCCATTACAACGCTTTTTATTGACATATAATTTACATGATCTGCCTGGTTTAAATTTTTTTAAGTTGTTTACACTTTTTCAAACAGCACCTGATATCCGATATGAAAAAATATGAACGCGTGTGGAACATAGACACCCCTGGTTCAGTTACCCCATTTTTGGGGACAACTGGACCCATGAGGAAAGAAAGTTGAAATATGCATATTTTTAAAGATTAAAATGTAATTTTGAACATTTCTGTCTGATAGAGGAAACCTAACTGAACATATTTACAGAAGTTCAGACTTTAATTCAAATGAACATTAGTTTTTTTAAGCTGAATTGTCAGAAGCTCCAGAGTCACATTGTAAAATCATGTCCCAGTTGTCCCAACTAACCTTACTTCACAGCTTAGTGGTCATTTAAATCTTTAATTGACTTTTTCTCAAAACTTGGATTTTTCATGTTTATGTTCCTTTTTTTCAATATCTATTAAACTTAAGTACTCCGATTTTTTTTAATACTTATATTATGTTATATTGTATACTTTAACACATGGATTTAATGATTTGTTGGGAATTATTTATTTTAGGGAGTGAAATCTTACCAAAAATGATATTTTAAAAATGACTTTCAATAAATAATTAATAATTAATTTTGAGTTTCACTTAGAAAGAAAATGGTCTGTTAATATACGTAAATCATGTTATTCTAACTACTCTAAAAAATCTAGAACTCTATCTTTCACCATTTCTGAGAAAAAGGTACATAAAGTTGATGAATTTAAGATGGCGGAGATAGGGCTTTCCCGGTCCCCTTAAAACATTCAAATTCAAATAAATAAATAAAATTATTCGCTTATCAACTTTGAACAAAGGTTTTACTTTTGCGATCTATAAACAGTGTTTTGGCTACAGGGGACCAATAAAATGTCAAAGAGCTTAAAAAAAAATTTGTTTTTACCGTATGTCTACAGGTGCTATCATCTTTAGTATTTTTTTTTTCAAATAAAAAAACCAGGGATGATTTCCGACTTTTTGAATACCAGTATAATCTTAGAGATAATGATGTTGTCTTAAATCACAAAAATGTTCTGATTAAATGAAATAACATTTTCTCTAAGATTATATTGGTATGCAAAAAGTCGGAAATCTCATCCCTGAAAAACTTATAATAACAATTGAAAAATTTCGATGTGCACATCTGCCCCATGTTCACATGTGCCCCCATCTTCCCTACATTGTATGAGGTGTAGACATTTTTACAAGGCCAAATAAAAGTACATTCGTGCCTGTTTAAAATGGGTTTTCTATGATATTTTGAGCATTGAAGCTGGGTTAAATTGCAGTATCTAATATGGTGCAACAATCGGCTAATTTTCCTAAATATTCTCCCAAATTAATGGGAAAGTCATATATATTTCCATGCATGGATATTTATTATTTTATCCCCTACATTGTGTGAGGTGTAGACATTTTTACAAGGCCAAATAGAAGTGTATTCGTGTCTGTTTAAAATGAGTTTTCTATGATATTTTGAGCATTGAAGCTGGGTTAAATTGCAGTATCTAATATGGTGCAACAATCGGCTAATTTTCCTAAACATTCTCCCAAATTAATGGGAAAACCATATATATTTCCATACATGGATATTTATCGTTTTATCCCCTACATTGTGTGAGGTGTAGACATTTTTACAAGGTCAAATAGAAGTATATTCGTGTCTGTTTAAAATGGGTTTCCTATAATATTTTGAGCATTGAAGCTGGGTTAAATTGCAGTATCTAATATGGTGCAACAATCGGCTAATTTTCCTAAATATTCTCCCAAATTAATGGGAAAGTCATATATATTTCCATGCATGGATATTTATTATTTTATCCCCTACATTGTGTGAGGTGTAGACATTTTTACAAGGCCAAATAGAAGTGTATTCGTGTCTGTTTAAAATGGGTTTTCTATGATATTTTGAGTATTGAAGCTGGGTTAAATTGCAGTATCTAATATGGTGCAACAATCGGCTAATTTTCCTAAACATTCTCCCAAATTAATGGGAAAACCATATATATTTCCATACATGGATATTTATCGTTTTATCCCCTACATTGTGTGAGGTGTAGACACTTTTACAAGGTCAAATAGAAGTATATTCGTGTCTGTTTAAAATGGGTTTCCTATAATATTTTGAGCATTGAAGTTGGGTTATATTGCAGTATCTAATATGGTGCAACAATCGGCTGATTTTCCTAAATATTCTCCCAAATTAATGGGAAAGTCATATATATTTCCATGCATGGATATTTATTATTTTATCCCCTACATTGTGTGAGGTGTAGACATTTTTACAAGGCCAAATAGAAGTGTATTCGTGTCTGTTTAAAATGGGTTTTCTATGATATTTTGAGCATTGAAGCTGGGTTAAATTGCAGTATCTAATATGGTGCAACAATCGGCTAATTTTCCTAAACATTCTCCCAAATTAATGGGAAAACCATATATATTTCCATACATGGATATTTATCGTTTTATCCCCTACATTGTGTGAGGTGTAAACATTTTTACAAGGTCAAATAGAAGTATATTCGTGTCTGTTTAAAATGGGTTTCCTATAATATTTTGAGCATTGAAGCTGGGTTAAATTGCAGTATCTAATATGGTGCAACAATCGGCTAATTTTCCTAAATATTCACCCAAATTAATGGGAAAGTCATATATATTTCCATGCATGGATATTTATTATTTCATCCCCTACATTGTGTGAGGTGTAGACATTTTTACAAGGCCAAATAGAAGTGTATTCGTGTCTGTTTAAAATGGGTTTTCTATGATATTTTGAGCATTGAAGCTGGGTTAAATTGCAGTATCTAATATGGTGCAACAATCGGCTAATTTTCCTAAACATTCTCCCAAATTAATGGGAAAACCATATATATTTCCATGCATGGATATTTATTATTTTATCCCCTACATTGTGTGAGGTGTAGACATTTTTACAAGGCCAAATAGAAGTGTATTCGTGTCTGTTTAAAACGGGTTTTCTATGATATTTTGAGCATTGAAGCTGGGTTAAATTGCAGTATCTAATATGGTGCAACAATCGGCTAATTTTCCTAAACATTCTCCCAAATTAATGGGAAAACCATATATATTTCCATACATGGATATTTATCGTTTTATCCCCTACATTGTGTGAGGTGTAGACATTTTTACAAGGTCAAATAGAAGTATATTCGTGTCTGTTTAAAATGGGTTTCCTATAATATTTTGAGCATTGAAGCTGGGTTAAATTGCAGTATCTAATATGGTGCAACAATCGGCTAATTTTCCTAAATATTCTCCCAAATTAATGGGAAAGTCATATATATTTCCATGCATGGATATTTATTATTTTATCCCCTACATTGTGTGAGGTGTAGACATTTTTACAAGGTCAAATAGAAGTATATTCGTGTCTGTTTAAAATGGGTTTCCTATGATATTTTGAGCATTGAAGCTGGGTTAAATTGCAGTATCTAATATGGTGCAACAATCGGCTAATTTTCCTAAACATTCTCCCAAATTAATGGGAAAGTCATATATATTTCCATGCACGGATATTTATTATTTTATCCCCTACATTGTGTGAGGTGTAGACATTTTTACAAGGCCAAATAGAAGTGTATTCGTGTCTGTTTAAAATGGGTTTTCTTTGATATTTTGAGCATTGAAGCTGGGTTAAATTGCAGTATCTAATATGGTGCAACAATCGGCTAATTTTCCTAAACATTCTCCCAAATTAATGGGAAAACCATATATATTTCCATACATGGATATTTATCGTTTTATCCCCTACATTGTGTGAGGTGTAGACATTTTTACAAGGTCAAATAGAAGTATATTCGTGTCTGTTTAAAATGGGTTTCCTATAATATTTTGAGCATTGAAGCTGGGTTAAATTGCAGTATCTAATATGGTGCAACAATCGGCTAATTTTCCTAAATATTCTCCCAAATTAATGGGAAAGTCATATATATTTCCATGCATGGATATTTATTATTTTATCCCCTACATTGTGTGAGGTGTAGACATTTTTACAAGGCCAAATAGAAGTGTATTCGTGTCTGTTTAAAATGGGTTTTCTATGATATTTTGAGCATTGAAGCTGGGTTAAATTGCAGTATCTAATATGGTGCAACAATCGGCTAATTTTCCTAAACATTCTCCCAAATTAATGGGAAAACCATACATATTTCCATACATGGATATTTATCGTTTTATCCCCTACATTGTGTGAGGTGTAGACATTTTTACAAGGTCAAATAGAAGTATATTCGTGTCTGTTTAAAATGGGTTTCCTATAATATTTTGAGCATTGAAGCTGGGTTAAATTGCAGTATCTAATATGGTGCAACAATCGGCTAATTTTCCTAAATATTCTCCCAAATTAATGGGAAAGTCATATATATTTCCATGCATGGATATTTATCGTTTTATCCCCTACATTGTGTGAGGTGTAGACATTTTTACAAGGCCAAATAGAAGTGTATTCGTGTCTGTTTAAAATGGGTTTTCTATGATATTTTGAGCATTGAAGCTGGGTTAAATTGCAGTATCTAATATGGTGCAACAATCGGCTAATTTTCCTAAACATTCTCCCAAATTAATGGGAAAACCATATATATTTCCATACATGGATATTTATCGTTTTATCCCCTACATTGTGTGAGGTGTAGACATTTTTACAAGGTCAAATAGAAGTATATTCGTGTCTGTTTAAAATGGGTTTCCTATAATATTTTAAGCATTGAAGCTGGGTTAAATTGCAGTATCTAATATGGTGCAACAATCGGCTAATTTTCCTAAATATTCTCCCAAATTAATGGGAAAACCATATATATTTCCATACATGGATATTTATCGTTTTATCCCCTACATTGTGTGAGGTGTAGACATTTTTACAAGGTCAAATAGAAGTATATTCGTGTCTGTTTAAAATGGGTTTCCTATAATATTTTGAGCATTGAAGCTGGGTTAAATTGCAGTATCTAATATGGTGCAACAATCGGCTAATTTCCCTAAACATTATCCCAAATTAATGGGAAAGCCATATATATTTCCATACATGTATATTTATTATTTTAAGGGGGTCCGGGACACAAAAATCTTTAAATTTTCTTAATTTTTTTTATTACATTAAAATTTTCTCCGTCTTTTTCTGCTTAAAATGAAGCTTAAATCATGTTTCTATCTTAATTGGAACAGGAAATATACATTTTAAAGTTTTGGTTTGTTTTCAATATCTAGCTTTCAAGCAATGGTTGTCATGAAAATGTCTTTTTGCAAAAATGCGTTTTTCTTCGTGATGGGTTTTTCCCCATATCCCGTATTTAAATTGTTATAAGTCAAGAGCCGTTAAAGATAAATGGTTCAAATTTGAACATGTTTTTTTCAATTGTTTTACTTTAATTTTGATTCAGGAAATTTGAAAAAAAATATTTACTTTTGAAAATATGATTTTAAAAAATGTTACATCATTTTTTTAAATTTTTTTTATATATTTTTAATTTTTATTTAAATTAATATATATTTTTTTTAATACTGAATCTAAATGAAAACTTATATATTTCTGTTTATTTAAATACAGAAAAATTGAAATTCCATAAATAATATTTCGAGTTATAACGATTTTAAACTACCAAACTTTTTTAATAAAATTTAAATTTCAAATTTTTTAAAAAAATTATGAGAAGTTTTATCATGAGATTTTATTTACAAATGATATGCTTAACCATCACAAAAAATTTCGAACTTTTAACTCAATAAATAAAAAATATTTGAAAATGTGTCCCGGACCCCCTTAAATAGTTTTGAGTGATTAAACTTAACACATTTTTATACACTACTGATTAACAATCACTGGACGCAGACATCTGAAAAAACTCAACGTTGCTAAATAACTACATTTATATTTACAAATACTGTTGCCAGGTGTCCCGATTTCCAGGTGCCCCAAGACCCGATCCGCGAACCGCTGCGCGAGACGTAGAGTGTCCCGATTTTTCATCATGCAAAAATGTTTGTAAATTCCTTTTAGTACCCATGCTATTCCTTAGACTATATCGAGTGAAACTTAATGCAGTAATACCTGTGAAAACAAAACTTGTCTAGAAAGGAACAGCATAAAAATCTATCTCCTAAAACGGGATATTGTTTCGGTTCCTAAAAAATTATTTAAAAATATTATTTATTAACAAATATCACTTCAGAATATTTATTTAAAACAATTTACGTATTTTATAATAATAATAATTTATTTAAATTATTATTATTATTATTATGTACTACATACTTAAATTATTTTTTAAAACCCCTTCGGGACGGGAGCCTTTTACGAATTTTTTAATCTTTTGTCACCGTTTTTTAAAAACAGAAATTTGTTTCTTCTTGAATCGAGAAAATGCGCTGATTAAATAAGGCAAATTTTACAGTAAAATTTTACTGGTGAGGAAAAACAAGGATTCTGAGCTCTTCATGCGGCACGTATACGTGTCGCTCGTCCCCAAGGGGATAAAGCGTTTTCTGATAAATTGAATGATATTATATACCGGGTGGGCCAAAAGTTCGTTAAGCCTTTAAAAACTCATAAAAAAAGGAAGAAATTATGACAAAGGAGTGCGGTTTGCAAGAAAGGGCTCACAAAGAAGTCGGATTTTTTTTTTTTTTTTTTTTTTTTCTAGCAGCAAAAAAAAAAAAAAAAAAATTACTTAAAAAATCACATGTAGAGGACGCTGACGACCCGAAACACCATGAACAGGACAACAATACGCTCCATTTATTTGGTCTTCTTCAATAACAAATGTTCAACATCACTTTCAAAACATTCTACAACACAACCAAGTTGTGTCGTAGTACCTGTTCAGTGTATCTTTTAACTATTTTTTTTTTCTGCTAAAAAAAATCTGATTACCTTGTGAGCCCTTTATCATAATTTCTTCCTTTTTTATGAGTTTTTAAAGTTTTAACGAACTGTTGGCTCCCCTGGTATTTAACTCTTTAACACTAGAACCACGGCAAATTTTACTTATTTTTTTTATTTATTTATTTTTAATATCATTTCAGAATTTTTATTTAAAGCAATTTACGGTTTAAATTATTATTATTATTATGTACTATATACTTATTTTATAAAGAGTTTTCTGATTTGAATCGACATCTATTCATTTGGGACGGCTCAAAAGGGCCCGTCACCACAGTTCTAGTGTTAAAATAATAATAATAATAATAATAATAAAATAACTGCTGTTTATTCATATCAAATCAAACCGCACAAGATTGAATCTGAATGGTTCCGATTGGTTTTGCCCTAATCAACACAATCACGATTGAAAGTTTGTCCTCCAATTTGTCTCTGAAATTTAAAATTCCCGCAGGAAATTTCGAAAGAAAAATTTTCACCTTAAGTAATTGGCTGGCTAAATGCCTCTCATTAAATCTTCCCTATATATATAAAAACCTAATGAAACGAATTTATGAAACGAATATATGAAACGGCTGAAATGTATCGATTCTTTGAATCGACTGACTAAACAACTGATTTTGTTTCACGGCGATTTCTCCTAAAATATGGAATACTTTGCGATGAAATTAACACCAAAAATCCGTGTTTATCCACAGATCTCAAAACTTGTATTAGAATTTTTAAATTCGAATTAGTTTTCGAAATATTAATTTTTTTCTAATTTTAAATACATTTTTTCTAATGATGGCAACTCAAATTTTAATCATAACAGATATTTTTTTTTCATAATTCAGGAAAGGTTACCTTAAATGTACGCTAAGAAATGTATCATGCTATTTTAATTCATAATTCAATTTACTTGAACAATCTTTCGCCAAATCGAAAGATTCTGATAGAGAAATCAATTCTGACGGTATTTTTATGTTAGCGAGACGCAGGTGATAATTCGCCAAACATTTTTGTCGTCGCATTTCTTCATATTTCATTCATTTCATTTAAAATATAATCCTTTCATTCTTTTTTTTTTAAATACACAACTTTCATTTAAAATTGATGGCTTTCACTCCTTTCTTTTTTAAAAAAACAAAACGAAAAGAAAAAAATTAGGCACAGATGTTATCTACGCACCAGGGTATCTAATTGACGCCAAAATGACATTATTGTGATTGACATGGTAACCCGGCTATTGTTGTTTATTTAATAATAAAAGGTTATTTACTTTTATTTCTTTTTTAAATTTATATAAATTATTTTGTTCTATAGTTATTAATTATTTTTTTGCTATTTCCTTTTGAAAATAATAGAAAATAATTTAAAAATACGGTACAATGTAGTAGTTATTCCGTCAACCAATTTCGCAAATTATATAAATCGCCAAACCACTCGCCAAATTGTACAGATTGACAAAATTTTTATTTTAAATAACTAAAGAACAATAGTAAATATAAAAATAAAACGTCAAAATAAAAATCACTTGATGACGTAAACACGTGTAACTTGCAAAAAGTCAAGTGAATGTGACATTTATGATCAACCATTACTGGCATTTAATCTTATAGTTCGCGATAGATTTTTGGTCGACGGGATAACTAAGTAGTACCAAAAATACATATGTAACTGGTATTCGAAAACTAGGTTTTCGCCAAATTTTCGTTAAAAAAAAAAAAAAAAAAAAAAAAAAAAAAAAAAAAAAAAATCATGCCAAACATGCGATGCGTATATGACATCTGGCGAAATATTAAATTATGTAACAAACCATGACATTTAATTTTAACTTCAAATGAATGTTTTTATTTACCACTCGAACAATAAAAAAATCCCTGCCGGCTCGGGCCTACAGGCGGAGGTAGATTTCGATGTTAAGTACTAAATTCTCCAACAAAACTTAAATCAAGATTAGAGATAAAACCCAGTTTCTTCACAAAGAGCGAGCTGTAGGGAGCTAAACTTTTTGTGAAAATTGTAATATACACGAATACACACACACATATATATATGGAATAGGTTTAAAAAATGCCTACAAAAAACTCAGAGAACCTTAAAGTGAAAGAACCATAGAACAAAGAACCATAGTCGGGTTTTTATCATGTTTTAATACGTTTCTTCAAACTTACATATTCACCTGCTGAGGTCCATTATATTTCCAATATGACGCAATATACATATTTTTTTAATTCGTCAAACTATTTATTTTGAGTTTTCATGCTGAAATCTAGCTCTAGGAAACTTATGACGTAATATTCAATTTGTTTTCAATTTGTCAAACTATTTAATTTTGCACATGAAAATTTTGCAAAAGAAAAGTAATTGTTGTGGTGAGAATTTTATTATTTGTTTTTTTTTAATTGTTGGCAACTGCTATAACGAAAAACTTTTATTTTTTTCCTGCCATTGTTGTGTAAGAGCTGGTTTTATCAGAATCATGTTAAGACAGTATTCAAAATTTTGAACCCTCCCCATTTCCACCCTCTTGGGCTGATTTCGCCCATTTTCAATCCCCGCCGAGATATTAGCCATCTCAAAGTTGTTGGCGAGTTTGAAGATGATTCGTGCATAATTGCGACTTTTATCGTGCGGACAAAATTTAGTACATACATACATACATATATATATATATATATATATATATATATATAAACTTTTTAGGTGGGGGTGGTTTTGGGTTCCTGGGGTCCTATAATGAAAAGTTATGAAGGAATTTTTCAAAAGTCGCACCATGGTAACGATTGCAATAGGTAGTATTTCTTACGAAATCTACCTAAAAAATACGTGAATAATAACTATTATCAGTTTTTTTATATAGAAATTTTCATTCATGAAGGTACTGAAAAAAAAAAAAAAAATGGTCAGAGCGCCATGACTACCAGAGTCACCCCTGTTAACGGTCCAATTAAAATGGTTTTCTAGTTTTCTTAGGAAAAGAAAACCCTTGCATTCAGTCCTGTTTTATCATTTGCATTAACACAACAGGTAAAAATGCCAAAATACAGGACAGTCATGCGAGGCGTCAATTACTTAAATCCAGAAAATTCTTACGTAATTAATAATTAATGTCAGTTTCCGAATAATTTACCATTCATAGAGGTGCTGAAATAGAAAAAAAAAAAAAAAAAAAGCTGCCTCGTGTCAACGGGTGTAATAAAGTGAAAAATATTTTTTTAAGCTGATATTCCATCTAATATGCAGAAATAATAGCCTAAGTCATATGACTGTCATTAACAGTCCCGGCTGACCGCTTCACTTTTTGTATGCCAGACGGCCATATTGGTACTTTAAAGATAGCAGGCCACAGGGGAAAAATCGCCAAATTATGTTCCATCGCCATCATATGATTTCATCGACAGTAAAACCTCCCTAAAGCGACCACGTTCCGTTCCAATAAAAACTGGTCGCTCCGAGAGGTGGTCTCTTAATGGAGGTCATGTTTAAATCTTGATTTTAATTGTTGAAAAAAAGGTAACAATGTTACTGAAATTTATTTTTCACATTAGGAAAAAATATAAAAATTTAAGTATCAAAACAAAAGTTAATTACATAAGTTAATTAGTGCAGATTTAGAAAAATGAATACATTGACGTTTGCTTTGGTTTTACGGGTTTATCTTTTATAACTTTTATTTCTAAGTCCTTTCGAAGTTCAGTAAATAATTGCCATTTTTTTTATGGACGGGAACAAATAATGAGGATTTCATTAATTTATCTATTTCTTTGAGAGTTTCCAGACAGAATAGGACAGGGGAGTTTATTGACGGTCGTTCTTAATTTGTCATCAGAGTTAAATTCATTGCCTAAATAGGCACAAAGGGGTTTAAACACTTAAAAGTTACCGGTTTAAAAAATGGCTACAAAAAATTCAGAGAACCTTAAAGTGTTAAAATATGTTAATATTTCCATAGTCGGGTTTTTATCATGTTTTAATACGTTTCTTCAAACTTACATGGCGTTACCTATTCACCTGCTGAGGTCCATTATATTTCCAATATGACGCAATATACATATTTTTTTAATTCGTCAAACTATTTATTTTGAGTTTTCATGCTGAAATCTAGCTCTAGGAAACTTATGACGTAATATTCAATTTGTTTTCAATTTGTCAAACTATTTAATTTTACACGTGAAAATTTTGCAAAAGAAAAGTAATTGTTGTGGTGAGAATTTTATTATTTGTTTTTTTTTTTTTATTGTTGGCAACTGCTATAACGAAAAACTTTTATTTTTTTCCTGCCATTGTTGTGTAAGAGCTGGTTTTATCAGAATCATGTTAAGACAGTATTCAAAATTTTGAACCCTCCCCATTTCCACCCTCTTGGGCCGATTTCGCCCATTTTCAATCCCCGCCGAGATATTAGCCATCTCAAAGTTGTTGGCGAGTTTGAAGATGATTCGTGCATAATTGCGACTTTTATCGTGCGGACAAAATTTAGTACATACATACATATATATATATATATATAAACTTTTTAGGTGGGGGTGGTTTTGGGTTCCTGGGGTCCTATAATGAAAAGTTATGAAGGAATTTTTCAAAAGTCGCACCATGGTAACGACTGCAATAGGTAGTATTTCTTACGAAATCTACCTAAAAATGCTAACTGGCGAGTTGGAAAAAAAGAAAAGATAAAAAAAAAGGCGAGATTTGCACCCGGCTTTTTTTTTTCTTTGCACAGATGTCATATACGGCCCCATATTGGCGCGATTTTTTACTGACGCCAATGTCATATACGCAACGGATACTTAACTGGCGCCAAAGTATCCTTATTTTGCTTGATATGGTAAGCCGGATGTTGTTGTTTATGCTGTTGATGAGTTCCCCAAATTGGCGTTGGAAAAAAATCGCGCCAATATGACATTAGTGCCATTAGTATATGACATTAGTTCCAAACCTTCATATGAAAGGCGAAGGGATCAGATCATATTTGTTTATGGCATTTGATGACTTGAACTATTATAATATAGATGAAATGATGGGGATAGAATAATATTTGGCGACTTATCACCTGTGCCTGGATAACATTAAAGTATCAAAATGGCGCCTAGAGTATAAAAAGCAAAGTGTTCCGCCCGGAACTGTTGATGATAGTCACATGATTTAGGCTATTGTTATAGAGAGTGTTTTAAAATATCGGTTGACAAAGACTCTGAATACTTAATTCATTTTATTTTAGTTTCTTTTCAAATGTTTAACTGATCCTCTTTAATCAAAAACGAAAACAACCATTGGGTGTCTTAACAGCAACTGATTCGCCCTTAAATTTTTGCAATCAAAGGGAATTGAATGGAAACCCGTTTACAATGAGATCTGCACAGCTTTTTTCAGCATAATTTAATCTTCTCTAATATTTTTAAAACCCATCAGATTAGTATGTTTTTAGATTTTTAGAATCTGCGGTGTCTGAATGGGGGTTGGCGAGTGTAGCTTGCAGGAGGCAGAGCCCCCTAGTAAAGTATAAAATACTATTCTTTATTTTTGTTAGGAACTCGGTATTTTTGAATAAAAATGGGATCCAAACTGACAACCCTGAACACAGTGATAAGATGACACTACTATTATTCAGCTGACGCCGGTAAAATTTAATAATCTTTCATTAAATAAAATATGTCTGCATTCATCTGCCTGTGTGTGTGTCCATTGATTAAAAAAACAGGTGAGATCATATGGGTCTCTACTTGTTGAAAATTTAAAAAGAGCTACTGCTACTGCAGATCTTTTAAATTATATACAACTAGAGATCATCCATATCTTATACTATAATGCGAGCAAAAATTGTGTGTGTGTGTGTAAATTTTATCTTGAGAAAGGCTCTAACGATTTTGATTAAATTTTGCACCCTACCGTTTTCGGGCACGAAAAGACCATTGGGATCGGTCTCGTGTTCGAGAAAGTTCGATTAGCGGGTGATTTTGGGTCATAATGGGTCAGGGTCAAGCTAATTATATCTAAAGAACGGCTCAATCGATTTTGACCAAATTTTGTATCCAACCATTTTCGGGCACGAGAAGACATGGGCTAGGTCACGTGTTCGAGAAATTTCGATTTGTGGGTCATTTCTGGATCACTGTGGGTCTAGCTGTATTTATCTAAAAAACGGATCTAACGATTTTCACTAAACTCTGTATTCTACAGTTTTGGATTACGAGAAGACCATTGGGCTAAGTCACATGTTCGAGAAAATTCGATTAGGGGGTCATTTTTGGGTCACCGTGGGTCAAGCTAAGTTTATCTAGATAACGGCTCTAACGATTTTGACGAAATTTTGCACTCTACTGTTTTCGGGCACGAAAAGACCATTGGGGTGGGTCTCATGTTCGAGAAAATTCGATTAGTGGGTCATTTTGGGTCATAATGGATCGGGGTCAAGCTAATTATAACTAGAGAACGGCTCAATCGATTTTGACTAAATTTTGTATCTAACCATTTTCAGGCACGAAAAAAACCATTGGGATAGCTCAATGGCGGATCTAAGGGGGGGGCGAGGGGGCGATCGCCCCCCCCCCCTTGGGTAAATAAAAGGTTTGGAAAACGGCATTATTCATCCTCAAGGGAAATGACTTGGGGCGAAGCTCGAACCCGGCGCGACCCGGGTCGGGTCGCGCCAGTTTAAATCCAATAGACTCGGCCCTGGTAAGGTCTTCTCTCTCTTAGAACCGTGCCCTGATCTTAAAATTTTCTGAAAATTTGGGTCGGGCCAGACTTCTTTTTCTTCCAGATCGAACCAGGCCTGTACTTCATTCTTACTAGAGGTCTGCACTGCACTGGTCAAAATTTCCAGGTCGGGGCTCGTCCCGGAATAAAAGCTAAACGTTCTGTCCAAGTCAGCCCATATGATAAGCAGTATTGGCCCGATCGCGACACGTGCACTTCTCTAAATTCTTCTCCCCGAGCCAAAGTTGGTCGGGCATCTTACTTATTTGTTATTCGTAAAAATTACATTTATGTAGTACATTTGTTTAGCGAAATCTTTAAAAATTTAATTTGATTTGATAAGTTACAGAGTGGTAGGGGTGGTGGAGCTTCCCTTCTGTTTAGATCTAGAATGAATATGCTATGTTTTCCCCCTCGTACTAGGTGAGCGTTAGGAAATATGTATAGATTTATAGTAAAAAAACACGATTTTTTGCATACCATAACAATATCTCAAAACAGCGAAATCTGTCAAAAACATTGTCAGTACAAATGTTGTAGAGCTTAAAGTTCTGAGTAAAATGAGTACCTATACTTAATATTTTTGTTGAACATTAAGGTGACAATTCCAGTTTAAAATTTTTAGATCCGTGATCAGGGGGTTGAACTCAGAATTAATTAGGAGTAAACTGGAAATTGTTTTAATCCCTTCAGTTTAGGTCTAAAATGAACGTACTATGCTTTCTTCCTCGTACTTGGGTGAATGTTAGAAAATATGTACATATTTATTTTCGAAAAACACGTTTTTTTTTTTTTAATTAACTTAACAATATCTCAAAACAGCTAACTCTATAAAAAACATTGTCAATACAAATGTTGTAAAGCTTAAAATTCTGAATAAAATGAGTACCATCATTAATATTTTTGTTCAACATTAAGGTCGCAATTCTATTTCAAAATTTTTCAAATCAAGAGCTTGAAGCCAGGAGAGACCAAATTAATTTAAAATATCTCAAAACTGCGGCCTTAATATCGAACAAAAGTATTAAATGTAGGTACTCATTTTACTCAGAATTTTAGGCTCTACAACTTTTGTACTGACAATGTTTTTGATATAGTTAGCTGTTCTGAGATATTGTTAAGTTAACTTTGTCTCTCCTGGCTTCAAGCTCTTGATTAGCGATTAAGGCAATTTTTTGAAATAGAATTGCGACCTTAATGTTGAACAAAAATATTCATGATGTACTCATTTTATTCAGAATTTTAAGCCCTGCAACATTTGTGTTGACAATGTTTTATATAGAGTTAGCTGTTTTGAGATATTGTTAAGGTAATTAAAAAAAACGTGCTTTTCGAAAATAAATAGGTACATATTTTCTAACATTCACCCAAGTACGAGGAAGAAAACATAGTACGTTCATTTTAGACCTAAACTGAAGGGATTAAAACAATTTCCAGTTTACTCATAATTAATTCTGAGTTCAACCCCCTGACCACGAGTCTAAAAGTTTAAACTGGAATTGCGACCTTAATGTTCAACAAAAATATTACATGTAGGTACTCATTTTACTCAGAATTCTAAGCTCTACAAAATTTTTGTTGACAATGTTTTTGACAGAGTTAGCTGTTTGGAGATACTGTTATGGTATGCAAAAAAACGTGTTTTTTTTACTATAAATCTATACAAATTTCCTAACGCTCACCTAGTACGAGGTGGAAAACATAGCATATTCATTCCAGACCTAAACTGGAGGGATTAAAACAATTTCCAGCTTTCCCCTTAATTAATTCCGAATTCAACCCCCTAACCACTGGGCTAAGATGCATTTTTAAAAATCTACTTTTTACTTTCGTCTATCTATAGAAGAAAGCATTGTAATCGAAATTTTTTTGACTTCCGGTTTTCGACGGTTTTACACGTTTTAGGGGTCAGAGATCCCAAAAAACATGTTTATAGAAAATGTCTGTCTGTCCGTGTTTCCGTCTGTCTGTCGCCATTGTACCATCAAAAAGTGTATGAAGTTATACATAGAATTGAACCAAATTTTTATTTTAAGTTTTTTGGCTATGGCAAGAAGGTCGTTCCTGAATTTGGAAAAAAATCGCCGGTAGGGGGCGCTGTAATAGCGATTTTTCTGTGACTTTGATTATTGTACCATCGAAAAGTGTATGAAGTTATGCATAGAATTGAAGCAAATTTTTTTTTTTTTAAGATTTTGGCTATGGCAAGCAGGTCCTTCCTTAATTTGGAAAAAATTCGCCTGTAGGGGGCGCTGTAATAGCGATTTTTGTGCGACTGTTGTGCCACTTTGATTATTGTACCATCGATAAGTGTATGAGGGTATGCATAGAATTGAACCAAATTTTTTGTGTTTGTTTTTGGTCATGGCACGAAGATCCTCCCTGAATTTGGAAAAATTCCGCCGGAAGGAGGCGCTATAATTGCGATGTCTGTACGATTTTCATTATTGTACCATCGAAAAGCGTATGAAGTTATGCATATAATTGAACCAAATTTTTTGTGCATGTTTCTGGTTGTGGCAAGCAAGTCCTCCCTGAATTTGAAAAAAATCTGCCTGAAGGGGGCGCTGTAATAGCGATGCCTGTCCCATTTTCATTATCGTACCATCGAAAAGTGTATAAAATTATGCATACAATTGAACCAAATTTTTTGTGCATAATTTTGGATATGATCAACAGGTCCTCCTTGAATTTGGAAATATTTCGCGGTAAAGGGGCTCTGGGATAGCAATTTTTGTATACTTTTCTTGATTTTTCGTAGTTCTATTGTCCATCAGCGGCTCGTGCAGTGGCGGGAACTCGCTTCCTGCTAAGACGGCTATTCGCAAACAGCTGATAACAACAGAATAAGAAAAAACTATTAATTTTAACAAATATCATGATATAGATTAACTCGTTTTTAGCCGTTTAATTGACTGGAGCAGAAATTTAAGAAGAAAAGGAAAGTTGGTATAGTATTGAACTAATAATATTGAAGTATTAACATGTGTAACTGCTTTTTGAAATATTAAGATGTATAAGATAAAAGAAAGTTTGGGATTGGCACATCCAACTAGCTTTCTTTGTAGAGCTTTAAAATTGTGATTTTCTTTTATCATCCGTTTCTTTCATTCTAAGCTGATTTTCTGACTGGATTTTCATACTGGAATGTATTTGTCTAAGTAATGATGTTTACGTAGTGTTTATGTACATAATTGCCTAAATAGTCATTTATATTAATGTTTTTCTGAATTCATGAATTTCGAACATAATCTAAAATAAAATATGAGCATAAGTAAGTGTGCTTTATGAATAAATTTAATTGCAAAAGGCAGGCTGAGCTGGAGTCGATTTTTTTAGCTTATATACCGGGCTGGGCCAATATATATATATATTTTTTTTTTTTTTTTTTTTTTTTTTTTTTTTTGTGGGTTGGACCTGGAAATTCCAGCTCGGGTAAACCTCTAACTGACATATCGAAGCCAGCTTTATTTTTTTTATGCTTCTTTCAGCCATCATCTCATAGCTACTGAATATACCGTGTGTCCTAAAATGGACTGACTGATTTTAAATACAATTCAATAACGTGCAAATGGTGACAGGTATTAAAAAAACATGCTTGAAGGAGGGTTATGTAAGATCTCAGGAGCAGGTGTGATTCTGTTCAGAATTTTCCGAAAATTTAACCCTATCGCTGCGCACCCTGCGATTTCCACGACCAACGTATAAGTGACAAAATGTGCGCAACCCGCAATTTCCGCAGCAGCAAATCCTTTTTTTTAATGACCTAATTCTAGTTAAAAAAGAAACTCTTTCATAAAGATTTTGGACATATTTGAACTCTAAAATATAGGCAGATTTGAAATATGTAATAAAATAAATGCTCAATTTTTTAACCTATTTTCATAAATGTATATATATATATAACCAGCGAGAGGGTTAAGGCATTCGGTTCGGAAAATAAAAAAAATTCATCAACTCGAAAATTCGGATATAAAAATAGCCGCGAATTTTGACAAATGGTCGCCATAAAAAATCTATTTCGTCAATCGTTCGCAGAAAGTAACTTCAATTTCGCCAAAGATTCGTGGAAAAAACACGAATTTGGTCTAAGGGCCATGGAAAATACACGAAATTCTTCATATAATCACGGAAACGCGAATTTATTCAAAGGATCGGGAGAAAAATGCGAATTTTGTCAAATAACCGCGAAAAACGCAAATTTCGTCACAGGATCGCAAAAATAATGCAAATTTTATCAAAGAATCGTAAAAGCAACGCGAATTACATCAAAGTGTCGCAAAAGAAACGCAAATTTCGTCAAAAGGTTGCGAAAAAAAACTCAAATTTTGTCAAAGGATCGCGAAGAAAACGCGAATTTATTCAAAGAATCGCAGAAAAAAGTTAATTTCTTCAAAAAATCGCGGAAAAAGTTAATTTCATCGAAGAATCGCTTAAAAAATGCGAATTTTGTCAAGGGATTGCTGAAAAAATCCGATTTTCGTCAAAGGATTGCGGAGAAAACGCGAATTTTGTTAAAGGATCGTGGGGGGGAAAAACGCAAATTTTATCAAAGAGCTGCAAAATTATACTAATTTCGCCAAAGCCTTGCAGAAGAAACTTAAATTTCGTCAAAGGGCAATGAAGGAAATGTGAATTTCATCAAACGGCTATGAAAAAAACGCGAATTTTATCAAAGGGCTGCCAAACATGTGAATTTCGTCAATGAGTTGCGGAAAAACGCGAATTTCGTGAAAGAGCCGTGGAACAAATGTGAATTTTATCAAAGAATCGTGGAAAAAATACAATGGTCTCTTTAGAAAATAGAACACATACATACACCTATGTTTATTATTATAGGTAAAGTTTTTAATCTGAAATAATATGCTGAACTAACTTTTGAAGAAAACGGGTTAAACCAAACCCAGCTTGCAGGAATCTGCACTCAGCCTAAAATTGACTCGAATCGAAAACATCTAACCCGACCTGCAACAAAAATAATTAGTGCCAGGAAGGAATCCCCCCCCCCCTCCTCTGCTGTAACACTTCAGAAAATTTCAGAATTAGTTTTTTTTTTACTGAATCCCTGATCATGAGTTTTTTTTTTAACTGAGATTTTTAATTTTAGTTTAAAATAGAAATGACAGATGACGCTGCAAGCAATAGGCGCAAAATCGGTGCCTGACTTAACGACTATTGTTTGCAGCGTCATCTATCGCTGCAATGTAAAGTCGAGAATCGCAGTAAAAAAATCTCCTGACATCTTACATAACCCTCCTGCAAGATTTTTTTAAATTGCTGTCACCATTTGCAAGTTACTGAATTTTAAAATCAGTCAATCCATTTTAGGACGCCCAGTACATTTTTTAATAAGTTTCAAAGCATTCTTTACTGAATTACAATTCATCTTAGATATAAAGAGACAAGCACCAAATTAGTATTTTTTATATAATCCTAAAGATTAAAAAGTATTGTTAAATAATTGTTTGGGCGTGCCCGTTATGGAGCTTTTAATGTACATAGTTTTTATCTACAAAAGTATTTAGACTTTCTTTTCAAAATTTGGGTTGGCCCGAACCCTTCTCACAAGAATGAAAGCCCAATCCGAAACTGACCAAAACCCGAAATTATGTATGTCAATCTGCCCCAAACCCAACTCGCTAGGACGCAGCTAAAAAGTACAAGTCAACCCGATCCGCAGCAGAAAAGTAGAAATCAACCGGACCCAGGCGCGACCCACACCAAAAAAGTATAGTAAACCGGACCCAAACCCCACCTGCAGCAAAAAGTAGAAGTAACACTACACGCAGTGAAAAAAATTAGCCCCGACCCGCGTATCATATTGAAGTCTCCAAATTTCTAAAATCGCCCCCCCCCCCTTGAGGACTTTCCAGATCCGCCCTTGGGATAGCTCTCGTGTTCGAGAAAATTAGATTAGTGGGTCATTTTGGGTCATAATGGGTCAAGGTCAAGCTAATTATATCTAAAGAACGGCTCAATCGATTTTGACAAAATTTTGTATCTAACCATTTTCGGCCCCGAAAAGACCATTGGGATGTGTCACATGTTCCAGAAAATTCGATTAGTGGGTCATTTTTGGGTCACCGTGGGTCAAGCTATTTTTATCTAAAAAACGGCTCCAACGATTTTTACTGAATTCTATATTCTACAGTTTTGGATAACGAGTAGACCATTAGGCTAAGTCACATGTTCAAGAAAATTCGATTAGTGGGTCATTTTTGGGTCACCGTGGGTCAATCTATCTAGATAACGGCTCTAACGATTTTGACGATTTTGCACCCTACTGTTTTCGGGCACGAATAGACCATTGGGATGGGTCTCGTGTTCAAGAAAATTCGATTAGTGGGTCATTTTGGGTCATAATGAGTCAAGGTCAAGCTAATTATATCTAAAGAACGGCTCAATCGATTTTGACTAAATTTTGTATCTAACCATTTTCGGGCACGCAAAGACCATTGGGATGGGTCACGTGTTCGAGAAAATTCGATTAGTGGGTCATTTTTGGGTAACTTTGGGTCAATTATTTTTATCTAAAAAACGGCTCTAACTATTTTCCCTAAAATCTATATTCTATAGTTTTGGATTACGAGAAGACCACTGGGGAAACACATGTTGGAGAAAATTCGATTAGTGGGTCATTTTTGGGAAACCGTGGGTCAATCTAATTTATCTAGATAACGGCTCTAACGATTTTTACAAAATTTTGCACCCTACTGTTTTCGGGCACGAAAAGACCATTGGGATGGGTCTCGTGTTCGAGAAAATTAGATTAGTGTCATAATGGGTTAGGGTTAAGCTAATTATATCTAGAGAACGGCTCAATCCATTTTGACTAAATTTTGTATCTAACAATTTTCGGGCACGAAAAAAACCATTGGGATAGTTCTCGTGTTCGAGAAAATTCGATTAGTGGGTCATTTTGGGTCATAATGGGTCAAGGTCAAGCTAATTATATCTAAAGAACGGCTCAATCGATTTTGACAAAATTTTGTATCTAACTATTTTTGGGCACGAAAAGACCATTGGGATGTGTCACATGTTCGAGAAAATTCGATTAGTGGGTCATTTTTGGGTCACTGTGGGTCAAGCTATTTTTATCTAAAAAACGGCTCCAACGATTTTTGCTGAACTCTATATTCTACAGTTTTGGATAACGAGAAGACCATTAGACTAAGTCACATGTTCAAGAAAATTCGATTAGTGGGTCATGTTTGGGTCACCGTGGGTAAATCTATCTAGATAACGGCTCTAACGATTTTGACGATTTTGCACCCTACTGTTTTCGGGCACGACTAGACCATTGGGATGGGTCTCGTGTTCAAGAAAATTCGATTAGTGGGTCATTTTGGGTCATAATGAGTCAAGGTCAAGCTAATTATATGTAAAGAACGACTCAATCGATTTTGACTAAATTTTGTATCTAACCATTTTCTTGAACGCAAAGACCATTGGGATGGGTCTCGTGTTCGAGAAAATTCGATTAGTGGGTCATTTTTGAGTAACTGTGGGTCAATTATTTTTATCTAAAAAACGGCTCTAACTATTTTCCCTAAAATCTATATTCTACAGTTTTGGATTACGAGAAGACCATTGGGGAAACACATGTTGGAGAAAATTCGATTAGTGTGTCATTTTTGGGAAACCGTGGGTCAATCTAAGTTATCTAGATAACGGCTCTAACGATTTTTACAAAATTTTGCACCCTACTGTTTTCGGGCACGAAAAGACCATTGGGATGGGTCTCGTGTTCGAGAAAATTAGATTAGTGGGTCATAATGGGTTAGGGTTAAGCTAATTATATCTAGAGAACGGCTCAATCCATTTTGACTAAATTTTCTATCTAACAATTTTCGGGCACGAAAAAAACCATTGGGATAGCTCTCGTGTTCGAGAAAATTCGATTAGTGGGTCATTTTGGGTCATAATGAGTCAAGGTCAAGCTAATTATGTCTAAAGAACGGCTCAATCGATTTTGACAAAATTTTGTATCTAACTATTTTTGGGCACGAAAAGACCATTGGGATGTGTCACATGTTCGAGAAAATTCGATTAGTGGGTCATAATGGGTTAGGGTTAAGCTAATTATATCTAGAGAACGGCTCAATCCATTTTGACTAAATTTTGTATCTAACAATTTTCGGGCACGAAAAAAACCATTGGGATAGCTCTCGTGTTCGAGAAAATTCGATTAGTGGGTCATTTTGGGTCATAATGAGTCAAGGTCAAGCTAATTATATCTAAAGAACGGCTCAATCGATTTTGACAAAATTTTGTATCTAACTATTTTTGGGCACGAAAAGACCATTGGGATGTGTCACATGTTCGAGAAAATTCGATTAGTGGGTCATTTTTGGGTCACTGTGGGTCAAGCTATTTTTATCTAAAAAACGGCTCCAACGATTTTTGCTGAACTCTATATTCTACAGTTTTGGATAACGAGAAGACCATTAGACTAAGTCACATGTTCAAGAAAATTCGATTAGTGGGTCATGTTTGGGTCACCGTGGGTAAATCTATCTAGATAACGGCTCTAACGATTTTGACGATTTTGCACCCTACTGTTTTCGGGCACGACTAGACCATTGGGATGGGTCTCGTGTTCAAGAAAATTCGATTAGTGGGTCATTTTGGGTCATAATGAGTCAAGGTCAAGCTAATTATATGTAAAGAACGACTCAATCGATTTTGACTAAATTTTGTATCTAACCATTTTCTTGAACGCAAAGACCATTGGGATGGGTCTCGTGTTCGAGAAAATTCGATTAGTGGGTCATTTTTGAGTAACTGTGGGTCAATTATTTTTATCTAAAAAACGGCTCTAACTATTTTCCCTAAAATCTATATTCTACAGTTTTGGATTACGAGAAGACCATTGGGGAAACACATGTTGGAGAAAATTCGATTAGTGTGTCATTTTTGGGAAACCGTGGGTCAATCTAAGTTATCTAGATAACGGCTCTAACGATTTTTACAAAATTTTGCACCCTACTGTTTTCGGGCACGAAAAGACCATTGGGATGGGTCTCGTGTTCGAGAAAATTAGATTAGTGGGTCATAATGGGTTAGGGTTAAGCTAATTATATCTAGAGAACGGCTCAATCCATTTTGACTAAATTTTCTATCTAACAATTTTCGGGCACGAAAAAAACCATTGGGATAGCTCTCGTGTTCGAGAAAATTCGATTAGTGGGTCATTTTGGGTCATAATGAGTCAAGGTCAAGCTAATTATGTCTAAAGAACGGCTCAATCGATTTTGACAAAATTTTGTATCTAACTATTTTGGGGCACGAAAAGACCATTGGGATGTGTCACATGTTCGAGAAAATTCGATTAGTGGGTCATAATGGGTTAGGGTTAAGCTAATTATATCTAGAGAACGGCTCAATCCATTTTGACTAAATTTTGTATCTAACAATTTTCGGGCACGAAAAAAACCATTGGGATAGCTCTCGTGTTCGAGAAAATTCGATTAGTGGGTCATTTTGGGTCATAATGGGTCAAGGTCAAGCTAATTATATCTAAAGAACGGCTCAATCGATTTTGACAAAATTTTGTATCTAACCATTTTCGGGCACGAAAAGACCATTGGGATGTGTCACATGTTCGAGAAAATTCGATTAGTGGGTCATTTTTGGGTCACTGTGGGTCAAGCTATTTTTATCTAAAAAACGGCTCCAACGATTTTTGCTGAACTCTATATTCTACAGTTTTGGATAACGAGAAGACCATTAGACTAAGTCACATGTTCAAGAAAATTCGATTAGTGGGTCATTTTTGGGTCACCGTGGATCAATCTATCTAGTTAACTGCTCTAACGATTTTGACGATTTTGCACCCTACTGTTTTCGGGCACGAATAGACCAATAGGATGGGTCTCGTGTTCAAGAAAATTCGATTAGTGGGTCATTTTGGGTCATAATGAGTCAAGGTCAAGCTAATTATATGTAAAGAACGGCTCAATCGATTTTGACTAAATTTTGTATCTAACCATTTTCGGGCACGCAAAGACCATTGGGATGGGTCACGTGTTCGAGAAAATTCGATTAGTGGGTCATTTTTGGGTAACTGTGAATCAATTATTTTTATCTAAAAAACGGCTCAAACTATTTTCCCTAAAATCTATATTCTACAGTTTTGGATTACGAGAAGACCATTGGGGAAACACATGTTGGAGAAAATTCGATTAGTGGGTCATTTTGGGGAAACCGTGGGTCAATCTAAGTTATCTAGATAACGGCTCTAACGATTTTTACAAAATTTTGCACCCTACTGTTTTCGGGCACGAAAAGACCATTGGGATGGGTCTCGTGTTCGAGAAAATTAGATTAGTGGGTCATAATGGGTTAGGGTTAGGCTAATTATATCTAGAGAACGGCTCAATCCATTTTGACTAAATTTTGTATCTAACAATTTTCGGGCACGAAAAAAACCATTGGGATAGCTCTCGTGTTCGAGAAAATTCGATTAGTGGGTCATTTTGGGTCATAATGGGTCAAGGTCAAGCTAATTATATCTAAAGAACGGCTCAATCGATTTTGACAAAATTTTGTATCTAACTATTTTGGGGCACGAAAAGACCATTGGGATGTGTCACATGTTCGAGAAAATTCGATTAGTGGGTCATTTTTGAGTCACAATGGGTCAAGCTATTTTTATCTAAAAAACGGCTCTAACGATTTTTACTGAACTCTATATTCTACAGTTTTGGATAACGAGAAGACCATTAGACTAAGTCACATGTTCAAGAAAATTCGATTAGTGGGTCATTTTTGGGTCACCGTGGGTCAATCTATCTAGATAACGGCTCTAACGATTTTGACGATTTTTCACCCTACTGTTTTCGGGCACGAATAGACAATTGGGATGGGTCTCGTGTTCAAGAAAATTCGATTAGTGGGTCATTTTGGGTCATAATGAGTCAAGGTCAAGCTAATTATATGTAAAGAACGGCTCAATTGATTTTGACTAAATTTTGTATCTAACCATTTTCGGGCACGCAAAGACCATTGGGATGGATCACGTGTTCGAGAAAATTCGATTAGTGGGTCATTTTTGGGTAACTGTGGGTCAATTATTTTTATCTAAAAAACGACTCTAACTATTTTCCCTAAAATCTATATTCTACAGTTTTGGATTACGAGAACACCATTGGGGAAACACATGTTGGAGAAAATTCGATTAGTGGGTCATTTTTGGGAAACCGTGTGTCAATCTAAGTTATCTAGATAACGGCTTTAACGATTTTTACAAAATTTTGCACCCTACTGTTTTCGGGCACGAAAAGACCATTGGGATGGGTCTCGTGTTCGAGAAAATTAGATTAGTGTGTCATAATGGGTTAGGGTTAAGCTAATTATATCTAGAGAACGGCTCAATCCATTTTGACTAAATTTTGTATCTAACAATTTTCGGGCACGAAAAAAACCATTGGGATAGCTCTCGTGTTCGAGAAAATTCGATTAGTGGGTCATTTTGGGTCATAATGGGTCAAGGTCAAGCTAATTATATCTAAAGAACGGCTCAATCGATTTTGACAAAATTTTGTATCTGACTATTTTTGGGCACGAAAAGACCATTGGGATGTGTCACATGTTCGAGAAAATTCGATTAGTGGGTCATAATGGGTTAGGGTTAAGCTAATTATATCTAGAGAACGGCTCAATCCATTTTGACTAAATTTTGTATCTAACAATTTTCGGGCACGAAAAAAACCATTGGGATAGCTCTCGTGTTCGAGAAAATTCGATTACTGGGTCATTTTGGGTCATAATGGGTCAAGGTCAAGCTAATTATATCTAAAGAACGGCTCAATCGATTTTGACAAAATTTTGTATCTAACTATTTTCGGGCACGAAAAGAACATTGGGATGGGTCTCGTGTTCGAGAAAATTAGATTAGTGGGTCATAATGGGTTAGGGTTAAGCTAATTATATCTAGAGAACGGCTCAATCCATTTTGACTAAATTTTGTATCTAACAATTTTCGGGCACGAAAAAAACCATTGGGATAGCTCTCGTGTTCGAGAAAATTCGATTAGTGGGTCATTTTGGGTCATAATGGGTCAAGGTCAAGCTAATTATATCTAAAGAACGGCTCAATCGATTTTGACAAAATTTTGTATCTGACTATTTTTGGGCACGAAAAGACCATTGGTATGTGTCACATGTTCGAGAAAATTCGATTAGTGGGTCATTTTTGAGTCACAATGGGTCAAGATATTTTTATCTAAAAAACGGCTCCAACGATTTTTGCTGAACTCTATATTCTACAGTTTCGGATAACGAGAAGACCATTAGACTAAGTCACATGTTCAAGAAAATTCGATTAGTGGGTCATTTTTGGGTCACCGTGGGTCAATCTATCTAGTTAACTGCTCTAACGATTTTGACGATTTTGCACCCTACTGTTTTCGGGCACGAATAGACCATTGGGATGGGTCTCGTGTTCAAGAAAATTCGATTAGTGGGTCATTTTGGGTCATAATGAGTCAAGGTCAAGCTAATTATATGTAAAGAACGGCTCAATCGATTTTGACTAAATTTTGTATCTAACCATTTTCGGGTACGCAAAGGCCATTGGGATGGGTCACGTGTTCGAGAAAATTCGATTAGTGGGTCATTTTTGGGTAACTGTGGGTCAATTATTTTTTTCTAAAAAACGGCTGTAACTATTTTCCCTAAAATCTATATTCTACAGTTTTGGATTACGAGAAGACCATTGGGGAAACACATGTTGGAGAATATTCGATTAGTGGGTCATTTTTGGGAAACCGTGGGTCAATCTAAGTTATCTAGATAACGGCTCTGACGATTTTTACAAAATTTTGCACCCTACTGTTTTCGGGCACGAAAAGACCATTGGGATGGGTCTCGTGTTCGAGAAAATTAGATTAGTGGGTCATAATGGGTTAGGGTTAAGCTAATTATATCTAGAGAACGGCTCAATCCATTTTGACTAAATTTTGTATCTAACAATTTTCGGGCACGAAAAAAACCATTGGGATAGCTCTCGTGTTCGAGAAAATTCGATTAGTGGGTCATTTTGGGTCATAATGGGTCAAGGTCAAGCTAATTATATCTAAAGAACGGCTCAATCGATTTTGACAAAATTTTGTATCTAACCATTTTCGGGCATGAAAAGACCATTGGGATGTGTCACATGTTCGAGAAAATTCGATTAGTGGGTCATTTTTGGGTCACTGTGGGTCAAGCTATTTTTATCTAAAAAACGGCTCCAACGATTTTTACTGAACTCTATATTCTACAGTTTTGGATAACGAGAAGACCATTAGGCTAAGTCACATGTTCAAGAAAATTCGATTAGTGGGTCATTTTTGGGTCACCGTGGGTCAATCTATCGAGATAACAGCTCTAACGATTTTGACGATTTTGCACCCTACTGTTTTCGGGCACGAATAGACCATTGGGATGGGTCTCGTGTTCAAGAAAATTCGATTAGTGGGTCATTTTGGGTCATAATGAGTCAAGGTCAAGCTAATTATATCTAAAGAACGGCTCAATCGATTTTGACTAAATTTTGTATCTAACCATTTTCGGGCACGCAAAGATTATTGGGATGGGTCACGTGTTCGAGAAAATTCGATTAGTGGGTCATTTTTGGGTAACTGTGGGTCAATTATTTTTATCTAAAAAACGGCTCTAACTATTTTCCCTAAAATCTATATTCTACAGTTTTGGATTACGAGAAGACCATTGGGGAAACACATGTTGGAGAAAATTCGATTAGTGGGTCATTTTTGGGAAACCGTGGGTCAATCTAAGTTATCTATAGATAACGGCTCTAACGATTTTTACAAAATTTTGCACCCTACTGTTTTCGGGCACGAAAAGACCATTGGGATGGGTCTCGTGTTCGAGAAAATTAGATTAGTGGGTCATAATGGGTTAGGGTTAAGCTAATTATATCTAGAGAACGGCTCAATCCATTTTGACTAAATTTTATATCTAACAATTTTCGGGCACGAAAAATACCATTGGGATAGCTCTCGTGTTCGAGAAAATTCGATTAGTGGGTCATTTTGGGTCATAATGGGTCAAGGTCAAGCTAATTATATATAAAGAACGGCTCATTCGATTTTGACAAAATTTTGTATCTAACTATTTTTGGGCACGAAAAGACCATTGGTATGTGTCACATGTTCGAGAAAATTCGATTAGTGGGTCATTTTTGAGTCAAAATGGGACAAGCTATTTTTATCTAAAAAACGGCTCCAACGATTTTTGCTGAACTCTATATTCTACAGTTTTGGATAACGAGAAGACCATTAGACTAAGTCACATGTTCAAGAAAATTCGATTAGTGGGTCATTTTTGGGTCACCGTGGGTCAATCTATCTAGATAACGGCTCTAACGATTTTGACGATTTTGCACCCTACTGTTTTCGGGCACGAATAGACCATTGGGATGGGTCTCGTGTTCGAGAAAATTAGATTACTGTGTCATAATGGGTTAGGGTTAAGCTAATTATATCTAGAGAACGGCTCAATCCATTTTGACTAAATTTTGTATCTAACTATTTTTGGGCACGAAAAGACCTTTGGGATGTGTCACATGTTCGAGAAAATTCGATTAGTGGGTCATAATGGGTTAGGGTTAAGCTAATTATATCTAGAGAACGGCTCAATCCATTTTGACTAAATTTTGTATCTAACAATTTTCGGGCACGAAAAAAACCATTGGGATAGCTCTAGTGTTCGAGAAAATTTGATTAGTGGGCCATTTTGGGTCATAATGGGTCAAGGTCAAGCTAATTATATCTAAAGAACGGCTCAATCGATTTTGACAAAATTTTGTATCTAACCATTTTCGGGCACGAAAAGACCATTGGGATGTGTCACATGTTCGAGAAAATTCGATTAGTGGGTCATTTTTGGGTCACTGTGGGTCAAGCTATTTTTATCTAAAAAACGGCTCCAACGATTTTTGCTGAACTCTATATTCTACAGTTTTGGATAACGAGAAGACCATTAGACTAAGTCACATGTTCAAGAAAATTCGATTAGTGGGTCATTTTTGGGTCACCGTGGGTCAATCTATCTAGTTAACTGCTCTAACGATTTTGACGATTTTGCACCCTACTGTTTTCGGGCACGAATAGACCATTGGGATGGGTCTCGTGTTCAAGAAAATTCGATTAGTGGGTCATTTTGGGTCATAATGAGTCAAGGTCAAGCTAATTATATGTAAAGAACGGCTCAATCGATTTTGACTAAATTTTGTATCTAACCATTTTCGGGCACGCAAAGGCCATTGGGATGGGTCACGTGTTCGAGAAAATTCGATTAGTGGGTCATTTTTGGGTAACTGTAGGTCAATTATTTTTATCTAAAAAACGGCTCTAACTATTTTCCCTAAAATCTATATTCTACAGTTTTGGATTACGAGAAGACCATTGGGTAAAAAAACATGTTGGAGAATATTCGATTAGTGGGTCATTTTTGGGAAACCGTGGGTCAATCTAAGTTATCTAGATAACGGCTCTAACGATTTTTACAAAATTTTGCACCCTACTGTTTTCGGGCACGATAAGACCATTGGGATGGGTCTCGTGTTCGAGAAAATTAGATTAGTGGGTCACAATGGGTTAGGGTTAAGCTAATTATATCTAGAGAACGGCTCAATCCATTTTGACTAAATTTTGTATCTAACAATTTTCGGGCACGAAAAAAACCATTGGGATAGCTCTCGTGTTCGAGAAAATTCGATTAGTGGGTCATTTTGGGTCATAATGGGTCAAGGTCAAGCTAATTATATCTAAAGAACGGCTCAATCGATTTTGACAAAATTTTGTATCTAACCATTTTCGGGCATGAAAAGACCATTGGGATGTGTCACATGTTCGAGAAAATTCGATTAGTGGGTCATTTTTGGGTCACTGTGGGTCAAGCTATTTTTATCTAAAAAACGGCTCCAACGATTTTTACTGAACTCTATATTCTACAGTTTTGGATAACGAGAAGAACATTAGGCTAAGTCACATGTTCAAGAAAATTCGATTAGTGGGTCATTTTGGGTCACCGTGGGTCAATCTATCTAGATAACAGCTCTAACGATTTTGACGATTTTGCACCCTACTGTTTTCGGGCACGAATAGACCATTGGGATGGGTCTC
Organism: Maratus speciosus; assembly: GCA_963932465.1. Lineage (NCBI taxonomy): Eukaryota > Metazoa > Arthropoda > Arachnida > Araneae > Salticidae > Maratus > Maratus speciosus. The sequence goes on from OZ010799.1 coordinate 92,448,342, forward strand.
GTGTTCAAGAAAATTCGATTAGTGGGTCATTTTGGGTCATAATGAGTCAAGGTCAAGCTAATTATATCTAAAGAACGGCTCAATCGATTTTGACTAAATTTTGTATCTAACCATTTTCGGGCACGCAAAGATTATTGGGATGGGTCACGTGTTCGAGAAAATTCGATTAGTGGGTCATTTTTGGGTAACTGTGGGTCAATTATTTTTATCTAAAAAACGGCTCTAACTATTTTCCCTAAAATCTATCTTCTACAGTTTTGGATTACGAGAAGACCATTGGGGAAACACATGTTGGAGAAAATTCGATTAGTGGGTCATTTTTGGGAAACCGTGGGTCAATCTAAGTTATCTATAGATAACGGCTCTAACGATTTTTACAAAATTTTGCACCCTACTGTTTTCGGGCACGAAAAGACCATTGGGATGGGTCTCGTGTTCGAGAAAATTAGATTAGTGGGTCATAATGGGTTAGGGTTAAGCTAATTATATCTAGAGAACGGCTCAATCCATTTTGACTAAATTTTATATCTAACAATTTTCGGGCACGAAAAATACCATTGGGATAGCTCTCGTGTTCGAGAAAATTCGATTAGTGGGTCATTTTGGGTCATAATGGGTCAAGGTCAAGCTAATTATATCTAAAGAACGGCTCAATCGATTTTGACAAAATTTTGTATCTAACTATTTTTGGGCACGAAAAGACCATTGGTATGTGTCACATGTTCGAGAAAATTCGATTAGTGGGTCATTTTTGAGTCACAATGGGTCAAGCTATTTTTATCTAAAAAACGGCTCCAACGATTTTTGCTGAACTCTATATTCTACAGTTTTGGATAACGAGAAGACCATTAGACTAAGTCACATGTTCAAGAAAATTCGATTAGTGGGTCATTTTTGGGTCACCGTGGGTCAATCTATCTAGATAACGGCTCTAACGATTTTGACGATTTTGCACCCTACTGTTTTCGGGCACGAATAGACCATTGGGATGGGTCTCGTGTTCAAGAAAATTCGATTAGTGGGTCATTTTGGGTCATAATGTGTCAAGGTCAAGCTAATTATATGTAAAGAACGGCTCAATTGATTTTGACTAAATTTTGTATCTAACCATTTTCGGGCACGCAAAGACCATTGGGATGGGTCACGTGTTCGAGAAAATTCGATTAGTGGGTCATTTTTGGGTAACTGTGGGTCAATTATTTTTATCTAAAAAACGGCTCTAAATATTTTCCCTAAAATCTATATTCTACAGTTTTGGATTACGAGAACACCATTGGGGAAACACATGTTGGAGAAAATTCGATTAGTGGGTCATTTTTGGGAAACCGTGGGTCAATCTAAGTTATCTAGATAACGGCTCTAACGATTTTTACAAAATTTTGCACCCTACTGTTTTCGGGCACGAAAAGACCATTGGGATGGGTCTCGTGTTCGAGAAAATTAGATTAGTGTGTCATAATGGGTTAGGGTTAAGCTAATTATATCTAGAGAACGGCTCAATCCATTTTGACTAAATTTTGTATCTAACAATTTTCGGGCACGAAAAAAACCATTGGGATAGCTCTCGTGTTCGAGAAAATTCGATTAGTGGGTCATTTTGGGTCATAATGGGTCAAGTTCAAGCTAATTATATCTAAAGAACGGCTCAATCGATTTTGACAAAATTTTGTATCTAACTATTTTTGGGCACGAAAAGACCTTTGGGATGTGTCACATGTTCGAGAAAATTCGATTAGTGGGTCATAATGGGTTAGGGTTAAGCTAATTATATCTAGAGAACGGCTCAATCCATTTTGACTAAATTTTGTATCTAACAATTTTCGGGCACGAAAAAAACCATTGGGATAGCTCTAGTGTTCGAGAAAATTTGATTAGTGGGTCATAATGGGTCATAATGGGTCAAGGTCAAGCTAATTATATCTAAAGAACGGCTCAATCGATTTTGACAAAATTTTGTATCTAACCATTTTCGGGCACGAAAAGACCATTGGAATGTGTCACATGTTCGAGAAAATTCGATTAGTGGGTCATTTTTGGGTCACTGTGGGTCAAGCTATTTTTATCTAAAAAACGGCTCCAACGATTTTTGCTGAACTCTATATTCTACAGTTTTGGATAACGAGAAGACCATTAGACTAAGTCACATGTTCAAGAAAATTCGATTAGTGGGTCATTTTTGGGTCACCGTGGGTCAATCTATCTAGTTAACTGCTCTAACGATTTTGACGATTTTGCACCCTACTGTTTTCGGGCACGAATAGACCATTGGGATGGGTCTCGTGTTCAAGAAAATTCGATTAGTGGGTCATTTTGGGTCATAATGAGTCAAGGTCAAGCTAATTATATGTAAAGAACGGCTCAATCGATTTGACTAAATTTTGTATCTAACCATTTTCGGGCACGCAAAGGCCATTGGGATGGGTCACGTGTTCGAGAAAATTCGATTAGTGGGTCATTTTTGGGTAACTGTGGGTCAATTATTTTTATCTAAAAAACGGCTCTAACTATTTTCCCTAAAATCTATATTCTACAGTTTTGGATTACGAGAAGACCATTGGGGAAACACATGTTGGAGAATATTCGATTAGTGGGTCATTTTTGGGAAACCGTGGGTCAATCTAAGTTATCTAGATAACGGCTCTCACGATTTTTACAAAATTTTGCACCCTACTGTTTTCGGGCACGAAAAGACCTTTGGGATGTGTCACATGTTCGAGAAAATTCGATTAGTGGGTCATAATGGGTTAGGGTTAAGCTAATTATATCTAGAGAACGGCTCAATCCATTTTGACTAAATTTTGTATCTAACAATTTTCGGGCACGAAAAAAACCATTGGGATAGCTCTAGTGTTCGAGAAAATTTGATTAGTGGGTCATTTTGGGTCATAATGGGTCAAGGTCAAGCTAATTATATCTGAAGAACGGCTCAATCGATTTTGACAAAATTTTGTATCTAACCATTTTCGGGCACGAAAAGACCATTGGAATGTGTCACATGTTCGAGAAAATTCGATTAGTGGGTCATTTTTGGGTCACTGTGGGTCAAGCTATTTTTATCTAAAAAACGGCTCCAACGATTTTTGCTGAACTCTATATTCTACAGTTTTGGATAACGAGAAGACCATTAGACTAAGTCACATGTTCAAGAAAATTCGATTAGTGGGTCATTTTTGGGTCACCGTGGGTCAATCTATCTACTTAACTGCTCTAACGATTTTGACGATTTTGCACCCTACTGTTTTCGGGCACGAATAGACCATTGGGATGGGTCTCGTGTTCAAGAAAATTCGATTAGTGGGTCATTTTGGGTCATAATGAGTCAAGGTCAAGCTAATTATATGTAAAGAACGGCTCAATCGATTTTGACTAAATTTTGTATCTAACCATTTTCGGGCACGCAAAGGCCATTGGGATGGGTCACGTGTTCGAGAAAATTCGATTAGTGGGTCATTTTTGGGTAACTGTGGGTCAATTATTTTTATCTAAAAAACGGCTCTAACTATTTTCCCTAAAATCTATATTCTACAGTTTAGGATTACGAGAAGACCATTGGGGAAACACATGTTGGAGAATATTCGATTAGTGGGTCATTTTTGGGAAACCGTGGGTCAATCTAAGTTATCTAGATAACGGCTCTAACGATTTTTACAAAATTTTGCACCCTACTGTTTTCGGGCACGAAAAGACCATTGGGATGGGTCTCGTGTTCGAGAAAATTAGATTAGTGGGTCACAATGGGTTAGGGTTAAGCTAATTATATCTAGAGAACGGCTCAATCCATTTTGACTAAATTTTGTATCTAACAATTTTCGGGCACGAAAAAAACCATTGGGATAGCTCTCGTGTTCGAGAAAATTCGATTAGTGGGTCATTTTGGGTCATAATGGGTCAAGGTCAAGCTAATTATATCTAAAGAACGGCTCAATCGATTTTGACAAAATTTTGTATCTAACCATTTTCGGGCATGAAAAGACCATTGGGATGTGTCACATGTTCGAGAAAATTCGATTAGTGGGTCATTTTTGGGTCACTGTGGGTCAAGCTATTTTTATCTAAAAAACGGCTCCAACGATTTTTACTGAACTCTATATTCTACAGTTTTGGATAACGAGAAGACCATTAGGCTAAGTCACATGTTCAAGAAAATTCGATTAGTGGGTCATTTTTGGGTCACCGTGGGTCAATCTATCTAGATAACAGCTCTAACGATTTTGACGATTTTGCACCCTACTGTTTTCGGGCACGAATAGACCATTGGGATGGGTCTCGTGTTCAAGAAAATTCGATTAGTGGGTCATTTTGGGTCATAATGAGTCAAGGTCAAGCTAATTATATGTAAAGAACGGCTCAATCGATTTGACTAAATTTTGTATCTAACCATTTTCGGGCACGCAAAGGCCATTGGGATGGGTCACGTGTTCGAGAAAATTCGATTAGTGGGTCATTTTTGGGTAACTGTGGGTCAATTATTTTTATCTAAAAAACGGCTCTAACTATTTTCCCTAAAATCTATATTCTACAGTTTTGGATTACGAGAAGACCATTGGGGAAACACATGTTGGAGAATATTCGATTAGTGGGTCATTTTTGGGAAACCGTGGGTCAATCTAAGTTATCTAGATAACGGCTCTAACGATTTTTACAAAATTTTGCACCCTACTGTTTTCGGGCACGAAAAGACCATTGGGATGGGTCTCGTGTTCGAGAAAATTAGATTAGTGGGTCACAATGGGTTAGGGTTAAGCTAATTATATCTAGAGAACGGCTCAATCCATTTTGACTAAATTTTGTATCTAACAATTTTCGGGCACGAAAAAAACCATTGGGATAGCTCTCGTGTTCGAGAAAATTCGATTAGTGGGTCATTTTGGGTCATAATGGGTCAAGGTCAAGCTAATTATATCTAAAGAACGGCTCAATCGATTTTGACAAAATTTTGTATCTAACCATTTTCGGGCATGAAAAGACCATTGGGATGTGTCACATGTTCGAGAAAATTCGATTAGTGGGTCATTTTTGGGTCACTGTGGGTCAAGCTATTTTTATCTAAAAAACGGCTCCAACGATTTTTACTGAACTCTATATTCTACAGTTTTGGATAACGAGAAGACCATTAGGCTAAGTCACATGTTCAAGAAAATTCGATTAGTGGGTCATTTTTGGGTCACCGTGGGTCAATCTATCTAGATAACAGCTCTAACGATTTTGACGATTTTGCACCCTACTGTTTTCGGGCACGAATAGACCATTGGGATGGGTCTCGTGTTCAAGAAAATTCGATTAGTGGGTCATTTTGGGTCATAATGAGTCAAGGTCAAGCTAATTATATCTAAAGAACGGCTCAATCTATTTTGACTAAATTTTGTATCTAACCATTTTCGGGCACGCAAAGATTATTGGGATGGGTCACGTGTTCGAGAAAATTCGATTAGTGGGTCATTTTTGGGTAACTGTGGGTCAATTATTTTTATCTAAAAAACGGCTCTAACTATTTTCCCTAAAATCTATATTCTACAGTTTTGGATTACGAGAAGACCATTGGGGAAACACATGTTGGAGAAAATTCGATTAGTGGGTCATTTTTGGGAAACCGTGGGTCAATCTAAGTTATCTATAGATAACGGCTCTAACGATTTTTACAAAATTTTGCACCCTACTGTTTTCGGGCACGAAAAGACCATTGGGATGGGTCTCGTGTTCGAGAAAATTAGATTAGTGGGTCATAATGGGTTAGGGTTAAGCTAATTATATCTAGAGAACGGCTCAATCCATTTTGACTAAATTTTATATCTAACAATTTTCGGGCACGAAAAAAACCATTGGGATAGCTCTCGTGTTCGAGAAAATTCGATTAGTGGGTCATTTTGGGTCATAATGGGTCAAGGTCAAGCTAATTATATCTAAAGAACGGCTCAATCGATTTTGACAAAATTTTGTATCTAACCATTTTCGGGCATGAAAAGACCATTGGGATGTGTCACATGTTCGAGAAAATTCGATTAGTGGGTCATTTTTGGGTCACTGTGGGTCAAGCTATTTTTATCTAAAAAACGGCTCCAACGATTTTTACTGAACTCTATATTCTACAGTTTTGGATAACGAGAAGACCATTAGGCTAAGTCACATGTTCAAGAAAATTCGATTAGTGGGTCATTTTTGGGTCACCGTGGGTCAATCTATCGAGATAACAGCTCTAACGATTTTGACGATATTTCACCCTACTGTTTTCGGGCACGAATAGACCATTGGGGTGGGTCTCGTGTTCAAGAAAATTCGATTAGTGGGTCATTTTGGGTCATAATGAGTCAAGGTCAAGCTAATTATATCTAAAGAACGGCTCAATCGATTTTGACTAAATTTTGTATCTAACCATTTTCGGGCACGCAAAGATTATTGGGATGGGTCACGTGTTCGAGAAAATTCGATTAGTGGGTCATTTTTGGGTAACTGTGGGTCAATTATTTTTATCTAAAAAACGGCTCTAACTATTTTCCCTAAAATCTATATTCTACAGTTTTGGATTACGAGAAGACCATTGGGGAAACACATGTTGGAGAAAATTCGATTAGTGGGTCATTTTTGGGAAACCGTGGGTCAATCTAAGTTATCTATAGATAACGGCTCTAACGATTTTTACAAAATTTTGCACCCTACTGTTTTCGGGCGCGAAAAGACCATTGGGATGGGTCTCGTGTTCGAGAAAATTAGATTAGTGGGTCATAATGGGTTAGGGTTAAGCTAATTATATCTAGAGAACGGCTCAATCCATTTTGACTAAATTTTATATCTAACAATTTTCGGGCACGAAAAATACCATTGGGATAGCTCTCGTGTTCGAGAAAATTCGATTAGTGGGTCATTTTGGGTCATAATGGGTCAAGGTCAAGCTAATTATATCTAAAGAACGGCTCAATCGATTTTGACAAAATTTTGTATCTAACTATTTTTGGGCACGAAAAGACCATTGGTATGTGTCACATGTTCGAGAAAATTCGATTAGTGGGTCATTTTTGAGTCACAATGGGTCAAGCTATTTTTATCTAAAAAACGGCTCCAACGATTTTTGCTGAACTCTATATTCTACAGTTTTGGATAACGAGAAGACCATTAGACTAAGTCACATGTTCAAGAAAATTCGATTAGTGGGTCATTTTTGGGTCACCGTGGGTCAATCTATCTAGATAACGGCTCTAACGATTTTGACGATTTTGCACCCTACTGTTTTCGGGCACGAATAGACCATTGGGATGGGTCTCGTGTTCAAGAAAATTCGATTAGTGGGTCATTTTGGGTCATAATGTGTCAAGGTCAAGCTAATTATATGTAAAGAACGGCTCAATCGATTTTGACTAAATTTTGTATCTAACCATTTTCGGGCACGCAAACACCATTGGGATGGGTCACGTGTTCGAGAAAATTCGATTAGTGGGTCATTTTTGGGTAACTGTGGGTCAATTATTTTTATCCAAAAAACGGCTCTAACTATTTTCCCTAAAATCTATATTCTACAGTTTTGGATTACGAGAACACCATTGGGGAAACACATGTTGGAGAAAATTCGATTAGTGGGTCATTTTTGGGAAACCGTGGGTCAATCTAAGTTATCTAGATAACGGCTCTAACGATTTTTACAAAATTTTGCACCCTACTGTTTTCGGGCACGAAAAGACCATTGGGATGGGTCTCGTGTTCGAGAAAATTAGATTAGTGTGTCATAATGGGTTAGGGTTAAGCTAATTATATCTAGAGAACGGCTCAATCCATTTTGACTAAATTTTGTATCTAACAATTTTCGGGCACGAAAAAAACCATTGGGATAGCTCTCGTGTTCGAGAAAATTCGATTAGTGGGTCATTTTGGGTCATAATGGGTCAAGGTCAAGCTAATTATATCTAAAGAACGGCTCAATCGATTTTGACAAAATTTTGTATCTAACTATTTTTCGGCACGAAAAGACCTTTGGGATGTGTCACATGTTCGAGAAAATTCGATTAGTGGGTCATAATGGGTTAGGGTTAAGCTAATTATATCTAGAGAACGGCTCAATCCATTTTGACTAAATTTTGTATCTAACAATTTTCGGGCACGAAAAAAACCATTGGGATAGCTCTAGTGTTCGAGAAAATTTGATTAGTGGGTCATTTTGGGTCATAATGGGTCAAGGTCAAGCTAATTATATCTGAAGAACGGCTCAATCGATTTTGACAAAATTTTGTATCTAACCATTTTCGGGCACGAAAAGACCATTGGAATGTGTCACATGTTCGAGAAAATTCGATTAGTGGGTCATTTTTGGGTCACTGTGGGTCAAGCTATTTTTATCTAAAAAACGGCTCCAACGATTTTTGCTGAACTCTATATTCTACAGTTTTGGATAACGAGAAGACCATTAGACTAAGTCACATGTTCAAGAAAATTCGATTAGTGGGTCATTTTTGGGTCACCGTGGGTCAATCTATCTAGTTAACTGCTCTAACGATTTTGACGATTTTGCACCCTACTGTTTTCGGGCACGAATAGACCATTGGGATGTGTCTCGTGTTCAATAAAATTCGATTAGTGGGTCATTTTGGGTCATAATGAGTCAAGGTCAAGCTAATTATATGTAAAGAACGGCTCAATCGATTTTGACTAAATTTTGTATCTAACCATTTTCGGGCACGCAAAGGCCATTGGGATGGGTCACGTGTTCGAGAAAATTCGATTAGTGGGTCATTTTTGGGTAACTGTGGGTCAATTATTTTTATCTAAAAAACGGCTCTAACTATTTTCCCTAAAATCTATATTTTACAGTTTTGGATTACGAGAAGACCATTGGGGAAACACATGTTGGAGAATATTCGATTAGTGGGTCATTTTTGGGAAACCGTGGGTCAATCTAAGTTATCTAGATAACGGCTCTAACGATTTTTACAAAATTTTGCACCCTACTGTTTTCGGGCACGAAAAGACCATTGGGATGGGTCTCGTGTTCGAGAAAATTAGATTAGTGGGTCACAATGGGTTAGGGTTAAGCTAATTATATCTAGAGAACGGCTCAATCCATTTTGACTAAATTTTGTATCTAACAATTTTCGGGCACGAAAAAAACCATTGGGATAGCTCTCGTGTTCGAGAAAATTCGATTAGTGGGTCATTTTGGGTCATAATGGGTCAAGGTCAAGCTAATTATATCTAAAGAACGGCTCAATCGATTTTGACAAAATTTTGTATCTAACCATTTTCGGGCATGAAAAGACCATTGGGATGTGTCACATGTTCGAGAAAATTCGATTAGTGGGTCATTTTTGGGTCACTGTGGGTCAAGCTATTTTTATCTAAAAAACGGCTCCAACGATTTTTACTGAACTCTATATTCTACAGTTTTGGATAACGAGAAGACCATTAGGCTAAGTCACATGTTCAAGAAAATTCGATTAGTGGGTCATTTTTGGGTCACCGTGGGTCAATCTATCTAGATAACAGCTCTAACGATTTTGACGATTTTGCACCCTACTGTTTTCGGGCACGAATAGACCATTGGAATGGGTCTCGTGTTCAAGAAAATTCGATTAGTGGGTCATTTTGGGTCATAATGAGTCAAGGTCAAGCTAATTATATCTAAAGAACGGCTCAATCGATTTTGACTAAATTTTGTATCTAACCATTTTCGGGCACGCAAAGATTATTGGGATGGGTCACGTGTTCGAGAAAATTCGATTAGTGGGTCATTTTTGGGTAACTGTGGGTCAATTATTTTTATCTAAAAAACGGCTCTAACTATTTTCCCTAAAATCTATATTCTACAGTTTTGGATTACGAGAAGACCATTGGGGAAACACATGTTGGAGAAAATTCGATTAATGGGTCATTTTTGGGAAACCGTGGGTCAATCTAAGTTATCTATAGATAACGGCTCTAACGATTTTTACAAAATTTTGCACCCTACTGTTTTCGGGCACGAAAAGACCATTGGGATGGGTCTCGTGTTCGAGAAAATTAGATTAGTGGGTCATAATGGATTAGGGTTAAGCTAATTATATCTAGAGAACGGCTCAATCCATTTTGACTAAATTTTATATCTAACAATTTTCGGGCACGAAGAAAACCATTGGGATAGCTCTCGTGTTCGAGAAAATTCGATTAGTGGGTCATTTTGGGTCATAATGGGTCAAGGTCAAGCTAATTATATCTAAAGAACGGCTCAATCGATTTTGACAAAATTTTGTATCTAACCATTTTCGGGCACGAAAAGACCATTGGGATGTGTCACATGTTCGAGAAAATTCGATTAGTGGGTCATTTTTGGGTCACTGTGGGTCAAGCTATTTTTATCTAAAAAACGGCTCCAACGATTTTTACTGAACTCTATATTCTACAGTTTTGGGATAACGAGAAGACCATTAGGCTAAGTCACATGTTCAAGAAAATTCGATTAGTGGGTCATTTTTGGGTCACCGTGGGTCAATCTATCTAGTTAACTGCTCTAACGATTTTGACGATTTTGCACCCTACTGTTTTCGGGCACGAATAGACCATTGGGATGGGTCTCGTGTTCAAGAAAATTCGATTAGTGGGTCATTTTGGGTCATAATGAGTCAAGGTCAAGCTAATTATATGTAAAGAACGGCTCAATCGATTTTGACTAAATTTTGTATCTAACCATTTTCGGGTACGCAAAGGCCATTGGGATGGGTCACGTGTTCGAGAAAATTCGATTAGTGGGTCATTTTTGGGTAACTGTGGGTCAATTATTTTTATCTAAAAAACGGCTCTAACTATTTTCCCTAAAATCTATATTCTACAGTTTTGGATTACGAGAAGACCATTGGGGAAACACATGTTGGAGAATATTCGATTAGTGGGTCATTTTTGGGAAACCGTGGGTCAATCTAAGTTATCTAGATAACGGCTCTGACGATTTTTACAAAATTTTGCACCCTACTGTTTTCGGGCACGAAAAGACCATTGGGATGGGTCTCGTGTTCGAGAAAATTAGATTAGTGGGTCATAATGGGTTAGGGTTAAGCTAATTATATCTAGAGAACGGCTCAATCCATTTTGACTAAATTTTGTATCTAACAATTTTCGGGCACGAAAAAAACCATTGGGATAGCTCTCGTGTTCGAGAAAATTCGATTAGTGGGTCATTTTGGGTCATAATGGGTCAAGGTCAAGCTAATTATATCTAAAGAACGGCTCAATCGATTTTGACAAAATTTTGTATCTAACCATTTTCGGGCATGAAAAGACCATTGGGATGTGTCACATGTTCGAGAAAATTCGATTAGTGGGTCATTTTTGGGTCACTGTGGGTCAAGCTATTTTTATCTAAAAAACGGCTCCAACGATTTTTACTGAACTCTATATTCTGCAGTTTTGGATAACGAGAAGACCATTAGGCTAACTCACATGTTCAAGAAAATTCGATTAGTGGGTCATTTTTGGGTCACCGTGGGTCAATCTATCGAGATAACAGCTCTAACGATTTTGACGATTTTGCACCCTACTGTTTTCGGGCACGAATAGACCATTGGGATGGGTCTCGTGTTCAAGAAAATTCGATTAGTGGGTCATTTTGGATCATAATGAGTCAAGGTCAAGCTAATTATATCTAAAGAACGGCTCAATCGATTTTGACTAAATTTTGTATCTAACCATTTTCGGGCACGCAAAGATTATTGGGATGGGTCACGTGTTCGAGAAAATTCGATTAGTGGGTCATTTTTGGGTAACTGTGGGTCAATTATTTTTATCTAAAAAACGGCTCTAACTATTTTCCCTAAAATCTATATTCTACAGTTTTGGATTACGAGAAGACCATTGGGGAAACACATGTTGGAGAAAATTCGATTAGTGGGTCATTTTTGGGAAACCGTGGGTCAATCTAAGTTATCTATAGATAACGGCTCTAACGATTTTTACAAAATTTTGCACCCTACTGTTTTCGGGCACGAAAAGACCATTGGGATGGGTCTCGTGTTCGAGAAAATTAGATTAGTGGGTCATAATGGGTTAGGGTTAAGCTAATTATATCTAGAGAACGGCTCAATCCATTTTGACTAAATTTTATATCTAACAATTTTCGGGCACGAAAAATACCATTGGGATAGCTCTCGTGTTCGAGAAAATTCGATTAGTGGGTCATTTTGGGTCATAATGGGTCAAGGTCAAGCTAATTATATCTAAAGCACGGCTCAATCGATTTTGACAAAATTTTGTATCTAACTATTTTTGGGCACGAAAAGACCATTGGTATGTGTCACATGTTCGAGAAAATTCGATTAGTGGGTCATTTTTGAGTCACAATGGGTCAAGCTATTTTTATCTAAAAAACGGCTCCAACGATTTTTGCTGAACTCTATATTCTACAGTTTTGGATAACGAGAAGACCATTAGACTAAGTCACATGTTCAAGGAAATTCGATTAGTGGGTCATTTTTGGGTCACCGTGGGTCAATCTATCTAGATAACGGCTCTAACGATTTTGACGATTTTGCACCCTACTGTTTTCGGGCACGAATAGACCATTGGGATGGGTCTCGTGTTCAAGAAAATTCGATTAGTGGGTCATTTTGGGTCATAATGTGTCAAGGTCAAGCTAATTATATGTAAAGAACGGCTCAATTGATTTTGACTAAATTTTGTATCTAACCATTTTCGGGCACGCAAAGACCATTGGGATGGGTCACGTGTTCGAGAAAATTCGATTAGTGGGTCATTTTTGGGTAACTGTGGGTCAATTATTTTTATCTAAAAAACGGCTCTAACTATTTTCCCTAAAATCTATATTCTACAGTTTTGGATTACGAGAACACCATTGGGGAAACACATGTTGGAGAAAATTCGATTAGTGGGTCATTTTTGGGAAACCGTGGGTCAATCTAAGTTATCTAGATAACGGTTCTAACGATTTTTACAAAATTTTGCACCCTACTGTTTTCGGGCACGAAAAGACCATTGGGATGGGTCTCGTGTTCAAGAAAATTCGATTAGTGGGTCATTTTGGGTCATAATGAGTCAAGGTCAAGCTAATTATATCTAAAGAACGGCTCAATCGATTTTGACTAAATTTTGTATCTAACCATTTTCGGGCACGCAAAGATTATTGGGATGGGTCACGTGTTCGAGAAAATTCGATTAGTGGGTCATTTTTGGGTAACTGTGGGTCAATTATTTTTATCTAAAAAACGGCTCTAACTATTTTCCCTAAAATCTATATTCTACAGTTTTGGATTACGAGAAGACCATTGGGGAAACACATGTTGGAGAAAATTCGATTAGTGGGTCATTTTTGGGAAACCGTGGGTCAATCTAAGTTATCTATAGATAACGGCTCTAACGATTTTTACAAAATTTTGCACCCTACTGTTTTCGGGCACGAAAAGACCATTGGGATGGGTCTCGTGTTCGAGAAAATTAGATTAGTGGGTCATAAAGGTTTAGGGTTAAGCTAATTATATCTAGAGAACGGCTCAATCCATTTTGACTAAATTTTATATCTAACAATTTTCGGGCACGAAGAAAACCATTGGGATAGTTCTCGTGTTCGAGAAAATTCGATTAGTGGGTCATTTTGGGTCATAATGGGTCAAGGTCAAGCTAATTATATCTAAAGAACGGCTCAATCGATTTTGACAAAATTTTGTATCTAACCATTTTCGGGCACGAAAAGACCATTGGGATGTGTCACATGTTCGAGAAAATTCGATTAGTGGGTCATTTTTGGGTCACTGTGGGTCAAGCTATTTTTATCTAAAAAACGGCTCCAACGATTTTTACTGAACTCTATATTCTACAGTTTTGGGATAACGAGAAGACCATTAGGCTAAGTCACATGTTCAAGAAAATTCGATTAGTGGGTCATTTTTGGGTCACCGTGGGTCAATCTATCTAGTTAACTGCTCTAACGATTTTGACGATTTTGCACCCTACTGTTTTCGGGCACGAATAGACCATTGGGATGGGTCTCGTGTTCAAGAAAATTCGATTAGTGGGTCATTTTGTGTCATAATGAGTCAAGGTCAAGCTAATTATATGTAAAGAACGGCTCAATCGATTTTGACTAAATTTTGTATCTAACCATTTTCGGGTACGCAAAGGCCATTGGGATGGGTCACGTGTTCGAGAAAATTCGATTAGTGGGTCATTTTTGGGTAACTGTTTGTCAATTATTTTTATCTAAAAAACGGCTCTAACTATTTTCCCTAAAATCTATATTCTACAGTTTTGGATTACGAGAAGACCATTGGGGAAACACATGTTGGAGAATATTCGATTAGTGGGTCATTTTTGGGAAACCGTGGGTCAATCTAAGTTATCTAGATAACGGCTCTGACGATTTTTACAAAATTTTGCACCCTACTGTTTTCGGGCACGAAAAGACCATTGGGATGGGTCTCGTGTTCGAGAAAATTAGATTAGTGGGTCATAATGGGTTAGGGTTAAGCTAATTATATCTAGAGAACGGCTCAATCCATTTTGACTAAATTTTGTATCTAAAAATTTTCGGGCACGAAAAAAACCATTGGGATAGCTCTCGTGTTCGAGAAAATTCGATTAGTGGGTCATTTTGGGTCATAATGGGTCAAGGTCAAGCTAATTATATCTAAAGAACGGCTCAATCGATTTTGACAAAATTTTGTATCTAACCATTTTCGGGCATGAAAAGACCATTGGGATGTGTCACATGTTCGAGAAAATTCGATTAGTGGGTCATTTTTGGGTCACTGTGGGTCAAGCTATTTTTATCTAAAAAACGGCTCCAACGATTTTTACTGAACTCTATATTCTACAGTTTTGGATAACGAGAAGACCATTAGGCTAAGTCACATGTTCAAGAAAATTCGATTAGTGGGTCATTTTTGGGTCACCGTGGGTCAATCTATCGAGATAACAGCTCTAACGATTTTGACGATTTTGCACCCTACTGTTTTCGGGCACGAATAGACCATTGGGATGGGTCTCGTGTTCAAGAAAATTCGATTAGTGGGTCATTTTGGGTCATAATGAGTCAAGGTCAAGCTAATTATATCTAAAGAACGGCTCAATCGATTTTGACTAAATTTTGTATCTAACCATTTTCGGGCACGCAAAGATTATTGGGATGGGTCACGTGTTCGAGAAAATTCGATTAGTGGGTCATTTTTGGGTAACTGTGGGTCAATTATTTTTATCTAAAAAACGGCTCTAACTATTTTCCCTAAAATCTATATTCTACAGTTTTGGATTACGAGAAGACCATTGGGGAAACACATGTTGGAGAAAATTCGATTAGTGGGTCATTTTTGGGAAACCGTGGGTCAATCTAAGTTATCTATAGATAACGGCTCTAACGATTTTTACAAAATTTTGCACCCTACTGTTTTCGGGCACGAAAAGACCATTGGGATGGGTCTCGTGTTCGAGAAAATTAGATTAGTGGGTCATAATGGGTTAGGGTTAAGCTAATTATATCTAGAGAACGGCTCAATCCATTTTGACTAAATTTTATATCTAACAATTTTCGGGCACGAAAAATACCATTGGGATAGCTCTCGTGTTCGAGAAAATTCGATTAGTGGGTCATTTTGGGTCATAATGGGTCAAGGTCAAGCTAATTATATCTAAAGAACGGCTCAATCGATTTTGACAAAATTTTGTATCTAACTATTTTTGGGCACGAAAAGACCATTGGTATGTGTCACATGTTCGAGAAAATTCGATTAGTGGGTCATTTTTGAGTCACAATGGGTCAAGCTATTTTTATCTAAAAAACGGCTCCAACGATTTTTGCTGAACTCTATATTCTACAGTTTTGGATAACGAGAAGACCATTAGACTAAGTCACATGTTCAAGAAAATTCGATTAGTGGGTCATTTTTGGGTCACCGTGGGTCAATCTATCTAGATAACGGCTCTAACGATTTTGACGATTTTGCACCCTACTGTTTTCGGGCACGAATAGACCATTGGGATGGGTCTCGTGTTCAAGAAAATTCGATTAGTGGGTCATTTTGGGTCATAATGTGTCAAGGTCAAGCTAATTATATGTAAAGAACGGCTCAATTGATTTTGACTAAATTTTGTATCTAACCATTTTCGGGCACGCAAAGACCATTGGGATGGGTCACGTGTTCGAGAAAATTCGATTAGTGGGTCATTTTTGGGTAACTGTGGGTCAATTATTTTTATCTAAAAAACGGCTCTAACTATTTTCCCTAAAATCTATATTCTACAGTTTTGGATTACGAGAACACCATTGGGGAAACACATGTTGGAGAAAATTCGATTAGTGGGTCATTTTTGGGAAACCGTGGGTCAATCTAAGTTATCTAGATAACGGCTCTAACGATTTTTACAAAATTTTGCACCCTACTGTTTTCGGGCACGAAAAGACCATTGGGATGGGTCTCGTGTTCGAGAAAATTAGATTAGTGTGTCATAATGGGTTAGGGTTAAGCTAATTATATCTAGAGAACGGCTCAATCCATTTTGACTAAATTTTGTATCTAACAATTTTCGGGCACGAAAAAAACCATTGGGATAGCTCTCGTGTTCGAGAAAATTCGATTAGTGGGTCATTTTGGGTCATAATGGGTCAAGGTCAAGCTAATTATATCTAAAGAACGGCTCAATCGATTTTGACAAAATTTTGTATCTAACTATTTTTGGGCACGAAAAGACCTTTGGGATGTGTCACATGTTCGAGAAAATTCGATTAGTGGGTCATAATGGGTTAGGGTTAAGCTAATTATATCTAGAGAACGGCTCAATCCATTTTGACTAAATTTTGTATCTAACAATTTTCGGGCACGAAAAAAACCATTGGGATAGCTCTAGTGTTCGAGAAAATTTGATTAGTGGGTCATTTTGGGTCATAATGGGTCAAGGTCAAGCTAATTATATCTAAAGAACGGCTCAATCGATTTTGACAAAATTTTGTATCTAACCATTTTCGGGCACGAAAAGACCATTGTAATGTGTCACATGTTCGAGAAAATTCGATTAGTGGGTCATTTTTGGGTCACTGTGGGTCAAGCTATTTTTATCTAAAAAACGGCTCCAACGATTTTTGCTGAACTCTATATTCTACAGTTTTGGATAACGAGAAGACCATTAGACTAAGTCACATGTTCAAGAAAATTCGATTAGTGGGTCATTTTTGGGTCACCGTGGGTCAATCTATCTAGTTAACTGCTCTAACGATTTTGACGATTTTGCACCCTACTGTTTTCGGGCACGAATAGACCATTGGGATGGGTCTCGTGTTCAAGAAAATTCGATTAGTGGGTCATTTTGGGTCATAATGAGTCAAGGTCAAGCTAATTATATGTAAAGAACGGCTCAATCGATTTTGACTAAATTTTGTATCTAACCATTTTCGGGCACGCAAAGGCCATTGGGATGGGTCACGTGTTCGAGAAAATTCGATTAGTGGGTCATTTTTGGGTAACTGTGGGTCAATTATTTTTATCTAAAAAACGGCTCTAACTATTTTCCCTAAAATCTATATTCTACAGTTTTGGATTACGAGAAGGCCATTGGGGAAACACATGTTGGAGAATATTCGATTAGTGGGTCATTTTTGGGAAACCGTGGGTCAATCTAAGTTATCTAGATAACGGCTCTAACGATTTTTACAAAATTTTGCACCCTACTGTTTTCGGGCACGAAAAGACCATTGGGATGGGTCTCGTGTTCGAGAAAATTAGATTAGTGGGTCACAATGGGTTAGGGTTAAGCTAATTATATCTAGAGAACGGCTCAATCCATTTTGACTAAATTTTGTATCTAACAATTTTCGGGCACGAAAAAAACCATTGGGATAGCTCTCGTGTTCGAGAAAATTCGATTAGTGGGTCATTTTGGGTCATAATGGGTCAAGGTCAAGCTAATTATATCTAAAGAACGGCTCAATCGATTTTGACAAAATTTTGTATCTAACCATTTTCGGGCATGAAAAGACCATTGGGATGTGTCACATGTTCGAGAAAATTCGATTAGTGGGTCATTTTTGGGTCACTGTGGGTCAAGCTATTTTTATCTAAAAAACGGCTCCAACGATTTTTACTGAACTCTATATTCTACAGTTTTGGATAACGAGAAGACCATTAGGCTAAGTCACATGTTCAAGAAAATTCGATTAGTGGGTCATTTTTGGGTCACCGTGGGTCAATCTATCTAGATAACAGCTCTAACGATTTTGACGATTTTGCACCCTACTGTTTTCGGGCACGAATAGACCATTGGGATGGGTCTCGTGTTCAAGAAAATTCGATTAGTGGGTCATTTTGGGTCATAATGAGTCAAGGTCAAGCTAATTATATCTAAAGAACGGCTCAATCGATTTTGACTAAATTTTGTATCTAACCATTTTCGGGCACGCAAAGATTATTGGGATGGGTCACGTGTTCGAGAAAATTCGATTAGTGGGTCATTTTTGGGTAACTGTGGGTCAATTATTTTTATCTAAAAAACGGCTCTAACTATTTTCCCTAAAATCTATATTCTACAGTTTTGGATTACGAGAAGACCATTGGGGAAACACATGTTGGAGAAAATTCGATTAGTGGGTCATTTTTGGGAAACCGTGGGTCAATCTAAGTTATCTATAGATAACGGCTCTAACGATTTTTACAAAATTTTGCACCCTACTGTTTTCGGGCACGAAAAGACCATTGGGATGGGTCTCGTGTTCGAGAAAATTAGATTAGTGGGTCATAATGGGTTAGGGTTAAGCTAATTATATCTAGAGAACGGCTCAATCCATTTTGACTAAATTTTATATCTAACAATTTTCGGGCACGAAAAATACCATTGGGATAGCTCTCGTGTTCGAGAAAATTCGATTAGTGGGTCATTTTGGGTCATAATGGGTCAAGGTCAAGCTAATTATATCTAAAGAACGGCTCAATCGATTTTGACAAAATTTTGTATCTAACCATTTTCGGGCACGAAAAGACCATTGGGATGTGTCACATGTTCGAGAAAATTCGATTAGTGGGTCATTTTTGGGTCACTGTGGGTCAAGCTATTTTTATCTAAAAAACGGCTCCAACGATTTTTACTGAACTCTATATTCTACAGTTTTGGGATAACGAGAAGACCATTAGGCTAAGTCACATGTTCAAGAAAATTCGATTAGTGGGTCATTTTTGGGTCACCGTGGGTCAATCTATCTAGATAACGGCTCTAACGATTTTGACGATTTTGCACCCTACTGTTTTCGGGCACGAATAGACCATTGGGATGGGTCTCGTGTTCAAGAAAATTCGATTAGTGGGTCATTTTGGGTCATAATGAGTCAAGATCAAGCTAATTATATCTAAAGAACGGCTCAATCGATTTTGACTAAATTTTGTATCTAACCATTTTCGGGCACGCAAAGACCATTGGGATGGGTCACGTGTTCGACGAAATTCGATTAGTGGGTCATTTTTGGGTAACTGTGGGTCAATTATTTTTATCTAAAAAACGGCTCTTACTTTTTTACCTAAAATCAGGGTCGTCTGGCATAACTAAGAGGGCGGTGGCAAAATAGATAAAAAGGGCGCCGATTGCCTTACAAAAGGTCGCAAATGCTTATATATATACATGCAGATATATACAGGGAAACCTTCCTGAACGATCATTTTTGCATGGAACGAAATTTATTCCCATAGGCTCAATACTAATTTTACCTCATTCCCCAGTTGAACTCCCTTTATAAGCGACCCATTTCTTTGAAGAAAATGAAACCAATTTCGTTTTTTCCTGGTTTTATAAGAAAAATAATTCCGGAGAGTCATCAAACTTCTAAACTAAGTTTAGATTATTTTTTTTTTTATTCCGGTAACTTTTAAGTGCTTACACCCCTTTGTGCCTTTTTAGGCAATGAATTTAACTCTGATGACAAATTAAGAATGACGGTCAATAAACTTCCCTGCCCTATTCTGTCAGGTAACTCTCAAAGAAATAGATAAATTAATGAAATCGTCATTATTTATTCCCGTCCAAAAAAAATTGCATTTATTGACTGAACTTCAAAAGGACTTAGAAATAAAAGTTATAAAAGATAAAACTGTAAAATCAAAGCAAACGTCAATGTATTAATTTTTTACACTCTGCAGTAATTAACTTTGTTTTGATATTTAAACTTTTATATTTTTTTCCTAATGTGAAAAATAAATTTTAGTAACATTAATTGTTACCTTTTTTCAAAAATTAAAATCTAGATTTAGACATGACCTCCATTAATCGGAGCGACCAATTTTTACTGGAACGGAATGTGGTCGCTTTAGGGAGGTTTTACTGTATACATACTGTACTGTACACACACACAATATAAAGTATGTATAAAAAATCACTTTAAAAATATATACGAGTATATTGCCATAGCGAAAACTTTATTCCTAAAATAATTATGACACCCAAATTAGTATTTTATGCTATAGAAATGTAATATGCACAAAAATAGTCCCCGCAAAACATTGCACTTCTGATGTTAGACCAATGTTGCCAACTTAGAAGTATTTTTTTTCACCACTCTTTTCTAAAAAAGCTATCTGTATTTTCGAATTCCGCTCACCTCATCTAATGAGTTAATTCAAACTTTACCCCGAATATCCGAATAACAATCTCCATAAAATTATCTCCAAATGAAAAATAAAATATTAAAATAAAACAAACAAAAACAATTTCGTTGGGTCAAAACTCAAAAGTGCAAAACATTATACAATTCAATAATATTTTATATAATACAATCTCTAGGATACAGATACTAATTATGGTTTAAAAATTTTCAGAAAAGTTATTTTTGTTCAGGGCAAGAATGAAGTCTATTTTACGTGAATTATTTTTTAAAATTGTTTTATTTCTTTATTTTTTCAACATTAAAAAGATATCATAGAGAAGCGTTTGGTTTAAACCCCGCCTTTTAACGCTTTATCCTTTATCTACTGACGGTACTTATAAGTACCATTAAAATAACTTGTTATAAAATTAATTTAATACATCGATTAGTAGTAATACTGTTTAGAATGAGTTATAGATGTATTACTTTACCTTGTTCTAAAAGCATTATTGGTTACACAAAGCAAAAATATTTTTAAAAGGATGATTTCTTTTGCCTTTGCATCTTTTCAGTTTTCGTGGCGTTGGGGGGTGGATGGGGAGATTTTTCAATTCCGGAATATTTCGATATCTCTATTGTAAGAACATTATA
The DNA here is from genome assembly GCA_963932465.1 of Maratus speciosus. Taxonomy (NCBI): domain Eukaryota; kingdom Metazoa; phylum Arthropoda; class Arachnida; order Araneae; family Salticidae; genus Maratus; species Maratus speciosus. The sequence goes on from OZ010799.1 coordinate 92,469,505, forward strand.
TTTGTACATTTCCTAATTCTACAAAATACTAAGAAACATATTTAAAATAAAATATTTGAGTGAGGTTATAAATATTGCACAAAATCCCTATAAATTCAAATTTAATTAATCCCTCTAAATCCTCCAATCCTTCTAAAATTTATTAAATGATCATGTAAATCTTCTAATGTAGTTTCAAAAATTCCCAACAAATAGTTTAGAAGATAAAATTTTCATGATTTCATAATTCAGTATATAAAGGGTTAAACAGTTTATATATATATATATATATATATATATATATATATATAGTCTGAAATTGCATGAAAGACAAATATTCTTCAACATTATTACTGTACAGTTTTCATTATTATTTAATTTAGTTCGTAGCAACAAATAAATCATATTTCGGGAAATATTAAAAATATCATTTAATTTTCATCCCGCATTTTTTTTCCCCGCAACAGTTATAAAGAGATAATAAAGAAATACATTAGGCAAATTTTGAAGATTTCGCAAAAATTCAAACTAATAAACACTCTTGTGAAAGAGACACAATAAGTAATCTTACCTTATATTGTTTTTCCATGGACAATTCACAGTTCTTGTTATGCAAGATGCAACATCAGCATATCTGAGCTGTGATGGTGATGATATTTTATAATACTGTGCACTGTACATTATTTTTAAATAAAAATTAAATTTAAAAAATTAAAACACCCGACTGCGTAAAAAGCGAACTAATTAATTATTTCTCATCAATGTGAAACAATTTTTTTTAATATTACATACTTATTTTCTTTTATTTACTTGTATTGATGACTTTTAAGTTGCGTTTAATTGTTAGTTCCCATCTATAAACACTGTTTTGATGAGGCCTATAGATGTGGATGAAGGTTAGAGTTGCAGTAAAGCTAGAGATCCTACCTACACAACTTCCAGATTGTGTAATATTTAAACGAAGCTTCTGACTGTAAAATAGTCATTGAAACATCGTCTTCATTTTGAAAGACCTATCCAATGATATGCTACTCAATAGGGTGCGTAAAGTTTCTTTTTCGTCTCTACCGCCATTTTGTATTTTACGGCCGCCCTTTTGAATTTATAAAAACAAAACCTAGCCTATAATCATCGGACGATTAAGACGTATTGATAGAGACCTCATTCATTAAAATCCATCCACCCGATGGGATGTTTCGAGGTTATAAAGAAATCCACATACCCAGATACGCGTGAAACACATAACCCTTCTTTATCAGTCAGGTAAAAAGTATGAAGCACAAGCTTACAAAAAATGTTTAAGATTACACTAAAATAAGTAAATAACTCAGGACACATGCAAATAATATAAAGACAGAGTAGTTTTTTAACACTGGATAGAACGAGACAAACGAAGTAGATTTCACATCAGGGGCACTTTATTTATAACTTCTATCGGTTGAAAATTAGAAACACATACATTTCCAGTTTCTGTGGAGTGGACAATAGATGGCTGATTTCGGTACACTCTTTTCCCTGGAACATAATGTATTTCGGTTTCCTTTCAAATGAGCAAACTCACAAAGGCTGCGCCCAATGCCCAATAATAGAATTGTTTGTGTTTTTCAAAGATCTCGTTCTTTTTTTTTTTATCGCGATTCATGTGCGTACGCAGGTCCAGAGAGAGGGAGGGGCAGAAAATATTCGGAAAAGTAATAATTCTTTAAAAGTATTACGTTGAATATATTATTTTGAAAAGTAGTATTACTTGAATTTTATTGCATGATGTTTTGTTTTAAAGGTTTTCATTAAATTTCATTACAACTGCTGACTGCTTTACATGGCCGAAAATACCAGCTATTTTTTATTGCCCATCAGAAACTTTGTAATCGAATTGTCTTTTACATTTTTTGAGAAAAGCAAAAAATCCTTCAGAAAATGCTGTCAAAGGTGGCGTTTTGAACCGAATTTCTGGACGCGACAGTGGGGGAAGAGGAAGAGAACTGTTGTCACGAGACAACAACTAATTTTAACTCAAGATATAATTAATTTAAAGAAAAGAATCTATTGTGTTACAAGTCACTCCAATAACCAAGCCTGCAAGTCTGATTCTTTTATGTAGAATTTGGCCGAATATTCGGTTTCATTTTTGTTTTCAGCCCAAAATCTTAGTTTCGGCGAAAATACTGCCGAATATTCGGTATTACTATAACTGCCCCTCCCTAGCCTCCCCTAAACGGTACTCCCATCCAAAGAGCCGCACATACTATGTATTCAGATACAAGGGGATAAATCTAGAAGGTATTACTAATATTGATTAAATTAGTTATTTTTAAATTAAATTATTTTTTTATCATTTTTTGTGTTTATAGCACCTTATATTTAATTAATTTTATTTCAATCAAATTATTTTTTAATTAATAATCATGTACTGCCATTTCTACGCAAAACATTATTCAGATAACATGCATATATGTATCAGTGATGGAACAGCATGAACTTCATTTTGGAGCAGCAAAAACGCTCATTTTGGAGCAGAAAATAACTATTTTGGAGCGGCAAAAACCCACTTTGGAGGAGAAAATAACTATTTTGAAGCAGCAAAAAGCCACTTTGGAGCAGAAAATAACTATTTTGGAGCAGCAAAAGTGGCCATTTTGGAGCAGAAAATAACTATTTTGGAGCGTCAAAATGTCATTTTGGTATTCTTTGATGAAATTCGCGTTTTTTCTGCAATTCTTCGACGAAATACGCATTTTTCCGCAATTCGCACGAAATTCGCAGGGCTAGCGCTAGGATTTTTCAAAATTTTAGGAATTTTTTCCCGAAATTTTAGGAAAATTTTAAGCGCAATTGTGATATTTTTAACATTAGAAGTATATAATAACAGTATTTTTGTGCTAGTCAGGTACACTGTCAAACAATATTCCCATCATTCCAATGAATTCAGCCCTTGTTCCATATGCTTGTATTGTTTGGGCCGAATGAGAGCATTTAAATTTGAACAAAAGTCCTTCCGGCCAGTGCCGGGAGGAAGAGGTAGCTTTCATATGCCTTATTTTAAAAAAGCCAACTTATATTATTCAAACACACGAAGCTCAATTTAGTGGAAACCGAATATAGGAGATTCAATACTAATTTTTATCAATACTAAATCATTATGAATGAGAATTTCGCGAAATTAGTTATTAATTTCGCGCTTAATTAGTAAGTTTATCCAAGCTGCTTTTGTTTAAAGTAATTTATATTTGGCTGCCAAATTCGGCGATTTCTTAAAGTGCCCGCCATTTTAAGACAACATGGTGGATGAGGCTAACCAGTGAACTTGGCCGAGACTTTAGTAATTGCTGTGCACATGCTCACTCACATCGGAATCGGTTGATATATACAAGTGCTGTCGCAGGCAAAAAAATCAGATTTTTCAAAATGTCACCCACATTAGAAATTGAAACTGCTATATCTGAGCCATTTTTTAAGATAAAGACAAACAAAAATGCTCCTGAATCCTTATATCAAGGTCAAATGCTTAAGAAAGAAACCTTTTTCAATTTCTAATTTTTTTGCACCTCACTTTAAATATAATTTTTTTAATTTAATGACTGCCATTTTGAAACAAGATGGCTGATGAAGCTGAGCCAGCGAACTTGGTCGACATATTGATGTATACTATCCACATGCCTTCTTACATCGAAATAGGCGAATGCGTGTGTTATCGCGTGACAAATACAAGATCGTTTCAAAATGTTAGCCATGCTAGAAATTCAAAGTGCTATAATTCAACCATTTTTTAAGATACAAACAAAAGAACAAATTTTCAGAAACAAAAACTGCTCCGGAATCAAGGCCAAACACATAAAAAAATCTTTTTAATTTTCCAATTTTTTAATACCTCATTTTAAATTTTAAATTTAATTTTTTTAATGGCAACCCTTTTGAAACAAGATGGCGAATGAAGCTGGCCAACGAATTCGGTCGAGACATTGGTATGTACTATGTACAGACGAAGTTACCTCCAAATCGGTTCATAAAAAGTCCTTCCGGCCAGTGCCGGGAGGAAGAGGTAGCTTTCATATTCCTTATTTTAAAAAAGCCAACTTATATTATTCAAACACACGAAGCTCAATTAAGTGGAAACCGAATGTAGGAGATTCAATACAAATTTTTATCAATACAAAATCATTATGAATGAGAATTTCGCGAAATTAGTCAGCTTTATCCAAGCTGCTTTTATTTAAAGTAACATATTTATAGCTGCCAAATTCGGCGATTTCTTAAAGTGCCAGCCATTTTAAAACAACATGGTGGATGAGGCTAACCAGTGAACTTGGTCGAGACCTTAGTAATTGCTGTGCACATGCTCACTCACATCGGAATCGGTTGATCTATACGAGTGCTGTCGCAGGCAAAAAATCAGATTTTTCAAAATGTCACCCACGTTAGAAATTGAAACTGCTATATCTGAGGCATTTTTTAAGAGAAAGACAAACAAAAAATGCTCCTGAATCCTTATATCAAGGTCAAATACTTAAGAAAGAAACCTTTTTCAATTTCTAATTTTTTTGCACCTCACTTTAAATATAATTTTTTTTTTTAATTTAATGGCCGCCATTTTGAAACAAGATGGCTGATGAAGCTGGACAGCGAACTTGGTCGAGATATTGATGCATACTATCCACATGTCTTCTTCCATCGAAATAGGCGAATACGTGTGGTATCGCGTGACAAATACAAGATCGTTTCAAAGTGTTAGCCATGATAGAAATTCAAAGTGCTATAATTCAACCACTTTTTAAGATATAAACAAAAGAACAAATTTTCAGAAACAAAAACTGCTCCAGAATCTTTGTATCAAGGCCAAACACATAAAAAAATCTTTTTCATTTTCCAATTTTTTAATACCTTATTTTAAATTTTAAATTACATTTTTTTTTAAAATGGCAACCCTTTTGAAACACGATGGCGAATGAAACTGGCCAACGAACTCGGTCGAGAAATTGGTATGTACTATGTACAGACCAAGTTACATTCAAATCGGTTCATAAATACGCTTGTTATCGCGTGACAAAAATCGGGTCGTTTTAAAATCTCAGCCACAATAGAAATTCAAAATGTTATAACTCAGCCATTTTTTTTTATATAGACGAAACAAAACCTGTTCCGGAATTTTTGTATTAAGGTCAAACACATACGAAAAAAATCTTTTTCATTTTCCAAATTTTTGGTATCTCATTTTAAATTTAAATTTTTAAAAAATTTTTTAAATGACCGCCATTTTGAAACAAGATGGCGGATAAAGCTGGCCAACGAACTCGGTTGAGTTATTTGTATGTGCTATGTACACACCAAGGTACATCCAAATCGGTTCATAAATACGTCTGTTATCACGTGGCAAAAATCAGGACGTTTCAAAATGTCAGCCACGCTAGAAATTCAAAATGCTATAACTCAGCCATTTTTTAAGATATAGACGAAACAAAAACTGCTCCCGAATCTTTTTATCAAGGTCAAACACATAAAAAAAAATATTTTTTTCAATTTGCAATTTTTTGGCACCACATTTCAAATTTAAATTTTTCTTAAAATTTTAAATGGCCGCCATTTTTAAACAAGATGGCGGATGAAGCTGGCCAACGAACTCGGTCGAGACATTGGTCTGTACTATGTATAAACGAAGTTACATCCAAGTCGGTTCATAAATACGCCTTTTATCGCGTGACAAAATTCAGGACGTTTCAAAATGTCAGCTTCGCTAGAAATTCAAAATGCTATAACTCAGCCATTTTTTAAGATATAGACAAAACAAAAACTGCTACGGAGTCTTTGTATAAAGGTCAAATAGATAAGAAAAAAATATTTTTCCATTTTCAATTTTTTGGTACCACATTTCAAATTTTAAAATTTTTTAAAAATTTTAAATGGCCGCCATTTTGAAACAAAATGTCGGATGAAGCTGGCCAACGAACTCGGTCGAGACATTGGTATGTACTATGTACACACCGAGTTACATCGAAATCGGTTCGTAAATACGAGAGTTACAGTGTGACATAGGTCAGATATATATATATATATATATATATATATACAGGGTGATTCATAAAAGATGGGCAGAACTTTAAGGGGTTATAGTACACTTAAAGACAAATAATATTAAATAGGAGACTAAGGGTCCCAGACGTATTCCCAAGGAGATAGGGGGCATTAAAGTTTAGGGTCCGAAATTTCAAATGATTATAAAACATGGAAAAATTGGTCGATTCGTTTGCGGTTTTTGCAAAAAATTTTCTTTATGCCAGTATTTTCTTGAAATAAAATTTTAAAGTTCAATTTCAAAAAATGCCGATAGGGGGCGCTTTAGACTTTGGAGTAACAAACAACTATTTTTTAACGTTATTTTTTGTATTTCTTTAAATGATTTCGAAAGCTTAGACTTAAACTTAAATTTTGATCTAAAAATCTGAGTCCTAACGAGTAGTTAAGTAGCATAAACTGAAATTTGAAATTTGAAACCCTTCTCCCCCCAGAACAAAAATCAGTTATTCCCGATCTTTGTGTCGTAGATTAGGCTCTAACTACTGCCGCGTTTTGCTAAAATTATTCTTTATGTCAGTATTTTCTTAAAAATAAATTTTAAAGAAAATTTTCAAAAAATTCCGATAGAGGGCGCTTTAGACTTTGGAGTAACGAACAACTATTTTATACCGTTATTTTTTGTGTCTCATTAAATGCTTTCTAAAGCTTAGACTTAAACTTAAATTTTCAGCTCAAAATCTGAATCGCTGAGCGTGGTTCAGTAGCGAGGGGAGGGGGTTCAAATTTCAACTTCTGAACATAGTTCAGTTTGCACTACTTAACCATGCCCAACGATTCTGTGCTGTGATACGAGGCAAAAATACAACTTTCGTCAAGGACTGCATAGTCGGAATTCACTCATAAAGGCACTGGCACAGTTGGAAACGTCGCTCATGCAAACGTTAAAGCTCCATTCCTGACGCTAGTCACCGGGTGAAGAAGGAAACAGAAAGTATGCAAATGTCAAATGGGGAAGAAGAAGAACACGTATGCAAAATTTCGACACGATTCAGGCATAAAAACCACTGAACGGTGAGTCAAGTGTAAGTCGCTGTAGTAATGAATCGGAAGATGGTGCCCTTCACGAATAAGGAAAAGGCTGAGATGCATTTAATTTACGGAGCGGCAGATGGAAATGGTGCAGGGGCACAACGAATGTACGGAGAGCGATTTCCCAACAGGCGGTTGCCTAACCGCAAAACTTTCGAGCGCTTGCACAGACAGTTGTGTGAGACGGGATCATTTCTCGCTTCCCGGTCGAATGCAGGTCGTGCAAAAAAGGACGAATCAGTAGTTGTTGCAGAAGCCATTCTGGATGTAGTAGCGGCGCAGCCAAGTACAAGTACACAAACAGTGGCTAGGCAGGTGGATACCTCACAGTCCATGACTTGGAGGGTACTGAAGGATGAACATTTGCTCCCGTTTCATGTGCAACGAGTCCAGAAACTGTCTCCAGGGGATTATCCAAATCGTATTGAATTCGCCCGCTGGTTTCTGCAGCAGAACGCGCTAAATCCACATTTTGGACGAACTGTGCTTTTCACCGATGAATGTACCTTCACACGTGAAGGTACATTTAACACACACAATGCACATGTATGGGCGGATGTCAATCCGCATGCTACGTATCCACATGCTCATCAGAGACGCTTTTCCATCAATGTTTGGGCAGGAATCCTCGGAGACCACCTAATCGGACCGTACCTTCTTCCTGAACGCCTCAACGGTATAACATACCTCACATTTCTGCAACATGTGCTGCCAGACCTGTTAAACGTTGTTCCTCCACGCATCCGGCGGGTCATGTGGTTCCAGCACGATGGAGCGCCAGCCCATTACGTACGAGACGTCCGCAACTATCTGGACATCACATTTCCGAACAGATGGATTGGTCGAGGTGGTCCTGTTGCTTGGCCTGCTCGCTCGCCAGATCTTTCACCCCTCGATTTCTTTTTTTGGGGACGATTGAAGGCTCTTATGTATGAGACACCCATTGTATCCCCCGAGGAACTGGTCGCCAGACTTTCCGCCGCTGTAGGGGAAGTGCTCGAAAAGCCTGATGTTTTCGCGAATGTTCGCCGTTCCATTCTTCGCCGTTGTTCTGCGTGCATAACCTCTGGTGGTCACAATTTTGAACATTTATTGTAATTACATGTTAATAAATATGCTTTGGTAACATAATCCTAATTTGTGTCTTTTTACCTCGTATCACAGCACACAATGTGTGGACATGGTAAACTGAACTGTGCTCAGGAGTAGAAATTTCAAACCCCTCTCCCCAGAAACTTAATCACGTCTAACGATTCAGATTTTGGGCTGAAAATTTAAGTCTAAGCTTTAGAAAGCATTTAATGAGACACAAAAAATAACGGTATAAAATAGTTGTTCGTTACTCCAAAGTCTAAAGCGCCCTCTATCGGAATTTTTTGAAAATTTTCTTTAAAATTTATTTTTAAGAAAATACTGACATAAAGAATAATTTTAGCAAAACGCGGCAGTAGTTAGAGCCTAATCTACGACACAAAGATCGGGAATAACTGATTTTTGTTCTGGGGGGAGAAGGGTTTCAAATTTCAAATTTCAGTTTACGCTACTTAACTACTCGTTAGGACTCAGATTTTTAGATCAAAATTTAAGTTTAAGTCTAAGCTTTCGAAATCATTTAAAGAAATACAAAAAATAACGTTAAAAAATAGTTGTTTGTTACTCCAAAGTCTAAAGCGCCCCCTATCGGCATTTTTTGAAATTGAACTTTAAAATTTTATTTCAAGAAAATACTGGCATAAAGAAATTTTTTTGCAAAAACCGCAAACGAATCGACCAATTTTTCCATGTTTTATAATCATTTGAAATTTCGGACCCTAAACTTTAATGCCCCCTATCTCCTTGGGAATACGTCTGGGACCCTTAGTCTCCTATTTAATATTATTTGTCTTTAAGTGTACTATAACCCCTTAAAGTTCTGCCCATCTTTTATGAATCACCCTGTATATATATATTGATATATATATATATATATATATATCAATTTTGAACGGAGGGTGGTTTCGGGGTCTGGGGGTCATGATCGATGAAAATATACCAAAATTTTTTGAAATCGCTTTCCTCCGAACGGCTGCAATAGGTAGCTTTTTGTAAAGAAAGCTACCTAATACGCCTGTTATCGCGTGACAAATATCAGGTCGTTTTAAAAGGTCAGCCACAATAGAAATTCAAAATGCTATAACTCAGCCATTTTTTTAGATATAGACGAAACAAAAACTGTTCCGGAATCTTTGTATTAAGGTCAAACACATACGAAAAAATCTTTTTCATTTTCCAATTTTTTGGTATCTCATTTTAAATTTTAATTTTTTTTACTTTTTTTTAAATGGCTGCCATTTTGAAACAAGAAGGCGGATGAAGCTGGCCAACGAACTCGGTCGAGACATTGGTATGTACTATGTATAAACGAAGTTACATCCAAATCGGTTGATAAATACGTCTTTTATTGCGTAACAAAATTCAGGACGTTTCAAAATGTCAGCCACGCTAGAAATTCAAAATGCTATAACTCAGCCAATTTTTAAGATATAGACGAAACAAAAACTGCTCCGAAATCTTTGTATAAAGGTCAAATACATAAGGAAAAAATATGTTTTCAATTTTCAATTTTTTGGTACCATATTTCAAATTTAAATTTTTCTTAAAAATTTAAATGGCCGCCATTTTTAAAGAAAATGGAGGATGAAGCTGGCCAACGAACTCGGTCGAGACATTGGTATGTACTATGTATAAACGAAGTTACATCCAAATCGGTTCATAAATACGCCTTTTATCGCGTGACAAAATTCAGGACGTTTCAAAATGTCAGCCACACTAGAAATTCAAAATGCTATAACTCAGCCATTTTTTAAGATATAGACGAAACAAAAACTGCTCCGGAATCTTTGTATAAAGGTCAAATACGTAAGAAAAAAATATTTTTCCATTTTCAATTTTTTGGTACCACTTTTCAAATTTTAAATTTTTTTTTAAATTTTAAATGGCCGCCATTTTGAAACAAAATGGCGGATGAAGCTGGCCAACGAACTCGGTCGAGACATTGGTATGTACTATGTACACACCGAATTACATCGAAATCGGTTCATAAATACGAGAGTTACAGTGTGACATAGGTCAGATATATATATATATATATATATATATATATGGATATATATATATATATATATATGGATATATATATATATATATATATATATATATATATATATATATATATATATCAATTTTGAACGGAGGGTGGTTTCGGGGTCTGGGGGTCATGATCGATGAAAATATACCAAAATTTTTTGAAATTGCTTTCCTCCGAACGGCTGCAATAGGTAGCTTTTTGTAATGAAAGCTACCTAATAACCAGCAGCTTCATATTATAAACCATTTTGGCGTCTTACTGAAACTGTATTAATCAGAATTCTGAGTTCCCGCATCACTGAGCCTAACCGGAGTGAATAAATACTCTCCTTCTCTCTTTTGGATGTTCTCGGTGAACCTACAGAACAAGACGTAGGAGGTAGGGGTGATTATGGGTTAAAAAAAATTCTGAAGTTCACAGCAAATCTTCTGAAAAGTTTTTTTTCATGATTCTTTGTCGAAATTTGCGTTTTTCCGCGATCTTTTGACGAAATTTGCATTGTTTTTGCGATCATTTGACGAATTTCGCCTCATTTGCACGATTTATTGACAAAAGTTTGCCTTTTTCCGCGATTCTTTGACAAAAATCGCGTTTTTTCACGTTCCTTAGACTAAATTTGCGTTTTTTCCGTGATTTCTTACGAATATTAATTTTTTTTTCGCGATCCTTTGATTAAATTGGCCTTGTTTGTGCGATTTATTGACAAAATTTCGCGTTTTTTCGCGATCTATTGACGAAATTTGCGGTTTTTTCGGGATCTTTTCACGAGATTTGCGGGTTTTTTGCGATCTTTTCACGAGATTTGCGGTTTTTTCGCGATCTTTTGTCGAAATGTGCGGTTTTTCGCAATTTTTTGACGAAATGTTGTTTTTTTCTTGATCTTTTGACGAAATGTGGTTTTTTTGCGATCTTTTGACCAAATTTGCGGTTTTTGCGTGATTTTTTGACGAAATTTGTAGTTTTTTCACGATTTTTTGACGAAATTTGTGGTTTTTTCCGCGATCTTTTGACGAAATTTGCGGTTTTTTCGCGATCTTTAAACAAAACTTGCGTTTTTTTTCGCGTGATTTTTTGGTGCAATTTGTGGTTTTTTCTCACTTCTTTGATGAAATGTGGTTTTTTTTTTTTTCGCGATCTTTTGACGAAATTGATTATTTTCGGCGACCATTTGTCGAAATTCGCGATATTTTTTATGTCCGATTTTTCAGATTGATGACCGATGTTTTTTTAATTTTCGGAAAATTCGGAACAGAATAATAACCCCTGCTTTGAGGAGAAGCGACTTTGTTTCGTATCGTGAAAAATGACTGAATTATGCAAAGAGATGGTGCGATTTTTACGGAAAATGATCGATTTGGCTCAAGAATTATTATTGAATTGGCGCAGTTGGGTGTAATTTTGTTGAAAAACGATCGTTTTGGCGCAGAAATGCGCAGCATTTTCGATTTGGTGCAATTGGAGCAATTGGCGCAGCTGTTCCATCGCTGATGTATGTTTATGTTAATTACTTTGAATTTATTTTTAAAACAGTTTCGTTTTCGTTTTCGGTCGAAACTAGGAAGGTAACGGAAATTCGATTTCTGTCGAACACTACTTTTATGTTTGCAAATGGGCAGAAATTTTCGCATTATCGAACGTAAAAAAATATTTTTCTTGAGAACCGCTTTAAGTATTTACACGTAATCATAATTTATAAATTTCGGAAAATCGATTTTTTTTTAGCGGCTTTATACAATGGAATTAAAACTTCTTTATGTGGCCAAAATCTGAAATAGACGATTCTATGTAAGTAAAAAAAAAAAAAAAAAGAAAAAAAATACAATAAGCATTCTATTATAATTATTACATAAAATTAAAACTAGTTTTTCTCAAAATTGCATTTTTAAATAGATGACCACGACACGATTACTTTAATAATACTGAATTGTTTCACTTCTAATTTTGTCAGCTTTTTTCTTACATAATTATGAAGTGCATTAAGGTTTTTTTTTTCTTTTTAATCATCAAAAATCAGTATTTTTCTACGATAAAAGTTGAATACCCTCTTCAAATAATCAGAATTTAAAAAAAAAAAAAAAAAAAAAAAAAAAAAAAAGAGCTTTTCATAATTTCCACACTTTGTCTCATCTAGTCACTAAAATAAGTCATATTTAATTAAAAATTACTGTTTATTTTAATTTCAGATAAGCCAAATTTAAACTATCGAAATTATATATTGGTTAATTATATATTGGTCGCCACAACTCGAACGCACAAAAAAAAAACAAAAAAAAACGCACAAAAAGAGCGACAATAGCTTCAAATATATTTGTATTTTTTAAAAGTAATATGTATCAAAAGTATATTTAAGTATTGTATTACAAAATAGAAAACAAAGTCAAAGAAAATAGAAATATTTAAGGGGTCTGTTCACTCAGCTTCGAAATTCTTCTCCGTAATGTTAAGTCTATGGACTTTTGATGCATTCGTATATTTAAAATATCTTCTCGGGAAATTCATATTTTTAACATCTTTTTTCTGTGTACTCTTCTTAGGATTTTAACACTTCTCACACTCGTAAAATTTTATCACTTCATATAAAATTAAGTCTATATTTTAGAAATATTTTGAGAACTAAGAAAAAAAGAGACATCTTTTAGGAAGTGTACACAAAAAATCGAAGTTAAAAATATTAATTTCCCGAGGAGATATTTTAAATATACGAATGCATCCAATGCCCATACACTGTACATTTAGTGAAGGGGAAATCGGAACTGAGTGACCAGCCCACTTAATTGCGTAATGAAGAATAATAACACGTTTCTTCATACCGCAATTAAGCTTATATGTGTTCAATATTTTGCAGTTATTTTTTACTGGAAATCATGAAAAAAAGAAATGTATCTAAAAATTGATACGTTTTAATTTCAAAGTTATTTTTCGTTTTCACCTTAATGGGAATTTTTAAAAATTTGATGTATGTATCAATGAAAATTATTTAATAATGTCGACAAAAGTTTTGGGCAGCTAAAAAGATGTAAAACAATTAAGAATTCTCGAGTGAAGAGGAATTTTGTGTAATACACCACTTGTGTTATTACACATTTTATTTTTTCGTTTTTAACGATTCTTTCTTCGCAAATGACTATACGCCAAGCGTGTGTCGTGTGTTAATTAGTATTTCATGTGAAAATACATCCACATCCGATGTCTATTTTCTCCAGAAAGATACAGAGCTCTAGAAATCTCAGAATACCGTATAATCAATAAAAAGTGTCACATCTGGTATTACTACAGAAACCACTGAGTACTGAGTATCTATAGAACCCATATCTAGTTATCTTGAAACCCCGCCGAAATGGTAATTTGTCTTCTTAGGAACTCCTACGTTATTGACTAACAGCATTGAAAACTGAACACAAACACATCTGCACTTCTCTTTACTTATATTCATCCATTCTTTTGTAAAACGCCTTTTACAATTTTAATGGTTTATCTATTTATTTTAATTACATGTGTATATTTCTATTTATAAATCGGGGAAGTGTTTGAAGTTTAAAGCGGTTAAGCAGATCCGGTTAAAAAAAAAAAAAAAAAAAAAAAAAAAAATTAGATATTGGCATTTTCGAATGCTAAAGTATAATCGAATTTTTAAATAGATATGAAAAATTAACATTTTCTTCTTTCAAAAGCAAAATTTACATAAGTTTAAATTGCAAAATCTTGTGAAGAATTAGTCTTGGCGGTCAACTTATATTATCATTAAGAAATTATGGAATGCTCCACTTTAATAGAACTAAGAAACTAAGAGCATCAGTTTATGTGTATGTTTGTGGAGAGTGTGAGTGTGTGTGTGCGGGGGGGGGCGGAGGGATTGCTATTACAAAAACACGATAGTAGTTTTTTGAAAGTTATTTTTACCGAGGCGCAGAAAAAATCTGACCAAGTGACCAAGGGCGCCATGATTACAAAAACACGATATTAGTTTTTTCAAAGTTATTTTTACAGAGGCGCTGAAAAAAATCTTGAAAGTTATTTTTACAAGGGCGCTGAAAAAAATCTCACCAAGAGCGCCATGATTACAAAAACACAATATAGTTTTTTCAAATTTATTTTTACAGAGGCGCTGAAAAAAATCTGTCCAAGGGCGCCATGATTAGTAAAACACACTAATAGTTTTTTGAAAAGCATTTTTACAAAGGCGCTGAAGAAAATCTGACCAAGGGCGTCATGATTAGAAAAACACGATAATAGCTTTCTGAAACGCATTTTTACAAAGGCGCTGAAAAATATCTGACCAAGGGCACCATGATTACAAAAACACGATATTAGTTTTTTGAAACTTATTTTTACATAGGCGCTGAAAAAATATGACCAAGGGCGCCATGATTACAAAAACACAATATAGTTTTTTGAAATTTATTTTTACAGAGGCGCTGAAAAAAATCTGTCCAAGGGCGCCATGATTAGTAAAACACGATAATAATATTTTGAAAAGCATTTTTACAAAGGCGCTGAAGAAAATCTGACCAAGGGCGCCATGACTATAAAAATATGATATTAGTTTTTTTTTTAATTTATTTTTAAAGAGGCGCTGAAAAAAATCTTACCAAGGGCGCCGAGATTACAAAAACGCAATTTAGTTTTTTGAAATTTATTTTTACGGAGGCGCTGAAAAAAAATGTGACCAAGGGCGCCATGATTAAAAAAACACGATAATAGCTTTTTGAAAGGCATTTCTACAGAGGCACTGAAGAAAATCTCACCAAGGGCGCTATGATTACAAAAACACAATATAGTTTTTTCAAATTTATTTTTACAGAGGTGCTGAAAAAAATCTGTCCACGGACGTCATCATTAGTAAAACACGATAATAGTTTTTTGAAAAGCATTTTTACAAAGGCGCAGAAGAAAATCTGACCAAGGGCGCCATGATTACAAAAACACGATATTACTTTTTGAAACTTATTTTTACAAAGCCGCTGAAAAATATCTGACCAAGGGCGTCATGATTACAAAAACACAATTTAGTTTTTGAAATTTATTTTTACAGAGGTGCTGAAAAAAAGGTGACCAAGGGCGCCATGATTAGAAAAACACGATAATAGCTTTTTGAAAGGCATTTTTACAGAGGCGCTGAAAAATGTCTGACCAAGGGCGCCATGTTTACAAAAACACGATATTAGTTTTGTTTACTTATTTTTAATGAGGTGCTGAAAAAATCAGGCGAAGGGCGCCATGATTACAAAAACACGATATAGTTTTTTGAAATTAGGTAGCTTTCTTTACAAAAAAGCTACCTATTGCAGCCGTTCGGAGGAAAGCGATTTCAAAAAATTTTGGTATATTTTCATCGATCATGACCCCCAGACCCCGAAACCACCCTCCGTTCAAAATTGACATATATATATATATATATATATATATATATATATATATATATATCTATATATATATATATATATATATCTGACCTATGTCACACTGTAACTCCCGTAATTATGAACCGATTTCGATGTAATTCGGTGTGTACATAGTACATACCAATGTCTCGACCGAGTTCGTTGGCCAGCTTCATCCGCCGTTTTGTTTCAAAATGGCGGCCATTTAAAATTTTTTAAAAAATTTAAAACTTGAAATGTGGTACCAAAAAATTAAAAATGGAAAAATATTTTTTTCTTATGTATTTGACCTTTATACAAAGATTCCGGAGCAGTTTTTGTTTCGTCTATATCTTAAAAAATGGCTGAGTTATAGCATTTTGAATTTCTAGCGTGGCTGACATTTTGAAACGTCCTGAATTTTGTCACGCGATAAAAGGCGTATTTATGAACCGATTTGAATGTAATTTGGTGTGTACATAGTACATACCAATCTCTCGACCGAGTTCGTTGGCCAGCTTCATCCGCCATTTTGTTTCAAAATGGCGGCCATTTAAAATTTTTTTAAAAATTTTAAATTTGAAATGTGGTACCAAAAAATTGAAAATGAAAAAATATTTTTTTCTTATGTATTTGACCTTTATACAAAGATTTCGGAGCAGTTTTTGTTTCGTCTATATCTTAAAAAATGGCTGAGTTATAGCATTTTGAATTTCTAGCGTGGCTGACATTTTGAAACGTCCTGAATTTTGTCACGCGATAAAAGACGTATTTATGAACCGATTTAGATGTAACTTCGCTTATACGTTATACATAGTACATACCAATGTCTCGACCGGGTTCGTTGGCCAGCTTCACCCGCCATCTTGTTTAAAAATGGCGGCCATTTAAATTTTTAAGAAAAATTTAAATTTGAAATGTGGTACCAAAAATTGAAAATTGAAAAAATATTTTCTTCTTATGTGTTTGACCTTGATAAAAAGATTCGAGAGCAGTTTTTGTTTCGTCTATATCTTAAGAAATGGCTGAGTTATAGCATTTTGAATTTCTAGCGTGGCTGACATTTTGAAACGTCCTGATTTTTCTCACGTAATAACAGGCGTATTTATGAACCGACTTGGATGTACCTTGGTGTGTACATAGTACGTACAAATATCTCGACCGAGTTCGTTGGCCAGCTTCATCCGCCATCTTGTTTCAAAATGGCGGCCATTTAAAAAAATTAAAAAATAAAAAAATTTAAATGAGATACCAAAAAATTGGAAAATGATTTTTTTTGTATGTGTTTGACCTTAATACAAAGATTCCGGAACAGTTTTTCTTTCGTCTATATCTAAAAAAAATGGCTGAGTAATAGCATTTTGAATTTCTCTTGTGGCGGACATTTTAAAACGACCTGATTTTTGTCACGCGATAACAGGCGTATTTATGAACCTATTTGGATGTAACTTGGTCTGTACATAGTACATACCAATGTCTCGACCGAGTTCATTGGCCAGCTTCATTCGCCATCTTGTTTCAAAAGGGTTGCCATTTAAAAAAAAATGGCTCAGATATAGCAGTTTCAATTTCTATTGTGGGTGACATTTTGAAAAATCTGATTTTTTGCATGCGACAGCACTCCTATATATTAACCGATTCCGATGTGAGTGAGCATGTGCACAGCAATTACTAAGGTCTCGACCAAGTTCACTGCTTAGCCTCATCCACCATGTTGTCTTAAAATGACAGGCACTTTAAGAAATTGCCGAATTTGGCAGCCAAATATAAGTTACTTTAAAGAAAAGCAGCTTGGATAAAGCTGACTAATTTCGCGAAATTCTCATTCATTATATTGATAAAAATTAGTATTGAATCTCCTATATTCGGTTTCCACTAAATTGAGCTTCGTGTGTTTGCATGATATAAGTTGGCTTTTTTTAAATAAGGATTATGAAAGCTACCTCTTCCTCCCGGCACTGGCCGGAAGGACTTTTTTTTTTTACAGAGGCGCTGAAAAAAATCTGTCCAAGGGCACCATGATTAGTAAAACACGATAATAGTTTTTTGAAAAGCATTTTTACAAAGGCATTAAAGAAAATCTGACCAAGGGCGCCATGATTATAAAAATACGATATTAGTTTTTTTTAATTTATTTTTACAGAGGCGCTGAAAAATATCTGACCAAGGGCGCCATGATTACAAAAACACAATTTAGTTTTTTGAAATTTATTTTTACAGAGGCGCTGAAAAAAATTGACCAAGGGCGCCATGATTAGAAAAAAACACGATAATAGCTTTTCGAAAGGCGTTTTTACAGAGGCGCTGAAAAATATCTGACCAAGGGCGCCATAATTACAAGAACACGATATTAGTTTTTTGAAACTTATTTTTACTGAAGCGCTGAAAAAAATTCTGATCAAGGGCACCATGATTACAAAAACACAATATAGTTTTTTGAAATTTATTTTTACAGAGGCGCTGAAAAAAAAATTGGCTAAGGGCGCCATGATTAGAAAAAAAAGATATTAGTTTTTTGAAATTTATTTTTACAGAGGCGATGAAAAATATCTGTCCAAGGGCGCCTTTATTAAAAAAACACGATAATAGTTTTTTTAAAGGCATTTTTACAAAGGCGCTGAAAAAATTTTGACCAAGGGTGCCATGATTACAAAAACACGATATTAGTTTTTGAAAAATTATTTTTACAGAGGCGCTGAAAAAATCTGACCAAGGGCGCCTTGATTACAAAAATAGCGATATTAGTTTTTTGAAAGTTATTTTTACAGAGACGCTTCAAAAAAAAAAAAAAATCTGACCAAAGGCGCCATAATTACCAAAGCCGACTCTGACAATGGGACCAAATGAAATTAAAATGAAAATCTCCTGTCTTAAATTGGCATTCTTTTTTTTTTTCTTTTTGTCTTTTGTACTTTCACAAAAAGCAGAAGTATCAAACTACCGGGCAGCCACCCAGGGCGCTAAATATCTGACAGAAAATTTGCTAAATACGTCATTAATACCAATATTAATTTATGTGAAAGTTACTATTCTTCGGGGTACTGAATAAAATCTGAACCAGGGCGCCATGACTATCAAAGTCTCTGCCAATGAATCCATTTAAAATGAGAATCTGTTTCTTATACAGTGTTTTGTAATTTATACTTGCACAAAAGGTAGAAATACAAAAATACCTGGCAACACAGGGGCGCTAAATACTTAGACGCAGAAAATATGCAAACTTTTTAGACGCAGACTTATTACGCACTTATTAGAAGCATTCTTAGAGCAGAACTTATTTAGGCGTATATCTAAATAAATGAATACTTAATGTTATTTTTCTTAGAATTTATCACTAGTACAGGCTTTGAAACAAAATATGGTCTAGGATACCATGTGTAGCAATGGCATATCTGATTGTCGATAACTTATGTTAGCTCGAAATTGAGTTATCTAATTGTCTTTGATCACACATAGTTTGCTTATGCTATACTTTAAAAAATAAAAAAGCATTACTTTTTAATTTTCCAAATGAAAATCTTTGAAAATTTTGTGCCTTTCAGAATACACAACTTTAAGCGTGCTTAAAAAGAGAGACGATGGGCGCACCGGGCATTTGCCTTGCTGCCCGGTGGGCCAGTACGACCCTGGACAGTAAAATTGTTGTAATTTGTAAAGTAAACATTAAGATAAGGGCATCAAGCCATGTATAACAGAGGCAAATTCATAGGCATTTAAGATAGCTCAAGCTAGGGAGCAGATTAAAATCTGGTTTGTATTCGAAACGAATACAAAGGAAAATTTTGTTTCTAAGAAAGGAAGCGGAGAAAATTTTCAGGGGAGATTGCAGTAGCGAGCCGGAAAAAAAAAGGCTCAGGGGAACAGTTTTTTAAATTAGAGATGCAAGTAGTGTAATATTACATGTAAATTTTTGTGAGGAAAATTAATTTATGTTAGTTAAACTACTGAATAAAGATATTTTCTAGAAATTTATGGTCAGAACACTGATTACACTGGTCATGGTTTGCAAAGAAGTGCTCAGATTTGAAAAATTTGAAAAGTTTATTCGAAATATATGTGTGCAATTTCTATAAGATTTTACTATATATTGTGTTTTATCCTGTGTGTATAGGGACTTTAAACAGAAAAATTTATCTTGCACATTGGTTATTTTTAACAAAAAGGGGAAGGTATCCAAAAAATTTCACAGATATTGTAAATTTATACTTTACATCCTGTATTTGTATTTAAAATTTGTTTATGTAAACATATTTTATAGTGTTAATTAACAGGTTTTGAATTCTCCGAGGAAATTATTGGTATAAATTATTGAAATTGTGTTAAAAATAAGGCTTCATTATGACAAAGGTGACCGCATTAAAACATTGCAGAAAAGTTGATTTACAGAATTTAGCAGCAGAATTGGGTGTAGCACTTGAGAATGGGGATACAATACAAATAATCATCCAAAAAATTGAGCAATCAGATAACTACGACGAGGACCTTGCGCTAACGCAAGCCAGGTACATTGTACAAGATAGAGAGGTAAATTTAGCTAGGGAAAAAGAACAGTTAGAATTAGAAAGAGCTAAATTAGACAGCGCAGACAGACAGAAAGAACGAGAATTCAAACTAGAAGAATTAAGATAAACGCAAGGCACAGAGAGAAGCAGTTCAAGTGCGAGTAATCGTTCTGATAGAGGCCCAAAATTAAACATAAAATCTATCATGCATTCGTTCGATCCAGACAAATCAGACATAACTTTATTTTTAAATTTATTTGAGAGACAGGCAGAAAGATCGGGGATCGAGTCAGATGATCTAGTAACTCATCTTTTAGCTTTATTGCCCCTACAAATTTCAGAATTAATTTTACGAGAACCGCCTGGCAGCGTGGACAATTTTGCTCACGTGAAAAAAATTCTCTTAGAACGATATAGGTTAACAGCAGAAGCCTATCGTTTAAAATTAATGAGGCATCAAAAAAATACAAACACCCCATGGAAAGACCTAATCTTCGAATTAAATAGTTTTCAAGACGGGTGGCTTGATGGGTTGGGCATCAAAACCTTAGAGGAGCTAAAAGACCTGCTTATTACGGAACAAATTAAACGAAGAGTGCCGATCGAAACTAAAAATCATTTTATTGATTCGTGGGCAGAGTATAAAAAACCAGACAAACTCACAAAAGATTTGGACGGGTATGAAGCAATAATTGGCGCGACGTCCTGGAAAGGGTATGCCAGACCCCCCGGGGAAAAAAGACAGCGAAAAATAGTCCGATCGCCCAAATTACGAGGAAAGGGACCCGAGGAAAAATGCTGATAATAAATTTAATTGGCGGGAGAAAAATGACGATAGGGAAAGGCAAAAAGCTTTCGAAAAACAAAACAAAGCACTTGCTTTCAATGCGGAAGTCCAAAACATGGGATACGAGACTGTCCAGATTTAAAAAGATCGGAAAAAGAAATAAGCACGGTACATCATGTTAGGTGTAGTACGAAATTAGATAAAGGTTTCGAACCATATTTAAGTAAGGGAAAGATAAATGGAGTAGAAATTACAATGTTACGCGATACCGGAACCATGGATGATTTATGTCCAAGAAGATTCATTAATAAAGTGCAATTAAACGGAGAAATTAAGTGGTTAAGACTACCTCTGGACAGGGAACTTCAACAGCTTCCGGTTGCGAAATAAAGTTAGAATTAGCGGATTAAACGGTGATAACAACTAAAGCACTTATCACAGACAACGAGTCAGATTTGGATTACTATATCCTTGGAAACAGAACACAAGAATTAATCAATTCGTATGAGCGTAAAAAAACTAAACAGCCGGCCAGAGAAAACAAAACCAATAGCATTCGAAACTTTCAACCGTGCATTCAAGGGGTGAGTCAATCACAAGAGATTATTCCGGAAAACGTCACGGCAGTCGATGAGTTGAACGTGAGCGAAAAGGAGGAACCAATTTCTTTACAACTGCTCGCACAGGAGTCGAATGAGAATGACAAAATACCGTTTGAAAATGAAACTTATAGCTTAAGGAAAAAAAGTAAGACGGATTGTAAAAATACACAAAACATAGTCAAGTCGCATGAGGAATCGATTTCCAGGTCAGAAAACTTTCGAGGCGATAGGGATTTGGAAAAACAAACGGGCGTTACGGAAAAGGATTATAACAGTAATCCGAAAAACAGAATAGCGACGAATTCGTCAAACTTGGAGAAAGAGGGGAGAACAAAAGACAGTGTTCGAAAACGAAATAAAAGAAAAGTCTATGGGTCAGAAAACCAAGAGAAACAGCTGTCAGGTGAGGTCAAAAACTTAAGGATTAAAAGAAACTCAGACACACACATAACTCGCGAAGACAAGAAGTCAAAAATACTGGTAAAAATCATACAAAATAGGCAAAGTACTGGACAAGAAAAGCTGTTCAGAGATTCATCTCAGATAGAAAGGATTAAAATGAGGGAACAGCAGGTTAAGTCGCATGACGTCGGTAAAAAAGTCAGAAGAGAGAGTGAAAACTCGGTTAAAAATAAAAAGTGCGAATTACAGAATTTATGCGAAACAGTAGAAAAGGATTTTAAACCCGGGAAACAAATATTAGATTTAGGAACAAACGGTCAACAAAATGAAACTGATAGTTGGGAAGACATTACGAAAGGGAAAGAAAAAATAGCAAGGGTGGACGAACTTATAGAGATCCCAAAAATAAAAAACAGGCGAAAGCAAATAAAGCGAAACGTGCTAGAAAAATTAATACGAAAATGAAAAGTAATAAAGGATTAAAGGTCTGGAAAATTGCTGGTCAAGGAGAAAAGTTTAACACTCATAATTCCATGAACAGATTGAAAAGGCGAAAATGGAAAGGAATTGGCAACAGGAAAACGGGACAAAAAAGCACGAACATAGATTTAGAAGCCAAAATCAGGGTAAAAATAAACAAAAATCCGAGAAAGCCAACGGTAGTTAAAATAACGGAGATAAATACATTGTCAAAATCTAAAAGGGAAACAGAAAACAGGAAAGGGTTAGATAAAAACAAGGAAATTGATCAAAAAGAAATCAGTGAAAGGCAAGAGGATCGGCAAAATTCAGAGAGGCATTCGACAAATAAACGAAAGAATACGGGAAAAGTTGGGGCTACGAGAATAGTTGCCATAAAAAAATTAAAGAGCTGCACTGATAAGAAGAGTTTAATAGAAACGGATAGCAGTGCGCTTTCATCTAGGAATAGCAAAAACAAAATGACTCGTAAACCGCTCAAAAGGGCACATACTTTGCAACCTGACCAATATGCCAGAGTACAAAGGCCAGGGAAGGACATTGTCCAAATAGATTTTTTGAGTAGGGCAGAGTAATCTTGGGGGGAAAAAAGAAAATTGTATATAGTATATTACCATTCCTTTTAATGTTTGAAAAAATAATATAATGTGAAGTGTTTTGAAATGGAATAAAGTGTAAAATATTATACAGAATGTATAATGAATACTTTTTTGTGGAGGGGCAGGCAGGCAAATAAATGTTTTTTCTTTTTTTCTTTCTTTGCATGTGAGCCATTCATATAAATTTTGAGTCACCTTTCTCTTTTCCAGAATATTTCGTCCTGCGGCCAAAATATTCTTTTAAAAGGAGGGGGGGTGGTTGTAAAGATCTGAACTATATCAGTTTCGCCATATAGAAAGAACTAATGCATTTCTAAAACAGAGTAAAAATATGGTAAAGTCCACTGAGACGTGCGGTAAGATGAAAGAAATTACTCAGTCACCATCGCTCTTGGACATTTGACAATCGGTGACAGTTTGCTAATGCTAAGGAGCAGCCGGTACTCTTTTGATCTTTGAGCGTGGGAAGAGAACTCACATACTTTCTCACGAGAGCATATGATCGCAGGATCCACGTGCAGAAAAGAGGAGTTTCTTAAGGTGTCCACTCAGGAGACAACAGTAAAGGTCCATGGGAGGTTCTTAAAAAGAACGGACAGTTAGTGGCTGAGAAACTCACTATTGTTTTTAGAGGAAGATAATTGAGATATATATACGAGAGGATGCGGAGGAGAGATTAGATTTTGGCTGGAGTTGGAAGAGCGACTTTTGGAGTGGAAGATTTTGAAGGCCGAAAGGGCAGGACTTTACGATCCCTAATACCGGGGAATGATACCCGAATCAGCGGCGACAGGGCACCAGGGTGCCGTCGCGGAAAAAGGAGATCTTTATCTCGATTGTTTTGTTCCATAGTTAATTATATTTTTTGTTATTTTCCTTTAAAAAAACGTTTATTTAGATTATTTTCTTTTTTAAATTACATAAATTGTTTTGTTCCATAGTTAATTATATTTTTTGTTATTTTCCTTTAAAAATAAAAAATAATAGAAATTAATTAAAAATACGGCACTACTTAGTTATTCCATCGACCCATTTCGCCAAATTCTATAAATCGCCAAATTATACAAATTCACATAATTTTTATTTTAAATAATGAAAGAACAAAGAAAATAGTATAACATTAATAAATATACAAATAAAACGTCGAAATAAAAATCACTTAATGACGTAAAGACGTTTAACTTGCTTAAAGTCAAGTCAATGTGACATTTACGATCAACCATTATTGACATTTAATCTTATAGTTTGGTGATAGATTTTTGGTCGACGGGATAACTAAGTAGTACCAAAAATACATATGTAACTGGTATTCGAAAACCAGGTTTTCGCCAAATTTTCGTAAGAAAAATCACGCCAAACCCGGTGCGTATATGGCATCTGGCCAAATATTAAATGATGTAACAAACGATGACATTTAATTTCAACTTCAAAGCAGTGTTTTAATTTACCACTCGAAAAATTAAAAAAAATGCTAACTGGCGACTTGAAAAATAGATATTGGTGAGATTTACACCCGGCTAGGGTAACAGTGTTGGGGCGCCAACCATGTACCAAGAATTCTTTGTGACGGTGGAAACTTTTCTGTAGTTTTATTCGAAAAAGAAATTTGATTTTTTAATCAAAAGGGAAAACTTTCGGCACAGGTGTCATATACGGACCCATATTGACGCGATTTTTTTCTGACGCCAATGTCATATACGCAACGGGTACTTAACTGTCAGAATAGAATCGTTGTTTTGCTTGATTTGATAAGCCGGATGTTGTTGTTTATGCTGTTGATGTTTTCCCCAAATTAGCGTCGAAAAAAAATCGCGCCAATATGGGGCCGTATATGATATCTGGGCCAAACTTTCATATGAAAAGCGAAGGGATCAGAGCGTATTTATTTATGGCAGTTACATGACTTGGACTATTATAATATAGATGAAATGATGGCGGTAGAATAATATTTGGCGACTTATCACCTGTACCTGGCTAACATTAAAGTACCAAAATGGCACCAGGAATATAAAAAGCGATGTGGTTCGCCCGGAACTGTTGATGATAGTCACATGACTTAGGCTATTGTTATAGAGATTGTTTTAAAATATCGGGAGACAAAGACTGTATACTTAATTCATTTTATTTTAGCTTC
Organism: Maratus speciosus; assembly: GCA_963932465.1. Lineage (NCBI taxonomy): Eukaryota > Metazoa > Arthropoda > Arachnida > Araneae > Salticidae > Maratus > Maratus speciosus. The sequence goes on from OZ010799.1 coordinate 92,494,575, forward strand.
TTTTCAAATGTTAAACTGATCCTCTTTAATCAAAAACGAAAACAACCATTGGATGTCTTACCAGCAACTGATTCGGCTTTAAATTTTTTCAATCAAAGGAAATTGAATAGAAACCCGTTTACAGGGAGATCTGCACAGCTTTTTTCAGTATAATTCAATCTTCTATAATATTTTTAAAACTGATCAGATTAACGTGTTTTTAGATTCTGCGGTGTCTGAACGGGGGTTGGCGAGCGTAGCTTGCAGGGGGCAGAGCCCCCTAGTATATTTATAAAAAGATAGGCAGAGTCACAAAATTTCATTTTTATATGTATTAGGTAAGCAAAGCACTCGTTTCCATCCGCAAAAATACCAACCCCCCCCCACCCCACCCCCTGCACTAAATACTACATTAGTGGTTTAAATACATAAATTGTACACGAAATCGAAAAGTAAAATAAGTTTTTATCATTATTATTAATGTGTAAAAGTGAATAATTCGGAAAAAAATGTATATGAAAAAGTTGGATATATTTAAGTATTGCGCAGCAGTGCAATACTTATTTATTTCCAGTGTCACTTCTCAATGTTACTTTAACATAGAAAACGCCTATAGAACTCATAACTTTTTTTACTTTTTCTTCCCACCTTTTTGTCCCTGATGACCCCCATTTTTTATTCTTTGTAATTTTAATGATATTGTAAATTCAAAATACGAAAATGTTTGCCTGACGTCAGTGTCAAAACGGACGATAAAATGCCTTTGCATAGGGGTGAATTATAATGCAGAGAGTAACACAGCCTAAGTTTTATTTATATTATTTAAATATTTTTCTTAACAATTCCAAATTTCGCTTTTTTTATTGAGAATTAATGGACATTTTTGCCATAAAACTTAACATTTTTTCTATTGTTGCAAAAAATTCAAAAGCCATAATAATAATTTATCTACAGTAATTAATTTTCAGTTAAAATATTTCCACGTGAAAAATGAAATAATTTTTTTACGAATTAAAAAGAAGATGAATATGGCGTCATATTGGAAATAAAACTGATATTTTCAAACATTTGTTAGTACAAGAAGCATTAATAAGGGGTCTCTGCGGCCAAGTGGTCAAAGCACCACGCTGCTAATCGCTTGCGAGCGTAAGAGATTGTAGGTTCGATTCCCGCTAGTTCCATTGCACACACTCTTTGTGTGGAACTCCCAAGATGTATTTCTCTTGTAATATTTCCTTGTGCTATCTTGTCTCCGACTTATAAGTGGGCTCTCATGTCAAGCACAGAAGTCGTATGTTTGTTGTTCAATAAATAAATAAATAAGCATTAATAAGAGTAAATACAGAAAGCAGGGAACTATGACGAAAAAAACTGCAATATATTTCACTGATACTGATTTTTAAGCATAAATATCAATTACATACAAATGTGCCCATTCGATTAAAAAGGTGTTAACTTCGTGATTTATTTATGTTTTCCTTAAATTTATTTGTTGATGAAGTTTAAATTCCATTAAGGAATACTAGCCAGATAGAAACACTGAACTATTTATATTGTTTTAAGACTGTGTAAAAATTGAAATAGTCGGATGCTTAGAAGTTAATAAATTTGCAAATAACCGAAATTTATTTTATAGGTTTCATCATCAATATCACGTCAGCATTACGCACGGGCATGTAATATATACCGGGTGTCCCAAAAAGGACTGACTGATTTTAAAATTCAATAACTTGCAGACGGTGACTTATATTTAAAAAATTCTTGCAGGAGGTTTATGCATAAGGTCAAAAGTTTTATTACAGTGATTTTCGATTTTAGTTCGAATTACAAACAATAGATGGCGCTGTAAGCAATAGTCGCTAAATACAGGCTCGATTTCTAGTCCTTTCTCTTGTTCCATGCTGAAAAAGGAGATGGGAATGTATTATCCGGGCCACGAAGTACCAAAAATCGAGCCTGAATTCAGCGTCTATTAATCGCAGCGCCATCTATTGTTTGTAATTCCAACTAAAATTGAAAATCACTGTAAAAAAACTTTTGACCTTATGCATAACCCTCCTGCAAGAATTTTTTAAATATCTGTCACCGTTTGCAAGTTATTGAATTTTAAAATCAGTCAGTCCTTTTTGGGACACCCGGTATATTGTTCATATGCAATTCCTTTTTGTGGTATTAAGAAATAAAAAAATATTTGTAAATTTTAAAAAGACAGAGACTTAACGTTAAGTAAACTTAACGAAGTTACGTTAAGTAAACTTAACGAAGCAACGTTAAGTAAACTTAACGAAACAACGTTAAGTGAATTTAATTTTTATGCAGCATTTTTTTTTATCTAAAATTGTTGCAAAAGGTCTTTTGTCTTTTTTTTTTTTTTTTTTTTTTTTGGGGGGGGGGGGCGGAGGGAGGGCGAAAAAAATGATGTTGATGCTAAATAAACACCCCAAGTTAAATTTAGGTAACAATATCATCTTGCATTTACACCACCCCCTGGCAGGAAATAGGGTAGCAAAATTTAAGTAAAACTGTTTTCTTTTTTATGTTTTACTGCGTAATAGCTATACTATTGTTATAATATTAGTCAAGATTTAAGGATATTTTTGCATTCATAGCGTACCAGACTGGAAAATGGGGTAGCTGAAATTAAGTTTTTTTTTTTTTTTTTAATGTTTTTATTAAAGGTTTTTTATGCTCAGACTGGAAGTTTTTATCTAAACTTTGCACTATACACTGATGAAAAATTTTAGATTAAATATTGGTAAATACATCACAAATTGTGATGCGATACCTTGTAGATCAGGCTTGATGATGATACATCCAATTAATTTTTAAATGAGTTCATCTGGATGCAGTAGTTATTAAAAAACTTGACATATTAAACAAAAACATAATTTGCTGAACAAATAAAAAATATATATACATTTCTTACGTTATTTAAGTCCGGGGGCGCAGGGCTTGATCGATACCGAAAAACATGTAAACAGAGCTCTCGCTTCGAATCCATATAAAGACAGAAGTATTCAATGTAACTAATTTAAACTTCCTGATATTTTTAAGGTACCTTTGTAGTCTTATAAAATTATAAAATGAAGTACTTCAATGTAATAAAAGAAAAAATACAGCAAAATCTATATAACACAATTTTCGAAAAAAAATTTAGGTGTCATATCACCACCTGCAAGATATCTTAACGTTGGATTTACATAAGAACCTAATTTTTGCCTTAAAATGATCAGGAAACTTTACTCTATAGAATGAATTAAGGATATAACTATCACTCAAAAGAAACCTTATTAAAAAAAACTCTCAAATTTGAAAATTTAAAAAACCCTAAAAAATACAAGTTTTTTTCCCTTATAAATACGCAAAATATTAAGCTATCTAAAATATATTAATTCATTCTATAGATAATGATATTATATGCATGCAAAAAAAAAATTTTAGCCATTCCATCAAATAGTTTTTTTTTTTTTTTTAATCTTACGGATAGCCGTCAAAAATCAAGTTTTGAGAAAACGCGACTTGAAGTTGGAATTAAATGGGTCCGGCTATGAAAGTGATTGTTACATAAATGCTTATAACTCCGTTAAAAATGCAAATATTTTTATGCGTTTTTTTGCACTGTGTTCAGAAGTAATTGAATAATCAAAATAGATACTAAAAAAAAAATTTTTCAAAAGTTTTCAAGCCCTGAGCCCCTTTAAGTCCGAGAAGAGACAGATATTAAGATGTTTCAGTCAGTTAGTTCTACATTTAATGTTAAATTTTTATAAGAAATTAGTTAAACAAAGTGAACATTAAAAAATAAAAATGAAATTCAAACAATATGATACTTAAACACCCTAAAAGCTTAGATTCCGTTTAAACAAAATCGAAGTAAATCTTAGATTTTTTTTCTTTTTCTGAAGGTTTGTATTTTAGATGTGCCTAGTCATTTGTTTTCACCTACCATAAACATAATACAAAACCAGCAACACAAATATTTGCAACTTAAATTTGGGAAAAATTGTCTAAGATTTATTTCGATTTCGTTTGAACGGAATCAAAGTGTTTAGGGTGTTTAAGTATCATATTGTTTGAATTTCATTTTTATTTTATAATGCTCACTTGGTTTAACTAATTTCTTACAAAAATGTAACATTAGATATAGAACTAACTGACTGAAATATTTTAATACCTGCCACTTCTCGGCCTTAAATAATGTAGGAAATAGGGTGTAAAAAATCATAATTTTTTTTTAAAACTCAAAATTGGATTTTTTTTTTATTTAAATCGGATTTTTATGATTTTTTTCCCATTGTTCAAATACTGAATAGCTACCAAGAGTTTTAGGTTTCCAAAACAATTAAACCACTAATTGCTAACATAATCTATGTTTTTACATTTTAATTAATAAAATTATAATTATTCGTTAATAATTACAGGAATTATAAAAACTGCAAATTAGTAGTTTCATTAGGTAGTATCATACAATAATGTTATATACATTAATATTGTAATAATTATGTAAAACTTTATAAATACTAGTGATATTTAACATTTATTAAAAATTTTAACTGCATTTTATATTAAATAGTTAAGGCTACTTCAAATTAATAATTATTAAACAATAAACTCTCTAATTAGGAACATATTATACATTTTTAAGCCTTAATTATTAAAACGATAATGTTGTATTCATTTTAGAAAGAAAAAGGAACAGGATGCTAGTTCCAAAAAAGGGCACTATTTCATGAGGAAAAATATTAGTAATGTGTTTAGTAATATATAAGGGAAAAAAAATAATTTTTAGTATGATAAATAAAGTGCCCTTAATTTTTAATAATTTTATGAATAACAAATTGAAAAATACAATTAAATAACATATTTTCATAATATCCTTATTTTGTAAAGAAATAAAGATATATTATTTTTGCAAAATCTTGGCCACATGAATTTAGAAATACTGTTGAATGGGGAAGTTTTTTACAAGAAATCTCTGGCTACAACTACAGATGAATTTCAACTTTTTTTTTTAAAGGCAGGGTGCATTTTGCCAATTTCAAAAGGGGCATGGTGTGTCACCATTAAAAAAAATGGACAAGAAGAAACAGTATAAGTAATTACAGAATTCATAAAAACTGCAAATAAGTAATTTCATTAGTTAGTAGCACAAATAACAAAACTAACAAATATTATTTGCAGTTCATTTTGCATTTGTATTTAGGAACATTACTGTAAACCACCAAAATCTAAATTTACACACATGTATGTGTATGCTAACCAAAAAAATTATGAGAATGATTTAAACCCATTCATATAGAATAAACTAGGGGGCTCTGCCCCCCGCAAGCTACGCTCGTCAACCCCCCGTTCAAACACCGCAGAATCTAAAAACACGCTAGTCTGATCGGTTTTAAAAATATTACAGAAGATTGAATTATACTGAAAAAAGCTGTGCAGATCTCCCTGTAAACGGGTTTCCATTCAATTCCCTTTTATTGCAAAAATTTAAGGCCGAATCAGTTGCTGTTAAGACATCCAATGGTTGTTTTCATGTTTGATTAAAGAGGATCAGTTAAACATTTGAAAAGAAGCTAAAATAAAATGAATTAAGTGTACAGAGTCTTTGTCTCCCAGTATTTTAAAACAATTTCTATAAGAATAGCCTAAGTCATGTGACTATCATCAACACTTCCGGGCGAACCACTTCGCTTTTTATATTACAGGTGCCATTTTGGTACTTTAATGTTAGTCAGGTACAGGTGATAAGTCGCCAAATATTATTCTATCGCCATCATTTCATCTATATTATAATAGTACAAGTCATTTAATTGCCATACATAAATACACTCAGATCCCTTCGCTTTTGTAGGAAAGTTTGGCCCAGGTATCATATACGGCCCATATTGGCGCGATTTTTTTCCGGCGCTAATTTGGGGAAAATATCAACAGCATAAACAACATCCGGCTTACCAAACCAAGCAAAATAACGATACTATGGTGCCAGTTAAGCACATGTTGCGTATATGACATTGGCGTCAGAAAAAAAATCGCGCAAATATGGGTCCGTATATGACACCTGTGCCGAAAGTTTTCCATTTTGATTTAAAAAAAAAAATCGAATAAAACTACATAAAAGTTTCGATGGTCGCAGAGAATTCTTGGTACTGTTATGCTAGCCACATGCAAATCTCGCCAATAGCATTTTTTTAACTTGCCAGTTAGCACTTTTTTTAATTTTTCGAGTGGTAAATTAAAACATTGCTTTGAAGTTGAAATTAAATGTCAAGGTTTGTTACATCATTTAATATTTGGCCAGATGTCATATATGCACCAGGTTTGGCATGCTTTTTTTTTTTTTTTACGAAAATTTGGCGAAAACCTCGTTTTCGAATACCAGTTACATATGTATTTTTGGTACTACTAAGTTATCCCGTCAACCAAAAATCTATCACCAAACTATAAGATTAAATGCCAATAATGGTTGATCGTAAATGTCACATTCACTTGACTTTAAGCAAGTTACACGCCTTTACGTCATCAAGTGATTTTTATTTCAACGTTTTATTTGTATATTTATTAATGTTATACTATTTCATTTGTTCTTTCGTTATTTAAAATAAAAATTATGTCAATTTGTATAATTTGGCGAGTGGTTTGGCGATTTATATAATTTGGCGAAATGGATTGACGGAATAACTAAGTAGAACCGTATTTTTTAATTATTTTCTATTATTTTTAAAAGAAAATAACCAAAAACATAATTAACTATAGAACAAAACAATGCATGTAATTTAAAAAAAGAAAATAAAGTAAATAAACATTTATTATTAAATAAACAACAATAGCCGGGTTACCATGTCAACCAAAATAATGCGATTTTGGCACCATTAGGTACCCCGGTGCGTATATGACAATATTTTTCTTTTCATTTCGTTTAAAAAAAAGGAAAAAAAAGAAAGAAGTGAAAACCATTTATTTTAAATGGTTCAGTTTGTATTAAATAAAATGATAATGAAATACAAATTGAATTATGAATAAAAGTAACATGATATATGTAGTGGTGAACAATAGCCCAGACCAGATGTCAGAAGAAGGTGAAGTCCATTTCTCACGAGAAGTTGGTGAGCTAACGGAAACGGAAGGCCGAACGCTGGAGTTTGAGGAGATGGTTTTCTGCGTTGGAGGAGAGCAGTGCTCTCCCCAAGCTGATCTTAAATTGGGCGCTGCCCGCTTTTACTTTTTTAGACGGGATCGCTGTAGACCCGTGCTAGAGATATCATTCAATTAAACGTTAAATGTCGTGCTGTTTTTTGTATGTCAGATAAATGTTAGTAGTTTAGTATCATGTAATCTAGAAGTTTAAAAGTTTCAATTAAACATTTTAACGAGTTAAACAGTAGTAGTTCCTGTTGCAATTTCTGTGTGAATTTCCTCCCATAATTTTTGGGGGGCTCGGCCGGGATATGAACTGAATTACTGGACTCAACAAGTTTTTTTTTACGATTTGAAATTTGAAATCAATCCCCTGGACATTTGGACATCCTACAACCTGGACGGAATCTGAATCTACAACTACTCGGATCCAAAGGATTTGGTGTAAGCTGCGGAGTTGCTTCGAAAGAATCAGGAAAAGAACAACCTGTGTGCAACGAATGCTCGTAATATTTTCTTAATTTCACGGGCCGAAGGATCCCCGGGTGTGAACGACTCACAGTGGTTTTTTTTGTGTGAGTCTGTGTTTTTTTTTTCTCGCGAGTGATGTGATAGTTACTAGCTCACGGTGTGTTTTTTTTTTAGTGAGCTTTTGTGTGACTAAATCATTTTTAAGCAGCCTAGTGATTTATTTTTTGTGGGCTGTTGTTTTTTTTATGTGTTTTTAGTGCGATCTACTCAGCCTAGTGATTTATTTTTTGTGGGCTGTTTTGGCTAATTTTTGGCTCACTGTGCTTTTTTTGTCGTGAGCTTTGATTCGTCTTTTTTCCCTTACGCATGTGAAAAAATATATTCATTTTACACACAGCGAATGTACCGGTGGTGGTACAAGCTCGCACAAACCATTTTTTATTTTATTGTTGTGTTTTATATTTTCAAGAAAGGATTTTCCCTTTAAAAGTAAGTGAGTTCCTTTTTATATGTTTGTGTTGCTATAAAGAATTGATATTAAACTGGAAATAAAAATAATGGCGCATTTAGTACGTGCCAAGAAGGTAGACCTTTTAGGGGTAGTGCGAGAATTGGGGCTAGAAGCTCCAGAAAGCTCTACTAAGCCACAACTCTCGGACATGATCATTAAATCGAGCGATTATAATGAAGATGTTGTAAAAAATCTTCTAGCCGGAATTGTTGCTGAAAGGGAAGAAGCCGACAAAAAAATACTATTAGAAGAAGAGAGCAAACGCGAATTCGAACTCAAAAGACTTGAACTCGAAATAGCCGCGAAAAATAAAAAGGAAATACCGACATTGAGTAGCGGGATTAAAAGCCCCGATGTTTTGAAATTAATTACAAAGTACAACCACCAAGAAGAAATTAGTATTTACCTTACATTGTTTGAGCGCCAAATCAAGCGTTTGGGGGTAGAAAAGGAAAATTGGGTAACTTACTTGTTAGGTCTGTTACCGTTGGAAATAGTCAACATAATAGGTCGCGAAAAGGAGGAACTGTCTAATGATTATGATTACGTGAAACAGTTATTACTAAAGAGATTTAAACTGAGTGCAGAACAATTTCGACAAAAATTCTTTTCCCATAGAAAGGAAAATTCGGCCTCGTGGCGAGATTTTTCATTTGAAATTACTAATTTTTTAGAACAATGGCTGTCAGGTCTTAACATTTCGTCTTTTGACGACTTAAAAACCATTTTGGTCATTGACCAAATAAGGAAGAGATTACCGTTTGAGATAAGGGAGCATTTTATTGATGACTTGCCTAAGTTTACGAAAGTCTCAGATTTTATAAGTAAGCTTGATGATTATGAGGAGGCTCGCAATATTATCAGGAAAAACTCCGAACCGAGAAGTCCGAATAACGATGTTAAAAAGCGTTTTACTCAAAATGTTGAAAACGAAAGTTTTAACAGAAATAACATTCCGCAGAGTAGCAAATATGAAAAAAATTATCTTAACACGAGGAATAACGCTAACCCTTTCAAAATTAGATGCTTTTATTGTAATGAATACGCCTTCCATAAATCAAATCAATGTCCCAGAAGAAAAGAAGGGCCAACTTATTTTAGAGGCAAAGAAACCGAACACAAAGCTGAGCAAAGTAACTTCCATAATAATAAATCAGTGAATACTATGAAAAACAATTCCTGCCCATCGGATAAAATCCTCAAAATTATTGAAATTATGGGGAAAAAGGTCAGCTGTGTCGTAGATTCCGGATCTGACGTAACAATGGTTAATGATAACATCTATAAGAGTTTAGGATGCCCTAAATTAAATGAAAACAATGTGAAACTGACAGGAATTAGCGGAAAAGGAGTGAGTCCGAAGGGTTTTTTCAATACCGACATTTCAATTGATAATATTAGTATGAATTGTGATATTTACGTTTTAAATGATTTACAATATGATATGATCCGCGGAAATAATTGTTTAAGTAAATTAAATTTTGAAATATCTGGTAATGGCCTTAAAGTTATGAGTAAGCGAAATAAGGAGAAAAATTATACTGTTAATATGATAACTGCGGTTTCCTTAAAAATTCTGAAGTTAGACACTCCTTCAGATGTTGTAAACATTCCCATGGCCAAGTCAGTCTCGCAGTCGGATGTTGTAAACATTCCCATGACCATCCCAGGCTTGCGGTCAAATTCCATAGACACTCCCATGATTGAAGAATGCTTAACTGACACTCCTAAGTATGAATCTGTTTACTTAGCAGAAATGGTAAATTCGGTTAATATAAACGAAATTGATCTTACTCACATAATTGACTGCGGTTTAAAAAAGGAATTAATTAACTTAGTTGAAAATTACAAGCCTGAGAAAATAAAAAGTGCTAACTTGAAAGTTAAAATAATATTGAGCGACGAAATACCGATTACGCACCGACCTAGGCGATTAGCATTTGCAGAACAAGCGTTTGTTGATAAACAAGTCCAGGAATGGCTTGATAAAGGCATTATACGAGAAAGTTGTTCGAGTTACGCCGCGCCTATTGTTTTAGCCAAAAAGAAAAATGGCAATTACAGATTATGCGTTGATTACAGAAAGGTTAACCGAAAGATAATTAGGGATAATTACCCCCTTCCGGTAATAGATGATATTTTAGACGATATCGGGCAAAATAAAGTTTTTAGCACATTGGACTTAAAGAATGGTTTTTTCCACGTAGAAGTCGATGAGGACAGTAAACAATTTACTTCGTTTGTTACAAATAATTCCCAGTTCGAGTATAATGTAATGCCTTTTGGTTTAAGCTCCGCCCCTCAGTTTTTCCAACGCTACATATATGCATGCCTCAGAGAGTTAATAAGAGATAAAACGATTTCCGTGTACTTAGACGATATAATGTCCCTGCGAAGACTGAAGAAGAGGCGCTTTCTAAACTGAAACGCGTGTTTCAGGTAGCATCAGAGTATGGTCTCGAATTCAATTTTTCTAAATGCCAGTTTTTGAAAAGAAAGATCGAATTTTTAGGATACATAGTGGAAAACGGAACAATTCGCCCTTCAGAAACACAAACATTAGCCGTTGAGAAATTCCCTGAGCCACAAAATAAGAAACAACTCCAGAGTTTCCTAGGGTTAACTGGATATTTTAGAAAATATATAGCAAATTATGCTAGAATCGCTAAACCCTTAAGCGATCTCCTGAAAACGGAGAACGAATTTAATTTTGAAGCGAGTCAAAAGGAAGCTTTCCAAACATTGAAAAATAAACTATCTAATAAACCGGTGTTGCACATATTAAGACAAGGGGCAGAGACAGAGCTACACACGGATGCTAGCAGCTTAGGTTTTGGAGCAGTCTTGTTACAAAAAGACGATCATGGAAACTTACACCCCGTTCATTTCATGAGTAAGAAAACAACAGCCACCCAAGCCAAATATAGTAGTTACGAGCTTGAAGCGCTGGCTGTTATTGAAGCATTAAAGAAATTCCGGACATACCTGTTAAAGAATAAATTTAAAATAGTAACTGACTGTTCCGCTTTTCAAAAAACATTAGAGAAGAAAGATCTTACGCCAAAAGTAGCAAGGTGGGCATTATTCCTACAAGAATTCGATTATCAAATTGTCCACAGGCCCGGAAGTCAAATGAAATACGTTGATGCATTGAGTCGTAACACCATATTAGTCACAACACGTTTGCATGATGAAATTACAACAAAATTAACCAAAGCACAAAACGAAGACGATTACATTAAAACTATCAAAACACTAGTTGAGAAAAATGAAAGTAAAGATTATTTTGTTAGGAAAAATATGGTGTACAAATATGAAGATGGTAGAGAACTAATTATGGTACCAGAAATTATGCAGAAAGAAATTATTCGAGAAATTCATAATAAAGGATATTACGCTGTAGCGAAGACCGAAGCGATAATAAAGCAGGATTATTATATCCCTAATCTTCGAAAACAAATTGAAAGTGTTATAGGAAATTGTGTAGAATGCATCCTATACAACCGAAAGCGAGGGAAAGGTGAAGGATTGCTAAATCCCATTCCTAAACATGATTCCCCTCTCCAAACTTATCACGTCGACCACTTAGGCCCAATGCCCTCGACCAACAAAAACTACAATTTTATATTCTCTGTAGTGGACGCTTTTACCAAATTCGTGTGGTTCTATCCAGTCAAGACTACATCTGCAAAGGAAGCAATTTCTAAATTAAAAATTCAACAAGCTACATTCGGGAACCCAGAGCGAATAATCAGCGACCGAGGTGCCGCCTTCACTTCTAGTGAGTTTAAAAAGTATCTCGAAGACGAAAATATTGAGCATGTTCTAACGACAACAGGAAACACTCATATCAGTCCTTGCTAAATTAAGTATCGACGATCCGTCAAAGTGGTACAAATACGTACCGGCTGTTCAACGAATAATGAATAGTACGATTTCCCGAAGCACTCACGCACCCTTTGAGCTTTTAACGGGAGTAAAAATTAGAAATAGGGAAGATTTAAGAATAAAACAAATTCTTGATGAGGAACATGAAAACGCATTTGTCGAGGAAAGACAGAATAGCAGAAATATCGCGAAACAACATATATTAAAAATTCAGGAGGAAAATCGCAAAACTTTCAACCGTAAACGCAAAAAAGCGAAATGTTATAAAATCGGTGATTTAGTTGCAATCCAACGAACCCAATTTGGGGTCGGTATGAAGCTACGACCGAAATTCCTTGGTCCATACAAAGTAATCAAAGTGAAGCGCAATGATCGATACGATGTCGAAAAAGTGGGCTTTCAAGAGGGTCCAAGAGTGACCTCTACTGCAGCCGATCACATGAAGCTGTGGGCTTCTTCAACCTAAAAAATATAGTGCTAATCCAAACTGATATTTTTATGTGTTTTTTTGCATCGTCTCATCTTTTTTTTTTACTGTGTTTATCAAAAGTGACTGTGCTGTCATCTGAACATATTTTTTTTTTTTGACTGTTTTATTCAAGAAAAAAAAAACTCTCTGTTAAAAAACTGTTCATAGGACTGTATCCACGTGATGAACTCACCTGTGCATTTTTTTTTGGGGGGGGGGACTATATTATTTAGCAAAAAAGAACTGAAACTGTGTTTATTCTTTTTTTTTGATGGAAAGACTGTGTTCGTCTGTATACGTAGTTTAATATTGCATATTTGTCATGTTGCTTGTTTTTGTGTGTGTTTTTCCAGTATTTTTCAGGTTCCAGGAAAGTCGGACGGTACCAGTCCAGTCTATATGGTGGATGATCTGTGAGGACACAGAATGGTCAGGAGGGACGAATGTAGTGGTGAACAATAGCCCAGACCAGATGTCAGAAGAAGGCGAAGTCCATTTCTCACGAGAAGTTGATGAGCTAACGGAAACGGAAGGCCGAACGCTGCAGTTTGAGGAGATGGTTTTCTGCGTTGGAGGAGAGCAGTGCTCTCTCCTAGCTGATCTTAAATTGGGCGCTGCCCGCTTTTACTTATTTAGACGGGATCGCTGTAGACCCGTGCTAGAGATATCATTCAATTAAACGTTAAATGTCGTGCTGTTTTTTGTATGTCAGATAAATGTTAGTAGTTTAATATCATGTAATCTAGAAGTTTAAAAGTTTCAATTAAACATTTTAACGAGTTAAACAGTAGTAGTTCCTGTTGCAATCTCTGTGTGAATTTCCTCCCACATATATTTCTTAGCATACAATTAAGGGAGGCCAAACTTCTCGCCATATTAGTTTAAAATAATAACCTTTTCTAAAATTTGAAAAAAAATATCTGTTATGATTAAAATTTGAGTTGCCATCATTAGAGAAAAGTATATAAAATTAGAAAAAAATTAATATTTCGAAAACTAATTCGAATTTAAAAATTCTAATACCAGTTTTGAAATCTGCGGATCAATATTGATTTTTGGTGTTAATTTCATCACAAAGTATTCCATATTTTAGGAGAAATCGCCATGAAACATAATCAGTTGTTTAATCAGTCGATTCATACTTCCGTTTCATAAATTCGTTTCATTAGTATTTTATATATATATATAGGGTAGATATAAGTTAGCCACTTATATCTGAAATCCTCAAAATATTTAAGTAACAGCATTATTATTACCTCTCAGTGTGGATTATTAGCTTTCAGTGGTTCATTTTTTTTTCTTTTTAAGAAAAGTTTTGCTGCCTTTTCAATCCCTGTTTAATTATTTTTATTCAGTATATGTAAGTTAAAAAGTTAAAGCATTTATTCAACCTATACCGAAGAATCTCTTAATGTGCTTAGCATTTTTATACCAATCATTTCTTTTTCTCATATGCATTCATTTACAATTTGGCTGTTGAGCAGATGTCATTCTTTCATTCTTCTTTAACTAGAGATTGCCATTAATTACTATTTATTCTTTTACTTGTAGAAATGTATTACACTTACTATGTGTATTTTACATAAAATAATGCATAAATTGATTACCTAAAGGAAATTATGACATTGCTGATTATATGAGATTTAAATATAATTTTTAAATGAAACTGTTTTATGTTGGATAAAAATAATGCTTTTTACAAGCTCAGCTATTTTTAATTTTTTACAATACTCATGAATTAAGCTTAAAAAAAATTATTTAAAGCTCTTTTTTTTTGTTTATTCATAAGTCAAAATACCTGTAGAAACTTTCAAATTATGTATACTTTTTTGACATTTTAAACATTTAGAAAATTTTTGATTTTAATCAATGATTTTTTTTTTAATCAACTGATTAAAATCATTGACACCCTAGTAGGAAATATTTTTTTTTTTTTTTTTTGTTCAGCAAATTATGTTTTTGTTTAATATATATATTAATATATATATATATATATATATATAAACAACTAAAAAAAAAAACTTTTTAGGTCATAAAACATGTAAAAATATAATTATTTTCACAAAAAAGATAATTTTATAATGTAGTAAAATACTTCATAGTTCATCCTAATCTGCCCATGGTAGCATATATGATACCATACAAAAATCCCTTAAAATATAACAAAATCTTATTTTTCTCATATTTTTACTTTATCTGACCCACAACAACATAAAGAAGACAAATAAATATTTTTTCTATAGCAATTTCTTGTAGAGGGCAGTAGAGGGTTAATCAAAGACGTAAACAGCCATTGGATCTCTTAATAGATTGCCGACAGGCAATTTTATCAAATCTGAATTTTAAAACAGTAGAAGCTCCTCCCTGTTCTGAAAGTCTTTTGTAAATTGGTGGTCTAGATAAGTTTCAAAAGTTTAACACTAGAACCACCGCAGCTGTCATTTTGAGTGCTACCAAATTAAAATACTTCGATTCGAACCAGGAATTTCTTTCTAAAATAAGTTAAATATTACCACAGAGAAAAAAAGTTAAATAAATTAGATAGTTTTTAATAAAAATTCTAGTGTAAAATACTTTTATAACACTTGAGTAAAATTTCCGGCAGTTCTAGTGTTAAGCATCGGTAAATATCTTTCAATGTACGAATTTAATATAAAATGTCTTAGAATCTAAAAAAATCTGGAAAACATGACATAAATGCATTTTCTGTAAGGTAGAAGCCACGCCTTTAGTCAATGATGTTTTGTGAATGAAAATGAGAATTCTTGTATCCCGTCGTGAATGTGTTAAGAGCAGTTGATTCGACCTTAAAATTCACCAATCAAAGGGAAATGATAGAAATCCGTTTACAAGGAGATCACCACTGGTTTTTTAAAATTATAATTCAATCTCTTTAACCCCCTCACTGACAAGCCCGTGTTAATACGTTCACTAAGCTCCAGGTTTCACTGCAATACAAGCAATATTTAAAGTAATATAATTCTATTGATTTAATGTATTTTTAATACTTTGAACAATGATTAATACTTCCAAGGATTGCATTCATATTCGTTATTAATTTTTTTTATAAAATGATCAAAGAACCATTTTTTTTAGCATTTAAAACAAAATGCAGAGAAAACAACATTACAATTTTGCCCTTTTCCAAGACAGTCGGAGGGTTAAAGAAGATTAAATTATCGTGTTTTTAGCGTTTACATTATCTGAACGGGGGTTGGCAAGCATAGCTCGTAGGGGGCAGACCCATCAAAGAAAAATATTGAAAAATTGCACTATATTTACATTTACTTATTAGCGCATAATAAGTGATTAATAATCATTCGATTCTTTATTGGATTTTTTAGAGATTTTCTTTACTTAATTTTACGTAAGTAAAACATTGACAGAAGCACTTTATGTTTAAGGATTTTAAAAATACAAACAGTGTATAATTTTGAAAATGAGATATAAAGATATATGCAAGAATGAGTTTTTCTTGCTTGTTCGGCTAATCTGCACATCTTGGTTCCAAGTGTTGTGCGGATTTGAGGCATTTCGCAGGTTACAGATCATGTCTATTGAACGTTTGTTTAAATTTTTAAAATCCATATTTTGGACAATTTAAATTGTTTCCCCCCCCCCCCCCCCCCTGCATATAGTACAAACGATGGTGCAAATAGTTCAAAATAATAAAGAATTTCTTTTGTAAGTTTGGTGAAATTGGGGCATCAGAAAGTGAGATTTCTTGACAAAGGATATGAACTATGAAAAAAAACTTGATGAAATTTTTTGTTTGTTTATTTTGTGTAATGAGAATGTTTTTAAGGGGAAGGATGTTTCAGTTAAATATATTTGTAAAAGAAGAATTTTGGTTTTAAATTGGGTATAATTAATTATATGTGATGATTGATTAATGTTACAACATCACAGCTATTTTAAAAGAAATTTGCAGATTTATATAATTCACGCTAAGGCGACAAGACAAATAAATAGTAGGATATTTTAAATTGGATCGTTTATTTTATTTTATTATTTGACAATCTAGGCGAAAAAAGTAATCTCTTCTGTTATTAGTCAATGAGCGTTACAATCGATCAGTGTTTTTTTTTCTCTTATCCATAAAAAGTATCGGATCTTTCAGATAACTTTGTTTAACTTTTCATTTAAGCTGATTTTCAAGAATAGAAGAATTACGAAAGATGTACACATTTTATAGGAAATGGAAAAACATAGTTAGATTCTTCATCATATAAATCGTAATTTCTGCAAATTTCATTCATTCATTTATTTCTAAAACACACTTTGTTAATGTTCCCGTCAGATTTGCTTGTTGCGAGAGAAAAATATGAGAATATTTTTAGGGGTTTATCTTTTGATAAGATTGAATGTAAATGTCATAAAACTAATTATGTGCTAGGGATTAACAGTTATTGTGATGTACGAAGTTGTTAAAAAAATGAGATATTACATTTAGAACAACTTTTATGCAATTTTTATTAAACTTTTTTTTTGGTTTACATTTTCGGTATTGGGCTCGGGATCTAATGACAAAAAAATATTTTGGGCTCGGGCTCTAATGACAAAAAAATGTTTTGGGCTCGGGCTCTAATGACAAAAAAATGTTTTGGGCTCGGATTTAAAATCGTCGGGCTCGGGCTTCGAAAAGTGAGCCCGAACTCATCTCTAATAAGAATATTGTCCATTCATTGTTGGAGGGCCCGCTTTGCGAATGATTACCTTCATGGTTTAATATTTCCTACCGTTCATGATGAATGAATCTCTTGTGTTTGTTTACTTTATGAAGTGAGATAGTAAGCTGTCAACCTAATTTCAATTGAAGTTATCTTAGAATATATATATTTATTTAAATGTAAATTAGAAACAATACTTTGATGTTGAAATGAAATATTTTAGCTCATGTTATTATTCTTACGATTATTTATTTATGTACTTTACCACTACAGGGGCCTTGGCATTTTTTTTAAAGCTTGGCGCAATTTGGGCTTCAGAAAGTGAAATACGTTGACAAAATACATAAATAGCTATGAAAATAAACCTGGTGAACTTTTATTTTTGTTTATATGTATTTATTTGCATATAAATATTTTATTTATAATACATATGGAAAAAGTTGCTTAGGTATATGAAATAGGATACAGATTGCCAGAAAATAGGATGCCAATTTTTTTTTTCGCGCAAAGAACCTATACTGGAAAAACATCTTTATTCATTTATTGTATTTTAAATGAGGTGAATGAAAGATGCGTACTGTAAATGTATCTGATATATGTATTTTTAATTTATGTGTTTTAAATGAAAGT
Source organism: Maratus speciosus (assembly GCA_963932465.1). Taxonomy (NCBI): domain Eukaryota; kingdom Metazoa; phylum Arthropoda; class Arachnida; order Araneae; family Salticidae; genus Maratus; species Maratus speciosus. Next base: position 92,512,327 of record OZ010799.1, read on the forward strand.
TACATATTTTAAATGAAATGAGTGATAGGTTTATATTTTTAATGAAATGATGGCGATGAAAGAATATTTGGCATTTTATCACCTGTGTCCGACTAATGTAAAAGTACCAAAATGGCCATTTGGCATATAAAAAGTGAAGCGGTCAGCCCGGAGCTGTTGATGACAGTCACATGACTTCGGCTATTATTATAGAGATAACATTTTAAAAAAAATCAGAGAAATGCTTAGAGTAAGAGTTACTTAAAAATATTTAAATATTGTACAATCTGTTTCTTTAATAGCAAAGATATATTTTCGTATTAATAAGTTATAATTTTTTATATAATTACTTTCCAGATTATTTATTTGTTTAGTAATATATTTTTTGGAAACTATAATTGTAGAAGAACATCTACCTCGCTTGTTTCGTGTGGTTTTATGATTTAATTGATGATTTAGAGTAGGATAAATTGGAGAATAATCAATAGTGTTATTTATAGAGGAAAAGACTAACAGATCTGTTGAATATTTCAGTATTGAGTCCATATGAATAAATAGTGTTATAATATTTCATATATGATGACTTTATATAAAGACGTTCTGATTTATTTTTTTGAATTTGTATGATTTCAATTAAAGTATTTTTAAATTTATGTTATGAAAATGCTGAATTATATATATATATATATATACACAGTGGAGCACCGCTTATACTTTTCTCGTTTATACGTTTTTATCATTTATACGTTTTTTTGAATGGTCCCGACAAAATCCAATAGATATTAACTTTAAATAATTTCATTTATACGTTTTTCCTTAAATCGCAAATTTTATTTATACGTTTTTTTCAACAAGTCAAGAAGAGAGAAAATGCACATATCAACCTCATATTCCCAACTCCCGGTTGTCCAGTATTACAAAAGGCATGTGACCTTGACCAACACCTGCCCAGTTGAACAAAAGCCGTGCCCCTAAGGAATGCGAACATCCCACTTTCTATAGATAAGGATTGTGGTTGTGCTATCTCCAGGCCCAGCAGCGCAAGTTCTTTTCCTGGCAGCTTCAGTGTCTGGATTTGTATCGTTCACTAGCGGTTCACGATGACTTCAAGTAATAGAAAATCCTGTCTTTGAAGGAAAAAATGTGCATTTTAAAAAAAGTGGAGAAAAACTAACATTTAAAAAGAGTGGATCTTACCAAAGAATTAGGTTTACCGGTTTCAACTTTAAACACGCTAATTTATAAGCATAAGATCATCGAGGAAAGCCATCATCAAAGTGGATGTAGTGCTTCAAAAAACTTCGAATTCAAAGCGGAAAATTCGCTGATATTGAAAAATTGCTTTGACAGTGGTTTAATCAGTGTCGTAGTGTAAAAATTCCCATCAGCGGTTCTTTGCTTATGGAGAAAGCACGAGAAATTTCGAAGAAGCTGAATGTGGAATGCGATGCATCATTTTCTTCAGGATGGCTTCTCAAATTTAAATTAAGACATGGCATAACAAGCAAAGCTATAAGTGGAGAGTCTGGAGATGTTGATTGTGAAACAGTGGATGATTGGATTCAAAACCAATTGCCAGTTCTAATAAAACGATATGAACAAAAAGACATTTTCAATGCAGATGAAACCGGTTTGTTTTATAACCTTCTGCCATCTAAAACTCTTGCAATCAAATCGGATACGTGTCATGGTGGGAAAAAAAGAGTAAAGTGTGATTAACAGCATTATTGTGTGCCAATGCAGAGGGATCAGAAAAATTGCCTCCTTTGATTATTGGCAAATCAAAAAAGCCCCGCTGCTTCAAAAATGTGAAAACATTACCAACAATGTACCTGGCCAATAAAAAATCATGGATGACAATGTCCTTCTTTACCGATTGGTTAAAAGAATTAAATGAGAAAATGAGAAACCAAAAGTGGCGAATCATTTTATTCATTGATCAGTGTCCAGCTCATCCACCTAATACGGACTTTCTAAAAAACATAACTGTCAAATTCTTCCCTGCAAATTATACCAGCAAATTGCAGTCACTGGATTTAGGAGTCATAAAATCCCTAAAACAATATTATCGAAAACTTTTGGTGAAAACTGCTATCGCCAGTTTAGACCACGGTGACTTCGAAATGTAAGCATTAACATCTTACAAGCTATGAATTTCATAATGATGGCTTGGCAAAATGTTTTACCCAAAACGATAAAAAACTGCTTCGCCCTTGACAGATTTTTAACACCACACTGTTAAAAATATTGTGAAAAATTACTTCTGTCTTTAAAGGCTATCTATTTTCTAACCAATGAGAACGCTTCATGGGTGTTTATGTAGCATCCTCATTGGCCAGAAAATAGAGAGCCTTTAAAAACAGAGGTAATTTTTCACGATATTTTTAACACTGCAGTGGATGTCAATCCTATTGAAAACGCCGAACCTGATCATTTTGCTCCACCAGAAAACTGGTCAAATTTAAGTGATGTTACTACATTTGAATATTTTGTGCAATGTGATTCAGAACTTGCAACATGTTATCTTCTAACAGTTGATGAAATGATTGTAAATGAGGAAACTAGCAGTGAAGAAGAGGATAACTGCTCCGAAAAGCACTGCCAAGTTTTCAACAAGCTTTGGCAGATTTTAACACCATGCAAGAATACCTCATTAGCAGTGATTTGAATGATAATCTTATGATGGCACTTTTAACTCTGAACAATGAACTTTTTTCTGTGCATTCCAAAAATTCCGTACAACCTAAAGTAACAAAATGTTTTGTACATGGTGAATGAATATGAATAGCAGTAAGTTGTAAATTATATCTGGAATAAGAAGTTTAGTATTACATACCTCTTGTATTTCATGTATTTTAATTTATCTATGATTTTTTTATTGTTGGCAATTACGGAAATGTTTGTACTTTTGTGATTTTCGTTTATACGTTTTCTTTTCTTGGTCCCTTGAAAAACGTATAAACGGTGCTTCACTGTATATATATTCAATTTCTAACTGGACTACAAGAACGGTTACTTAAAACTGCAGAGGAAAAAATATGTAAAAGTAATGTTTAGAGTCTTTTTTTTAATATTAATATTTTTTAAATAAAAAAAAAAATTATCAGTATTGACAACGGTTAGGTATTGGAAAACATGAAAATGACTTTCAGAAAAAAAAATGTTTTCAAAATAGCAAATATCCAATTTTTATTATTATTATTATTATTATTTTATGAATGATAACACTGTTCCAAAAACTACCTTCTAAACATAGACATTTATTCTATATGGGTGAAAAAAGACCAGTATCTTATCGAAAGACCAATAACACGCATTAAATGTTCTTACAGTTAATTTTTTTTAAATTACTGAAGACATTTCTTAAATTATAAAATATAATTACAATGTAATTAAGATAATAGTTAATCATTAAAAAAATAAAATCAATAATAAACATTTGGTGGTAAAAACTGTGATAGTCTGAAAAGGTTCTAATATACAAATCCCTCTGATAAACATGGACTGATTTGAAAGAAACAAATTACTAAAGATCTAAGGTTTGATTTTAAAAATAGAAAACATCACTGAAGAAAAACAAAATTCCTATATACATTTGAAAACACTTTATTTTATCTTTAACAATTTTTAAAATAACATTTATAATGAACACATTTACTTGAAGATAAAAATATAATAAACTGTACAGATTGGGTATACTCTCTTTACAGGAACTTCATATCTACAGAACACAAAAGCCTGTAAAAATATGAAAATTACAAATGAATGGTTAAATAAAAACATAATTATGAAATAAGATAATAATACAAATAAGTTTTAAAAAGCAAAAGAAACTACACTAAAAATAGGGAAAAAATCTGGTGTACACATGGTGTATCCATATGCAATTTTTAATATGTTAAATTACTGTCTTGGCTTATAATAAATAATATCCCGAAAAGTATGCCCAGTACCAATTTGTACCAGATATAAGGTTTGAAAAAGGGATAATTTCTTCAATGAACGTTGTAAGATTTCTAATTTTGATAGTAGGTGGCACTTCATGAGAGAATGATATAAGTATTAGTAAAAATTCTTTAAAAATTAATTATTGATTTTATCTGCGTTAAAATGTCGGTACATAATAATTTTGAAATTTTTGGCACGCATACTCAAAAAGGTTCGCCATCCCTGCCATAGTCTCATGAAAATTGGCCTGAGCCTCGCTTGCAATCTGGACCATTGCAGACCTCTAGAACTTGTGCAGTTCATAAGAGAACTTTTATTTGGGCAATAGGAGGTGTATATATTAGAATCCAAGAAGGAACAGAATATACTCAAGTCACACTACTATCGGCATACGTTACTTTAAGATAAATTAGATAAAATCAAGTCATAATTGTTTATTATCTTTTTTAAAAAAATCAACGTTCTTTAGATTATAAAATTGGTTAATTAAGGGTAGTTAATGAATAAAGAGCATAATAACTCTAATTAGAAAAAAAAAAAAACATAACTGAATTCCGCTAAATATGTTTTTTGGTAGAAAAATATTATTATTAAAAATTAAAATAATTTATTTTATATATAATACATACATATATAAAATTTACTTCTCAAGAGATGTCAAAAGTTGATTCAGGAAATTATGAAGTTTGAATGATGAAATTAGTCAGTACCAAAATACTTCTGTCCAAAATGATTAGGAGCCACTGGATGAACTTCAGATGTTAGAATCGTCATAGCTGGGTACGCCTTCATTACAGAGGTAGCAGCTGAGGTGAAAAACAGTGGTTTTTAACAATTTTGATCAACTACAGTAATTTACAAAATGGATATACAATTTACAAAAATGCACTGTTTAGCATCAATGGTCAGTAGATCACAAAAAATCGAAAATAATCAATCAAACTACACTAAATTCTATAAAACTTCTTTTATCAATTCCAGCAGTAAGTTTACTGACCATGGAATGATGTAGTTTATAGTTTACACAACACTAAAATATTTTTTAAGTAACGGTGTCACTCAATGGGCTACAAATGCAATAATTTTGTGTGTAAAATGAATATATATTTTTTATAATTTATATTAATTAAATTATACACACAAATACAGTGTAAATAAGCAATATGAATACTTAATTCACAATACATTTTCTTTACTAAATAAGTGCAAATATACTTAAGTTTTAAAAACATTTAAAACAACCAAGATGTTAAAAACATTGGAGTCAGAAGATATTAAAAACATTGGAGTCAGAAGATGTTAAAAACCCGAGTGCTTTCAACTAAAACATTAGTCGTCATCAGGGGAACTACTGCAGCCTGAAAGGCAACCGCTGGTTAATTACAGAGGAAGAAACCAAAAACCACAAATAGGAGGGTGGGAAGAAAAGAAAATAGATGAATTGCTATACAAAATAAAGGGGGGGAGGGAGTGTTATTCAAAACCAAATTCACCAGTTACTCCCAGCCTGTTAAACCATATCAGTGGCATATCATAGGACAGAACGTCATTACACATACTCTTTCCTCTTGTCAAAATTTCCAGATATTCTCTGATTATCATTATACAAATATTATATTGTGATGCATGTGCAATGACTTTGACTTCTTTAAATGGGATATCAATATCTGTATCTTGATTTAACCGGGATAGAGCTGTGGATAATTTACTCTTTTTGATGTCTTTCATATGCTCTTTAATACTTTCTAGTAATTTCTGAGTGGTCATGTCTACATAAGTATATGTTTTTGAACTGCTATTGACTTCAAAAGAGATAATATAAACTCCAGATTTATCATATTTATCTATAGGATCAATCATTCTGTGTACCAGATACTCTAACTTTGTTAGTGGTTTAGCAATAAGAATTACACCATATTTCTTCAAAGCATGCATAATCCACTTAAGATGGAACAGCAATGATAAAACTGGCAATAAATCACAAATAAATAATAAAACTTTGTATGAATCGCTATAAAACAAAAGAACACACAGGATGCATTTAGGGCTGGAAATTTTAACAACTCGTCATCAGTCAATGTAAACATGTGCCCTTAAATGGACAAGGTCACAAGTGAGCAGAAAGGGCAGAGAGGAGACAGGAGAGCTTACAAAGAATGCAACAGGTGGTGCTAGCTGAAAGGTAAACACCGATCACAGACGAGCACATGCAGAAGAGGAAAGTGTTGCCAAAATGACAGAAAAAATTAACTGAAAAAAAATGAGTAAAAGAAATAAAGAAAAAATAAATAAAAGTAGTAAGTTAAAAAATAAAACTAAAAGAGAAAACGCAGGAAAAACATAAGAAATAAAGGATTTTTTTCTATGATAAAATGAAAAGAGACAAGAGAATTACAAGAGTAATTTCCAAGCTGGAGAGAGAAAAGGAGATGATGAGAGATCATGGACAAGTTTATCAGAATTTTCAAAAGTAAAAATGCGTCGTGAAAATCCAAGTGGGAGAGACAGGAGAAGAAATAATTCTGGCCATTGAGATATTGAAACAGTGGCTTGAAGTCCAACAGTGAGAGGCAACTGAAGATTTTAAATTTCTTCATTTGATATGTATCTCTGATGCTCGCTTAATCTGAACTTTAATGTTCTCTTAGTTTGACCAATATAACCAAAATTACAAGGACAAGGAATGAAATAAACGCCCCACTGGTTCTCGGTAGGAATAGGACCTTTCATGGAAGATAATTTTATTTTATTAACAGGTTTGAAGATAATTTTAAAACTGAAACAAGAAAGGATTTTGGAATTTTCAAACAGAAAAGAGAAATAAACGGCCAAAAAAAAAAAAAAAAAAAAATCCAATTTTTTTTCATGGTTTTTTCGTTTATAACTTTTTAAGCAGACCAGATACGAGGTGGCAAAGTTGGAGAAAAAACTTCCCAAGGCAGATGCCTGTTTTGGTCTAATTTTACTGGACTAAGCGACAACACGACTTTTGAAAGGAAAAAAAGGTGTACAGGTGTGGAAAAAAAAGTAAACATTCCTTACTAACTCCGCAACAAATTATTGTAGAAGAAAGTTATTGGTACCAAACGATTAGAAATAAAGCCTACTTTTAAATGATGCTTATAAAATTTTCTTAGGAGGCCATCTACATATCAAAACGAACCCAAACTTCGTTTTCTTCAATAGCAAATATCCAAGTTTGACACCATAAATAAATTCTACACCCTTCAATTAGCCTAAAAACAAAAATTTATGAAATTCGTACGATTAGTTTTAGAGAAATTATTTTAAAATGAGCATATTTTAGGGGCTGCACCCAAATTGAAGTTCAATACTAGATTGTTGAAAGGCTACAGAATGACTATGTCACTTTTATTAACCCTTTAACCAGCTGGCCCAGATTTTTCTGTTTCTAGAAATAATGTTAAAATGGCTGTAGACAAAAATATTTTAAACAGAATTTTATTTTGAACCATATATAAAAAGAAATGATAGTAAAGATATTATAGCATCAAACTGCGATTAATAAATATATATATCCTGGAATTTACAAGCATTCTTATAAAAATACAGGAAAATCCTTGGATGGTAAAAGGGTTCATGTATTATTTCTTGCCAGTATGGCCATTTCACTCACTTAATATGTTTCGACTATTGTCAGCTCAAATGTTTCAATAAAATGAGTAAAATATTTTCTTTTCAAATTATGCTTTTATGCACGACATAGTCATTTTGACTTTTTAAAATCATAATTCGAAAACTACTTGGAATAAAAATTTGAAACTGAGAATTTGGATAAAGCAGGACAATAAATATAAACCTACCAAAAAAATTGTAATTCATATATTTTTATTTTTAATATTAATTTCATAATTTATAATTCATACTAGAAATTTTTTTAATTGCAAATTCCATGTTTGGGTTTTTTTTAGTATTATAATCACACAAAAAATTATCACATTAGGATTATAATTTCAGGAGACAAGACTTAAATTTTGAATATTTATAATTCAAAAACTTATCATCCAAATCACTTGAAATTTCATTTTGAGGCATAGTTTGAACTGAAGATGTAAAATGTATTGTCAAAATTGGGTGTGGTTATTGAAAAAATAAAGTTTGGTGTGGTTTGGATTTGTAGAAGGTTACCTAAGCAAATATTATATAGATCATTAAAAAGTAGAATTTATTTACAATCGTTTGATGCCAGAAACTTTCTTCTATTACAATTATAGTTGGAGAGTTAGTAGCGGTGTTTACCTTTTTTCTCCACGACTGTACCTCAAAATAGTGTTTTCCTGGAAAAGTGTTTATTATTGAAGTTTATTTTTCCAACAAGAAATTGTTCAAAGTAAGAAAACCGACTATGGCGAACTCTATTTAACTCAACAGTTAATTAAATAATGCAGCTAATTTGCAATGATCATACAATAATCAGACATACTAAAACAAATCATTGTGAACATAATTAAGTATGCGCATGTGTGTCTAGAAGTTTGAAAAAGGCAAAATGAACATATATTGTAGTTTTAAAATATAAATATGGTTTTAGAATTTATTCTTACATTTTTTGAAATTCCCTACCTTTTTGGGTGGAGGGGGCACTATGTATAGTAGAAGAGAAAAGAGCATCTGATTAGAGCCGTACCGAGTACTCGGTAAATACTCGGTACTCGGCCAATTTGCTGAGTACTCGGTACTCGGCGAAATTTTGGCCGAGTACTCGGCCAATACTGAGTAGTTGTAAGAATTTAATTTTTTAAGCATATGAACTTATAACTGATCTGTAAAAAGTTATTCGAATATCAATGTATAATATATGCAATAATTCATAAAATTATTTACTTGGTATTTAACAATATGGCTACAAAATATAGAAAAAGTTAAGAACAAAAACCCTCATAAAATAATTCCAGATTAAAATTTAGTTTCACATTTATCCTTCTATATATAAAAAAAAGTTTTGATATGGAAATGGACCAATGAAAATCTGCGTAGATATTCCCGGCAGATTGGCATCCAATTTGAATGCTTAAGCATGACCTTTCTTCATTAATATTAAAAAAACTGTTGCATACAAAAATATTAAAATCGGTAGTATTATAGAGAAATGTTTAATAAACACGCTGATGCAGACAGTTTTCAAATCGAAGAATTATTTTAAGAGATATTTAATGCCAAAGTTGGACAAAATCATTCCATTAAAAAGGTTTTATAGGAGCAAAACTACATAGGAATTTAATCATTTTTAGATCATTTTATGCGTCAGAATTTTCTGGTGTGCAGACTGTATTTAGTTTTTTTATTCAACTCCTTTTTTGAGGTTTTATTTCTATTTTAAATTCAAATTTTCAGCATTTCTAGAGATAACCTTTTACTTATTTTAGAAAATTGTATTAATTTAAACTGTTGCCAGGTGTATAAACAGCGCAAACAATAATGTTTGCTTCAAATTAAAAATTTATTTTACACGTGACTATTATAAATAGAAAATATAAAAAGCAGGAACTCATTGAAAATTATGTCATAAAAACTATATTTACACATGAATTTTAAGAGAGAAAGAATATTGTAAAATAATAAATTCATTAACATGCGTTAGAAGTCTTAAATAGGAGAATTTACGTCACATTACACTTATTATGTAAAATGAACAAAAAATAATATTGCAAAACAGTTTAAATTTAAAAATTGCTCGAGACATTTATTTGATATATTAAGATGATCATAATACTTCATTTCTAACTAAAGTATTTTTGCGTGAATATTAAAAAGAGAAAGAAAAGTTTGGTGAAAATTACGTCAGATTATAATTGTCAGATTAAAATTATAATTCAATCTTCCGAAATCTTTTTAAAGCCGATCAAATTAGGGTGCTGTTAGAGTGTGCGGTGTCTGAACGGAGGTTGACGAGCATAGCTCGTAGGGGGCAGAGCCCCTAGTACAAATAAAAATAAGTTTTTTTTAAATATATAGGAAACAGAAAAGACTTATTTTGGATAAAGAAACTGAAAATGCAATAAAAAAATTAAAAATTAAATTTATTATATTTCAAATTATGGTGCAAAAACACCAAATATTCTACATTATCAGTAAACAGAGCATTTCTTTTACTACTGTAAATTTGGCCTGCCTCTGAAAATATACGTTCAGAATAACAGTGGTTGAAGGTGCACATAAGAATTTTTTTGCAAGGTTGCACATAATCGGAAAAGTCTCCCCCCTCCTCCCCCCCACCATGCAAATAGAGTGTCAGTTTTACATAAGTCTTCTGTTAAGAAAGCCTGTATCTGTTTTTGTACCTCTCTTCTAATTTTTCTCTTTTTATTTTTAATCAAAAGAAAATAAGGTACAGTTACAAAATAAATATGAAATGTTTTTCATCATTCAATGAATTGTTACAGTAACCAATAGGAACATTTTTATTTTTCATAGACAGATTTCAGGTATCAGAATAAATTGAGGGTTGAAGAATGTTTTAATTTTATATTGGTTAATAATTGTACTTGTTATGTGTCAATTCTTCTTTTTTTGCTACTGTTTTGAATTGTCAAAAATTGTCTTTAAAAAGTGCACAAATAAATTTCAACTTAAATTAGTTAATTTATATATATACTATATTATATATGTATATTATATATATGTACACACAAGCTCACATTATGTGCACATCAGTGTGTTTTTTTTTCTTATTGCACAACTACTCGGTACTCGGTATTCGGTCGAGTAGTCAGTGGCTGAGTACTCGGTACTCGGCCAAAGTACTACTCAGTACACCACTACATCTGATACATAAAACATATTGCAATAAGCTATAACTATACATGCATTTAGGATAATAATTTGAAAATTAAGTAGAAATGTAACAAAATGATTCACCATGGGGAGTACAAAATAAATTCAGAAGAATGATGTTATCTTCTCTCACTCCATGCTCTTTTAAAACCTTCACTGATTTGATAACTGTATTTCCAGTACCTGAAGAAAAAAATTGAAAAAAATCATGTTAGCTATATTTAAAATAATAATTAATATAAATTTTGACACCTGTATCATTAAGATTTATTATTAAAATTAACAAATGTCTTTCCATGGATTAACTTTGATGTACAAAGTTAAAAAGTTATGCCATAAATGAGCATATAAGCAACTTTTGTTTCACAATAATCAAATTAGAATGTTTACATGAACATACTACTTCCTGGGTGAATGACATAACTAGTGACTCTCACTTGTGTGGAAGGATCCTGCATAGTGTCTCCTATTTTTCAGTGTTTTCCTGTCAGTTACACCATTTCTTTCGGATATATAAATTTTTGCTTTAGCCACTCTAGTCAATTCATTAGCTAGTACTCGGGGCTATAACCAAGGGATTTTCTGAAACCATTTTAAACTTTAAATTTTTTTTTTCCACTGCACTGAAGAAGGGGATCCAAGAATCCTTGATATGGCCGTATGTGGTTTTTAATGTCATGTTGTTGTATGCATTTGTGCGCTTGAACATTGTAAAAACAATTTGTAGCTTATATTGATTTATGGTCATAAATGAGTACCAAGCAGATATACCATTTCAAAATTTTCTTGGTAGGGGGGTCAATGTTTTATTTAAAAGGGGAACAAATTGCACATGGTGCGTGAGGTACGTCGTGTATTTTCTCATTTTCCAACACAATTTTATGATTAAAAAGTCAGATGACTTTTTAAGTAAAATGCAAAATGTGGAGGATAATTACAAAAGAGGAGAAAAAAGGGTTCTGACAAAACTTGACAAATATGCAATATGCAGAACTGATTTTAAAAGTTAAATCATTACAATATTTATTAGCAAAGAAAATACACATTGATGATAATTTACAAAAAATGTATGACATAACATTGAAATAAATTTGAAGTAAAAAAGTATCATACATTCAAAAAAAGGCAAATTAGAAAAAAAAAATTCATTACGAAACATTTTGCTGTTGTTATTATAAACAAAATGCGTAAACTTCACAGCCAAGTGACATGTATAGCTTAAAACTTTGTCGAATTTATTCATCCCTTTTAGTACCACTTAAATTTTCAAACTCAGTGGTTTCAAGAGTAAGAAAACAAATATAAAATAAAAAATGTTTTGGTACAATGTAGGTTAAAATTTATGATATAGCAAATTCTGGTTAATTCAGACACATAACAGATTTGTCCTGATAAAGCAGCAGTCCTAAATGATCAGAAGTCAAATCAATGATAATTTTCAAATTTATTCTTGTCACTTTGTCTCAGTTAACTCCTTAATCGTCTAACTTTTCATTTTACATGCAATTTGCTGTAAAAGTATCGGGTGTGATGATTAAGGGGATAAATGTTATCCAAAAACTGAATATAACAATTAAATAAATTTGGACAGAAAAAGACCATATATTAATAAATACGGAAATTAGAAATTCATTATAAGACATTTTTTTTTTTTTTTTTTTTTTTTATAAACAAAGTGTGTAAACTTTACAGCCAAGGGAGGTTATGTTGTTAAAAACTTTGTTAAATTTATTTATCCCTTTTCATAGCGCTTAAATTTTCAAATTCAGTGGTTTCAAGTAAGAGAACAATTATCATAAATAAAAAATGTTCTACACAGTGTAGGTTTTAATTTATGATACAGCAAATTCTGCTTAATTTAGACACATAACACATTTGCCCCGATAAAGCAGCTGTTTAAAATGAACACAAATCAAGTCAATGATAATTTAAAAAATTTATTCTTGTCACTTTGTCTCAGTTAAATGTTGTCTTAAAAACGGAAAATAGCACAAATAAATGTGCAGGGAAAAAGAACTACACATTCATAAACAAAGAAATTAGAAAAAAGAAATTGAGAATTTTATTGTTGTTATTATAAACAAAATGTGTAAACTTCACAGCCAAGTGACATGTGTAGCTTAAAACTTTGTTGAATTTATTTATCCCTTTTTTTAACGCTTAAAATTTCAAATTAAGTGGTTTCATGAAAAGGAAAAACTGTCATAAGATAAAAAATGTTCCAGTACAATGTGAATTAAAATTTATGATTCAGTACATTCTGGTTAAACTAAGACACGTAAAAGATTTATCACAATAAGGCAGCTGACCCAAATTATCAGACATCAAGTAAATGATAATTTTCAAATTTATTCTTGTATTTTGTCTCAGCTAAATCGTGTCCAAAAATTGAATATAACAATTAAAGGTACTTTTCGGTTAGCCAGGCGCCAGTGTTATATAAACATATTGATATACATACATACATGTAAATATACATATATATACATATACACATATTGTATATATACACACACATATATATATATATATGTAAATATATATGCATATTTACATATATGTATGTATATAAATATGTATATAAAACACTGGCACCCTGCTAACCGAAAAGTACCCAATTAAATAAATTGATACATTCATAAACAGGCATATCAGAAAAAGAAATTCATTATGAGACATTTTTTTGTTGTTGTTATAAACAAAGTGCGTAAACTTCACAGCCAATTGACATGTGTAGCTTAAAACTTTGTTGAATTTATTTATCCCTTTTCGTACCACTTAAAATTTCAAATTAAGTGGTTTCAAGAAAGGGAAAAACTATCATAAAATAAAAAATGTTCCAGTACAATGTGAATTAAAATTTTTTGATTCTGTACATTCTGGTTAAACTAAGACATGTAAAAGATTTGTCACAATAAGGCAGCTCACCCAAATTATCAGACGTCAAGTAAATGATAATTTTCAAATTTATTCTTGTATTTTGTCTCAGTTAAATCGTGTCCAAAAATTGAATATAACAATTAAAGGTACTTTTCGGTTAGCCGGGTGCCAGTGTTATATAAACATATTGATATACATACATATATGTAAATATACATATATATACATATACACATATTGTAAATATACACACATATACAGGGTGTCCGGTCTCAACGGTGTCCAATGGCTAATTCCTAAACTGTTAGTCATAGACATATAGTTCCAGTTACAAAAATGTTTTAAATCAGGTAAAGAAATATTTTAAAAACGATTTGGGTCAATAAAAACATTTCTTAAAAAATTACAAAATTTAAATTTTTATACGGTCCCCCGGTCCTATAAATTATATTTAGTGAAATTTTCCTTTTACACTGACAAGTAACACAAAAAAAAGTCCCGTTATTCTACGATTAAAATTGACCGAGTAATAGCTGTTTAAAGTTGGAGCATATTTTTTGCTGCAAATTGGGGGTCATTCACAAATTTAGTCAAATTATAATTTCGTCAGATATAAAAAATGTTTGGGAGTAAAATTAACATTGCAATATAAATTTGAAATCTTTAATCATTCTGGCATATTAATGGAAAATATACAATTTGTAATAAACATTTAAGAAGAAAGAAAAAACAGAATTTTTGTTAAATAAAATGATTCTAAATTAACAGCCTCAATTCTTTACAATATGATACGTATTTTAAAATAGTATTAGATTATACAATCCTGCAAAAGTTGGGTTATGTCATGTTTTTTAGCTTTTGATAATTGATTCTTATATATTCTGTACCGCTGAATCCGAAACTGACCTTCATATTTAACTATCATATCAGGATTTTTCGCAAATTGCAAATTTCAAAGTTAAGAAGTTCAATGTTAAAATTGAATTTCCTCCCCCATCTCATCGGACTACTCAGCTATTTAGCTGTTAGAATCCCAGGATAAGAAAATATCGAATAAATTTTTTAATAAAATGAAATAAAATAAAATAAAAAATGTTTTACATATGTTTTATAGTATGAGATTATCGCTATATTTTAACTTACACATTTGCGATTTACAAAAAAATTCTAACGTGATGGTTAAAAATGAATGTCATTTTCAGATTCAGTGCTTAAAAGTGCTTAAAAAAATTATCAAAAGTTAAAAAAGACAACCATCTCCTCTACTTTATAGTATTCGATTTTTGTTATTCTTTAAATTTGAAAACTTATGATTTGCGAAATATCCTGACACGATGGTTCAAAATTAAGGTAATTTTCGGATTCAGTGCTAAAAAATACATAAAAGTTAAAAAACCCAACAATCACAGTCTTGCATTATCTAATCTAAAACTTTTTCTTAAACTCCTTGTCAGAAATCTATCCGAAATTTTTTGTGTTATCCTGTAAAATAAGTATAAATGGTAACCACCGAAAATCTTAATAATATTAGATTGTTATCGGATTTGCGCCAGTATGTAAAATGCAATCTCGATCGGATATTTAAAAGTGGGTTAAAGTTCGAGTACAAATTTTGAACTGGAAAAACATACATACGATTGTTGAAGTAACATAAAAACTTATAAAAAAACATAATTTTTGTTAAAAGAAATCATAAGAGAAACAGTCTCAAATCCTGACAAAATAAAACATATGTTATTTTAGCCAATTTGAGACTTAATCATAATACTTGTAGGATTTTTTTTCAAAGCGCTGATACACATGAAGTAAGATCTTCGAATACTTTAAACACTTGGTATATGATCCTGCAAAGCCAAGCCGAACTCATTTGTTTTCAGAGTAGAAAAGTGGCATAAGTCATGCATTTTTAAAGTTTCATAACTCGCTCAATTTTAGCGTTATAGGAATGGGACTTTTTTGTCTTACTTGTCAGTGAAATAGGAAAAAATTACTAAATATAACTTATAAGACCAGGGGACCGTATAAAAATTTAAATTTCGTAATTTTTTAAGAAATGTTTTTATTGACCCAAATTGCTTTTAAAATGTTTCTTTACCTGATTTAAAACATTTTTGTAATTGGAACTATATGTCTATGACTAACAGTTTAGGAAT
The DNA here is from genome assembly GCA_963932465.1 of Maratus speciosus. NCBI lineage: Eukaryota > Metazoa > Arthropoda > Arachnida > Araneae > Salticidae > Maratus > Maratus speciosus. The sequence continues at coordinate 92,528,082 of OZ010799.1, forward strand.
TAGCCATTGGACACCGTTGAGACCGGACACCCTGTATATATATATATATGTAAATATATATGCATATTTACATATATGTATGTATATAAATATGTATATATAACACTGGCGTCCTGCTAACCGAAAAGTACCCAATTAAATAAATTGATACATTCATAAACAGGCATATCAGAAAAAGAAATTCATTATGAGACATTTTTTTGTTGTTGTTATAAAGAAAGTGCGTAAACTTCACAGCCAATTGACATGTGTAGCTTAAAACTTTGTTGAATTTATTTATCCCTTTTCGTACCACTTAAAATTTCAAATTAAGTGGTTTCAAGAAAGGGAAAAACTATCATAAAATACAAAATGTTCCAGTACAATGTGAATTAAAATTTATGATTCAGTACATTCCGGTTAAACTAAGACACGTAAAAGATTTATCACAATAAGGCAGCTGACCCAAATTATCAGACGTCAAGTAAATGATAATTTTCAAATTTATTCTTGTATTTTGTCTCAGCTAAATTGTGTCCAAAAATTGAATATAACAATCAAATAAATTGATACATTCATAAACAGGCAAATTAGAAAAAGAAATTCATTATAAGACAGTTTTTTGTTGTTGTTATAAACAAAGTGTGTAAACTTTACAGCCAATTGACATGTGTAGCTTAAAACTTTGTTGAATTTATTTATCCCTTTTCGTACCACTTAAAATTTCAAATTAAGTGGTTTCAAGAAAGGGAAAAGCTATCATAAAATAAAAAATGTTCCAGTACAATGTGAATTAAAATTTATGATTCAGTACATTCTGGTTAAACTAAGACACGTAAAAGAGTTGTCACAATAAGGCAGCTCACCCAAATTATCAGACGTCAAGTAAATGACAATTTTCAAATTTATTCTTGTATTTTGTCTCAGTTAAATTGTGTCCAAAAATTGAATATAACAATTAAAGGTACTTTTCGGTTAGCCGGGCGCCAGTGTTATATAAACATATTGATATACATACATATATGTAAATATACATATATATACATATACACATATTGTATATATACACACACATGTAAATATATATGCATATTTACATATATGTATGTATATAAATATGTATATATAACACTGGCGCCCTGCTAACCGAAAAGTACCCAATTAAATAAATGGATACATTCATAAACAGGCATATCAGAAAAAGAAATTCATTATGAGACATTTTTTTGTTATTGTTATAAACAAAGTGCGTAAACTTCACAGCCAATTGACATGTGTAGCTTAAAACTTTGTTGAATTTATTTATCCCTTTTCGTACCACTTAAAATTTCAAATTAAGTGGTTTCAAGAAAGGGAAAAACTATCATAAAATACAAAATGTTCCAGTACAATGTGAATTAAAATTTATGATTCAGTACATTCCGGTTAAACTAAGACACGTAAAAGATTTATCACAATAAGGCAGCTGACCCAAATTATCAGACGTCAAGTAAATGATAATTGTCAAATTTATTCTTGTATTTTGTCTCAGCTAAATTGTGTCCAAAAATTGAATTTAACAAACAAATAAATTGATACATTCATAAACAGGCAAATTAGAAAAAGAAATTCATTATAAGACATTTTTTGTTGTTGTTATAAACAAAGTGTGTAAACTTCACAGCCAATTGACATGTGTAGCTTAAAACTTTGTTGAATTTATTTATCCCTTTTCGTACCACTTAAAATTTCAAATTAAGTGGTTTCAAGATAGGGAAAAACTATCATAAAATAAAAAATGTTCCAGTACAATGTGAATTAAAATTTATGATTCAGTACATTCTGGTTAAACTAAGACACGTAAAAGATTTGTCACAATAAGGCAGCTCACCCAAATTATCAGACGTCAAGTAAATGATAATTTTCAAATTTATTCTTGTATTTTGTGTCTCAGTTAAATCGCATCCAAAAATTGAATATAACAATCAAATAAATTGGTGCATTCATAAACAGGCAAATTAGGAAAAGAAATTCATTATGAGACATTTTTTTGTTGTTGTTATAAACAAAGTTCGTAAACTTCACAGCCAATTGACATGTGTAGCTTAAAACTTTGTTGAATTTATTTATCCCTTTTCGTACCACTTAAAATTTCAAATTAAGTGGTTTCAAGAAAGGGAAATCTATCATAAAATAAAAAATGTTGTGTTCTAGTACAATGTAGGTTAAAGTTTATGATTCAGCAAATTCTGATTAATTAAGACACATAACACATTTGTCCCAAATTATCAGACGTCAAGTAAATGGTAATTTTCAAATTTATTCTTGCCATTTTGTCTCAGTGAAATGTTGCTCAAAAACTGAAATTAAAACACATAAGACTTATCCCGATAAAGCATTTGTCCCAAATTATCAGACTTCAAGGTAAATGGTAATTTTGAAACTTATTCTTGCCATTCAGTTTCAGTTAAATGTTGCCCAAAAACTGAATATAACAGTTTAATAAATTTGGAGAGAAAAACAACCAGAGAAAAAAAGAAATTCATTATGAGACTTTTTTTTGTTGTTATTATAAACAAAGTGTGTAAACTTCACAGCCAAGTGACATATGTAGCTTAAATCTTTGTTGAATTTATTTATATCTTTTCATAACACATAAATTTTCAAATTAAGTGGTTTCAAGAAAGGGAACAACTATCATAAAATAAAAAACGTTCTAGTATAATGTGGCTTAAAATTTATGATTCAGTAGATTCTGGTTAACTAAGACACATAAAAGATTTGTCTCCCGATAAAGCAGCTGTCTCAAATTATCAGACGTCAAATCAATGATAATTTTCAAATTTATTCTTGCCATTTTGTCTCAATCAAATGTTGCTCAAAAACTAAATATAACACTTAAAATAAATTTGGAGGGAAAAAGGACCATACATTCATAAACAAGGAAATTAGAAAAAAGAAATTCATTATGAGACTTTTTTTTGTTGTTATTATAAACAAAGTGCGTAAACTTCACACTAAGTGACATGTGTAGCTTAAATCTTTGTTGAATTTATTTATCCCTTTTTGTACCACATAAATTTTTAAATTAAGTGGTTTCAAGAAAGGGAAAAAACTATCAAAAATAAAAAATGTCCCAGTACAATGTGGGTTAAAATTTATGATTCAGCAAATTCTGGTAAATTAAGACACATAATAGATTTGTCGAGATAAAGCACCTATCCCAAATTATCAGCCGTCAAATAATTTTCAAATTTATTCTTGTCATTTTGTCTCAGTTAAATGGTATACAAAAACTGAATACAACATTCAAAGAAATTCATTCATTATGAGACATTTTATTGTTGTTGTTATAAACAAAGTGCGTAAACTTCACAGCCAATTGACATGTGTAGCTTAAAACTTTGTTGAATTTATTTATCCCTTTTCGTACCACTTAAAATTTCAAATTAAGTGGTTTCAAGAAAGGGAAAAACTATCATAAAATAAAAAATGTTCCAGTACAATGTGAATTAAAATTTATGATTCAGTACATTCTGGTTAAACTAAGACACGTAAAAGATTTATCACAATAAGGCAGCTGACCCAAATTATCAGACGTCAAGTAAATGATAATTTTCAAATTTATTCTTGTATTTTGTCTCAGTTAAATCGCATCCAAAAATTGAATATAACAATCAAATAAATAGGTACATTCATAAACAGGCAAATTAGGGTGTTTCATTTTCTAAGGCAAAAAATAAAATGTAATGTTTTTGCAGACTTTGCTTACGCCCCGAGTCTCAGTGATGTAAAAGATATATATTCCAAATTTTAGGAAGATCGGATAATATTTAGGGGTTGCACACTTTGAGCAGTTTTGTAAAAGTAGGCAAAAATATGGTTTTTCAATGTTAATTACTTTTATTGGGAAAACTAGACATAACAATTCTAAAATTAGACATTAAGATTAATAAGTAGTATGATAGGCAAAGCATATGTTATATAAATCAACTTTGAACCATTGTTTTGCTAGCTTGTTGATGACTTTTCTGTGACGCTCAACTATCCTTAACAAGAATTGTTTTTGTTGTTCGTCCCTGACCGATTCGTTAAAGTTTTTTATCAGAGCAATTCCTCTTTCTGTGATATCATTTACTACCATAAGAGCATTCACATGGCTTCTTAGAGAATTACTGCAGTATTCTGTCACGTTGTGGATCCCAAACAATTCAAAGAACGTCTTTGTTTTATTAGTAACGAAATGGCTCAGGTCTTTTCCTTCAAAAACTATGTTTTTACCCTTTAATCTTTTCAATTCCTTTTCCTTTGCAGGTTTGGTTTCCAAAATTTTAGTCATATTTTCCTTATCAGTCTGAGTAATGCATTCGTCCAAAAAAGCAAATCCTACATTTGTTTCTGACTGATACCAAAGGTATCTTTTAGAAACTCTGAGAGCACTTTTTTTATATACATCTGGGTAAGTACTCGGAAGTTGTAGCATATCCAAATCATTCTTTGGAGCACATCGACTTACAGTTGCCTAGTGCCTAAAGCGAACATATATGAAGCTGACAAAATGTGTAACCCGTTTCGTTCCTTTCAATTCTCGTTGTAGTATGTTCAACTGTTTAGTGAAGGACACAATTTTAAGCGCATATATTGTCTTTGCCATCCATATTCCATGATTCAGAGCCCCTGGGATTCTGAAACTGAAGTCATTTTCAGACCAACCTCCTAGGTACAGGAGTGGGATTATACGATGTTAATGAGTTACAAAGAGTTATTACAACTCTTTGTAGTCTTTTCTTGGATGAATGCTGTCTTTTAGGACATTTTGGAGGTAGTTAACCAGTTTCACTCATTGTTCTTGTATAAAGCCTTGAACGTGACTTTCTTCATCCAGCATTGTCGTATATGACTTCTTATCAAGAAAAGCCCACAGATTTCGGAACTTCTGAAAAATCTGGATGCCAGAACCACTTGGTGGTGTGTCACACTACTTCTCAAACATTCCTTTCAATATTAGTTAATGTGTGTGATGACGGCAAGCCGCAACCACAACAATGTTCGTCTGAATTCCCTTTAAATTCTGGTACATACCCCTTGGACCAATCCTATATTAGATGCTGTAGTACCAAAAGACATACCGATGATATTGTCACGTAGCCTAAATCTATCCATTTCCTGAATAACTACTTCAGCCATCTACACACCAGTGCCATTCAGGGCAACAGGTACGCCAAGTAAATGCTCAAAATCTTTACCAGTCACTAGAACTGCTACTCTGATTTTCAAAGAGACTTTTCAATTTTCTTTGTCATTTCACTTTTATTGATTCGGCCGTGCTCATTGACCGGTAGTTACAGATATGGAGATTTTTGAAACATTGTGGCCAAGGCTCTTTGCAGTTGCTATAAATGGAGTAATTGCTTGTCGAATAGAGAGCTGTTCTCGATCCTAAGTAGACGTCTGTCTATGATCATAGGATTTTAATCCAGGACTTGAACTTAATATTTTCGTTTCTGGAGGCAAAAACTCGGCCTCTTTGTCACTAGGTTCTATTTACCCAGATTTTGTATTCTTTGTACCAGCTTCTGTGTACCAGCGTGGATATTCTCCTGCCGTCTTAACAGAGATATTTGCTTTCCTCCACACGTCTTGTAGTTTAGTACTGCTAGTTTAAGCCGTATTCGAATATGTTTCTTTCATTTCGTTGTGATTGTAAATAAAAACTAAAAGTACTCATTCCTTTGATGGGAGCCGAACTCCTAAAATCTTACCATTAGGCACCATTTCTAGCAGACAAATTCCTCTTTTGATTCCCTATTTAAAGATCAATTACCTTCAAAGGTGAAAGAAATACATGAGAAACCCATTAGAACTCTTCAATATTAGAAATTTCACAAGTTTGAGATAAAAGTGATCAATATGTGCAACCCCTAAATATTATCCAATCGTCTTGAAATTTGGCATACATATCTTTTACAGCACTGAGACTCGGGGCGTAAGCAAAGTCATATGAAAATCACACTTTTGGAAAAATGAAACACCCTAAGGCAAATTAGAAAAAGAAATTCATTATGAGACATTTTTTTGTTGTTGTTATAAACAAAGTGCGTAAACTTCACAGCCAATTGACATGTGTAGCTTAAAACTTTGTTGAATTTATTTATCCCTTTTCGTACCACTTAAAATTTCAAATTAAGTGGTTACAAGAAAGGGAAAAACTATCATAAAATAAGAAATGTTCCAGTACAATGTGAATTAAAATTTATGATTCAGTACATTCTGGTTAAACTAAGACACGTAAAAGTTTGTCACAATAAGGCAGCTCACCCAAATTATCAGACGTCAAGTAAATGATAATTTTCAAATTTATTCTTGTATTTTGTGTCTCAGTTAAATCGCATCCAAAAATTTGAATATAACAATCAAATAAATTGGTGCATTCATAAACAGGCAAATTAGAAAAATAAATTCATTATGAGACATTTTTTTGTTGTTGTTATAAACAAAGTGCGTAAACTTCACAGCCAATTGACATGTGTAGCTTAAAACTTTGTTGAATTTATTTATCCCTTTTCGTACCACTTAAAATTTCAAATTAAGTGGTTTCAAGAAAGGGAAAAACTATCATAAAATAAAAAATGTTCCAGTACAATGTGAATTAAAATTTATGATTCAGTACATTCTGGTTAAACTAAGACACGTAAAAGATTTGTCACAATAAGGCAGCTCACCCAAATTATCAGACGTCAAGTAAATGATAATTTTCAAATTTATTCTTGTATTTTGTGTCTCAGTTAAATCGCATCCAAAAATTGAATATAACAATCAAATAAATTGGTGCATTCATAAACAGGCAAATTAGAAAAAGAAATTCATTATGAGACATTTTTTTGTTGTTTTTATAAACAAAGTGCGTAAACTTCACAGCTTTTTGACATGTGTAGCTTAAAACTTTGTTGAATTTATTTATCCCTTTTCGTACCACTTAAAATTTCAAATTAAGTGGTTTCAAGAAAGGGAAATCTATCATAAAATAAAAAATGTTGTGTTCTAGTACAATGTAGGTTAAAGTTTATGATTCAGCAAATTCTGATTAATTAAGACACATAACAGATTTGTCCCAAATTATCAGATGTCAAGTAAATGGTAATTTTCAAATTTATTCTTGCCATTTTGTCTCAGTGAAATGTTTCTCAAAAACTGAAATTAAAACACATAAGACTTATCCCGATAAAGCATTTGTCCCAAATTATCAGACTTCAAGGTAAATGGTAATTTTGAAACTTATTCTTGCCATTCAGTTTCAGTTAAATGTTGCCCAAAAACTGAATATAACAGTTTAATAAATTTGGAGAGAAAAACAACCAGAGAAAAAAAGAAATTCATTATGAGACTTTTTTTTGTTGTTATTATAAACAAAGTGTGTAAACTTCACAGCCAAGTGACATATGTAGCTTAAATCTTTGTTGAATTTATTTATATCTTTTCGTAACACATAAATTTTCAAATTAAGTGGTTTCAAGAAAGGGAACAACTATCATAAAATAAAAAACGTTCTAGTATAATGTGGCTTAAAATTTATGATTCAGTAGATTCTCGTTAACTAAGACACATAAAAGATTTGTCCCGATAAAGCAGCTGTCTCAAATTATCAGACGTCAAATCAATGATAATTTTCAAATTTATTCTTGCCATTTTGTCTCAGTCAAATGTTGCTCAAAAACTGAATATAACACTTAAAATAAATTTGGAGGGAAAAAGGACCATACATTCATAAACAAGGAAATTAGAAAAAAGAAATTCATTATGAGACTTTTTTTTGTTGTTATTATAAACAAAGTGCGTAAACTTCACACTAAGTGACATGTGTAGCTTAAATCTTTGTTGAATTTATTTATCCCTTTTTGTACCACATACATTTTCAAATTAAGTGGTTTCAAGAAAGAGAAAAAACTATCAAAAATAAAAAATGTTCCAGTACAATGTGGGTTAAAATTTATGATTCAGCAAATTCTGGTAAATTAAGACACATAATAGATTTGTCGCGATAAAGCACCTATCCCAAATTATCAGCCGTCAAATAATTTTCAAATTTATTCTTGTCATTTTGTCTCAGTTAAATGGTATACAAAAACAGAATACAACATTCAAAGAAATTCATTCATTATGAGACATTTTATTGTTGTTGTTATAAACAAAGTGCGTAAACTTTACAGCCAAGTGACATGTGTAGCTTAAAACTTTGTTGAATTTATTTATCCCTTTTCATACCACTTAAAATTTTAAATTAAGTGGTTTCAAGAAAGGAAAATACTATCATAAAATAAAAAATGTTCTAGTACAATGTGGCTTAAAATTTATGATTCAGTAGATTCTGGTTAACTAAAACACATAAAAGATTTGCCCCGATAAAGCAGCTGTCCCAAGCTACCAAACGTCAAATCAATGAGAATTTTTAAATTTATTCTTGTCATTTTGTCTCAGTTCAATGGCGGATCTAAGGGAGGGGGGGGGGGGGGGGATTGCACCCCCTTTGGGCAAATAAAGGGTTTGAAAATCGGCTTTATGCATCCTCACGAGAAATGACTTGGGGCAAAGCTCGAGCGCGGTGCGACCCGTCGGGTCGCGCCAGTTTTAATCCACAAGACTCGGGCTGGGTCAGGTCTTCCCTCTTTTAGAGCCGGGCCGTGTCCTGATCTTAAATTTTTTTGCAGATTCGGGTCTGGCCAGACTTCTTTTTCTTCCAGGTCGAGCCTGGCCTGGACTTCATTCTTCCTAGGTCTGCACTGGCCGAAATTTCCAAGTCGGGCCTCGGCCCGGAATAAAAGCTAAATGTTCAGTCCATGTCAATCCTTATGATAAGCGTTACTGGCCCGACCGCGACCTGTGCACTCCTCTAAATTCCGACTGTCTGTCTGTATGTGACACAAATTTTGTGGGCACTCTATCTCAAGAACTAATGCGCAGAATTTAATAAAAATTTATATTCAGGTAGTCCCTGATATAGATTGGTGCTGATTAGTTTTTGGTGTAAATCGCCCAGCAGGTGGCGCTGCTATGTAGCATTTTGCAGGATTTCCGCGAAAGCTCTATCTCAAGAACTAATGCACGGATTTTTATAAAACTTCAGATTCCGTTAGTCCTTGACATGAATGGATGCTGTTTACGTTTTGGTGTCAATCGCCCAACAGGTGGCGCTGCTATGCTGCATTTTGCAGGATTTACACTATTTTCGCAGTACTCAAGAACTAATGCACACATTTTCATCAAACTTCGGATTTAGTTAGTCCTTCATATGAAATGATGCTGACTACGTGTTGGTGTTAATCGCCCAATAGGTGGCGCTGCTGCGCTGCATTTTGAACTATTTCCTCAATAGCTCTATCTCAATGACTAATGCACGAATTTTCATCAAACTTCAGATTTAAATATAACTAGATTAATATTGCTGCTGATTATGTGTTGTTGCAAATCGCTCAACAGGTGGCTCTTCTATGCTGCATTTGTTATGATTTGCGCAATACCTCTATCTCAAGAACTAATGCACGAATTTTCCTCAAACTTCATATTCAGTTAGACGCTGACATAAGTTGGCGATAATTAGGTTCTGGTGTAAATAACCCAATAGGTGGCGCTGCTATGCTGCATTTTGCTGGATTTACACGATTTCAGTGACAGTCATACCTCGAGAACTAATGCACGGAATTTGATATTTTTAGAATTCTCATGATGAATACAGATTGGCACTGAGATAGTGAACTTTGAAGTATTGACATGTATGAGATAGAAGAAAGTTTTGTGATGGCCACAACATACTAGTTCCTTGTAGAGCTTTAAAATTGTGATTTTCTTTTATCATCCGTTTCTTTCATTCTAAACTGATTTTTTAACTGGATTTTCATTTGAATCTAATTGTCTCATATTTTTAAGTAGTGTTTATGTACATAATTGCCTAAATAGTCCTTAATAATATCGTTTTTATGTATCCATGAATTTGGAACATAATCTGAAAATAAAATATGAGCATAAGTAAGTGTGGTGTGCTTTATGAATAGTTTTAAAGGCAAAATGCAGGCTGTGCTGGAGTCGATTTTTTAGCTTTTATACCGGGCCGGGCGATAATTTTTTTGTGCGGGTTGGACCTGGACTTGGGCCAGAAAATTTCAGCCCGGGGAAACCTCTAACTGACATATCGAAGGCTGCTTTATTTTATTTAAATGCTTCTTTCATCCATCATCCCATACCTAATGAACATACAGGTGTCCCAAAATGCACTGGCTGATTTTAAAATTCAATAACTTGCAAATGGTGGCAGCTATTAAAACAAATACTTGCAGGAGAGTAATGTAAGAAGCCAAGGAGCAGGGGTGATTATGTTCCGAATTTTCCAAAAATTTTACCCTCTCGCTGCGCATCCCGCGATTTCCACGGCCAACGTAAAAGTAGCAAAATTTGCACAACCCGCGATTTCCGCAGCAAATCTTTTTTTTTTATGATCTAATTCTATTTAAAAAAAAAAACAACTCTTTCACAAAGGTTTCGGGCATATTTTAACTCTAAAATATATGAAGATTTGAAATATGTAATAAAATAAATGCGCAATTTTTGAAGCTATTTTGCTTAAAAATACGTTGCGAGAGGGTTAAGGCGTTCGGTTCAGAAAATTTAAAAAAAATCATCAATGCTTGAATTCGGACATAAAAATAGTCACGAATTTTGACAAATGGTCGTCATAAAAAGTCTATTTCGCCAATCTAAAAATAACTTCACTATCAATTCCTCCAAAGGATCACGGAAAAAGCGCAAATTTTGTCAAAAGGACAACGAAAAAGAGTGAATTTGTTCAAAGAGATGCCGAAAAAGCGCGAATTTGGTCAAAGGGCCGCTGAAAAAACGCGAAATTCTTCAAATGATCGAGAAAAAAGTGAGTTTCGTCAAAGGGCAGCAGAAAAAACTTAAATTTCGTCAAAGGATCGCGGCAGAAAATGGGAATTTTGGCAAATGGCCACGAAAAACCACGAATTTCGTCAAAGGTTTGCGAAAAAATGCAATTTTTATCAAAGAATCGCGAAAGAAACGCGAATTTCATCAAATGGTCACGAAAGAAACGGGAATTTCATCAAAGGGTCGCGAAAGAAACGCGAATTTCATCAACGGGCGCGAAAAAAACTCGAATTTGGTCAAAGAGTCTCGAAAAAACTCAAATTTTGTCAAAGAGTTGTGGAAGAAATGCAAATTTCACCAAAGAGTCGTCGAAAAAATACAGCGGTCTCTTTAGAAATCAGCACACATATATATATCTATATGTTTATTATTATAGATATCGTTTTTAATCTGAAATAATATACTGAACTAACTTTTGAAGAAACGGGTTAACACAAACACAGCTTGCGCAAGAATCTGCACTCAGCGACTCAGCCTGAAATCGACCCGAATCGAAAACAGTTAACCCGACCTGCAACAAAAATAATTAGTGCCAGGATTGAATCCCCCCCCCCCTCCCTCTACTGTAACCTTTCAGAAAATTTGCTTTGAATTTCAGATTTTTTTTTTTATTATTATTTATTGGGAATCACCCCTAATCAGGAGTTTTTTTACTGCGATTCTATATTTTAGTTTAAAATAACAACGATAGAGGGCGCTGCAAGCAATAGGCGCTAAATCTGTGCCCGGAGGAGGAAAGCCAAAAATTGGGCCCCGATTTAACGATAGCGCCATCTATCGCTGCTACTGTAAAGTAAAATCAAGAATTGCAGCAAAAAATCTCCTGACATCTTACATAACCTGCAAGACTTTTTTTAAATGGCTGTCATCATTTGCAAGTTATTGAATTTTAAAATCAGTCAGTCCATTTTGGGACACCCGGTATGTTTTTTGATAAGTTTCAAAGCATTCTTTACTGAATTACAACTGATCTTAGATATAAAGAGACAAGCAGTTTTATACCAAATTAGTACTTTTTACATAATCCCAAAGATTAAAAAGTATCCCTAAATAATTATTTGGACGTGTCCGTTATGGAGCTTTTACTGTATATTGTTTTTATCTTCAAAAATATTTAGACTTACTTTTCAAAAATCGGGTCAACCCGAACCCTTCTCGCAATAGTGAAAACCCAATCCGAAACTGACTCAAGCCCGAAATAATGTATGTCAATCTAACCCAAACCCAGCACGCCAGGCGCAGCTAAAAAGTAGAAGTTAACCCGACCCGCAGCAGAAAAATAGAAGTCAACTGGGCCCAAACCCAACCCGCAGCAAAAAAGTAGAAGTTAACCCGACCCGCAGCAAAAAGTAGAAATCAACTGGACCCAAACGCGACCCACAGAAAAAAGTAGAAGTCAACCCGACCTGCAGCAGAAAACTAAAAGTCAACCGGGCCCAAACCCGACCCGCAGCAAAAAAGTACAAGTTTACCCGACCCGCAGTAAAAAGTAGAAGTCAACTGGACCCAAACGCGACCCACAGAAAAAAGTAGAAGTCAACCCGACCTGCAGCAGAAAACTAGAAGTCAACCGGGCCCAAACCCGACCCGCAGCAAAAAGTGTAAGTCAACCAGACCCAAACCCGACCCTCAATGAAAAAAATTAGTCCCGACCCGTGCATCAGATTGGAGTCTCCAAATTTCTGAAATCGTCCCCCCCCCCTTGAGGACCCTCCAGATCCGCCCTTGTCTCAGTTATATGGTGTCTGAAAATTGAATACAACATTCAAATAAATTTGGAGGGGAAAAAAGAACATACATTCATAAACAGGCAAATTAGAAAAAGAAATTCATTATGAGACTTATTTTATTGTTATTATAAACAAAGTATGTAAATTTCACAGTCAAATGACATGTGTAGCTTAAAACTTTGTTAAATTTATTTATCTCTTTATGCACCACTTTAAGTTTTCAAATTAAGTGATTTCAAGATAAGGGAACAATTATCATAAAATAAAAAATGTTAGCACAATGTGGGTATTGAGAGATATAATAGATTTGTCCCGATAAAACAGCTGTCCCAAATTATCACAAGTCAAGCTTATGATATATCAAGTTGATAATTTTCAATGTATAGCTTATAATTTTGTTGAATGTGTATTTCTTTTAATAACATTTCAAATTTCAAAGTAAGTGCTTTCAAGAAAAGGAACAATTATCAGAAAATAAAGTCAATGATAATTTTCAAAATTTATTAGTGACATTTTATTTCAATTAAGTAGTGTCTTTATTAAAAGGTGTCCAAAAGTTATCCGAATCCACTGTATCTATTTTAGCATTTGCCAACTACAAAATAAATAGCATACCGAGGGCTAAAAAAACATGAATGCTATTAAGCTTTGTAAACACTATGATCAATATATTTACGGTATTCACATTGTTTATAATAATCTAACATTACTGCCACATTATGCATATAATACAGTCACCTCTCAAAAATCTGCACAACATTATCAATGTAAACATATAAATTTTCACATAAAGATAATGAGTAATTACAAAGGAAAGAAAAATATATTTACTCATGATTGGGTACATTAGAAGTACTTTTCTCAAGGCTATGTCTTCAGGAAATTTTGCATATACTACATGTGCCTCATGAGTGTCTTCATCACTCTGTATTAGAATTTTACCAATTCTAATAGATCTACAGCAATCTCGCAGGCCTTGCTCCATAGCTTCACCTAAAATATTGACACATAAAATTGTGAAGAACATAACATTTACTTCATCTGAAAAATTCATATCAAAAGAAAAATTTAGAATTACTTAGTAAACTTGCAGCATCTATAGAATGCAATAAGTTTTTACAGTCAACAATAAGAATATGGAACTATGGTGAGCTAAAAGTATCAGGGATGTGTTTAGGAGCAATTTGGATCCTTTAAAGAACCCTTCACAAATTTATTCATCCTAAAACAGGATCCTTCACAAAAATTAAGGCTGGTAGTCAGTCAACTTCCGAATTCCCCCTGCTAATGCTAAGTCTATGAGCGTGTGATGCACTCGTATATTTAAAATATCTCCTCATGAAATCAATATTTTAAACTTATTTTTCTGTGTACTCTTCTTATAAGATGTCTCTTTTATACTTTGTTGCCAAAATATTTCTAAAATATATACTTAATTTTATGTGAGGTGTTAAAATCTTACTTGCAGTTCATCAGCTTTTAACATAAAAAATATTAAATAAACCTATATTTTAGAAATATTTTGAGAACCAACAAAAACATAAAAATCTTTTAAGAAGAGTACACGAAGAAAGAAAAGAGTGAAAAATATTAATTTTCCGAGGCGATATTTTAAATATACTAGTACATTCTATGACCATAGACTTAACATTAGAGAGGGGAATTCGGAAATTGGCTGGCTAAGGAAGACCTTATAACACGACCCCCCTCACAAACATTTTCGCCATAAAACAGGACTCTTCACAAAATTCTTTGTCTTAAACACAGACTTTTCATAAAACTACTCTATCTCCAAACTAATCTTTTCATAAATTTTATCATATTTCTAAATAAAATCTTATCTTTACAATAAAACTGAAGTTATATAAATAAAAACATACATTTATTTTACTTAAATAGGTGTCACAAATATAAAAATGAAAATATGTTGGCATGTTTCAGTTTAATAGTAAAAACCGTAATCATAACACACACATAATCAATAGAAATCAATCAATTTTTTTATATTTGTGACACCTATTTAAGTAAAATAAATGTATGTTTTTATTTATATGATATGAAAAGGTGAAGTAAATTTTGTTTGAGTTTTTACGAAAACTTACAACGGTTTTTGAAAACTGAAGTTGCTAAATAACTTATTATCTAGCTCTTTTACAAAAAGAATCTTGTTAAAAATAATTAAACAGAAACCTGCATGTAACAAGAATTTAAAATTCACTTAATTATAAGTCAGATTTTTTACAAGTATAAAAAAAGTTTCACAATTTCATAAAAATGGGACCCTGTGAACCACACTGAGAAATACCAAGACAGAACAGTGAGTATTGTGCAATCACCTTTTTCTCCCAGTTAGTTTTCTAATTTCTCAACTTAGCAAGAATTCCCAGTTTCATTCACTGTTTCCTTATAATACATTGGTTGATCACAGAGAATTGCATTTGTGCATTAAGCTGTTAGTCATATTTATTTGAAAGCTTGTGGCATTATTGAACGCAGCATATCACTTTAGTGACAATGAGATCATAAGGAAATCTAATAGTAAATTTTACTTGAGATGAATTGAAAATTACAAAAAGTACTTGGGAATTTAAATTTTAAATAATAACATATTTTTTATTGCATTTCTTCAATAAATATTTACTTGAAGCAAAACCAAATAATTTTTAAAAATATAAAGTGAGAATGTGCCTAGAATGTTATTCATATTTTGAATTATTCTTTTTATTGATTTGAGAGGGTGTGGCATTTAAAGCATAGCAATTACAGAGGTTTTATTATCTAGTAAAAACTCTAAGTATGTTAAATTAAATATTATTTTGTTGTAATTATGACAATGAGGACAGTATTGGTCCTGCAATATGTGGCCTGTGTAATAGAAGCATTGGCTTGATTAATCCCAAGGTTAGCACCAGAAAACTCTTTCTAAATGTCGACAACTGTGTTTGAGGGAGAAACAGGTTCCTTCACAAAATTCATTTCAATAAAACAGGCCCCTTCACAAAATTCATTTCAATAAAACAGGCCCCTTCACAAAATTCCTTTCAATAAAACAGGCCCCTTCACAAAATTCCATTCCATAAAACATTTTTTTCATCGATTATTTTTATTAAAATGTTTAATAATTAAACAAAATGAGCTCACCAGAAAGGAAAACTTTAGCTGAAGGATTTAAAGAAGTTATTATTAATACATGTTTGGTTCAAATTTAAGAAACTGTATTTCATCTTTCGTGACAAAATGTTATTTTTCACAAAAAAAAAAAAAATAAAATAAATAATAATAATAAATTTCACAAAATGGGCCCCAAGAAAAAAAAACTGTATCGATCCCTGTATATGATTTTGTGTGAAAAAAATGTCTTCATCACCCCCGATTCATTACCCTCTCAAGACACCTAGCATGGGCCTGAATACAACTAACATTTGTTTTGAAAATCTTACTTTTTGCAATAGATGCCGTGCAACTGAGATATTGATGATTCAGATTCTTTTTATTTTCTCAATGTTTTCTTGAACATAAAGACTTGCTGGCTTTCACATGATTTTCAGAAGATTATCTGCTACAGTTTTAGTGATTTTGATGTTTTGAATCTGGCTGCGTGTAAGGGTATTTATTTCACTCCTGTGTGCTTTTCAAATATCTCTTTTTTAAGGTTTACACAATTCTGATCATTATTGACAAGGCAATTTATAATTCATTACGATGAAATCTCATTGTTCAATAATTTATCATGATGGAGCCATTTTATTGATTTTGAAGCAATTAAAAAAAATTATCTATCTTATTGAAAATTATCTATACAAACAAATTACAAATTGGACAAAAGTTATGTATTACATGAAAATGGAACGCTTTAATTTAGAGCTTCAAAATAATGAAGATTTTCTTTTTTTCGTTTTCAATATTAATCTTTCTTAATGGAAGCCAAATGAAAATTAAAAAAAAAAATAAATAAATAAATAAAAATCTATACAAAAATTTCAAATGCACAGTAACAACAAAAATACTTACTATTTTATCCCTTTTTACCATTTGCAAATAACTTGCATAAGTATTTTTGTTGTTAATGTACGTTTGAAAATTTTGTATGTTTTTTTTTTTTTTTTTTTTTAATTTTCATTTGGCTTCCATTAAGTTGGTAACATAAAAAAAACTAATTAAACTGAAAAACCCAATAAAATTCCCTGAAAAATCTTTTGAATACACATTGTGCTGGGTTTAAAAACTTTTTTTTTTCTCCTTCAGCCCTGTTTTTCAACTAGATAATCACCGTGACATACCTCAAAAGCTATAATAAAGCGGTTCAATGATAATATCCTATTATTTGATATTATTTTTCATAAAAAAAAATAATAATTTCACAAAATGGGCCCCAAGAAAAAAAAACCTGTATTGACCCCTGGAAAAGAAATGCAAGACAATGATGGATACATATAAACGTGAAAATAAAAATCACGAGTTTACTAAACGGTGTATAAAATGTTACAAAGTCTAAAAACTACACAAACATTAAAGTTAAGATATTCAACTTTAATTTAATGTTTATGTAGATTTTAGACTTTGCAACATTTTATATACCGTTTAGTAAACTTGTGATTTTTATTTTCACATGTATATGTAACTTTTCATGGTGTAAATGTAACTATAAATTGCAACTTTTTTTTTTGCTTTTCCTGTTTTAATATCATGTCATCATCATTTAAGAACGTAATTGTTTTTTTAATTAACAAAATAACTAATAAATCAGTAAAACATCATTAAAAATACAGATAAATGTCGGACTAAAAATCAACTGATAGCACAACAATCAAATGTAAGATATCTGACATGATCATGCCATTAAATCCTATAATGACGTGATAGTTTTTTTTTTTTAATGGAAAGCGGTCGACGGGATAATAATAGAAAAGTATTGTATTTTCAAAAAGATAATTCCATTACAAACTAGTAGCAGTGGTAGTAATATATATTACTGAATAATTTTTACAATATATACAATCAATTATACAATAATACAATCAATTAGTTAAAACAATGAGAAAAACTGAACTTACCACTTCTCACAATACTAACACCACAGTTGCCCTTCAAATATTTTAATCCCTCATATATTCCACCTAATAAAACAAATTATTTTATTAAGTGGTGAATTACCAGAAGAAAAGGAAAAAAAAATACAGAAGCAATAACCTAATAATAATAACCTAAAATTGTGCTGGCAATGAAAAATTTGAAATATAAAAAAGACAGTAAACATGTTATTTGCCCTAAAACTAAATTAAACTAAACATTTCCACAAAAAGAAAAGTAAACAGGGTTTTTTTTTATATAAAGTATCAAATTTCCATGCTATTAAATAACACAATGAGGAAAGCATAAATTTATATACTAATTACAAATTAAATTTTCAACATCAATTGCATATGACAATGTTTTTAACTTCCAACACCTCGCTTTTATTTATTTTTTCCTGTTAATAGTTTAATATTTTGATACAATTATCCTACTTTGACATATTTTACTTCAAATGAACCAGGAAGCATATGACACATTTTACTTCAACGAGTCCTTTCAAGCTTTGGTTATCAATCACAAATTATGGTAACTCTGCAGTTTTTCTTTAGATTTGCATATACAGTAGACTCCCTTAAATCTGCGACCCTGAAATCCGCGAACGCCTAAAATCCCCATATTTTTTCAGATATAAACAATGAAATTTACAGTTAAGTTGCAGGAACAAAATTCAAGATGGTGCCGAAATCAGCGACAACCGCAATGTTCTTTTTAACTAATTTTTTTGTTAATCATTCTCTTTTGGTTATTACAGCTGATTTATTACTAAATAAATTTACATTACTTTTGATTTTGATATACATTAGCATATCTATATGATGGCGTATCGATTTTACGATCGCTTTACCACTAGATGGCAGCATAGGACTTTTGGAATCGATTTCATCAGTAATAATTTAATATTTTTCTAGATTTTTATTTTACATAATTATTTTAATAATTACTTACGTTTAAACTAATAAATTATTTTAATATTTTACTTATTTTAATGTTTTGCTTTATTGTAAACATTCATTATAATTTCCCTTGCTTAACTAACAATCCAATTAATGTTTCAAAAATGTAAACAAATCAATGACCAGAAATCTGCAAAATTCTAAAAACCGCACAACCTCTGGTCGCAAGATGTGCGGATTTGAGGGAGTCTACTGTATTTATTTTATGGTGCTGACAATTTCATTTTACATTACTGCAGCAAACTAAACAAATGTTTATTGTTATTTCCTATGTTGATATACTGAAAATTATTTTTAAAAATCAGCATAAATGAGGAGAAGAAAGAAAAATCAAACTTTAGCATATAAATTTTATGTTAGCCTAAATATATTATTTAACAGCATAAAGTTAAATTACCAGTTTTCAAACAAAATAATTTGAAAATACATTTTTTGATCCATTCAAGAGAGTAAAAAGTGAAGTTATGCAATATTTAGAAACAAAGATATAGAATTCAAATTAAAACGCATTTTATGACATGTAGTATTAGTTTTTATGTTTAATGTTAATGGCAAACACATTTGTGCTTTATAAATTTATAATAAAGATATATAGAAATGCCAATAATGAGTTTTGCCATGTAGTTCTGCTGCAAATTTATTTTAATTTTTAACAGGACACAATTATCTCAATGCCTAGACTTCGTAATTCATTAAAGACTAGCTGTCCGCCTGACATTGCCCAGGACTATGATAATAACCTTAAATAAATCTTTAACCAGATTTCATATGAATTTATATTTCTAAATGAAAAATTCATGAAAAAATATCGATATTTAGTTGTAAAGCACACGTAAGAAGACATTTTCTTGTTTTTTTACATAAGGTCATTTCCTAGGTTTTTTTTAAAAAAAAGATTCTTCTTGTAGGAACTCTGAAATTTATATTGGTTATAAGTATATCGGTTTTGTTGCAGCCTGTGACAAATTTAATGAAAAAATACTGATATCTAGTTGTAAAATAAAAATGTTTCTTCGTTTTTTAACCCCCGGTACAGTATGCTATTTCTTTCTCCCAGCTTATTTTGTGCTGTCTCCAAAAAATAACGTTACCTTACAGAAGCCAGCCGTAAAACAAAGCATCACGATTAAGTACTCTATAGCAATTTTTTAAACTTCTAAGCATCGCACATTTTCAATTTTTACACCGTCGTATTGGAAAAAAAAAGTTCTTTTAAATGCAATTTGTTTGAAAACTGCATCTCCATTTAGTTTTGAAACATTAATTTTTTTGTAGTTTTTGGAGCCATTTGCTTAATATTGGCAACAGAAGTACTCCATTTCTGTAGAAAGTAAAGGAAAAATAGTTGTAAAATATTAATAATTATATTTTTTTGTTGCCATTTTTTCATAACAATCGAAAGAAAATATAATTAAAATACGTGCTATCTTGAAAAAATATAAACGAATGATTTCTGTTAAAACATGGAGCTATTATAAACTAAATTTAATTTAATTTTAAGTAGTATCTATATTAATGTTACAAACAAATGAAGGCCTATGAATCATTAGACAGCACTTTTTTTTTTTTTTGGTTGAGTTTCTTTAATGATGGCATCTTTTTGCTGCATATGTGTATTATTTCGCGATAGTAATGTCTAAAGGTTAAAATTCCCGGTCGCCACCGGCCGACTAAATGTAAAAAATCGGCGACTTTATGATGTGCATCTGATCGCCAAAGTGGCGATCTTTATTTTTCATGTAATAGTATATGTCAGAAATGCCACTTTTCAGATTTTTTTATATTTTTTAATCAATCAGCGATTTCCGCGGAATCGTAAAAGAAAAAGAAAATCGCGGTGATGTTAACATTGAAGGCATTTGGTTCCGAAAATTAAAAAAATCGGTCATAAATACGAAATTTCGGACATAAAAATATCGAGAATTTCGACAAATGGTCGCCGAAAAGAAATCAATTTCGTCAATCATTCCCAAAAAAATCGTCAAAGAAGCGTGGGAAAAACGCGAATTTCATAAGAATCTCGAAAAAAGACGCGATTTCCGTCAAAAAATCGAGGAAAAAACGCAAATTTCGTGAAAGGAATGCGTAAAAACCGCAAATTTCATCAAAGTGCCGCAAAAAACCGCAATTTTCGTCAAAAGATTGCGAAAAACTGCAAATTTTGTCAAAAGTTCGCAAAAAAAGTGCAAATTTTGTCAAAAGATCGCAAAAACCGGTAAGTTTCGTCAAAAGATCACGAAAAAACTATAAATTTCGTCAACCCAGTGCGCTGAGAGGCTCGAAAAAGATTGTGTCGAAATGCCAACATTTAGTTAGTCCTAAAATAGAAAAAGATAATCTTCAGGTGGCAGGTGGCATAAAGTGAATTTTTTTGAAAGGGTTAAAATTCATATTTTTCAAAACTGACAGCACCATCCAAGAGAAGAGGATCTCAGCTTTAAATATATATTTCTTTGTGAATCGATACCTCTAAAATCAAGCCCTAGAGAACAAGTCTACACAAGTCCAGTAGTTATCTAAATTATTAACCTCTGCATCAGGCTCAGGCAGCATCCATCCAAGCCCAGTAGCTGAATTTTCTTTGTTAATTCTGCAGCAAATAAAAATTTATCTGCAACTTAAGAATGCTGAACTAAGCTTATTATCATAAGAAATTATAGTAGCTCATAAAATAAGCAGAGTTTAAATTTACAAAGAAAATATAAGCAGAAAGTACAATAAATATAATAAATCTAGAAATAAAAATTAAATTTTAGCAATTTTTCTAAGCCCAGAATTTTTTTAAGCTAGATTGATCAGCAAGATATGAAAAAAAATCTGCAGTGCCGCTGATGTGCTGCACTGTTTCTGCTACCAGATGTCCAAGAATAAATGAAAAGCCAGGCACATGCTGTCCGAGTCATGTGTAAAGGTTAAAGGAATTTAATAATGTAATTTACCCTTTGAAAATTCAGTTAACTTTTAAAAAAAATGCATCAAGAAAATTATTCATAATGCACAAAATGCAAATATACTTTACCTGTAGGTGTTGTTATAGTGCATCTTTTATATGGTAGTTGATTCAATCCCTCTTCAACAACTAAACGAATCTGAAAGTTACAAAATTAATCAAATTATAAAGAACACAGCACTATCATTAACATATAAGAATATACAAATGTTTAACCTGTTAACTAGTTAATCAAGTTGTTGAACCTGAAATGTTATTATAATATAGATTGATTTGAGTAGTTTTCACTCTAGAAAGAATAAGGGCATGGTGCTAGTCCTCAAAATGGGAAGCAATGAAGCAGAAAAATGCACTATTTCAATAGAAATGTATTACTATGTTTAGTAATGATTTTTTTAAAGTAATTTTCAGGATGATAAATAAAATAATATTAACTTTGAATGACTTTATAAATTATAAATAGAAACAAATACAACTAAACCACAACATGAAATACAATTTAAAAATTTATATTTTTCTTAAAGTAATGAGGAGTCCTTTCATTTTTACAAGCTCTGGGGCACATAGATTCTGAAACACTGTAATACTGTATGTAGAGGCCTGAGTACATGGAGGGAGATGGTATGGTAGCAAAGAATGCACTCGTTACAGAAGTTAAAACAACAAACTTTTACTAAAGTAGAAACACAAATAATAATCAGTCTTCATTGAATAATTAAATTTGTATAAAGATGTGGATAAGTCAACAGCTGTAGATTTGATGTGCTGAATTGGAGTAATAAAGACAAGTCTCTAGAAAAGGGAACTGTTCAAACAATATCCGAGATGTTCTGATCACTAGATATATACAAGGGCTGCGGAATCGGTGGGAAAAATGGATGAGTCCTTCATTCAAAAATGGGTCAACTCTGACAATGCAGACCTGCTGGTAAAATGGACGACTCCGATTTTTTCACTCAAAAATGGGCCAGACTCCGACTTCGCAGCCCTGATATATACCCACTCTAAGGGACAATGGATCGGTGCTATGAACATGATTTCTAACATCAGAATTCTACAGATACAGAATTCCCAAAATCTAGTGCTGATTAACTTTCACTTAATAAGTTTTACTGATGGAAAACTCTAATCACACTAAGCACTAATGCACTTTCTAATTGTATGTTAGGTGCAAGTCACTTTCAATTATCAAAAGCTGACATTCACTTGGGTTGAGAGTAACTTAGAGCACCAAAGGACTTAGCTGTTTTCTACCCGAATTAACTTCTGAAAATTAATTTTGAGCTCCTGTCTTTTCACCGTTCCACTTTAACTCTGAACTCCTTCTTACTCCAAGATTTTTCTCTCCCTCTCTGACTCCGAGAGAAGAAGGGATAGCATAGGCATTTGTTTTTCCATTCTTCTCACAGTGCGAGCCATGGCTTCGCCTCAACTTGGGTCTTATTGACATTGTTTTGTTTGATAGCAGCTAAAAGCATTGCCAACAAATGTCTCAAAAATTACCTTGATGCCGGGACCAATTGGTCAGTAGGCATCGTCCTAGCGATTAATCAAGATGTACCATAATTTCTAGCACAGAAGCTTTTTTTGACACTATCAAAATACTGCCCAAAAGTAAACTAATGGTTAGATTTCAGATTTACCAAAGTTCTGCTGGTGATCATTGTCCTGCAAACTATCTCTCAATAAGTTTTCTTGCTGGGAATATAAATAAAATGCAATATTCTACAGTATAGACTTACATACAGAGATGATTTTTACAACTGTGGTATAGAGAAGATTTTTTACAAGAGATCTCTAAGTACAATTAGAGGTATATTTTACTATTTGAAAAAATGAAGGGTGCTGTGTCCTTAAAAAATGTCCTAGAGGAAACACACTTGATTTGAGATTTGACTACAGGCTAAATATTTAGATTGTAATCCATAGCTTGGGGTATCAGATCTGAATCATTATAGTAGGAGAGCTGCTGAACATTTTTGAGTAGGTATTTGAGGCACCCTGAAAATTTGTGCAGCACTTCTTTTGTAATGCCTGAATACAAAATCGAATGTCTGGCTGAAGGATCGTGGCCCAAAACCTGTGCCAGACACGTGTCAAGTGCCATTTTTTGACATTACCCAAAAAAAGTATTTGAGGCACGCTGAGATTGAAACAGAATAATATTTATACTTAGAAAAAAATATTTTGAAAATGACAGACACTTTAGTTGGCCCAAAAACTGTGCCAGACACGTGTCAAGTGCCATTTTTTGACTACCCAAAAAAGGTATTTGAGGCACGCTGAGATTGAGGCACAATAATATTTATGCTTAGAAAAAAGTATTTTGAAAATGACAGACACTTTAGTCGGCACAAAAACTGTGCCACACACGTGTCAAGTGCCATTTTTTGTCTGGCACAGGTTTTGGGCCACGATCCTTCAGCCAGACATTCGATTTTGTATTCAGGCATTACAAAAGAAGTGTTGCACAAATTTTCAGGGTGCCTCAAATACCTTCCCTAAAATGTTTAACAGCTCTTGGACTATTATACACAAAATTGAGGTTTTCATTTTCTCCCTCAGAGAATTAAAAATAAAGTGCAGTTTTAGATATTTAAAAAATGCAGAAAAAATTAGAAAATAGATAAAAATCTTAACTCTGAAGTTTTTAGCTATTTTGAGCCTAGAATATATGTATGGATACAGAAATATTCAGAAATTATAAAACCAGATTTAGTTTTAGTTTAAAATTTTCGTTATGATAAAGTATTATTCAAAATCACACCAATTTCTTTTTTTTTCACTTTCTTGTATCTTTACAAGAAGAAAGTAGAAAGTATTGGATTCATGGAAATTTCGAATTCCAGTTTTCGACGGATTTACATGTTTTAGAGGTCAGAGAACCATAAAAACATGTTTTTATAAAATGTCTGTTTGTCTGTGTGTGACACAAATCTATCTCGAGAACTAATGAACGGAATTTAATAAAACTTTAGATTCAGTTAGACCCTGATATAAACTGGTGCTGATTACTTTTTAGCGTAAATCGCCCAACAGGTGACGCTGCTATGCCACGTTTTTCACGATTTCTGCAATAGCTATATCTCAAGAACTAATGCACGGAATTTCATAAAACTTCAGATTCCGTTAGTCCTTAATGTAATTTGATGCTGATTACTTTTTAGTGTAAATTGCTAGAGTTTAGTAAATAGTGTAAATAACAGGTGGCGCTGCTATGCAGGCTATGTATGGCTTGCCCAAGTGGGTCCACCCAGGTTTTTTCAGGCAGGGCCACTTGGAAAAACCCATTGTGGGTTTTTTCAAATTTTCTCAACTGTAAAAATCCTGGGGGGTTTTTCGGACGGGCCCACTTGAAAAAACCCATTGTGGGTTTTTTCAAATTTTCTCAACTGTAACATTATTTAATCTAAAGTATGAGAATAAGTGAAAACTGAGTTAGTAGTCAGTGGCTGTTAGACAGGGTTTCACCAAGTGGGCCCAGCCCCAAAAAACCCACCCAGGTTTTTTCGGGCGCGCCCACTTCTTGAAAAGCCCATTGTGGGTTTTTTCAAATTTTCTTGTGCTTTCACAACTGTATCATTATTTAATCTAAGAAGAATGCAAAGATAAATGCCAATTTAAATATATTTCAAAAGAACCAGATTTAAAGGAATTTCTAATAAGAGATAAAATGACCAAAAAGAAATAAGCTGTAAAGAAGGAAGATTTTCATGCCTGTAATCTAAAATATGTCCAAATGCTTTAAATCCTAATGCATGCAAAAAGATGACACTTGAACCCCATCCTGATTGTTTGCATTGTTGTAGCTTTTAAGATTAATCATCCCATTTATTATCCTTCTTCAATGTTCAATGAAAGTGTTATATAGGAGTTTCAACACAAAAATGGTTCAGATTATGGCAAAAAAGAGTGAAACAGATAAGTTTCCTCCTGGATTTTGTCAGTTTTTCTTTTCTACATTTAGTACCAGCTACCTCTGCTTCTATCGAACAACACTTTGAGTTGATAAAGCACCAACTCTAGTAATAAGTGTATCGCCATTTGCAATCTAAATATACAAATATCACTGACACTGACTTCCATGACAATCTGATTTAACATTTAATACTATTGCAATATATATGTAGCAAATTTTGCTAAAATTTTCAAATATATTATTACAAATCTGATTTCTTAGAGAAAAAAAAAAAAAAAAAAGTCTTCAACTGATTTCTGATTTGAAGTGAATGAAAGATACTATAAATAAATTTAGCATGTTTACCTTAAGGTAAGAATTATATAAAGAAATCCAGTTGTGGCTCACTTAATATATCCTTACAGCAGCAAACTAGTCCCATGAGATACAGATGTACCTTTTAAATTAATTTAATTTTTTTTCTTTTATATATTTTTTGGTAATAAATATTAATGCAAAATTATTTCCAGGTTTCACTGATAAATGGAGCATTTAGGTATTATGCATATGAAAATTAGAAGTTTAAAGTGTTCTCCAAGAAAATTCAATAAAGCCCGAAAAAACCCTGGTTTTAGACTAGTGGGCCCAGTGGGCTGGGTTTTTTTCGAAAAAAAAAAAAAACTGGACCCTGCTGCTATGCGGCATTATTCCTGATTATCGCAATAGCCCTATCTCAAGAACTAATGCCCAAATTTTCACCAAACTTCAGATTCAGTTAGTCCCTGATATAAATTAGTGCTGTTTAGTTTTTAGTGTAAATCATCCAACAGGTGGTGCTGCTAGGCTGCATTTATCACGATTTCCGCAAAAACTGTATCTCAAGGGCTAATGCATGAATTTTCATCAAACTGCAGATTTAGTTAGTCCCTCATATAAATTGGTCAATTAATTTTTGGAGTAAATCGACCAACAGGTGGTGCTGCTATGTAGATTTTTTTATGATTTCCACAATAGTTCTACCTCAAAAACTAATGCACGGATTTTCACGAAACTTCAGATTCAGCTACAACTTGACATAAGTTGTTGCTGATTAGATTTTGGTGCAAATCACCTAACCTGTGGTGCTGATATGCTTTATTTTTCAGGAAATATTAACATGTACGAGATAGAAGAAAGTTTTGGGATTGCCACAACGAATTAGTTTTTTAAACGTCTTGAGCTGAAAAAAAATGCAAAGACAAATGCTAATAATTTTTCTGTATTATTAAAAAGGAGAAGAAGACAATATTTTGAATTGGCAAATTTTTGAAGTAAAGTCAAGGATCCATAATCCGCAATTTTCTATAATTCGCATTGCTTAATGAATGTAAACAATTAAACAAATTTACAAATTCTTGATCCAAAAATGATTTTTTAAAAGAAATATCTGAAAATTTTAAATATAAAAGTGAATATAATCAATTTTTTAGTACAAGAATTTGAAAAATACATTTTTTGAAATAGCATATTAAATTAATTATTATATTTCATATTTTTCTTTTCATGTTATACTAAATATGGAATTAAAATAGTGTCCAGAAAAATTAATTATTATACTTCATATTTTTCTTTTCATGTTATACTGAATATGGAATTAAAATAGTGTCCAGAAATAAGAAAATGACGTATGATCCATAATTCGCAGTATTCCATAATCTGCACAACCTTTGGTCCCAACTTGTGCGGATTAAAGAACTTTGCCTGTAACTCAAAACTTGAACAGCCACTCTTACCTCAGACTGCACTGCTGACAAACTTAAACTGTGGCTCTAAGCAAGTTTTATTTAGTGAAAATGACGGGGTTCACATTAGTTCACAGGGTCATATGATTCCCACAATATTTTTTAAAAATCCACTTAAAATAATCAAAAAATTACTGTACACATCAGAAATCTGCTTTTAAATTTTGGTTAAGATAGAAAATTCTCCCTTATTCTTTTCATAGAGTAAACAGGGTTAGAAATTAGCAGTCGCTAGTTGTCAAATGCAACTAAATTATTGCATTTCATGACCACCTAAATTTCTTTCTACATTTTATTTAACAAATGCTCTTATTTGTACTTTAGCGCAAGTTCCCCACCGCAAGCACTTCAAGAGCACCTGTTTATGAGAAAAGATCGGACAGCGGCACATGTCTTTGACTCCCTTGCACCAGTCAATCACCTCTAAGTTGACTTCACTTAACCAATGACTGATAAAACTGATTTTAGAGATTAGATGCTTAAAATTCTTGCACACCTTGTTCAAAATTGAAGTTTGAATTCCATGCAATGAAGATTTATAGCTTGAAAATGAGCATGTGCATTTTATAATGGCAAAATGTGATATATCTTCTTACTTTACATTACCATTTGCAAGAAAACGTTTGAAAATAAATGAAGAAAAAAAAGAATTGCTGGATTCTAGCAATGCAAATTCTAGAACAATTCGCAAAGTAGTAAGCAATTCGATTTATGAAATGGAAGAAAGAACAACCATGGCTCATTTAAGATAATTTGATGCTATACACAGTTTGTAAAGAATTTACAAAACCAGAAGACACCAACTACATAAAAAATACCCAGCTTTGCAGCGTAAAACAGTAAGCAATTTTATTCTGATAATGATTTGATTGTTATTTTTCAGTTACAACATCATCAGCTCAGCATTATTTTATCCACCTCTCGTCTCTTGTAAATTGCAAAAACAAGAAGCGGGTACAGGTGACAATCATTCATGCCAATAATATTAAGCAATTATTTAACTTTATCACCGATAATGTGAACTGAAATTAAAATTTTTAATCAGAATAATAACTACACAGATAAATTGTTCAATATGTACGCAGCCCACCCATCTCCCTTACTGCATAAAAATAGAAACAATATTATTGGCAACATGGTCGCAAAAAGAAATGAGTATATGAGACTGATATAGCATAAAATTTCACCCATGATTTGTAGTTCAGCATCTACAAAAAAGAAATTATAGGGGCCATTTGACGCCGTACTTAGAGTTCCTAATTTCTAACCCTGAGAGTGAACACTGAATAATGTTGCAAATCAGATTATCTTAATTATGAAATGTCATCTTAAATCCTTTTATACCCTAGTAATTATTTGTGTGTTAAAATGTCATGCCAAACTGCTGTTTCATGTCATAGATATTTGTATTATATTGCTATTAGACCGGGAGATGACAGCACAGACAATCACTTCATCGATTTCAAGACTGAAATTTCAGAATTAGTTAAAACTCGATTCACATATTAAAATGCATCTGGTCTGCCAAGACCTATCTTGGTGGAAAACACCTGAAAACCTGACTTTAGCGGTTGACTCGTAGGTTTACCATTGTGTTTTCCTGCTCCCAATCCTCCATGTTTTCATACCTTTGGGTGCAGGAAAATACAATGATAAATGTAAGAGTCAACCACTAAAATCAGGTCTGAAGATGGTTTCCACCAAAATATGTAATAGTGAAAATAGTAAATGTGAACTAAATCAATGCTATATTACTTACCATTTCTTATATTTATTATTCTTTCTTATTTATTACATTATTTACAATTTAATTATTTTGCTAAATTAATGTTATTTATCATTTAACAATGTTATGTAAAATAAACATGTTAAATTGTTCTTTTGAGCGTGCCTGAGCCTGGCTATGATAAACAAGATTGGCAATTGTCAACTACCTTTGGCAATCTATCTCCCAGCCCGTATAATACACAAGTACCGATAAAATATAGGTGAAAATTAGTGGTCGCCACATGGCGATTAAAGTCATAAAAGTAGCGATTAAAAAATTGACATTGATCACCAAGTAAAATACAGCTTTTTTCATAGAAATATGCATCTCTATCTTGATTACATTTAACTAGCGAACTGGTTAATTCTTTTTTTCATTGGATGCAAACAGATATTAATGACTTTGCTGTATTTTCAATATTTGGTCTTCTCACCATGTGCTCTTCAGTTGGATTATTTTTTCAAGAAATACAGTTTTCTTCTGAAAAATATATTCATCAGCTTTGATTTCACATGCATTTCAAGTAATTTATTCCTTTTATTCCACTGGATGCAAGTGTATTTTAAGGGCATCACAGTATCTTCAATATTTTGACTCTTGCCATTTGCTCGCCAGTTAAATTAACCCAAAAAATTAATGTAATAATAGGTATTCCGGTTGAATTTTTACTTCTTCCTGATTCTTATCATGAATAGTTGACTGGTATAAAACTCTGATGTATAGAAAAATAAGTTTATATACGATTATAATTTCTAGATTTGAAACATTTATAGTCAGCCATTTTAAAAAGTGGACACTAATAAAACTGGGTGTACCGGCCACTGGCTACTAACCAAATTTCCCAGTTTTCACCTATACGATAAAACCATCATTTAGTTCTCTCTAAAGATACTGCCCCATTTTAACCTCAACTAATTCAAGTAATTAAAATGAACTTTTATCAGCAAAGTAAGACAAAAGTCTACTGCAAAATCACTTTAGAAGAATAAAATAGAAAAGTAAATAATTTTAAATAATAGGGAAAAGTAGGAAAAAACAAACTGTACAATCCTTGTGTGAAACACAGACTGAAAGCAAATTCTGATAGATCTTTAAAAAATTAATTATTCTGCAATAAATTCAAAATACTCTATTTAAAATACACAGTGAAACATGTAAATAATGGACAATTCAGGGGTGCTGAATGTGTCTGTTATTCAGAGATAAAAATGCACAATTATTTAGATGTTGGGAATCAAAAAAGTGTCTGCTATTCAGGACTGTCCGTTATGGAGGTTTTACTGAATTAGAACTAACTAAAATAATTAAAAGAATGCATAGAAATTAGGGTACTACTTAGTTATCCCGACGACCAATTTCGCCAAATTATACAAATTTACATAATTTTTCTTTTTTTAATAACAAAAGAACAAATAAATTAGTATAACATTAATAAAAATACAAATAAAATGTCAAAATAAAAATCATTTGATGAAGTAAACACTTCAAAGTCAAGTGAATGTGATATTTACAATCAACCATTATTGGCATTTAATGTAGAGGAATTTCAAGAACAGTGGATAAGAAAATATATTCTTCGAATCAGAAATTAATCACATAATTCAATAAAACATGCAGAATGATTTTTTACACATTCAAAGTAATCATATCTTAGATAATTAAAGACTCGGGAAAAAGATTATGAATATATTTATTATTACCAAGGCAAGCCTGGTTCAGATCGAGATCAGATATAGTGCTATCACTCTCTTTCAGAATTTTTACATCTACATTAAAACAAAATGAAAAAAAGTAAAGTAAAAAAGGGTTGCAATAATTCTTGGCGATGACTCATTTTCGCCAAGTCAAACAGAAAAAACGGGGGTTTTAACAAATGTTATAGTTTGTGATAGATTTTTAGTCGATCGGATAACCAATTAGTACCTACCCAAATTAATTACTACTAAGAAAACAATAACATTTCATTTTTACTTACCAAGCGATCCGCATAAAACACAAAATCACTCCTTGATGTATTCCTAAAACAAAATATAATAAAAATACAATCAAGATATTTTATTATTAGGAGAGCACATCGACTTGAATATTTTTTAAAATCAATTTTGTTTAAGCGCTTTTATACGCCTATATAACATCTGTAGCACATTCGGGACAGATGTCATATACGCACGGCATTGGCAAGATTTTTTTCTAACGCCAATTTGGCAAAAACTCGTTTTTGAATACCAGTTACATATAATTTTAAAATGGGAATATCTATATATTAAAAAATAGTTTAATTAATAACTATAGAACAAAACAATTTATATAATTTAAAAAAAGAAAATAAAAGTAAATAAACAATTTTAATAAATAAACAACAACATCCGGGTTACCATATCAAGTAAAATAACGACACTTTGGTGCCAGTTAAGTACTAACCCCGGTGCGTACATGACACTGGCATCAGGGAAAAAAATCTTGCCAACGTGGTGTGTATATGACATCTATGCCACACTTTCTTCAACATACATTATACTAGAGTTATGCAGAAATTATTAAATGGCAGATGATGGAAAGCTTCATTCTCACCCTTTTCGCACTGGCAGAACACTGCCCTTTTTTTAAACTTGTGGCAAAGTCTGCTGTAGAAAAAAAGAATAGGACAGATGGGACATAAATGTAATAGATCCCAAAAGTTTTGAGGGTAAGAACCTTTTAATATTAACAGTAAACAACAAAGAGCAATAGTCAAAAATTGCTTAATTCCATGATTCAAACAGAATTGATTATTACAATCCCAGTAGCAGAAATTTCTCGAAGTGTCTGCGACATATACTTCAGGGGCAAAAAATAATCTGCGGGTGAAAATATTTTTCCAACTGAAGCATTAATTAATCAAACAATCACTTACCTGTAGTGTTTTTAGGCATTTTATAAACTTTTATTAATAATAATCTTCACTTTTTGTATTAAGTAATAAAGAGTTAACACAGGGGTCTGTCCAGACTTTTCTCACAGGGTCCTGTTTTTGTGAAATTGAAGTTTTTTTTTTTTTTTTTGTAAAAATTCTAGCCATAATTTTGTGAATTTTAAATTATCAATGTCTTTATTTTCTATCCTTCCTACATAAAAAGCTAAATAATATGCTTTTTGGTGAGTTAATCTATTTACTTACAGGCCAGATTTTATTCTTAAATGACAAAATTTGTGAAAAGTTCAATTTGAAAGTGAAAAAATTCTGTGAAAGGTCTATTTAAGAGACAAATAATTTTGTGAAGGGTCCTGTTTTGGGATAAATTATTTTGTGAAGAGTCCTGTTTTAAGATAAATTATTTTGTGAAGGGTCCTGTTTTAAGATAAATTATTTTGTGAAGGGTCCTTTAAAGGACCTAAAATTTTACTAAACATATCCCCAGTTAACATAATATGAAGCAAAATAAAGGTTCGATGAAAAAGACTGCAAAAGAGAAAAGAAAATCTGTGATGCCTGTCTCCCGTCTCAAACTTTCTGCTACTGGGATTACAATTAATTTTACAATGCAAAATGTAAATTATTAACAACATCAATACACTGTCTATGAAAATATTCCTTCTGTATTAGAGGATCTTGATGTTTTCTTCCGTTGTATTATTCTGGGACCAATTTAGTGAGGTCCCTGGGCATCTATTTTCGGTGGCCCCAATAGGGGAAGCTCAATGCACACATCTCGAATGCCCTGACATTATTTAAACCGCCTTACTTATGTTGAAATATGTACTAATAAATATGATAAAACTTTGGCAGTTATCCTGAATTTCATGATGCTAATATGTTTCTTACTTACAAAATTTTGCTCAAAGAAAAAAAAATATTAATGGGACACAACAACAGATATTATTATTTAAGTTCACGATTACAGTCAAAAATAAAATGAAAGGAAAATTGAATTTTGTCATGGGTCTTTCGCGTTTTCAGTTTTGTGAAACAGATAAACAGAAAACATGTGCAAGTATTTTGAATTTCATAAAAACAGCGAGTAACTTACTTATCTCTTATCACAGTTTGTAGTTCGCGTATCTGATCGTTTATTAAAATAACTTTAAAGTTCGGACCAAATTCATCAATCTTAATATCATTGTTTAAATTAGCTTGCTGAATTGGCTTCAATACGTCTGGTACATCCGACAACATTTTCTTTCAAAATTAATTATAAATCGCAGTTTAATTATCTTGAGATTTTATAAAATATGAAGGTAAATGAAAATAATTTTTCCTTAAAATAATAAATTTGATGGGATAACCTTTAAATTAACACTTGTACCATGTTCACAAATCATAACATAACAATAACAAACAGCAATACATCCATGTGTTCATATGAATAAATCTGCAACGGTTCCTTCTTTGATACAACAGCGCCCCCAAAACATTTTCAGTGCTGTGATGACTTCAATAAAAATAGAAAAGTATGGGTAGAAAACTTTAATTTTCATTCATATACACAGTTTATTATTATAGCAAGAAATTCTTTGCGAAAAAGACTTTTGGGATTTCCTGGAATCTTTATATTTGAAAACTTAATTCGCATTTAAAATTATGATAAATTTTATAAAATTTGGCAACATCTAGTAACTATGGCAACGTTTACTTACTACATCTAAATAACAACATGGCTGACTCTCAGAATGAAAATGACTTTCAGTTCAGTAGAGACGAACTACTAAATTTAGACAGAGCGTTTAAAGATGAGAACTTTTTAAAATTATTTCAAGATTATGTTCAAGATATTAACAGTGAAGAAAGTCGAAAAAAATATGAAGAAGAAATTACACTGTTGGAGAAAGATCGAGGATATGATGTGAAATTTGTGCATCCAACCCCATGTTATGTTATGAAATTTGTATCGAACGAAAAGAAAACTTTTATAAACATTTGTAAGAATGAAAACGCGAGAAAGCCAACATCTGAAAAAATGGAAAAAGGTAAGCAAAAATTATTTTATGTTATAAAATAGATATTAATATAATATCTCTCTATTCTAAAAAAAAGTAACTTACGCTGTCAACCGCCGCCGCCGGTTTTGATTTTTTTGTGACCGGGGTCTTTCTCCGTTAATATCAAGAAAAATATTGCATACAAAAATATGAAAATCGGCGGTATTATAGAGAAATGTTTGATAAGCACGCTGGTGCAGACAGTTTTCAAATCGAATAATTATTTTAAGAGATATTCAATGCTAAAGTTGGACAAAATCGTTCCATTAAAAAAAAATTATAGGAGCAAAAACTATACAAGGGAATTAATTCATTTTTAGATCATTTTATACGTTAGAATTTCCCGGTGTGCAGATTGCCTTTACTTTTTTAATTTGACGCATTTTTTGAGGTTTTATTTCTATTTTAAATTCAAATTTTCAGCATTTCGAGAGATATTTTTTATTTATTTTAGAAAATGGTATTAATTTAAACTGTTGCCAACTGTATAAAAAGCGCAAACAATAATGTTTGCTTCAAATTAAAAATTTATTTACACGTGACTATTATTAACAGAAAAAAAAAACTTCCAAATTATAATTAAATAATTACGTATGAAAAGCAGGAACTTATTGAAAATTACTTCATAAAAACTATATTTACACGTGAATTTTAACATGCGTTAGAAGTCTTAAATAGGAGAAATTACGTCACATTAAACTTATTACGTAAAATGAACAAAAAGTAATATTGCAAAATACAGTCTGTTACAAAAGTATAAGACCACAACGTATTTTGCTGTTTATGTAATTAAAGAAATATTTCAATCAAAATAAAGAATATTTTATGTTAGTACATCAAGTTTCTCTCTTCTCTCTATTCTAAAAAAAAGTAACTACCGCTGTCACCGCCGCCGCCGCCGCCGCCGGTTTTGAATTTTTTCTGACTGGAGGTCTTTCTTCATTAATATTAAGAAAAATAATGCATACAAAAATATGAAAATCGGTGGTTTTATACAGAAATGTTTGATAAACACGCTGAAGCAGACAGTTTTCAAATCGAAGAATTATTTTATGAGATATTTAATGCTAAAGTTGGACAAAATCGTTCCACTAAAAAAGTTTTATAGCAGCAAAAACTATACATA
Source organism: Maratus speciosus (assembly GCA_963932465.1). Classification (NCBI taxonomy): domain Eukaryota; kingdom Metazoa; phylum Arthropoda; class Arachnida; order Araneae; family Salticidae; genus Maratus; species Maratus speciosus. The sequence continues at coordinate 92,563,213 of OZ010799.1, forward strand.
GCAGTGTAATCATTTTTAGATCATTTTATACGTTAGAATTTGCCGGAGTGCAGATTGCATTAATTTTTTTATTTTGACTCATTTTTTGGGGTTTTATTTCTATTTTAAATTCATATTTTCAGCATGTCTAGAGATATTTTTTACAGATTTTAGAAAGTGATATTAATTTAAACTGTTGCCAACTGTATAAACAGCGGAAGCAATAATGTTTGCTTCAAAAAAAATATTTATTGTAAATAAATTAAAAATTTATTTACACGTGACTATTATAAACAGAAAAAATCATTTGGAATTAGAATTAAATAATTATGTACAAAAAGCAGGAACTTATTAAAAATTACGCCATAAAAACTATAATTACACGTGAATTTTAAGAGAGAAAGGAATTTGTAAAATAATAAATTTATTAACCTGCGTTAGAAGTCTTAAATAGAAGAAATTACGTCATATTTACGTCACATTACAGTTATTACATAAAATGAACACAAAATAATATTGCAAAACGGTTTAAATTTAAAAATTGCGCTAGACATTTATTTGATATTTTGAGAGGACACTTTTCAACTATTTTTGCTAGGAAAGCGCAAATAATATTTCATTTTTAACTTTTTCACGTGATTTTCACGTATTTTCACGTGAATATTTAAAAGAGAAAGAATAGCTTGGTAAAAATTACGTCAGATTAAAACGATTAATTTAAAATGTCTCATTTAAAAGAACTTTCTTTTCGCTTTGTTAAAAAATACCAGGAGACAAAGACTCTGTTTACTTAATTCCTTTTATATTAGCTTATTTTGAAATGTTATTACGCGTGTCTACGTCATCAAGTTATTTTTATTTCGACGTTTTATTTGTATTTTTATTAATGTTGTACTAATTTATTTGTTCTTTCGTTATTTAAAATAAAAATTATGTCAATTTGTATAATTTGGCGATTTATATAATTTGGCGAAATTGGTCGACGGGATAATCAAGTAGTACCGCAGCGGATTTGGCGTTAAAATTCCCCAATCAAAGAGAAATGAATAGAAATTCGAATATAGGGAGATCGCCACTGTTTTTTAAATTATAATTCAATCTTCGAAATCTTTTTTAAAGCCGATCAAATTAGCGTGCATTTAGAGTCTGCGGTGTCTAGACGGGGGTTGGCGAGCGTAGCTCGTAGGGGGCCGAGCCCCCTAGTTTAGTAAAATGTAGCAACTTAGAGAAATGAGATTAATTCTGAAAAAATAAAACATCAATATAACAAAAAAGTGTCAAAAAGAACTGTTACAAAATTATAGGACCACCTGTGGTAAAGAACAGTTTTCTCAAATTTAGTAAGATGTTGCTCCACCATTTCTCTGAATAACTTCAGACACACGATTTGGCATAGAGTTTATTAATTTTTTAAGGAACGGTGCGGGAATATTGTCCCATTTCTCCATAATGGCCATTTCTAATTCATATGTTGAATGATATTGTTTGTTATATTCATACACTTGGCGAGACAAATAACCCCACAAGTTTTCTATGGGGTTTAGGTCAGGGCTTTGACTTGGCCAAGATAAAACATCAATCTTTTCACTTTTAAGCTACTCTTTTGTTGATTTCGATGAATGGCTGGGAGCATTATCTTGTTGAAACTTCCATTTTGCACCTCCTAAAAATGGTCCGAAGGGTATCAGACTTCAAAATAGCATTCGTTGGTAACTGTCCGAGTTCATTTTCCCTTCAACTCTTTGGAGATCGCATTTTCCTGCATATAAAAATGCGCCCCACGCCATAACGAAGCCGTCTCCCATCTGCCTACTGAAGAACTCGCGAGATCTTTGTCCTAAATCATGCCAATAGTAATTATTTCCGTCTGGACCATCTAGATTGAATTTTTTCTCGTTTGAAAACAACATATTTCTCCGTGCAGAGTTCTTGGCCATGGCATTTTTTGCCCACTTAAGACGAGCTTCTTTGTGACATTTCAGTAGTTGTGGTTTACTTTTTAATTTGCGACGAATAACACCAGCATTAGATTTGAAACTTCGCCACACGGTTGAATGTGATACCTTTTTAGTCATCTGTTGTGCTATTTTACGAGTCCACTGGTATTTTTTCGTTGCCACTTTGACAATCCGCCTATTATCCCGATCTGATAACTTCTTTTTACGACCAGATCGTTTATGCGTTCCATACAATTCTTTTTTACTTAAAATATTATGAATCGCAGTTTTAGAACAATTAAGAATCTTATTTCACGTTCAGACTCTCCTTTTCCTTTGTAGAACCACGCTCTTCTCACTTCTATTTCAGACAGCTCACTCCGACGAGGCATTTTACTAATAAATTCAAAGAATCAGATACAATTCAGAATTTCTCCACTTTCTTCTTCTTTTTAAGCTTTACAGATTGTTTGGGTTACAGTTAAGCTCTGAATTCAAAATAAAATCGTCTGCTTTACTAATAATATAAGAGTGGTCTTGGTCTTATATTTATGAAACAACGTGTTTGCGTAAAATCGTTTGGCATGAAAGAAAAAATTATTCAAACTTTTTTTCCCTGAGGTAAATAAACATTATCGAGTTATTTCTTTTCATACAACTACTTTTAAATTCAAAATAATATTTTCTTTGTTGAAAAAATGTGAAATTCTAAGTGGTCTTATAATTTTGTAACAGACTGTAGTTTAAATTTAAAAATTGCGCGAGACATTAATTTGATATTTTGAGATAATATTAATAATATTAATATTAATTTTATTGAATGCGTTTAGACTGCTTTCGAGCGACTACTTAGTAATTTCTCTCTATTCTAAAAAAAAGTAACTACCGCTGTCACCGCCGCCGCCGCCGCCGCCGCCGCCGCCGCCGCCGCCGGTTTTGAATTTTTTGTGACCGGAGGTCTTTCTTCGTTAATATTGAGAAAAATAAGGCATACAAAAATATGAAAATCAGTGGTTTTATACAGAAATGTTTGATAAACACGCTGATGCAGACAGTTTTCAGATCGAAGAATTATTTTAAGAGATATTTAATGCTAAAGTTGGACAAAATCGTTCCACTAAAAAAGTTTTATAGCAGCAAAAACTATACATGGCAGTGTAATCATTTTTAGATCATTTTATGCGTTAGAATTTGCCGGAGTGCAGATTGCATTAATTTTTTTATTTTGACTCATTTTTTCAGGTTTTATTTCTATTTTAAATTCAAATTTTCAGCATTTCTAGAGATATTTTTTACAGATTTCAGAAAATTGTACTAATTTAAACTGTTGCCAACTGTATAAAAAGCGCAAGCAATAATGTTTGCTTCAAATTAAAAATTTATTTACACGTGACTATTATGAACAGGAAAAAAACTTTCAAATTAGAATTAAATAATTATGTATAAAAAGCAGGAACTTATTAAAAATTACGTCATAAAAAGTATACACGTGAATTTTAAAAGAGAAAGGATATTGTAAAATAATAAATTCATTAAATGCGTTAGAAGTCTTAGGAGAAATTACGTCATATTTACGTCACATTATAGTTATTACATAAAATGAACACAAAATAATATTGCAAAAAAGTTTAAATTTAGAAATTGCGCTAGACATTTATTTAATATTTTGAGAAAATATTTTCAACTATTTTTGTTAGGAAAGCGCAAATAATATTTCATTGCTAACAAAAGTACTTTCACGCGATTATTTAAAAGAGAAAGAATAGCTTGGTAAAAATTACGTCAGATTAAAAATGATTAATTTAAAATGTCTCATTTAAAAGAACTTTCTTTTCGCTTTGTTAAAAAATACCAGGAGACAAAGACTCTGTTTACTTAATTCCTTTTATATTAGCTGATTTTGAAATGTTGTTACACGTGTCTAAGTCATCAAGTTATTTTTATTTCGACGTTTTATTTGTATTTTTATTAATGTTGTACGAATTTATTTGTTCTTTCGCTATTTAAAATAAAAATTATGTCAATTTGTATAATTTGGCGAGTGGTTTGGCGATTTATATAATTTGGCGAAATTGGTCGACGGGATAATCAAGTAGTACCGCAGCGGATTTGGCGTTAAAATTCCCCAGTCAAAGAGAAATGAATAGAAATTCGTTTATAGGGAGATCGCCACTGTTTTTTAAATTATAATTCAATCTTTCGAAATATTTTTAAAGCCGATCAAATTAGTGTGCATTTAGAGCCTGCGGTGTCTGGACGGGGGTTGGCGAGCGTAGCTCGTAGGGGGCCGAGCCCCCTAGTAATAATAATTAAAAAAAAAGATTACAAGCTGAAAATGAAGTGTCATCAACAAAAAATATGATTTGAAAGAGAAAAATCTGTGAAGCAGAAAATAAAGAAATTGCTTAAATGGTTTAGTTAAGATTCGTTAACCTTCTGTGTCATTTCCGTCAAAAGAAGGCACTGGTATTTGTAAAATATATTTGCATTTTGATGATTTGCTTATTTTGAAGTATATATATTTTATATATTAGCTTATTTTGTATTGTTTAACTGATTTTATTTAAGCAAAGACGAAAACAGCCGTTGTATCTTTTCACAGCAGCTGATTTTCCCTTAAAATTCCTCAATCAAATAAAAATGAATAGAAATTCGTTTATAGGGAGATCGCCACTGTTTTTAAAATTATAATTCAGTCTTCCAAAATCTTTTTAAAGCCGATCAAATTAGCGTGCTTTAAGAAACTGCGGTGGCTGAACGGGGGTTGGCGAGCGTAACTGGTAGGGAACCGAGCCCCCTAGTTAAAAAAAAAAAAAAAAAAAAAAAAGCAATTTAACAAATTACAACGACCATTTGGAAAATGATTTTTTCAAAGACTAAAATTTAAGACATAAAAAATCACACGGAGTTGATCATACATTACGTACGCCATGAATTAAACATTAATAGTGTTATTACACGTAAAAATTCCAAGCGACAAAAATCGCCTGCGATTCGTACATATTATCCACCTGAAACTTATGTATTATCCAAGCATTTCATTGTTCAGGAAAAGGCTTTTCCATCGTCAGATTTCCAAGAAATCTGAAGACCAATTTTAAGTGGAATTTCATTCTTAAACTTCTAATCACCCGACAATATTACTTTTTACACCGTCGGATAGAGAAAAAAATGCACTTTTAAATGCAATTTGTTTGAAAGCTGTATCTCAATTTGTTTCTGAGTTATTAATTTTTTTTTGTTTTTTTTTTGTAGTTTTTATTATTTTTTTTGTCATAGTGGCAACAGAAGGTATCCATCTCCGTTGTAAGTAAAGGGAAATACAGATTACTGTATGACCAATCAGAAAACGAATAAAATGCGGATTAAACCAATAAAAACCTTCAGATATGCTTTTGATTTCCTACCCTGACGAGAACTATAACCATTTTTCCAAATGGTTAATATATATATATATTATTAACCAATGAGCCCGACCCGGGCTAGGCTGTCATAGTTCAATCTTTAAAATTTTTTGTTCACTTTTTTTTCATTATTTTTTAATTAAAAACAGTTTTTCATCACCCAAAGTGTTTTAACTAAATTTGAGTGCACTATAGAGGCCTTCACGGGCCCGGGCTTGGCCCGAGGCCCGTACCCGTCCCGGCAGAATTAGGACAATTTTTTCAACGGGCCGGGCCGACAGACAAAATAAACGGGCCGGCAAAAAAATTGAACGGGCCTGCAGGGCCGGGCCGATAAAAAAAAATTAATCGGGCCTATCGGCCCAATATAAGAATTCAAGCGAAGCAGATAAAATACGAGCCATTTTCAATGAATATGAGTTTCTCGAGAAGTATAAATGTGCGTCACGAGCCGATGCGAGTTTAACAACATCAATACAGATATGTAACATGTCCATCGTAGAGATCGGCATCGTACAGTTACAAGATGTCTGATTACGGGTTTAATTTTTTTCCGGCAGACTCGTGCCGGGACGGAACTGGTCTTAATCGATCTCAGGATGTGTAGGACAGGCATTATGTTTTGTAAAAGTATTAATAGTGATAATGAACTTCTGTTAACAGTATCTTTGGAAATATACCTTAAGGGGTTCTCATATTCACTGCTCAACAATGCGAAACTTTCAAACACATTTTCTGACTCATTTTTAACTATAAAGGCATAAAATTCACAGGCCTGACTATTGAAGGCATTTGGAAACGAATAGCTTTCTCCGTATTTGATAAATTACTTACAGAGATTCTTGTCATGTGACTGTACGTTTTTCTCCTTTCCTGTGCTATCGCTTCCAGAAATTCGATTCATAACGCTAACTTTGGCAGTATTTTCAGAGAAAGATATATTGCTTTTATCTATGAAAAAGACGGCATTTACATAGTTTCTGAATAAGAATACCTGCCAATCTTACGCGTTTCCTAAAAGAAATGAATTCTCAAATGTGTCGAAATGTAACTTCTTTCGATTTGAGAAAAGCCTTAAAAATGAGAGAAATATTTTCGCAAATGAACTTTTTCTACTTTTTATCATACAGCTTCAAAAGGCATCATGTTTTTAATCCTTTATTCTGAAGTACATTAACTTCTTAATGAATCCTTATTGGAATTTCGAAATGTCTGTAGAGACGATGACTAAAACACTGTGTAATCCTTAATGTTTACTATTGTGTGTTTTCTGCTTTGCGAACACATAGTAATCTAAAATATACTGTAAAATTTTCCCATAAATATGTACGTAGTATAGAGGTCTGCACGGGCCGGAATTTCCAGGCCCGGGCCCGGCCCGAACGAAAGCTATCTTGGCCCGGCCCGGCCCGTTTGCATTTTTACAGTTCTCGGCCCGGCCCGGCCCGACACAATTTCTACAAAAGAAAAGAAAAAAAATCCGTTTTTTCTCAACATAGAATTAAGATTCTTTTAATGAACACTACATACATATTTATGGGAACATTTTACAGTATATTTTACATTACTATGATGTTCGCAAAACAGAAAACACACAATAGTAAACATTAACGATTACTTACAGTGTTTTAGTCATCGTGTCTACAGACATTTCAAAATGGAAATAAGGATTCATTAAAAGATTAATGTAGTTCAGAATAAAGGATTAAAAACATAATAACTTTTAAAGCTGTATAATAAAAAGTAGATTTGTGAAAATATTTCTCTCATTTTTAAGGCTTTTCTCAAATCCAAAGGAGCTACATTTCGACACATTTATGAATTCTTTTCTTTTCGGAAACGCGTAAGATTGGCAGGTATTCTTATTCAGAAGCTATGTAAATGACGTTTTTTTTCATAGGTAACAGCAATATATCTTTCTGAAAATACTGTCAAAGTTAGCGTTTTGAATCGAATTTCCGGAAGCAATAGCATAGGAAAGGAGAAAAACGTACAGGCACGTGACAGGAATATCTGTTATCTCTGTAAGAAATTTATCAAATATGGAAAAAGCTATTCGTTTCCAAATGCCTTCAATAGTCAGGCCTGTCAATTTTATTCCTTTATAGTTAAAAATTTTGTCAGAAAATGTGTCTGAAAGCTTCGCATTGTTGAGCAGTGAATATGAGAACCACCTTAAGGTATATTTCCAAAGATACTGTTTAGAGAAGTTCATTATCACTATTAATACTACAAAACACAATGACTGTTCTACACATCCTAAGATCGATTAAGACCAGTTCCGTCCCGGCACGAGTCTGCTGAAAAAAAATTAAACTCGGAATCAGACATCTTGTAACTGTACGATGCCGATCTCTACGATGGACATGTTAAATTTCTGTTTTGATGTTGTTAAACTCGCATCGGCTCGTGACGCACATTTATACTTCTCGAGAAAATCATATTCATTGAAAATGGCTCGTATTTTATCTGCTTCGCTTAAATTTTTATATCGGGCCGATAGGCCCGATTAATTTTTTGCCGGCCCGGCCCGTTGAAAAAAATTGTCCTAATTCTGCCGGCCCGGCCCGGCCCGGCCCGTTTGAAAATTCGCCTTCATTCCGCCGGCCCAGCCCGGACAGCGGGCCGGGCCGGGTAAGGGCCTCGGGCCAAGCCCGGGCCCGTGCAGACCTCTAACGTAGTATTCATTAAAAAAATCTTAATTGTATGTCGAGAAAAAACGGATTTTTTTTGTAGAAATTGAATCGGGCCGGGCCTGTTTTCACTAATTTTTGTACGGGCCGGGCTCGGGCCGAACTTTCAATTTTTACACCGGGCTGGGCCAAGATAGCTACCGTTCGGGCCCGTGCCCGGAAATTCCGGCCCGTGCAGACCTCTAATGCACTATGTCAAAAGACTGTTGAGAAACTTGTCGTATGATACCTCATTCATCGTTGTGCCTTTTGTATGTGCATAGAAAAGGGGAAGATGACATCGGAAATAAAATATATAACAATGTACCTGTGATAGAGCTTCGCACTTAAGTCTAATATTTTTCGATAAAAGTTTAAACTTTTAAATGAAAGTAAGGATAAAAATATCAGCAAACGACATTAGTCAAGTCGGGATATCGTCTCAATTATTACATGCTTCCTTTTAATTTACAATTCTGTTTGTATGTGGCTGTCAAATCTTGTTACTCATTTTTCATCCACTTCCTGTTGTCATAGAGCTTTGAAATTTGGTATATATATATGTATTCCTGAGGGCAATACATGAAATAAACATTAATTTTTTTTAAGAGAGTAAGGGGTAACGAGGAGGCAGCGGTTGATTTCCTATGGAGAAACCAGTATCAGCTTCAGCAATGAGTATTTGTTGAAAAACACTAACGGCAGAGTTATCACAATAGCGCCAAATTTGGCCAATTTGGCGACAAAAAAAGGTTACCATATACGATATCAACTTGGCGATAGCTGGCTAATTTGGATACATTCTAATTTAATTCCATTAATCTTCCATAATCGAGTTCAACGCAATTTAAACTCTACGCATTTAAGATTTTTTTTTTTTCAAGGCTTATGGGTCAGAATTTGAAGTGCAATATACGAAAATATATGTTTTTACATCTTCATCCCGGTACTACTACTTACATTACCACCACTAGACGGCGCTGTTCTATATGAGCTCAACTGTCCGATTTTAATGTGCGTGCTTTATATAGCCGGATAAAGCAATTAAATTCTCTATCTCTCTATCTCTCTATTCTAAAAAAAAGTAACTACCGCTGTCACCGCCGCCGCCGCCGCCGCCGGTTTTGAATTTTTTGTGACCGGAGGTCTTTCTTCGATAATATTAAGAAAAATAATGCATACAAAAATATGAAAATCGGTAGTGTTATACAGAAATGTTTGATAAACACGCTGATGCAGACAGTTTTCAAATCGAAGAATTATTTTAAGAGATATTTAATGTTAAAGTTGGACAAAATCGTTCCACTAAAAAAGTTTTATAGTAGCAAAAACTATACATCGGAATTTAATAATTTTTAGTTCATTTTATACGTTATAATTTCCCGGTGTGCAGAATTGATTTATTTTTTTAATTTGACTCATTTTTCGAGGTTTTATATCTATTTAAAATTCAAATTTTCAGCTTTTCGAGAGATATTTTTTACAGATTTTAGAAAGTGATATTAATTTAAACTGTTGCCAACTGTATAAACCGCGGCAACAATAATGTTTGCTTAAAAAAAAGATATTTATAAGCGTAATAAATTAAAAATTTATTTACACGTGACTATTATAAACAGAAAAAAAAAACATTTGGAATTAGAATTAAATAATGATGTACAAAAAGCAGGAACTTATTAAAAATTACGTCATAAAAACTATAATTACACGTGAATTTTAAGAGAGAAAGGAATGTGTAAAATAATAAATTTATTAACATGCGTTAGAAGTCTTAAATAGGAGAAATTACGTCATATTTACGTCACATTACAGTTATTACATAAAACGAACACAAAATAATATTGCAAAACGGTTTAAATTTACAAATTGCGCTAGACATTTATTTGATATTTCGAGAGGATACTTTTCAACTATTTTTCTTAGGAAAGCGCAAATAATATTTCATTTCTAACACAAGCATTTTCACGTGAATATTAAAAAGAGAAATAATAGTTTGGTCAAAATTACGTCAGATTAAAAACGATTAATTTAAAATGTCTCATTTAAAAGAACTTTCTTTTCACTTTGTTAAAAAATACCGGGAGACAAAGATTCTGTTTACTTAATTCCTTTTATACTAGCTTATTTTGAAATGTTGTTACACGTGTCTGCGTCATCAAGTTATTTTTATTTCGACGTTTTATTTGTATTTTTATTAATGTTGTACTAATTTATTTGTTCTTTCGTTATTTAAAATAAAAATTATGTCAATTTGTATAATTTGGCGAGTGGTTTGGCGATTTATATAATTTGGCGAAATTAGTCGACGGGATAATCAAGTAGTACCGCAGCGGATTTGGCGTTAAAATTTCCCCAATCAAAGAGAAATGAATAGAAATCCGTTTATAGGGAGATCGCCACTGTTTTTTAAATTATAATTCAATCTTTTGAAATCTTTTTAAAGCCGATCACATTAGCGTGCATTTAGAGTCTGCTGTGTCTGGACGGGGGTTGGCGAGCGTAGCTCGTAGGGGGCCGAGCCCCCTAGTTCTAAAAAAAAAAGTAACTGACGCTGTCACCGCCGCCGCCGGTTTTGAATTTTTTGTGACCGGAGGTTTTTCTTTGTTGATATTAAGAAAAATATTGCACACAAAAATATGAAAATCGGTGGTATTATAGAGAAATGTTTGATAAACACGCTGATGCAGACAGTTTTCAAATCGAAGAATTATTTTAAGAGATATTTAATGCTAAAGTTGGACAAAATCGTTCCATTAAAAAAGTTTTATAGGAGCAAAAACTATACATGGGAATTTAATCATTTTTAGATCATTTTATACGTGAGAAGTTCCCGGTGTGCAGACTGCATTTAGTTTCTTAATTTGACTCATTTTTTGAGATTTTATTTCTATTTTAAATTCAAGTTTTCGGCATTTCGAGAGATATTTTTTACATGTTTTAGAAAAGGGTATTATTTTAAATTGTTGTCAACTGTGAAAACATCGCAAACAATAATGTTTGCTTCAAATTAAAAAAATTATTTACGCGTGACTATTATAAACAGAAAAAACCCTTCAAATTAGAATTGAATAATTACGTTTAAAAAACAGGAACTTATGGAAAATTACGTCATAAAAACTATATTTACACATGAATTTTAAAAGAGAAAGGATGTTGTAAAATAATAAATTCATTAACATGAGTTAGAAGTTTTAAATAGGAGAAATTACGTCACATTTACGCCACGTTACACTTATTACGTAAAACGAACAAAAAATAATATTGCAAAACAGTTTAAATTTAAAAATTGCGCGAGACATTTATTTGATATTTTGAGATGATCTTTTCAACTATTTTTGCTAGGACAGTGCAAATAATATTTCATTTCTAACAAAAGTATTTTCACGTGAATATTAAAAAGAGAAAGAAAATTTTGGTGAAAATTACGTCAGATTAAAAACGATACATTTAAAATGTCTTATTTAAAAGAACTTTCTTTTCGCTTTGTTAAAAAATACCAGGAGACAAAGACTCTGTTTACTTAATTCACGTTATATTAGCTTATTTTGACATGTTTAATTGATTTTATTTAATCAAAGACGAAAACAGCCATTGTATCTTTTAACAGCAGCTGATTTGGCCTTAAAATTCCCCTAAAGAAGATAAATGAATAGAAACCCGTTTATAAGGAGATCGCAACTGTTTTTTAAATTATAATTCAATCTTCCGAAATCTTTTTAAAGCCGATCAAATTAGCGTACTTTTAGAGTCTGCGATGCCTGAATGGGGGGTGGCGAGCGTAGCTCGTAGGGGGCAGAGCCCCCTAGTTATTTAAAAAGGAGCTATAATTATAGCTTAAGCTATAAGACTAAAAAAATAAAAATAAAATAAATGTAAAAAAAGTTATTAAAACATGCGTTCATTAAAATTCACAAAAATGTAGAAAACACGACCTTTTTTTTTTTTTTTTTTTTTTTTTCAAAGAAAAACTTTCTTTATAAATTTAGTAGAAAGTTACCTTGAACGGTGTTTTTGTTGATATTGTTGCAAAAACCCACCACGGATTTCTTTCGTAAAAAATATTGGTTTCCAAAAAACTGACCAGTAGAAGCCCTGTACCAATATTTTTTAAATGCACTAAAAAGTAGAAAATACTTTTGGGGGTAGAAAAAGAAATTCTTTTATTTTCTCATGTCCAAAAATAAATAAATAAATAAATAAAAATTAAAAGAGTAGGGTAGAAAAAGAAATTCTTTTATTTTCTCATGTCCAAAAAATAAATAAATAAATAAAAATTAAAAAAATAAAAAGCAATCTAACAAATTACAACGACCATTTGGAAAATAAAGACTAAAATTTAAGACATAAAAAATCGCACGGAGTTGATCATACATTACATACGCCATGAATTAAACATTAATAGTGTTATTACACGTAAAAATTGCAAGTGACAAAAATCACCTGTTTCACATTTCCTGAAACTTACGTATTATCCACCTGAAACTTACGTATTATCCAAGCATTTCATTGGCTGTTCGCGAAAAAGCTTTTCCATCGTCAGATTTCTTGGAAATCTGACGACTCATTTTAAATAAAATTTCATTCTTAAACTTCTAAACATCCCACAATATTACTTTTTACACCGTCGTATAGAGAAAAAAAATGTACTTTTAAATGTAATTTGTTTGAAAGCTGTATCTCAACTTGTTTCTGAGTTATTTTATTTTATTTTTTTTTTTTTTTGTAGTTTTTATTACTTTTTTGTCATAGTGGCAACAGAAGTATCCATCTCTGTTGAAAGTAAAGGGAAAATACACTACTGCCCGTAAGGCATGGTGACGTCACGGCGACGTCGTTGTGAAGTCACACTGTGATTTTGTGACCGTCGATGTGACGTCATAGTGACTAGAATGCGAAGTCGTTATGGCCGTTTTTGAGGTCGTTTGTGACGTCACATTGTGACCACTGTGTGAAGTCACGGTGTGACAAATTTGTGAAAAGTGTGTCATTTGTGACTATTTTGGCATTAACTTTGTGACGAACCTGTGACGAAAGCGGCAATGCTTTGAAGTCACACTGTGACCAATTTGTGAAATATGTGTCATTTGTGACGAACTTGTCATAAACACTATGATTTCAAATGAAAATCAAATTTCAAATTAATTGCTTAAAAGACGCAAATAGTGAAAAAGATTCCATGCTGGGACTCGAACCCGAGCCATCAGTACAGCGCACTGACATTCTACCGACTAAATCACAGGAACGATACCCAGTCTGGAAAATTTCTCACTATTACATGTTGGCAAGGCTACAAACGCAGCACAAGATGAAATATTTAGCGTGAGCCACCGACATGATGCAAACACGAAACTTAATTAAATCCAGCATCGATTGAAATTATATAAATACTTGGAAATTTTTCCAGAGAGAACCATTCGCCTTGCATACAATATTTCAAATGAAAATTAAATTTCAAATTAATTGCTTAAAAAGCCAATTTTAATTGGAAATGTTGTATGCAAGGTGAATGTTTCTCCCTGGAAAAATTTCCAAGCATTAATGTAGTTTCAATCGATGCTGGATTTAATTAAGTTTCGTGTTTACTCCATGTCGGTGGCTCACGATAAATATTCCATTTTGTGCTGCGTTTGCAGCCTTGCCAACATGTAATAGTGAGAAATTTTACAGGCTGGGTGTCGTTCCATGTGGTTTAGTCGGTAGAATGTCAGTGTGCTATACTGATGGCCCGGGTTCGAGTCCCGGCATGGAATCTTTTTCACTATGTTGGCCTTTGCGCCTTTTAAGCAATTAATTTGATATTTGATTTTCATTTGAAATATTGTATATAAAGCGAATGATTCTCTGTGTAAAAATTTCTAAGTATTAATACAGCGATGAATTTTAAAATAAACTTTTGCAGTAAATATAAAATCTTATCTTTTTACCGTACTTTTTAGTAAATTATCGCTATTTTGGAGTCCTATTCTTCTAAAACATTTAAAATTTTTCCACTTAAAAAACAATACTTTTAAACTGACATTTTTTTTTATTAAGTTCTATGCTTGATATTGAGTTCAAGCTTGATATTTAAAATGTGTAAGTTTTTTAATTTGTTGTGATTTGTCATTGCTTTATTAAATACGAACATGGAGACTAACGGATGTTAATACAACTATTATTTATAGAACGGCATGATAAGCGATATTTATTTAAATTTTTTATTCCCGTGTATATTGTATTTTGTGAATATGAGCTAAATAGATTTGGTATGTTTTATAGGAAAAGACTGATCTGGGAAATAGAAAAAACGAGTAAGAAAAATCATACGTTAAGCATAGATTATAAAATATTTTCCAACACTTTCTGAATGCTTTAACAAGACATTGTAATTTAGGAAATTAACGTAAATAAGATAACAAAGTAAATATTTTAGAAAACGCATAAAACATTTGAAAAACTGATTTCAGTAGTTACCGTCCATAGCCAAATATGTTTTCCAATTCTTTTGAACAGCCCTGTATTTGATCTGTAGTTTGATACACTGAAAAAAATGATGTACTCAAAAATGAGTAAACCGGCGTACTCATATCGAATTGAATATTTTTGGATCAAAAATGAGCCTATGCTTTCTCTATTTTGAAACATCACATGTTATCAAACCCAAACATACGAATAGTTTTGTACCCCGTAATGGTTCATTTCATTTATGGCGGCATAAATGATGTTTATTAATGTAGATATTAAATTATGCACAGTATTTTAAAAATAATTTAAAAGTGCTTGGAAATAATGCTCTTGTCATAAAAATATTCGATTTGAGTATCTTGTTACGAATTTTGCTATTTTTCTTAATAAATAATCAATTAAACATTTTTTGTTAATAACTTTGAACGGGAAATAAATGTCAGTACATTTTTACTTTAAATTTTAGGGGGGGGGGTTTTTGTGGGGGGGGGGGAGTACATAACGATTCATATTTGATCAGAACCATGGAATAAAAAATGAATACATGTGTTTCTCAACTTTGAGTACATTTGGATTGGAGCTATTTTGAGTATGTGACGCATTTAAAGTTGAGTACTTTTTGCTCAATTTTGAGTACCTATTTTTTTAAGTGTATATATACTATATAATGGGAAAATTTAGTTTAGCAAGAAAATGCCTAACAGGTTGAACTTCTTTTTCAGCAATTTATACTAATGTGTGGAAACATACTTAAATACTTTTGTGCAACCCTGTAGTTTACCTAGAATCTTTATTACCCGCCACTATTTAGTTAAAATTTAAATCAAACTAACACACTATTAAAACTGCTGAAATCACATTTCCAGAAATTATAACATATAGACGGCCATGTATCCAATTCTTTACATGACCCTGTATATCATTTTATCTATATTCTACAAACATTTCTTAGTAAATTAAATGCAGTTCAGCGAAAAAAAGCATAATTCATTTAAAAACCACCTTTAAGCAATTTGCTCCCATACCCAGTAATCGTTACGAATGCTTTTGTGTAGCCTTGTATAGGAATTATAGCATTTATATACACCATATACTATGCATAAATATAGTGAATCATATAAGCGCATGTCATAATTAAAAATACATTTCCAGCAATCATCGCTAATGAGCAGTACTTCGGATACAATATAGTATCTGAAATATTTTGTGTGCCCCTGTAAGTGCTATATACGTATTACTCGTATTATACATGAAATAATTTATAGTATGTAAACCTCAGCGACATATATCAATTTTATTATATATGAAAAAGATTAACATAATTAAAGTATGCCGCAAACAATTCCCTCCACCCCTATATCATTATGTATTTGAATTCCTTTTTTAGCCCTGTAAATGAACAATAACTAGTCTTTGCATCGCATAGTCAACAGAATGCATATTTTAGTGCACTTCATAAATGCATATCAGTTTTATTCTGTGTGAAAACGTGCGTAAAATCCTTAAAAATCACTTGAAATGATTTTTTCCCATAGGCCGTAATGTAACGGAAAACTTTTGGCTGTCCATGTAAATGAACTAAGCATGCTACAAACTTCATTACAAATAGGTACCGTGCTATGGTAAACGTCAATAACATCAAAAAATTTCAGGGCAATCCGAGTATATTTTCGAGAGTTAGAGTGCGGACAGACTGTCTGCTAGACGGACAGACTGCTAGACAAACCGAAGTCATAAGCACTTTTCAACTTGTGTCCTATATTATGTATCCTGTATTATATGAACTTTTAAAAAATATATACTAAAGCAGTTTAATCTATAACTTCCTATCAGGCATGAAAAACACTTTATTTCAATGCTTAAATACCATATTTTACTTTTTGTGCCAATAATTGCGCGTATCATAAACGTAGAAAATGAATTTACAATAGAAAAAAATTTAATAACCGATTCAGAATGTCTGTAATTAAATGTTTGATTAAAATCACTAACAGAAAAAATGGTTACATACAATTAAAAAAAAAATAAATATACCAATTTGAAAAACATTAAAAATAATAATTAGTGTTTATAATTGTACTATTAAACAAAATCAAACTACAATAGATAAATTAAATGCATTATTAGATTTAACAATATCTCAAAAATATTTCCATATGGTATAAGGAATTCCTATTATTTTATAATTTTGGCAAATGTTAAACCTGAAAACATTGGTTTGAAGATTTAGGATTTTAAAAGATAATTTAAAATATTATTAGCACTAAAAGAAAAATCATTCAAATGTTTCACTACTGTAAAATATAAAAATACATTTTCCGAGTATAATGTTAATTTCTAATCTGAAACAGTTTCGTAATCTCATGATAATCGAACATCATATTTAACCCCAAAATAATAATAACTATAAGTGTTAGTAGTCAAAAAATAGTAAGAAGACAAAAAAATAATTCCAAATCATTGTCGCAACACATTTTAAATCTCAAGTAAGTGTAAATTAATGTTTATATTAATTCCAGTATGAATGTAGGCATGAATCAGTCTCTGCGCAGCTTTTTTTTTTTTTTTTTTTTTTTTTTTTCCTTTTTTTTTTTTTTTTTAAAGCGATGGCAGATTAAGATATTTTTCTTTACAGTTATCAAATTGGAAAATATCGCTTCTGACAGTTAAAGATCAGTCTCTTACAAATATAACATAAAACTATTTAACTCATAATATACAAATCAGGAATAAAATATTTAAATTAAATAAGACTTACATATACGTTCCATTAATATCCGTGTATCCTAAAATGGTCATTTCCTTATCTTAAAGTGTTGTAGAAGTGCTGATGTTCTAAACAGTGAACTATTTCCCACGTCTTCTCATATTTATTTTTCTGTGGGCAGGCGATTTTCAAGCAGATGGTCAGTTACAGATTATTTGTTTTTGTATACAAGAAATTTGGAACTTGAATGCGCAGTAATTTTCTGAAAGTATCGTTAATAAAAATTTTGTATTTGAAGAAATGTCCAATGTATTTAACCTTTTCTTTTTATCCGTACCAAATAATTAAAGTTAAAATGTATTGTAAAGTTCCTTTTTTCTAAATAATTATAATAATAATATTCATAATTAGAGTTTATGAGATAAAACATTGTTTAAATTTTTAAAAGGTGTAAAAATAAATTTAATGATAATAACGACCCCCCCCCCCTTTTTTTTTTCTTTTTTTTTATAGTAAAGTTTGTTTTGCACAAATTTTGTATATTTCTTTTATTTTCGGAAAATGCTAATTTTATTTAAAAAGTCTGAAAGAAGTAGAATTTATGACTTGAATACAAATTATAAATCAAGAAATGCATAGATGACTAAACTCTGAAGAAAGAAATTTCCTCCCAGCAGACTAAATATGCAAAGTGTACAAATTTAATATTCCTAATTCTAAATATATTATCCAAATTGCTCCAGCACGTACCATTTTTCCGAGAAACACTTTTATAATAATGACAATCAGTGAAGGATTATTATATTAAATTGCAATGCTAGATAAAATTGAAATCATGAAAAAGTATACATTCACTGTTTTAGATATCAAATTGATAAAATATAGCCTGAAAATTAAGTTTATTAATGCTTGTATCGTGCACTTTATTTATTATGCACCCCCCCCCCCCCCTTTCGTGACAGAATTTACCATTTGCTATCCACTAATATATTTTCATTCCTTATGCCGCTGTAACTCGGGACTGTTTAAAATATTTCTCTTCATTTTCAAAGATTTTTTAAGTTCATATTTTTGTCACACTGTGACTTACAATATGGTGGTTTTTTTTGTCACATATGTGACGTGACGTACGCTACATAGTAGTGACATAACAGTGACGTCACAATTTTTTTTTAATTGCCAGAAAAATATAATTTTACAGTAAATAACATGTTTTAAAGAATTTTCGTAATTTTTTAAAGTGTTCTAAGAAGCTCACATCTCAGTCACAATGTGACATCACTGAGTGGTGGCATTTTGGTCACAGATGTGACGTGACCACAGTGACTTACAGTAACCTCACAACGACGTCACCGTGACCATGCATGCTATGAGGGTGTGTAGACCAATCAGAAAACGAATAAAATGCGGATTCAACCAATAAAAAACTTCAGATATGCTTTAGATTTCCTACCCTGACGAGAACAATAACCATTTTTCCAAACGGTTAAAAAAAAACTAGTTGGATGTGCCAATCCCAAAACTTTCTTCTATCTTATACATCTTAATATTTCAAAAACTAGTTACACAGGTTAATACTTCAATATTATTAGTTCAATACTATACCAACTTTGATTTTCATCTTAAATTTCTGCTTCAGTCAATTAAATGAACTAAAAATGAGTTAATCTGTATCATGATATTTGTTAAAATTAATAGTTTATCCTTATTCTGTTGTTATCAGATGTTTGCGAATAGCCGGCATAGCGGGAAGCGAATTTCCGCCTTTACACGAGCCGCCGGTGGACAACAGAACTACGAAAAATCAAGAAAAGTATACAAAAATCGCTATCACAGAGATCTACCACGCGATATTTCCAAATTCAATGAGGACCTGCTGGCCAAAGCCAAAAACATGCAAAAAAAATGGGTTCAATTGTATGCATAATTTTATACACTTTTCGATTGTACAATAAAGAAAATGTCACAAACATCGCTATTACAGCGCCTCCCTTCAGGCAGATTTTTTTCAAATTAAGGAAGGACTTGTTTGCCATAGCCAGAAACGTACACAAAAAATTTGGTTCAATTCTATGCATAACTTCATACACTTTTCGATGGTACAATATTCAAAATGGCACAAAAATTGCTATTACAGTGCCCCTTCCGGTGATTTTTTTCCAAATTAAGGAAGGACCTGCTTGCCATAGCCATGAACTTAAAATAAAAATTTGGTTCAATTCTATGCATAGCTTCATACGCTTTTCGATGATACAATATTCAAAATCGCACAAAAATCGCTATTACAGCGCTCCTACCGGTGAATTTTTTTCCAAATTCAGGGAGGACCTACTTGACATATCCAAAAACTTAAAATAAAAATTTGGTTCAATTCTATGCATAGCTCCATACACTTTTCAATGGTACAATATTCAAAATCGCTCTTGCAGCGCCCCCTACAGGCGAATTTTTTCCAAATCCAGGGAGGATCTGCTTGCCATAGTGAAAAACTTAAAATTAAAATTTGGTTCAATTCTATGCATAACTTCATACACTTTTGAATGGTACAGTATTCAAAATCGAACAAAAATCGCTGTTACAGCGGCTCCTACCGGCGAATTTTTTCCAAATTCAGGGAGGACCTATTTGCCATGTCCAAAAACTTAAAATAAAAATTTGGTTCAATTCTATGCATAACTTCATACACTTTTGGATGGTACAATATTCAAAATCGCACAAAAATCTCTATTACAACGCCCCCTATCTTCGAATTTTTTCCAAATTCAGGGAGGATCTGCTTGCCGTAGCCAAAAACTTAAAATAAAAATTTGGTTCAATTCTATGCATTACTTCATACACTTTTTGATGGTACAATGACGACGGACACACGGACAGACAGACATTTTCTATAAACATGTTTTTTGGTATCTCTGATCCCTAAAACGTGTAAATCCGTCGAAAACCGGAAGTCGAAAAAAATTTCGATTACAATACTTTCTTCTATTGAAGATAGAAGAAAGTAAAAATTAAAGCGTGGGCGCCAACTTTATATCTATACATATGTATATGATATAACTAGCTGACCCGCCCAGCGTTGCCAGGGCCCGTGATGATATTCTTAAATGAACATTAAATTTGTACGATTTTGTACATTTAACCCCATTTTGCCTGAAATACGTACCCAATCATTGTGTGAAGATGGGGTAGAAACTGCTAATTGTTGAGATTTGTTATGTAATTTTTTACTTTCTTCCATCTTCAATAGAAGAAAGTATTGTAATCGAATTTTTTTTCCACTTCTGGTTTTCCACGGATTTACACGTTTTAGGGGTCAGAGATCCCAAAAACCATGTTTATAGAAAATGTCCGTGTGTCCGTCTGTCTGTCGCCATTGTACCATCAAAAAGTGTATGAAGTTATGCATAGAATTGAACCAAATTTTTATTTTAAGTTTTTGACTATGGCATGCAGGCCCTCTCTGAATTTGGAAAAAAATCGCCCGTAGAGGGCGCTGTAATAGCAATTTTTGTGCGATTTTGAATATTGTACCATCAAAAAGTGTATGAAGTTATGTATAGAATTGAACCAAATTTTTATTTTAAGTTTTTGGCTATGGCAAGCAGGTCCTCCCTGAATTTGGAAAAAAATCGCCGGAAGGGGGCGCTGTAATAACGATTTTTGTGCGATTTTGAATATTGTACCATCGAACAGTGTATGAAGTTATACATAGAATTGAACCAAATTTTTATTTTAAGTTTTTGGCTATGACAAGCAGGTCCTCTCTGAATTTGGAAAAAATTCGCCGGTAGGGGGCGCTGTAATAGCAATTTTTGTGCGATTTTGAATATTGTACCATCAAAAAGTGTATGAAGTTATGTATAGAATTGAACCAATTTTTTATTTTATGATCATGTCTATGGCAAGTAGTTCCTTCCTTAATTTGGAAAAAATTCGCCGGTAGGGGGCGCTGTAATAGTGATTTGTGCGCGATTTTTGTGCCATTTTGAATATTGTACCATCGAAAAGTCTATGAAGTTATGCATAGAATTGAACCAAATTTTTTGTGTTTGTTTTTGGTTATGGCTTGAAGGTCCTCCCTGAATTTGGAAAAATTCCGCCGGAAGGGGGCGCTACAATTGCGATGCCTGTACCATTTTCATTATTGTACCATCGAAAAATGTTTGAAGTTATGCATATAATTGAACCAAATTTTTTGTGTATGTTTCTGGCTATGGCAAGCAAGTCCTCCCTGAACTTGAAAAAATTCCGCCAGAAGGGGGCGCTGTAGTAGCGATTTTTGTGCCATTTGTATTATTGTACCACCGAAAAGTGTATGAAGTTATGCATAGAATTGAACCAAATTTTTTGTGCATGTTTCTGGCTATGGCAAGCAAGTCCTCCCTGAATTTGAAAAAAATCTGCCGGAAAGGGGAGGCACTGTAATAGCGATGTTTGTGTCATTTTCTTTATTGTACCATCGAAAAGTGTATAAAATTATGCATACAATTGAACCAAATTTTTTGTGCATGTTTTTGACTTTGGCCAACAGGTCCTCCATGAATTTGGAATTATTGCGCGGTAAAGGGGCTCTGTGATAGCGATTTTTGTATACTTTCTTGATTTTTCATAGTTCTATTGTTCATCGGCGGTTCGTGCAGCGGCGGGAACTCGCTTCCTGCTAAGCCGGCTATTCGAAAACAGCTGATAACAGCAGAATAAGGAAAAACTATTGATTTTAAAAATTATCATGATACAGATTAACTCGTTTTTACTCCGTTTCATTGACTGAATCAGAAATTTAAGATTAAAATCAAAGTTGGTATAGTATTGAATTGATCTAATAATATTGAAGTATTATCATGTGTAACTAGTTTTTGAAACATAAAGATGAATAAGATAGAAGGAAGTTTTGGGATTGGCACATCCAACTAGTTTTTTATAATTTTCGGAAAATTGTGTGTAATAGTAATGAACAAATTAAAATTTTAAACGGTCCTCTAGTGATGAAAAAATGAGTTGAGAGGGGGGCGGCTGCTTAGTAATCTACCGTCCAAAAGCTTTCAATCGATATGTCAGATGAAAAAAACATTTCCGCCTCCTCCCACAAGGAAGGGGGATGCCCTATAATTGTCTGGGTCAAAATAGACGCCACCAATTGCTGGTCTGTGAGAAGTTTCACCCCAACCGTTATAGAAAAAAATAAGAAACTGCGCATGCGTGGGACTTAGATTGAAATCCTCTTACTAAAAAACTTGTACGTACAGGGTTACCAGATTGACTCTTTTATCATATCAGACGTGACATTTTCATCCTGTGATGTAGTGGGCCGGAGCTTTTTGGTTCACTAAGCTCTTGTGAGATGATCGTTGAAAAATAATACATATTTCTTACCAAAGTCCTTTATTAGAACAACTAAAATACATTTGAAAAATGTAATAACAAACTTTACCATTCATAGGTAGACACTCTCACTTTTTATTAACAGTTCTATACTTCTCATACCCAACCTGAGTAAACGATTTTTTTCTCGCATCTCTTCCGTTGGTAAAAAACGACCTGACTTGATCAGTATCCCCAGTCTACTGTTCAGCCTGCTCACCAGCTCCTGCCTGAGCCTTTTCTTTCTTTCCCTTTGGAGACGAGTTGCCACACATTGTCCAGTCCTCCCTATTTCTTGGAAAAGTGGAAATACTCTGTTGAGCAGATCCCAAGGGCAGAGGTATGCCTGCTATTTCCCCTGCATTCCTTTACACAAAAGACTATTGTCCTCCACGGAAATGCCTGTTGCTTCCCCCGTCGAAAATTTGTGGAGAAGGTACGATATCACAACACCTCCCCCCAAAAGAGATTTCCACAGGAAATATTTGGCATGAATTCACGTAATAAGCCCTTTTAATATATTTCCCGCGAGGTCAAGCACACCATTAAATCAGCAATAAAATATCATTTAGACTTTTGACCCAATTATGAAAGTTCTACTTAAATCCAAGAATACCCACCCTCAGTTTCAAAGGACATACCAAAAATATGAAATTTTCAGAATTTTCCTTAAACATAGTTAATCAAAAGAATAAAAAGAATTTACATTTTTGATGCTAGAACAATTAATTTAAATTTAAAATATTTGAATATAACACTAACTCAAAAAAAAAACCACTATAACACAATTTAGGTAACTAAATTTTTACATACAGCACAATATCTTAATAAAACGCCCTAATTACAAGTATTAAAATTTTGAACACTAAATTCCAAACAGAAAATCCAACTCTGATTCTAAATCTTCCTACTTGGACCATCTGCATTTCCATGTAATTTTCCTGGCTTATATGTAATTTCAAAATTTAATGGCTGCAAAAATAGAGCCCAACATGTCAAACGAGAGTTTGTACCAACCATTTTCTTTAAGTACACTAATGGATTATGATCCGTTTGTATTTCAAATTTTTGCCCATCCAAATAATAATTTAACTTTTTTAATCCATATAATATACTATAGCCACTAATTCTCTTTCTATCGTGCTATAATTTTGCTCCGCACGAGAAATTTTTTTTCTAGGATACAAAATTGGATGCTCTTCACCTGAAATAATTTGAGATAAAATAATTCCTGCCCCATACAAACTCGCATCTGTTTGCACAATGAATTTCTGCTTAAAATCAGGCGCATATAACACAGGACTTTTCATTAATTTTAACTTTAATTCTTCAAATGCATTATTACACTTCTCGTCCCATATGATTTTTTCTTTTTTTATTTTCCCTTTTAAAGCATCTGTTAACGGTACTGCTATGGTAGCATAATTGTTTATGTACCTCGCGTAATATCCTACCATTCCCAGATATGCTCTTAGCTGTGTTTTCGTTGTCGGAATTGGAAAATCTTTAATAGCCTGCAATTTAGCTTCACTAGGAGACCTTTTTCCTGACCCAACTTCGTGTCCCAGAAATTTTACGTGATCTTGCGCAAATTGGCATTTGGATGGTTTCACCGTTAGATTTGCTTCTTTTAACCGCTTAAGAACCGCCTCCACATCTTTTAAATGCTCTTCCCAGGTCAAAGAAAATATAGCTATATCATCGATATATGGAACCGCAAATGACTCTAACCCATATAAAACTATGGCAATCAATTTACAAAAATAATATGCTGAATTTAAAAATCCAAACATCATGACTTTAGGTAAAAAAGTCCCAAATGGTGTTACAAAAGCCGCATATCTCTGACCTTCTTCCGTGAGAGGAATCTGAAAATAACCTTTCGTCAGATCCATAACAGTAATAAAAGGCGCTGCACTCACTTTCTCAACGACCTCTTCAATGTTTGGCAAAGGGAAAAATTCAGTTCTGGTCTTTGCATTTAATTTCATATAATTCACACAAGGGCAAGCGTCTTTACCCGCACTCTCAACCAAAATCATAGGCGAAGCATAATCTGATTGCAGGACTTCAATCACACTCAAATCTAAAAGCCTCCGAATCTCTTCACGCATAATCTCCAATTGCCTCGGCGACATACGATATGGTTTTGATCTTACCGGCACATCATCCGTTACAACAATGTCCATTTTAACTAACGGGGTACTCTCAGGGTCCGTAGAAAAAACTTTCATATGACGCTCAATCATTGTCCTGAAATCTCCTATTTGCTCTGTAGAAACGCGTTTTTCCAAATTACTTTCTTTTACTAATTTCCAAAAGTCTAATTGAGTGGGATCCGCAATGGGATAAGGAATTTCCGTTTGATCCTCAATTTCCTCACACTCCTCATCAATCAACAAATTTACAAATTCAGGTCTACTATAATATGGTTTAATTAAATTAACATGATAAATAGTAGACTTATTTCTCTTTTCCGGAATATCAATAGTATAATTAGTTTGAGATATTACACTAGTAATAGTTCCCGGTCCTATCCAATTAACCGCCATTTTATTTGGTTTCGAAGTAGCCAGAACTAACACTTTATCTCCAACATTAAAATTTCTATACACCGCATTCTTATCATACCATTGTTTTTGTTTCTCCTGACACTCTTTCATTCTTTTACACGCTAATCCTTGACAATGTTTCAATCTATTACTTAAGTTCAAAATATAGTCCACTACATTCTGATTTACCGTTTCCCTTTCCATCCAATTTTCACATACAAGAGTATGTGGCATTCGTAAATTCTTACCATGTACAAGCTCAGCAGGGCTAAATCCCGTGCTTTCATGACTTACAGTCCTCAAAGCAAATAAAGCCATTGGCAAGACTGCTTCCCAATCTTTTCCTGCCTCCAAACATAATGTCTTTATAACCTTTTTTAAACTACCATGCATCCGTTCAACGCTATTCGATTCTGGGTGGCAAACTGAACTATGTACAACTTTAATACCGAACCTATCAAAAAATTCCGATGCCAACGCACTTGTAAATGACCTACCCAAATCACATTGTACCTCTTTTGGATAACCAGTCCTAGAAAATATTTGTATTAGCCCCTCAATCACTGACGGTGAAGTTAAATCTTCTACTGGAATCGCATCTGGATATTTTGACGCAACACAAATTGAAGTAATCAAGTATCTATTATTTTTCTCGCTTAAACTCAAAGGGCTAACACCATCAATATTTATCCTGGAGAAAACTTTTGAAATTATTGGCACGAGCTTCAAGGGAGCTTTCTTTTTATCTCTATTTTTACCATCCTTTTGACACAGATCGCAAGTTCTTACAAATGCCTCAATTTCCTTGTAACAATTTGGCCAAAAATAGCATTTAATTACCCTATCTTTTGTTTTAGTCGCCCCTAAATGTCCCGCAACTTCCTCATGACAAATTTTCATTATTTTCTCTCTAAATTCTAATGGCAAACATAATTATAATTTCTCATCCCCACTATTTGAATGTGAAACTCTTACTAATTTATTTCCCATTATTTTAAATTCATTTTCTTCTACATTATTCGCCTTTTCCCATAGTGTTTTTAAAGATAAGCATTGTTTCTGAGCTAAGCTGAAATCTTTCGCTGTAATTTTATTCAATCCCACATTATCTTTCACCTCCCATTTCGGTAATAACATAAGATCTTCTATTTGACTTTCATCCTGTCTATTTCATCCTTTTGAACTACCTGCGTTTCTTTGTTCTGTGAGCAATCCCCAATTTTATCTACCCTACCTGGTTGCTGTTCTAACTTTGCATGCTCGATAAACGACATTTCATTATCATCATCTCGTTGCTCCATTCTTTTTTTTAAAGAATCCGTCCTACTACGGGTAACTACCATATTTGTAGGAACACCATTTCCTTTATTTTGCTCAATAAGCTCCGCAGTTTTATTACCTAAGAGGTAGTAACCTTGCTCTGACTCCGATGGTTTAATCGCCGCCTTAGTGGTGATGCAACCAAAATCCCCTTTTATAGTCACCCATGCTAATGGTAAACATTTACATTCATTATCAAGATGTTGACGTACCCAAGTTACATCTCCAGTAAAATCCTCTGTTTTAACCCAATTTCTATCGCATAGATCAATCCCTGCTCCCGTATCCCTCAAATAGTGTCTTTCAACCCCATTTATTAGAGCTTTTTTTAGATAAGGTTTAAAACAATCCCCTAAATCAATATCATTACCTAAATGATTAACTGTATTGAACTGATTTTTCTTTTTTAACCATTCCGCACAATCTGGTTTTATGTGCCCTGGTTGATTACAAAAAAAAACACCTAATCTGCCTTTTCCTCTCAAAAGCCTGGTCTTGTTTAAATTTATCATTTTTTAAATTTTCCGTTTTATTCTCTAACTCCAATTTAGCTTTTACTTCA
Source organism: Maratus speciosus (assembly GCA_963932465.1). NCBI lineage: Eukaryota > Metazoa > Arthropoda > Arachnida > Araneae > Salticidae > Maratus > Maratus speciosus. The sequence goes on from OZ010799.1 coordinate 92,590,148, forward strand.
CCCTTAATTTTCGGATTTAAATTGCTTCTTTGCATCTCTGAATAAGGTTTTTTTTTTCCAAGATTTTTTTTTCTGATTTCCTGAAACTACTTCCAATACTCTCATATTTGTCACATTTATCAGCGAGCTTCGAAGCCTCTTTCATTTCATCCCATTCATCCATAAATTTTTCTTTTACTTCAAAAGGAACGCATTTTTTTACTTGCTCAGTGAGCATGAGTTCTTTTAAAGACTCAAAATCCTTTATTTCTAATGATTCCAACCAATTATCCAAATAACCCCTTAATTCATATACCAAGTCTACCCATAACGCTCCAGGTTTCCTTTGATGATTTTCAAACTTCTGTTTTAAAGCACCTGTTCCCAATCTAAAACGATTTAATAAAACTTTTTTTACATGTTGAAAATCATCTCCAAATTCTGCTGGTTGTTTCACTATAATTTCCGCTATATATGATGGCAATAAGGGAATTAATTGGCTAACCATATCCTCTTGCGAAATTTTAGCTTTTTCCGCCTGTTTTTCAAAGATCATAAAGAAAAGAGTGATGTCAATTAATTTAGAATCAAAACGTGGAACTAATTCTTTCAAATTAATTTTTGGATTCCTATGCGAACTTACATTCATATCACTAGACGAAAGATTAACAATTTCCGAAGAATTTTGAATTCTTAATTTTTCTAACTCAAACTGTCTTGTTTTTTCACGCTCTTCGTCTTCCCGTTCCAAAACTATTTTTTCTTTACGTTCTGCATCCTCTTTAAGAATACATTCCAAATTCGATTTAGCAAAACTCTCATTATAATCCGATGCTGCTAAAATAGCCTGAATTATAGTTTTTTTCTTATCAGTTGTCAACACGTTGGTCTCAAATTCCTCTGCCAGCAAAAGCAAGATATTTTTAGTATATTTTCCTAGAAATTCTTCCATGATTTTCCCCCAAAATATACTAATCACAAAAATGCACAAATATATACAATTTGTAAAACACCAAAAACCAAAAAAAAAAAAAAAAAAAAAAAAAACACACACAATAAGGAATAGGATTTTATCCTTGAGATATATTTCAATGCATAAAACAATAGTTCCTACCAAAAATTTTCATGCACTTGTTATATCCTTTAAAATTGAGTAAATCCTCAAAATTATTTTGATACTCACAGTACTATATAAATACAATTTATATATAAACAATTAATCTCGCTTTTTCCTACAGCATACCCATAAAATTTCAAATAACTTTATTGCTGTAATAAACAAAAGCTGTATATGCCTCAACTTTATAACTAAAAGTTACATCCACAACTATGATTAATTTTAATGATTAATATTCTTTTATTAATCAACCGTAATTTACTATGCCCAAGTAAATTATGAAATACATAAATATTAAATTTTCAAAACCAAATGAAATGACATCACAACTCACTCATCACAGAGTTGTGATGTCGTGAAAGTGTGTGTGCTGTTGGAAACTTCGCTCCGAGGAGGTCAAGGATTCTCTCCCCTGTAGATGGCTCGTTAGAAAGAGCACGAAACGTTGGGAATAATTTGTAATGCATTTTTAATATAGTTTTTATTTACATGTACGCTGATGAGTATCGTAAGATTTTTAACTATTCAATCTGGGTTGCCGGTAATAACTTTCCAGAAAACTGAAGCATGTTATAATAAAACATTTAACAGACATTCTCACCGTTGTTGTAAATGTGATAACACCAAACAAAAGTGGGGAAGTTTGCATTATACGCGCCAGCAGCATGCACTTGACGCCTCACATTTTGGACTGTGATTATCAGTTCATACGATATCCTTGATTGCTTGAGCAACATATTTTTCCAGATCTTTTCGTGATGTTATCCCATTTCACAAAAAACAAGGTCCATAGCGTTGCATTTTCATTGAAATGTTTTTATTGTTCTCGAAATTATCACCGTCAACCCGACTTAAGTTAGGATGAAACACTGTATTTGTGACTCAATAAATGGTTTGCGACCCCATCTTCTATGGCAATTTTTCATCCTCTTGATGCACCCTCTAAATTTGTCGGTCGAATTTAGGAACACCCTGTATATTATAAATGCGAAACCTTTTATAAATCGACTCTTCGTTCAATAATTTAAAAGTTAATTCAATGAATTATTCCGTTTTCAGTTATACGTAAAAATGGTATTTTTGCACCTTGGACTGTGATTATCAGTTCATACGATATCCTTGATTGCTTGAGCAACATATTTTTCCAGATCTTTTCGTGATGTTATCCCATTTCACACAAAACAAGGTCCATAGCGTTGCATTTTCATTGCAATGTTTTTATTGTTCTCGAAATCATCACCGTCAACCCGACTTAAGTTAGGATGAAACACCGTATTTGTGACTCAATAAATGGTTTGCGACCCCATCTTCTATGGCAATTTTTCATTCTCTTGATGCCCCCCTCTAAATTTGTCGGTCGAATTTAGGAACACCCTGTATATTATAAATGCGAAAACCTTTTATAAATCGACTCTTCCTTCAATAATTTAAAAGTTAATTCAATGAATTATTCCGTTTTCAGTTATACGTAAAATTGGTATTTTTATATTCTATAAAATTCAAAATTGAAAAACGCGCCTTTTCCCATTATTAACAAATATTTTTATGCTTTAAGAAAATTAAACCGCATGCATGTTTACAGAGACAAGAAAGCATTACTGATTTCTCGACAAATATTCTCCGTAAATGCGGGTACTTTTGTCATAATAATAATTTTGTTTCATTATAAGAAAAACGCAAAAGGCTCAAGGCAACTGAAGCAGTTTTCTTTCTAATTGAATTTACTCTAAAATATCGACAAATCATATCAAAAATTGACAGATGAAAGATATTACTCTTTTCTCTTTTTTTTTTTTACTGTCAATATTTCATGTTAAATTGTTTATTATGGAAACAAAGAAGTATTTTCGACGTTACCAATACATTTAACTGATGTTAAATCTAACAGTGTGTTATTTTCAAGGTATTATTTATATTGACCGTATGTATTTTATTAGAAAAAATAATGTATCAAATAAATTATATTTACTATCACAATATTAAGGTTAGTGTTATCGGCATTACTAGATCAAAAATTTCACGTAGTTCAGATTACGATATTTACCATTTAGTAATTTGGGTGATTACTGAGAAGAATATCCTATATAAACTCTATTTTAAGGTTTGGGTTTGTCATTTTTACTAAATAGTTGCGAAAAAATATTCATTCTACATATTTCTTTTATTAAAAACCAGAGGAAGATGACACCAACCCAACGTAGCCAATAAATCGCCAGTTGTGACAACTCTGTTACTTTTTCTTTAGTTTTGTATATTTTATTGGAGTCTTCTGTTTATTTATTGTAATGCAAATGATACTTTGCATTATTATAACAAACTAATATGTCTTATGAAGCGAGTTGAAAAAAAATTACATGCGTAAAACCATCAAAATAAATTACTAAATTAAAAATTATAACACAAAAATTAAATTACAGTTTCCAAACAAACTTTATTTAAAATGTATTTTTTGTTCTATTCCATGGGGTAAAAACTGAAATTAATGGATATTTAGAAGCAAAGATGTTACCATAGCGCATATTTCATAACAAATAATGATAATTTTCATCTTTGCGTTACTGACTTATACGTTTGCACTGGGGAAGAAAAATCAAAGGATGAGACTCCTTAAGCAGTAAAACAATTATATGTTTTGACGTGTGATGCCAAGTCTGTTCTATGTCGCACTGATTTTCATCAGCAGATTTCAGAATACTCACTAATACGAAATATTATTAACGTGTAATACGCTTAACATATATAATAAAAAAATTCAGACTATCTCATGCTTTCAAAAAATAAGCCTTTACAAAATAAATTTTTTTAATTAGATTCAAGAATAATAAAATATTTTAAACAGTTGTAATGTTTATCATCATGCTTTAAACAATATAAAGAAAATAGATAATGAAAATCAAAGTTTAATCTAAATATTACCATGAAGTTTGACATCAAGAAGAAATCTGAAATATAATTTTATTCTCTCTTTTCAATGAAAGTTTTTTTAATTCAAATTTGAAATTGGCTGATAAAAGTTTAAAACTTCATCGCATATTTATGATAAATTTTTAAAATGGTAGTAAATGATCAAATGCTACTTAATCTTTTAGCCATTACGGGAGTGTGTCACAGTGAATTACGCGTTAGAATTTTCTCTATTTTAATTGTTGCTTTTTACTATGTTTGTATGATTTTCTATATAGTCATAACTTGTCACCACATGTTCAGATACCTCGCAGCATGTATTTCGTACCTCTCTCTAAATGTACTGTCGATGCTTATATGGTTATTGATATTTGTAAAAAGAAACAAAATTTCTGATATCGTTGAAGAATTGTACTATTTCCGAAAACGATATATCAGAGATAATTCTTCAACATTAAGCCAGAAAATAATAATCATCCTCACTTTAATGTTTTTTATATTGTCTCAAGCACAGCATCATTTTGAGACTGGGAATGAATTAGAATTTTGGACTCCAGGTTTCAAAATCTCCAAAGGAAGTTTTAAATTAACTTTCATAATTTTCGTTAATTCAGTTATTTTTGTGGTTAATTTATTCCCTGTTTTAATGACTTTTATTTTAGGCGTGATGTTCTACAAGTGGGCTGAAACTTTGAATTTGTACAATAAATCTCTCCAATTTCATTTACGTTCCGTAAGCAACTATAAGAATCTGGACCTTTTTGTTGATTTCGTTAAAATGACGAAAGTACTCCGTGAGATGAACCATGTTCTAAATTCTCCATTACTTTGTATAATTTTTTATTCTTTAGTTGATCTTTTCGTGTCGTTGTATGACTTATTAAAATGGCAGAATCAAACTTATTCAACAGTTTTAGGCATTGTTATCTATACTAGCTGTGGTGTACTGATGTTGCTGATGTATTCTATTGGCTGTTCGATGATTCCAGAAAGTTTAAGTGAAATGAGATTAACTGCTCGTGAGAAAATAAATGAGCATGTGTTTGGTCTCACTCCCTCGATTCCACAAAACGCACTTCTGTGTCTGAGAAGGATAGAGACAGAGAAAATTGTCTATATATCTGTTTTCGGTGTGTTTCATCTTACAAAAAGTTTTATTTTGTCAGCAATTGGAAGTATATTCACTTATGATTTGCTTATTATAAACACGTTTATGGGTCAAAACGTTACTGAGATATGAAAAATAGTTGTATCAGTATAATTCTTTACACTTTATATTAATGAAGCGGCACAATCGAATTTACACAATCTATCTATCTACATTATAAAGGACAAACGCATCTGTGCGTAACGCTGACGTCATTTTGCGAATGGCAACGGATTCGCATATTAAAACGCAAACGGTCTGCCAAGTCATATCTTGGTGGAAAACACCTGAAAACCCGATTTTAGCGGCTGACTCGAAGGTTTACCATTGTGTTTTCCTTCAACCAAAGGTATGAAAGCATGAAGGAATGGGAGCAGAAAAACACAATGATAAACCTACCGATCAACCACCAAAATCGGAATTGCAGGTGGCTTCCACCAAGATATGACTTGGCAGACCAGTTGCATTTTAATATGCTAATCGAGTTCTGTCTAATCCTGGAATTTCAGCCTCCTCTCAGTCTAGTTGGATGATTCAGGAAAATTTTTATGAAATAAGATTAACTGCTCGTAAAAAATATAATGAGCGTGTGTTTGGTGTCACTCCCTCAATTCCACAAAAGGTACTTCTGTATCTGAGGTGGATGGAGACCGATAAAGTGGTCTACTTATATTTTCGCGATATATTTTGTCTTACAAAAAGTATTATTTTGTCATAAATTGGAAGCATATTCACTTATGATTTGCTTTTGGTCAAAATAATAATGAGGGATGAGCAATAGCAGCATCAGTATAATTCAATAAGAATCGGATACATTGTTGTCTATGGGTGTTAATTTCTGGAGTTTCGTTTTAAAGTAGTGTTATGAGTTTTTTACTTGAATTAAATTTTAGCTTAATAGTGTAGCTGTATGAAAATCTGTAGATAATATACAGGACTGCACAAAGGAATCCGAGTACATTTCCGTATATTAGCACAATTTGCTGCAGGTGAATTTTCAACTGTGTTTTGCGTTTTTTAACTGAACTGAATTTTAAAATATTGTGTAGTATATATACAAATATATAGATTATATAAAGCGCTGCGGAAAAAAAAAATATATTATACATATATATATCGACTTTGGACACCTTTTCTACTATGGACGTTAGTTTTTGAAATTGGATTTTCAAAATGCAGTATATGTTTTCGAAGTATCGTAAGGTATTTCATAATCTATGCTTAACGCATGATTTATCTTTTTATTTTATTTTTCAGAGTCAGAAATTACTGACAATATTAATACCTAAGTGGGTTTAATTCATTTAATTTTCAAATTACATTTCTTTAATAGAAGAATGAAATTCATCAGAATGAGAAATTAGTTTGTCACGTTTCAAAACTATTGTCGTATTGTATATTTCAAAATATATAAAATATAAATTTCCTATAAATGTCAGGTTTACATTTGATGTGTTTTATATTATTATTATGTTAGTAATATTTCATATGCTAAATGAATGTGCTTTATTGGAATAATGATGTGTATTAAAACGCTTTCTCTGCCACGCCTTGTCCTGTGTTGAATAAATATGAACAACATGCACCGTCACGTGATTAACAAAGTAATTGTTAATTGAGTTTACAAACATGGAATTTTACGACACACCCTGAATATCCCTTTTTTTTCCCACCAATTTTTTTTTTTTCGTTGTTCAGAATAAATATCTTGTTTTTTATATTTGAATGTTTGTTGAGTAGATTAATTTACACAATTTTCTTTTTAAGGTATATGTACATTGTAAAACATTTCAGTTCAAGGTTAAACTTTTCAGAAATTAAAAGTCGAACCACAATATTATTCTTTCACAAAACTTTTATTAACTGCTTTAGAGTCTAAAGCAATTCTCCAAAAAATGCATAAAACCGTTTTAAAGGGTCTACAAAACATTAAGTTTACAATTATTATAAAATAAAACATACAACTATTCAATTATTGTATGTACTTCATATTTAATAACTAGGCTAAATTTCTTAGTCCCACCCTCGATAGTCGGTACCCATTACAATATTTATAAATAAAATCCCGAACAAGATACAAAAAGCTCTCATCGCCATCAAACGTTCAAGAGTTTGGAAACCGCCGGAAGTCGTTGTACACATACAAAAACTTCTGTTATTTAATTGCCTACCCAAAGGGTAAAATTTTCATGAATATTTATCGTTTAGGATAAATCAGCCTAAGAGCTGAATAGAAAAGAAGAGATTCGTTTTATTAAATCTTTTAGTCATTATGAGAGTACCGCTCCGGAGAATTATGAATGTAAAAATCAAGACGTAACGCATCAAAAAGCAGAGGTAAAAATCTCTTAGTAAAAATGGTACTTCTTCGACCACTTTCTATTAAAAAAAAAAAAAAAAAAATTATCGCCAAACTATACGCCAGACTGTAACGCCCAAGAAACAACTAAAAGAACACTGCCATTGGAATCTTAAAAAATACAAGAAATTCGGAAAAGCTCCATTCATAAAATGTCAACTATCAATAATTTTAAACAATATTACACGAGATTACAATTTATTAATGAAAACAGAAAAAATGTAATCTTGGATATTTATTTATTTGCTTAATTTTTCTTAATTATCCTTCGCGGTTGGTGAATGTTTGCGACGTCTGTCTGTTAAAACTGATCTTGTACGTAACTATGCATCTCAACATTTATTTCAGTGTTTTTCTCTTTTAATATCATGATGTCGCCATTTAAGGAAGTAATTCTTATTTTAATTAACGAAATAACTAATAAATCAGTAAAACAAACCATGATTAAAAATTCAGATAAAAGTCGAATTAAAAACCACTTGATAGCATAACAAACACCTGTAATGCATCTCGCATCAAGTGAATGTGGCACCACGGTCATGTACTTTTGGCGTTTAATCCTACAGTTTGGCGATAGTTTTTTTTTTTTTTTTTTTTTCTTTAAATGAAAGTGGCCGACGGGATAATGGAAATGTGCCGTAAAAATTATAAAATAATTTTTAGTCCATCTTGTTACTCCAACTGGCCAAAGTTATATCGTAAGCATGACTCGAAGACTGTTATAAGACCCCCAGCATTCTTTAAAATAAACTCAGAGTACTGTAGTGAACTTTACGAGATTACAAGTCATAATCTCAACTGCAACTGCACTGAATAATGTAATACAACTCTATACATAATATAAAATTCACAGGGGCTAACATGTTATAGCGCTCCGAGACTTACCACATTGGTTCCCCATTCTTCGACGGGGACCCAATCACGAAAAAATACCAATTCGAACCGATATTCCTTTGAAAAAGAGGGTCCATCTATACTTCGCTTGCCCGGGCCACCCTGATGGTTGTGCGCGTCCGTGACACTTAATCCCTCATAAATCAGCTGATATAAAAACTTCATTTGTATAGCATTTACACATGCATTACCCATATAGACGTGCCGTAGCGTTGCTTTCGTGGTCATAAAACTCTTATAATATATAATTTACCTTAACATTAAGGTCCTGTTAGAAACACATTAAAAAATAAAAACATATAGTTATAATAGACATAATTTAACAAAATTTATACCTATTGCAGCACTCGACCTGATTATTAATTCTGTAAGTGAATTAACTGTTCCTGTTCCGTCATTAGTTCTTAAATGTTATACTTTGTTTCTTTTCGCAAAGCGAAAAAAGAGGTGCTAGGCAGAAAAGATTCTATCTGGATTTTGAAGCCAGCACTATTATTTTATAAAATTCTTTATTCTTTAGCCAACATTTTTGTGACATTGTATGAGTTAATGACATGGGTTCAGCATTTGTTGAGGGCGTTGTAAATATTAGCTTTAGTATAATGATGTTGGTGATGTATTCTGTTTGGAGTTCAATGATTCCAGTAAAGCTGTCAGAAATAAGACTCACTGCTCCTTAAAAATAAGTGTAGTACATGTATTTGGTCTCTCTTCCTTGATTCCACAAAACTCATTTATGTACTTTAGAAAGATAGATACAGAAGAAATAATTTACATAACTATTTGCGGAGAATATCGCTCATTCACGCGAAAACACCCTCTCGCTAATCTTAATCCCGTGGCGCAGGGCTTAATTTGCGCCGGAGCCCTCCGGAGCTCAGCTCCGGTACTTCTCTGTTTTTGGTAAATATTTTAATATTTGTCGGAATTCACCGGAGCTCATAAATAAAGGGCTCCGGAGCCCCGTGTTATACCGCTCCCGAAAAACCGAAACCTAAATTATCCTTTTCTTTCCCTTCCATCTGCGAGTTTTTCCATTATTTTCTATCAAAACACTTGTACCTGTGTGACGTAATGTGTCTGTGTCCTACATGTAGGAAATGAACTCAATTTTTATATCAGTCTTTGGGCGTGAGCGGGCTCAAGCTCAAATTGTCTTACATTCAAACATTTCCTTTGTAGATATAAATTGCCATGTATTGTTTGTTATTCTTATAGAAAACAATCGAGCAGTGTTTCGCTTTTTCTATAAAAGTATCGAATCTTTTTGTGTGTGTGTGTTAAAACTATTTCCGAATCATAATCATTACCTCATATAATTGCAGAATTCTGCGATTAATTAACATTAAAATCAGGCAAATATTTCTATTTGGAAGGAGTAGTAAACTAAAAAGTGGAATAGTTGACAGTTAAGTATATGCAGGTAGATATATTTAAAATTTTTATTTTACTAAAGAAAAAAAAAAAAGATGTTTTAAATTTTGCAAATAATGTATGAACTATAAGTGTGCGGATTGAAGTGAGGGGGGGGGGGGGGACTCTACGGTTTTAGTACTGCAGAATATTAGGGCTCCGGCACTTTTTTTGCTAGAAATTAAGCCCTGCCCGTGGGAGAATTTTTTTAAATATCTCGTTTGCATTTCTATATTTCTAAATTATTTCTTTTCTTTTTTTCATTGGATAGTTGAGAGCGATCTCTATAAAGGTCGTTTTTTACTTTTTCAATTTTGTTTTCAGGGTTTTTTTTTTTTTTTTTTTTTTTTTTTTTTTTATGAGGATACTTTTACTTTCGGAATCCGATTCTGAAAGTGAAAGTACCCTCATAAAAAAAAAAAAAAAAAAAAAAAAAAAACATGTAAACTAAATCGTAGTTGCTTGCATTTTTAACAAATATATATATATATATATATATATATATAAATAAAGCACTGAATTTTGGCAATTTTTGTGAAAAAACATGAATTGCAGTTATGAAATTAGGCTTTATTTTTTATGTAAACATTGAATGCTTACAAAAAAGTGTTCTTTTTTAAAACTATTTTAACTTTTATATTTATTAAAATTTTGATTTAAAGCATTACGAAAAACGTTTTAAAAATCAGTACAAAAATTCTTTAGATCAATGAATTCTTACAGATGGTAATACGTCCGAATCCTTTTCCGTAACCCAATTAAAAGAAAACATAAAACTTGAAATGATATACACACATAATATTGAATAGGAAATATGATATATGAACGATAATTGCATATTTAAATATCCTAGCCATGTCTATTATAAAAATGCCGATTTAGAGCGTTAGAAAAAGTTTCAAAATGCTCAAGAATAATTTTGGCACGTTGTTCCTTGTGACTAAATCAATATACAGTGATACAACACAAAATACACAAACTCTAGATGATCTAATTTTGAGTAAATTTGATTTATTGGAAATTGAAGAATTTTAATTGCGGCTTTTTAAAATACCGTAAATAACGACATTAGTAAATGTACCAATGATAAAATTATTTCAACTTAGAAATTAATTTCAGAGCTATTTAAGAGCTATTCAGAGCTGGCGTTTGATCTTTTAATATTTTTTCTATCTACACTGGTGAAAACAATTAAAGGGACAAATGGTTTTTTTGCAATAAAAAAATAACTAACAAAGCAAATTAAACCAAACTTGGCCAAAATATCATCCGATATAAGACAATATATGGGAAAACAAAAATAGGCACAACCTGCACCCTAAATAAAGAAACTGGTCACGCGTCCAGCACAGCAGCTGACCGACACCCTGTCAATCAGAGGAAAACATGTCTAATTGGGTGTATGATCACCTGTAACAGCTACACAACTCTCGCATGGGAGTTTCATACTATTTACCAGGGTCCTTATCAATCCCTGTGGGAACTACACCCACTTATGCGAGTGTGGCACTGTGGCAATTGCACCAAGGAACCCCTGAGCCCATCAATGGTCGTTGCAGCTGGTGTTCGAGCTGCAATTGATCGTTCAAGGGTGTCTCACACGTGTTCGATGGGATTAAAGTCAGGGGACATTATAGGCCACTCCATTCGTTGAACATCTTCCGATTTGAGGCATTCGTCCACCAACTGAGCCCTATCTGGACGGGCGTTATCTTCCATAAAGACGAAATTTGGTCCATATGCTCCGCCAAAAAGCCTCACATAGGGTGTAAGGATATCGTCCCTGTACCGCTGGCTTGTCACAGTACCTCTATCAAACACATGAAGGTCGGTACGCCCGTCTGCCATGATGCCTGCCCAGACCATCAGACCACCTCCACCATAATGATCCTTTTCGACAATGTTACAGACCCGATATCGACTCCCGGGTACTTTCCAGATGAGAACACGTCTCGAGTCGCTGTCCAGGCTGAATCGCGACTCATCACTGAAGAGAACCCGCCCCCAACTATCCTCTGTCCAAGACAGGTGTTCTCGGCACCATGCTAGACGGGACTTTTTGTGGTTCACAGTCAAAGGGATGCAGACTACAGGGCGCCTGGCACACAGGCCACCTGCATTAAGTCTCTGGGTGACTGTTATCTCTGAAATGGAAGTTCCTGTTGCATTATACAGGTAACGAGACAGTTGTGTCGCTGCCGCGGACCTATCCCTTTTGGCTAGAAGTCTCAAATAACGGTCTTCAGCCGGCGTTGTTGCCCTTTTGCGGCCTTGACCAGGTCGGCGGACCACTATTCCTGTCTCTATGAACAGTTTCCACAGAGTGGACACCAGATTTCTGGGAAACCCGAAGTGCAAACAACAGGTTGCCTGTGATTTGCCGGTCTCGAGTCTTCCAACAATCCGCCATCTTGTGGCATCATCTAGACGAGGACGACTAGTCATACTAACGATGGATAAACAAAGAAATTCAAAAAACAAGGATTGGGTTATGCTACGATGTTTTAAAACGTCCTTATGTTACAAGCTTCGGCGGTCAAATGAGGCACCCCTGCACAAACGAGATCGCAGCGCCACTGCCTTATGACGACACAAGCCACTGCATAGCAGATGCGTCCGCGTGGAGCTTAGCTATTATCTGATACCTTATTTGCGTATAGGGATAACTTATTTTGTTTTGTTTTTTCAAAAAACCATTTGTCCCTTTAATTGTTTTCACCAGTGTATATCAGGGTTGCCACGCTTCAGGGAATTTCCAGACCAGGAAATTCTTCGGTACCAGTATTTTCTTATAGAAAATTTGTGTCTAAATAAGGCGAAATTTCGTGCATTTAACCTAGATTTATTTTTCTATAAAAAAATTATGATATATTTCAGGGAAAATTACCTGAAGGGTGGCAACCCTGTATATATGTCCGCAGGGTCATTAGTTTCCAGAATAAATAATGCAAAATATCAAATTAAAAGCAGTTGTCATATACATCCAATTCAGTTTGCATTCTGTTGAAATTAACTGAGCATGAACCTGATATTAATTATTTTCCTTCCAAGATACAACAACACAATTAATCACATATATTTTTTAATAATTTCTAGAATTTAATTTTTTTTATGATTATTATAGTACCATACCTCACCTGTATGTTACACGCTTGTTTTTGTTTTTTCTTGATGTTATTATTTAAAGTTTTTTTTTCATGATTTTTTAATCGACTAAATTTGTTGGCACGTCAAGGTCGTGTAAAAATTTTTTTGGAAAGAAATTGGCACGCGGTTACAAAAAGGTTCGCCAACCCTGCTCTAGATTATGATTTTAAGAGTAATTTAAGCATTAAAAAGATTTGTTTATGCGGAGAACAAATCAATTCTTATCTCATTAAAATTTAGTTTTGCGTTATGCATCATAACAAAAATAGTTCTACTAAATGTATCCAATGGATGTTTCATTTCATTATTGCATTTACTTTAGATAAAATATTATGAAATTTTTTGCTATTAAATTTATTTTTCATTTATTAAGTTGAAAGTTTTTATGTGTTTGCTCATATTTGTTTTTGTTTTTATTAATCTCATATTGGATATTTACTATACGCGAAAAGACACAAGTTTCACATAAAATAAACGCATATTGAATATTTCCATTTTATTTAATTGATATTCGATGTATATTACACTTTATTACCATAAGAATCGTTTCATATATTGAAATTATAAACTTTATGAACGTAGTAGTAATATAAAGTGTGTTAACAAAATTAAATTTATTATCATAAAATATTAAAATTACTTTTCCTGACAAATCAAAATTGTCTCGTGGGTTCAGAATGAAAGGAATGTCGAACGTGGAAAGTGTAGTATTCATCATAATATGCAATATATTTATCTGACGTATTTTTCTTACAACGCACATTGTTTTATTATATCAGCTATCAAGAGTATTTTCTCATATTTAAGGTATAATTATTTGTTCTGTTATTAAAGCGAATTATTAATTTGACATTACTTCTTCTATAAAAATTTTATAAATTTGTATTATTATCATATATTCTAAACAAAATCATGTATCATCTTTTTACAAAAAACATTAAATGACATCGCCATATCGTTAAATTTAGAAGTAATACTTAAAATATGTAGAGTATTCGACCTAAGTACTTAAAGAAAATAAAAATGAAACTTAAAATGAAGAATTTATTAGCAAATGAATTTCTAGCTCATAACAAGCTCGGTATTTGTATTAGATTTTTATCTATGTAAAATCCAAAACGTCTCCTATTGTTAGAGAAGAATAGAAATTTCGAAAACCGCATCTTTCTGCTTGGCGTTTCGAAAAAGTCTAAAGGGGGGGGGGGGGGGGGAATGATTTCCTTTTAATTTTTAATTCAATAACGAAAATTCTACTCGCTGGAAAATTAGCTAAATTTTGAGAAAATTGTAAAAATCTGAATTAAGAAGCTGGTGTCAATTTGTGTAAGGAATTTTTAAGAGTATATATCATATTTGGACAATGTGAATAAAGCAGTTTGTAGAATGATGCTTATAATCATGTAATATGTTGATAAACAGATATAAGAGTGAGAAGTTTTTCCCCTTATATTAAATACAGATATTTTATGCACATCGTAAAACACGCTTGTTGTATACATAATTATATTTAGTGTGAGTGATTAATTTCCATTTACCTTTTTCCAAATGGTTGTGACTATAGATCAGTTTAGAGGTCTGCACGGGCCCGGGCTTGGCCCGAGGCCCGTACCCGGCCCGGCCCGCGGGCCGGGCCGGCAGAATTAGGACAATTTTTTCAACGGGCCGGGCCGACAGACAAAATAAACGGGCCGGGCCGGGCCGACAAAAAAATTAATCGGGCCTATCGGCCCGATATAAGAATTTAAGAGAAGCAGATAAAATTCGAGCCATTTTCAATGAATATGATTTTCTCGAGAAGTATAAATGTGCGTCACGAGCCGATGCGAGTTTAACAACATCAATACAGAAAGAAATGTAACATGTCCATCGTAGAGATCGGCATCCTACAGTTGCAAGATGTCTAATTTCGAGTTTAATTTTCTTTCAGCAGACTCGTGCCGGGACGGAACTGGTCTTAATCGATCTCAGGATGTGTAGAACAGTCATTGTGTTTTGTAGTATCAATAGTGATAATGAACTTCTCTTAACAGTATCTTTGGAAATATACCTTAAAGTGGTTCTCATATTCACTGCTCAACAATGCGATGCTTTCAGACACATTTTCTGACAAAATTTTTAACTATAAAGGCATAAAATTGACAGGCCTGCCTATTGAAGGCATTTGGAAACGAATAGCTTTTTCCATATTTGATAAATTACTTACAGAGATAACAGAGATTCCTGTCACGTGACTGTACGTTTTTCTCCTTTCCTGTGCCATCGCGCCCGGAAATTCGATTCGAAACGCTAACTTTAATAGTATTTTCAGAAAGATATATTGCTTTTATCTATGAAAAAAAACGACATTTACATAGCTTCTGAATAAGAATACTTGCCAATCTTACGCGTTTTCGAAAAAAAAAGAATTCATAAATGTGTCGAAATGTAGCTCCTTTGGATTTGAGAAAAGCCTTAAAAATGAAATATTTTCACAAATCTACTTTTTATTATATAGCTTCAAAAGTTATCATATTTTTAATCCTTTATTCTGATGAACTACATTAATCTTTTAATGAATCCTTATTTCCATTTTGAAATATCTGTAGACACGATGACTAAAACACTGTAAGTAATCGTTAATGTTTACTATTGTGTGTTTTCTGTTTTGCGAACATCATAGTAATGTAAAATTTACTGCAAAATGTTCCCATAAATATGTATGTACTATTTATTAAAAGAATCGTAATTGTATGTTGAGAAAAAACGGATTTTTTTTTTTTTTTTTGTAGATATTCTGTCGGGCCGGGCCGGGCCTGTTTTCGCTGATTTTTGTACGGGCCGGGCCGGGCCGAGAACTGTAAAAATGCAAAAGGGTTCGGGCCGAACTTCCAATTTTTACACCGGGCCGGGCCGGGCCAAGATAGCTTTCGTTCGGGCCGGGCCGGGCCCGGGCCTGGAAATTCCGGCCCGTGCAGACCTCTAGATCAGTTACACTTTTCAGAAAACTTGTTCAAATTTTATATGAAGATGAAAAAGATGTAACTTAATAAGAATCCTTTAGAAAAATAAGCCTTTTTCAATTTTCTCATTATTTCAATTTATATGTATATATATATATATATATATATATATATATATTCCTGTAAATGTCCGATAATATCATGTAGTTATATTTATAATTTTAGACGGTGAAATAAACAAACTATCTATACAAGCATGAAAAATTTCAATATCCTACCTTTAATGGATGTCAGGAAAAGTGTATTATAAAGTGTAAAAAATGCATTCTGAGAAAAACTGAAAAAAAAAGTATATGGTGTTTTGTTTGTTTATAACTAAATGCTTTCTTTTAGGTGCTTATTTAATTTAAAACTATATAATTTATATATTTTCTGATAGTCTCAATCTGCTTTATTTTTTATGAGCAAGGGTGGCAATTTGAAGCATTTAATGTCTTTTGATTCCCTAACTGTAACTATTAATAATATCTTCATAAGCAAAAAAGCGAAGGACTTTTCCAGAGAGCTCTTTTTTGGATGATCTTACAAATTGTAATGAAATATGGTAATATAACTTTCTAATTCTAATCGTCATATCTGAATTGAAAACTAAGAAATTAACTGACGCAAAATTGTGCCAAAATATAAACATCAAAGTGAGTGTAATCATTTTAAAATTGCCACCAAGGACAATTTTAAGAACAAGTTTTACAATCCAAATCGACTGTTTAATTAGAGTATTATTTTTTCTATTATTCAGTAGCTATTCCGAAGAAAAATATAAAAATGGTATTAAAAGATGAAACATTGAACAATCTTCTAGTTATTGTCGGGATCCACAATGCTCACAGTGAACCACGCGTTAAAATTTTCTCAATTTTCTTTGTTGCTCTTTACTACCTTTTAATGCTGTATAATATAGTAGCGTGTTGTGCGTACATGCTGCGTTCAAATTTCAAAGTTGGTATTTCGGCCCTTATAGTAATCACCGATTCAATGCTTATATGGTTTCTGTTATTTATACGACGAAAGAAAATCGCAGTTATCGTCGAAAAGCTGTACCAGTTCCGAAGAAGATACCGTATTGCTAATAGTTCTTCAATTTTAGTTCAGTATGTAATATCTTTTTTAACTTTAGTGGTTTTTCTGCTGTCCCAGCTACATTATATCTATGGCAATTCAGAATGTGCTGACGGATTAAAATATTGGACTCTAGGGATAAAAATTGCTGAAGGAAACTTAAGGATAAGTTTAATAATTTTCCTAAATTTAGTCTACTTTATGACTACTTTCTTTCCTGTTTGGATGACATTTATTTTAAGCTGTGTCTTGTACAAATGGGCTGAAACTTTGCAGTTTTACAATAGTTCGGTTCAGCTACATTTACACTCTATTAAAAAATATCAGCATATAGAACTTTTTGAAGATTTTTTTAAAATAACAAAAATTCTACGGGAAATGAACCAAGATCTGAACTTTCCATTATTTTGTATAATATTTTATTCTTTGGGTGTCATATTTATGTCAGTCATTCACATGGTGTTGTGGAAGGATTGCTTTGATTTTTCGCTTCTTTGTACTGCCATTATTTGGATTATCTGTGGCATTATGATGTTAGCTATGTACTCCGCTTGCAGTTCTATGATTCCAGAAAATATGAATGAAATAAGACTGACTGCTCGCGAAATAATAAATGAATATATTTTTGGTCTCACTCCCTCAATTCCACAAAACGTACTACTGTGTCTCAGAAGGATAGAGACTGAAAAAATTGTCTACATATCGGTTTGCGGTGCGTTTCGCCTAACAAATAGTTTCATTTTATCAGCGATTGGAAGTATATTCACTTATGACTTACTTATTATAAGTGCTTTTCTGGATGGTAATACTACTATCTGAGGAATGTATGAACATTTCCTAAAAGATTCAGTTTTTGTTTAGTTTAAAAAGGGTATTTTTCGTTGCGTTTTGCTAATTATATGGGCATTTACATATTATATCTTTTCTAATTAAATATTTACTGAATCATATTTAAAAACCGAAACAAAAACTTGACCAATTATCTTTACAAGTACGTTGAAATTAACTTTAATCCAAATTATGCGGGATGCACAGAATACATAAAACTTTGAAAAGTGAATAAGAAAAAGTACTTATATTGTTAAAAATTCACTTTATATGTTTGTTTTTTTTTCATATGAGAAAAAATGCCTGTTATTTCAAGAATGTGTTAATATTTCTTAAACCGTTATATCACTTTTAGGGATAGCTAAATATTCACTAATTATATTCGACGGTAACTAATAGTGATAATAATTATTATTTTGAATAAAAAAATAAAATTTATTAACCTTCTTGAGTCCTTTTTTTTTCGTGGGGGAGGGGGGGGGGGGTGGCTGCTTATATGTTAATAAAACTAAAAGTAGCTATCCAAATCACCAAAGTTAAAGTTTACTGAAATTTAACTCTTAAATGCAAATTTTTTTGTATGTATTTTTCCCATAATACGTCAACTTCTTTCTTTTACTGCACATCTGCAACGCTAGCAAAAACTACTGTCATAGCTAACGTAGTGAAAAATTAGTGATTATTTTAATAAGTATGAATCTGGGCACCTTGTTTTATGTGAATTTTTATGCTGTAAAACAACTCTGATGTATGAATTAAACTATGCAATACATAAGCGAATTCTCAATATGTAATGTTCTTTGTTAGTTCCCGCTAAAATGACTAAATATCAACCCTACTACGATTTATCGGAGGAAATGTGCAATGAGCCTTCAGAAAACATAATGTAGCAAATATGAAACATAGGTTAGTTAAAGAAGACTCCATCAGATATCATAAAAAACCAATTTTTTTACATGTTGCAGGTGCGACACGACGCATTTAAGGGTTAACCAATATATCATGTACTGAAATCTAACGAATATAATTATTTTGCAGACTATACATATGACAATAGGCTAAGAAAGAATTTTTGAAGACGTTCGGAAGTTGTCGCACTGCAACAGGATTAAACAGATATAACAACTTTCTTGTATTTTTTGTTTTGTCACAAGTTATTCATTCTCGGAAAAGTAGCTCCTAGTTTAAATTTAAAGAGTAAAGCATATGTTTGAAAAAAAAAAAAAAAACGGTGGAAAGAAAATTATAAAACTTTTATTACTATTATTACCATTATTACTATTACTATATGCTGAACCATAAATTAAGTAATAGGTAATAATAAATGTACAGACATATACTATTAGTTACTATATGCAGATAATAACAAACATAATTTTAAGACAAAAAATACTCATTGAAAAGACAGGTCCTATTAATAGGACGCGAGACCTTAACGGCTTAATGAATATGACTTTCAGCGCATAGCTATACCTTATATTTAAATTTCTTGAATATGTGCTTTTGCTGCCATTTTCCAAAACATAGCTGAAAAGTGTTTATGAATTTGGTTTGCCTGGCCCTGGCCGTACTCTAACTTGCGTAAATATACTCGAAATTCTATGCAATTGATATGTGTTATTGAGATTTACTATGGCATGTTTGTTATCAAAACTGAAAAAAAAAAAACGGTGGAAAGAAAATTATAAAACTTTTATTACTATTATTACCATTATTACTATTACTATATGCTGATCCATAAATTAAGTAATAGGTAATAATAAATGTACAGACATATACTATTAGTTACTATATGCAGATAATAACAAACATAATTTTAAGACAAAAAATACTCATTGAAAAGACAGGTCCTATTAATAGGACGCGAGACCTTAACGGCTTAATGAATATGACTTTCAGCGCATAGCTACCCTTATATTTAAATTTCTTGAATATGTGCTTTTGCTTTCACTTTCCAAAACATAGCTGAAAAGTGTTTATGAATTTGGTTTGCCTGGGCCTGGCCGTACTCTAACTTGCGTAAACATACTCGGATTTCTATGCAATTGATATGTGTTTTTGAGATTTACTATGGCATGTTCGTTATCAAAACTGAAGTGTATACCCTTTATGGTTAGTTTACAAGGACACTCAAAAGTATTCAGCTACATTACAATCAATAGGGAAAATCGTTTTCAGTGCATTTTAATAATGTTATACGACTTCAAACTATTATTACACTATTTCAAATTTATATGCGTCACTGACATGGACGTCAACATGTTTTCTATAAAGTATAGAAAGAGTAGCAATAGTAACTAGTTTACATGTTTAATGGGCCCGGCAAGACCGCTACTTGAAAGATCCTTCATAACTTAGATTTAAAGTTAAGACACCTTTAATTAAGGGTGTATTCCGATCCAAACTGCTTATTTTCTGATTCATTTTAAAATTCATTTTTGCTCTCAAACGCATGAAACTGAGAAATTCTCTTATTTAGAAACTATATAAGGTGCCGTGCTTCTTAATTTTTTGATAAATGCAGAAAATACAGTAAAAAACTTTTTCAAAGTTGGCGTTTTGAGCCGAATTTTCCGAAGTGGGCGATCTGGGAATGAAAAAAATGGTCATAATGAGAAAATAATTCTTTAAAAATCAAATTCTAATTAATTGAGCTGAAAATGAAATCACACGGCATGTTAAACATGTCTTCAGAAATCACCCCAGCAAGTTTCATGTTTTTACTTTTAAAATTGAGTCTGGAAATGTCTCAGAAAATTTCGAGCTGTTGAGGGTGGAAAAATATTTTTTCGGATACACCCTTAAGCTAATTGGGCAAGTGTGGGACAATGTCACTTCACTAATTTGGCCTAGGTTACACGGCTAATAAGCAAGATCATTCACTAGCTAAACAACTAACAGATTCTAAAAAATGTTAAAGAATCAACTTACACAAAGTTCTTCGATAGCCCAAGTTGATAGCAATTTTTCCCAAGCTAATGTGTAACTTTAATCTGCAAGGTAAAATTTACTCAAATCTCGAGTGTTATCTAATTAACAACCCGTGGTTGTTAACAAACTTTTATTTTCTCAATTTATAATTCAAGATGCCTTACCACCCGACAACCGCTTATAGCACAAGCTCTGAATCAATGTTGCAATCGTAAGTAAATCAGAGGGTATACGCTAGAGTCATGAGTGTTCATGGCTAGAATATGTTTGGATAAAGAGATGGAATGTCTTCTTTGCATGCGGGTGTTGTGTTAACACGTAATTCTGATAGCAACCCAGTCAATTTTTATTTTTTTCTGCTTTTCTTATTTTAAGTTTTTTGTTATAAGAGAATTCAGCAATAACTGTAAAATCTTTATCAAAACTTTCATTGTTTTCTCTGAACAAAACTTTTAGGTTTTTTTTCTCATTTTTTTCGGTAGTAAAACAGTCTTTTTTTTACTGCAATCAGATAAATATATCCGAGCCTCATCAATTGTAACTACATATTTCTATTTTTCAAATGACAAATTATTTTCATAGAAGAGTCTGTACATAGGCTTACAGTTACACTGAGAAATATGTTTTTGCATTAGGCGGTGAACATCTTGGTTTTTTGTTTTGATTAGCTTTAAATAAGATATTATAATTCTATTTATAGTTCTTATAGAAATGCTTAAAGATTTCGCGATGGGGGGAGGGGGGGTGATTTTCTTTTAAAACATGAGATGTGACTTTTCTCTCTATTCTAAAAAAATGTAATCACGGCTGTCACCGCCGCCTCCGGTTTTGAATTTTTTGTGACCGGAGGTCTTTCTCCGTTAATATTAAGCAAAATATTGGATACAATGATATGAAAATCGGTGGCATTATAGAGAAATGTTTGATAAACACGCTGATGCAGACAGTTTTCAAATCGAAGAATTATTTTAAGAGATATTTAATGCTAAAATTGGACAAAATCGTTCCATTAAAAAAGTTTTATAGGAGCAAAAACTGTACGTGGGAATTTAATCATTTTTAGATCATTTTATGCGTCAGAATTTACTGGTGTGCAAACTGCATTTAGTTTTTTAAATTGACTAATTTTTTGAGGTTTTATTTCTATTTTAAATTCAAATTTTCAGCATGTCGAGAGATATTAGGTAGCTTTCTTTACAAAAAAGCTACCTATTGCAGCCGTTCGGAGGAAAGCGATTTCAAAAAATTTTGGTATATTTTCATCGATCATGACCCCCAGACCCCGAAACCACCCTCCGTTCAAAATTGATATATATATATATATATATATATATATCTGACCTATGTCACACTGTAACTCCCGTAATTATGAACCGATTTCGATGTAATTCGGTGTGTACATAGTACATACCAATGTCTCGACCGAGTTCGTTGGCCAGCTTCATCCGCCGTTTTGTTTCAAAATGGCGGCCATTTAAAATTTTTAAAATAATTTAAAACTTGAAATGTGGTACCAAAAAATTAAAAATGGAAAAATATTTTTTTCTTATGTATTTGACCTTTATACAAAGATTCCGGAGCAGTTTTTGTTTCGTCTATATCTTAAAAAATGGCTGAGTTATAGCATTTTGAATTTCTAGCGTGGCTGACATTTTGAAACGTTCTGAATTTTGTCACGCGATAAAAGGCGTATTTATGAACCGATTTGGATGTAATTCGGTGTGTACATAGTACATACCAATGTCTCGACCGAGTTCGTTGGCCAGCTTCATCCGCCATTTTGTTTCAAAATGGCGGCCATTTAAAAAATTTTTAAAAATTTAAAATTTGAAATGTGGTACCAAAAAATTGAAAATGGAAAAATATTTTTTTCTTATGTATTTGACCTTTATACAAAGATTTCGGAGCAGTTTTTGTTTCGTCTATATCTTAAAAAATGGCTGAGTTATAGCATTTTGAATTTCTAGCGTGGCTGACATTTTGAAACGTCCTGAATTTTGTCACGCGATAAAAGGCGTATTTATGAACCAATTTGGATGTAACTTCGTTTATACATAGTACATACCAATGTCTCGACCGGGTTCGTTGGCCAGCTTCACCCGCCATCTTGTTTAAAAATGGCGGCCATTTAAATTTTTAAGAAAAATTTAAATTTGAAATGTGGTACCAAAAATTGAAAATTGAAAAAATATTTTCTTCTTATGTGTTTGACCTTGATAAAAAGATTCGGGAGCAGTTTTTGTTTCGTCTATATCTTAAGAAATGGCTGAGTTATAGCATTTTGAATTTCTAGCGTGGCTGACATTTTGAAACGTCCTGATTTTTCTCACGTAATAACAGGCGTATTTATGAACAGACTTGGATGTACCTTGGTGTGTACATAGTACATACAAATATCTCGACCGAGTTCGTTGGCCAGCTTCATCCGCCATCTTGTTTCAAAATGGCGGCCAATTAAAAAAATTAAAAAATTAAAAAATTTAAATGAGATACCAAAAAATTGGAAAATGAAAAAGATTTTTTTGTATGTGTTTGACCTTAATACAAAGATTCCGGAACAGTTTTTCTTTCGCTAATATCTAAAAAAAAACGGCTGAGTAATAGCATTTTGAATTTCTCTTGTGGCTGACATTTTAAAACGACCTGATTTTTGTCACGCGATAACAGGCGTATTTATGAACCTATTTGGATGTAACTTGGTTTGTACATAGTACATACCAATGTCTCGACCGAGTTCGTTGTCCAGCTTCATTCGCCATCTTGTTTCAAAAGGGTTGCCATTTAAAAAAAATTAAATTTAAAATTCAAAATGAGGTGTTAAAAAATTGGAAAATGAAAAAGATTTTTTTTATGTGTTTCGCCTTGATACAAAGATTCCGGAGCAGTTTTTGTTTCTGAAAATTTGTCCTTTTGTTGATATCTTAAAAAATGGTTGATTTGTAGCACTTTGAATTTCTAGCATGGCTAACATTTTGAAGCGATCTTGTATTTGTCACGCGATAACACACGTTTTCGCCTATTTCGATGTAAGAAGGCATGTGGATAGTATACATCAACACCTCGACCAAGTTCGCTGGCCAGAATAATCAGCCATCTTGTTTCAAAATGGCGGCCATTAAATTAAAAAATATATATATATATTTAAAGTGAGGTGCAAAAAAATTAGAAATTGAAAAAGGTTTCTTTCTTAAGTATTTGATCTTGATATAAGGATTCAGGAGCATTTTTTGTTTGTCTTTACCTTAAAAAATGGCTCAGATATAGCAGTTCAATTTCTATTGTGGGTGACATTTTGAAAAATATGATTTTTTGCATGCGACAGCACTCCTATATATTAACCGATTCCGATGTGAGTGAGCATCTGCACAGCAATTACTAAGGTCTCGACCAAGTTCACTGCTTAGCCTCATCCACCATGTTGTCTTAAAATGACAGGCACTTTAAGAAATTGCCGAATTTGGCAGCCAAATATAAGTTACTTTAAAGAAAAGCAGCTTGGATAAAGCTGACTAATTTCGCGAAATTCTCATTCATTATATTGATAAAAATTAGTATTGAATCTCCTATATTCGGTTTCCACTAAATTGAGCTTCATGTGTTTGCATGATATAAATTGGCTTTTTTTAAATAAGGATTATGAAAGCTACCTCTTCCTCCCGGCACTGGCCGGAAGGACTTTTTTTTACATATTTTAGAAAATGGTATTAATTTAAACTGTTGCCAACTGTATAAACAGCGCAAACAATAACGTTTGCTTCAAATTAAAAATTTATTTTACACGTGACTATCATAAACAAAAAATATAAAAAGCAGGAACTCATTGAAAATTACGTCATAAAAACTATATTTACACGTGAATTTTAAAAGAGAAAGAATGTTCTAAATAATAATAAATTCATTAACATGTGTTAGAAGTCTTAAATAGGAGAAATTACGTCAGATTTATGTAAAATTACACATATTACGTAAAATGAACAAAAAATAATATCGCAAAACAGTTTAAATTTAAAAATTGCGTGAGACATTTATTTGATATTTTAAGATGATCTTTTCAACTATTTTTATTAGGACAGCACAAACAATATTTCATTTCTAACAAAAGTATTTTCACGTGAATATTAAAAAGAGAAAGAAAAGTTTGGTGAAAAATATGTCAGATTAAAAACGATACATTTAAAGTGTCTTATTTAAAAAAAACTTTATTTTCGCTTTGCTAAAAAATACCGGGAGACAAAGACTGTGCTTATTTAATTCATTTTATATTAGCTTATTTTGAAATGTTTAACTGATTTTATTTAATCAAAGACGGAAATTACCATTGTATCTTTTAACAGCAGCAGATTTGACCATAAAATTCCCCAATCAAAGAGAAATTAATAGAAACCCGTTTATAGGGATATCGCCAATGTTTTTTACTTATAATTCAATCTTCCGAAATCTTTTTAAAGCCGATCAAATTAGCGTGCTTTTAGAGTCTACGGTGTCTGAACGGGGGTTGGTGAGCATAGCTCGTAGGGGGCAACGCCCCCTAGTAAATATAAAAAGCGTCAAAAATACCTTTGTTGTGTATGCATTTTTTACCTTTTTCCGAATCAAATGTAAACTTTGAAGTTTCCTTTTTTTTATTAATTATGTCACTTATTTTACGTGTGGAAATCTTAAAACCATGCTTTTCACAGCTTTTTTAAATAATCAAATAAGAGTATTTCACTTCATAAAGCACAAATACATAGCCTACGATCCATTGCTTGTTTTCCAGCGACATTTTAAAACAAAGAATGCGTTTAATGATGCAGACTGTAATTAAATCCTATTCTGAATTGATGCCATATAGGTTTTTTATTTATTTATTTATGTATTTATTTATTTAAATCATAGAGAAGGTCAAAATCATTACAAAAATGTTTGAATGTTTTTAATGACTAGGGGGCTCGGCCCCCTACGAGCTACGCTCGCCAACCCCCGTCCAGACACCGTAGACTCTAAATGCACGCTAATTTGATCGGCTTTAAAAAGATTTCGAAAGATTGAATTATAATTTAAAAAACAGTGGCGATCTCCCTATAAACGAATTTCTATTGATTTCTCTTTGATTGGGGAATTTTAACGCCAAATCCGTTGCGGTACTACTTGATTATCCCGTCGACCCATTTCGCCAAATTATATAAATCGCCAAACCACTCGCCAAATTATACAAATTGACATAATTTTTATTTTAAATAACGAAAAAACCAATAAATTAGTACAACATTAATAAAAATACAAATAAAACGTCGAAATAAAAATAACTTGATGACGTAGACACGTGTAACAACATTTCAAAATAAGCTAATATAAAAGGAATTAAGTAAACAGAGTCTTTGTCTCCTGGTATTTTTTAACAAAGCGAAAAGAAAGTTCTTTTAAATGAGACATTTTAAATTAATCGTTTTTAATCTGACGTAATTTTGACCAAACTATTCTTTCTAGTTTTAATATTCAGGTGAAAATTCTTGTGTTAGAAATGAAATATTATTTGCGCTTTCCTAACAAAAATAGTTGAAAAGTATCCTCTTAAAATATCAAATAAATGTCTAGCGCAATTTCTAAATTTAAACCGTTTTGCAATATTATTTTGTGTTCATTTTATGTAATAACTGTAATGTGACGTAAATATGACGTAATTTCTCCTATTTAAGACTTCTAACGCATGTTAATAAATTTATTGTTTTACAAATTCCTTTCTCTCTTAAAATTCACGTGTAATTATAGCATTTATGACGTAATTTTTAATAAGTTCCTGCTTTTTGTACATAATTACTTAATTCTAATTCCAAATGTTTTTTTCTGTTTATAATAGTCACGTGTAAATAAATTTTTAATTTATTTACACGCATAAATATTTTTAATTTGAAGCAAACATTATTGTTTCCGCTGTTTATACAGTTGGCAACAGTTTAAATTAATATCACTTTCTAAAATCTGTTAAAAATATCTCTAGAAATGCTGAAAATCTGAATTCAAAATAGAAATAAAACCTCAAAAAATTAGTCAAAATAAAAAAATTAATGCAATCTGCACTCCGGCAAATTCTAACGCATAAAATGATCTAAAAATGATTAAATTCCTATGAACAGTTTTTGCTCCTATAAAACTTTTTTAGTGGAACGATTTTGTCCAACTTTAGCATTAAATATCTCTTAAAATATTTCTTCGATTTGAAAACTGTCTGCATCAGCGTGTTTATCAAACATTTCTGTATAATACTACCGATTTTCATATTTTTGTATGCATTATTTTTCTTAATATTAACAAAGAAAGATCTCCGGTCACAAAAAATTCAAAACCGGCGGCGGCGGCGGCGGCGGTGACAGCGGTAGTTACTTTTTTTTAGAATAGAGAGATAATTTAAACGGGATTTTGAAAGTTACAATTTATACTTTACGGAAATATTATATAATCGAAATTACATTTGCTTGCTATTTTTATGACTAGGGGGCTCTGCCCCCTACGAGCTACGCTCGTCAACCCCCGTTCAGACACCGCAGACTCTAACAGCACGCTAATTTGATCGCCTTTAAAAAGATTTCGGAAGATTGAATTATAATTTGAATCTGACAATTATAATCTGACGTAATTTTCACCAAACTTTTCTTTCTCTTTTTAATATTCACGTCAAAATACTTTTGTTAGAAATGAAATATTATGATCATCTTAAAATGTCAAGTTAATGTCTCGCGCAATTTTTAAATTAAAACTGTTTTGCAATATTATTTTTTGTTCATTTTACGTAATAAGTGTAATATGACGTAAATTCCCCTATTTAGGACTTCTAACGCATGTTACTGAATTTATTATTTTACAATATTCTTTCTCATTTAAAATTCACGTGTAACTATAGTTTTTATGACGTAATTTTCAATGAGTTCCTGCTTTTTATATTTTTTGTTTATAATAGTCACGTGTAAAATAAATTTTTAATTTGAAGCAAACATTACTGTTTGCGCTGTTTAAATTAATATAAGTTGGCAACAGTTTAAATTAATACAATTTTCTAAAATTTGTAAAAAATATCTCTCGAAATGCTGAAAATTTGAATTTAAAATAGAAATAAAACCCCGAAAAATTATTCAAATTAAAAAACTAACTGCAATCTGCACACCGGGAAATTCTGACGCATAAAATGATCTAAAAATGATTAAATTCCTATGTACAGTTTTTGCTCCTATAAAACTTTTTCAATGGAACGATTTTGTCCAACTTTGGCATTAAATATCTCTTAAAATAATTCTTCGATTTGAAAACTGTCTGCATCAGCGTGTTTATCAAACATTTCTCTATAATACTACCGATTTTCATATTTTTGTATGCAACAGTTATTTAATATTAACGAAGAAAGACCTCCGGTCACAAAAAATTCAAAACCGGCGGCGGCGGCGGCGGTGACAGCGGTAGTTACTTTTTTTAGAATAGAGAGATATTTCTGAATTTACTAAATTGTGATCTGACACTCTAATATGATAAATTATAAAGTACAACTTAAATCAGTGTTTAATGCATGATTTTTCTTCATTTTACTGTTGTTAAGTAAGCAGTTGTTTAAAACTTGTCTTAACATCAATTAATAATTTTTACCTATTATACCAATGGTGAATTTCATTGGAAATATTTTTATTTACTACATTTTCCAAGATATGCTCAATAAAGTAAAAACAATTATAGGCTATGAGAATTGGAAAATACCAGGCTAACGAATGGGCAATGCATGATTTTTCTTTATTAAAATTTTAATTAAGTTACTTTTTTATGAGATGTTGGATGCAATCTACGTTTTGCATTAAATACAGAAACAGCTACTGAGACAAAACCTCATTATTTTATATTCTTTTACCCGGGACATGCATATTTTCTGTTAAAGGATTTCTTTATATACAGGTTACGTTATAGACTGGTTTCGTTATAGCAAGCTACTTTATAGAAGTGTTCCTTTATAAACAGGTTTTACTACATTTAATTTGCATAAGAGATATGGATTGTTAAAAGATATTAGCCCTCCCAAACTATTTCAGAGCCCCCCTGACATGACTCGATGGTTACGGCCCTGGAGGCAAGGACGCCGGACGGATAGGTGGAACGCCGCGCTCCGCGAATTCTGTTTGGATACTGAAAGATACTTTCACCTTCGGAAACCGGTTCCGAAACTGAAAGTATCCTCATATAAAAAAAAACCCCCATAGACAAAATCGTAGTTGCTTTCACTTTTAACCAAGATAAAAAAAAAAAAAAAAAAAAAAAAAAAAAAGCAGTGAATTTTGGCAATTTTTGTGAAAAAACATGAATTGCAATTATGAAATCAAGCTTGATTTTTTTAGGCAAAACAAAAGAGTGTTCTTCTTCTTTAACTATTTTAACTTTTATATTTATTACATTTTTGATTTAAAGCATTATGAAAAAAGTTTTAAAAATCACTATAAAAATTCTTTAGATCTATCAATTCCGACAGATGGTAATACATCAGATTCCTTTTGCGTAACACGATTAAGAGAAAACAAAAAACTTTTAATGCTATGCACACATAATCTGCAATAGGAAATATGATACGATAATTACATATTTAAATATCCTAGCCATGTCTGTTATAAATTATGTTATAAATCTGTTACGATTTAGAGCGTTAGAAAAAGTTTCAAAATGCTTTAGATTATGATTTTAAATAGGCAAAATAATTTAATCCTTAAAAAGATTTGTCTATACGGAGAACAAATCAATACT
Organism: Maratus speciosus; assembly: GCA_963932465.1. Classification (NCBI taxonomy): domain Eukaryota; kingdom Metazoa; phylum Arthropoda; class Arachnida; order Araneae; family Salticidae; genus Maratus; species Maratus speciosus. The sequence goes on from OZ010799.1 coordinate 92,619,676, forward strand.
TATCTCATTAAAACTTAGTTTTGCGTTATACATCATAACAAAAATAGTTCTACTAAATCTATCCAAGGGATGTTTCATTTCATTATTGCATTTACTTTACATAAAATATTATGAAATTTCCTGTTATTAAATTTATTTTTCATTTATCAAGTTAAAAGTTTTTATGTGTTTGCTCATATTTGTTTTTGTTTTTATTAATCTCATACTGGATATTTACTGTACGCGAAAATATACAGGTTTCACATAAAATAAACGCATATTGAATATTTCCATTTTGTTTAATTGATATTCCATGTATTACACTTTATTATCATAAGAATCGTTTCATATATTGAAATTATAAACTTTATAAGCCTTAGTAGTAATATAAAGTGTGTTAACAAAATTAAATTTATTATAATAATATTAAAATTACTTCTCCTGACAAATCAAAATTGTCTCGTGGGTTCAGAATAAAAGGAATGTCGAACGTGCAAAGTGTACTATTCATCTTAATATGTTATATATTTATTTTACATATTTTTCTTACAACGCACATTGTTTTATTATATCAACTATCAAGAGTATTTTCTCATGTTTAAGGTATAATTCTTTATTCTTTTATTAAAGCGAATTATTAATTTGAAATTACTTCTTCCATAAAAATTTAATAAATTAGTATCATTATCATATATTCTAAACAAAATCATGCATCATCTTTTTACAAAAAACATTAAATGACATCGACATATCGTTAAATTTAGAAGTATTACTTAAAAAATGTAGATTATTTGACCTAAGTAATTAAAGAAAATAAAACTTAAACTTAAAATGAAGAATTTATTAGCAAATGAATTTCTAGCTCATAACAAGCTTTGTATTTGTATAAGATTTTTATCTTTGTAAAATCCAAAACATCTCCTGTTGTTCGGGAAGAATAGAAATTTTGAAAACCGTATCTTTCTGCTTGACGTTTCGAAAAAGTCTAAAGGGGGAAAAATGATTTCCTTTTAATTTTTAATTCAATAACGAAAATACTACTCGCTGAAAAATTAGCTAAATTTTGAGAAAATTGTAAAAATTTGAATTAAGAAGCTGGTGTCAATTTGTGTAAGGAATTTTTAAGAGTACATATCATATTTGGACAATGTGAATAAAGCAGTTTGTAGAATGATGATTATAATCATGTAATATGTTGATAAACAGATATAAGAGTGAGAAGTTTTTCCCCTTATATTAAATACAGATATTTTATGCACATCGCAAAACACGCTTGCTGTATACATAATTATATTTAGTGTGAGTGATTAATTTCCATTTACCTTTTTCCAAATGGTTGTGACTATAGATCAGTTACACTTTTCAGAAAACTTGTTCAAATTTTATATGAAGATGAAAAACATGTAACTTAATAAGAATCCTTTAGAAAAATAAGCCTTTTTCAATTTTCTCATTATTTCAATTTATAGATAATATATATATATATATATATATATATATATTCCCGTAAATGTCCGGTAATATCATGTAATTATATTTATAACTTTAGACGGTGAAATAAACAAACTATCTATGCAAGCATGAAAATTTTCAATATCCTAGCTTTAATGGATTTCAGGAAAAGTGTATTATAAAGTGTAAAAAATGCATTCAGAGAAAGACTGAAAAAAACAACAAAAAAAACCAAACATATATGGTGTTTTGTTTGTTTAGAACTAAATGCTTTCTTCGACTTCGACTTCGAACACTTTTTTTAACCGAGGCCCCTGTCGACAACTCCACACATCCCCGGGATCAGAATTTGCAAGAAATGGCAGGAGAGCAAACTAAGACCTGGATGGTAGCAAAAAATTAATGGGGGGGGGACAAAAATTAAAATTAAAAAAGGGGGTAGAAAAAACCTGACAAGTGGAAATGCTTTCTTTTAGGGGTTTATTCAATTTGAAACTATATAATTTATATTTTTTCTGATAGTCTGAATCTGCTTTATTTTTTATGAGCAAGGGTGGAAATTTGAAGCATTTAATGTCTTTTGATTCCCTAACTGTAATTATTAATGATATCTTCATAAGCATAAAAGAGAAGGACTTTCCCAGAGAGTTCTTTTTTGGATGATCTTACGAATTGTAATGAAATGTGGTAATATTACTTTCTAATTCTAATCGTCATATCTGAATTAAAAACTAAGAAATAAACTGATGTAAAATTGTGCTAAAATATAAACATCAAAGTGAGTGTAATCATTTTAAAATTGCCACCAAGGACAATTATAAGAACAAGTTTTACAATCCAAATCAACTGTTTAATTAGAGTCTGAATTTATTTTATTATTCAGTAGCTATTCCGAAGAAAAATGGTATTAAAAGATGAAACATTGAACAGTCTTCTAGTTATTGTCGGGATCTACAATGCTCACAGTGAACCACGCGTTAAAATTTTCTCTGTTTTCTTTGTTGCTCTTTACTACCTTTTAACACTGTATAATATAGTAGCGTGTTGTGCGTACATGTTGCGCACAAATTTCAAAATTGGTATTTCGGGCCTTATAGTAATCACTGATTCAATGCTTATATGGTTTCTGTTGTTTATAAGACGAAAGAAAATCGCAGTTGTCGTCGAAAAGCTGTACCAGTTCCGAAGAAGATACCGTATTGCTAATAGTTCTTCAATTTTAGTTCAGTGTGTAATATCTTTTTTTACTTTAGTGGTTTTTCTGTTGTCCCAGGTACATTATATCTATGCCAATTCAGAATTTGCTGACGGATTAAAATATTGGACTCTAGGGATAAAAATTGCTGAAGGGAACTTGAGGATAAGTTTAATAATTTTCCTAAATTTAGTCTACTTTATGGTTACTTTCTTTCCTGTTTGGATGACATTCATTTTAAGCTCTGTCTTGTACAAATGGGCTGAAACTTTGCAATTTTACAATAGCTCGCTTCAGCTACATTTACACTCTATTAAAAAATATCAGCATGTTGAACTTTTTGCAGATTTTTTTAAAATAACAAAAATTCTACGGGAAATGAACCAAGATCTGAATTTTCCATTATTTTGTATAATATTTTATTCTTTGGGTATCATATTTATGTCAGTCATTCACATGGTCTTGTGGAAGGATTGCTTCGATTTTTCGCTTCTTTGTACTGCCATTATTTGGGTTATCTGTGGCATTATTATGTTAGCGATGTATTCCGCTTGCAGTTCTATGATTCCAGAAAATATGAATGAAATAAGACTGACTGCTCGCGAAATAATAAATGAATATATTTTTGGTCTCACTCCCTCAATTCCACAAAACGTACTACTGTGTCTCAGGAGGATAGAGACTGAAAAAATTGTCTACATATCGGTTTGCGGTGCGTTTCGCCTAACAAATAGTTTCATTTTATCAGCGATTGGAAGTATATTCACTTATGATTTACTTATTATAAGTGCTTTTCTGGATGGTAATACAACTATCTGAGGAATGTATGAGCATTTCTTAAAAGATTCAGTTTTTGTTTAGTTTAAAAAGGGTATTTTTCGTTGCGTTTTGCTAATTATATGGGCATTTACATATTATATCTTTTCTAATTAAATATTTACTGAATCATATTTAAAAACCGAAACAAAAACTTGACCAATTATCTTTTCAAGTACGTTGAAATTAACTTTAATCCAAATTATGCGGGATGCACAGAATACATAAAACTTTGAAAAGTGAATAAAAAAAGTACTTATATTGTTAAAAATTCACTTTATATGTTTGTTTGTTTTCATATGAGAGAAAATGCCTGTTATTTCAAGAATGTGTTAATATTTCTTAAACCGTTATATCACTTTTAGGGATAGCTAAATATTCACTAATTATATTCGACGGTAACTAATAGTGATAATAATTATTATTTTGAATAAAAAAATAAAATTTGTTAACCTTCTTGAGTCCTTTTTTTTTCGTGGGGGAGGGGGGGGGGGGCTGCTTATATGTTAATAGGGTCAATCCATTTCAAGTGGTCCAGCACTGGTTGCTCGACCATTTTTAAAAAATCTGAAATTTTTTGTACAACAACCCTAACATGATGGAAGTTCAAAATGACTATTATTTTAATTTTATTAATTTTTGTTTATGCATGGCGGCCATCTTTGTTTCATCGTCTGCAGCAATTTTCCCACAAGAAGGGTTTACGGAATTGTAAATAATTCATCGTTTATTTATCCAATTCAACTGCGAATTAAAGCAATTTGTACAGAATACATTGGGCTAAAAATCTGGTAATGGAGTAGTTTCCGAAACTAACTGCTTATTGGTAAAATTTAAGCATAAAGTTTCCGTTTTTTTCCAAAATTTGTCCGTTTACAAGAGGAAATTTTTCTAGCAAGGAATTCTGTCAACATGACATTTTTTTTTTTTTTTTTTTTTTTTTTTTTTTTTAGTAATAGGCCGAAAGTACTTGTACTCACAAGCCGAGTTCCAGATCTGAGCCTTGCTTTCTATTTGCTAAAAAAAATCCCAAATTTTTTAAAAATGACAAAAATCGCACTTTTCAGGCTTTGATATCTCTGGTGGGGCACGAGATAAAAATCTGAAATTTTTTTAAAAAAGAGTATTGTATGGTAGTCTTATGCACAAGAAATTTCAGGATGGAGATTTGACTACAAGCTGAAATATAGCAAGAGCAACATGTCAAAACAATACTGCCAAACTATTGTTTTGTTGTAGTCACAGTTAAGTACTTATCTCAGAGTATCCTTTAAATTTATTTTTTAGATTATATTTAAATAATAGTAACAGAAAATAAATCTTTTGCAATTAATTTAAAAAATAATTATGCCTAAGGCTTACATTTTGTATGGTTTCAGTATTGTAATTTTAGTAACTAAAAGAAACATCAGCACTTTTACATATATATATATATATATATATATATATATATATATAAGTATTAATTAAACATTACCAACCATCATTTATAATTGTGATAGCACGAATGTATTTACAACAGTACAGTGTCCCCACCAAACACACTGAATGGATACCAAAAACATAATAAACAAGCTGCGAAGTATAAAATAAAGTCCCTTGTATATATATATATACAAGATCTGAGAAAAAAAACAGAATAGGGAAAGAGAAAAGCTGTTAATGTTGGCATACTTGTTGAGACATGATCAAACTTGTCAAAACACATTCTTGCTTGTTGGTTTAAAAACCACAATTTTAATGCTGCTTGCCAGTCCCTGAAACTTGTTCCTACCATAAGTATGTTCCTGTAAATGAAACATTATGCGATGTTACCATGCATCAGCCTCAAGTAATTTTCAAAAAGTAAAGATACCCAAAGCCTTTTCAAAATTTATACTGCAGAAAAATCACATTTTTTCATAAGAAGTAAGCTAAGAATTATTAATGAATTGAGACTTGCACATAGTGATTTCAAAGTATATTTCTATGAGCCAGCAGGGCCAAGATCTTCAATCAAGTTATCAAGAGATGACAAAACTTGGTTCCTACAAATAAAATTTTGAGAAAGATCAAAATTGTGGTTTTTGAACCAACAAGCAAGAATGTGTTTTGACACGTTTGATCATGTCTCAACAAGTATGACAACATTAGCAGCTTTTTTTTTCCCTATGTTGTTTTTGTCTCAGGTCTTGTATGAAAATATTTTTTTTTTCTTTATGTAAGTGTGCTGAGGTTTCTTTTAGTTACTAAAATTACTTACTACAAAAATTACTGAAACCATACAAAATGTATGACTTTAGGCATAATTATTTTTTTTATTTATTGCTAAGCTTTAGAAGGGCTTTATTTTCTGTTACTATTATTTAAAGTTTATCAAAAACATAAATTTAAATGACACTCTGAGATAAATATTTAGCTGTGACTACAATAAAAAACAATAGTTTGGCACTATTGTTTTGACATGTTGCCGTTGCCATATCTCAGCTTGTAGTCAAATCTCCATCTTGAAATTTCTTGTGCATAACACTACCATACAATACTCTTATAAAAAAAATTTTCAGATTTTTATCTCGTGCCCCACCAGAGATATCAAAGCCTGAAAAGTGCGATTTTTGTCATTTTGAAAAATTTGGGTTTTTGTTTAGAAAAGAGAAAGCAAGTCTCAGATCTGGAACTCGGCGTGTGAGTACAAGTACTTTCGGCCTATTTGTAAAACAAAATATGTCATGTTGACAGTATTCCTTGCTAGAAAAATTTAATCTTGTAAACGAACAAATTTTGGAAAAAAACGAAAACTTTATGCTTACATTTTACCAATAAGCAGTTAGTTTCGGAAACTACTCCATTACCAGATTTTTAGCCCAATGTATTCTGTACAAATTGTTTTAATCCGCAGTTAAATTGGATAAATAGACGATGAATTATTTACAATTCCGTAAACCCTTCTTGTGAGAAAATTGCTGCAGACGATGAAACAAAGATGGCCGCCATGCACAAACAAAAATTAATAAAATTAAAATAATAGTCATTTTGAACTTCCATCATGTTAGGGTTGTAGTACAAAAAATTTCAGATTTTTTAAAAATGGTCGAGCAACGAATATGACATTTTCTGGACCACTTGAAATGGATTGACCCAATAAAATTAAAAGTAGCTATCCAAATCACCAAAGTTAAAGTTTACTAAAATTTAACCCTTAAATGCAAATTTTTTCGTATATATTTTTCCCATAATACGCCAACTTCTTTCTTTTACTGCACATCTGCAACGCTAGCAAAAACTACTGTCATAGCTAATGTAGTGAAAAATTAGTGATTATTTTAATAAGTATGAATCTGGGCACCTCATTTTATGTGAATTTTTATGCTGTAAAACAACTCTGATGTATGAATTAAACTATGCAATACATAAGCGAATTCTCAATATGTAATGTTCTTTGTTACTTCCCGCTAAAATGACTAAATATCATCCCTACTACGATTTATCGGAGGAAATGTGCAATGACCCTTCAGAAAACATAATGTAGCAAACATGAAACATAGGTTAGTTAAAAGAAGACTACACCAGAAATCATAAAAAAAAACAATTTTTTTACATGTTGCAGGTATGCGACACGACGCATTTAAGGGTTAACCAATATGTCATGTACTGAAATCTAACGAATATAATTATTTTGCAGACTATCTATATGACAATAGGCTAAGAAAGAATTTTTGAAGACGTTCGGAAGTTGTCGCACTGCAACAGGATTAAACAGATATAACAACTTTCTTGTATTTTTTGTTTTGTCACAAGTTATTCATTCTCGGAAAAGTAGCTCCTAGTTTAAATTTAAAGAGTAAAGCATATGTTTGAAAAAAAAAAAAAAAACGGTGGAAAGAGAATTATAAAACTTTTATTACTATTATTATCATTATTACTAATACTAAATGCTGAAACATAAATTAAGTAATAGGTAATAATAAATGTACACACATATACTATTAGTAACTATATGCAGATAATGAGAAACATAATTTTAAGACAAAAAATACTCATTGAAAAGATAGGTCCTATTAATAGGACGCGAGACCTTAACGGCTTAATGAATATGACTTTCAGCGCATAGCTATCCTTATATTTAAATTGCTTGAATATGTGCTTTTGCTGCCACTTTCCAAAACATAGCTGAAAAGTGGTTATGAATTTGGTTTGCCTGGGCCTGGCCGTACTCTAACTTGCGTAAACATACTCGGATTTCTATGCAATTGATATGTGTTTTTGAGATTTACTATGGCATGCTCGTTATTGAAACTGAAGTGTGTACCCTTTATAGTTAGTTTACAAGGACACTCAAAAGTATTCAGCTACTTAAAAAAATCTATAAAGTCAATAGGGAAAATCGTTTTAAGTGCATTTTAATAATGTCATACGACTTCAAACTATTATTACACTATTTCAAATTTATATGCTTTTCTGAGAGTAACGTCAACATGTTTTCCATAAAGTATAGAATAAGTAGCAGTAATAAGTAGTTTACAGGTGTAATGGGCCCGGCAAGACCGCTACTTGAAAGATCCTTCATAACTTAGATTTAAAGTTAAAACACCTTTAATTAAGCTAATCTGGCAGGTGTGTGACAGTGTCACTTCACTAATTTGGCCTAGGTTACACGGCTAATAAGCAAGATCATTCACTAGCTAAACAATTAACAGATTCTAAAAAATGTTAAAGATTCAACTTACGCAAAGTTCTTCGATAGCCCAAGTTGATAGCAATTTTTCCCAAGCTAATGTGTAACTTTGATTTGCAAGGTAAAATTTACTCAAATCTCGAGTGTCATCTAATTAACAACTCATGGTTGTTAACAAACTTTTATTTTCTCAATCTATAATTCAAGATGCCTTACCACCCGACAACCGCTTATAGCACAAGCTCTGAATCAATGTTGCAGTCGTAAGTAAATTAGAGGGTATACGCTAGAGTCATGAGTGTTCATGGCTAGAATATACGCTACAGTTTTATTTGAGAAACAGAGAGTATACGGAGCTTCTTAATAAAATCCAGAAGGTATACGGCGTATATATCCGTATACTCTCCACTACACAGCTGCTCTGAATTCGCTTCCACGTGCCGCAAATCTCTGCTTCTATCCTCCTCCGCAAGCCTTGTATTCTACTGAGGTAGGACTCGACCCAAACTTTCGCTTCTCCTTTTATATTCTGCAGTTTGAGAAACGCAGCCTAATTTGCATGAAATTGCTGCGAAACCTCGAACCGTAGATTCCAAGTGATCCAAACACAACTTGGAAAAATAGAGTAGAAGAAAGTATAGATGTCTCTGTTGCAGCGTTGTAGTCGTAAAATAACCAGAGGGTATACGATAGAGTCACGAATTTTCATAGCTAGAGTATACGCTATAGCTTTATTTGAGAAACAGGGGTATTTGGAGCTTCGTTAAAAGGTGCAGAAGGTATACAGCGTAAACTTCCATATAGTGTCCACTACACCCCTGCTCTGTTGCGAACACAGGTTAAATATTTGACATCACATTCACATTCAAAACTCTACGATTCTTTATAAGTCTTTTGGAGTCTCTAAGAGTTGCTAGTCCACTATACAGGGACATTCAAAAGTATTCTGTTACATTACGATCAATGAAGAAAAATCGTTTCCAGGGCATTTTAATGATATCACACTCTTTCAATTATAATGAAATTGGTATGCATCACTGAAGTTAATGGCAAGATACACTTTATATAGAGTATAGACTAAGTACCAATTATAGTTTTTTTACAGGGATGCACAAAAGCATCTCATTGCATTATTATATGTGGTGAAAAATTGTTTGCAGTGTACTTTAACGATGCTACTCTTTTTCAATGAAATTGGTGTACATTACTGAGGTGCACAACAGCATGTTTTCTATAGATTATAGAGTGTTTAGAATTTATCGTTTATTTACAGAGATGCACATAAGAATTCGGTTACAGATCTCAGTATGAGCCATAACTGCAGTATATTCATTTTCAGCTGTGATATGCATTTAAAAACTTAGCTAATTTCTGGTGCATTACGAGATGTGTAGATCATATACAGGATGGCACGAAAGAATTTCCGCACATCATCGGCTATGGACAGCAATTGCTGAAAAGAATTTTTAATGCATTGTATTTTTTTAAAATGATAGATTTAGATACTTCATTTCGTTGTATGAACAAAAATGAAATTTCTTAACCATATTCCGACAGTGTTTCATTTCATAATCTATACCGGATGCATGGTTTTTTGTTTCTTGTATTTATTACAGAAGATTTTTAGACCAAGGAAAATGGTACTGCTTAACCCCCTGACCGCCGAGCAAAAGAGCAAAATTGTAATATTGCTTTCTCTGTATTTTTTTACATGCTAAAAAAATATGAATCTTCCAACATAATATCGAAAAATTAATTACGTATATTTATATAACCCTTGTGAGTACTAATCATTACTCAGTATTTTAAAACAGCCTTATTTATCTGGAATTATATTAATGTAAATAATGCTACTATTGCAGTAAAACTTGCAACTTAGTGAACGAATATATCAGTTCACAGCGGTGAGAAGGTTAAACAAAATGTGAATACTTCATCTCCTACATCATTTTCACCGCTTTTATTAACTTATGATGGGCACTTCGTGAGAAAGATAATGTTGTCTGAGGTACATGAAAATATTTTAAAAGAAAAAAATTCTTTATTTTATTGAAGAAGATATGTTTTGGTCTTGTACTTTTAAGTTTAATAAATTATATTTTTTTCCTGATCGAAAGTGGGAAATATTCTCTTGAAAATGCATGGCTATTTTTTCTATTATTTTACTTAAGATGATATTGACCCATTATATTCACAAGTGAATTAGTTATTATTAAATTCCCTTTGGGTAAGAAGATTAATACTGTTTAAAGAATATGTAGATATTTTCCAGCAGTAGTACTTTTCCCTTACCTTTATCTTTATATGCTTCGTATCTATGTGCTTAATATTTGGGGCGCTCAGTACCAGAGTTAACTATCCCACATTTTTGTGAAAAATGAGTTTGAAGTGTCAATACATATATGTATGTCAATTAAATATGTCATGCCATCTATTTGCTTATAATTATTTTTATTAATTTCGAAACTATACAAGCGAAAAAGCCAGTTTAACAGATTGTCCAACGTAACTTGGATATCAAGTTAGGGGCTGTACATTTATAACGTTATCACTTTAAGGGGGAAAGGGCGGCTGTTCTAGCTCTTGATATCGTAAGATATTTCTAGGTGGGGGGAGTTTGTCATTTGCTATCGTTATCATTTTTGATCAACCAAAATTTTCTTTTTTTTTGGTAACATTTTAATCAAATGTTACCTTTATTTATATCAAATGTTACATCTTTAATGCTTTTTTAATCAAAATAGTCTATAACTTTTTCTTAGTCTGTTATCTAGTTTTATCAAAATACAAAGTTATTATTAAAACCATTAAATTTGGAATAAAATTCCTCTTATTCTAAATTATCGAACATCCCAGCGTTCGGCATTCCTATTCTTTTGACATATGCGCATAAAATGCAATGTTAGAGAACCCAGATTCGAAATGGTGTATATTATGCTTACTAGTAAAAAATGTTTAAGAATGTAGGCAACCTGTTTTGCTTACCCCTTTTCCGTTACAGAGTGCAAGTTCAGGAAGACAATATTACAGTAGAATGCTTTGTGTAACAAAAAGCTATTATTAAATAATTTTAAATAGTAAGTATATCCTTAAAGTGTTATTTTACATAAAGTTATTTCATGTATAATAGTGATATTTCATTGACTTCTCCTCATTTAAATAAGTAAAATGTGTGACTAATAAATCAACATCATTGCAAATGTATAAAAAGAAAAAGAAAGAAAAATTGTAAAAATAAAGATTTTTGTGGACACTGGTAACGATATCATTAGGAAGGAAGAAGGGGAGCCGATGAATGATAATGTATGATATCGTAAGAGGGGGGGGAGGTCCAAAATTGCCAAAAAGTTTATAACATTATATTTGTATAGCCCCTTACCAGTGGAAGAGTGGATCAAGTGGCCTTGTCCACTCTTTAGAGCCCAACTTAATCACCATATGCTTGCTGAAAAAGCTTGGTCTCCTCTGGCACAGGCGGGACTGGCCCGAAAGTGTTTGACAAAAGAATTGTACAAATGAAAAACACTTTTCTGGAAATCACAGCTGTCGAGGTTTTGTCCACTCTGTTTCTCAACGCCTCATTTGTTCATTACGAATGTCTGTATAACAAGGAGACGGCCAACCTTGTTAATCACAGATTTTGATTATTTTAATATATGTTGTAGGGTAGAGACCCCTTAGTGTCAGGTTCAACGGATTTTATCCAACGCTCCTTAGTTCTTAAGAAACCGGGGGGGGGGGGGTCTAATAATAGTACACAACTTAAATACTTACATTGCAACCGCAATGATAGGTTGGTCGTAGCTCAGTTGGTACGGCGTTCGCTGGCTGATCTGCGGGCCCGGGTTCGGAACCCAAACGCGCTACATTTGTTTTTCTCATTTTTTGTTTTATAAATATACTTGTAATTATAATTTAATAATTTCAATTACAAATTTTAATATCATACATTAATTATAATATTAACAAACTTAAATTTATCATTTATTATTTCTCGTCCTTTAAAGAGGTTTAAAAAGAAATTGGATCTATTATTGAATGATAAAAATTTCAAAATCGTGACAAAATCTGTTGTGGTGCACTGTAAAAAAATGCGAACACTATTCCTGTAGGAATCGGAAAAATAGTTGCCCTTATCGTACCGGAAAATTTTCCGACCCAGCTCGTAATAAAATCCGTAAAAAAAGGAAACATTCATTAAAACGGTACTTTACGGATTTTATTCCAAGTTTACGGATTTTATTCCGATTTTACTGATTTTATTCCGAACTGGGTCGGAAATTTTTCCGATACGATAAGGGCAACTATTTTTCCGATTCCTACAGAAAATCTGGTCTTTTTTTTTTTTTTTTTTTTTTTTTTTTTTTTTTTTTTTTTTTTACAGTGTGCCATCTATTTATGATAAAATAAAAGAATATTCAAATAAAATAAAAATAAAAGCAGAAAGAAGATAAAGGTGAAAGCAAAATAATTGAAAGCGCAAGCATACGTATTACAAATTTAAAAATCTTTAATATGCAAAAAATCGGTTGTAATTTAATTCTGATGCTAATTTTTAATATAATTATGCTTGTTACTTTAAAAACAGAATAATAGTATTATCGCATTGACTTCCTTTGTTAAAGCAATGCGTTGTGATATCGTAACTTCGCCACAAATTTTCGACGGGGAAAGCAACAGGCATTTCCGTGGAGGACAATAGTCTTTTGTGTAAAGGCATGCAAGGGAAATACCAGGCATACTTCTGCCCTTGGGATCTGCTCAACAGGGTATTTCCACTTTTCCAAGAAATAGGGAGGGCGGGACAATGTGTGGGAACTCGTCCCTAAAGTGAAAGAAAAAAGAGGCTCAGGCAGAAGCTAGTGTGGAGGCTGATGGGAGATAAGTAGACGGGGAGATTCTGATGAAGTCAGGTTGTTTTTTACCAACGGAAGAGAGGCGAGTAAAAAATCGTTTTACTCAGGTTGGCTATGAGAAGTATAGAACTTTTAATAAAAAGTGAGAGTGTCTACCTATGAATGGTAAAGTTTGTTATTACATTTTTCAAATCTATTTTAGTTGTTCTAATAAAGGACTTTGGTAAGAAATATGTATTATTTTTCTACGATCATCTCACAAGAGCTTAGTGAGCCAAAAAGCTCTGGCCCACTACATCACAGCTATAGTATTATAAATGGTGGCAGCTTACGGATTAATTAGGTCTAGCATAAATTAGACTGGACCCACGTGAACTTGATGTACAGAAGGAAACTGTGTTAGAAACAAGGACAGTCGGTGATGAAATCTTGTGTTTGACGAGAAAGATTTTCAAGTGTATCCGGTGAGGAACGGTGAAATCTGGAGTGTCGAATATGTTAGCTGGTATGTAACAAGGACTAAGGATCCGACGATATAGAAAATTTCTTCAGTAAACGTCCAGTGCAGTGGATAGAAGACTATTCATTCGATCGCCCTTAGGAATCCATGGAGACAGCTTGAGTGTAAATTTCCCGGCGTAAATCAAGTTAGATCCGGAGATACGACAGTACCTGAAAAAAAAGTGCAGGAAAGCCTTGGAGCAGTGTGGATAAATGTCTACATTTGAAGGTAAGCCCTTTTATGAAATTTTCCAGAGAGGTCTGTTAGGATTTAATATTGTATATGTCTGTTCTTGGTAATTTGTATATGTTTAATAGATAAAAAGTCTAGGGTAGCTATTAATTTGGGATCGACATTTTTAGTTAGAATTTTTATATTAAACGGGTTTCTTAAGGTCTGTACGGTAATTCATTTGGTTTTGAAAATTTAATATTTATGTATTTCATAATTTACTAGAGGATAGTAAATTACGGTTGATTAATAAAAGAATATTAATCATTAAAATTAATCATAGTTGTGGATGTAACTTTTAGTTATAAAGTTGGGGCATATACAGCTTTTGTTTATTACAGCAATAAAGTTATTTGAAATTTTATGGGTATGCTGTAGGAAAAAGCGGGATTAGTTGTTTTTATATAAATTGTATTTATATAGTACTTACTGTGAGTATCAAAATAATTTTTTAGGATTTACGCAGTTTTAAAGGATATAACAAGTGCATGAAAATTTTCGGTAGGAAAATTGTATTATTGTTTTATGCATTGAAATATATCTAAAGGATAAAATCCTATTCCTTATTGTGTTTTTTGGTTTTTGGTGTTTTACAAATTGTATATATTTGTGTATTTTTGTGATTAGTATTTTGGGGGAAAATCATGGAAGAATTTCTAGGGAAATATACTAAAAATATCTTGCTTTTGCTGGCAGAGGAATTTGAGACCAACGTGTTGGCAACTGATAAGAAAAAAACTATAATTCAGGCTATTTTAGAAGCATCGGATTATAATGAGAATTTTGTTAAATCGAATTTGGAATGTATTCTTAAAGAGGATGCAGAACGTAAAGAAAACGAAGGACGTGAAAAAACAAGACAATTTGAGTTAGAAAAATTAAGAATTCAAAATTCTTCGGAAACTGTTAGTCTTTCGTCTAGTGATATGAATATAGGTTCGCATAGGAATCCAAAAATTAATTTGAAAGAATTAGTTCCACGCTTTGATTCTAAATTAATTGACATCACTCTTTTCTTTATGATCTTTGAAAAACAGGCGGAAAAAGCTAAAATTTCGCAAGAGGATATGGTTAGCCAATTAATTCCCTTATTGCCATCAGATATCGCGGAAATTATAGTGAAACAACCAGCAGAATTAGGAGATGATTTTCAACATGTAAAAAAAGTTTTATTAAATCGTTTTAGATTGGGAACAGGTGCTTTAAAACAGAAGTTTGAAAATCATCAAAGGAAACCTGGAGCGTTATGGGTAGACTTGGTATATGAATTAAGGGGTTATTTGGATAATTGGTTGGAATCATTAGAAATAAAGGATTTCGAGTCTTTAAAAGAACTCATGCTCACTGAGCAAGTAAAAAAACGCGTTCCTTTTGAAGTAAAAGAAAAATTTATGGATGAATGGGATGAAATGAAAGAGGCTTCAAGGCTTGCTGATAAATGTGGCAAATATGAGAGTATTAGAAGTAGTTTCAGGAAATCAGAAAAAAAAACCTTTTTCAGAGATGCAAAGAAACAATTTAAATCCGAAAATTAAGGGTGAAGTAAAAGCTAAATCGGAGTTAGAGAATAAAACGGAAAATTTTAAAAATGATAAACTTAAACAAAACCAGGCTTTTGAGAGGAAAAGGCAGATTAGGTGTTTTTTTTTGTAATCAACCAGGGCACATAAAACCAGATTGTGCGGAATGGTTAAAAAAGAAAAATCAGTTCAATACAGTTAATCATTTAGATAATGATGTTGATTTAGGGGATTGTTTTAAACCTTATCTAAAAAAAGCTCTAATAAACGGGGTTGAAAGACACTATTTGAGGGACACGGGAGCAGGGATTGATTTATGTGATAGAAATTGGGTTAAAACAGAGGATTTTACTGGAGATATAACTTGGGTACGTCAACCTCTTGATAATGAATGTAAATGTTTACCATTAGCATGGGTGACTATAAAAGGAGATTTTGGTTGCATCACCACTAAGGCGGCGATTAAACCATCGGAGTCGGAGCAAGGTTACTATCTCTTAGGTAATAAAACTGCGGAGCTTATTGAGCAAAATAAAGGAAATGGTGTTCCTATAAATATGGTAGTTACCCGTAGTAGGACGGATTCTTTAAAAAAAGAATGGAGCAACGGGATGCTGATAATGAAATGTCGTTTATTGAGCAGGCAAAGTTAGAAGAGCAACCAGGTAGGGTAGAGAAAATTGGGGATTGCTCACAGAACAAAGAAACGCAGGTAGTTCAAATGGATGAGAATAGACAGGATGAAAGTCAAATCGAAGATCTTATGTTATTACCGAAATGGGAGGTGAAAGATAGTGTGGGATTGAATAAAATTACAGCGAAAGATTTCAGCTTAGATCAGAAACAGTGCTTATCTTTAAAAACATTATGAAAAAAAGGCGAATAATGTAGAAGAAAAGGAATTTAAAATAATGGGAAATAAATTAGTAAGAGTTTCACATTCAAATAGTGGGGATGAGAAATTACAATTACGTTTGCCATTAGAATTTAGAGAGAAAATAATGAAAATGTGTCATGAGGAAGTTGCGGGACATTTAGGTGCGACTAAAACAAAAGATAGGGTAATTACATGCTATTTTTGGCCAAATTGTTACAAGGAAATTGAGGCATTTGTAAGAGCTTGCGATCTGTGCCAAAAGGTTGGTAAAAATAGAGATAAAAAGAAAGCTCCCTTGAAGCTCGTGCCAATAATTTCAGAAGTTTTCTCCAGGATAAATATTGATGGTGTAGGCCCTTTGAGTTTAAGCGAGAAAAATAATAGATACTTGATTACTTCAATTTGTGTTGCGTCAAAATATCCAAATGCGATTCCAGTAGAAGATTTAACTTCTCCGTCAGTGATTGAGGGTCTAATACAAATATTTTCTAGGACTGGTTATCCAAAAGAGGTACAATGTGATTTGGGTAGGTCATTTACAAGTGAGTTGGCATCGGAATTTTTTGATAGGTTTGGTATTAAAGTTGTACATAGTTCAGTTTGCCACCCAGAATCGAATAGCGTTGAACGGATGCATGGTAGTTTAAAAAAGGTTATAAAGACATTATGTTTGGAGGCAGGAAAAGATTGGGAAGCAGTCTTGCCAATGGCTTTATTTGCTTTGAGGACTGTAAGTCATGAAAGCACGGGATTTAGCCCTGCTGAGCTTGTACATGGTAAGAATTTACGAATGCCACATACTCTTGTATATGAAAATTGGATGAAAAAGGAAACGGTAAATCAAAATGTAGTGGACTATATTTTGAACTTAAGTAATAGATTGGAACATTATCAAGAATTAGCGTGTAAAAGAATGAAAGAGTGTCAGGAGAAACGAAAACAATGGTATGATAAGAATGCGGTGTATAGAAAATTTAATGTTGGAGATAAAGTGTTAGTTCTGGCTACTTCGAAACCAAATAAAATGGCGGTTAATTGGATAGGACCGGGAACTATTACTAGTGTAATATCCCAAACTAATTATACTATCGATATTCCGGAAAAGAGAAATAAGTCTACTATTTATCATGTTAATTTAATTAAACCATATTATAGTAGACCTGAATTTGTAAATTTGTTGATTGATGAGGAGTGTGAGGAAATTGAGGATCAAACGGAAATTCCTTATCCCATTGCGGATCCCACTCAATTAGACTTTTGGGAATTAGTAAAAGAAAGTAATTTGGAAAAACGTGTTTCTACAGAGCAAATAAGAGATTTGAGGACAATGATTGAGCGTCATATGAAAGTTTTTTCTACGGACCCTGGGAGTACCATGTTAGTTAAAATGGACATTGTTTTAACGGATGATGTGCCGCTAAGATCACGGTAAGTAGAACACTCGGTAGGGTTCACGCGCATGTTTCGTTTCTCCCTCTGACGTCACTGGTACCCAAGTCCAGTCTTGGGTAATGCACTTTTCGCTTTGTATAAAGCTTTCCGTTTCATAAAAAGATGTTCAACATTTGTTTAATATCCTGTGTATGATATTACTGAGGTGTGTGACACTTCGAACATCTACTACTTAAACATTTTAGAATTTTTTAAAGTGTAAATCTTCTGTTTTCATTTGGTTATTTGGAAGTATTAACTTTCGCCACAATTATCATTATTTTATTTAAACACATATGTAAAAAAAGAGATTTTCTTAACTGCTCTGTTGTATTTCAATATTTTAGACACCGTCTTTTCATAACATTTTTGCAATTTCGCATTAATCCGAAATAGTTTGAGAAAACTCGTAAAATGTTTGCTTCAATTCATAAAACTTTAGAAAAAATGCACTTATAATTATGTTGTATATTTTAAAATATATATATTATACTCTCATAAAGTTATATGTTATTAAAATTTATAATTTTATACATTTTTTTTAATCCCTATTTAATGTTCTAAAAACATAAAACGGATCTAATAATGTTTTTCTAAGTTACGAGTATAACTCTAAAAAACTCTATAGTACTATGTACTTTAAAACACAGGCATTAAAAAATATTATAGCATTTTCAGGGCAACTTTAGATAAATGTAAGAAAAGATTTTTTGAATTGATACTTGTGATTTTTTCGAATTCATAAATATTTAAAAAAAAAAATGTGTAACAACAAAACGAGTAAACAAAGAAAACAAAAAACTTCTTAAATAGCCGTAATAGCTTAAATAACGTTTTAGATAATAATAATAATAATAAATAAATAAATAAATAACTCTTTAAATTTTTGTATACACTAATACAGAAATTTAAATCATAAAATTATTGAAAATATCAGAAGAATAGTCTTTCTACATACTCTTTCTAGAGAACATATTGTTACGTCCACTGTTATGTGAGAAAGGGTAGCGCAATTTCAGAAAGAACCAACTTTTGTTTTAAAATAAACAATTTACTTTATTTACAAATAATTAGAAAATAAGTTAAAATAGGTATCAAAATATTAATAAATATAGGTCCGTACAACTTTTAACTTTAGGAACAGAATAATCATTGGCACACAAGATTCTGCGATTAACTAACACGATGTCAAGTCTATCTAAGTTATAATCTAGGTATTGGGCTTCCGGTTCAGTAAATATCAAACTGTCTAACTCTCAAAGTCAAACAAAAACTAGGTTGTATAACATTCAAAATTTAAAAAAAAAAAATGTCATATTACGATATTACGGTTAAAAAATTTTAAACAATCAAATATTGTTTTTATGATTAATATACACTGCAAATAGAGGCGTCTTAAATTCAGACACATATGTGACTGAAAAAGTATTTCAGACACTTAAGTGTCTGAATATGAAATTTCAGACATCATAGATGTCTAAATTTAAGACACGTAAGTGTCTTACTGTGATCATGGTATGGATGAACTAAATAAAGTGTCTTAAAAATGATAATACGTCTGAAATTAAGACATTTAGAAATCAGACACTTAAGTGTCTGAATGTAATACAATTGTATTATATGTATGATGACTGTATATACAATTGCAATATAAATGTAAGAAGAATTAGAAAACGCTTTCGAATGGTTGAAAGACGTTTAAAATTCCATGCATTAAATTTGATATTACTTTATAAAACAAGCAACGTGATTAGACCATGGGGCGTTTGTCAAAATTGCAATACTAGTTCGTTTACTAAGTTTTGGAATTAAGTTATTTTTAGTGCAATAAAGTAATGAACGAATTGCCTTTCACAAAATATAAAGTTCTCCAAATAATTGTATTAAAATAACGTACCAGCTAGGCACCACCCCCTCCCCCCGACACACATGCTCACCTAATAGCTTAGCGTAGGTTTTTGTGCACCAGAAGCAATTTAAACTACTGCGACCCTACCTTAGTGGCTATTATAGTTTCATGCTATAATTTTTATGCAACAGTTGCTGCCCGCCTTAACTAGTTTCTATCGGGGTAATTCTCCTCTGCTTCCCATATGCTAAGTCAATGTCCCTTAATAAAAATCTTCTGCCATATTTACACATTACTGTTTTATAATTAGATAATAAAAAGTATGGTATAAAGAGTCGCTATATTAAAACAATCCCTGGATTTACTAAGTTTAATTTGAAATGTAGCAATTTATTACTAATTTATTAAAATTTGATAAGTTATTTGAAAGTTTGACGACAAAATATTTATTTTATGCCTTTGTCTGAAAGCGTCCTAACTGTAATAATTATATCTTATAATAGATAATTGTAACGCATTAAAAAATATACTAATGAAGAAAAAAAAATTGTATTCGTTATTCCTACATTATTTCATTTCCCGATGATAAAAATCAACTGAAATTCATTCTGCAAATCAGGACCGAGTTTGAGCTGCCAGTCTCTCAGCCCAAGGTTATAGTCTAATAACCTTGCTCTCAGCCAACGATTGCGTCATTAACGGAAATAATGGGCGCGGAAAAATATGCTGACAGGGTATTTCTATTGTGAAGATGTGTCTAATGTAAGATTGTTGGCCGATTAATATTTCAAGTGACGGTGATTTTAAACGACCATTAGCTTTGTGATAAGCTCCTGATTTCTTTAGTTAAATGCAGTTTTCTTTAGTTGTGCAGTGCTTGACAGAAATATTATTACAATATTGAAACACCATGTATTTTTAATATTTCAAGTGACGGTGATTTTAAACGACCATTAGATTTGTGATAAGCTCCTGATTTCTTTAGTTAAATGCAGTTTTCTTTAGTTGTGCAGTGCTTGACAGAAATATTATTACAATATTGAAACACCATGTATTTTTAATATTTCAAGTGACGGTGATTTTAAACGACCATTAGCTTTCTGGTAAGCTCCTGATTTCTTTAGTTAAATGCAGTTTTCTTTAGTTGTGCAGTGCTTGACAGAAATATTATTACAATATTGAAACACCATGTATTTTTAATATTTCAAGTGACGGTGATTTTAAAAGACCATTAGCTTTGTGATAAGCTCCTGATTTCTTTAGTTAAATGCAGTTTTCTTTAGTTGTGCAGTGCTTGACAGAAATATTATTACAATATTGAAACACCATGTATTTTTAATATTTCAAGTGACGGTGATTTTAAACGACCATTAGCTTTGTGATAAGCTCCTGATTTCTTTAGTTAAATGCAGTTTTCTTTAGTTGTGCAGTGCTTGACAGAAATATTATTACAATATTGAAACACCATGTATTTGGATGTACACTACGTATTACGTTCTTCTTAAAGAAAGAAATGTCTAGTTATTTTTGACTGTGTGTTCACAAATGCATGCGGATTTTTAAATCTCGCATTCGTAATGATTTTTATTATGTAGCGCATTAAAAAAATATGTTGTATCACGATAAAAGTAAGCTGTATCAAGAATATATTTAAAGTGCATATAACTTTTTTAAAAATAGTGTTTTATCGCTTCTTCGTGAAATACTTTATTTCATGTTTGTAAAAATGGATTACACTGGTAAAAGGTAAGAAATAACCCTTTTGTACGATTATATGAACTCTATTTCAAGCTGAAATTTTATAGGAAAATAGTGACTTTTATTAGATAATTAAACATATAATGCTATTTAAAATCTAAATTATTTTTATTTTAATAATTTGCATATTTGGTTCTTTTTTACATCCAATAAAATTAGTTTTGTTTTAAAAGGCTTGTGTGTTCATTTGTGTGTTTTCAATAAATGCATATCATTTTCAAAATAATGAATTTGTTCAATATTTCTCTAGACCTCTATTTTATAAATAAATATTTTGTAGTCCAGAAGTAATTTTCCCTGCTTGTTATTAAAAAAACAATGCATATATTTAGATATTAATGCTTGCTAAATAGCTTGATCAAATTGCAATTATCATTTAATCTATATAAACAAATGCCCATACATAAATAAAAAGAATCTAATTTCAAATGATATTTCATTATTAAGTTCTTTTTTTTCAACTTTCAATACTTTATATTATACTTAATTTTACATATTAATTTTCATTTTTTGCAACAATGACAAGAGTATCATTTCATTTCATTCTCTTACAGAGTATATTTTCGAGGTAAATGTTTCAATATTATAAAATTTAACCTTATATATGATTTATTCCAAGCTGTGCTAAAAAATTATTTTAAAAAATAAAGTTGAATAAAATCCTATTGAAAAATGTGCTGATATTTAATATTTTGGGAAGGTAATGAGGTTTGAAAATATAAATATCCTTATAATTATGTTTGATCTGCACATATATTTTTATATTATCATCATTTTTTTTCCTTTCAATTTTCAGTACATTTTGTATTTATGATATAATTTTACATATTATTTTTCATTTTTTGCAACAATGACAACAGTATCATTTCATTTAATTCTCTTACAGAGTATATTTTCGAAGTAAATGTTTCAATATTATCAAATTTAAACTTATACTATATGATAAATATTGTGATTGCTTTATATGATGGATGTAGAACATGAAAGGAAATCGTGAAAGCACCAGAGTGAAGTTATTTGGAATATCTGAATATTTTATAAATATTTTTTAGTTTTTCCAATGGAAAATAAATCCTACCTCTATAGTATTCATTTTAATAATTCTACCGAAAGTTTACTTAAAAGGTACAAAATCTGCTTTGATTTTCTGTGTTCCATCTCAACAACATATTTAATTTTCAAGCCGCAGAGTCATCTTGAAAATATACTTTAAACAAGGAATAGAAATCGTTGTAATTAATCAAAGCTGTGCTAAAAAATTATTTAAAAAATCAAGTTGAATAAAATCCTATTAACAAAAATGTGCTCATATTTAATATTTTGGGAAGGTAATGAGGTTTGAAAATATAAATATTCTTATAATTATGTTTGATCTGCAAATATAATTTTATATTATCATCATTTGTTTTTCTTTTTCTTTCCTTTGAATTTTCAGTACACTTTGTATTTATGATATAATTTTACATATTAATTTTCATTTTTTGCAACAATGACAAGAGTATTATTTCATTTAATTCTTACAGAGTATATTTTCGAAGTAAATTTTTCAATATTATCAAATTTAAACTTACATATGATAAATGTTGTGATTGTTTGATCTGAATATTTTATAAATATTTTTTAGTTTTTCCAATGGAAAATAAATCCTACCTCTATAGTATTCATTTTTTTTTTTTTTTTTTTTTTAATAATTCTACCGAAAGTTTACTTAAAAGGTACAAAATCTGCTTTGATTTTCTGTGTTCCATCTCAACAACATATTTAATTTTCAAGCCGCAGAGTCATCTTGAAAATATACTTTAAACAAGGAATAGAAATCGTTGTAATTAATCAAAGCTGTGCTAAAAAATTATTTTAAAAAATCAAGTTGAATAAAATCCTATTAACAAAAATGTGCTCATATTTAATATTTTGGGAAGGTAATGAGGTTTGAAAATATAAATATTCTTATAATTATGTTTGATCTGCAAATATAATTTTATATTATCATCATTTGTTTTTCTTTTTCTTTCCTTTCAATTTTCAGTACACTTTGTATTTATGATATAATTTTACATATTAATTTTCATTTTTTGCAACAATGACAAGAGTATTATTTCATTTAATTCTTACAGAGTATATTTTCGAAGTAAATTTTTCAATATTATCAAATTTAAACTTACATATGATAAATGTTGTGATTGTTTGATCTGAATATTTTATAAATATTTTTTAGTTTTTCCAATGGAAAATAAATCCTACCTCTATAGTATTCATTTTTTTTTTTTTTTTTTTTTTTTTTTTTTTTTAAATAATTCTACCGAAAGTTTACTTAAAAGGTACAAAATCTGCTTTGATTTTCTGTGTTCCATCTCAACAACATATTTAATTTTCAAGCCGCAGAGCCATCTTGAAAATATACTTTAAACAAGGAATAGATATCGTTGTAATTAATCAAAGCTGTGCTAAAAAATTATTTTAAAAAATAAAGTTGAATAAAATCCTATTGAAAAATGTGCTGATATTTAATATTTTGGGAAGGTAATGAGGTTTGAAAATATAAATATTCTTATAATTATGTTTGATCTGCACATATATTTTTATATTATCATCATTTTTTTTCCTTTCAATTTTCAGTACATTTTGTATTTATGATATAATTTTACATATTACTTTTCATTTTTTGCAACAATGACAAGAGTATCATTTCATTTAATTCTCTTACAGAGTATATTTTCGAAGTAAATGTTTCAATATTATCAAATTTAAACTTATACTATATGATAAATATTGTGATTGCTTTATATGATGGATGTAGAACATGAAAGGAAATCGTGAAAGCACCAGAGTGAAGTTATTTGGAATATCTGAATATTTTATAAATATTTTTTAGTTTTTCCAATGGAAAATAAATCCTACCTCTATAGTATTCATTTTTTTTTTTTTTTTTTTTTTTTTTTTTTTTTTTTTTTTTTTAAATAATTCTACCGAAAGTTTACTTAAAAGGTACAAAATCTGCTTTGATTTTCTGTGTTCCATCTCAACAACATATTTAATTTTCAAGCCGCAGAGTCATCTTGAAAATATACTTTAAACAAGGAATAGAAATCGTTGTAATTAATCAAAGCTGTGCTAAAAAATTATTTTAAAAAATCAAGTTGAATAAAATCCTATTAACAAAAATGTGCTCATATTTAATATTTTGGGAAGGTAATGAGGTTTGAAAATATAAATATTCTTATAATTATGTTTGATGTGCAAATATAATTTTATATTATCATCATTTGTTTTTCTTTTTCTTTCCTTTCAATTTTCAGTACACTTTGTATTTATGATATAATTTTACATATTAATTTTCATTTTTTGCAACAATGACAAGAGTATTATTTCATTTAATTCTCTTACAGAGTATATTTTCGAAGTAAATTTTTCAATATTATCAAATTTAAACTTATATATGATAAATGTTGTGATTGCTTTATATGATGGATGTGGAACATAAAAAGAAATCGTGAAAGCACCAGCGTGAAGTTATTTGGAATATCTGAATATTTTATAAATATTTTTTAGTTTTTCCAATGGAAAATAAATCTTACCTATATAGTATTTTTTTTTTTTTTTTTTTTTTTTTTTTTTTTTTTTTTATAATTCTACTGAAAGCTTGCTTAAAAGGTACAAAATCTGCTTTGATTTTCTGTGTTCCATCTCAACAACATTCTTAATTTTCAAGCCGCAGAGTCATCTTGAAAATATACTTTAAACAAGGAATAGAAATCGTTGTAATTAATCCAAGCTATGCTAAAAAACAGCTGTGCTAAAAAATTATTTTAAAAAATCAAGTTGAATAAAATTCTATTAAGAAAAATGTGCTGATATTTAATATTTTAGGAAGGTAATGAGGTTTGAAAGTATAAATATTCTTATAATTATGTTTGATCTGAAACATATTTTTATATTATCATCGTTTGTTTTTTGTTTTTTCTTTCCTTTCAATTTTCAGTACTTTATATTTATGATATAATTTTACATATTAATTTTCATTTTTTGCAACAATGACAAGAGTATCATTACATTTAATTCTCTTACAGAGTATATTTTCGAAGTAAATGTTTCAATATTATCAAATTTAAACTTACATATGATAAAGGTTATGATTGCGTTATATGATGGTTATAGAACATGAAAGGAAATCGTGAAAGCACCAGAGTGAAATTATTTCCAATATCTGAATATTTTATAAATACTTTGAGTTTTTCCGATGGAAAATAAATCCTACCTATATAGTATTCATTTTTTTTTTTTTTTTCATATCCTACTGAAAGCTTGCTTAAAAGATACAAAATCTGCTTTGATTTTCTGTGTTCCATCTCAACAACATATTTAATTTTCAAGCCACAAAGTCATCTTGAAAATATACTTTGAACAAGGAATATAAATCGTTGTAATTAATCCAAGCTATGCTAAAAAACATCGTAATTATTCCAAGCTGTGCTAAAAAATTATTTTAAAAAATCAAGTTGAATAAAATCCTATTAAAAAAATGTGCTGATATTTAATATTTTGGTAAGGTAATGAGGTTTGAAAATATAAATATTCTTATAATTATGTTTGATCTGCACATATATTTTTATATTATCATCATTTGTTTTTTTAATTTCTAGCGAAGTAAGTTATTTTTAACGTCATGTTAACAGAAAGAAAATGTTTTTGACTTCAATCTCAAGTTACTTTTTATGTATTTAATATGGGGAGAGGAAGAGAGACCCATAACAATAAAGAATGACTTTTTTTTTGGTGAGGTTGGGGGGGGGTGGGGGGATCGGATTTTTTAGGATTATTTTGTTTTGTATTTGATAATGTAGCAACTCAACGCACGTTATGTTAGTTGCATTTAAATTTAGTATGTTTTTATGACAAAAAATAAATAAAATAATAAATAAACTTGCATTGAGATGCTACAAGGTTAACCCTTAGTATCATCGTGTTGCACATCTGCAACATACCCAAAAGTCAATGTTACTTACACAGTAAGCTTTAAAATACAATTTCATTTATTTTTCCTATTTCCCAATACAGCAGAATATAAATTAACCAGAGAATTTTAACAGACAGAGATAATGAGTTAATTTTTTATATCAAGGATTTTCTTTATCTTTTGAGCAGTTTCACATATTACTAAAATTAACTTCGTAAATTTCGTCAAATTAAAAAAAACTTAAGACTATCGAAAATAGATTTGTACAGTGATATTTACTATATTATTTATCGCTTAAAAAGTGTCAAATAGGCATGCTGTCCATCCAGAATCCTATAACTACTGTTCGCCTTAGCCGCCGATATGCGGTTATCAAATGTTTCTGTATTTATTTGTATGATAAATAGTATAATAATAAAAACGAAGAGACATAAAAAAAAGTAAGAGTTTCTTCCTCAATTTTTTTGAATCTCATATACTTCCAATTTTGTGGAATTTAGTGTTATATTTTATTTAACACAGATATGAAAATGCAAAAAAAAAAAAAATAATTCACTGGAAATATCTAATTTAAATGGGAAGAAAATTGTTCAACAAAACAAGGATGGGTTTCATTCCGAAAGGGGTGAATCATTTTTTATAAATTGGAATAATTTGTTACCATAAAGCAGAGCTGATTGCAGCGTGGACAAAGTGGGCTGTTTCTATGGGTCTTTTGCTTTACGGGGCCCAAAATTTGGTATTAAATTTCCATAAAGCTGATATTTTAAATTTGTTTTGACCTTATACATATTTTAATAAATATTTTGTACTTTTATATCATTATTAGGTTAAAGAAAAGGATATATTTGTCCAAATATGTATTTGATGACATCGAATAGGCTTAATTTTTTTTTGTAACAATATATGAAGGCGGTGGGGGGGGGGGGGGAGAAGGAATACCAAGTCTCTGGCCTAGAATTCATTTGAAGCTGTCTTTAAAAGTAATTAACATTTTTGACGCCATAGGGCATATATGATATCACTTAAATACATATTTAGGTGAATATACTGATTATAATCATCCCAAGGTCAAAACATATTTAAAATATCAGCTTTATGAAAATTTCATACCCAATTTGGGGTGCCCTAAAATCAGGGGGCGCAGAAATATCCCAGTTTTCTCACGCTGCAATCAGCTTTGCTTTATGGTAACAAATGATTCCCATTTGTAAAAAATGATTCAATGTGGTCAAACATGGCTGCGTATATGGTTTAGAAAGAAAAGTGGTCAAAGATGGCTTCATATTGGCAAAAAATAACGGGACAAAGATGGCCGTAATTAAGACATTTGAAATGTCTGAAATTCAGACGCAAGAAGTGTCTAAAAAATTTAAGACATTTTAAAATGTCTGAAAATCGAACACTGCTGTTTCAGACACTTAAGTGTCTGAAATTCAGACGCAAGAAGTGTCTGAAAATTTTCAGACATTTTAAAACGTCTGAAAATTGAACACTACGTTTCAGACACTTAAGTGTCTGAATTTCAGACATTTTAGTTTACAGTGTACTATATATGCATCCTTAAATATTTAGTACGCACTAAAGTATTATCAGAAAAAATTTAAATTACAAATTGTGAGTGGAATATTATTTTATATGAATTATCTCAATACCTTAAAATAAATAAAAATTAGGGAATATATTTTCAAATAAAAATTGAGTTTTTATTCTATTGCTATACCAACATATTTTTATTCTCACAATATGCATTTTTGAAACTTCTAGATCGATACCTGTTTATTAATCTCATATAAGTTTTTGATTTAAGATCCCATATTGCTTACAAACCCTTACATTTTATCGAAAAAAGAAAAAAACATACTACAGTGTTTATTTTATTTTTCTTTAGTTTTGGGTACATTTAACTATATAAGTACTCAAAACTAAAACTAATTTCTATAAATTTCAAGAATTGTAACCCAACGATTTCACTAGGCGAAGAATATTTAAGTTCACCTCTTACATACACCTCTTCTGAATATGCAACTTTATTTTAAAAATAGAATTTTGAGAAAACTGGAATTTATATTCTTTCATAATTTCTTTACAGCGAGAATTTTTTGATTTTTTACGTACTACATCGCAAATTTTTCACCTTAAGGGTGTATTCCGATCCAATCTGCTTATTTTCTGATTCATTTTTAAATTCATTTTTGCTCTCAAACGCATCAAACTAAGAAATTCTTTTATTTAGAAACTATATAATGTGCCGTGCTTCTCGATTTTTTGATAAATGCAGAAAATATTGAAAAAAATGCCGTCAAAATTGGCGTTTTGAACCGAAATTTCCGGAAGCGGGAGATCTGGGGATGAAAAAGATGGTCATACTGAGAAAATAATTGCTTAAAAATCAAATTCTAATTAATTGAGCGAAAAATGAAATCACACGGTACCTTATACAACTCTTCAAAAATCACCTCAGCAAGTTTCATGTTTTTACTTTTAAAAATGAGTCTGAAAATGTCTCAGAAAATTTCGAGCTGTTGAGGGTGGAAAAATATTTTTTCGAATACACCCTTAACCAGCTGATATACATACATTTTTTTATTTAATTTGGCTTAATTCTTTATTTAATTTCATCTAATATCTGAATGATTTATCAGCGATATATGAGTGACTGTATTGTTCTTATTAAGAGAGAAGAAATAAATCAGGATTGGATTTATCTTGTTGATCACATTCATTTTTATTTAAGAAAAAGTTTATTTCCTTTCATGTATCTCGACAACTCATTCTTCTTTCTTTAATTTTTTAGCAATATCGTTAGTGAAAAGTAATACTAAAGTAGTAGTAGAGCTGAAAATTTTTATATGGAAACTGATTTATATCTTACAATTTGGTTTGGTTTAAAATTAAGCTGTTTTGCTTTTAAATTCTTTTACAAATCTGTTTCTTTAAAGTAAATTGAAAATACTCTTGAATAATAAATGCAAAAATTATCTGATCTTTTGCATGCGTGCAGGAAATGGTTTTAATGTTATAGTATGTGTTAAAAACGATTAAATGAAATTCCTTTGGAATATCTAGAAGAATTAATGCGTTACTAATTAGTTTAATGTCAAATCCTTTTCAAAAACTAACAATAAAAATAAGACCTAAAATGATCATATGAAAAAAAATAGTAATAATAACATTTATTGTCAGGAAGAGAAAGAAAGCTATGCGAATAAAAGGAAAAACACAGAAAGAGCTTGAACGATGGGTGCCAGTGACGTCACGAACTGGACGATCTACTGCGCATCTCGTTCGTGGACCCTACCGTGTATTCTAAGTACCGTGGGTAAGATCAAAACTGTATCGTATGTCGCCGAGGCAATTAGAGATTATGCGTGAAGAGATTCGGAGGCTTTTAGATTTGGGTGTGATTGAAGTCGGGCAATCAGATTATGCTTCGCCTATGATTTTGGTTGAGAATGCGGGTAAAGACGCTCGCCCTTGTGTGGATTATAGGAAATTAAATGCAAAGACCAGAACTGAATTTTTCCCTTTGCCAAACATTGAAGAGGTCGTTGAGAAAGTGAGTGCAGCGCCTTTTATTACTATTATGGATTTGACGAAAGGTTATTTTCAGATTCCTCTCACGGAAGAAGCTCAGAGATATGCGGCTTTTGTAACAACATTTGGGACTTTTTTACCTAAAGTCATGATGTTTGGACTTTTAAATTCAGCATATTATTTTTGTAAATTGATTGCCATAGTTTTATATGGGTTAGAGTCATTTGCGATTCCATGTATCGATGATATAGCTATATTTTCTTTGACCTGGGAACAGCATTTAAAAGATGTGGAGGCGGTTCTTAAGCGGTTAAAAGAAGCAAATCTTACGGTGAAACCATCCAAATGCCAATTCGCGCAAGATCACGTAAAATTTCTGGGACACGAAATTGGGTCAGGAAAAAGGTCTCCTAGTGAAGCTAAATTGCAGGCTATTAAAGATTTTCCAATTCCGACGACGAAAACACAGCTAAGAGCATTTCTGGGAATGGTAGGATATTACGCGAGGTACATAAAGAATTATGCTACCATAGCAGTGCCGTTAACAGATGCTTTGAAAGGGGAAATAAAAAAAGAAAAAATCATATGGGACGAGAAGTGTAAAAATGCATTTGAATAATTAAAGTTAAAATTAATGAAAAGTCCTGTGTTATATGCGCCTGATTTTAAGCAGAAATTCATTGTGCAAACAGATGCGAGTTTGTATGGGGCAGGAATTGTTTTATCTCAAATTATTGCAGGTGAAGAGCATCCAATTTTGTATTTTAGCAAAAAATTTTCTCGTGCGGAGCAAAATTATAGCACGATAGAAAGAGAATTAGCGGCTATTGTATATGGATTTAAAAAGTTAAATTATTATTTGGATGGGCAATAATTTGAAATCCCAACAAAAAGTTTTTGGTAAAAAAAAAAAAGCGCTAAGTTCTCCTTAATGTTTCGGCCAGAAAAAGTAGTGATATCTGAAGTTCGCACAAGTTAAAAGCCAAACATCCCAAATCTTTCATTGAAAATGGCTTCCTGCGACTTGGCCGTTAATGCCTTCTATATAGTATTTCAAAATTAATGATTGGAAATTACGCATTTATGAATTATTTAAATATTAAAAGTAATATTAGAATGCAAAGAGGCAAATTCACATAAAGACATTATAAGTAAAAGATTTCTGATAACTAACATTCAGTTTCAACAAACATTAGTTTTGATTACAGATCATTTAGTCCACTTGTGGCTTAATTGCCATTTTGTACGGTCTAAAGCTAAAGTCATTAACATAAAACCCAAGAAATAAAACAAAATTTACTTACTTCAAATCTCACGATATGTTACATTATATTTTATTGTATAATATTGAAATTTTGTGTATTGACGAAAGAGATTTTTTTCGTTTGAACATTTATTATAGTTTGTTTGCATACATTAAGAGGTATTCGATTTATAAACTGTTAAAAGCTGATACTAATTATGTTTTAGCAATTAGGGATAGTATCTTCTGAATACAAGTATTTTGTTATTTTTAACTTCTAATCATTTAAATAGACTGAAGTTGTTTAAATGCTTTTTTCAAATGTGTATTTTATTTCTGTACTCTGTGCCACAAAATGCCTAAAATAATCAAAAAATGTAGTTGACATGTAGCTCATTTGTACATATTTTAAAATTTGAAAAACTCTCTCGAAGGCATTAACGGCCAAGTCGCAGGAAGCCATTTTCAATGAAAGATTTGGGATGTTTGGCTTTTAACTTGTGCGAACTTCAGATATCACTACTTTTTCTGGCCGAAACATTAAGGAGAACTTAGCGCTTTTTTTTTTTTTACCAAAAACTTTTTGTTGGGATATCACTACTTTTTGTATGTTTCTTCAAGTTTGTTATTCTAAACTATATTAATATTAAAAAACTTAAATTTCGGTACTTTTATGTTAGCCGGGAGCAAATCTCCTTATTAGCCTTTTGTTTTTTCGCCAATAGCAGTTTTCATTTTTCACATGTGTAAATTAGAAACAATGCTTTGATTTTCAAATAAAATATTTTGGTTTATGTTATTATTTCTCATTTATTTATTTAATTATTTCTATGTTAAATATTCTATTAAATAAAATGAGGGAAATGCATCTATTTTAAATGAGATGACTGAAAAGTATATATCTTTAAATGAAATGAATGCAATATGAACAATGGAGTTGGGAACAGTATTTGGCGATTTGCCACTTGCGCCCGGCTAACATAAAAATACCTAAATTTATTTTATTGAGCTTTACAAATTTATACTTTTTTTCTTTTTATATAAAAGTACTAGCCGCCTCTAGCAAGCAGTATTTACCGTATTAATTCCACGTTAAACGTTGCATCATGTTACTGTTATTCGTAATTTAATTTACTTGCCCATTCTTTTGCCAAGTCGGAAGCTTTTGATAGAGAAATCAAGAACTCTTTACGATCATGGAAGCACATCATATATTTTGTGTTATGTATTTCATCTTTCGTGACAAATATCTCTTAACTCACTTATGCATGTTTCCTTAGCAGTTACGATTTGTTCTCTAATGCGGAAATTTTTAATCCTATTAAGTAATCTTTTTTAATTGGGCTCACTGCCAATTGTTGTATTTTAACTGATACGACTGGGTACAAGTGAAATGGTTCTTATGAAATCCTTTGACAATATCTGCATTTGCATTAAACCATATTGATGCTAATATCTTTTTGTTTCACGTTAACCTTTTCAATAGACTCGATTAAGGAATAATAGAAGGTCTACCGGCTCACTGCCATGATCCATTTGAAAATCTATCATTCTTCTCATCTGATCGTGTTGAAGAATTAGTCAATGTGCCATGGTTTTAAGATTTTAGCTAATTTTATTCGAAACCTGAAAACTAAAATGCGAGGAACCGGATTATAGAAGATTCATTCTAACGTACATATCGATTAACAGGTTACATATTATAGAATTATAATAACCATAAGGAGAACTGGCAGTTTCAATGCTTTAATGGCTTCCGTAACTTCTCTTTATATAATACAGAAGTTTTAGCGGTGTAAAGATTAACAACATAGTCACAGTAAGTATAATATCAATACAAAAACCCTTAACGGGTTAAAAGTTTGTGACGCAGCACT
Source organism: Maratus speciosus (assembly GCA_963932465.1). Classification (NCBI taxonomy): domain Eukaryota; kingdom Metazoa; phylum Arthropoda; class Arachnida; order Araneae; family Salticidae; genus Maratus; species Maratus speciosus. The sequence goes on from OZ010799.1 coordinate 92,652,407, forward strand.
TTATCTTATGCTCTAAGAATTTTAAATATGGAACTTAAAAATAATGATATCAAATTTTGAGTGACGCTATGCTATTAATTATAATCTCTCTATATATTATTTATTTCATCTTTTTATTTTTTTATAATCGCATGTGCAAAAATTATGTTCAATTTAAAAAAATGTATAAAAGTTTATTCATTGATGCTTTAACATTTACACCTCTCATAAATTCCAAGTATGAGTTTTAAAAGATATGATATCAAAATTTTAGTGACGCTTTGATGTGGCTTTAAACGATTTGTTTTAAAATTAAATTTAAATTATTTTTGTTTTGGCTAAGATATATTCACACATCTAAATAATAGTTTTAATTTTCCAATATACTTTAAATATGTCACTTTCACTGAATTTATATAATGCATTTAAATGTATTTATTTGAATAAATTGATTTATCCTTTGTCCAATGCTATTAAAAATTCAAAATAAGATTTGCGTAAATAATTTTTTTGCCTCATAGTATCCATTTGAATACATTTCCCTTAGTTTGGATACAATGACGCAAAAAAATTATTTACGCAAATCTTATTTTAAATTTTTAATAGCATTGGACAAAGGATAAATCAATTTATTCAAGTAAATACATTTAAATGCATTATATAAATTCAGTGAAAGTGACATATTTAAAGTATATTGGAAAATTAAAACTATTATTTAGATGTGTGAATATATCTTAGCCAAAACAAAAATAATTTAAATTTAATTTTAAAACAAATCGTTTAAAGCCACATCAAAGCGTCACTAAAATTTTGATATCATATCTTTTAAAACTCATACTTGGAATTTATGAGAGGTGTAAATGTTAAAGCATCAATGAATAAACTTTTATACATTTTTTTAAATTGAACATAATTTTTGCACATGCGATTATAAAAAAATAAAAAGATGAAATAAATAATATATAGAGAGATTATAATTAATAGCATAGCGTCACTCAAAATTTGATATCATTATTTTTAAGTTCCATATTTAAAATTCTTAGAGCATAAGATAAAGTGCTGCGTCACAAACTTTTAACCCGTTAAGGGTTTTTGTATTGATATCATTACTTTTTTGAGGTTATTGAAAAAAATAAATAAAACAATAAACACACACAAAAAAAATTAAAGACCAATACAAAGAATTCATAGTCAGGATTTCAATTCACCTTCAATCTCTCCCCCCTCCCTCCCCACAAAAAAGGATGGCCATACTTCAATTTTAAAGAGCACCGTGCAATGAGATTTTTATAAGAACTCTTTGGTAAGATATGGAAGTAATGTACAACATGCATGTTTAGAGGGTATTTCTGTTGGTTTGCTTCAGAGATATAAAAAGCTATGTTAAATTTTACTATATAAAAAAATTACTTTGTTAAGAAAAATAGCAAGAAATATTACTCTTTAAACCTTTATATATATATATATAACAATCATCGCTCACTTATAAAAGTAATTCCATACATTTATATTAAATCCAAAACTACAAATTTCTGCTTCTCCCTTTTCTCATTCTTAGTGCAAAAAAATTAAACATTCTTTAATTTTATATAAAACAATCTTTCACCATCCCTATTTAAAATTCTTTATTAACAATAATAATAAATCATATAAAATAATCTCCTGAGCTCCGAAGATTCCACTTCTGCTTTTGCACCTACCTCTCCAGCTTACCTAAATAATAAAATCTTTCAAAAATTAGTTTGAAAAAAAAAAAATGTGCAACATTTGTTGCTCACTAACATAAATAAACTAGTATATTGTGGTCATCACAAAACTTTCTTCTATATAAATCACGTCAATTAAATCATTTAAATAGTACAAGAAATAACAACGATTTAGCACCAATTCATATCAAAGTATATCTGAATTTGAAGTTGGATGAAAATTCGCGCATTAGTTCTTGAGATAGAGCTATAGCGGAAATTCTGAAAAAAAGTAGCATAGCAGCGCCACCTGTTGAGCGATTTACACCAAAAGTAAACAGCAGTAAACGATATCAAGGTATACCTGAATCTGAAGTTTGTTGAAAATCCAAGCATTAGTTCTTGAGATAAAGCTATTGCGGAAATCGCAAAAAATGCAGCATAGCAGCGCCACCTGTTGAGCGATTTACACCAAAAATTAAACAGCACTAATTTATACATCAATTCATGTCAAGGACTAACTAAATCTGAAGTTTGATGAAAATCCGTGCAATAGTTCTTGAGATACAGCTCTTGTGGAAATTATGAAAAATGCAGCACAGAAGCGCCACCTGTTGAACGATTTACACTAAAAATTAAACAGCACTAATTTATACATCAATTCATGTCAAGCACTAACTAAATCTGAAGTTTGATGAAAATCCGTGCAATAGTTCTTGAGATACACCTCTTGTGGAAATCATGAAAAATGCAGCACAGCAGCGCCACCTGTTGGGCGATTTGCCCTTAAAAATTAAGCATCACTAATTTATATCAGGGACTAACCGAATCTGAAGTTTGATGAAAATTCGTGCATTTTTTCTTGAGTTAGAGCTATTGCGATAATCATGAACAATGCAGCATACTAGCGCCACCTGTTGGGCGATTTTCACAAAAAAGTAATCAGCACCAAATTATATCCTGGACTAACTGAATCTGAAGTTTTATGAAAATCCGTGCAGTAGTTCTTGAGATACAGCTATTGCAGAAATCGTTAAAAATGCCGCATAGCAGCGCCACCTGTTGGGCGATTTTCACCAAAAACTAATCAGTTCCTGTTTATATCAAGGTCTAACTAAATATGAAATTTTGTGAAATTTCGTCCATTAGTTCTTGAGATAGAGCGCCCACAAAATTTGTGTCACATACAGACAGACAGACAGACATTTTGTAAAAACATGTTTTTTGAAATCTCTGACTCGTAAAACGTGTAAATCCGTCGAAAACTGGAATTCGAAAATTTTCATGAAACCAATACTTTCTTCTTGTAAAGATAGAAGAAAGTAATAAATAAGCACTAACTTCCCTAACGTACAGTCATGGGATAAAAAAGTAAACACCCCCTACTAACTCCTCAACAAATTACCGTAGAAGAAAGTTACTGGTACCGAACGATTGGAAATAAAGTCTACTTTTAAATGTATATAAAATTTGCTTAAGGTGTTATCTACATATTAAAACGAACCATAACTTTGTTTTTTTCAATAGCAGTACACAATTTTTACAGCAGAAATGAATTCTACACCATTTAATTAGCCTAAAAACAAATTTTTATGCAATTCGTACTATAAGTTCCCGAGAAATTAATTATTTTAAAACAAGCTTATTTTAAGGGCTGTATCCAAATTGAAGTTCGGTACTCGATTGTTAACCGAGAGAGCCCCCTTCTTGATCAAGGCACCTTAAGCGTCACTCAAGCAGTCAATGAAGTCTGCTAGATTACAGGACAGCGTAAGACATTTCAAAATATCTAGTCACTTCTATCATAGACGTCCCCTTAAACCATAATTTTGCCGTTTTTTAAGCATAATTTGAAAACTATTTGGAAGAAAAATGTGAAATTTTGGATTTCCATAAAGCAGGACTTAATAAATCTAAATCCATCAAAAAAATTTTAGGTTACAATTCATAATTTTTTCGAATATTAATTTCATAATTCATATCATAAAATTATAAAAATTGCAAATTCAACGTATTTATGTTTGGGCACATTACTATTATTGCTACACAAAAAATTAGCACATTAGGAGCATAATTTCAGGAGATATGAATAAAAATATGAAAATATAATTTAACATTAGAAGCACTAAATTTTGAATGTTTATAATTCAAAAACTTATTATTCAAATTACTTGAAATTTGGTGCCTAGGCATAGTTTGAACCGAAGATTTGAAATATCTCGTTAAAATTGGGTATTGCCATTGAAAAAAATGAAGTTTGGATTTGTTTTAATATGTAGATGGCACCCTAAGCAAATTTTATATACATCATTTAAAAATAGACTTTATTTCCAATCGTTCGGTACCAATAACTTTTGTCTACGATAATAATTTGTTAAGGAGTTAGTAGAGGGTGTTTACTTTTTTTTCCCCATGACTGTACATTTCACCTCTTCTCCCTCCCCCTACTCCCCAACATTAAAAAAAATTAAATCTTTATTTTTATACAGAAAATTCTTCTATATAAATTATCCTCCTATTCCTCAAAATTACCACTTTCCCACTCCAGCCTAGAGATTTCAATCTTTAAAGCTTTTTAGAAAATCGGATCTGCAAAGTCTTTTGCTTAATAATAAAATATATAATCATGTACACTTTTAATTATTTTTCACACAATCAATTGATGTCATGATAATAGTTGTTCTGAGCGAATATTGTGTTGGCTAGGATAGCAGATACTATTGAGCTATCTGGGGTACAGATAGCTCAATTTGAAGAGTACTGGCAATTAAAGCCAAGGGTTATTAAAGTTCACTGTAATTCAAGATGTTTAACCCCTTCACGACAAGAGCCCTTTGGTTAATTTTTAACCTTTTACTACAGGTTTTTAAAAACAGAAAATTTTCTGTAATTGAATCACAGAAATGCTCCCATTAAAGAAGGTAAACTTTACAATTAAAAATAAGTGGTGAGAATAATGAAGGATTCTGAACACCTTAAGTGGTTACCTTACCGGTCGCTCATTCCCAAGGGCTTAAAGATGCTTTTTTGCTATTATAACCTTTAGGATTTACAATATAAAAAAATCTTAATCACTTCTGAGGTAAATAAAGACAGTGGAAAAAAATCAAGATGGCAATGTTTTGATTGGCAAATTCTAAGCTGAGTAATTTGTGCTACAGAATGAAAAAAATATAAAGTTGTAATAATGTCCTCTTGTTAGAGATACTAAATCTTTAAGGTTTTTGATGTGTGAACTACATATGAATACAGTAGAAGATCTTTATAATGCACACCTTGGTATGAGAAGTTGTGCGTATTATAGAATTTTGCATTATATAGATCATATTTCATACATCATTAAGTTTACTTCGTATACATGCTTTAAATTACATTCCTTGGAACCAGAAAATGTTCAAATTATGATATTTTATATAATAGGTATAGATCACACATTATTAAATTACCTTAAATATATAACCTTGAAATATAACATCCAAATATGCCTGGGCAAATTCATTATAAACAGTGGTAAATCATGACTGACAGTTTTAGGAACACTAAATGCATGGCTGGCCAATTTATTCTTTTTCAGTATTTTTAATAATGAAATCTTTGCCTTATTTTTAGCAGAATTTTCTTCCATTAAATAAGGCAAAAATTAAAACTTTTGGAAAGCATGCATTTTAGTGCTGCAAGAAAAACCTGTCATGAGCTGCTCTGATTATAACACTCATTTACAAAAAAATTTAATATAATAACAATGTTTTCATTACTCTAAAATAATGTGTTAAAGGCGATAATGTATCATATTTAGTGTTCCAAGAAATAGCAATATTTGTAAAATACATGTGCTTCTTAGCTGAAAAATTCATTGTTTATATCTGAGAAATACATTACATCTTCTGCATTAAAATTTTTTAGTGGCAGGCTTTTGTGATTGAACAAGGACTGCTTGCAGAGTGCTTTTAAGGATCTTACAATATAAAATTATGGCTCTTGAACTACTATTAATCAAATACAGTAATAGGGATAAAAAAAAAAATCATTAAATAGTTTATTTTAAAAAATTACTTGTATTTTCATCAGATATACTGATTATTACTACCATATGTTATATGAAACATATTTATTAGAAAAGTTACAACTATTTTCATGAAGTTTTGGATCCCCCCCCCCCCCCCCATGACATACTGTCAAATTTCGCGAGGTTATTTTTTCTTGTGATGTTCCTCCCCCGACCGAGAATGGAGAGGGTTTTTTACAATCAACGGATTAATTTTGTTTTTCTTTTATTGCTACTTTTTTATGTTAGTGTGGTGATCTTTCAAATGCTATTGCACAACGAGGCGATAAACGCGCTACTCTGTAAGTGGCACGGCAACCCTCCAGTGTACAGGTGGAATTGATAAAAAGAGTTTTTGTAGTCGGAATATGCGGAATGTTACAGAATAGTGAATGGTTTAATGAAAGCAGAATAAAAACTTAATATTTAATTTAAGATGCGAGTCAGATTAATATCAAGGCTGGCTATTTGCCGGCAAAAAAGGGTTTCTGCCTTGTCAGTGGCAGAAACTGGTTATAACCGGCAGAAACTGGCATAAACACATTTCATGACATAATCTGAGACTTTTTTACTAGTATTAAATTCCTTAAGTACATTTTATTCCGTATAAATAACAAATGAAATATTGTGGGTAGTTTTAATTAAAAAATAAATAGATTTGTATTAGAAAAAATGAGTAATGTAACAGATAAAATTTTTGTTATAGTATGGTTATATAATTTTATATGTAAACAATTATTAGAGTATTTTAAAATTTCAGTTTAAAAATCAAATACAAAACTATATCCAATACTTATTTTAAATTAAACAATGAAAAGAAAAGAAAAATATTCAATACTTTCTCAAAATAATTTTCTGTAATTTAACGTAATAATTTAATAATAACACTATAAATTATCTCTCATAGAAATATTATAGTTATATGCGGATCTTGTAATTCCATGAATTTAAAAAACATTTCATTTAAATACAGTATTCAAAGGAACAAATCTGACTTTTTTTTTTTTTTCAATTTAAGACTGTTATAAGCATAGATCAAATTTTGTGCGAATTTTAGTAAAAAAGCTAAAATCTTTAACAATGATTTTACGCACAAATAACGTATAGACACGACAAAAAACGATTATATGGGATATTTGTGTCATGTCTGTATGTTATTTGTGCATAAAATCGTTGTTAAAGATTTTAGCTTTTTTATTAAAACTGTTAGTTGAAAATGTTCCAACCACATTTTGCACTTACAAAACAAACAACTACAAAGGTTCAAAAGCAGATTTGATACAGTAATAACCGACTACCATATGCTAACTTATTTACTTCATCCTAATAGACCGGGAGCCGGCAGCAGAGACAATCACCTCATCGAGTTCACGGATGAAATTCTAGAATTAGTTAAATCTTGATTCGCATATTAAATCGCAGTCGGTCTGCCAAGTCATATCTTGGTGGAAAACACCTGAAAACCCGATTTTAGCGGTTGACTCGTAGGTTTACCATTGTGTTTTCCTGCACCCAAAGGTATGAAATCATGGAGGACTGGGAGCAGGAAAACACAATGGTAAACCTACGAGTCAGCCGCTAAAATCGGTTTTCGGGTGTTTTCCAGCAAGATAGGACTTGGCAGACTGATTGCGTTTTAATATGCGAATCAAGATTTAACTAATCCTTGAATTTCATCCGTGACCTCGATGAGGTGATTGTCCGTGCTGCCGGCTCCCGGTCTATAAGTATATGGGATCAAAATTGACATATGAGCATAAAGAAAAGGCAAGGAAATTGCTTTCTGATATTAATCCCAATTTTGTGCCACATATAATATCCTTCGAAGCAAAATCGACTCCTGCCTCAGAAACATATTTCTCCAAGGAAGACCTAGAAAATGTCTTGCCCTTACCTTCTATGTGGTGGTCATCTTTAAAAACGAATACTGGTGAAAATGAGGATTTTTCAAATTTGCATCCTCAATAATGACATTGCCAGCAAGTAATGATAGTCTTGAAAGAATATTTTCAAACTTTTCTTTCATTCAAAACAAAGAAACAGTGTGTTCAGAAAGATTAGCAAAATTTTGTCCTATGCTATGGAATGTTCTGTGGAAAAAGTAATAATAGTATATTTGAGTGGCAATTTTGTTCTTTCAATATTGTAAAATAATTGTGCAAGATATTTCATTAAATTTTTTTTTTCTGTTATTTATTGTGCTTCAATTATTTACTTATATAATTTCACAAGAATCATAATCTTTAAGTTATTGCATTGCATTATTTATTTAAAAATACTCTGAAAAATACATTTGTTAAAATATCAGATTTTTTTTTTTTTTTTTTTTTGTAAATTTCTTTTTTTACTTTTAAATAAAAATTCAACTCTAAACAATAATATAAAATAGTTAAACTTGTACAGCATCAGACTACCATTGAAAATTTCTGTTTTTCAAGTGAAAAAAAAATTAGTACCTATTATTATATAAGCAAAGTATATTTATACGATAACTTTGAAACTTTTTTACTACTTTGAATAACATTCATAATCTTTAATTTTAATTTTTAACTTAATTGTTTACACATCAAATACATATATGAATTAAGAATCATTGCACATTAAAGTTCTTATTAATATTATTTCTGAGTTTCTGCCAGTTTTTGCCACTTACTGGCAGAAACTAGTTTCTGCCATGCCGGTTATAACCGCTGGTTTTAATCACTTTGGCAGAAACTTGCCAACCCTGATTAATATATTAATTGAAATGGTTACTGAGTAATCACTTTATTAGTTTATACAAAGTCTAATTATCATGACAGCTACAATGCAGCTGCTAATGAAATTTTGTGAAACCAATTTTTTATAAATAGTAACATGTTCTGAATTGTTCTTATTTACAATAATACTTCATTACCACAAATACCATATAAGGGAGCTGGCTACTTTTATATTTTTTTAAAGTAATTATTTAAAGCTTTCTTTTAAGCATATTAACTTTAAAATTAAACAAAAACAAGTATCTTACTTTTGCAAAAAAGCTGTTTTATCTTATTTATCTATAAACTTTAATTACTAAATAAGGAAAAGTATCATGATGAAAATTTTTACTTTTAGGAGCTCAAAACAACCAGTCAGGATAAAATGGTTCATTTTGAGCTAATCGTGATAATTTAAGTATATAAAGTAGAATTTACTATCAGTCAAAAATATGTCCAAGACTGAAATCAGTCCTGAGACTGAAGGTCTTGCACCCTTGGCTGTAATCAATTAGCCTAAAAGAAATGCTTCAGGTGTTTTTTTTTTTTTTTTTTTTTTTTTCTTTTGTTACAGAGATAAACGGCAATAAGAATTTTCTTCCCCTTTAGGTTAAATTTTACAAAAATAAAATACTACGATGCTTTAATTTTTGAAGCTGAAAAGAGTTATAAAATAAATAAATAAATAAATAAACGAAAGATGTCATTTTAAGTCAATTTTCGTTTATAATATTATTAGAAACGATTCGCAAATGAATCATTTTATAAACGGGATTGGAAATCTTAATTTTGATTTCGTCATACCTTTTATTTAAATTGTGCGTTCTTTAAAAGTGAAAGATTTTGTTTCATTTCTTTAAAAGAAAACTCAAAATTAAATGAGTAATCTATCTGTATTACACTCACATATCACAAGAAATACCTATGCCACACATGAACGTTATTTTGTAAGGAAAACAGTTATAAGTATTGTTGAAAATAAAAACAATTCAGAACATTATACTGCTTAGAAAGGATCGGTTGCAAAGAATGCTGTCTGGATAATTAGAAATTGTACTCACTTTCTTCCCTTGGAATACCATTTCAAGATCTTTGATATTTCTTATTTCTTCAGTCAACTTCGCGTATCGCGTAGTGATACATGGCGAAGTCTTATGGCGAACGCGATGAATTTTCATTCCGATACGAGAATTTTCGATAAATATCGAATTTCGATACGAGAATTTTTTTTAAAATGTGAAATATTTTCTCATTAAAAAATGTTTACTTACTATGAATAACAATGAAATAAAATACCTATAATTACAAAATACTGCTCCATTTTAAAAAATCAGTCTAAGTATTTTAAAGCACATAATAAACTGTTTTCGTAGTTTAAAAAAAGATTTATTGCCAATATTCAGATTTTTAACTGTGACCTAAACCGCGCAGAACCGATGTGCAACGTTCTGTCTGCTAGCCCATAGAATAACATGTAATCCGCGATCCTAAGAAGTCCATTTTTTCATGCGGATTATATAAAAATTAAGAGTTTTCCTAGATACTAGGTTAGTCTTATCCACTTCGTCAAAAACAGATTCATTTTATATATTAATGTTTTTTAAAAAATCTAGACCGTTTCGGAGAAAAAAAAAAGACAAACTTACACCATCGAAATTGCTTTCAAAATGGGTTTACAGATCTGAAAATATACTGCACGTAGAACTGTAAAAAATTCAGAATAGGATTAGACTGCAGATATAAGACTGTTTTAAAAAAATCAGAACAATAGGACCTATATTTGATGAGTTATTAACAGGCGGCTTTTCGCATTTTCTTTGATGTCGAGTTAGCTGTATATATGAGTTCCGCCATCTACGAATTCTACGATACGATACGATACGATTTTAGGCTTAAGGCTGCGTCACTCGGAATACTACCGTCTTCCATGAACAGTACAATATAATAACAACAGCAGAGGTTTTGGGCAGTGACGAAACTATAAGCACTTTGAAAATATTATTACGTTATATCATTAAACTATTTAGATGATATGCGAAAAAATAAAAAGTATATGGCTCGCATTAATAATTAACTCATTGAAAAATAGCTACTGGCGTCAAATATTCGCCAAGCTTGGCGACATTTAGCAAAGTTTCGCCAAATTTGGTAATATATCATGCCAATTCTCAAATTTGGAGACAAAAAATGTTTTGTTTATTATGACGTCATAATGATGCATATGTATTATGTATTATACACATACCTATAATATGTATGATGCAAATGTATTACGTATTATATGCATATGTATAATATGTATGATGCATATGCATAAGTTCATTAACATCACTAAAACGCACTTAAAGGAATAGCGTTCTATAAATAGTAGGGATAGTTGCCAGATTGACCAGAGTGCTATTGAGATTAGAATTCCGACATTTGACCGGGAGGCGTCTGCACACACCATCACCTCATCGAGTATACAGCTGAAATTTTACGATTAGTTAAAACTAGATTAGCATATTTAAATGCAACTAGTCTGTTAAGTCATATCTTGGTAGAAACCACCTGAAGACCTAATTTAATGGTTAACTGATAGGTTTACTATTGTATTTTCCTACATCCAAAAGTTTGAAAACATGTAGGAATGGGTTCAGGAAGGCACAATGGAAAATCCACCAATTAACCCGTAAAATCGTGACTGTAGGTGGTTTGCACAAAGATACGACTTGGCAGACCAGTTACATTTCAATACGCTAATCGATATTTAACTAATCCTAAAATTTCAGCCGTCAACTCGTTGAGATGATGATCTGTGCAGACGCCTCCCGGTCTTTAATAAAATTTGTTTTAAGGAAATAAAAGATAGAAAGATGGACAGATAAACTGAAAGATTTGTCTTAAGATTTTTGTAAAAGCATATAAAAGTTCATTCAGCTTGAAATCATGTAACACCTTTATAACTCAGGCTAATTTTCTGTAATCGGGTTTTGGCGACCAACATATCTTATCTATAACTATAATATTTCTTTTACAGATTTAAAATTAACAATAAATTAACAGTAAGTAGGCTAATAATACAATATAATAACATTAGCAGCGGACTTCGGACGCCGCATCTTTCGCACATCGTTAAAGGCAGTTTATTAGTTACACATTTCATTTAATTAAAAGGAGATTTTTAAACTTTCATATGGAATTAGGATATTTTTCCACTATAGGGACCTTGGCATTTTTTAAAAATCTTGGCGCAATTCGGACTTCAGAAACTGAGATGAAAACAAACCTGATGAACTTATAAATTAGTAAAACATTAATAAAAAATACGAATAAAACGTCGAATTAATGGTTTTATTGGCCATTATTGGCATTTAATCTTACAATTAATTAATTAATGGCAAACCATTATTGGCATTTAATCCTACAATTTGGCGACAGTAATTTGGTCGACGGGATAACTAAGAAGTACCATGTATTTATATACATATAAACATTTTATTTATACATGTATAAAATATTATTTTTATATACAAATTATTTATGTTGGTATATAAAAATAAATAAACGGGTTCCTTACATTAAATAAATTGTATATATATTGAAAAAATTGCTTGTGTATATGACACAGTAGATAGGTTGCCTGAAAATACGTTATTATCAAATTTCTTTTCTCGTCAAGGCTATTTTCTGTATTTCGCCAAGGCTACTATATCGGAAACGTACCGAATTGCGGTTATATTTTGTTAAATGTTTTGTTGTTTTTATATCGTAAATATATCATAACCTATACTGATTAAAATTTTTAGGTATATTCATTTTTTCTATTTAACAAACATCTTTGGAAAAGCATATATATAAAATGTTATTCTGCTTGAAATCACGTGACTCCCTTCAAAACTCTGTAATCGAGTTTTGGCGACCAACATTGGCACAATTGAATGCGTAGGAACTGTTTTCGGCCAAATGAAAACACCCTGTTTGAAGGGTTTAGAGGCGGAAATTATGTGTTTTCAGATTTTTCTGGTTAATTGTGCTACAAACCCGACTTACTTGTGAAATTTCATGATTCTACGACTTTTAGAAGTACCTTAGTTATTTGATGATGCGAAGTGAGTCAGTGACAAAAAAGCGGTTTTTCGGAATTTAATATTTCGAAAACTACTAAATATAGAAACATGAAATCGTGGAATCTTAGTTCAGTTTGACCATACGAACATGTGTATAAAAGAAAAATTTCTATATCTCTCCCTAAAACGACGTTATGAGGGGGTGAAAAGTATGCCAAAATGGTTCAGGAAAAGGTAGCTTACGGCTTGTGCGAACTTGGCGGACGCACTGCCGTGCTCCCAGATACAAACGGATCATAATCCATTAGTGTACTTAAAGAAAATGGTTGGTACAAACTCTCGTTTGACACGTTGGGCTCTATTTTTGCAGCCATTAAATTTTGAAATTACACATAAGCCAGGAAAATTACATGGAAATGCAGATGGTCTAAGTAAAAAGATTTAGAATCAGAGTTAGATTTTCTGTTTGGAATTTAGTGTTCAAAATTTTAATACTTGTAATTAGGGCGTTTTATTAAGATATTGTGCTGTATGTAAAAATTTAGTTACCTAGATTGTGTTATAGTGTTTTTTTTTTCTTTTTTGAGTTAGTATTATATTCAAATATTTTAAATTTAAATTAATTGTTCTAGCATCAAAAATGTAAATTCTTTTTATTCTTTTGATTAATTATGTGTAAGGAAAATTCTAAAAAATTTCATATTTTGGTATGTCCTTTGAAACTGAGAGTGGGTATTCTTGAATTTAAGTAGAACTTTCATAATCGGGTCAAAAGTCTAAATGATATTTTATTGCTGATTTAATGGTGTGGTTGACTTCTCGGGAAATCTATTAAAAGGGCTTATTATGTGATTTCATGCCAAATATTTCCTGTGGAAATCTCTTTTGGGAGGAGGTGTTGTGATATCGTAACTTCGCCACAAATTTTCGACGGGGAAAGCAACAGGCATTTCCGTGGAGGACAATAGTCTTTTGTGTAAAGGCATGCAAGGGAAATACCAGGCATACTTCTGCCCTTGGGATCTGCTCAACAGGGTATTTCCATTTTTCCAAGAAATAGGGAGGGCGGGACAATGTGTGGGAACTCGTCCCTAAAGTGAAAGAAAAAAGAGGCTCAGGCAGAAGCTAGTGTGGAGGCTGATGGGAGATAAGTAGACGGGGAGATACTGATGAAGTCAGGTTGTTTTTTACCAACGGAAGAGAGGCGAGTAAAAAATCGTTTTACTCAGGTTGGCTATGAGAAGTATAGAACTGTTAATAAAAAGTGAGAGTGTCTACCTATGAATGGTAAAGTTTGTTATTACATTTTTCAAATCTATTTTAGTTGTTCTAATAAAGGACTTTGGTAAGAAATATGTATTATTTTTCTACGATCATCTCACAAGAGCTTAGTGAACCAAAAAGCTCTGGCCCACTACATCACAGCGTAAATGATGTTTCTTTAAAATCACAAATTGATACAATTGCGCAATATCATTGCATCCATAAAGAATATATGAAATACATTTTAAAAGTGATTTTTAAAAAATTAACAGTTTTATTCAACTATTTACTTAAATGTAAAAAATTGAATAGGTTAAAATTATAATTGATATACAATATTATAAATTTTAATTGACAATGAGATTATTAATTATACTTACAAGTATATTTATGAAACAAAAATGAGAAAAACAAATGTAGCGCATTCAGGTATCGAACCCGGGACCGCGGATCAGCCGTCAAACGCCATACCAACTGAGCTACGACCAACCTATCATTGCTGTTGCAAAGTAAGTATTTAAGTTGTGTACTATTATTAGACCCCCGGTTTCTCAAGAACTAAGGAGCGTTGAATAAAATCCGTTGAACCTGACACTAAGGGGTCTCTACCCTACAAAATATATTAAAATAATCAAAATCTGTGATTAACAAGGTAGGCCCTCTCCTTGTAAGGAAAATGTTGCCGTCAAATATTGCTGTTAAGTAGTAGTTAAAAAAAAAAGCACTTCTTCTTCACCTACCTCAGTGTTAACTATTCCTATTCACTTATAATGTTCTTATGCTTAATACACCTCTAAATAACAAAATTAACATTATTTTTTTAAATGGCTATAAGCGTTAAAATGACAGTACATTAAAGGGTTTGCCATTTAAGCAGCCGAATTTTGAAAATATAAAATAAACAATGATAAAATTTACATATAAGCAATATTATCTAGTGCATATACAGTGCCGATATGACTCAGGAAAATGTTTTGAAATAAAATACTGTCTATCTCTGTGTTATGAGGCAGTAGTGAAAAATTCACATTACTTATTCATGATTCTTAACTTATTTTTAAGAAAGCAAAATATTATTTGTTTAAACCATGTAGTAGAATTTTATCGTCCATATTTATTTTTGATGTTTTTTTTAAGAAAGGTACTTCTTACAACTTTTGCTTTTAATTTACTTAATTGGATTTTTAGGTGTGTTCGTAATTATATAAATATGTAGCACATATGGTCGTCGTCTGGTCCATCCAACTGCCTTCCCGTCTGTATGGAATATTGAAGCCTATGTCTTAGATGCCTATATGCTCAATTTCAGAACCGTAGCTGCTATATTAACATTTTTTTGAGAGGGGTTGGGGGGGGGGGGCTGGTTTGGAGCTTATGGGGCTAGACATGTGATAGATTTGTAACAGTGGATGCGACGTTACTACATCACTATGATCCCGAATTCAAACGACAGTAGCCACGTCTCGTCCACTGTCACAAAATCAATACAATTTATTCACACAATAAATGCATTTTTAATATTTTCATTTAGCTAATACCAATGTATTGCGTTTTTTTCTACTAGGGATTATTTCATGTATTGAATGCTTTATTACACTAACAATACATTAATTTTTATTTTTATCATTAAATTTCTATTCTATTGTTATTTTATTGAACCCTAAAAGTCGAAAACATCACATACTTTTGGTCTAATTTTCTTTTATTGAACATTTTCATACTGTTTACTGACGGCCACAAATACTAAGTAAATGCATTTATGGTATTACAATTAAGTAAATTGATAGCAAAGTTGCTCCACTTCATTTTCTCAAAATTATTTTATACTTTGAATGAATGTACTTCATTATATTATTCATTGCAGGTATAATTAAATTGAGTGCTTCATCATAGTTGAGGACATGAATTTCAAAACTTGCCGTATCCATAATTTAAAGAATAGTGTTTTATCTATCAATCTATTTTATTGATAAATCTGTACCGAAAAAACACTAAAACCTAAAAAAAAAAAAAAATGTAAACAGTTTTATCCTGTACTTTTGGTATTGTAAAATCTTCGTTTCTTGTGAAAACCAATGAAATGCAGTTAGAGGTTTTTTGAGATTTCCCAAAATTTGATTTTCTGGATAAGGCGAGTTTTTAAACTCACGTCCTCAGTTATAATTAAATTAAGTACTTCATGATATATATAATTAAACTGGATTTACTAAGAATAAATATTTTTAAGATAATTTCCCTGGCATCGCATGAAAAAAATTCTGTAATTCAAATGAAAACGCATTTTGTTTTACTGTCTAAATGATTACAGATGAGCATAACTCGTAAGACATTACTTTTAAGATATAAGTAATACTATTTTGTTTCACTTATTCATTGATTAGTAAAAATCATTGGTATTCAGAATATTGTTGACATAAAACTTTTTTAGAATACGAAATCATTAGCATAGATTATAAAAAAGTATTTAAAATTATTTTGCCCAGATGACTGCTTTTAAAAAAAAACATGTAGACCGATTTGTTATTAAATTTTATAATATTATTCAATATATACATGTAATTTAACATGTGTAATAAAATGCAATAAAAATATACTTGAAAATAAGGCAATGAAAAAACCTGTTGATTGGCTTATGAAGATGTATTTTGTTTCTTTTAATTATTAATTTTGTAAAATCTGAAAAACATCTAAATAAGCCAAAGAAAAGTAGTGATATTGTAAATTTTCAATTTCATGTGAAACATTCTGCTGCACAGTAAATTTAAAGCAAAATCTGTAAAACGCAATATATATAGTATATATATATATTATGCAAATAAGCAAATTTTTTAAAATATTTTTTTATTAAAGTAAATTTCAGCCTCTGAAAACAAATAATAGAATCTGAATGTAAGAAGATTGCATCATTACTGAAAGGGAAAATTCCAAGTTTTCAGTTGTAAAATTTAATAATAATATTTGTAAATAGTATATACTAAAAAAACTGTCTCTCAAACTTCCATCTGAAGATTTCGAAATGCATTTCAATACGGAAACATTTATCACATTTTAAGCTTAGAAAGCCATCAAATCACTAAATGAAAGTCACCGCATTTCCATTTGTTTTTCAATAAAGAAACTTTTGCACTTATGGAAAGAAATATTAGGAGAGTGTGAATATAAGAAGTGTGTATATATCTCCATTGGTGAAAAAAAAAAAAATTCCAAGTTTCCACTAGTAACATTTAATAATATTTGTTAGTAATACCAAATAAAATAATTTATCTCACTTTCTTCAGTCTGAAGATTCCCAAATTCATATCAGTACAAAAATACTTATCGCATTAAACACATTTTAAAATCAAAAGTCATCAAAATTATCTCATGTTTTCTGCCCCGTACTTTGTATAAAAGTAGTTAAAGAATAATTCGAGACAAATAACATGATTTTCTTAACGATTTTTATTTTGTTAAATATATATGAATAAAAAGAATTTATTACAAAAAAAAAAAAAAATAAAAAAAAATAAGAAGCAGTCGATGTAGAATTTCATTTTAGTTCACGTGCACAAAAACTGACATCCAAAATAAACTTAATAAATCTGATTAAGTTTAGTAATGCATGTAACGTTATATGTGGTGTTAACAAATCTGTTTAGTCCATTACACAGAAAAAAACCCTCAATGCAGAGTTCAACTAAGTTTGAGAAAGCGTTATTATAGCGTTGTGAAAAAGCGATTATCATTATATCGGAAATTTCAAAAATGGTGGTAAGTGATGCAAAATTGATTAAATTTTTAGTTTTCATCGGGATTTATAATGAACACTGTAGCGAAATCTTTAAAGTATTTGTATTTTTCATTATCGCCTTTTATTATTTTTCTTCTATTTATTTCTTTATTGCATCTTGTAACGTAATGGTACATATACATACCAAGGTTGGCATTTCCTACATTGTTTTTGCCGCATTTTCAATGCTTCTATGGTTAGTGTTATTTGTAAAAAGAAAGGAAATTTATGTTATCGTACAGAAACTGTATAAATATCGAGAAAAATATGAAGTCAAAAACAATGCGTCAACTTTTGTCGGGACAGTAGTATTCATCTTATTTTTAACGTTTTTTATATTGTCAGAAGGAAAACATTACAGTAATGATTCAAAATCTCAAGGGAGATTAGAATTTTGGACTCTCGATTTCAAAATTCACGAGGGAAGTTTGAAGATAAGTTTAAGAATTTTCATAAATTTAGTTAATTTTGTTATGTTCTCGTTTCCTATTTTGCTGACTTTTATTTTAAGCGAAATATTGTACAAATGGGCTGAAACTTTGCAATTTTACAATAGATCACTTCAGCTGAATTTACATCGCATCAAAACGCATCAACAGATTGAAAATTTCATTGATTATTTTAAAATGACGAATATTCTACGCGAAATGAACGAAGTTATGAACTATCCGTTATTATGTATGATTGTTTATTCGCTATTTAACATGTTTGTGTCATTATATGAAACAGCAGAGTTTCGGGATATCTTAATTTACACAGATATCTTGGAATTTGTTATCTGTGCTGGTTCAAGCACAATGATGTTAGTGATGTATTCGTCTTGCAGCTATATGATTCCAGAAAAGCTTTCTGAAATAAGATTGACAGCTCGTGGAATAATAAATGAGCATACGTTTGGTCTTTCTCCCTCGATTTCACAAAAAGTACTTTTTTGTCTGAGGAGGATAGAGACGGAAGAAATAATTTACATATATGTTTGCGGTACATTCCGTCTAACAAGAAGTTTCATCTTGTCAGCTATTGGGAGCATATTAACCTATGCTTTACTTATTTTAAACGCGTTTCTCCTCAATCCAAGTAAATCTACCTGAAGACTATGCAAAATTATTAACATTTAAGGCTGTTCTCAACTGCTCTGCTCAACAAGCGCAAAACGTTTTGACTCATTTACAAATTCATTTTTTAACGGAAAGATATAAAATTGTAAAGCCTGACCATGGAAGCGATTTGGAATCGAACTGTGTTTTCCATTTTTTTTATCAATAAATTACGTATTGAGTTATAAGCGATTTTGATCACGTGACACGACATTTTTCTCCCCTTATTGACTGGATTTTCTTCTTTCGTTCGGAAGTTCGGTTCAAAATGCCAACTTTGACAGTATTTTCTGAAAGATCTATTGCGTTTACAAGAAAACGGAAAAAAACAGTTCGATGACATAGTTTCTGAATAACAACACCTTCTAGTTTCATGTATTTCTGAACAAAAATGAATTAAAACTTATGTCAGAAAGTTGACCCTTTGGATTTGAGAACAGCCTTAAACAACGCGTTGCACTTAATTTTCGCTAGAGAAACTGTTATATATGTATGCACGCATTTTGTTTTCTGTAAGTAATTTTCATAATTCGATACATAAATATTCGGTGCTTTATTTATTATACCGACTCCATTGTCGCCAAGCGTAATACTTGGCGTCA
Source organism: Maratus speciosus (assembly GCA_963932465.1). Classification (NCBI taxonomy): domain Eukaryota; kingdom Metazoa; phylum Arthropoda; class Arachnida; order Araneae; family Salticidae; genus Maratus; species Maratus speciosus. The sequence goes on from OZ010799.1 coordinate 92,671,634, forward strand.
ACTGAATCCTTTGGTGTGTGTGTGTGTGGGGGGGGGGGGGTTGTAGGCTGCAAAAGCGATCATTTAAAAGATATAAAAATTAAAAAATACAGACTTCCGCGAACTATTTTATTATATCAATACAAATCTATACTTAAAATGTGCAAAAGAACAAACAAATGTTATATAATAAAACAATAAAATAAAACTAGATTTAAACTGCAGGAATGAAATCATGAACCTCTCTTTGTATTGCAGTAAACATTTTATTGTTTGAATAACGACATCATCACATGAATTCTATCAAATAGGATTGTGAATAACGAAGAACAGTATCGCGCTGTCTTTTGTAGCGCCATTTTGCAGTGGCCCATAATTGATAATTTCTCAACAGATCGAGCGTTAGGTCAATTTCTGAGTTACTGTGAAATGCTTGTAAATAGCATCGCGAGGGAAAAAGAACCCCTGTGCATTATTTTATAGCCCGAAACAATTGTATTGTAGATTCCTCATCATCAAGTAATAGCCGAATATTAAAATCCACCCCAGCATCAGCAAAAAATGTAAGTTATAAGTTTTTTTAAAAAGATAGTTTCAATTCGACAAGAAGCAAGTTAAGATGTTTTCTGTGGTTACTGGCTACGATTAAACAATGAAAAATTGTGCACGTTCAATAAATAGCTGCTTGGAATGACTTGCAATAAAAATCTTTTGCAAAGTCATAATTGAAGTAAATGACGCATGAGCATACAATTTGGCATGGTAATGGTATAGCGGAAAAGTACCATATATTCTATGTAACGACAGTATCTATGTAAACGATATGATATATTTATTTTATATCTGTACGATTCTATAGGTAATTTTCATAATCCTAATGACATATTAATTAACTTTATGTTTACCTTTTCTTACTCTGACCGATAAGGCCATTTAACCCATTCCCTGTTGGTGTTGTGTTGACGCAACGGTCAAAATAAATGTACATGTTTAAATTATTTACTTAGCTACCACTATTTTCCAATTAAAAAATTTAACTTTTAATTAAACAACAGAAATTTGAGATCGAGTAAAGTAATAATTACCTGTCAAACGACGCGACGTTCAGGTAAAAAGTTGAAACACTCTTACCTTATAGTTTTATCTGTTAATGGGTTAAGGAGAAAAGCAATTAAAGAGGTCTTGCATCACTTATTAATAGAACTTATTAAATTTTATATTATGGAATCTGCCAGAAACTTATTTTTAGTTTTTTCTTTATTTCTTTAATATACCACATTTCAGCGGATTGGAAGTTTTATGGGTGAGGTCAGTATATTTCGAATCTCTAAGTCTTCTGTAATTAGTTCAGCTAAAATCTCTTGCAAAAAAACTTAGACATTTAGCCTAATATAAGTAAGCTTCTAATAAAACGATAACTGGAAAATATAGTAACTGTGAGAAATGATGATGTTTTAAGTTTTCTGATATAACTTTTAAACTAACTAAATTATTTAAAAGGAATTTTTAAAAAAATGCAAAATTACGTAAGCTAGTATAAATCATGTAATATTTGAAAATAATTTTTTGCCAGGTCCCACAGTATATATTTGTACCCATAGTTCGGTGATACAAGACTTTTGAAACACTTCGTAATTATCGAATGACTCATAAGATTTTTACTTCTAAAAATCTATATTGAGATCATTTGATTAAAATGAGAGAACATTAAATCCATTATTTTTGAGGAAAAGTTTGAGTGTATATTTGAAACTGCTAAAAATTTAAATTAGAACGTCTATATAAATTCATAAAACTAGACTGATTTAAAGCAGGGCAGCTGAAAAATAAAATTAATTCTGAAAATAAATATAGACTTAGATAGACATATAGATATAGTCTTAAATGTTTAGGGATAGTTAAAAAAATATAGTAATTTTTTAACATTGGGAAATTCAAACAGATAGCCTGAGCTAATTTTAAAATATATTAATGTAAGAAATTAAAAACTGCTGTTCAAACTGTTTAAGCACTATGTGTATAAGAAAAATATCATCCAAAGTACGTTAGGAAAATGTTAGATATTTCTACTATTTCAATGACATTTAATAATTTCGAAAACACGTTTTTCCATTTCCATTGAATTAAAATTCTCATCTTATACGGTTAAAAATGTATCATTTTGGGGGTTAGTCAGCTTAACATCCTTAACGCCTTGATGGTGTTTTTCCTTCACATCACCTTAACCCTCTAGTGCATGATTTTTTATTTTTCCTTTAACAAAATATATTTGATTCCTTAATGGGCATAGATTAAAGGAAAAATACTAAAAAAATTATCACTCTTATATTTTTCCGCATTTTGGATTTTTTTTTTTTTAATGGTTGCCAAATGGCAACACCATGCATTAAGCGTATTCTAAGCATATTCTACGACATTTCTCTGTTCTTTTTTCTATTAATTGTCGTGTGGCATTTTGCAGCACGGGGTTCTGTTTTCTCTTATTATTCAAAGGCACGAAATTACTTTTGATTTTAAAAGTGTCATTATGTTTACTGATGTTTAATAGTTATCAAAGTACAATTAATGATTTACAGGTTCAACAACTGGATGAGTTAGTCTAGCATTGACTCAAACGCTAACCTCCAAGTCATGTCCACCTGGCAGACTGGTTGTATTTTTTTTTTTTTTTTTCGCAATAAATATCAAAATTGTACGCAAATCTTGATACTCCTGCGAAAAATAACAATTTAAAACCACATTTATGCGAGTTTTTTGTGGGGGGAGGGGGGATATACTGCTTCATATGGTGACGAGCTTTTGGCACACTTATTTGCTCATAAACACAGAGAGATGTTTTGATGGGAATGAATAAGAATTTCCATTCAGGATAACGACTATTGGACTATTGGTTATACTTCTTCATATGGTGACGAGCCTTTGGCACACTTATTTGCGCATAAACACAGAGTGATGTTTTGATGGGAATGGATAAGAATTTCCGTTCAGTGTACCGACTATTGGACTATTGGTTATACTGCTTCATATGGTGACGAGCCTTTGGCACACTTATTTGCTCATAAACACAGAGAGATGTTTTGATGGGAATGGATAAGAATTTCCATTCAGGGTACCGACTATTGGTCTTAATTTGAATAACTTATCTTTCCCATTAGACAGTGTATTATTGTTCAGATGGGAAAATTTTCATATACCGTATACTTTCAAATATGGGGCATTCTCACAATCTTTTAACTTTCATGTCCTTGAATAATAATTTTTTATTTAATACACTGTTTTGTGTTTTTTTTATATTTCATATACTTGGAAACATCCCATTGCACGATTGCACAACAATATTAACGAGATAAATAAGTTTTGGACGATGTTGGGGGTCCAAACACATGGAAAACTCATCTACCGTCCCGTGTCCCTGATGCTGATTTTGAAGTTTGGAGCTGTCTGGATAAAATTATTTCAATAAAAATAATTCGATGTAATTTTTTTCTGAAACTGGAACTATTGATTTATATAAATATGTAGCTAAAAATTAACCTGCACACATTTTTACGGTTGATATTATTTTTTGAACTCTGTCCCTGGGTTTTAGATTTTTTACCATCCCTCTTCTAAAATTATACAGAAAATCACTTCAGATGCAGCGACAGATTTTTTTTTCAAGATGCTAGAGAAAGAATATCTAAAATTCTTTGACAGGAAATTTACTCTAGAATTTAAATCAGCATTTAAATATCAATTTCAAGCATCGTGGCTTTATTGGTAGTCTCACCGTCCCTAAGATTTATTCCTGCAGTTTTCGAGGTAAATTTAAAAAAAAATTAATTTAATTCAATGTTAACAACTGTTTCGAAAAATCAATGAACATTGTGGCTATCACTTAGTCTTAACATGATTTTTCTAAAAATAGGTGGTAATTTTCCTTACCGTTCCATCCTTACCGTCTCTTTTTTTACCATTTCTTCCCTTTTTTTTACCATTTCTTCCCTTTTTTTACCTTACAGTCCCTTCTTTAACATCCCTTTAAGACAATATTATACAAAAATTCTGTATTAAAAGCACTACATTTTTATTATTTTTTATTTGAATGTTCTGTGGGTACTATGCAAATTCATTATAAGTAAAAATTTAGAAGAAAATAAAAAGTTATAGGGGTAAAATGGTAAGGAAAATTAAACTCGCAAGTTTAACCTAAACCTCAGCTAAATAAAAAAATTTTCGCTCCTGACCATTTTTTCTTTATTTTGAATCATTAAGGCATTCGTCTATCAGATTAAAATGTTATTTTAGCAAGTTTAATTTCGCCAGATTTTTTCCCCCAAAAGTCAAAAGATTGTGAGAATGCCCCATATATTCAAGATCATAGTGCGACTACCTGGTGATACACCAATGACAGAGTTCCCAAACAATCTTATGATTTTAAAATTTGCCACGCTACTCAAGATACAAATCTTTAGATACTTTTTTATATCTTTCGAGCATATACTGAGTGGCTTTTGAACATGTTTTAAAACACTATACAGGCTTGTTTGTTGAGAGATATGCTCGAAACGTACTGGGTGGAAAACTACAAAAAATATTTATATGGTGTTTATAATGATAAAACACTTTCAGGCAGAGAAGCATCTCCAATAATCTTTATCCAAGAATGATCTAGATGAAGAGTTTGAAGCTTTTACTTTTTCCTGTTTACGATTACCTGGTTGCTTTTGTTTTGATGTAGATGGAATATTCACTATCCCAACGTTTGCATAAAAATTCTAGTCAATTTCATTAGCTGATTTATCTGCTTTTAAATCACAATTAATCTCAATATAAATGTCTGAACCGTTTTTGAACAGAAGGTTTGGATCAAAAGGTGGATCATCATCCGTGTCATTGTAAGAAATGTCACTTTTACTAGACAATCCAATCCCAAATTTCTTCTGTTAATATTGTTTTTTAGTATCTTTGCTTTAAAATATATGCTGAACATGATGAGGCTCTATCAGAACAAATTTTTTGATGAAAAAATAGACAAAAAGCAAGATGAAACAATCAACAAATTCGTTGAATAGAATACTAAAAATGTAAATAAAAGCGGAGCTCAATTCGTGGTGTTGCCAAATGGCAAAAAACGTATAGTCGCATACATGCAATATTTGTTGCAAAAAACCTTACTGAAAATTATTTTAAATCACTTTTAAAAGCATATTCTTCTGAAAAATATTTTTTTAAATGAAATTTTGCATTTTAAATATTTTTTTATTTGTGTTAGAAATCCATCTATGGCTAGGAAAATGGAAGGCTTCAAAAGTTCCTTTTTATTTGTAACTGATAAACAACTATTATCACCTATGGTATTTTTAATGTATTAAACCTAAGTATATTGTCAAAATGAATACATAAAGCATAAATTTATCAAGAGGCAAAGGTAAATAAACGATAAGGAGAGAAAAATTAATTTGTTGCCAATTGGCAATAGTATGCACTAGAGGGTTAAAGGTTCGTGATGCTCGAGATGTACTCTCTAGTGTTAAATTCAGTATTAGGAGTAATGTACAAACCGTATCTGTCTCGTATATATGTGTGTAATTGTATATGTCTACATAAGATACGTTTTACGGAGAAAGCTACCCTCTTATTGAATGTGATGTATGAATTTATGCACTTGACTGAATTAACTTACCTTTTTATCATCTGAATTGCTACCAAATGACAGTAAATGTTGCACCCTGGTGTCCTGGTAGATTTTAAAATTTCGTTTATCTTTAGAGAGCTTCAAAGGCTTTAAAACAACTATTTTAGTTGCATCGTCATAAACCGAAGTATGCATTTCTATCTTGTCTTATCTTAATTTTGAATTTCTTATCGAATATTCTCACACAAATTTTTTTAAACTAAAATGTACTGAAATATCGCTCTTTGTTGTTAAAAATGTATTCGTATTAACCTTTCCATAGACTGTATGTGCTGAATATGATCTTCACTGCTAACTCTTTTAAAATAAATATTGGTACATACTTTTTCTTAAAAGCCCTGTAATGACTTATGGGGTCTCAGGACTCTTCAAAATTTTCGAAATTATTATTATTATTATTTTAATGTTAAACTTCTAACCTTTTCTGAACATTTTGATATAATAGTTTCCTTGAAATTCTCATTAGAACAGAAGTTATGGCTTTTAAAATTATACTCGTCCAATAGCTGAAGCGGCTTTTTCGAAACTTAGAAGTCATTTTTCTCAAAACGACGTTTTTAGGCATAACGCGTAGGATATCTCAAAAACTTCTCGATATTTTTTCATGAAATTTTCCAAATATATGTTTTATGTTTATCCGTATAAACTAAGCCTAAAATTTCCTTTTTATTGTTAAAAAAAATATTTTTTTATGTGATTGTACTGTTGAAATTTTCAAAATTTTGTATTAGCTAAACACAAATTTGTATAAAAAAAATGATTTAAATACAAATTTATTTATGTTCAGAGTAATTACTACAATATAAAGTATAATTGGGCACCAAAATTTTCATTCTATTAGCAAAATTAATTTTGTTATCCTCGCATAAGATGTCATACCAATTTTCTGCTCGGCAACTGCCTGACAGTTTGAAGTCCCGTATAAATATTAATTTTGCATCTTATAATTTTTAAAATATATGAAATGAAAGACATACTTACATCTTTCATACCTCTAAAAACTGTGTTTTAAAATCATACACATTGTAAGATGTTAAATATTGATATTTCTCTCTTTTTTCTTTTTTTTTTAAATTCATTTTTTCCCGTTTTAAGAGTCCTGAAACCCCTTAAACGTCCACTTTTGTATTATCATTACTGTATAAATACGATAATAAAACAAATTTATTCTGAAATTTAGTGTATATTTTTTAAATATGCGTGTCTGTTTTTTTTTTTTTTTTTTTTTTTTACATTTTCTTTTAAAATGACAAAAGTCATACTAATTAAAAATGCGAACAAATTACCTAAAAGTCAATTTTAAATCCAACGAAAGTGTATTTTAATTAAATCTTAATGATAAATTGAGTACAGCAATAGCGAATCCTGCTATTCAATTTGAGCCTGCTCTTTCCCACCAGTTTTCCGAACAGTTTTCATCGTCCTATTTAATAGTAAAAACTTCATACAAAACTTTTAAAAAAATTATGACTAAAAAGTACTGGTGGGAAAGAGAATGCTCAATTTGAATAGCACTATTTGCCCGTGGCCTATATTAATTAGTACAAGTAAAACTTCGTTTTGGCACTAGAAATGAAGTTCCGGTGAGTCCCCAAAAGATAAAGTTGTTAATACTTTCATTTTAAAAAATAATTATCGAAATCGTTTCAGTAGGTAGGCCAGGTCAGATGACTAAAAAAACAGCCTTGTCTTTTAAATATATAGACAAGTCGAAACCCTTCGAATTCGACAAATGAAAATGTTTAAAAGAACTGATTGATTCAATTTATAAAATAATTCAAATTAATAATCATTCATATACTGGCAGGACTAACTCTTAAAACAAATATTATTTTTAACTAAACTTTATTTTCAAATTACTGAAAAATTAAACTTTTTTGTTACAGGTAATGAGTAATAGTCAGCGAGCCAGCAACAGATTTTGATGACCAAGTTCCTCTCGGTCGATAATTGGTAAAATGTTTCAGAGAGATGTATCATGAAGCTCCGTGAACGTCAGCTGCGGTTCCGTGGGTGGGTTGAGTAGCGGTAGCCTCCCAAACACGTTTAAAAAATTTTTTAGTAATTTCCTCCCGGTTGAAAATTTGTCAAATTATAGCTAGCCCAATATCTTGAAGAAAAAAAAACAGTCATCTTATTATAAAGTGGTGGGTTAATAAAGTCTTATTATAAAGTGGCGTCAGCTGGTCGCACGAACATGAAAAAAATATACAGGGTGCAAAGAAAAGTCCCTTTAACCTGAAAATACTTGCGAACGGAGAGAGCTACAGCTGTGGAAGTGCGGTAACGGTATAGTGAAGTGACTACACCCGATTTAATGCAAACGACGGCAGCGCCCCTAGTGGCGAAACTTGGAAGATAGCCATTGCAAATCGAAAACGAAAAGAGATAGAGCAAAATTTCCAGTTAGAAAGTTTTAGAGGATCGATTAATTAGTACGAAACGACATTTGGTTTACATGGATAAGATAAATCTTCGCCTGTATACTCAAAAATTTCCGAAATCGATGCACTCTATTTTGTGTAAATGTTTGAATGGAATAGCCAGAAGTATGCAGAAATACGCACAATTTATGGTATAAATACGTGCTTATCTCAATACATTTTGATAACATCACACAAAAAAGATCAAAAAAGACAAACTGACTCACAGTGATACAAAGTTCCCGTAAGGCATGGTGACGTCACGGCGACGTCGTTGTGAAGTCACACTGTGATTTTGTGACCGTCGATGTGACTTCACGTGACGTCATAGAGACTAGAATGCGAGGTCGTTATGGCCGTTTTAGAGGTCGTTTGTGACGTCACATTGTGACCACTCTGGGAAGTCACGGTGTGACAAATTTGTGAAAAGTGTGTCATTTGTGACTATTTTGGCATTAACTTTGTGACGAACCTGTGACGACAATACTTTGACGTCACACTGTGACTAATTTGTGAAATATGTGTCATTTGTGACGAACTTGTCATAAACAATGTGATGATTTCAAATGAAAATCAAATTTCAAATTAATTGCTTAAAAGGGCAAAGGCCAACATAGAGAAAAAGATTCCAAGCCGGGACTCGAATCCGGGCCATCAGTGTAGCGCACTGACATTCTACCGACTAAACCACATGGAACGAGACCCAGCCTGGAAAATGTCTTACTAGTACATGTTGGCAAGGCTACAAACGCAGTACAAGATGGAATATTTATCGTGAGCTGCCAACATCGGGTAAACACGAAACTTAATTAAATCCAGCATCGATTCAAACTATATAAATACTTGGAAATTTTTCCATAGAGAACCATTCGCCTTGCATACAATATTTCAAATGAAAATCAAATTTCAAATTAATTGCTTAAAATGCAATTTTAATTTGAAATTTGATTTTCATTTGAAATATTTTATGCAAGGCGAATGTTTCTCTCTGGAAAAATTTCCAAGTATTCATATAGTTTGAATCGCTGCTGGATTTAATTAAGTTTCGTGTTTGCCCCCATGTCGGTGGCTCATGATAAATATTCCATCTTGTGCTGCGTTTGTAGCCTTGCCAACATGTAATAGTAAGACATTTTCCAGGCTGGGTCTCGTTCCATGTGGTTTAGTCGGTAGAATGTCAGTGCGCTATACTGATGGCCCGGATTCAAGTACCGTTATGGAATTCTTTTCACTATGTTGGCTTTTGAGCCTTTTAAGCAATCAATTTGAAATTTGATTTCCATTTGAAATATTGTTTGCAAGGCGAATGTTTCTCTCTGGAAAAATTTCCAAGCATTAATACTGTGATGATTCTTGTTATAAACACTGTGATGAATTTTAAAATAATGTTTTGTTTGAAATATACAATATTATCTTTTTACCATACTTTTTAGCAAAGTATCGCTATTTTGGAGTCCTATTCTTCTTAAATACTTTTAATTTTTACACTGAAAAAAACAATGCTTATCAACTGGCATCCTTTTTTATTAAATTCTAAGCTTGATCTTGAGTTCAAGCTTTATATTAAGAATGTGTAAGTTTTTATGTGTTGTGATTTGTTATTATTTTATTAAATACGAACATGGAGTCTAACGGATATTAATACATTTCCTATTTAAAGAAGAATAAGATAAGCCATATTTATTTAAATTTTTTATTCCCGTGTATATTGTATTTTGTTAATATGAGCTAAATAGATTTGGTATGATTTATAAGAAATGACTGATCTGGGAAATAGAAAAAACAAGTAAGAAAAATCATGCGTTAAGCATAGATTAAAAAGCACTTTCCAACGCTTCCTGAATGCTTTAACTAGACATCGTAATTTAAGGAAATAACGTAAATAAGATAACTAAGTAAATATTTTAGAAAACGCATAAAACATTTGAAAAACTGATTTCAGCAGTTACCGTCCATAGCCAAATATGTTTTCCAATTCTTTTGAATAGCCCTGTATTTAATCTGTAGGTTGATATATACTAGTATATAATGTGAAAATTTAGTTTAGCAAGAAAACGCATAACAGGTTGAAATTCTCATTCAGCAATTTATACTAATATATGAAAACATATAAATGGCTGCTCTATGGTGTCCTGATAGGAGATTAAAAAAAAAAAAAAAAAAAACTAAGAGCTTTAAAACATCTATTTTACCTCAATCGCCAAACACATGTTTTTTTTTTTATGTGATTATCCAATATTTTCACGTAAATACTTTTAAAAAACTAAAGTGTTACTGTTACTGTAATATCGCTCTGTGTTGTCAAAAAATGTATTAACCTTTCCGTAGACTGTATATGCTGAATATCATCTTCATTGCTAACTGTTTTAAAAGAAACTAAAGATTTTCACTTAGAAATCATGTAAAAACATATATGTCCATTTTTGTATTTATCATTACTGTATAAATACTGTTAATGTTATGTCATAATAACATAACAAATACAATAATAAAACAAATTTATTCTGCAATACATTGTATGTTTTTGAAATATGTGTGTGTATCTGTGTTTTTTTTTTTTTCTTTAAACATTGTTTTTTAGAATGAGAAAAGTCATACTAATTAAAAATGCAAACAAATTGTCTAAAAGGGGTTAAATAATTGGATAACGTTAAATCCATTATTTTTATAAAAGGAGGTTTCAGTGTAATTTGAAACTGTAAAAAATTAAAATGAAAACCTCTATATAAATTCATAAAACTAGACTGATTTGAAAAAGGACAATTGTAAATAAAAATAATTTCGAAAATAAATATAGCCCGTTAAATAGATAGATGTACTCTTAAACATTTAGGCATACTTTTAAAAAGTTAGTGATTATTTAACTATGAAAAATTCGAGAAGATAACTAGCCTGAGCTAATTTTATATTTTAATGTAATAAATAAAAAAATGTTATTCAAATTGTTTAAGCACTATAACACAAATATTAAATGCTACGTATTTTTAATATTTCCATGACATTTAATAATTTAGGAAACACGTTTTTTCATTTCCATTGAATTAAAATTCGCATGCTATATGGTTCAAAATGTACCATGTAATTTTAGTTGCTCAATTTATGAGGCCACTTCACCCAGGCGACAACACCCATTCGCTAATGTTAATCCAGTGGGAGAATTTTTTTAAGATATCTCGTTTGCATTTGAATTTTCTTTTTCTTTTTGAATTGCATAGCTGAAGAAGATCTGTACAAAGACCATTTTGCACTTTTTTGATTTGTTTACAAGTATTTTTAATTAGGACGCTTTCACTTTCGGAACCGGTTTCGAAAGCGAAAGCGTCCTAATTAAAAAGCAAAATTGGAAAAGTAAAAACGGCCTTCGTACAAATCTACCCCATCTATCCAATGCAAAAAAAGTTATTTAAAAATGTTCAAATGCAAACGAGATATCTTTAAAAATCTCTCCCATTGGATTAATATTAATGAACGGGTGTTTTAACCTGACTGGAGTAGCCCCTTAACAGCCTGAATGCTTTGTTGGTGTTTCTCGTTCACATCGGCTCATGATGTCCGTGATGTTCTTTTTAATATTAAATTCAGTACTAGGCGTAACATAAATTTACAAACCGTATCTGTATCGTATATGTATGTGAAATTGTATAGTCTATATACAATAGGTTTTATGGAGAAAGCTATCATCATGTTAAAGATGTTCTGTGAATTTATGCATTTGTCTGAATAAACTTACCTTTCTAGCACTCAAATAAGCTACCAAATGACAGTAGTAAATATTGCTTCATGGTGTCCTGATAGATTTTTTAATTTTGTTTATCTCCAAAGAACTTCGAAGGTTTTAAAATAACTATTTTACCTGAAGAGCCAGAGATATGTATTTTATTATTATTATTATAGAACATTTTCCCGCAAATATTTTTTAAAAACTAAAATGTAATATGCACAGAAAAAAATGAAGTACTCAAAAATGAGTAAATCGATGTACTCATATCGAATTGAGTAATTTTGGATAAAAAATGAACCTATGCTTTCTCAATTTTGAAACATCACATGTTATCAAACCCAAACAAAACTATTATTTTGTACCCTGTAATGGTTTATTTCATTTATGGTGGCATAAATGATGCTTATTAATGTAAATATTAAATTATGCATAGTATTTTTAAATAATTAAAAATTTGTTGGAAATAATTCACTTGTCATAAAAATATTCAATTTGGGTATCTTGTATATAATTTTGCTATTTTTCTAAATAAATAATCAATTAAACGTTTCTTATTAATAACTTTGAACGGGAAATAAATGTCAGTACATTTTTACTTTAATTTTCATGTTTATGGCGGCAGTACATAGCGATTCACATATGAACGCTGCCATGGAATCAAAAATGAGGATATGTGTTTCTCAATTTTGAGTGCATTTGGATCGGAGCTATTTTGAGTATGTGGCGTATTTAAAATTGAGTACTTTTTACTCAATTTTAAGTACCCATTTTTTCAGTGTGTTGCTACTGAAACATCGCTCTTTGTTGTCAAAAATGTATTAACCTTTCCATCGACTGTATATGTTAAATATCATATTCACTGCTAACTCTTTTAAAATAAATGTAACTACATACTTTCCCTTGGACGTGCTGTAAAGATATACAGAGTGCCTCAAAAGTCCCTGACACATTTTACAATTCAATATAAAATCAAATGATTGTCGTACAGGAGTGCGGTTTGTACTAAAATGCTTTTCGCGATGAAAAGTTTACTTCTAACGAATAAAGAAAATAGTTTCAAACTTCGATCATAGATGTCGCCACTTGTCCTCATATTTGCTTTCAAACATGGTTTTTTCTGATTTTCAGATTAGTTTCGATTTGGTTTCGAAGTACCAATGTACGCAATTAGCTTTTTCGCTATTAGTTGTCATTTCTGTGTCACAGCGTCAAAACTAATCGGAAAATGAGAAAAAACGTATGCTTGAAAGCAAACATACGGACAAGTGGCGTAATCTATGATCGAAGTTCTGAACCAATTATTTTCATTCGCTTGAAGAAAACTTTTCATCGTGAGAAGCATTTCAGACCAAATCGCACTTCTGTACAATAATTACTTGATTTTATAAATGGATTTTAAAATGTGTCAGGGACTTTTGAGACAGCCTGTATATCTCAAGTTTTGTATTTATAATTACTGTATAAATATGGTAATAAAACAAATTTATTCTGCATTACATTGTACGTTTTTGAAATATGTGTGTGTATATCCAGTTTTTGTTTGTTTTTCCTTTTTTAATATGTATTTTTTTTTTTTATGATAAACGTCATACTAATTAAAAATGAAAAAAAAATTGTCTAAAAGTTTATGTTAAATACAAAGAAAGTGCACTTTTAATGTATCTTAATTATTTTGTGTCAGCAGTGTCGAATCCTGCAACTCGATTTTGGCACATTGGTTTTTTCAAGTAGTTTCCATTGTCTTATTTTATCGTAAAAGTTTAATAGAAAACTTGTTAGAAAAAATGACTAGAAATTATTGGTGGGAAAGAGCATGTTCAATTTGAATAGCACTATTCTCCCCTCGTGTATAGAATATACAAATATTATTAAACTAAAAATCAATTTTAAATACAAAGAAAGTATATTTTTAATTAACTTTAATGATATTTGTATACAGATGTGGTGAAATTACAGACTATATTAGATGTTTCGAGCTTTACACAAGCCCGTCAGCAGTACAGCTATTGACCGACACCAAACAGTTGTTTTTAAATGTTCAGTAAAGTACGAGCAGGATCAAATATTACTTGGGCGGAACTGCACGTTTTGTAGACTTGTGTATTTATTATACAAACAAAAGAATAACTCCGCTGTTCCAGTAGCATTTTACAAAAACACTTGATGAACTTGCTGAAAAAGTTAAATGACAAATCGATTTAAAAAAAATACAATGTATTAAGCTAGTTAGTTGATTTGCTATAGGAGAAATGTTTTGGGATATTATGACATGAATAAGAAAATTTAGTATAAGTTATAAAAAAAATTCATTCACTAAGACATTTATGAGTTAATGAATTAATGGCTTACTCCTCATTATCCCTGTGTTTACGTGGCTGGGCTTGTTTACAAACAAACACTCGCGTCAGCCAATCTCCCCCTTTTCCGCCAATCAGACAAACTCATCCCTACTCCTACACCAATCAGCTCGTCCTTTGCCTTTAATGGCGTCAAAGTTTTGCCATCGCTCACAGAATACTAGGCTTGAGCGCTGACACAAAAATGGTGTTGTAGGCGGATTTTTTTTAAACGTTTGTACGGGCCCTAAATTTCGACGTCAGTATTTTTCGAAAGTCCTCTTTGATTATTTAATCTCAGAAAAATAAAGCTGAAAAACTTAAAAAAATTATCGGTGTTCAAATACAAGTAACCGTAAAAACGCTCAAAAAATCCACCTACGACAGCCGCCATTTTTGTGTCAGCGCTCATGCCTAGTATTCAGGGTGCAGTGGGTTCGCATCGAGGCTAACGAAAAAGAAAGACTACCGCGGTGCTTTACCCGTATCTTTTTTACAGACCGATGAAGTCACATGATGCTCGAATGCATCAATGCAGATGTACGAAACGAGCATCACGTCACTCTAGCGGTCTGCAAAAAATGACAGATTGAATGAACCGCGGTAGCCTGTCTTTTTAGTTAGCCACGGTTTGCATTTAGTGACGTCAGCTGCATTTTCCTTGTAAAGATTGTCGGTTGTTTTTGCTACATAGCAATGACTATATGCAGATTGTATAAAAAATGTTTGTGTCTGTTGGTGCCGCGTGTTAACATTACCATTCTATCTCCATTAAAGTCACTGGCTCATCAAACTCGGAGGATTCAGAGGTTAAGGCTGTTCTTAACTGCTCTGCTCAACAAACGCAAAACGTTTTGACACATTTACAAATTCATTTTTTAACGGAAAGGTATAAAATTGGAATGCCTGGCCATGGAAGCGATTTGGAATTGAACTGTTTTTTCCATTTTTTGATCAATCAATTACCTATTGAGTTATAAGCGAATTTGATCACGTGGTAAACACGTTTTTAGCCCGCTCTCGAGTGCTCTTTCTTCCTTCGCGCGGAAATTCTGTTCAAAACGCCCACTTTGACACAGACACCACTTTGAGAAAGATCTATTGCGTTTGCCCCCCCCCCAAAAAAAAGGAGGAAGAAACAGCTTAATTACATAGTTTCTGAACAACAACACCAGCTAGTTTCATGCATTTTCGAACAAAAATAAATTAAAACTTATGTCAGAAAGTTGCCCTTTTGGATTTGAGAACACCCTTAAAACCCTTCACAAATCACTTAAAGGGACTTAGTACCTTTAAAGTATTTATTTATTTATTGAGTATTTTAAAATACTTTTTTGGCATATTATTAAATGGTTTTAAACATGAAAAAAAATGCAATTCATTTTAAAATTTGAAAAAAAAATAAGTATTATAATTAAGACAATTTTAAAACTACTTTTATTTTATTTTATTTTTTTATTTATTTATTTATTTATTTTTATTTTTTTGCAATACTGAACTTTTTGAAACATTTTTTTTTTTTTTTTTTCATGATTAACTTACTCTAATGGTATAGTGACAAATATAAAGTGGGTACTATAGTAGTAAGGATCAGATTTCCAAAAAGTTAATTAAGGTATAAATAGTTAAGGAAAAGAAAATAATAAACTGGCATGACCCATGTAAAAATACAGTAAATATGACTATTTGACATTTGAAGTCCACCGAGGTGGAGAACGCTTTGAGGCCTATAGCTACTATGGCTGTCGCCTCGAATGTTCCTTATTATAACACAGAAACAACAACAAATCACAACAATTTTTTTATTTTTCCATTACATATATTATACAACTACAATGGGACATTCACAATTACATCCATGTCTTACCCAGGGACTCGAACCCGGGCCCTCGGGGTGACAGAAGCCTCCGCTTACTGACCACGCCAACGAGCGACATATGACTATTTACTTAGCATTTTTATTTTTTAAAAATAAACTATTTATTTTACTTAAAATCTTATACCTATTTTATTAAATGTACCTTAAGAATCGCCGCCCCCCCTCCCCCCATGTCCTAAAAAAAACCCAGCGAGTCTATTGAAAATATATATGTCGAAGCTTTAGCATTTTAATCGTACTGATGTATGGATAATTTAAAGGAAAATGGATGAAATAAAAAGCCTTTTTTTCGTGTATTTTTAATCATCAGATCTTTCCGTAACTTCGCTCGTAATTTTTCGCAAAAGGAAGAGTACCAAGTTCCCTTAAAAACAAGTACAGTGGTGGAAAAAATTATAAAGCCACTTGAAAATACGATGTAATTAAAAAACAAAAGATGGAACATTTATGAAATTTCATACATATATATTACATGCTACAAGGAAGTAAAGAAAAAAATAAATTCTTTAATAACTACATCAATGAAAGGTTAATAGACTTAAGAAAATTTTCTGTACGAAGAAAGTTGGAAATAATTATAAAGTCGATACATGTATTTCATCAATAATCGATGTGAGATCCTTTTTTTCAATGACTTTGACTAGTCTCTTGCTCATTGAATCTATCAGACCACATAAAGTACTTGCATCAATATTGTTCCAGCAGTTTTTAATTGCATTCATCAAATCTAACTTTGAATTGAATTGTCGCCCATTTTTGTAACCATTTCGGGTTGAAATTCCCCAAAGATTTTCTTTTACATTCAGATCGGGGCTACGAGCTGGCCATTAAAGGCATTTCACCTGATTAGCTTCCAGTCAAGATTTATTTAACTTCGAAACATGAACGGAAGCATTGTTCTGCTGAAATGTTCAGTCTCCTGAAGTTATAAGAGGAGCAATGGGTAATAAATTACCTCCTAACATATCTTGATACATAACTGAATACATTTTGTTATGCATGAAAACAATTGGAGTGGTTCCACAGGTAGCAAATACAGCCCAAACCATTGCCGAGCCACCTCCAAATTGACGCTTTGAAAAAATATGAGGTTCCTGTCGTAAATTATGTCAAACGAATTTATAGCAGTCGGTTCCATCGAAATTAAGTTTCTTTTCATCGGAAAAGACAACATCTCTCGAATTTGTGTCTTCGGTTAAATGTTTTCGTGCAAAGTCTAAGCGAGCATTTTTGTAGTGCTTAGAAAGAGGTGGTTTTCCTTTAAATTTTTTAAATTGAACAACGGGATTGTTACTTAAAACATTTCTTACCGTTCTGCTTGCACATGGTATTTGTAACTGTTCTTGAATTTAGGCAGACGACATTTTTTGTCCGCAAGCTAGCTTCCGGATTTGTCTTGATTACCTTACAGTTAAGGATTTCGGCCTTCCTGTGCGCTTCTTACTGCCGTAATCTTCGGGATTTCCGAGAAAACTGTTTGCTGCAGCCTTGGACTTTCCTATTTTTCTTGCAATATCAGAACCAGACATTCCAGCTTCATTTAAAGTTAATATTTTAATTTGTTCACAATCAGATAACTTTTTTCCTCTTCTCATCGTATTAAACACACTAAATACAAAATGAATGCACGTAACACATTTACATTTACCTAAACTTTCCTGGAGACCTGCTTTCTCAAGCCTGGCATTATGCCAGATAAGGCTAGAACCATTGGCTTTATAATTTTTTCCAAGTTGTTTTTCATTGGTTTTAAGAAATTAGCATAATTTATATTCCCCCTTCCGTTTTTCTAAACAATGTTTATACGTATTATTGCGATGTTGATCATGCAAATGAAAATAGAATTTGCATTATCAACAATTCCATTACTTTTTAACTTTTGTAAATTTTTCTATCGGCTTTATAATTTTTTCCAGGACTGTAAGATGGTTAGAAAATTTTGTGTTAAGATTAAGATAACCCATATGATGTGCAAAAACTAATGTAAAAAATATTTTAAAATAAAATTGTTTCATGGGTTTGTAGTAGGAGCCCCTTCTCTAATGTAAAATGAATGAAAAAAAGGGTAAGGAACAATACTGGCAAATGATATGTGTTGCTGCTATTGTTGTTTCCCTTTCTCTATTTTATTTAGTGTTCCGTATCTCAAAGGGAAATAACGGAACCCTTATAGTCTCACTTTGGAAATCGCGACTATGGAAAATCCCATAATAAATCGACATGGAATTATAAATTAATAATTTGCGGATTTTTTTCCTTAAAATATGCCCTAAGACCTTTCTTCGTGCCAAATTTCACGGTTGAAATTTAGCATTAGTAATAGTGATCTAGTACTCATCTTGTGAAGATCTTGGCTACAATACTGCTAACGCTAAGTTATGTATTTATGAATTACTAGCTGTTTAACCCGTTCTACGCACGGGAGTTAATGAATTTAATTCTAAAACCAAAATTAAAAATAACTATTCGATTTAGTAAAATATTTTTCTACTACTGCGCATTTTTTTTTATGAAATTTAATTTATCATGTTACTATGGCAGCAGACGATAAAACGATATCTTTGGAATAAGGGAATAAGTAGAATAAAAAGTTTTTTTTATGTTTGTGATAAAACGTTTGTCTTTATTTTTTAAAAATATGTGATAATTAAGCGCAATTAAATAATCTCTAATTATTTGCATGTGAGGTAAAAAAATTATCGTAATACCCTCTGGAACTTTTTAGTATTGCAGCGTGGCGTACGTAATATGTATATCTCTAATTATTTGTATGCGAGGTAAAAGAATTATCGTAATGCCAACTACAGCTTTTTAGTATTGCAACGTGGCGTACGTAATATGTATATCTCATATTGGTTGAAGAACTTGCGCGATTGCATGTTGAACATAAAAAAAACAAGTTGGAAATTGCTCGTCAAACGTGGCAAATGGGGTGCGTTCGTACTATAACTAGTTTTATAATTACTTTTTGCACCCCATATTGTACTAAATGTATATTTTTTTGCACTTCATAAGTGCATAGTCTGTAACGCCATTAAAATGCACTTGCAATAATTTTTTCCCATTCCCCGTAGTGTAACAGAACACTTTTGACTGTCTTGTAATTAAACTATACATCCGATTTTCATAAAATTTGAAATGGCTCGACAAAATTTTGCAGCAATTATATATTTAAACTTTCGGACCATTCGGAAGGCTTTAACATCATTAAAATCAAAATGCACTTGCAATAATTTTTTCCCTTTGGCCGTAATGTAACGGAAAACTTTTGACTGTCCTTGTAATTAAACTATACATCCGATTTTCATAAAATTTGAAATGGCTCGACAAAATGTTACAACAATTATGTATTTAAAATCTCAGAACATTCGCAAGGCTGTAACACCATTAAAATGCACTTGCAATAATTTTTTCCATTGGCCGTAATGTAAAGAAAAGCTTTTGACTGTCCCTTTAATTAAACTATACATCAATTTTCATAAAATTTTAAATGACTCGACAAAATTTTGCAACAATCATATATTTAAAATTTCAGACCATTCGGTTGGGTAGTTTTTGCTCTGTTATATGCGGACAGACAGACGGACTGAACGACGACTATAGGTGCTACGTATTTATATAATTACGAACGCACTTAAAAGGGGATTTTATCGTGAATTTTCAATTGCTAGCAGCTGCAGCTGCTATAACGAAAAATGTTTAAATTTGATAGGAAATTGCAGTTAAATTGGTGGCTTTTTATTAATTAAAAGTTAACTACAAATTATTTCGATTCCGGAGTGCTTTAGTTGCCTCGACCTTGTTTTAATACACATGTACGTAACATTTCACAATTCTGGCTTCCAAACTGTGGATTTGTATAGTATTACCGACAGACCGACAAATTTTCATTTTTATATATTAGATTGAAAGAATGTGCTAAATATAGCTAATATCATTTATAGGAATCATGCTTGAAAATCTATAAAAATTAATAATAAGCAGGTCATAAGTCAACGAAGCACCAATTGCCGTCAAAATAAATCCTCGTGATATATAAAATAAGCCACAGGCAGGCAAGTACTCAATTTCATCTTTTTCTATTCTTTTTAAGCTTTGAAGTACACATTGTGGAATCCATTGTTTCTCATTACGGGCAAGTTCATTAAGTTTATCTCGCACAGTTTTCTTTATTTCAAATAATTTTTCTGTCACCATAGAGCTAAAAATAGTATAAGGTACCAAAATAAAAGCACCGATTGCTATTCCCGCGAGAACGTCTAGAAAAATGGAAAAATCCGAAAAAAACCTTTTACCAGATTTCATTCCTAAAAAGATTGAAGAAAAAATAAAATTTGAGGAGTAAACCATTATGAAAAACGTTGGATAGCTTAAAACTTCGTGCAATTTTAATATAGTTTTTTGTATGTTAAAATAATCTTCAGTTGCGACCATGATTTTCTGCTTGTTCATTTCATGTAGTTGATGTTGAAGATTCCTGTTGTAAACTTTCAACATTTCTGTGAACTTATGGAAGATAATGCTCAAAAGCAACGTTACAAATGGCTGAAAAGTGAAAGATATATATTGCGATATATTTATCAAAATTAAAATTATAATCTTTTCAATTCCTTGCGCTAGTTTTAAATTAAATGTCCAATAATGCACGCTATGAGGAGAAGAGACACTAATAAAAAGGACTATTTGATTAGCGACAAACATTGCGAGAGACATAGCAAAAATAAAAATTCTAACATAAGTTGAAGAAGAATTTTCAACTGGATAATATCGACTACGATAGTTGAATAATTTCAGCATTATTCTTGAAATCTTCTTTCTTCTAACGAATAATAAATAATATACGAGTAGTGAATTTGCGGCAACGAATAGAAAAGCTGCACCTTCTTTAGGTTTACCTTGAATTCCACAGTAAAAATAAGCCATAATAAAATGAACTGTTGAAATGCAGTATAAGAAAAATATCAGAGCAGATAAATATTTTATTTGCGATCGCTTATTTTCAGAATGACTTATTCCAACTATAACTAAAATGTCTAATAATGATTGATCTTTAACTACCATTTTTTTTTTAAAGACTGTATGTTTTGATTAAAATAAAAGCCATTGAAATACTACGTAAAAGTAAGGTTTAAGTAATAAGATTATAAAGTTAAGAATAATTTTGATCAAGATTCTTGGTATCATGAATATATGGTTTCAGTTTCAGTAATTCTAACAAGAAATTAATCTCACATGCATTTTAAAGTCCAGTACAATGAAATTCAAGTATTTTTTTTAAATGCAGTATAAAAGAAAATGTTATATAATAAGTTTACAAAGTTAAGTATAATTTTTTATTAACATTCATGGTGTCATGAAAAACTAGTTTCAATTGCAGTGATTCCAATAATAATTAATCTCACACATACTTTTTAATTTAGTGCAATGAAATTCGAGTAAATACAACAAGAAAGTGTTAAATAAGTAATTTTATAAAGTTAGGTATAATTTTGATTAACATTCTTGGTGTCGTGAATAATTAGTTTGAATTGCAATAACTGCACCAAAACATTAATCTTATGTATACTTTTCAATCTAGTAACTAGTTACTCTTGTTCCTGTGAACCGATAAAAAAATATAGTAGAACTGAGAAATATTTTAATTTATATTTCCAGTTCAGCTAATGATTTAGTCTAAAAGTACATTTAAAATATCCAACGTGATTCTATTATACCTTGCCATAAACGAGAAACACAAGAAACACCACAAATTGAAGAAAATGGAAGAAACACAATTTCTTCATTTTTAATTTGCTGACTTTTTCAAAAACCGATTGAATTTTATGAATTAATTTCTATTCCAAATGTTCTGGTTCAATAAATAAATTATGCTGACAAAACTGATTTAGTAAGATTATATCAGTTTTCAGAATATATTCAGCTTACAAAAAATAAATAAATAAATAAATAAATAAATAAATAAAAACTGGTCTTGCAAAGAGGATTTTTTTTTTTTTTTAATTGTAATGCCATTTCTTCTGGTTTTCTTATAACAGACTGTCGCTAACTGAGTTTATGATAATTTGTATATCATATATTCATGCTACATCATATATTTATAGCTTCATAACAATCTAAGTTTTTTCCTTCAATATTTGCTACAATCTTTTCTGTTAGTGTACTTTCTGTTCTTCTAATTCTTTAATATAAAAAAATCCACAATGCTTTGATTATCAGCAGATAATATTATAATTTTTAAAAATATATTTGTAATTCATTATAAATCTTTCTAGAGAATTCATTGCATAGAAGATGTTGTAAAATCTTATATCGCCTTTAATATATAATAGACAAGTATTAATTGCATTATTTATTGTTCTAAAATAATATTTTTAGTACATTAAATGGTGTGTTATAATTTATTATTAAGTTTTAAATTTAATGTCTTTATTCTAAAAAAATCGTACTTAATTTTGCAGATTTGTCAAATTTGTATCGCTATCAAAAGATGTTTCTTGGAAATTAAATTTGTAAATTAGTTACACTTAGTTAAACCTTTGAAGTTTGGAAATATATATATTTTTTTAATGATGCAATTAAAAAAAATAAAGAAAAGGCACTTTAAATAAATATCCAAATCATATCCATATCGAAAGTAAAATAAATTATAGTTGATAAAAGTTTAAAGAAAATCTTACTTGATTTTACAAATTCGTCGAACTTGAATCTTGTGTTTTTTCTTGAAAATTAAATTCGTAAATTTTGTCATACACTTTTAGGTTTAAAAAAAAAAGAATCACTTCTTTTTTTTCTCAACTATGCAGTAAAAAACAAGTAAAGAAAGGGTACTTTAAGTAAATTCAAAGCACATCCATATTTAAGAGAAATAAACTGTATTCGATAAAAAAATTGAAGAAAATCTTTCTTGATTTTGCAGATTCGTTGCACTGGCATCTTTAGCGAGCTTTCTTTCTTTTTTTTTTTTTAATAAATTCAAATTAATTACACATTTTTGTTTTGAAAAAGAGTATTTTTCTTTTCTTTTTTTATGATGCAATAAAAAATAAGAAAAAGAAAAGGTACTTTAAGTACATATTGAAAGTACATCCATATTGAAATATAAATATCTGTGTTTAAAATAATTTGAAAAAAAAATCTTACTTGATGTTATAATTTCGTCGAACTTGCATCTTCAATAAACATGTCTTATTAGGAATTGAACTTGCAATTCACTCAGCAATATATATTTAAAATTGGAAAAAAAAAATTTATAATGTATTAAAAATCAATTCAAAAAGTCGTTTTAAATAAATATTCAAAATATATCCGTGATGGAAAAAAATTGTGCTCTATTTGATAAAAGTGTAGTTATTCAGCTTAGCGACAGTTTTTCATATTCACAATAAGACGTTCAGAAAATATATCTAATTTTTAAAAAATATACCTCCATCTTGTGTTTAACTTCTGTTTAAAATCTCGTTTAAATTCTGTTTAAAGTCTTACTTATCTTATGTTTAAAGTCTTGTTTAATTTATCTTTAAAGTATATTTAACTTCTGTTTAAAGTCTAGTTTAACTTCTGTTTAAAATCTTGCTTACCTTCTGTTTAAAGTATTGTTTAACTTCTGTTTAAAGATTGCTAAATCATTTCTTCCGATACATTTTTCAAATTTTTTATGTCTACTTTTTTTCATAAATGTATCTTCTTTCTTTCTTCATTCATTTTTTCTGGGAAAATTATTGATACCACGAGAGACGAATTTAATCACATTTTACAACGTCATCTTTCCTTTTACATTTTTCAGTCATTTTTTCTGAGAAAATTGATGGTACTCATGAGAGGTGAATTTTAATCATATTTTACAATGATACGAGACAGAAATGAAATGATGCTTCTGAATTAAAGTTTAGAATCTTTATTTAAGCACGGTTTTAGACTATGGCGAATAAGAGAAAATGCTGAATTCCAAAAACTAAGCAAAATATAACATATTCTGTGTATTTCTATACAGTTTAACATTAATTATAATGAATAATTAGAAAAACTCGAATTCTAAAATCTTAGCGATAAAAAAAATATGATAATTCGTATAATTTAATAACATATGTGATGAATTATTCTTAAAAAATGATATAGTTCTAAAAAGTTAACAATAGGCAAAGCAATCAAAAAATTTCTACAAATTTATGATAAAATTTTAAAAGGTTGTTCTGAAATTTAAACCATTAACAAGATGTCAAACAACTAAGGCAGTTTAATTCATTTCCTTTAGTTGAATAATTTTTTTTTTATCATATATGGTTTTCAGATATATATATATATTTTTTTTCAAATTAGAAAACTTTCTTCTGATGAAAGAACTAACCAAATGAGACCCTTAAAATTTATTTAATGATATTACTATCATTAAAGATTAGCTATTTATAATGATATAAGAAGCAATATGATATAAAATCTCCAGATGTAAGTTCTTTTCAAATAGAAAACTTTCTTCTGATGGAATAAAGCTTCTCGATTGTTATTATTCTCATTAAAGATTAATTTTCTTCTGGTGATATAAGAAACTGATATAAAGTCTCTACGTGCAAGTTTTTTCAAATCTTCAAACTTTCTTCTGACGAAATAAAAAACAAACTGCAATTAGCTTCTTAATCGATATTTTTATCGTTAAACATTAGCTTTCTTCTGGTGATATATGAAGCTGATATAAGGTCTCTAGCTGCACGATTTCAATCTAGAAAGCTTTCTTTTGATAAAATAAGATATAAACTCACAATCTTAAATTTTCATAATTGATATCATTATAATTAACGCTTAGCTTTCGTAAGAAACAAACTATAATTCTTAAAGTTTCACAGTTGATATTATCACCATCATTAAAAGATTACCCAGTAGAGGATTGACGATTAGAAACACTTTCTGTTTTAATAGTCATGTTAGTAGTTTGCTTCTGTAAACATGTTACATGGAACTAATTCAACGACCTTTTTAGTTGCTAAGAAACGTTTATCGTAAGTATATTTCTTTTCCCACAAGAATTGTAAATTATAGTCTGGTGCTACATTTACATAATGAATATCGATTTAGCTGTACATAACAAAAATTTTCATTAGAAGCAATTATATTTTATGAGTAAACTTTCTTTTATTAATATGGAAGTTAAAAAAAATGTTATAAAATAATATCACGAAAATATTTGCAATATGTTTTTGTGTTAATGGTTTAAATTTGATTTTCACGATCGTTATTATCTTTATACTTCCTTTTATATTCATAAGAAAATATTGGATTTGCAAAAGTTTGCTTTTGCCGCTTTTTAGCTCACAGGCTATCAAAGCCTCAGTGCTCATGTGCCCGCAGGTTCTGTATGTACGTACGTATGTGCGTACGTATGTGTGTACGTAACACGATAACTCTTGATAGAAATATCCGATTTGCTTCAAATTTTGCAAATAGGTCCATTCTGATAAGGTGCCGCCCTGAATAGTTTTGGAGGTTCATTGGTTAAGTATAAAAGGGTGGGGGGCGGGAGGCTAATCCCCCTAATATGTATGTACGTATGTATGTACGCAGGGCCGAAACTAAGGGGGCAGAAGGGCGCGCCAGAACGAAAGTTGATGAAGGTTAATGGCCAAATGAAGATTTTGTTTGTCAATTTTTATCACGTCTATGTTTAGAACGGTATTGTTAAATTCGTCCTGTGTGGGGTATGCCACAGCATAGAAGAATCTAAGGGTGATATAGCATAAGGATCCTGTATAAAGAGGAATTTTTTTCCCCTGAGGAGGGGATGTTGAATGGTTATTTCCAAATTCACCAGAAATATTTAATATGTTATATCAGAGATACGGGGTATATTGTAGGAAAGCATATCATTACAGGTGTTCCTTCCTTTAGTTAAAATTTCCAATGATGCCCTGATTATGGAAGTGTAAGAATGCGAATTATGTGCTATGATTTTTGCGTTTCTGAAGTCTATGTCGATATCTTGCTTTTGATTAAACCATGATAATGCTGTTGGGGGTTTGTTATTCTTTACATAGGAATGACTACTCGGAAATTTAAAGGCAGACTTAAAGAGAATATTACAGATCTAAAAAATAACAAACCCTCAACAGCATTATCAAGATTTAATCAGAAGTAAGATATCGACATAGACTGCAGAAACGCAAAAATCGCAACCCATACTTCGCATTATTACATCTCTGTAATCCGAGAATCATTTCAAATTTTAATTAAAGGAATAAACACCTGTAATAATATGCTTTCCTACAGTATACCTCGGATCTGGTATAACATACTAAATGTTTCTGGTGAATTTTGAACATAATCAATGAACACCCTCACCTCGTCCTTATATGTATACACGTCTCCAGCTATTAAACCAGGCATGAGAGTGGGTAAATAAAAAAAGTCTGAAAATACGCGAAATCCTATTTGGCACAAAACAGGCAAAAAACACAAATTTTGTCAAAGGGATCGAAAAAAATGTGGATTTCGTCAAATGGTCAAAGAAAAAACGCGAATTTCGCCAAAAAAATCGCGAAAAAAACGCGAATTTCGCGAAAAGATCGTGGAAAAAACGCGAATTTTGCCAAAAGATTGCGGGAAAAACGCGAATTTCGTCAAAAAAGCGGGAGAAACACGTATTTCGTCAAAAGACCGCGGAAAAACACGAATTCCGCCAAAAGGTCGCGGAAAAGACGCGAATTTCGACAAAAGATAGCGGAAAAAATGCGAATTTCACCAAAAAATCGTGAAGAAAAAAAAATTTCGACAAAGGATCGCGGAAAAACGCAAATTTCGTGAAAGGGCCGCTGAAAAAACATGAATTTAGTTTAAAGGATAGCATAAAAAAATGTGAATCGTCAAAAGGCTACAAAAAAGCGAATTTCGTCATAGGATCGTGAAAAAAAACACGAATTTCGTCAAAGGATCGAGGAAAAAAAGCGAATTTCGTCAAAGGAAAGCGGAAAATACGCGAATTCCGTCAAAAGATCGAGGGAAATACGTGAATTCTGTCAAAAAAATCACGAAAAAATAAACGCGAATTTCGTCAAAGAATCGCGGAGAAAATGCGATGCAATTCTGGCGGGATATGTTTCGTTCGGCGCATTTTTTCGCTGCCAGAATAAAAATAAAAAAGAAAAGTGCCCAGCTAAACTGATGGCATTGAGCTCACGGGCTATTCACACTAATTGTATATTATACTCTTATTTTAAAGAATAATGCCCCTCAAAAAAATAAGTGAAGGGGAATTAGCCCCCGTTTCCCTCTTTATCCTTAACCAGTGAACCTCCAAATCTAATCAGGGAAGCTCCTTGTCATAATAAACCGGTATAAAAAATTTGGAGCAAATCGAATAATCCTGCAAAAAAAAACCATTTATCTAAATTAAGGGGGTGGACTAGCCCCCCTTTATCCTTAACCAATGAATCCCCAAAACGAATCAGGGAAGCTCCTTAACATAATAAACCGGTATACCAAATTTGGAGCAAAGCGAATAATTCTGCATGAAAAACCCGTTTATATAAATTTAGGGGGTGGACTAGCCCCCCTTTTCCCCCTTTATCCTTAACCAATGAACTCCCAAAACTAATCAGGGAAGTTCCTTAACATAATAAACCGGTATACCAAATTCGGAGCAAATCGAATGATTCTTCATGAAAAACCCATTTATCTGAATTAAGGGGGTGGACTAACCCCCTTTTCCCCCTTTATCCTTAACCAATGAACCCACAAAACTAATCAGGGAAGTTCCTTAACATAATAAACCGGTATACCAAATTCGGAGCAAATCGAATGATTCTTCATGAAAAACCCATTTATCTGAATTAAGGGGGTGGACTAACCCCCCTTTTCCCCCTTTATCCTTAACCAATGAACTCCCAAAACTAATCAGGGAAGTTCCTTAACATAATAAACCGGTATACCAAATTCGGAGCAAATCGAATGATTCTTCATGAAAAACCCATTTATCTGAATTAAGGGGGTGGACTAACCCCCTTTTCCCCCTTTATCCTTAACCAATGAACCCACAAAACTAATCAGGGAAGTTCCTTAACATAATAAACCGGTATACCAAATTCGGAGCAAATCGAATGATTCTTCATGAAAAACCCATTTATCTGAATTAAGGGGGTGGACTAACCCCCCTTTTCCCCCTTTATCCTTAACCAATGAACCCACAAAACTAATCAGGGAAGTTCCTTAACATAATAAACCGGTATACCAAATTCGGAGCAAATCGAATGATTCTGCAAGAAAAACCCATTTATCTGAATTAAGGGGTGGACTAACCCCCCTTTTCCCCCTTTATCCTTAACCAATGAACACCAAAAACTAATCAGGGAAGTTCCTTAACATAATAAACCGGCATACCAAATTCGGAGCAAATCGAATGATTCGCAGACCTGCCAACTGCTACGAAAAAATCGTAGTTGCTACGATTTGGACCTATAAACTACGATGCTACGAAAATCGGTCTTAAACTACGATTTTTTTCAAAAAACACAAACGCATTTTTTGTTTCTAGTTGCGATTTTTATCCCACGCAGCATATTTTTCAGGAGTGATTCTGTTCCAAAATTTCAAAGTATTCATTTCCGAAAGTTTTAAAAAATTGGTTATTAGAGTCCGAAAATTTGCACATAAATGCTGATGGGGGAGAAAAATCTGGGCTGCAAAACAAATTCTTAACGTAAAACCATCTTTATAAATATTGACCACGGGTGAATTCTGTAAATATTTATACAGAAATTGACTTCCTTAGAAACAGTGGTACCATTTTAAGAATTTCTGGAGGGGGAGTGAGGTATTTCTTTGAGGGGCAAGGTTTGAAATAGTGTGTAAAATCGCACGATTTGATCACGGGAAAAGAAAGTCCTGCATGATGAAAACTGCTGTGCAGTATTTCCCTCTGCAATTTCTTCCACAGACCTGATTCTTTTGTGAGTATATTTTGAAATTTCTTGGAATGCGAATTTTTTTTTCTTTTATTAAATTTCCCCAAATTAATTCGTGAATCGATCGCGGAAAAAAATGATAATTTCTTCAAATGATCGTGTAAAAATATCGGGTATTTCGTCAAAGGTCTCAGAAACAAATAGTGATTTTCTTCAATTGGTCGCTGAATAAAATCGCTAATTTCGTTAAGAGTTCAAAAAGAAATTGTGAATTTCGCCAAAAGAGTGCGCCAAAAATCACGTATTTCGATAAACTATCGAGGGAAAAATATTGCAAATTTCATGAAAAGATCGCGGAAACGAGTAGTGAACTTTGTTAATTGGTAGCGAAAAGATATCGAAAATTTTGCCGATGGGTTGCGATAAATTACCGCGAATTTCGACAAATGACCGTGTAAAAAAATCAATTTCGTTAATTGGTCGCAGAAGAAAATAAATTTCGTCAAAGGTTCATGGTAAAAACGTGAATTTTGTCAAAATATCGCAGAAGGAAAACACGAATTTCGTCAAAAGATCAGTAAGAAAATGCAAATTTCACCGAAAGATCGCGGAAAGAAAACACTAATTTCGTCAAAGGATCGTGGTAAAAAACGCAAAATTCGTCAAAGGATTGCGGTAAAAAATACGAATTTCGTCAAAAGTTCGTGGTAAAAAGTGCGGATTTCAACAAAGAATCGTGATAGAAAAATGTGAATTACGATTGTGTGAAAAAATGTGAATATCCTGAAATGATCGCGGGAATAAAATTGCGAGTTTCGTCAAAATTTACTGCACTGGGCTAGATAACTGAAACCAGGCTCCTTTTACAAATGTGAAAAAAAAAAAAAAGCTTCGAAACGAGAAGAAATTCTAAAAATCGTATAAAAATTTTCAGAGGAAAAAGTTTACTGTTTTGAGTTCAAAGACTGAAACCTTATTCCTTTTAGGAATGCTGCGAAACACGAAAACCAACCAACCAACTAACCTCCAGATTAATTTTAATTTTGTGT
Source organism: Maratus speciosus (assembly GCA_963932465.1). NCBI lineage: Eukaryota > Metazoa > Arthropoda > Arachnida > Araneae > Salticidae > Maratus > Maratus speciosus. The sequence continues at coordinate 92,701,582 of OZ010799.1, forward strand.
GCTACGATTTCTCATTTTCAAAGGTTGGCAGGTCTGGATTCTGCATGAAAAACCCGTTTATCTGAATTAAGGGGTTGGACTAACCCCGTTTTTCCCCCTTTATCCTTAACCAATGAGCTCCCAAAACTAATCAGGGAAGCGCCTTATCACAATGAACCTAGAAAAATTTTTTGAAGCAAATCGGATGTTTCTATCAAGAGTTATTGCGTTACGTACATACATACATACATACATACATACATACGTACGTACGTACATACATACAGAACGGGCGGGCACATTAGCTCTCAGGCTTTGATAGCCTGTGAGCTAAAAACGGCAAAAATGTTTTTTTTTTTTTTTTTTTAAACAGATAAAAATCAAAAATTTTCTCAAAAATTTACGAAAAGTCGGAAATTCCGATAAAAATCGGAAGAATCTCATCCTTGTTAAACCAACGATCATTATAAACACTGACGCTTTAACCGTTTAAGACCGAGAGATCTTTGGTAGAAATGAAAAGTTTTGGTGGTTTCCCCTAATTAATAGGATCATATTTGATTGAAAAAAATATTTTAAAAAAATATCCGATGTCAAGCTATGCCAAGGGAGGATCCACGCAATTCTGTGAGTTCAGGTTCGACTTTAATTCGCACAAAAAGAGGAAAATGTTTTTTTCTTTTTCTTTAACCTTCCGTCTACCAGACGGGTCCATTGGACCCGACATGTACATTCAAAATATTTATTCAAACCAGAAATTTCTTCAAAACAAACTAAATGTATAAATCAGACAATAATAAGTTAAATAAACAAATTAAATAGTTTTAAGTAAAAATTCTGGTGTAGAATGTTTTTATAAAACTTGAGTAAAATTTCCGGTAGTTCTAGGGTTAAGATCACCTGCACAATTGTGTCGGTCAGGTCTTAAAGGGTTATAGCACTTTTCCCACTAAGTCTATCCTAAATGTGTTTAGAGCGCTACTAACCTGGACGACAACATTTCTCTATGACCCGTCGATAATTTTCCAATTACATCGGCTCCAATCAATACTTGAGAAGATTCAGGAATCTCACCAACATTCGTCAGAATGATTTCTTTTTCCGATAATTCTTTAAACCATGATCTTTTTCCTAAAGACAAAACGTTTTCTCACATAATATTTTGATTCAAAACTTCAGAATTACATCTAAATTATCCTTTCAAATCGCTTAATCTCTTATTTTGAGTAATAATTATATTCCTTTGTTACCACCAAAAAGTGAATTAGCTCACAGACTATCAAAGCCTGAGAGCTAATGTGCCCGCCCGTTCTGTATGTATGTATGTATGTATGTACGTAACGCGATAACTCTTGATAGAAACATCCGATTTGCTTCAAAAAATTTTTCTAGGTTCATTCTGATAAGGCGCCTCCCTGATTAGTTTTGGGAGTTCATTGGTTAAGGATAAAGGGGGGGAAACGGGGTTAGTCCAACCCCTTAACTCAGATAAATGGGTTTTTCATGCAGAATCATTCGATTTGCTCCGAATTTGGTATACCGGTTTATTATGTTAAGGAACTTCCCTGATTAGTTTTGGAGGTTCATTGGTTAAGGATAAAGGGGGAAAAGGGGGGTTAGTCCACCCCCTTAATTCAGATAAATGGGTTTTTCATGCAGAATGATTCTATTTGCTCCGAATTTGGTATACCGGTTTATTATGTTAAGGAACTTCCCTGATTAGTTTTAGAGGTTCATTGGTTAAGGATAAAGGGGGGGGGGGTTATTAGTCCACCCCCTTAATTCAGATAAATGGGTTTTGCATGCAGAATCATTCGATTTGCCCCGAATTTGGTATACCGGTTTATTATGTTAAGGAACTTCCCTGATTAGTTTTGGGAGTTCATTGGTTAAGGATAAAGGGGGAAAAACGGGGCTAGTCCAGCCCCCCTTATTTCAGATAAATGGGTTTTTCATGCAGAATCATTCGATTTGCTCCGAATTTGGTATACCGGTTTATTATGTTAAGGAACTTCCCTGATTAGTTTTGGGGGTTCATTGGTTAAGGATAAAGGGGGAAAAGGGGGGCTAGTCCACCCCCTTAATTTATATAAACGGGTTTTTCATGCAGAATTATTCGCTTTGCTCCAAATTTGGTATACCGGTTTATTATGTTAAGGAGCTTCCCTGATTCGTTTTGGGGATTCATTGGTTAAGGATAAAGGGGGGGGGGAGTCCACCCCCTTAATTTAGATAAATGGGTTTTTTTGCAGGATTATTCGATTTGCTCCAAATTTGGTATATCGGTTTATTATGATAAGGAGCTTCCCTGATTAGATTTGGAGGTTCACTGGTTAAGTATAAAGGGGGAAACGGGGGCTATTTCCCCTTCACTTATTTTTTTGAGGGGCATTATTCTTTAAAATAAGAGTATGATATACAATTAGTGAGAATAGCCTGTGAGCTCAATGCCATCAGTTTAGCTTGGCACTTTTCTTTTTTATTCTCTTCTCGAACAGGTAAATACTTCATTTCTTATGACTAACTGTGTTAAAATATATGATCTCTGAGAAACTGTGTCTAAAATCAGTCGATCATCTTTCTTTTTGTTATCGAAAATTATTTTTGCCTTGATTGCCTGAAGAAAGAACTTAGGATTTCTGTTGAAATTATCGATATATATTTCATTTCACTCACTCACACACAGAGAATCGTAAAAACGCCAAAAATCGTGAGGGAATTCTAATGTACACTCATACTCATACATATACAATCGGTTTAAAAATAGCAAAAATGAATTCAAGGAACCTTAAAATGTAAAGATATATAAAAATTTCCATAATCGGGTACTTTCCTAACACAATATGTGTTCGGAATGCAAAAATTAAACATATGTCATATGAGCTTTAATACAAAGATTGTTAAAAATCGGAAAAGCCACTAGTTTACCTAAATATTTTTAAAACCCCTTTTTCATTGACAACACAGAAGGTATTTTATTTATCCAATGTTCCATAATATGCTTATATTTATTTATTTAGTATTTATGCACAAGTATCTTTGGAATTTTCTCTACTGTATAAATACAGGAAATCTGTCATTAAAAATTATTATTATATTTATTTTTCTTTTTGCAAAAAATATTATCGTGTTTATGATTTGCCACTTGATTCCACTTTATATCTTTAAAATTTTGTAAAACTTTATTATTAATAAAATGGAATAAAAATAGTATACATTTTCTGTAGAAATATTTTTTTATACTTCCCGTACTAATATAATAAATATAGGAAAATTCGCTGCTATAAATATTTAGTTTATTTAAAACAAATTGCCTTGGCTTATAGTTGCCATTTCACTCTACACCTTACACAACTCTACAGAAAATTATTACAAATAAAAAGCAGTAAAAATTACTTTAAAATCATATACAACGTTTTGTTTGTTTTTTCGAAACGAAAACAAGTAAAATATTTTTAAAAAGTTTTGCGAAATAACGATTTAGAAATACAAATCGATTTTAATGGTTCATAATTATTTTTAACTAGCAGAAATGACCGAGCTAAGCTCGGTCAAAGTTAGCTTTGTGTTTCTCGCGATATATTATTCCCACTGAATCATTCTTGCTGCTTTAGTTACAATTAGCTTGACCCTGAGCCATAGAGCCCCAAAATGACCCACTAATCGAATTTTTTCGAAAATGCGACATAACCCAATGCTCTTCTCGAGCCTGAACAGGGGCGGCGGCAGAACTTGCCCGACGGGGGGACACAGTATCCCCGACAGGGGGGCCGAATTCAAAATATATATTTGAGGTTTCCACGAGCCCTGGCCTGTCCCGAAGCCCGAATTCCGTAAAAGTTTCTTTCATTAAACTCGGGCTTGGCTTAATTTTATCTGAAAACTCGGTACGGGCTCGGGCTAAATTTTAGCTTTTGAAAAGTTGGTCCGGGCCTGAACTTTATTATCCCCGGGACACGTCCGGGTCTTGCAATTTTTCTGTAGATTCGAAGCGGACCGGGACTGTATTTATACTTCAGAATTTTTTTGGAGCAAATGAACAATAAAACATTTCTTTGTTTCTTTTTTTTCCCTTTTTTTAAATAATAGGTGGAATATGTTGGTTAGTCACGTGAAAAACATAAGTTTTTTGCGTCCGGATTTGGCATATCCAGAAACGCACAGATCTCTAATACTCACACTGATATTTAAATTAGAGATAAATGGCAGAGGGCCAAACGATTTTTATTCTAAACTTTAAATTTCGAAGCTTGTCTAAGACTATTGTAGATAAATAAATAAAGTGAAAAAAATCTTTTAAGGTTATTTTTGAAACACCTCACTAGTCACCTAATCTTTATAGGCGGACGAATCCACAACAAAAAAGTTTCCATACTTTTGAGCATTACCCGAAAGGAAAAACTCTTGCTTCGTACTCTTCTTCCACACATAGCAACCTCCTAATAAGCGGTCATTCAATATTACAGATTTTACGTGCACATATATGGCATATACACAGCAGTATGCAGTATATGAACGACGAAGTATGAAGCAGTTTTCCGGTTATGAGTCGAACCACTGCGGACCACCCCGTCTTTAAGAAAATGCAAAGGCCTAGAAACAAGAGTCGCGCATCAGGTAAGGTGGGTAACCAATTTATTTCGAAGCGCAGTTCGTGTTCAGGCCGGGTTGACCATGTATTTTAATGTCGGAGGTAACTAAAAGAAATCAGTTGACAAATCCCTATCAAAAACGCATAAAGTGACCAAAAATTATTTTAAATTAAAATTATTTAAATTTGTTAGAGAAAGTGCCATCGTGAAAACTAGCAGTTAAACGTTACACCTAACTAAGGTACTTCCCGGGTAATAAATAAAATTTGAATCCCTGCAAATTTTATTTAAAACCAAGCTGCAACCCGAACCGAACCCAACCAAAAATATTCTGTCTACCCGCAACCCGAAATACTTAATTCCAATCCGAACCTGAAACCCGGAATCAGAGAAAATAGATCCAAAATAATGTAATTGTAAAAAATATATAGTCTGTAATCATATCTCTAATATTAATGTTATCTTTTATGTAGAAAAATAAACATGCAAAGAGTCATTCTTATTCAAATACGTAGTTTTTCACCTGAAATAGATTCCTGCGTGGTTTGGGTTATACCCGACCCAAACGTTCAACTTAAAGTCAATCCGAAACCTACCAAAAAATTTCTGTTGACGCAGAACCTGGCCTGAACCCGACAACAATTTTTCTATTGACCCTAAACCGAAACACTTCAACCCGAACACGACTCGACACAAAAAAGATCTATCATTTATTACAGCTATGACTAAATAGCCTGCAACCCATATCTCTAATATCAATTCTATTTTTTATGTAGAAAATAAACACGAAAAGCGACTCATTCATATTTAAATATAAAAATTTTCACCTAAAACAATAGCTTAGACATTCTTTTTGTAAAATTGAGCTAACTCGAACTTGGTTCGTAAGTAGTGTTGTCAGGTCTAGTATCGCAAAAAGCAGGACAGAGAGAGAGAAAAAAAAAAACGGGACAGGCGCTTGAAAATTGGGACGTTCTAAACACTACAATAAAACCTGTTAATAAGGATCCAGTGTAACAGAATAATAAGTTAAACTGAAAATTTTCGCAATATCGGCTAAAACAGTACTACACAATTATAAAGAAACAGTATACTTGATAAGATTAAAACCTGTCTAAATTGGAAAGTTCTTCCGATTCTTTGTCGTTCTGTCTTAACAGGTTGCTGTATTAAATAGTTTACTTTCTTCGTATTGAATGTAGGTGAATTATACTTTATCCATAAAGGAATGGTGTGAAATTAATTAATCGAACTAGAGTTTCCTAAATAATTAACAGTAATTTTTTTTTACTATAACGCGCACTTTACAAATAACGCGTTTTATTTTTTCTTTCAATATTTTGCATTTCAGCCGTTTAAGAAAAAGCGCAATTATTATTACGTTCACTCTCAAGAAAACATTTCGTCAAGCGTATAAAGCACAGGTAGCAAGTTGCCGGAACGCGCCTGTGGTTAGAACAGATTTTTCTATTATTTTAAGAAAATTCCGTGTTTTGACTGGAGAATTAAAAAAAAAAAAAATGAGCTTCAGTTCGCGAACTTTTCGTGTTTTGGAGGAAAAGAGACATACGTAAAAAATCAATTTCTGATACAAAAAAGTAATATGCAGCACAATTACGGGAACACCCCTGTGATTTGACGAAAATGCAACTTCAGATAATTTTTGCGTTAAAATAATGAATTTTCTGTATTTTGGGGGAAAATTTGCGAATGAAAACAGGAATTTTCGTGTTTTAATAGTAATAATAAAAGCAATTGAAGAAACACCTTCAACTCACGTATTTTTTTTTTTTTTAGAATGTATATTGATCGAAACCAGACAGCATGTCCTCTTACTTCTGATAAGATACAGAATTCACACCTGAGATTAAAACGGAAATACAAAATTGTGAAGAAAAATGTAAGTTAAAGGAAAACTTGTAAAATAGCTTAGAATGTAAAAGTTCATTATTTTAATATCAGCTCAATCATAAAAAACAAAGTCTTATCGATGATAAAAATAAAAATCTTTAAATTCATGCTTATTTCGAAACAGCCAAAGTTTAGAGGTCTGCATGGGCCGGGCTCGGGCCGTGTTGGGTTGGACTTCTTTTTTTCGTACCGAGATGGGACAGGTTTCACTCTTCCTAGGTCTTCATAAGCCGATATTTTCAGTCCCGTCTCGATCCAGCCTGTATGAAATCATTGTCTCGTCATGGCCTGGTCCGTACAAAAATCAATAAAATTTGGCCCAGGACAAAAATTTTTGCAAAAAGTGTATGTATTTTTAAATCGACATTATTCTACAATTAAACATTAAAATTTATATTCGTTTTAAAAAATAGTAGATTTCTAGGCAATAACATTAAAATACAGTAAAACGTGTGAAAAAGAACCAGCCTATGACGGAATCCTGTCTTATATGGAAAAATCTATTGATCCTCGCAAAATGAATATAATAATACGTGAGAAAAGAATTTACATTTACACCTTCTTAGAAGGAAACCTGTTTAAAACGCATTTATTTCCTTTCCTATGCGATGTCTTAGACGATTTTACTGTATAGCATTTTTCAGATTTTTAAGTCTCCAATACATAATTTTTTTATTAACGATATTAATTATAGTTGAAACATTTACATACAAATAGAGATTCATTAAAAAAATGCATATCGCAACCTACGTCACTTCTTTAAAAATGAAAATTATAAACATGAAAAAAGAGCTAAAATAAGTATTTTTGGTCAGAACTCCTTTTAAAAACAAATTCGACGTAAAATCCCGTCGGACTCGGGCCGAGATTTTAGCTTTTTTCCGGGCCGGGCCATGACCGAACTTTTAATTTTTATACCGAGTCGAGCCCTTACTGTTTTTTTATGCGGTCCAGGCCGTGCCGAAGTTTTAACTTTTATACCGGGCCGGGCCGAGTTTCTTACTACGAGTCGGGCCCGAACCTGGAAATTTCGGCCCATACAGACCTCTACAAAGTATAATTAAGTTATTAATTAAAATTGTTCAGTCTAACAATACAATCGAGTTTAAATTATCAAGTAAGTCGGTATTCTGTTTTACACGATTTTTTTTTCTTTCTAAATACGAACCTACGACCCTAAACACAAATTGTTAATTACAATCCTGCACGGTTCGAGTTATGCCCGACCCGAAATCGACAAAATATTTTTTTCGAACCTGCAACTTGACACTAAGCATGAAATGAAAAAAAAAATCAATCCTAAATGTAAAACAATTGAGGAAAATAGTCTGCAATCATATCTCTAAAATCAATTTTATATTTCGAAAAATGAACGCATAGGTTTACTTATTCATATACAAGTATTTTTTTTTTTATCATTTGAAACAATAATCTGGACTTTTCTTTGGGTTGGATTGATTTTTGACGGCCGATTATTTACTCGAGGAAGGAGTGCCCTTCGTGGGGGGTCTTTCTAAGGGACCTACTAATCCGTATTTACGCATGGAAATCCAAGGTTTAAAGAAAACCGCGAAAACACCGAACGATTAGGCCGACGGGCGCAATTGGGTTCGAACCCAGCCCCTCCCATCTACCAGCATCGAAAGCACAGAACCTCTCGGCCACTGGTGGGGCTGATTTTTCTTTGAAAAAATTTGGCGTTCCCGAATCGACTCCCAGGAAACAAAAACTCTAATCCGAGATGATCCCAAAATAGAAACGCTAGTCAATCGACTAGTCACTTGCCGATCCGCAGCAAAATTTTAGAGCCAATGCCCAACACGTACGGGTAGAATCGGGTTAACTGACCCCATGCAAGATTTTTGTTGTTGCTATATACACATCTTCCTGCAGTTTACAATGAAGTTATGCATGTACATAATTATTTTCTTATTTATACCTTCCATTTCTCTTGTATATATTAAATAGAGATTAATATCGATAAAACGAGACTCTACTCACTGTATATTGAAATTAATGAACAAAGAAGGAATTTTTAGTTTGATACTAAGTTCATTCTTTTATAAAAATGCTTACCCTAGGTTTTTTAAGGCTGTTCTTAACTGCTCTGCTCAACAAGCGAAAAACGTTTTGACATATTTACAAATTCATTTTTTAACGGAAAGATATACGATCGGAAAGCCTGCCCATGGAAGCGATTTGGAATGGAACTGTTTTTTCCATTTTTTGATCAATCAATTACCTATGGAGTTATAAGCAAAATCGATCACGTGACAAACCCGTTTTTCGCCCGCTCTTGTGTGCTCTTTCTCCCTTCGCTCGGAAATTTGGTTTAAAACGCCCACTTTGACGTTATTTTCTGAAAGATCTATTGCGATTGCAAAAAAATGGAAAAAACAGCTCAATGACATAGTTTCTGAACAACACCAGTTCGTTTCATGCATTTTCGAACAAAAATGAATTAAAACTTATGTCAGAAAATTGTCCTTTTCGATTTGAGAACACCCTTAATGAGAAGATCGAAGCGAGCAGATGAATTTAAACGTCCTGTCTCCTCTTGAAATCGTATTTCTTATAGGCGCGTAACTATGCGGTCAATCGAATGAACATAGCAGGAGTGCACATGTATGAGTTCTAGACAAAATGTATAACGTTTTCGGCAACATCCGGCCGTTGTGATGACAGCCTTTAACCGACATGTGGTTAAATTCTTAAATTTTCTCGTATCAGACTTTAGGCTAATGTCAGACGAACATCTATTTTCACGCTTTTTGTTTCAACACGAAAAAGAAATCCCTATTAGCGAAGGTGTTCCCTTTTAATGTTGAAACAAAAAGCGTGCTAATAGACGTTCGTCTGACATTAGCCTAAGGAATAAAATTTTAAGTTGAATTAAACTCGTAAAAGTTTGACGTAATTTGGGATATATCGGGACACCTGGCAACACTGCTCGTAAGTATCAAAACTCAACCCCAAACCCATCCGAATTCGAAACCGACCCCAACGAAAAAAGTTGTCCTCAATCCGAGCCGGGTCGGATGGAAAGTTGTCCAAAATGGGGACGCTAACATATTTCTGTCTGCAAAAAAAAATCTATAAATAAGAAAAATGTGGCAAAGCATTTCCCGTTTAGAGCATGTCTTAGACTATGAGATGGCAAGGGGATTTTTTTAAAAAAATCCTTAGTATAGGCAAAAAAAACCATTTTTCTGAAAAATGTTCGACGTCCCCGTTTTGGACAACCGGGTGGGTAAAATGGGGTACTCATATGAAATAGCATATAAATTCAAGTTCTACTGCGAAATTTTATTAGAAAAACTTGTTTTACAAAGAAAGATTGACTTTAATGCAAAATCAAAATGCAGATAAGGAATTTTACCTTTTTTAACAGTTACTAGAATGTCACAAAAAGTAATCAAATACAAAAGTCACATATGAAATTGACATCGCTTTCGTCAACACTTGAACATGCTTCATGGGCCCAACCTCGACAGCTGCTACATTGAATCCACCCCTCTTTGTGTTTCGAGTCAATGTAAAGCTCATTACAAAAAATGCAAGCGTCATCGCTATTCTCTTCCTCATCAGATGATAACGGATCTTGATTTTTTTTTATTTTCTTCTCATTTTTAGCTTTTGGATATTTAGGATTGGGTTCGGTGGGTTTCTTGACCAATTTTCTTTTCAGTTTATTTTGCTTTTCATTTTTCTCCTGTTCCATAGCTTCCAATTCTGCTTTATAAGGCGATGAAGTGAGTATGGCAGTTTTACCTCTCCTCTTGTCATTCACTGTTTTTTTCATGCGTTCAATTTCTTGTGGTGGAGGCATTATTATTTTCGGTGAAATGTTATACGCTGAACATGTCCGGGGTTCTATAGCTGGAGATATTCCAAACGATGAAGTGGAAGGTTGGGGTGTGACGATTCCATCACTCGATGCTAAATGACGTTCTAAAGGGTTGTTAGCAGGTTTTTCAGTTGTTTCTGAAGGCGCAAATAAATATTCAGGGAACACATCTCTGTTAAAGGGATATATCCCTGTTTTTTTAAACCCATTCATAGCATTTTGCACAGTAGCTGCTCTTGAAAATGCATTTTTGAAAAGGTTTCCGACCTGGTAAATTGTCACGTAGCGTCCAGGGTGATGTATGAGCCATTTCCTTGTCTCTTGCTCATAAAAGGCACTAAGTGGTGCCATGAAAGAGACATCGAGTGGCTGCAACAGATGTGTGGTGTGAGGGGGAAAGCATATCAACACCACGTTATTTTCCCGAGCAAAGTTCACCAGTTCCAAGCTTTTTGTATGGGAATTGTGGCCATCAAGTATTAACAACACTGGCTTTGTAGGTCCTGGATTTGAATGTTCCACAAACTTCTTGAACCAAACAAGGAAAGTCTCCTTGTTAATCCAACCACTCTCGTGATATACCGCAAATGATCCAGGAGGGGCATCATCCATCAAGAGAGCATTTTCTCGCTTTCTAGGAAAGACAAACATTGTTGGAACGAAATTTCCCGCGGCATTGACACAGATTTCTGTTGTCACAAGTACCCCTCGCTCGGCTGATGCCAAACTGCCAACTTGTTTTTTTCCACGCAAAGCAAGGACTTTAGATGGCTTATTGGGCACTGTCAAGATGCCTGTCTCATCTACATTGTAAATATCATTGGGTGAGAATTGATATTTTAGATACAATGACTCTAATAAATCAAAGAACATTTTGAGAGCGACGCGATTAAAACCTTTTGCACGCGCCATTGAGGTTTTTTCAGGATTACGTAGAGCTAATATTGGATGACGTTTTAGAAATCCATAAAGCCAGTCCTTTCCAGCCATTCTCCGTTCCATGTTAAAAACATGCGGAATTTTGTTTTTCTCTGCTAGCTCAAACGCAAGAGTTCTCAAATCTGATAGCGTAACGCCAAACAACCTCTCTTCCAAATGTAACAGATGGTCCACCAATTCCTTCTCTTGGGCTTCCGAAAAAACTTTTATATCTTCCTAAGCATTTAGGAGCAGCCGCTTGTGAAGAGAGCTCCTTCTGTCGAGCCTCTTTCACCTTCCTCTCCAGAGTTGTCTGTGGAACGTTGTAGGCTTTAGATGCTCTCCTGTAACCCATTTTCCCTTCTAAAACTTCTTGGATTGCACTAGCCATGCTCCCTGTCGACCAGCTCTGTCGATCAGTTTTCCTTTGATAGCGCGCCATCTCGTCTTCAAATAAAATGATAGTTCTGTAAATAACAGAACAAATTATCATTTTGACATTAAAAAAAAATTATACATTAAATTTTATTTTTGTAACTTAAATATTTATTTAATTTAGTTAATCAATATTAAATTAATTGTATTTAATCTATATTAAATTAATTATATTTAATCTTTGTAAAAATAATTACATTTAATCATTATAAAATTAATTTTATTAAATCGTTATAAAACTAATTTTGTTTAATCTACATTCGTTATGCACACAAATAATCTCTTACACTCAATTTAAGCACTTAATTCACAACATAATATCTCAGAATTAAAGCAAATTAAAACATATTTCAAAATTGTTATGAGACGTTCAAAACGGGGACGTCCCCATTTTGGACTACCCTCTATGTCCCCATTTGAGCCGACCATGACGAACGCTAGAAAACATGGCATCTCTTCACACACATGTAAGATAGAAAATGAAGAAACATATCAGAATATAACTTAAAACTAGAGCGAAAAAAATGATTTACTTACCAAAATTGAATCTTCAAATGTAAATTCATACAGCTCAATATAGTGCAGGGGCAAAATCGAACTTTTTTCTTGCTAAAAATTCAAAACTTCGTAGCAGAAAGAATAACAGCAAATTGCGTCAACAAATCTTTTCAAAATGGCAATCTGATGTAAAGGAATAATAGTAGTACATTGGATCACCAGATGTCAGCACTTATCAGTGAGATACCGAATGTCCCATTTGACCCGCCGTCCCCGTTTTGGACGACTCTCCCCTAGGTAAAATCGGGCAATCTGAATCCATGCAGGACTCTAATCTGAGATATAATTCTGGGCACTTTTTTAAAAAATCAACTTAAGCAAAACCGACGCGTAAGAATAAAAACTTATCCCAAAACCGAAAAAATTATAGCCAAGCCAATCCGACTTCCGAAGAAAAAAAATCAGCGGCCAGCTTTTCCGTGGGTCGCGTTTTCTATAAACTAACCTAAGATCTTTTTTAAAAAAATTAACCTGCACCTGACTCGACACGACTCGGGTCGTGTGCAGGAAAAATCGGGGTACCCGACCCGATGCAGGACTCAACACTCAGGTCAAAAAAATTTCCCCGACGACGATTAAATTTGACCCCGATGGGGCCCACCCCCGGCCCACCTCTGGCGCCGCCCTTGAGCCTGAAAACGATGGAATACAAAATTTAGTGAAAATCGTTAGTCATTTTCTAGATAAAATTAGCTTGACCCATGTTGATCCAAAAATGGCCCGCTACTCGAAATTTATCGAACATATGATCTATCCCGATGGTCTTCACGTACTGGGAAACTGTATAATATTAAAAAAAAATTGTCAAAATCGTTTGAATCTTTTTGTGATACAGTTAGCTTGACCCTGACCCATTAATAGAATTTTCTTGAGCACACGACCTAGCCCAATGGTTTCCTCGTGCCCAGAACCGATATAATACAAAGTTTCGTCAGAATCGTTAATTCCGTTTTCTAGATAAACTCAGCTTGAGTCACAGTGACCCAAAATTGACCCACTAATCGAATTTTCTCGAACATGTGACTTAGTCCAATGGTCTTCTCGTAAACCAAAACTGTAGAATATAGAGTACAGAAAAATCGTTAGAGCCGTTTTTTAGATAAAATTAGCATGACCCGCAGTAACCCAAAATTGACCCATTAATTGAAATTTCTCGAGCATGTCACCTAGCCCAATAGTCTTCTCGTACCCGAAAACAATTGGATACAAAATTTAGTCAAAATCGATTGAACCGCTTTCTAGATAAAATTAGCTTGACCCACAGTGACCTAAAAATTACCCACTAATCGAATTTTCTCGAACATGTAACTTAGCCCAATGGTCTGCTCATGCCCAGAAACGGTATAGTACAAAATTTTGTCAAGATCGTTTGAGTCGTTTTTTAGATACAATTAGCTTGACCCACAGTGACCCAAAAATGGCCCACTAATCTAATTTTCCCGAACATGGGACTTAGCCCAATAGTAATATCATGCCCAGAAACGGTATATTACAAAATTTGGTCAAAATGTTTTGAGCGTCTTTTTAAATTCAATCAGCTTGACCCTGATCATGGTTCATACACTCGAGAACAAATAAAATTCAAGCACTATTCCAGCACTATTCAAGGGCTGTTTAGATACATGCATAAAAATGGCGTAGAATAACACATAAGGAAAATAGCCACCCCATTGATTATCTATTTCAAAGAAATCTTATCAAAACTTTTCATTTTTATAACAGGCATTTTCAAGACATGATTAGAGAATTTTTAAAGAATAATGTGTTTTAACTTATTAAGGTACCATGGGAAGAAATTTCATATATAATAAAAAGTAAAGACAACAGAGCTTGATTTTCTTTTCTTTAAGTGCAAAAAAATATTTAAAAAATAATAAATAAAAGGTATGGTATCACTGCAAGAGCAGAAAACAGGAGTAAACCAGTTAAATTTTAGGAATTCTGAACACTCATCAGGAGTCATATATTAGCATTTCTGAAGTTGTGAACAATATACTTTTTAATAAATATTCTCTGAATTCTCAAACCTTACAGCGTTTGCGCTTATTCGTACAAAAATAATTGAAATAAAGGTTAGATAACTTACTTTTACTTTTTAAATACAAAAGCTTTTTTTTTAAATGGATTTATAAAAAGGAGATAAAATTTTTTTATCAGTTACACAGTGAAAAATTTGGAATTAATATAATTCAGTGAAGTTTTAACTGATTGACAACATTCGCGATTTTTATAAATAACCGATTTTTTTTTTAATGACTGATTGACTATGTTAAGAAAGAGCAAGTGTTTTTTTTTTTTTTTTTGGGGGGGGGGGGGGCAATATATGAAATCGGCATCAGACCGACGAATTTTGCGATTTTTTATCGATGACCAATGGACGACTTTTGTGGTATTTTTCCCCAGCGGATATTGTTAAAATTTGCAATTTTTGTTCAATGACAGATTGAAGAAATTCGTGATTTTTTTTCAATGTATATAGTTGACGAAATTTTCAAGGGTGATTCTCAGTTTAAAAAATTCTAAAATTCACAGCAAATTTTCTGAAAGACTACAGTAAATCCCATCCCGGCACTGGCTATGCATTTTTTCTGAGGCCCTTTGACAAATTTAGTCTTTTTTCGTAACCTTTCGATGGAATTTCCCTTTTTTCCGCGATCCTTTGAAGAAATTAGAGATTTTTCTGCGACCTTTTAATGCAATTCACGCTTTTTCTGCGATCCTTTGACTTGTGTTTTTTTCGCGATCCTTTGAAGAAATTTGCATTATTTCTGCGATCCTAGGGGTGATTCTGAGTAAAAAAAAAATTCTGAAATTTTCTGAAAAGTTACAGCAGAGGGTGAGAGGGGGGGGGGGAATCCCCTCCCGACACTAACTATGCATTTTTTCTGCAGCCCTCTGACGAAATTCGCGTTTTTCGCGATCCTTCGACGAAATTTGCCTTTTTTTCGCGATCTTTCGACGAAATCTGCCGTTTTCTCGCGAAATTTTTGGTTGTTCGCGATCTTTTGAGGAAATTTTCGGTTTTTCGCGATCTTTTGAGGAAATTTTCGGGTTTTTTGCGCGATCTTTTAACGAAATTTTCGGGTTTTATCGCGATCATTTGACGAAATTTTCGGAGTTTTTCGCGATCTTCTGACGAAATCTTCGGGTTTTTTTCGCGATCTTCTGACGAAATCTTCGGGTTTTTTCGCGATCTTCTGACGAAATCTTCGGGTTTTTTCGCGATTTTTCCACGAAATCTTCGGGTTTTTTTTGCGATCTTTCCACGAAATTTACAGTTTTTCCCCGCGTTTCTTAGACGAAATTTGCGTTTTTTCCGTGATCCTTCGACGAAATTTGCGTTTTACCCGCGATCCTTTGTCGAAATCTGCGTTTTTTCTGAAAACGATTGGCAAAATTTATTTTTTTTGGCGACAATTTGTCGAAATTCGCGATTTTTTATGGCCGAATTTTCGGATTGGTGACCGATTTTTTTAAATTTTCGGAAAATTCGGAACAAAATCACCCCTACGCGATCCTTTGAAGAAATTCGCAATTTTTTGCGATCTTCTGTCGAAATTTGTTTTTTTCACGATCCTTTATCGAAATTTGCGTTTTTTGCGCGATCCTTTGATGAAAACACGCGTATTTTTGCGATCTTTTAATGCAATCCGCGTGTTTTCCGCAATACCCTGACGAAATTTGCGCTTTATTCGAGATTTCTTGTCGAAATTCGGGTTATTTCTCTAGTCTTTGACAAAAATACGCGTTTTTTTCCACGACCTTTCGACGAAATTCGCGTTTTTCCCGCAATCTTTAGACGAAATTCGCATTTTTAAAGCGATCCGTTGGCGAAATTACAGATTTTTTAATGCGAACAATTGTTGAAATTGATGTTTTTCGGCAACAATTTGTCGAAGTTCGCGATATTTTCCAGCACTTTTCATTCCTTGAAAATCAATACTTTCTTTTCCAGCACTTTTCATATTTTTTCCAAAGTGTACGAACCATGCTGATACATTGTGACCCAAAATGACCTACTAATCGAATTTTCTCGAACATGTGACATAGCCCAATGGTCATTTCATGCCCAGAAGCGGTATATTACAAAATTTTGTGAAAATGTTTTGAGCCTTTTTTTGGATTCAATTAGCTTGACCTGACCCATTGTGATCCAAAATGACCCACTAATCGAATTTTCTTGAACATGCGACCTAGCCGAATGGTGTTGTCGTGCCCAAAAACGATGGATTACAAAATTTCGTCACTATCGTTATAGCCGTTTTCTAGATAAACTTAGCTTGACACACAGTGACTCAAACATGACCCACTAATCGAATTTTCTCGAACATGTGACTTAGCCCAATGGTCTTCTCGTAATCCAAAACTATAGAATATAGAGTTTAGTGAAAATCGTTAGAGCCGTTTTTTACATAAAAATAGCTTGACCCAAAAATGACCCACTAATCGAAATTTCTCGAACATGTGACCTAGCCCAATAGTCTTCTCGTACCCGAAAACGGTTAGATATAAAATTTAGCCAAAATCGATTGAGCCGTTTTTTAGATATAATTAGCTTAACCCTGACCCATAATGGCCCACTAATCGAATTTTCTCGAACATGTGACCTAGCCCAGTAGTCTTCTCGTGCCCGAAAATGGTAAAATACAAAATTTTGTCAAAATCGTTAGAGCCGTTTTTAAGATAGAATTTACATACACACAATTTTTGCTCGCATTATAATATAAGATATGCGATGGGTGCTGATGGTAAAAGATTTTTTTGTGAAATAATAGAGAGAAAAATTAAATTGTATTTATAATCTCACATATTAGTTTTTGATTATATCTAACATAGGAATTTTTCGAATTTATAAAAATCTAATCAATTATTTAATTTATTATATTCCAATTTACACGGAAAAAATAGAGACTTTACAAGCTTTGTAGATTTTTCGTACCACCGGACATCTTTATTATTTTTTTTTTTCTTTTTTACAATTCATTTTGTATGATTTCTACCTATTACACTTCCAGTAAGGCAGAGAATAATAAATGATGACTGCTTGATAAAAAAAAAAATTCCTTTTGCATTTTTATATTATTTTTTTGTTTATTTATACTCTGTCGTTTCATAAATTTATTGTCTTAAAAAAAAAACTTTTTCCTTTGCAATTTTAATGTGGATTTATTTTCTATGGTACTTTGTGCATAATCTTTTTACGCGTGGTCTGTCTGAAAAGTATCCCACCTTTGGCCGAAAAAATATATATAAGTTACCTGACGGGACTGTGACTTAATCCACTTCAAAGTAGGCCCCTTGTGCCTCCACACACTTAGCCCACCGTTCCTTCCACTGCGAAAAACACTTATGGAAAGGCTTCTTTTGGAATGATGTTCAACTCCGCCGTCGCGTTCTATAAATATCATCTCTACTCTCAAAACTGGATACTTTCAATGGCGCATTTCAATTTTGGAAACAACCAGAAGTCGCAAGGAGCTAGGTCTGGGGAGTAGGAAAGTGGCGATTGACTGGAATTTCTTTTGCCAAGAAAGTCTGAATCGGGTGCAATGAATGAGCTAGAGCATTGATGAATCTTGCGACACCTAATGAATTTTACGAATTGTTTTGGTGTGAGAATCACCAACAATTGACAAAATTTGATGCAGTACCTTTGCTCAGCTCATTCAGCCATCTTGGGAGAAATCAAAATCCAACGCACACGCATAACAGCCCCTCACTCGGCGGCCAGCAGGCAACGACTGGCTCACTGATACGCAGGAAAAAAATCAAGCATGCGCATTAAGCTGTCTCCTTCTAATGTGCACAGTGACACTGCCTTATAATAACTATTGCGCGGGGGAAAAAGTCAAGGTCGGATAGTTATCAGACAGACCTCGTATGTACTACCTATACTCATATATTATAAGAATTTAAGACTTCTATTCTCTTTTCAGGAACTGAGTGGCAAATATCCGTTATTCTGTCAAAGCCACGTGATGAAGTAGATAAGAAAAATTCTAAATGCAAAGTTTATGATGTGATGTTCCATCCTCAAACAATAGAACTAGCCAATGTGAATAAACGCTTCAGGGAAGTTGTTGAAGATACAGCTCTATCCATGCTTACCGAAAGTTTTGGAATATCTTTCGATGCTAAAAAAGCAATATACCCGAAAATGAAGTACAAAGGGAAAGCTCCACCAGTTATTTTAAGGAAAAAAATAGGTTCAGACAATGTCACTATTTCATGTGAACCTCTTGAAGATTACTGGAAAAAACAAATTGAAGCAGAACTTCCAAAGCCAAAGGAATGTGATCCTTTACCTATTAAAGTGCCTAAACATATGGTCAAATATAGAGACATCATTGATATGAAAGATTTTAGTACAATGGGATATACAGACAAAAGTGCACCTAAAGAAATAATCATTGAAATTTTATTACCAAATATTAAACAGGCGAGTGAAATAGAGTTGGATGTTTACGAAAGGAAAATAACTTTAAAAAGCTGTGAGAGCTATAACCATAGGTATAATCTTGAATTGGATCTTAGTTATGCAGTTGAAAGCGACAATGGTACAGCAAAATTCGACAAATCTAAAAGAAAGCTCATTGTAACATTACCTTTGAAAGACAGAGGAATTCCGATATTAGAAGAAAGCACTTCGTAAAGTTTCTTAAGAAACCTTTGAGAATTTATAACACGGAATTAGGAAGATTTCTTTGATAATTCTATGATTGACTTATTTATTTTGTAAGCACCTTATCACAGTGCTTTAGAAAATATATTTTCAGAGCATATTGTAGTAAGAAGAAATAAATAATCAGTAATATAAATCATTTTTCTGTATTCATAAAATATAGATTGTTAAAATACGATTATATATATATAGGGGAGGGTAGTATACAGTGAGACGAAAATTATTATTACTTAACGAATGGTGAC
Source organism: Maratus speciosus (assembly GCA_963932465.1). Lineage (NCBI taxonomy): Eukaryota > Metazoa > Arthropoda > Arachnida > Araneae > Salticidae > Maratus > Maratus speciosus. The sequence continues at coordinate 92,720,749 of OZ010799.1, forward strand.
GATTTTTATTCCTTCTTCTGAAAAAAATTTTGCTACATCTTTAAGCTACACAAATATGCTACACATTAATGTATAAATGGTTTAAAAAAAGTTATTTATAGAAGCATAGAAGCAGCATAACAGAGTATCGAAAATTGTCTCATAGTGTACCACAAGTGGTACTCAGCGAGACAATGTATATATTTTCATAAATCGTACATTTTTACTCTCTATCAATAATTTTCTGCAGTTTATGATTTCTAATTAATATTTCTAGATTTTCAAAATATTAAAAGTATGAGCCTCAGATGGACAATGGCAGACCTTTCATGCAAACATTCAGCCTCCTTATGTTTAGTAGATTTCTCTAGCCATCGCAAGCCCACACACAGAGAAAGGAAAACTTCTTTTATTAATAAATAACTTTTTTTAACATCAGAACCACATAGTAGCCATATCTGTTACATCAATTTCATCACTTTAAAAAGTTTATGTTGTTTTGTCAAAATAGTCTATTACAGTAGATCTTTATAACGCAAACCTAAAAACACAAGGTTGTGCGTTATATAGAATTTTGCGTTATATGGATCACATCATTATATTCACCTTGTAAACATGGCCAAATATATCTGAAACACATCAAAATACATTAGAATATCTTTATACTGCATTCCTTGTTACCAAGAGTTATCCAAATTATAAATTTTTGCATAATATAGGTCAGACATTGTTAAATTTACTTTATAAACATGATCCAAATATAACTGACACAACCATCCCTTATATTAGACATTTTCAAATGTGTTTATTGTAATAATAGCATTTTTTCAGTAAAAAGGTCTTAAATTAGAAGATAAAGTTGAACTAATGTATCAGATTTAGTCCTCTAGAGGGGAGCAATATTTTACAATGTGAAAGTGCAGGTACTTTTTAACTGCAAAAATCATTTTTTACATCTGAGATGTTGTGCGCTATATGGAGAATTGAGTTAAAGATCCTCTATTGTATTAGATATAGCTAGGTTTGGTTAAGTAAATATATGTCATATTGAAGGAAATAAACTTTAAAATAGATGTTTGTGTAACTTTAATCACTAAAAAATAAAGAATTATTTAGTATTTTGACGGACAAGTAACTGAAGTGCCAAAACTACATTCACGTGTTGCATAAGATGAGGTCGTTATGTGTGTGTGTGTCAGCTTGGAGAGAAAGTTACAACTACATGCCAAAGTGGTTGCTGTCTCACTGTGTACTACTCTCCCCTATGTCTATACAGGTTGTCCATTCTTATCTTTGTCCAATAGCTAATTCCTAAACCGTTAGCTTTAAAGGTACGGTTACATTTCCAAAAATATTTCAAATGTTTCTATTCCTCGTATTAAAACCATTTAAGTGAAAATAGTTACATTTTTATGAGTGTCAAATTTAAAATTTCATTCTGGGTCTTGTAAGTTGCATTTAGAAAAAACTTTCTTAAACAAGTAAAAAAAAAAAAAAATCATTTTTATGTAACCAAAACTTACTTATGATACCTTCAATTCTATGAATTTTCAGGGTTTTCTGGCACTAAAAATGCATTCTGTTTTTTAGGCGAAAAATTGAAAATTCAGAAACTCAAAGTATCAGAACTAGATGATACACTTTGGATGGACAAAGATGAAACTTTTTTTAGTTTTTAGAGCGTGGGAGGGGGAGGGGAGCATTTTTTCCTCATCAGTCCAGTTGCAGATATGCTGAAGATGTCCTTTAACAGGTCCTAAAATTTTCAAAAGAATCCAAATAAATTTTTATACTTCTTTATCTACTTACTTAAGCATTACCCTCAAAAGGTTGTATTTGAATTTGCCAAAGATTCATCTATGGATTTATAATGAAATAATTCTTTTTTTGCGTAAGCACCTACTCTGAATTTTGAATACAGGTTCAACATACAAATACTTGAGAAGTTCACTAGTGTCATTCGTGCGTCAAGCCTTCAATTTTTTTTTTTTTTTTTTTTTTTTTTAATCCTAGGGCCACATAGGATACCTTTAATAATTACAAAGCTTGCGGAATTAAAAAAAAAAAAAGCCCTGTAGCAGCAGCCATAGTATCTTTCTGACATTCTTTACTCAAATTATTTACTTGATAGAGTAAGGAGTGCCAGATAACTAGTGAGATCAGAAATTTGTTATTTATATAAACTAAAAAAAAATCAACAGTATTGGGTATCTTTCCCATCATAACTCTTCCTTTTCTTAGGCACCAAATATCAAAATGAGAATTTTTTTTAATTCAGGAGGAATTTAATAAAGTGAAATAAGTGCAAAAATAAAACTACCCTAATAAAAGCCCTTTAAAAATTTAGCGCCTTCAAAAAACAGCGACAAATTTTCCCTCTAAGAGGAAACTCCCAAGTTGACAACACTGTGTTCGAATGGTGATGTGAATTGTGCACCAATTCAAAATTTAGAAAAGGACATTATTCACTACATGTTTCCTATAGAAATATGTATGTAGCATTTATTGTTCTTTACGGGGATATACACAAAATTAAATTTCATTACTGTCTGTAAGCAGCAATTATTTTAAATACATTTTACGAAATTAATATACATTGTGATTCCCAACTAGACCAGGGGGTCTGTCCAGAAATTTCTCACAAGGTCCTGTTTTTGTGAAATTGCGAAACATTTTCTTATATTTTCAAAAATTCTAGTAAAATTTGTGAATTTGAAATTATCCTTATATTCAGGTTTATGCGTATCTAGCCTTTATGTACAAAAAATCAAAGTAATATGTTCTTTGATGAGTTCAGCTGTTTTGTGACAGGTCAGATGATTCATTTTGTGAAAGATTCAGTTTGCAGGGTAAAAATTTTGTGAAAGGTCTATTTTTAAGACTAGGAATTTTTTGAAGGATCCTGCTTCAAGATGAAAAGTTTTGTGAAGGGTCCTTTCAATGACCCAAATTTTTCCTAAACAGATCCCTGTAGGCAAATTTGAGAATATCCCTGTTGGGAAGGACACAGAAGTGTTTGCATATTCATAATGTGTCATGAACTTTAAATATAACACAAACAATAGAAGAAATTTACACATTTATTTATATTACAACTACAAATGATGGCATGACAACAATGAAATGAAAATTATACATGTGTCATGTTGCAATGCAGGCAAAACTAATAATTTCAATAGAAGACTGACCAGCAACATATATATATATTAATTTATAACAACTCAAAGATATTTTTTAACAAATAGCACATAAAGAGGAGGAGAAAAAAGCTGCTTAGTAAAAGGGACGGATTTTCTAAGCTGATTTGATGGAAAGTTTTCAAGGCACAAGGCTCTATAATTTTTAACACACATTAACAAAACATAGAAATAAATTTTTAATTTCCTCATAGGCACATTTAGTTTAAATATTTTAAAGTGGCATTCAAATTTATTTTTCTATGTATATAATATAAATTTTATAGCCATATATACAGTTATAATGCGACATTGCCATATACATTAAAAAAAACTTCAGATTTCTGGTGAAAGTAGAAATATTATGGGAGATAAACATTTCAACTCTGCATGCATTTTAAATCCTTATAAAATGCTTATGCTTTCACAAAAACAATATGTAATATACTATTTGACTGCCATTATTTAGTTATGTAAGTCATGCAACTTCAGACAAATTTACTTGTTAAGATTGCAAAGCCAAAGTAGTAAAACCTAGCTTTTCTTTAAATAAAGCATTTTTTTCATCACCATATAAGCTACTCCCCTGCCTCCAATAATAATAAGGCGGCTTCTTCTTATTGTTGGTAAAGTATCTTCTGTAGGTAAAGTATCTCCTTATTGTTGCAGCCAAAGTGCATGGTTGTTTATTGCTTTCACACACCAATATAAAAATTTTATCTTTCATCAGAAAAAAAAATTTAGAGTCTTTTTAATAAAATAATCACTTTAATCAACAACTAACCATTTATTAATATTTTTTTACAAAGCAATTTTATATATATTATGTCTCTTACACACACACACACACAAAAAAAAAAAAAAAAAAATACAACACAATAAACACTGAATTAGTTTTTTATGAACATTGGAAACTTTCAATTTAGTGTTGATAGCCAAGTAAAAAAAAATATTGGGGAATTAATAAAATATATAAATATGACATTTAAAATAGTCAAATTTTAAGTATTTTGCACATTTATTTTTACATTACTGTAAAGCATATTATTCATTATAAATCAGTTTTATAAAAGGCTCATCTAGAAGAGGAGAGGCTCAATACTATGCCAGTTATTTCAAAGCATTAGTAATTTAATTCAGATTTTACTTAAATGAAATGGATCATTACTTGCAGGATGAATTTGAATATACAAAATAGACTTTTTGAGTTTATATCAACTTTGGTGACAATAAGCTCGGATTTTATAATCTATTACATTAAAAATGGATTTGAATAATTTCACCAATTGATTCCATACTTGCTATTTTGAAGGAGAATAAAGTTGTGTTACTACAAAGTTTTATATGATATGTTAATTCCAATAATATAACTAGAGGCATGATTTTCCCATAGTTACCAACATTTCGGAATTTTTCAGAGCATTCCCTTCTAATAACAGGATAGCAGCCAAAACGTTTGAGAACATTTACAATATTCTTATATAGATCATTTATTTAAATACAAATGATACCAAATTTTATGATTAACCCCTTGACCTCCATGGTGTATGTCCTCTCATTTGAGTAATCAACGACCATGACATACACCTCGTACGTCGTTTACTATACAGTAATGGTTGCATATTTGAACAGGAATGATCTGATATGCAACTGATATAACAGGACACTGGTCGAAGGTGAGTTTAACCCCTTCAGGACAAGCGTCTTTTACAGAATTTTTAATCTTTAATCACCAGTTTTTTTAAAACAGAAATTTTTGTCTAATTGAATCTGGAAAATGCTCGGATTAAATAAGGCAAAATTTACAATAAAAATTTACTGGTGAGAATAATCTTCGATTCTGAGCACCTTACGCGGCACGAATACTGGTCACTCGTCCCCAAGGGGTTAAGGATACATTTTACACCACATAACCTGGTATAGAGCACTTCCCCATCAAAATTAAGCCTGGGGGTAAAGGGGTTAATGTACAGTGAGAGTTTTAATTAACCTGCAACTTTGAACTCAAACTTATCAGACTGCACTTTTTCAAAATGTTTTCCAAACCATCATATTTGAACCATTTAATAGTGAGTTACTTAATAGTCCATTAACAGTAATCACCAATCAATATCAAAATGTTATTCAGGTGCATTGCTCCCAATGGCTATCTTATTCAACACATATTAATCCATGTAACTTCTATTTTTGGGGTCATATGAAAAAAGTCATTTTAGTTCAAGTTTGTAGGTTTACTAAAACTTGCACTATATTTTACATTTATAAACTCTCTACAAATAATTTTTTGACATAAGCTTATTATTAGGCACATAAATATTATGTTTCTACAAGATAAATTTTTGAAATGAATGACAAAATATTTGGAAACATAAAAGAGTTCCAAGAAATTTATAAGCATTTCTTTGACTTATAAGACTTAGCAATCTAATATTATACACTACGTAAACTTTATCAAAATATGAATTTAAAACATTTTAATTACTTATTCTTTAAATTTTTCCATTATTTACTAAGGCATCATTTTTAACCACTTCACCGGCTGCCCCAAGATAAGTCGGGGGGTAAAAGCACTGTTTCCCCATACTTGTCGCCGGTGAAGTGGTTAAAGCACATCCTGATTAAACAGGAATTGTATAATTTTAATATGAGATAATTATACCTTAGGATAATATCTCTTGATCTGAGCTATATGTAGTTTGTATAAAAATATATTTAGCATTTTGAATTGTAATTTTTAACCACATTTATGTTATAAAGCAGAAAGCTTCAACCTTTTACACTCAAGAGCAACTTCAATAAGTTCTGTGGATGGTCCTTTAAATAGTTTAGGCAAGAAATGTATACATACCTGGGTTGCAAAATTAAGCCAGGTTGCATATAAATGCTATGAAATTGCAGAATTCCTATGTTCTTTATTTTTATTATTATTTATATCTTCTCTAATATATCATTTTAGGATCAGCAATTGTATTAAACTATGAGGAAGAAAAGCTATTGTTTTACTAAACATTAATTTAATATTAAACTATTGTACTTGGGTAAAAGAAGTCGATAAATGAAGCTTATTTTTGGTCTCCCGATAAGGTAAAAAAAAAAAAAAAATTCTTTTTCCCAAGAAGTTTTAATTGTTTAAATATAATTTAAGATCTGTATTTACTGCCTCTCTGATTCAGTGTTGTTTGTTTACCCATTCAGGACTAGCGAATATACATGAATTTTATTCAGTTAGCACAATTGTAACAGTTACCTTTACTTATTTAATCATCAAAATGTCCTAATTAAAAAGAGAAAAATACTACATTTCATTATTACTAATATTAAACAATGCAACTGCTGTATGCAGCTTTTGAAGATGCATATATGGTCCCAAAGATGTTAAATCTATAACATACTGTAAACAAAGATTTATTTAGTAAATTCTAATTATTTGAACTATATCCTTTTTTTTTTTTCAATATGAAATGTTCATAATACTATTTTTTTTTTTTTTTCAGTTTAATATGTGTATCAAAAGTAATTTTTTTTTTTTTTATTGTTATAGTGTTATGAGGACTTCATATTGGAAAAAAAATAAATCAAATTGATATATTTAAAATAATAATTATTATTTTTTTTTTAATAAACCTGTTTCTTGTCTTGTATAATACATTTAAACGATCTTCTAGCAATAATGAATCAGAGAGGCAGTAAATATAGAGTATACAGTACCTAAATTATACAGTGGACTCTTACTAAAGCATATCTGTTAAAGACTTAACTCCAGTTAATGAGGACAATTTTTTTTCTCCACTCATTTTCTATTTAAAATTACTGTTACCATCGCTTAATGTGACATGTACTACTCATTAAATACTGCAGAAAAAATTTTTCACAAATAACCAGGCAGAATCTAAAACCACTTTGGTACAACATCTTTTAATTAGAGATGAAGAAACTGTTATGAGAAGTTCAAACAATGCTGAAAGCAGTTTGCTGATATTACCAAATTTTGGAGTGTTGCAAAATTTAAAAAAATTACTTGTTTCACTATAACATAGAAAGGTGACTTAATAATTTGAATATATTTAAATTAATACAGTTATTGATTTTGTTTGTTCTGAGCAATTAGTTCTTTTGGGTTAACAATATTGTCATGAATTTGGATTTTTAACTAAAAATATTAAATCAAAAGAAGTTATTTTAGCCTTAAGTTCTAATCTACTACATTTCTGTAGAAAACTGAATTCAATTAACTTCTTCCCTTATTATTCCGAATTATCTGAGGTTCGTATATATTACAATTAATTATTATTGGAAGAAAACTTGGGCATGGCATAATTTGTCACTACAATTTGTTTTATCCCGTTTTTACTAGGCCTGAAGCATAAAAAGAAAAAATACATTCTTATATAATATAATAAATTATATATATTATTTGATTGGCAGTTTTCCAAGTTTTGTGATATAAAATGCAAATGATGAAATGCAATGATGCGATTGCAAAAAATATGATTTTTTGCAGTTAAAAAAAATGGTAAGGGAAGCAGTTAAATCAATGAAAGGGATTTTTTTTATATCACTCTAATGTTCACATCATTCAATGCAGACGAAAAATGGTCTCCTTTAGAAGTGTGCACTACTAACAGAAGTTCACTTTACTTTAAAAAATCAAAACATCCCCCCCCCCTACCCCTCATAAAAAAAAAAAAAATTAGCATGCGTTCTTTCTTCATGGGGGGGGGGGGGGAATTAAAATTACTACAATGCCTGCACCAAAAAACTGCTTTAATAATAAATCAAATTTATTTCCGAGGAGCACTATAAAATGATGTGTATCTGAAACCTTTTTCTCTGCTTTTTATCTAAAAAAGAAATTTGCTACACTAAGATACTCTGAAAAGCTTTTGTATTTCATAGGAAACTGTTTTCTAATATTCAAAATGGCAAAGGATCAGTAAAATATCTTTGGAGAACCACATATTGAAGACCACTATAAAGGATAAGGAGGACCAGAAAGACATCTTAATGTTAAAGTGACTTGTTTACTTTAACTTTTTTTTTTTTTTTTTGCAATTTTGGGTGAAATGGACAACTAAATACCGGAAGAGGTACATATTCAGCATTCTATGCTTTTTATGAGTTTCACAAGGATTGCAATATTTTCTAGTTTTCTTTAAAAAGCATTCTATCTCATGCTGGTTACATACATGTTTCATTTCAGTTTTTCTTAAACTGTGGTCCATGAGTATCTAAGGCCCAATTGCAGTATTTTCTTTATCAATCTACAGCACCGGTATCACAAACCAAAATTTATCTGCAACCCCTATAATGTCATACCAATCTTGATACTGTAAAAAATGACAGTATCTCATATAATAAGCAGAATTTGCATGTACAAATATTTGGCTTACTTAAAAATTACACACAGAAATAATACCTGCTTTTTGAAACAGAATTTGCAGTTAATACAGTACTCTTAGAAGAGAGATGGAAACTGAAATTGAACAAAATAATCTAAGCACAATTAAAAATTAAAACAATTTACTACATTCTTTACTGAGGGTATGGAAGGCAATTGCATTGTTTATATATATATATATATATATATATATATATATATATATATATATATATATATTTATTTATTTATTTATTTATTTTCAATCCTGTTATATAAATCTTTTAAACGTAAAATTTCTTGAGATATGATTAAAATATTGAAAGTCGGGTTTTAAACTTTTAGATAATCTGCAAGGTCTAAAATAATATTCAGCCATACTGCAATGTTTCTGCTACTGGACTCTAAGACTATGTGATATGTCTTCAGGAACCTCAATGGTCTTCTATCCATCATAAAAATTTAATTTTCACTTCTCTAGATTTCAAGATAAAAGTTGCAAGTGAACAAAAAATAAAACCCCATAACATGGTTACAAAATACAATGTAATTAGTTTATATATACTACATTCAATAATATAAGAAGATTAAATTAAATTTTAAAGACAGAAGTTTGTAAAGACAAAAATATAAAAAATAGCTCAGTGATAAATAAGCAGTCAAGACCCACTGCTTGCTTTATTTGGAGCTAACTATAAAAGAAACTCAACCCTAGTCACTTTTTAAGAACTTTTAGACTTTAGAGAAGTTTAGCTCACAACTATTTATGCCACAGTAATAATAGCAGAACAATACAGAATAATTACAGATAATTATGTCTTGTGATATGAGCAATTCAGCAGTTTAGCTTATACATAATCTCAACATAATTCACATATAATTAAAACATATTAAAAAATATTTAATATTTTAAAACTCAACATTATTCAAATTTTGAAAAATGTTTAAGGATTTCCTACATTTTTGATTTGAAATAGGAATTGTAGATAATAACAGCAGAGGGAACTAAATGGAAAGTGCATGAAACACGACACATTTTAATGATGAATATTACACATGCCTGTGTATGTGTGTACAAGATATATATATACACAAACACACATTATCTTTATGCATATATATATATATTTTTTTTTAGACAACATACAACAATGTGCTTACAAAAAAGGCGATATTATCAGATATACAAATAACTGAGTTTATGTACACTTTTTAAAAACATACAACAAATTCGTTCATCAGTATCACACACAAAGTTTAAAAAAAATGTAATGAAATAAAAAATCGGGAATTAAAATTTTGTTTTTTTACGATTGGCTAATTAAAAATTACAGTAAACTCTGTGTAGTACAGTAACTACTCTCTGTAAGACAGAAATCTGTCTAGCTCGGAAAGATTTTCAAGTCCCTGCGAATCCATAGACAGAGTAAAATTTGTCCAAGGCGGAATATTGTCTACTATGGAAAATTTCCTCAGTCCCAATCGACTCTGCCTTAGACAGAGTTTAATGTATCTTCTAAAATAAATATTTCAATAATGGATTAAGCAGTACTGTGTAACTGCATTAAGCAAATTGTTTTTTTATATAGATAGGATAAGCTAGAACATCATAAAAGACAAATCATGAAATCAATTGTACCTAATAAATGTTTTTAATGATAAAATCCCTAATGGGAAAAGTGTGAATTCTTAAAAGGTATAAAAATAAAATCCAATCAATTTTAAGCTTTAATTAATTTTAAGTACAATTAAAAAGTGAATTATGTATCAGAATCGGATAAGAAAGAAAAGATCTAATGAAGATAAAAATTTATATATAAAATATGAATAGCTTTAGAAATAACCAAATAAAATCATGATCTCTAAGCACAGAGATGTTTGATTAAAATAGATATAGCCAATCTATACAGCAAAATTTTAAATCCCATTTATTGTATGAAGCAACATAACTTCAAACTTACTCAAACAACTAATAAAATATCTTGAAATGCATACTATTCAATATTCTTTTTAATGAAGATTTAGAATGAATCTAAATTTAATTTAAAAGAATTTACTAATTTGAATACAGTTATATTTAAAAAACTACATTTACCTAAAAACATTTTAAAAGTCTAAGTTAATATAAAATTCCTATATATTTACCCCCAATATTTATTAAATTATCTTCAAGCTTCAATATAAAATTTATAATTTTTAATAATTTTTAATAAATACAGAATGAATATGATTAAACAACTTAAAATATATATTTTTTATGCATATATACAAAAGCTAACATAGAATGTATCCAACTAATATTTTGGAACTAAGCATATATTTTTTATCCTCTTAACAATGACTTAGTGTTACATTGCCACAAATGTTATGAATGCTTAAATTCGTTTATCTCTAATACTGTAAGCTTATCGGAATGTTAAAATGATTTATTCTCAAGCAAGGCTTAAGAATATAATGCTAGCTCTAGATGTGGAAGAAGATGGCCAGAAATGTGCTTCTTTGGAACAAGTCAAATAGTAAGCTAAACAATAATCTTAGCTAGAGTTTGTTTGAGCTTCAGGAAAAAAAAAAAGGAAGGAATTTTTTTTTTAATGCTAATATTAAATTCTTAAGCCAGAGGTTTTAATAAGAATATTCCATATTGAGACTTTTTTCTACAAAATGAGATGGGGAGGCAGACTTTTGAGAATAAAACTATACATTCCATACGATTTGAAGGTGTATTTTACAAATATAATAAAAACTATAAAAGAAATAATCTTTCTTAATATAAAATTCTACAAAACTTCTGCTTTCTACAACAACGAAAAAATGCAGCTCCTTCTTTAAAAAAATAAAATAAAACCTGACACTTCATTCTTCATTAATTTCAGATGTCGATATTAACAATATGACACTGAATAAGTAGACTTTACAGTAAGCGAGAAGCGTCACATGTTTCAACTACCATTTATATTATGTTCAATTTCTCTCTGAGCTCGTGATATCTTAACTTTGTCCTTGGGAGTCTCCGGTTCCCCAACCTCTTGTGCAAACATTTTCATTTTTTCTTTAAATGTTAATTTCTCAGGACCTGGATTTTTCGTTAAACCCCCTTGTTGGATACGTTCAGCTTCGATTCTCTGACGGGGATCTCTATATACCTCTTGAGTTCCTATTACACCTGGGGTATTACCTGGGTTATATGTATTTACATTTTGAGAGTTCTGAGGAGTTGCAAGAACCTCATTTATATCATCTAATGTATATGATTCAGAAGAGTTTATATCAAGATTACCATTAGAATCACAGTCTATCATTTCCACAGAAGGGTCATGAAATGACACTTTTTTGGGGTAATGTTGTGTAGTACCATTGTCACAATTCCTTACTGATGATGTTCCATACCTATTTGTGCCACTAAGTGCTGACATTTGATTGGTTACCTCATACGATGACTTGCGAGTAGGTGGTGCAGGTGGTTCAAGTAGTTTTTCAGATCCTGAAATTTGGTTATTGGTATAGGAGTCATTAACTCGTGTACCTCGCATAGAAGCAGGTTTTTGGCTATAAACAGATTGGTAACTGGGTTCTATAGGCGGGGGTGAAGTGGGTAAAGGAGGTGGAACATCTTGATGATTAGAATTATCCATTCTATTCTTCTCTGGAGGATAGCCTGGATGCATCTGTTGGTGATTAATCACAACTGGTGGTTGATTATTATTTACATTCATTTGGTGACTGACTGGCAGCTGATTTGGACGATTTGGAATTTGGTGAGGCACACTGTTTGGAACTTTAAATTCATCCTGTAAAACAAGACATATTTCAATATTTTCATCCTATAGGTATTAAAATATGCAGTTGAGAATGAGTAGCAAATATTTTTTAAAAATATTTTTATGTATTTTGCTGAACACATTATATGTAAAAGCTATACTTTTTTTTTTTTTTTTTTTTTTTTTTTTTCAAAGTTTGGTGGCACAAGAAAAGGAAAGAATATCATTAAAATGTCTAGAATGAAATATAATAAAATAATAGAAAGTGAAAATATTTTTAAAAAGTACTAAACATGTTTTGCCAAAAATGAAACATTACAAAAACTAATATTTTCTAAATTCTAACTTAGATTAAACACACAAATAAAAACGATGGCACTATGAAATAAATAAGCAATAACAACTCTGGGTAACAGCAAATAGAAAATGCAAAACAAACACGTTAAAGTGCAAAAACTATCCCAATTCTCGTTCAAGTTTTACAAAACATTGATGACGACAATTTTCATTCTGAAATCTTTTGTTCTTCATTTAAGTAAAACTTACATTTGCACATTAAACAGATAAAAAGAGCATTTTTATGAAATAATGACGAAATGGAAAATATAATTACTACTTATTGGTTTTATTACAATGTATATAAAAACTTTTTCAACTAAAATAAAAGTAAGAGCTGATGCAGTCGTACAAAATTAAATATTAACCTTTATTTTACTATTCTTTTCCTTGCCCCTCCCTCCCTTTTCTCAATTCTTCATGATCAATCTGGACGTTTGCAGGAACAAAATATACACAGAATGAATTATTACAATTGTTAATGTTGCATGTTTGAGGGTGGCCATCAACATGAGTGGCCATTTTCAAATTAGATTAGGAAATGTTAACTAATTATCTACATTGCAAAGCTAAAATTGGATTATATTTTCATGTTATTAATTTGCATAATAGCAGGCTAAACTAAATAAAAATAAATGACCATATTGATGACGATTTTTTTTTTCATTTTTTAGCTAAAAATATCAAATCAAAAAGTAGAATGTGTAAACACTTATTAAAAAAAATAATGATGCCTACTTATTGGCATTTGTTAAGTCTATTTATTTATTTATTTTTAAGCAAAATTTTTAATGAACATTTCAAACATAAAATATTCAAATTTTATAAAAGTTAATATATATGATGTATATATGGATTACAAGATTTAAAACTATTAAGGGGACTTGGTGAGGTGAGATGACAGATATTAATTTTATAATTTTTTGCTTGAATGTATTTTAGACATCCCTAGTATATTCTGGCAAAGTTATGTAAATATTGATAATTATAATTTTGTGAATAAGGCTTTTTTCTGCTTCCATTTCCCTTTAAATGATTAAGATGTACCATTTTGAGATTAATTTTTCTCAGTATATGTTTTTTCAATACATCAGTAAATTCAAAGTGATAAACTTCAGAATTTCTAAACATCTTTCATTGACATTATTTTTTATCTCATGGTGTGTTTTATGAATTTAAAGACTGGATTTGCAATAAGTTATATAAAAATATTTAGTAAAATATTTTCTGTTCTATTTTTACATGTCTTGACCTCTTTCTTTTCCCTTCCTGTTAAACTGATTAGCTGTTTGGAAAATTGATGCTTAGGGATATAGAGAAAATACTTATAAGGAAAAATGCTGCCAAAAATTGTAGAGGTGTAGTTTTAAAAATCTTAGAATTTTTTTAATTTACTATAAGAATTGCATTTTTTTTCTTCTCAGTATGTGTTTTTCAATACACCAGTAAGTTCAAAGTGATAAAATTTCAAAATTTCTAAACATCTTTTATTGACATTTCTCATGGTGTGTTTTATGAAATTAAAGACTGGATTTGCAATAGTATATTTTTAAAAAATAAAAATATTAAGTAAAATATTTTCTGTTCTATTTTTACATGTCTTTACCTCTTTCTTTACCTTCCCTGTTAAATTAATTAGCTGTTTGGAAATCTGATAGAGAAAATACTTATAAAGGAAAAATACTGCAAAAAATTGTAAATACATAAGTATTTACATAAAGAAAAAATGATGCCAAAAATTGTAAAAGTGTCATTTTAAAATTCTTAAAAATTTACTATAAAAATTGCATTTTTTTTTCTGCATAAACCATTTAATAACATATTAAAAAGGTGTTATAAATTACTCAAATAAAAAAAATAATAGTTTGAATGGTTCCAAGTCCCCTTAAGCTCTTAAGGGAGCTGATCACTCGGCTACCGATTTCCCCTCACTAATGTAAAGTCTATAGGCATTTGATGCATTTGTATATTTAAAATATCTCCTTGGGAAATTAATATTTTTAACCTAATTTTTGTGTACAATTCCTAAAAGATCTCTTTTTTCCTTAGTTCTTGAAATATTTCTAAAGTATAGACATAATTTTATAGGAAGTGTCTTACTCGCAGTTCGCCCACTTTTAACACACAAAATATTAAATTCAGCATAGATTTCAGAAATATTTTAAAAACTAAGAAAAAAAGAGACATCCTTTAAGAAGAGTACACAGAAAAAAGATGTTAAAAATATTAATTTCCCGAGGAGATATTCTAAATATACGAATGCATCATAAGTCCATAGACTTAACATTAAGGAGGAGAATTCCGAAGCTGAGTGACCAGCCTCCTTAAGATTTTAAAAAGGCTGCTCAGAAAAGAAATCTTAAATTTTCAACTGTCATGAAAATTTGTGCGAAATGTGATAAGAATGTACCTGTCTTCTTCTGGCTTCTCTTAATAGCCTTTCTTCAGCATTTTTCGCCATTTCAAGTTCCATTTTACGCTGAACTTCTTCCAGGCGCAAATGCCTTAACCTACCCTCTTGTTCCTGCATATAAAAATTCCCATAATTGTCTCTTTCACACATAGGAATATGACAGAAGTAATTTATTATTACACTTTTAAATAATATTGTTCTTTTCTAAAAATTCTGAAGCCTGAAAATTTGTTACATAAGTTGAAATTTACACTAACTATTCTAAGGTTAGGGTGAATTGCCATAAACTTTTCAAGAAAACTATCAAATTTAGTAGATAAAAACTTGTGTGGAAATCTAAATCATCAAAATCAACGTTTAAACACACAATAAATAAATTGGGCAAGGAGCATGTAGTTGGGGGAATATTGATTTTATACACTGATGCGAGTCCTGGAACTTATGAAACATAAATGTGTAGTTTTATTCACATTGCCCAATTTATTTATTGTGTGTTTAAATGTTGATTTTGGTAATACATCAAATTTACTCATCTCTTTAAAAGAAACTTCATAGATTACTTTTTTTAAACATGATTAGATATATATTAATAGTGAAAGCTAACATGAGAAAGAAAATAGGATTATAATTTAAAAAGCTTGCAAATAAATAACTTAGACACATGCACTGAATAGGAAATATGCACTACAGTATGAATTAAAATATCATTTATTAACCATTCAGCAAGATAAACCTTGTAATATTAACTGCTTCTCCAAACATTAATTTCATTAATTTTCAATACATTTAATGAAATAGGCTTCACATTAAGTTTCAGTAAAATTTAGCATTAAACAAACTTGAATTTTTCATTGTTCTAAATACATTGTGTAATATTATTTTTCCCCCTCTAAAATCCTGTTTAAAAGCTGGACATTCAAACAATTGCAACACACTTGTCAATACCATTTTTGTACCCATTATATATAATTGTTTTTGAATGAAGAAAAAAAATCTGCTGCATTTTAACTAAATTGTTCATTTTCTACACAGGCAGTTGCTAAGCATTGTTCACTCATTAAAACTAGCTTTATACAAAAATATTGGGAGCAACAAAAATATTAAACTGAAGTAACAAAGTGAATAAATAGAAACTCTTCCCCATAGAACGAGAACAGAGTAAAAAATTAAGACTTCCAAATAGCAAGTAATCAAGAAAGTTGCAGCTATTCGTAATTAGTAATAAACATTAATACATACTTTCTACATGTAATTATAATTTAGTATGAATGAAAAGATTCTGTAAATACTTGGTAATTAAAAATGTTATTTTTCCTTTATCTAGTATTCAGTGGATAGAAATGAGCATAGAATAATACCTATGGATGTTAACTATAGAGTAATATATAAATAAAGTAAATATCAAAATTAGCGTACTTTTAATGAAGTTAAAAATATTCAAACATTTCTAGGAAATAAAATTTAGTATACTTAATATCAGTTAATCATGACAAAATTTACTACTGCACTTAAAACTCAGCATGATTATGATATAAAGGAAGTACTTAACTACTTTCACACAATGTAAAGCTATAATACCAAACTTCATTAAACAGGTCATTTCTTAATTTGCATGTATACTATACATATACCTCATATGAATGAAAGCATGCATAAAATTTTGTAGGTCATAATAGTAAAGAAACGATCAACACTTACCTTGCGACTATTGATACAGCTACAAACTGATCATTGGATGTCAGATTTTATATCTGGTGTTATAAGTCAACCCTTGAATTTTATTTACCTTTTGGCTGTTTAAAAAGTCAACTTATACACCTAAAGATACAGTACATTATACAAAAAAAGTGAAATGAAATGCTAATTGCTTTCCCGTTTAGTTGTATGGAATAACTGCTTAAAATGATCTAACTGACAGCCAGTGGTTTTCGCAAAATAAAAGAAATATTTTCAACTATTTGGTATGAATTTATCCCAAAAACAATAAAACTTAAGAGTCAGCTTGCCTTTAAGCATTTGAAAATTTATCAGAGTACAAATATATATTAGGTAATAAAATCGTAGATAATCTGAAGGTATCCTATCTTAGTTACCACATTAATATTTTAATAATTATTTTTTGAATCTCAAATGAGGTGCACCAAAAACTAAACTGAAATCTGGGGTTTTTTTTAAACTTTTTAGATAGGTAAAAATACTAAAAGATCAAATAGGGCCCCCCCCCCTTTTTTTTTTAAACCATTTGAAAAAAAGGGTTATTGTTCTCTGTCAGGGTAGGAAATCAAAAACATATCTGAAGCGTTTTATCAGTTGAATCCCGCATTTTATTCATTTTCTGATTGGTCTATAGAGTAATCTGTATTTTCCCTTTACTTTCAACAGAGATGGATACTTCTGTTGCCATTATGACAAAGTAATAAAAGCTACAAAAAAAAAATTAATAACTCAGAAACAAATTGAGATACAGCTTTCAAACAAGTTGCAATAAAAGTGCATTTTTTTCTCTATACGACGATATAAAAAGTAATATTGTGGCATGTTTAGAAGTTTAAAAATGAAATTTCATTTAAAATTGGTCCAGGAATATTCATGTTTAATCCATGGTGTACGTAATGTATGACCAGCTCTGTAAAAGTTTAAAAATTTACAGTACCGAAAATTGTAAAACTGAAATTTTTTGAGTCCAGGAATATTAATGTTTAAGCCATGGCGTACGTAATGTATGATCAACTCCGTGCGATTTTTTATGTCTTAAATTTTAGTCTTTGAAAAAATCATTTTCCAAATGGTCGTTGTAATTTGTTAAAATATTTTTTTTTTTTTTTTTTTTTTTTTTTTTGGTAGGGTAGATAAAAACACATTACTAATCTTATACTATAATGCGAGCAAAATTTGTGTGTGTGTGTGTATGTAAATTTTATCTTAAAAACGGCTCTAACGATTTTGACTTAATTTTGCATCCTACCGTTTTCGGGCCCAAGAAAACTATTGGGCTAGGTCACATGTTCGAGAAAATTAAATTAGTGGTCATTTTGGGTCATAATGGCTCAGGGTCTAGCTAATTTTATCTAAAAAACGGCTCAATCGATTTGAACTAAATTTTGCATTCAACCGTTTTTGGGCACGAGAAAACTATTGGGCTTCAGGGTTGCAAAAAAGCCAGGCCAGTGGCTTTTATTGGTTTTAACCGGCTTTTTTTGGCCAAAATTGGCTTTTATACAGTGAAGCATTTAAATTTGAAATTACACCTTTTTAAGTGTTTTTTACCTACTTTTAAATTCATTTTATTGAGTTAGAATTTAATAACATTATTTCTCAATAATGAAAACATCAATATTTAACACATATTTGTTAGTGATTCGTAGTCAAAGTTGCAAAAAGTCATATATAGTGAATAAGGCAATTGCTTTACTTAGTTTACACTGGCCTTTAACACATTTCTTTAAATGATATATTTAATTATTTATTTTTATTTTACTTTAAATAATGATACATTAGGATGAACAATAGTTGCTTAGTGATGTATTTTATTAATTTTAAGGGCTATTGATATGTAATAGTATAGTATTGATTTTCTACTAAATATTTTAAAGTATGCATAAGTCATTTAATAAAAAACATTTCACTATAGAAAGCAGTGTTATGTATAAAATATGCATAAACAACTCTTTTGAATAACAATAAGTTTTCACATTGTTATTTCAACAAGTTTTAATTTGAGAACAATTTTTAATCTATTTTTTGACTACTTTCCCTTTTGTTCTGAAATTAGTTGTATTAAAAATTTCGTCCAACATTACTTTCCTTACTAATTCCTTGTTCTACACTGAATATTCTATGATTCAATCCTGCTCTCAATCTTTACAGCCAATTAAAACTAAACATCACATTGAAATGAAATGAAAAACAGCATTCTTACTTATGATATGAACTGAAATGAAATAAAGTTAAGAACATATATTTAGTTTTGGTTTAGATCAAAGTGATATGGTATTTAAACTAGCTAGTTAAATGATTAATTAAGAAAGTTCAAAGTGTTGAAAATGCCACCAGGATCAGGAAGAAAGCTTTGTCTTGAGTGGGATGAAATAATTGATTGTGGTGATAAAGTAAAATGTAAACACTGTAATCAAATCATCAGTAAAAGAGTGCAGAGAATTAGGCAACATTTACAAAAATGCAAAAAAAAAAAAAAATGTTGCATGTTTGCAATCTACTCCAAGTGTTGTTAATGATTCAGTGGAACAATTGGAACATTCTTCAAAGAAAGTTAAATTGGATTCGAATTTAAATACTCCTGACCATTGTCAATCAAAACCAAAACCATCATCTTCAGCAGTCCAATCATCCATATTTTCTTACGGTGTTACAACTTCTGCCTCACAAAAAAAAAGATATTGATAAATCCGTAACAAGATTTTTTTATGCAAATAACATAGCGTTCAATGTTTCAAAAAATAGGGAATTTAACCAGATGATTCAAAGTCTCAGACCAGGATATCACCCACTCAATAGAGAACAATTGTCCGGAACATTGTTGAATGATATTCATGATGAAATAGAGGAAAAGCTAAAGAGTGAATTACTGAGTGTAGTTAGTCTCACTCTTATGATAGATGGATGGTCAAATGTAAAAAATGATGCAATTATTGCTTGCAGCATTCATACAGGAACAAAATCATATCTTTTAAAAGCTACAGATTGTGGTGCTGAAAAGAAGTCTGCAGAATATTGTGCAAATTTTACCACAACAGCAATTGAAGAAATTGAGAAGAAATACAATAAGAACATATTTGCAGTCTGTAGTGACAATGAATATAAAATGATTGCCATGAAAGAGAAGCTGAAAATGGTGCATCCAGATCTTATAACGTATGGATGTGCTTCTCACATGTTAAATTTGTTGGCTAATGAAATAACCACAAACAGTTTGATCAAACATGTAATTGAAGTACAGAAATACTTCAGAAACAAGCATAACGCACATGGTTGGTTGAAAGAGAAAGGTGGCCTCATGCCACAACTCCCTAACGATACACAATGGAATTCTCAAGAAGAATGTTTGAGAACTTTTGTAAAAAACTTTCACAAGTACAATGAAATACGATTAGAACATATGGAAGAATTTAATATCCAAATTGGTACTATTTTAACAAATGCTGGAATTTTTGCTGAGGCATCACATTTATTAGAACAGTTGAAGGTAGTTTCAGTTGCCATTGATAAACTGCAGAGTGATACGGCAACATTATCAGATGCTGTTGAAATATGGCTAAATATTTTGCAAGATCAAACCTTAGAATCTTATTATGAACAATTGAAGAAAAGATTTCATCAAACCTTTGAACCATTCCATTTTCTGGCTCATATGACCGACCCTAAATATTTTGGAGAGAAATTAAATGCTGAAGAAGAAGAAGTTGCAGAACAATGGCTTCTCAACAGGCATCCTGATTTTTTGCCATATCTATTAAAATTGAAAATAAAGGATGAAGAAATGTTTCCAGCGAGTATGTTTTCATTCTCAAAAGAAGTAATGGCACAATTTACAGCTAAAAAATGGTGGCAACTGATGAAAATAAAACTGAACAAGAGAGAGAGAGACATTCAACATCCCAAGAATTTTGCGACTTTTTGGTGAAACTTCACAGTTGTTCGCCAAGCTCTGCTGCCATAGAGAGAATTTTCTCTTCATATGGACTTGTATGGAATAAACTACGAAACCGCTTAGGAGCAGAAAAAGCCGAAAAACTTGTTAAAATATATCGTTTTTATAAATCATCAGAACACAATTACTAAATATGGATGTTCTAAAATAATTATGTTGGATAATTTTCTTTATTAATTAAATGCTTAATTTAATCAATATTAAAAGCGTAAGATTTGTTGCCTAAGGATGTAAACAGCTACAAAAACCAGTCTGGTGAAATGTTATGCTTGTTTAAAAATGTTTTATTTTATTTATATATGTTATTGTTTTTTCAATTTACTTCGGTTTGTGTTTTTGTGCATAAAAATAAATAAATGGCTTCTTTATATATTAACTATATTGTATAAATATTGAAAAAAATTGCTTTTGTATATAAAATAGTGAATAGGTTGCCGAATTTCTTTTTCTCACTTCACTAAGGCCTTTTATTCTATTTTTCCAAGGCTCCTATATAGAAAAATACCCTTTTAAAATATATAATAGTTACAGAGCTATGTATTATGTAATAGAGTTTCAAATAAACATTTTGGTATCTGAATTTAATGCATTATCTTTCCCCTTCCACCCCCAATGTGTACATTTTCTTTTAGACATGTTGTCTTCATAGTACTATTTTTCTAGTGACTATAAGATTTATGTATTTGGTAATACTAAATAGAAATTTATAAACATTTTAGTAAAAAACATTTATGAGTGCATCAAAGATAAATTAATGTGAAAAACAACATTTTAAAATAAAATCTGACTTTTTTAAAATAAAAGCAAGCTTTTTTTAATAAAAGCCGGCTTTTTTAAAGTGGATAAAACCAAAAAAAGCCGGCAACTCTGTTGGGCTTGGTCACATGTTCAAGAAATTTCTTTTAGTGGGTCATATTTGGGTCACTATGGGTCAAGCCAACTTTATCTAAAAAACGGCTCAAACGATTTTGACTAAATTTTGTATTCTTTCGTTTTGGATTACGAGAAGACTATTGGGCTAAGTCATATGTTAGAGAAAATTCGATTAGTGAGTCATTTTTGGGTCGCTGTGGGTCAAGCTAATTTTATCTAGCTAACAGCTCTAACGATTTTGACTAAATTTTGTATTCTATCATTTTCGATCACAAGAATACCATTGGGAAGGTCGCATATTCAAGAGCATTTGATTAGTGGGTCACAATTGGTCAGAGTCAAGATAATTGTATATAAAAATCTGAACAAACAATTTTGACAAAAATTTGTTTTATACCATTTCCGGGCACGGTAAGATTATTGTGCTAGGTCACATGTTCAAGAAATTTTTATTAGTAGGTCATTTTTGGGTCATAATTGGTCAGGGTCAAGCTAATTATATCTAAAAAACGACTCAATCGATTTTAACTAAATTTTGTATCCAACCATTTTTGAGCACAAGAAAACTATTGGGCTAGGTCACATGTTTGAGAAATTTTGATTGGTGGGTCATATTTGGGTCACTATGGGTCAAGCAAACTTTATCTAAAAAACTGCTCTAACAATTTTGACTAAATTTTGTATTCTATTGTTTTGGATTACGAGAAGACTATTGGACTAAGTTCCACGTTAGAGAAAATTCAATTAGTGGGCAATTTTTGGATCACTGTGGGTCAAGCTAATCTTATCTAGAAAACGGCTCTAACAATTTTGACTAAATTTTGTATTCTAACGTTTTCAGGCACAAGAAAACCATTGGGCTAGGTCACATATTCAAGATCATTCGATTAGTGGGTCATTTTGGGTCACAATGGATCAAGGTCAAGCTAATCTAAAGGTCTATCTAAAAAACGGAACAAACAATTTTGACAAAATTTTGTTTTATATACCGTTTCCGGGCACAAGCAGATCATTGGGCTAGGTCACATGTTTGAGAAATTTGGATTAATGGGTCACTACGGGTCAAGCTAGTTTTATCTAGAAAACGGCTTTAATGATTTTGACTAAAGTTTGTATTATGTCGTTTTTGGGCACAAGAATACCATTGGTATAGGTCGCATATTCAAGAACATTCGATTAGTGGGTCATTTTGTGTCACAATGCGTCAGGGTCAAGCTAATTGTATCTAAAAAATGGAACAAACAATTTTGATAAAATTTTATTTTACACCATTTCCGGGCACAAGATCATTGGGCTAGGTCACATGTTCGAAAAAATTCTATTAGTGGGTCATTTTTGGGTCACTAGGGGTCAAGCTAATTTTATCTAGAAAACGGTTGTAACGATTTTAATTAAATTATCTATTCCATCATTTTCGGGATTGAGAAGACCATTGGGTTAGTTCGTATGTTCGAGAAAATTTGATTAGTGGGTCATTTTGGATTACTATTGGTCTGGGTCAAGTTAATTATATCTAAAAAATGGCTTAAACTATATTGACAAAATTTTATATTATACCATTTTCGGGGCACAAGAAGGTCATTGGGTTAGATCACAAGTTCGAAAAAATTAGATTAGTGGATCATTTTGGAGTCACTGCGGACAAGCTAATTTTATCTATAAAACGGCTTAAACGATTTTCAGGCAATTCCATGCGGAGAGTCACACACGTAATGCAGGCTTTAATTTGCATTTATTCAATTATTTATTATATTTTAATGTTAATTCTGATTTTAGGTGGTATGGTAAATAAGTTATTAACATATTTTTTAGTTTAAATGTGTGTAAGTGAAACTCACAGAAATATATCATTTAATTTCATACTCAAAATGTGCTTTTTTTCTGAAGTAGAAAAAAAGCACATTTTGAGTAATGAAATTAAATGATATACTTCTGTGAGTTTTATTGCCACACATTTAAATTTAAAAATATGCTAATAACTTATTTACCATACCACTTAAAATCAGAATTAACATTGAAATTTAATAAATAATTGAATAAATGCAAATTAAAGCATGCGTTACGTGTGTGACACTCTCCACGGAATCGCCCTTTCACTAAATTTTGTATTCAACCATTTGGGGGAATGAGAAAACTATTGGGCTAGGTCACATGTTCAAGAAGTTTCGATTAGTGGGTTATTTCGGGCCATTGCGGGTCAGGGTCACGAAACTGCAAAGTTGGCAAAATATTGGCGACATTTGGCCGAAAAATACTTTTAGAATCACGAATGCCAAAACACATACTTGGTGCCAAATGAAAGAATGTCACCAAATTTGGCTATATTTGGCGAAAAAATAGGCTTTGAGAATGTGAAGTTTTTTTTTTTAAATAGGACTCTATATACGCTGTTAAACCAATCAGAGTTGAGCGAAAAATATAATTTGGACTAATGTCCTTTTGTAGTAAATGTGTAAAGAATGTAAAATTTAGAAGTATGTACGTACATAGCCCTATTGATTGTTTTTGTAAATAATACTGTCATAAAATAACATGCTTTATAGAAATAATACAGAGAAAATTATACAATGAGAAGATTATATCGTGTAGAACACAAATCTAATTTTGACCGAGCTTAGCTCAGTCATCCCCGCTTGTAAAAGATTAACAAAGTAATTTTAGTTCAGCTAACTTGCTATAAGGAAAAATAAAAAAAGAAGAAGAAAGTGGTTAAAACTTAAAACATGAAAGCAGATATTTAATGAACATTGAAATGTGATGAGTGTTTTTGAGGACTAATAAGAAAATCTGCTGTGATAGTTCAATCAAAGAGGGCAAAGTAATATGGGATTGAGAAGCTGGATGTACAATTTTTTTATACATTCTATGCTTTATCAGCAGATTTATATCACTGGGGTATCAAAAAAATGGTTGAATATTGTAAATAATAATGAAAGAGTTGTATATATTGCTTACTTTACAGGCTTTCCCTTGCTTTAGGCAGTTCTAGTTACTGTGGTAATTGTGTTTCAGATGATCCCTCAATGTGTGAGAAATTTCTATTAGTATGCAAAACAAGGAATGAGTATCTCATTTTGCCAACCAAATGGCAGCAAAATGTTAGGAAATAAAATTTAAATTGAACAAGAAATGTGACCAATGCACAACCATTAGCCTAAGTGTCTTTATTATGCAGAATTGAACTTAAAATAGACTTTTTAATGTTTATAGAATGTCACTCATTAAATTAGCTTATGTGTTAATGAAAGTTAATGTAACTTACAAGGAGAGGGCCAACCTTGTTAATCACAGATTTTGATTATTTTAATATATGTTGTAGGGTAGAGACCCCTTAGTGTCAGGTTCAACAGATTTTATCCAACGCTCCTTAGTTCTTGAGAAACCTTGGAGTCTAATAGTAGTACACAACTTAAATACTTACTTTGCAAGCAAAATGATAGGTTGGGCGTAGCTCAGTTGGTATGGCGTTTGCCGGCTGATCCGTGGGCTCAGGTTCGATACCTGAATGCGCTACATTTGTTTTTCTCATTTTTTGTTTTATAAATATACTTTTAATTATAATTTAATAATTTCAATTAAAAATTTTAATATCATACATTAATTATAATGTTAACAAATTTAAATTTATCATTTTTTATTTTTTTAATTATTATTTCTCATCCTTTAAAGAGGTTTAAAAAAACTGGATCTATTATTGAATGATAAAAATTCCAAAATCGTGACAAAATCTGTTGTGGCGACATCTAGTTATGATAAAACAAAAGAATATTCAAATAAAATAAAAATAAAAGCAGATAGAAGATAAAGGGGAATGCAAAATAACTGAAAGCGTAAGCATACGTATTACAAATTTAAAAATCTTTAATATGCAAAAAATCAGTTGTAATTTAATTCTGATGCTAATTTTTAATATAATTATGATTGTTACTTTAAAAACAGAATAATAGTATTATCGCATTGACATCCTTTGTTAAAGCAATGCGTAAATGATGTTTCTTTAAAATCACGAATTGACACAATTGCTCAATATCATTGAATCGATAAAGAATATATGAAATACATTTTAAAAGTGATTAAAAAAAAATTAAATATTTTATAAATGTTTTATTACAACTATTTAGTTAAAAGTAAAACATTAAATAGGTTAAAATAATAATTGATATAATTGCATGATATACCATATTAAAAATTTTAATTGACAACGAGATTATTAAGTTACATTTACAAATATATTTATGTTATGTTGATAATTTGAGTTTTCCTTAAATAATTAAATATTAAAAAAAAAAAAAAAAAAAAGTAATGCTAATTTTTAAGATGTTTTATATAGATAATAGTTGGTTTTTTTTACTTTAGAATAACTTCTTTTTCTGTCAGTCAATAGTTCAAATTACTCCATATTATACTTAATGGTTTATTGTAATGCCAAATAATATTTTGAGGAAGTTTTTTTATGTTGGCTTGGCACCCGCCAATGTAAAGACTTTTTCCTCAGTAATTATGAATATTTTATGTGTAAAATATAAGCCTATAATGTTTAAAAATGTAAAAAAAAAAAAATATTTAAAGTTACAACTAAATCGCAATTTAATATTGAAAATATGTGTTCAAATGACAAAATAATATTATTTTAGAAGTTTTTAGAGTTATTCTATTTGTAAATAATTAAGCTTAATTTATTATTTCATTTTTAATCGCACGTGGTTCCGAATCGGCGATGTTTTGAGTATTCATCCGCGTACGATCGGACCACGTTTTACATGCAACTAAGACTCCTTTTAAAAATCGGAAAATACTGTGTAAAAATAGATATTATGTGTTATTTAAATGATGATTAATTCATTTCAAAAAGACCTAAAAATAAATAATAGCGCATATCTCTGTGTTTTTCGGCGCGGAACGGAACTTTGTACCGTTGCGCTGGACGAAAGAGGTAAGGAAGCAAGAGGACAAAAGGAGAGATCTTCGCTAAAAACGTGGCTTTTTCTCTTCGGAAGATCGGAGTTCGGAGGTGGCAGGCTCGGCTGCAAGGTGGAAGGAGCGACCGTGTGTCGGCTGGAAGGTTTAGAAGAGCGAGAGAGATCGCGGAGTCCGGAGCTAGTAAAACCAATTGGCCGCAATGATGCTGAAATTGAGTATCAAGATTGTGGAGAGTCTTCAGAGAGAAGACTAAATGACACCGACGAATTGCCTGGAGATGTTGTTTAAATTATGAAAATACTGTAAACATTAATAGAGGTACCTCTTATTTATTTTATCCGAAGAAATTATAAATCATTTTCAATCATGAACAAATTTGCAATCTATCTTTGTTAGTTTTAAACTAAAAGATTAGATAAATAATGATACTTGTTAATATTGTATGTGTAATTTTTTTAAAGATGAACTAGATTTTAATATTAATTGCTTATATCCTATTCCTTAAATAAACATTAATTTAAATCAGTAAAAATATCTCTGTATTAATTTTTCCTTCCCACAGCAGCATTTTTCCTTTTTAGGTGGGTTTTTTTTATGTAATGAATAATCTATACGATCAGTTTTTTTTTTTTATTTTCTCTTGGTAGAATTTATCTACCACGTGTTTGTGTCTACCTAGAAATGTTTTAGGTACGATACCACACATTTTTGGTGCCTAGTGACCTTTGCCATTTTGGCGTCGCGGCACGGTTCGGGTCCGCGTTTTTTTTTTTTTTTTCTCGGCCAAATTCGGCGCCGTCACCTGTTGTTTTCTTTTACCTTTTGCTGCTGTGGATAATGGAAAATATTTGTAAATGGAGTAATTTCTTAAGAAATTCATTTTTTAACATGATTTAAGTGGCTGTAGAGAATATTAACTTTAACTTAGTTTTCATTTTTGATTTTCCACATGTTGCATGAAATTTTTATTTTCACAATTTTTACATATTTTTATAGTAATTTATAATTACAATTAGTATTATTTTGGGGGAAACTTGCAGTAATTGATAATAATGAGCACTGAGACAGATACGCCTGAGGAGGTGACTGGACAGGCTGGGAAAGGGAATGAACAGAATACTACTTTAACTGATTTAAATAATAGTGTAGAAAATGAGAAATCCAAAAAAGAGAGTAAAGAAAATAACCCAGCAAATACTTCTTTTGGTAGTAGCAGTTCACCACCAACATTATCACCAGTCAGGAGTTCAGACAGCTATGGGAGGAACACACATGGACCAGTGTCTCTGGTACCAAACCTAACTTTTAACTTCAATCAGTTCATTTCAAATATCCCAAATTATTCAGGAGAAAATCCCGATATAACAGTAGCTGATTTTCTAGACAAAATAATAGAAGTTAGAGACTTTGCAGGTTGGCAGGAGGAACAATGCGTCTTTGCCATAAAGATGAAATGCATAGGAGAAGCCCAAAAATTTATTAAGTCCCAGCCTCACTTAAAAAATACACACAGCCTACAAACTCTAAAAGAAGCCTTAATTAGCCGATTCAGTAAAACTGTAGATGAGGCATACCATTTACAAGAGTTTACAACAGCCCGCCAAAATATTAGGGAGTCAAATAGAGCTTTCCTGTCCAGAGTTTTGGGTTTATCTTACAAATGCTTTGCAGATCAAGAGGCCATCCGAGAAAAATTACTCGTACAAAAATGTCTGCAAGGTATGTTACCGGAGGTGCGAAAATTTGTCATGCCACATTCTCCTAGCACTTATAAACATATTTGGGACTTGGCAGTTTGTCAGGAGAAATGTGCAGACTATGACCAAACACAAGCACCAATTAACATTGCTCAAACTACTAATAATTACTCAAATGAAATGCAAGAAATTAAAAGTCTCATTCAAAATGTAGTCAGCGAGAGTGATCGAAAAATCGCAGAACTTAGTAACCAAGTACAAACATTATTACGTGTCACCCAAGGTCAGTCACAAGGGTATGGGGCAGGTCCATCACAATACGGGGGTAGGCAGTACCGTCCCAGACGAAATATTGTTTGTTACCAATGCAACCAACCAGGCCACTTAAAAAGGAATTGTCCCTCATTACACACACAATCACAAAATTCTAATTCAGATTCTTTAAACCAGTAGTGGGGCAAAACGGGAACGTACCACTGTCTTTGGATTCTCCCCCTAATTTGGTACGCATAGATACGGTTAGTGCTGAAGTAGGACAATTACCTATAATTTCCCTTAAATTAAATAAACAAAAAATAGATTGTCTTATCGATTCAGGAGCAGCAATAAACTTAATTTCGTCCGAAATTTTGAATAAACTCTTACCAAGTTGGGTTGATATAGCTGAGTCTTGCACAATGCAAGTCATTGGCGTCAACAATGACATCATGGGCTTAGATAAGAAAATTAAACTTTCCTTAACTGACCAAGACGTTAAATTTGACGTAACCTTCTTTATTAGTAATAGTCTAAAAACAAACTATAACGCAATTCTTGGATCGGAATTTTTAAAATCTCATAACATTATCATTGATTATAAAACTGAAACGTTAAAATATATAAACCATACGATTTTATGGAACAATATAAAAAATATAGAAGTTAACTCGATAAATTTACATAAATTTGAAGGTATAGAGAGTACGGTAAATAAAAATGTTATTGAACCTCGATCTGAACAATTCATCAAAATTAAAATTCATGGGTTACCACAAACTCAAAACCTAATTTTTGTTCAGCCATCAAATAAATCTCTAAATAATTCTTGGTTAGTAGCGAACGGAATTTATAATTATGAAGGCAACAAAGATTTATGGATTAAAGTAGCTAACGTAACAGAAAGGAAAATTCATATAAATAAAAATTGTCAGATAGCAAAAATTGAATTTGTTGAAGCAGTTAATGTCCAAAATACAACTGTAAATAATTTAGAAGTGGAAAATGAGATAACTGATTTTAATCCTTATGGGGAGAAGTTCGAATTAGATCATTTAA
Organism: Maratus speciosus; assembly: GCA_963932465.1. Lineage (NCBI taxonomy): Eukaryota > Metazoa > Arthropoda > Arachnida > Araneae > Salticidae > Maratus > Maratus speciosus. Next base: position 92,750,260 of record OZ010799.1, read on the forward strand.
CTGAATCACAAAAACAGGCAGTCATGGAAGTCATAAATAAAAATAAAGCTATTTTCGCACAGTCGGTTAAAGACTTAACAGGTTGTAACACAACCAGTCATCGGATTTATTTAACAGATGATATTCCAGTCCGTTCTAAACCCTATAGGACACCATATGCTTTAAGAACAGAGCTGAAACAACAAATTGATGACCTACTTGAAGCTGATATAATTACCCCTTCTGATTCTCCTTATGCATCCCCAGTAATATTGGTTAAAAAGAAAAATGGTTCTTACAGATTAGTTTGCGATTACCGAAAGCTTAATTTAAAAACTAAACCCTTGCCATTTCCCCTCCCCCATATTTCAGATTTATTAGATAAATTAAATGGTGCTCATTACTATACATCTTTAGATTTATGCTCAGGATATTGGCAAATGGAGTTGCATCCTGATGACAGATACAAAACTGCCTTTTGTACAGAATTTGGTTTGTTTGAGTGGACAAGATTGCCACAGGGCCTAATCAATGCTGCAGCTTCTTTTCAAAGGCTAGTTGCTACAATTTTATTAGGTTTAGATACTAATACTTACATTGATGACATAATTATTGGTTCTGCAACTTTTGAAGAACACATTCAAAAATTAGATCAGGTTTTTAAAAGACTCAATTCTCATAACCTGAAAATTAACCCTGAAAAATGTCAAATAGCAAAAAATTCAATAACTTACCTTGGATTCCAAATTAAAAATGGTGCAGTCTCTCCAGATGAAAGAAACGTAAAAGCTGTAGAAAACTTCCCCATACCAAAAAACAAAAAAGCTGTACGTAGTTTTATTGGAATATGTAATTTTTATAGAAAATTTATTGATCATTTTGCCGACATCGCAAAGCCCTTAACAGAATTAACTAAATTGAAAACCCCTTTCAAATGGAGTCAGGAAGCAGATTCAGCGTTTAACAAATTGAAACAGTGTTTGACTTCTTACCCTTGTTTAATGTTGCCTAATGTTGAGCAACCTTTCTTTTTACATACCGATGCGTCTGGTTTCGCATTAGGTGCTGTACTTAGCCAAAAAGATGAATCAGGTGATCTGCATCCAGTCGCTTATGCTAGCAGAACTTTAAAGGATGCCGAAACAAGATATAGTACGTTTGAGAGAGAACTTCTCGGTGTAGTTTGGGGAATTAGTAATTTTAGACATTATCTTTACGGGAGGGAATTTACTCTTTTTTGTGATCAGCAGGCAATTTCGCAGGTGTTGAGAATCCAAGACAGTAGTAGAGTTTCTCGTTGGGCTCTTGCACTGCAAAATTATAATATAAAATATTGTCATACCCCAGGTAAATGTAATGTACCAGCTGATGCACTATCGAGAAATGTCAATGTGATACAAGAAATAAATATCAACACAAATTTTTCAAAAGAATTTATTAAATCATCACAAAATCAAGATGCAAAATGTAAAAACATAATTGAACAATTAAATAATATAAATGAAATACAATTAAATGAATTAACCTTCTTTTTAAAAGATGATTTATTATATTGCATAAACAAAAAAGATGCACATAATGACAATCAAACTAAATTAGTTATTCCTAAAACTTTAATTTCACATATCTTAAATTTAGCTCATGACTCTGTAACCTCAGCACATCCAGGATTTAAAAGAACACTAATTAAAACTAAGAAAAATTACTTTTGGTGGGGACAATATAAACACACACTCAATCACGTTAAATCTTGTGTACAGTGTGCCATTCGTAAAGGATATAAATCCAAACAGAAAGCTCCATTGCAGAGAGTCGAAATTACTTCACGTCCTTTTGAAAAGATTGCAGTCGATGCAGTGGGTCCGTTAAGTACTACAGCAGTGGGAAACAGACACATTATTGTAATTACAGATTATTTTACAAGATGGGCTGAGGCATATCCTGTACCGAATTTACAATCTGAGGTTATAATATCAGTGTTAGAAAAATTTATTTCTACTCATGGGATTCCTGAACACCTCACTACAGACAAGGGCAAATCTTTCATATCAGAGGCAATCTTAAAAGTATATGAGAAACTTCACATTAAAAAACATACTACGACCAGTTATCACCCGAGTGCAAACGGGGTTGTGGAACGGGCCAATGGCACGATAGTTAATATGTTAAAACACTTAGTGGACTCTTCAAATGAAGATTGGGACAAAGTTTTACATTTTGCTCTATTGGCTTACAGAACAGCTTATCACGCTGCTATAGGGGATACCCCAGCACATTTAGTGTACGGTAGGGATCTACTTTTACCTGTTGACCTCATAACCAAACCTATTCAAAGATCTTACGCAGATACTCGAGAGTTAAGTGAAGATTTACATTTAAGGTTAAGCAAAATTTTTCGCTTGGTCAAACAAAATTTAACTACAGCTGCAGAAAAGCAGGAAGAGTATAGGTTAAAGTTTGCCACAGACAAAAATTTACAAGTGGGGGACTTGGTGCTATTGTACACACCAGTAGTTAAGCCAGGGGCTAGTAAAAAACTTACACAGTTCAATAAAGGACCTTACCGTATCACTCAACAAACTAATACAGTAAATTTTAAAATTGTTCACATACAAAACCCCAAGGACGAGCAATTAGTACATGTTGATAGATTGACTAAAATCACTGAAAGAATTATTTTTCCTGCACTTTTTGAGGAAGAGATTAATAATGGGGAACGGGATACGGATCAAAACAATCAAATTGACATGGATGTTAAGGATTCTCAGGTAGAAGAGATTGTTGATCAGTATCCAGTTTTTGATTTGATAGGTTATAGTGATAGTAGTAACAATCAAGCTCATGCACACAATAATAAAATTAACACTGATAATGTTGACATAAATACAGGCTTACCTGGTCAGTCACATTCAGGATCTAGGCAAAATTGTAGACAGCATACGAGACCTGCAGTCGTTAGTGATTACAATTTGCGCACCAGAGACACACATGGTTTTGTTGTGAAAAAATAAGATTTTGTGGTGAATACATTTTCACCATTGAATAGTGTTGTATATAATTTTTTTTCTATTGTATTGTATTGTATAATTTGTGTAATATAATTTATGTAACGTATTGTATAATTTGTGTAATATATTGTATAATCAGGATCAAATTTTAGTTTTAAATTTTTGAACAAACTTGCTATTTATTGTATGAATGTGATAAAGTATACGTATAAATCTTAAACACACCAGTCAACTAATGGAAATCACCTTGAATTGGTTATTATGTATAATCTAAACATTATGGTTATGGATGCATGTCAAAATTTGATGAAGCAAGATTTCATTAATGTTTGGTAAAGTTGTCTGAATCCTGATTTGGTTGGTTTTGGTGACTGGGTGTTCGGAGTTTAGCCAATTACTTGAATTTCTATCTGGGTAGTTAGAGGGGTATTCACATGCAACATGTATTTTTTTTTATTTTTTTTGGCGAGGACCTGATTCTTATTCTTTTGCTTACAAAAAATTTTTTTTCAGAAAAATTTTTTTTGAGGGGACGGAGATGTAATGTGTTATGTTGATAATTTGAGTTTTCCTTAAATAATTAAATATTAAAAAAAAAAAAAAAAAAAGTAATGCTAATTTTTAAGATGTTTTATATAGATAATAGTTGGTTTTTTTTACTTTAGAATAACTTCTTTTTCTGTCAGTCAATAGTTCAAATTACTCCATATTATACTTAATGGTTTATTGTAATGCCAAATAATATTTTGAGGAAGTTTTTTTATGTTGGCTTGGCGCCCGCCAATGTAAAGACTTTTTCCTCAGTAATTATGAATATTTTATGTGTAAAATATAAGCCTATAATGTTTAAAAATGTAAAAAAAAAAAAATATTTAAAGTTACAACTAAATCGCAATTTAATATTGAAAATATGTGTTCAAATGACAAAATAATATTATTTTAGAAGTTTTTAGAGTTATTCTATTTGTAAATAATTAAGCTTAATTTATTATTTCATTTTTAATCGCACGTGGTTCCGAATCGGCGATGTTTTGAGTATTCATCCGCGTACGATCGGACCACGTTTTACATGCAACTAAGACTCCTTTTAAAAATCGGAAAATACTGTGTAAAAATAGATATTATGTGTTATTTAAATGATGATTAATTCATTTCAAAAAGACCTAAAAATAAATAATAGCGCATATCTCTGTGTTTTTCGGCGCGGAACGGAACTTTGTACCGTTGCGCTGGACGAAAGAGGTAAGGAAGCAAGAGGATAAAAGGAGAGATCTTCGCTAAAAACGTGGCTTTTTCTCTTCGGAAGATCGGAGTTCGGAGGTGGCAGGCTCGGCTGCAAGGTGGAAGGAGCGACCGTGTGTCGGCTGGAAGGTTTAGAAGAGCGAGAGAGATCGCGGAGTCCGGAGCTAGTAAAACCAATTGGCCGCAATGATGCTGAAATTGAGTATCAAGATTGTGGAGAGTCTTCAGAGAGAAGACTAAATGACACCGACGAATTGCCTGGAGATGTTGTTTAAATTATGAAAATACTGTAAACATTAATAGAGGTACCTCTTATTTATTTTATCCGAAGAAATTATAAATCATTTTCAATCATGAACAAATTTGCAATCTATCTTTGTTAGTTTTAAACTAAAAGATTAGATAAATAATGATACTTGTTAATATTGTATGTGTAATTTTTTTAAAGATGAACTAGATTTTAATATTAATTGCTTATATCCTATTCCTTAAATAAACATTAATTTAAATCAGTAAAAATATCTCTGTATTAATTTTTCCTTCCCACAGCAGCATTTTTCCTTTTTAGGTGGGTTTTTTTTATGTAATGAATAATCTATACGATCAGTTTTTTTTTTTTATTTTCTCTTGGTAGAATTTATCTACCACGTGTTTGTGTCTACCTAGAAATGTTTTAGGTACGATACCACATTTATAAAACAAAAAATGAGAAAAACATATGTAGCGCATTCAGGTATCGAACCCATGTCCACGGATCTGCCGGCAAATGCCATGCCAACTGAGCTACGACCAACCTACCATTTTGGTTGCAAAGTAAGTATTTAATTTGTGTACTACTATTAGACACCCCGGTTTCTCAAGAACTAGGGAGCATTGGATAAAATCCATTGAACCTGACACTAAGGGATCTCTACCCTACAACATATATTAAAATAATCAAAATCTGTGATTAACAAGGTTGGCCCTCTCCTTGTTAGATAAATTTTATTTCAAAAGTTACAAATTAAGCTCTAATATGTATTTTCTATCAATAAGAAATCAAAACATTGTAGTACTTTATTATTACATTTATGTATATTTTTAAGAAAATTGGCTGTGGATCTATTGTAGTTTTTCTCATTGAATGACATGCATGTTTCGGTTAGAGAGGTTTCAATTAGTGTGGTTATACTGTGGTATCATTTAACTGCACTAAGCAAGGGAAACCTGTATTTGGTTGAAAATAAAGGTTCCTTAGATTTCTTAGAAACGGAAATGCTTATTTCCCAACTTTACATTCAATTTTACTGATCTTACAGGGAGGAAAATCAAATCAAACATACAATTACAAAAACAAGCAAGAAAAATAAATAGCAATGACTGGATATTAAAAAAAAAATATTTAAAAAATGGAAATCTCCATTCATACAACAATTTAATTATTGAAAAAAAAAATAAAGGAAAGAGTAAAATTCACAATTTAAAAAATCCAGTACCAATCCTTGGAAATTAAGTTCAGTGATCCTTTAGTTTGGAAGCAAATAATTTCATTTGAAATAATTTTGAGACTAAGATATAAAATACCACTGATAGTCAAAGAAAATATTTTTAAGCACTGTCCTTGCCACAGAGATGAATAAAGGAAAAATAACTGGCAAAATAGAATTACCTCCAAAGACTGCTGCTGTCTCTTCCATTCCTCATTATGACCCATTTGTTGGTGCATTTTCATTTGAGTCTGTGTCTGTTGCATTTCCCATTCTAGCCTACGTTGACGAGCTCTTTCTAAATCTTCTTGCATCTTCAGTTTACGTTCTCTGTTTTCAGCTCGGTCAAGTAAGTCCTGGAAAAAATTATATTTAACTTTTTTTTTTTTTATGCATATTGCAAATACATAAAAAGAAACAGAAAACCGAACAAATTCGAACAATTGTAAAGCAATGGGGTTTTTTTATATACTCTACACAATCAATTTAAAAAGTGAATAGTTTCAAGAATGGCTATTGGCATCAGACAAATGCTATTGTAAATGTTTATGTAAACCATGATAACCATGCAAATTGCAAATGTTTTTGCCAGATTAAAAAAAAAAAAAAAAAGGAGGACGGTGTAATTGTTCCCAAAAGTCTTTAAAAGGTAATTCTAGAGAAAGAAGCTTCATTTGATGGGCAAAGAAATATTAAAGCTTTATCACTATAAGTTTTATTTTTATTAATATGCATTGTCATATAACTGTGATATTAGCTTAATTGTAAAAACTAGTTTACACATAAAAGTTACAAAGAGAACATTCTCAGAACAAAATAAACATAACACACAGTCTTGAGTATTAATAAAATAATACCTTAAGTAAAATTTTATGTTCTTTCATGAAATTGGGCTATATGAAATAAGGCATTTTCTGAAAATTTATGCTCAGTAATTTTTACATAAAAGGAAAATCATAAAACTTATGCACATAATACGTGGTATAGTGCAGTATATTCTTTTAAATTATTATCTTATGTGCAACTTTTAAAAGGTCTCCATAAAAAGAATTAAACATACATTAACAGTAACGGAGAGAAAAAAGATACATGCTCAATGATAAATTTTCAAGTAGCTACAAAATTTTAATATACAGTTCAGATAAAATATAAATTTTTCATCACAAGAAAAAAATTCAAATGTGATGTCTAGTTTAGAAGTGCTTGAATAAAATGTGTAATACATTAAATTAAAAAAAATCTAGCATGATGCGTAATGTTCAGTGACAACAGGAATTCCAAATTAGAATTCTGAATAAATAATGAATTAAAAAAAAGATATTTGAAAACTTTTATATTTGTTTATGTAACAAGGCAGATTGAAAAGTTCTAAGTGGTTATGCAGAAATATGGATTAGTTCACACAATATTTTTTTCTGAAAATAAACATTTAGTTACAAAAACCCCTAAACATTTGTGGCACTTGATTATTCACAAACACAACATAGGAAAAACTATACATATAGTAATTTAGGATTTAATATTCTCTTACATTTTAAAATTGTCAATTTTGCTTCTTACTTAATATGTTGAATCATTATCATTATCTAATAAATTTCTAATTCCATGCATTAAATATGTGCCTATATTCAACATCTAAACATGTGCAGAGATGCAACAATAGACATTGGTAGCACTGGTAATAGACAGCTTTGAGAATTTCTTTTTTAAAATAATAAGACCTATGACTTTAAATAATTGCATGCAAATTTTAGTAATTTTCAGCAATGTAGGCTGACAGATTTAGAGAAAAAATGAGAGTATTCTAATTTCATGGGAAAAGAACGGAAAATTTGTAATTGCTGGCATCTCTGCACATTGTTTAAGAATATATTGTTAATAAGTGTATTTTTATGATCTTTTAAATGCTTTTTATCTGTAGAATTTCATAAGATTTTTTTTTTTTTTTTGGTGTGTGTGTACACAGAAAGATAGTCTTAACATATGGTGGTTTCTTTAAATATAATCTTCACAAATGTCAAAGGATTATAACACAAATGATTGAGGCAACATTTTTATTTTTTAATTTTCAAATTTTTTTTCCCTTATAACTGCAAATAACACACACACACACACACACACACACACACATACATATGTGTGTGTGTGTGCATATTGTGTATCTCTTTTAAACTTTCAGCAAGGAAATCCCTTACCCCACTCCCCTAAAAAAGATATCCTCTAAGAAATCCGTTTAAAATGAGAAAATGTTTAGTTGAAAATAATGATTCTTAGTCAAATGCACAACTCGAGTAACTTGAAGAAAAGTGGACATATTTTATAATATAATTTCAGAAATAAAAATAAGGCTTCAACTTTTTGGTAAAGAGAATAAATTTGTGTGACTAATTTTACATGAAAACACCATAACACAAAGTTTAATATACCAAAATCAGAAAAGTTTATTACTTCTACCTTTCTAAAGAAAGAGTTTCTAAAGTATGAAACTATAAATTCAACTTTGTATAATAGACTTTTTTATTTACATACCACTTGATTAATAGATCTATAAAATGTCTTAAGTTATTAAGATATGTTTATATAAGACTGTTTAAGAACAACAACCATCTCAGAATAAAATAAAAATAATCTGTCAAGTGAGAGTTTTACTTATGCACAAAGGGTTCCATATAGTAAGTTTATTAATTACTAACTACAATATTACAAAAAATCATTGCTAAAAGAGGAATAAGACATTGTAGAAAACTTGTTCTATGAATTATTTTTCCATAATTATGTTTAATAATCGAATTCAACTGGAATGAAAAATGTTGACTATATATTAATATAATTCACCTTACCTAAAACAAATACCTTGTACAAAGTTTAAACTTGGCCAAGTGCCCTTTGAAAGGAGGTCGCAAAGTTGCAATGTCACCTTAGTCCATGCTGCATTTTTCTAGATAGGTTTCCAATTAATATCTCGCTAATTGCCAACAATTTTTTTCGCAAATCATTATTAACAATCCTTGGATGATTCCACATTGATAGGTATCTTTAGTGTCTTCAACTCCCATGCTGAGTGCTCACAAACTTTGTATGTAATTGAAAAATGTAATTTTCCCAAAAACTGTGATATAGGAAATCACTGTAGTTTTTTTCTGCAAGGTTTAAATGAACTCTTGTAATTTTAGGTTCAGTAAATTTGGAAATAGGGGAGGGGGTAGGGATATCTTTTTGCAGTATACTTTCAATGATATCTTTGAAAATATAATACCTAAAATTAAAGCAAATATATTTTTTGAGTTCAGTGTTATGAGATCTTTCTAACAATAACTCACTATATTAAAAAAAACTCAATTACCCACCTAAATTTTTCCTAAAAATATCTGTGAACAGCTAATAATCTATAAATATGTGGCTCAAACTCTTTTATAACTCAGCAAGTTTCGACTTTTCATGTTCTATAGTTTGAGAAAAATGGCTGTGACAGACAGGCATACAAGTGATCTTACAATGGTTCCGTTTTTACTTTAAGATTCGAAACCTAATAATTTGCTTCATAGCTGATTAACTGTACACCAAAGTGGAATTTCAATTATGCCTCTGACATTAATAAATTATTCTAGAAAAAATTTTACTAAATGCATATATCAAACTATAAGCACCACAGAACTTTAATTGTGACCAACTTTGAAATAAATAAAAGCCTTTTTTTAAAATTTCATAAATTCTTTCATAAAATACCGTTTATCACAACGTTGTGATTTGAGAGATTTTTGTTGCTGTTTTGCAGAAATTTTATACCAGACATTTTATTAAAACAAACAGTAAAGCTAAATAAATCATTCTTGAGATAATTATAATTTTTACATCACCAAACTAGCATTTTTACACAAAAAGCTTTGTCATTTTTAACCATCCGTCGATCGCAATAGGCCTGACAGGCATAATATAATTATTTCTGTTCTCCTCTCCGCCACTAGAGATAGAGATCTAACCCTAATAGCCTTGCAGGCCAATTGCGACCGAGCTCGTCCGTTTTTTTTTTAAGGTTCTTATTTTGTATTATTTATCCTCGCAATTGTTTATTTCACTCATTTCATTAATGAAAATTACAAAAGTTGTGGATATTTTGTGGAAATATATAGATTTGAATTCATTTTCGTGTTCAATAATGGGAACATTCTGGTTTCATACATCCCTTGCGAAAAGATAAACATCATTCTTATATTCTCTCTTCACGACAATGCACCAAAAGTGATTACTTTCTACAATACAACCAAAAGTGGGGTTTATACTGCATATCAAATGTGCACTACATACAACGTAAGCCGAAACATCAAGCGCTGGCAATGATAATTTTCTTTACAATGTGAGTAGCACCAACCAACACTCAAATCATTTACATTGGCAATCAATTCGAACCACTGTGCAGAAGAGTGTACCTGAAAAGGTTCGTCAATGAACCAATAATTGGAAAGGTAGCTCAAAGAAGTTTGGAGATAACTGGAATTCCAAGCAGCCTGCAAGTCTACTTGAAAAGATTGTCCCATCGATGAGCGGCAGAAAACCTCCCCCCTCCCCAAATGATGTAGGTGCATCATGTGTTCTGCAGAAACAGGCCACGTCTAACTGGAAATGCTATAAATGTCATCATGCGATCAGCCTGTCTCCTGCAATTATGACCTGCCAAAGCTGCACTTCCACTGTTCAATATTTCGACAATGACTAAGGCTGACTGTATTTTGCCTTTATTTTCAGTTTTGTTCATAATTGTAATGTTTTTGGGAAGAAAACCAATGTCAATTTGGTGCTGGGTTTGAAATTTCAGTCTTTTTTGTATTACTTACATTTAGCGTAATAAACAAGATTCTTTCATTCAAATTTGAAATATTTTCTGAATGTCACTGACCGCTTTAAGAGCGTTAAAGTTGCGTCAATTAATTGCTAATGATGATTTTCTAACAAGCGCCTATCAGGCACATTGCGAACGAACTCGGGAGTACCAGAGTTGCGACTGAAGGAGGGGTAAAAATGATTTTTTATAAATCAATTAACTCAACCTGCCATCAAATGAAAAAAATTATCTTAGATTACAGACGAACTGAACAAGAAATTACTTCCAACATTACCAAAGATATATTTTTAATAAAGTTACAAAGTCAAATAAACACCTTCCGGAAGAAGAGTATAAGGAAGAGAGTAGTGCGATTAATTTACTACAAACAAATTAGCATAAGTGCAAAAAATTCTAAATAAACTAAAAGAATTTTGTAAAAGGTCAAATACTGAAAATGACTTTTTTTTCCCCTCCTCCTTGAATAAATAATGCTAATTTGAAGACCAACTTAAGTTTTTAAGAGAAACTGGAGGCAATTGAGATTGTCTTAAAAGGAGAAGGGCAGATAAGCCATACATTCTCAATCAGTGATTTCATAAGAAATGTTATGCTTAAAATCAATAAACATTTTTTTACAATTGAATATATAATCTTCAGGTCTGTGAAAGTTTTAAGCCTGAAAAACAAAAGTTGTAAAATATAATTTTCAAGTAAACTTATTTGGCTTTTTATTGCAGCACGCTAACTTTTTAAAAAACTTATATATTTCAGTTCAAATGATTCGAGGAAACAAAATACAGTGATTTATGACTTTCTATGATAGATCAGTATATCCAAGGTTAATTATAAATGATTTATGGCTTTTTATGATAGGTCAGTATATCCAAGGTTAATTATGAATCATTTATGACTTTTTATGATAGATAAATCTCTAAACGCTTTCAGCTAGCTATAAGAATCATAATGAATGTTTTAAATGATTAAAATATTTTTACACATTATAATTTAATTTTTTTTAACATAAGCATCGGAATTTATATTAAATGGTTACATCATAAATTTATCCAAAAATTTTCATAATTGTGCTAGAATGATTTTATAGTGGTAGATTATAACTCGCATCTTTATGTCGAAAAAAAATTCTGTCACTTTTGTTTGTCTTACCCTTCCAAGATCTTTCATCATTTCAACAAAGTGGAATCAACATCATCATGAGTTTGTGAAAGTATTTTGTCAATGCGGAAATTTTAAAAATAGTGATTAATCTTTTCTAGCAATTTGGGGGGAGGGGGAAATATTTTTGGAGAAGTAAACAAAGACTGAGAACTCTATAAACAAGGGTTCATTATATCCATAATACATGAGTTCCTTTTATCAATTAAAAATATTGCAAAGCATATTAAACAAAATAGGATTTTCTATCTAGTTTGCTATATACCAGGTTTGTTATAACCGGCCACCATTGTAATTATTCAACAAGCTAAAGCAATTTACTATGAAATGAGGTACATGTTATTTTGGTTTATTGAGTCCCTCTAACTGAAAAATGTAATAAGAATTTGAAAAAACATTGAAATATGCAAAATGAAGTTAACATTCACTTTAAAACACTATTTTTACAACTTACTCTTGTTTTTCAAATTTAAAACTCATACAGACCTGAAAATTATATGTACAACTATTAAAATGTTTATTTTCTAGTGAGTGAAAATATACAGATTACCTAACCTTCTCTTTTATGCAAGCTAAAAATACACATTCAGTATCTGCAATTGACCATGTGCAAACAACTGAATAAATATTATTTAAGGCCTAATTTACAAAAGCATTATTATATATTTTAAATTTTGGCAAAGTATTTATAACGTTTAAAACCTTTTCATTGACACACTTAAATTCATTCCTCTTAACATTGCTTTCCAATCTCACTATTAAAGAAAAAAAAAAAAATCAAATGGCTGCAACAATTCCCAGAAATCTAAAATCTAGCATGCATAAATAATTGCCAAAGACTATCAAAAATGACTAAATGATAATAAAATTAAAAGTCTTTTCAAAAAATTTTAAAACGTATTAAGAGTATTAGTAATTTACATTTAACATGTGCAATAACATTTAATGAGTATGTGTGAGAGGTTAAAAGCAACCATTTGCATTTTATTGTGAAATAAAACTACACTCCTTCACTATGAGAAAGCACCTTGTAGTACCTCAATACTACAACCCCACTCCTCCAAAAAAATCTTGTCATTTTTACAACTTCAGTCCATACTTTTGGAACAATGTTCTTGAAACAATTTCTGAAGAATGTAATACATTTTTATTATAACAAAAATTTATTTTGTTAAAAAAAAGGAGGGAGGAAACCAACTTTAAATCCAGCCAAACTGGTTTGCATTAGCAAAATTGCACGAAAACACAAATGAAATAAAATTCAGAACTTATTGTAGTAAGTTAGAATGCAATTTTTCAATAAAAATGTGAGCATATAGATTTAAATACATTCCTCTATTTCAAGTTTATGGATAGACTTTATTAACAAAATTAAAAACATGTATAAAAAATATGGAGCTTTGCAAACAAATAAATAAAGCATTATTTTTTTTTTTTTTTTTTTTTTACCAATATACAGATATTTTTTTTATATATAAATGACAAATATCAAATTTAAGCAACACTACAAACATCTCTTAAACAAAAAAACAATTCAATATTGAATTATTTATTTACAAAAAGAAGTTTTATATTAAAAGAATTTTATAGAAATAGATAAAAAAACTACCATTAAAAAAAAAAAAATAATTAAAATTTCAACTCAAAATGAAGTGCTACCAAAAATTACATTAACAATAACAAAAAGAAAGAAAACCATCATGAAGAAATAAGAAATTTGTAAATAAATTTAAGTATAAATTACAGCATTAATAAAATAAGGCAAGTTCACAAAACAAAGTTGCATTATTTCATACAAAAAATAGTTCATCATAAATTTTGCACAAAATAAAATATTTCACTTATTTATATGTACAGCATTAATTTTAAACATTTAAACTATTTAGAAATTCAAATCATTACAATATTGTACAATCAGAAGAACACAGCAATAGTGGGCCCACACACAGACATACACAAAAAGCACAATAAATAAAGTTGCAACAATAAAGATAAGCCACCAATATATCACATTCAGATATAAAAACTTTCTCTTCCATCTAAACTACTTACATCATCATCGTCATCTTCCTCTTCTCCACGCAATTCTTCCGCTCGTCTTTGGAATTCCTGTTCCAGCCTTAAAGCCCTCAGTCGCTCTTCTTGTTGAGGAGTAAGATGAGGACGGCTTTCAAGCTCTCTGATTTCTTCATCACGGGCACGTCTTGCTTCCTCAAGTCTTTGTTTATGTAACTGAAACATTAAAAAAATTTCACTTATTCAAAAGGTATTTAGTTGACAATGGTTTTTCACATTTCTTTTTTTTTTTTTTTTTGGATTTTGCACAACTTATACTCACAGAAATAATAAATAGAAGATGAAGGGAAATTTTGATAATTCTTCAGTAGACAAAAAACACAGAAACTACACGCTTTTTGAATAAACAGAAAAACTGAGAATAAGTAGTTGAAATTAACTGTGGCAGTAAACTACCTTCAATTACCATTAAATTTATATTTAATACAATTCTGAAAATAACTAGAGGCTTTTAAAAACATTATTTTATAAGATATTTTCATGTTAAAAAAAAAAAAATATATATATATATATATATATATATATAAATACAAAATTTCTCTATCATATGTAAAGCCAGTAATATTCAAAGTAGTGCAGCAACATCAATGCATATTATTGTCATTGCATATGGCAATAACACATGGACATACACACAGGGGATGGAGAAGAGATGCAGAATCTGTGCTGCAAAACAAACTTCTTAACATAATACCCTCTTTATGTATATTAACCATGAGTGAATAAGTGTTTCTGTAAATATTTATAAAGGAATTCCCTTCCTTAGAAACAAGGGTGCCATGTTAAGAATTTCTGGAGGGGAGAGGAAAGATGCTTCTTTGAGTGGTAAGTCAAGATTTGAAATAGTGTGCAAAATCGCACGATTTGCACACAGAAAAGTCCTGCATAGAGAAAAATGCTGTGCAGTATTTCCCCCTGCAAATTCTTCCACAGACCTATAATCCTTTTGCGAGTATATTTTTAAATTTCTTGAAAGTCCACAAATTTTTTTTCTGTTATAGAATTTCCCCAAATTAATTCGTGAATCGATCGCTGAAAAAATTGAGAATTTCTTTAAATGATCGTGTAAAAATATCGGGTATTTCGACAAATATCTCCGAAACAAATAGTGATTATCTTCAATTGGTCGCTGAATAAAATCGCTAATTTGGTTAAGAGTTCAGAAGGAAATTGCGAATTTTGTCAAAAGATTGCGCAAAAAATCACGAATTTTGGTAAACAATTGAGGGGAAAATATTGCAAACTTCACCAAAAGGTCGCAGAAACGAGTAGTGAATTTTGTTAATTGGTTGCGAAAAGATATCGAAAGTTTTGCCGATTGGTTGCGATAAACTATCGCGAATTTCGACAAATGACCGTGTAAAAAAATCAGTTTCGTTAATTGGTCGAAGAAGAAAATAAATTTTGTCAAAGGAGTGTGGTAAAAACGTGAATTTTGTTCAAATATCAAAGAAAAAACCCACTAATTTCGTCAAAAGTTCAGTAAGAAAATGCAAATTTCATCGAAAGATGATCAGTAAGAAAGCGCAAATTTCACCGAAAGATCGCTGAAAGAAAACACTAATTTTGTCAAAGGATCGCGGTAAAAAATGCGAATTTCGTCAAAAGTTCGTGGTAAAAAGTGCAGATTTCAACAAAGAATCATGATAGAAAAATGTGAATTACGATTGTGGGGAAAAAAATAAAAATATCCTAAACTGATTGCAGGAAAAAGAATCGCGAATTTTGTCAAAATTTTCTGCACTGGGCTAAAAAATTGGAACCAGACTCATTTACAAATGTAAAAAAAAAGGCTTCAAAATGTCTTCTCGTTTCGAAGCGAACTCTAAAAATCATATAAAAAATTTTCAGAGGAAAAAAAATACTATAGAGTTGAAAGACAAACATTATTCCTTTTACGAATGTCAAAAGATGGCTGCGAAACATAAAAAACCAGCCAACCAACCCCCAGATTAATTTTAATTTTGTGTGCTACGATTTCCCTTTCTCAAAGGTTGGCAGGTCTGCAGACGGCTTAGTCAGACTAGTTTTTTTTTTTTTTTTTTTTAAATGCAGATTTTAAACATTAAATAAGACAAAGTAGAAATACTTTGTCAGAACTCTATCAGTAAGACAATTTTTAAACATGTCAACATAAAAAAGCAATACAAAACTTTAACAAGAAATATTAAATATTCAAATATAAGTTTAACAAATTTTTACAAAAAGGAAAATTGAAACAATTCATTCTTTCTACTTTTCTTTTTTAGTTTAAAATTTATTTTAAACCAAAAATCTTGAACACATGAAAATGAAAAGAAAACTGAATTAAAAATGGTCTTCCACGGGAGGTTCAGTAAAATTTTCAGTTTCTTTTGCTCTCAGTGTTTAATTATTTTGAAATCATTCGGAAAGAATAAATTTTATCTTTCTTTAAGCAAATAGAAATAAAGGAAATTTAGTTAATTAAATAACAGCAATGGCCTTCTCCTGCTATCTTGCCAATGTGCATGGTAAGTGAATGTACCAAATAGGCAGAATGCCTCCTCCACCCTGGTCCTAACAAAAATCCTGCATATGTTCATGCGGTAATATGCAACGATGTTGTTGCCAAGTGTTAGATATTGCTAAAATCAAGATGTTTTTATCTTAAAAGAAAAGTAGCATTTTAGTTATGCAATAATTGTTGTTGTTTAATGAAATTTACAATATAAAAACAAGCAATTCTCTAACTGGAAGCAAAGATTCTTTTTTGCTGAAATATTGTGATTTTTAAAATAAAATCCCTGAATTTCTAAATAGCATATTATATGTATCTATCATCAATGGCATTTAAGAATTAAAAACAGCTCAACTTTTTGTACACAGTAGGTTTTGGACAATACAGTTCCATGAGCCTTGTGGTAGAAATGTGCATTTTACAGTAGAAAATAAGTACTGCCTTTTAAAGCAAGGAAAAATATATACATAAACCTCACATTTTAAAAGTTATAAAACATGACAATATTTCTGTAAAAGATTGTGTCAAAAGTCTTGTATTTTTTCAAATTTAATCATTGTCATCCATTTTGAGTTATTACATGAGGTTCAATATACAGCATAATTTTGTAAAACTCTGGTAGTTCATATTATTTAATCATTGCTTAAAATTATAGAGCAAAGAATTCATTTAAACAATTTATATGACAACAAAAAAGCTGTAAAATAATGAACACTGATAAGTTTAAAGATTTTCAAGCAAAATTTTCAGCTACATAAATATCCTAAATAATATATTTATAAAAGCTGGAAATATACTAACAATACTGAAAATTAGATAACTAAAGATAAAAGTAAGATCGCCTTTTAAAAAATCACACAAACAAATGAAACAAAAAGGTATGTTCTATATCTTATAAAATATAAATGCACACTCACAAAAACCATACAATCTGAAATTTAAGAGTGCAAAGTAAAAAATAAATAAAATAAAAACCATTATTACATATTAAATCTGATGAATAAAGCATGCTTCAACAATTAAGTAAATCCTAAATTGAAAAGAACAAAGGAAATAATGTACCCTCTGAAATCAAGAAATATTTCCAAATATAATAGTTCCCATATTAAACCAAATAAAGAATTTCCAAGCAGAAAAATGCATATGAAGGTACCATGCACATCACCACAATCGATAAGATGAAGACAAAATAATTGCCACAGGACTAAGAAAAGATTGAGAAGACTTACGAAATTTGCAGAGTTGAAAGGCAAATAAAATATTTAGAGTGCATACTCACAAGAATATGAGTAGCATTAAAAGTGCCTGTTACACCATTGGCAATCTAGGAGCAAAGAAATTGGTTAGTCAAGTTAGTAGAAATTGTGACATAGTTAAGGAGACTCACTACATTTTAAATGAATGTTATTGAAAATTTTGCAATTATTTCTTAATGAAAATTGAATTAATTTTATTTAAATATGAGCACAAATTATAGTGTTTGCTTTCCTAAATACTTTTATAAAGTGTTTTTTCCCACTTAAAGTAAGGATGGATTTTTAAATTTCTTGATGTAAAAAATCTTTAAAAATTAAGAAACATTTTCTTTCTTTTACAATTTCATTCTTCATTTTTTTCTCTGTCTAAGTAATATTGAAATCCATCTTAGATTCTATCAAAAATACATATTGGATATTAAAATAAATAATCATTTGACAATATTTGTTAAAGCTTTTAGCACTTTAATAAAGCAGTCTTAAAAAATAATTGATTAAAAAGAGATAATATCCTTATATCCTTCCCTTTCTTTTTTTAGTGAACTGTTCCTTTCAAATTTTGAATTCTGAAGTATTAAGGTTTAGTAATTTACATGAAAAAAATGAAGACAGAGTTTTCAATAACAAAATCATTTAAAGGGTATCAAGTCCTCTTAAATTGTAAAAATGTATTCAAATATTGAGTACAGATATTATTTACCTTTATTACTTTTAAGTGAATAAAATTAAAATTACAGAAAAGGAAAACAAAGCTTTTATTAAAATACTAGAAGCTTTTGGATCTTTAAATATTAATGAAAAGAAAAGTTTTATTTATTAGAATGATCTTTTGATAGTTCATATATTAAGAAACTGTTATTACAAAATATTTGATGAGACTTTTCAAAGATACATTTGAAAATATTCTAAGCTTTTAAACAGAATGCAGACAGAGTCTTCAAGCAAAACAAAGGGGGAAAAAAAAAAAAAAAAAAATATATATATATATATATATATATATATATATATATATATATATATATGATTGTAAAGCAAAGCATGATAGTACTTTTATTTATTTATTAAAATTATTTGGAGGGGAGGGCGATAGCAGTATTTTTTCATTGAGGTCACAAGATTAAAAGTATTAAAGAATTTAAATTATTTCTTCAATTTCATGGCAAAACCAAATTTAGTTGTTAGAACTAATGTTTGGTTGTAACTTAAATCTGTGTTAAACACAGCCATTTGTTTTGACTAATTTTTAATTATAAATATTTACCACTAATCTAAACCACACAGAAACAAAATGTACTTGTAGTGAATGTAGAAGAACAGAGGATCCTGTCTATAACTTATGTTATTTTTACAAATTCTTTTAATAATGTACTAGGGTAGTGGTTCCGGGCAATTTCAGATTCGTTTCTGATTCCATTCCTTTTCAGTTTAATTTTGTCGTATGTGGAAAAAATCGTTCTTCTAGACTAAAAGTTTAAATAATGTGTAACATTTCCAAATAATATGGCAGTATACATCTGTTATTCAATTTTCAAAAAGTTCATATGCAAAAATTCGAATTCTCCAATAACTGGAATAATTGAATGAAAATACTTATGATTTTTATTTTTAAAATGTTTTATAATTTTTCTGGTTTAAGTTGTATTTTTAATTTTTGTAAAACTTTTTCGATTAATATTTATTGAATGATGTCCTTATTTGTTATTTGTCCTGCAATAGTCACATGAAGAAACTTTCACACACGAAATTAAGGATATATCTAAAACTGACTGCATTAAATACATTGAACCCAAAAGGAATATCTAAAATGTGTGCTACCAAGCTTATAAAATTAATAAAATCTCAAACAGGCACCACAGGAGGAAATGAGTGAATAGTAAATTTATGATCTGGTACAAGACTCATATACAGTATTAAATACATCACTACATACATTATTATACGCATTTTAAAACTTGAAATCAACTTATGACTTATACAAATTAAAAAACCAATTATACACGACAATCAACTGACTGCAGGTGGAAAAGCACATTAACAGAGAAGAGTAGTAGTGGTTTTTTTTTTTTTTTTTTTTTGGGGGGGGGGGGGGGGGAATGGCTACTTAAAACTAACAAAGATAAGAATTCAAAGAGTTTGTGTATTGTGTTATTTATGTAGAACAATAGTGTCAAAAAATTTCCAGTTCTTAATTAAGTTCTAAAATCAATTGTGAAATGTATCAATGCCTTAAAATTTAATGTCAAATGTGAGAGTTTAACAAATTTTGAGAAGATAAAAATTGAGACCAATTGATTTGTTTCACACTGATTTAAGTTGACAAATAACAAGAAAATTCTTATAGATATAAAGATAAAGGAGTATGACATCGTTGAATTTATAGAGTTGTTAAAAATATATTTGTGACAGATTTTTATTTGTTTGGAAAGTTAATAGATTATGAAATGACCTTGTCATTGTCAATGCTCTTTTAGGTTTCCAAGTGGATAAAAAGTCATTTTTTAAATAACTATTTGTACAAATTAAGGAGAGGGAGGGTAGGCAAGAAAAATGTTGCGAATCATTGCATTAGATAGTAAAACTTACAGATTTGGGTCATTATAATACAAAACACAAAAGATTAATTTGAAAATTTTTAACTGCATTTATTGATCTAAAATTTGTTCTTTATTTTTAGTTTTAAAATACAAATAACACAAAGCAAGTGCAAAGCTTAAGGCTGCGTCAGTGAGTGCCTAATGAGTTGAAAATATTACTTACAAAATATTTTTAAACAAGGGAGACAAGACACTGTCATGTCCTAATAAATAAAAAATAAAATCAACAGTCATTACTGCTAATGATACATTAACAAAAATAAACCTTTAATTCCGCAAAGCCTAACAGAACAGCAAATAATTTGGAATGCCAAGCAATAAATTAATGATTAATCAGCCAAATGTGTTATTTAAAAAAAATAAATAAACTATTAGCTTTAAATTAAAGAAAATTTTTTACAAATTTAAATTGGTGAAAAATGCTTTTGGATAGAAAGTTTTTTTAAATTATTTTTATTATTCTTCTTCCCTCACAAATAGTGCAAGGAGGATATGCATTTTACTGATTGAAAAAGAAAGCAGCCATAATTTTTAATCAGCTGCTCATGATTCCTCCCAAAAAAAAAAAAAAAAAGAAATATCAGCAGAAAATCTAAAATTATAGTACTATATCTCTTTTAAAAAAAAATAATAAAATAAATAAAAAGGTCTACCAATTAGAGTTGCATGATTTTAAAGATAAATTAGATTGGTAACTTCCTTGTGTAAATTACAGAAAAAAAATATATCAAAGTATAAAAATAATTCTGAAATATTTTAAATGCAACAACAAAGAAATTTGTCAAATAATACATATATATTTTCACACATTAATTTTATTGTTATTACACTTCTAACCTAAAACTACAATTTTAGTTTTTCAATTTCTTCCCAAGATTTTTAGAATGGCATAAAATAACAGAAACCAGTAGAATGGAAATAAAATAAGCATTTAAATATTTCTGATACTTAGTACATTTGCAACAATGCAAGTAGAGATTAACAAGTAGAAATCTAACGGAAGCAAAGAAGCAGGTAAACTTTATTTTGAATGGGAAAACTTTAATGTATTCTCAATTGAAACGTTTACACAACCAACACATGGATTAAAAATTTGTATAAACAAAAAAATATATAGAATGAAATAAAAAGAATATTACGCTGATAAAATTGAAAAGAATTGTTTAGAATAATCTCTACTATGAAGAAATCCATAAGCAATAAATCAATTTAACAGATATAAGAATTAAACAGTAACAGATAACAAAATTGTCAACTGAATTATTCTTAAATTAGTGTGCAAACCACTAATTTAAAAATAAGACTATCAATAGAAAGGAAGAAATATATTCCATATATATATATATACCGGATGTCCCAAAAAGGACTGACTGATTTTAAAATTCAATAACTTCCAAACGGTAACATATTAAAAAAATTCTTGCAGGAGGGTTATGCATAAAGTCAAAAGTTTTATTACAGTGATTTTCGATTTTAGTTCGAATTACAAACAATAGATGGCACTGTAAGCAATAATCGCTAAATACAGGCTCGATTTTTGGTCCTTTCTGTTGTTCCATGCAGAAAAAGGAGATGTAAATGTATTATCCGGGCCACGAAGTACCAAAAATCGAGCCTGAATTTAGCCTCTATTGATCGCAGTGCCATCTATTGTTTGTAATTCGAACTAAAATCGAAAATCACTGTAAAAAAACTTTTGACTTTATGCATAACCCTCCTGCAAGAATTTTTTTAATATCTGTCACCGTTTGGAAGTTATTGAATTTTAAAATCAGTCAGTCCTTTTTGGGACACCCGGTATATATATATATATATATATTTAAAGATGAAATATTGCATGCAAATGCATACACAGCAGTTCTTAAAGTCTAAAGGCATTCTCTAGAGTCAAAATATTGTTTTCTACAATTTCATACTAGTTGAAAATCCTTTTCTTACCTGGAGATGCAATTTGGACCTTTTCTCCCCATTCACTATTTATTTATTGTAGTTTACAGGAACACTTATTACAGATTTAGATAAAGTATAAA
The DNA here is from genome assembly GCA_963932465.1 of Maratus speciosus. Lineage (NCBI taxonomy): Eukaryota > Metazoa > Arthropoda > Arachnida > Araneae > Salticidae > Maratus > Maratus speciosus. Next base: position 92,772,385 of record OZ010799.1, read on the forward strand.
ACCCATTGCCTATATATAAAATTATGAGTTAATCTACGATTTGATAAAAATTTATAAAACTTTTTATCAAATCATGAATACAGCCATGACATATAGCAGCATTACACTGAAAAATAAATTAATGTATAGGTGAGATCTGTTATGGAAAGGTCAATGGAAATGACACATGGAAATTTATTCGCTATTTGTGCCATGTCTTTATCCTTAAAGCACAATTTTCCTTTGGACTGTACTTAAAAAGTGTGATAGGAATATAGCACTAGATTTCAACTAGTATTTAATTCTGAAGTAAGAAAGATTTTCTTCTAATAAATTTAAAGTTAGAATCTCATATGTTTAGATAATCTTGTGATAAATTCTGGGATCAAGAGTGGGGAAAAAAACTTTTTTACAAAGAAATACAAAAAAGGGAATATGTGGTGGTGAGTGACTATTTTTTATGGGAGTATTCGAGATGTCAAAGTTGCCTTCTAGTCGTCAGCCTTAAATTTCTGGTTACCTATATTGACTTGGCAACTGGAAATTTTGCAACCTGGTTAAAGTAGTTGCAGTTAATTCTTCCTAAAGCAGACTCTGTAAGCAATAATTATTTAAAGCAAAAAAAAAAAAGTAATTAAGAATATTTGTTTTAATTAAAAACATACTGAATCAAAAAATTACATTTATTCCATAAAACATATTACAAAAAATTCCATTAGTAAAAATCTATGCATTTCATTTGTAGTATGCAAATGACATATAAAACAACAAATTAAAGCATTTTGCTTTAAAAAAAGTTGAAAAAGCCAATGAATCAAAGTTAATAAATTAAAAACACAAATGCAAAACAATTTTTTTATTTACATTTTCAGGTGTCAATAATTATTTAGCTACAAATTAAAAATATATATATAAATGTAAGCTTATGAATTGGGCAAAGGGAGGTGACATGCTTACACAAGTTTAAAAGTTTTTAATACACAAGAATGCAATAAGTACTTAACAGTAGTGAAAACTTAATTGTGAAATCTGGGAACCAATGATGCAATTAACTCCATGTTAGACTAAGTGATATTTTATACTCACTTTCTCCTTTTCTTCTCTTTCCCATGGAGATGGACTCAATAAAGTGGAGGGTTCTTTCTTATCATGACTGGTAGCTGTCTGGGGAAGTTCAAATGTAACTCGAGAACTTTGACTGAAAAAAGAAAATTAAGTCAACCATACTAATGAAAATAAGATGTGTCATATCATCATCAGGAAACTTGGCAATATTTACATTATTCAACAAAAAAGAAGTGTAAACGTTAAATGTGAAATAAATCTCATTCAATATTTCATGGACAGAAATTAAAGTCATTTGAATTGTTAAGAATCTATAATTAATAAATGGAAGTACCCTATAAATACTAAATGGACCTATTTTTAACTGAAATCTAAATAAAAGAATTATATTTACAATGTACTGGAAGTAAACAGATCACTCTTAATGATTGTTTAATATATGACTTGCATGTACGTCTGTCCAGTAGAGATGGTCCTTTTTACATAGCTTGAATTAAAGTTTGATTTAAAATCGGAGCCCATCCGAGACAAAACATTTTTGTGTCCTCAGTGCCAGAGCATAATATCAATGTACACAGTAGAAAATTGTTAATAACATTTTAAAATTGTTTTAAGATTAATTTTCTCATTTAAAAATCTCTTTTTACATAGAAATAGGTATTAAACCTAAATACTACTTTATAATGTTTCATGATTTTCATTTGTCCCTGAAAATTTATTTAAAATAGCAAATTTGTATATTTATACCCAACCACTGGTAAAATTCATCTGAAAAAGTCACAATTGTTATTCTTTTTAATTATTGTACTACTATGGGGAAAAGAAGAGTTGTTTTCCACTAAATCTAGAAAAGGACTTCAAACAGAAAGTTAGACAAGAAATATTTCATGGCTTCTTTAGGTTACCAACACTGATAAACTTAGACTACAATCTTGTTTCTAAATAGCAATTTTTTTTCCTTTGATCAATTTGTGAATAAATGAAATTTTCACTTTGAGTCCCAAGACTGGTATAAAAATAGAGCCTGGGGAGTTATATAGAAATCAAATCTGGGCTCACATGCTCAGGCTGAGTCCACTTCATCTCTAGTATGTATGTATAGTTTTATTTAAATTTTGCATGAATAGAATGCTGAAGATTTCGGAGAATTTAGAACTTCATTCAACATTAAATGCAAACAAATAGGGCAATTTTGTTTTGGACACAATAAAATACATTGTTTTTATCATGCTATCCTAAATTCTTCTGTTAAATTGTCTGAAATGATGAAAACCTATATTTTGTAGCAAAATTTTGAAAAATTGTGTGAATGAGAATATAATTATACAGTAAAATCGCATTACAACAAATGCAACTTTAATGAATTTTTCAGTTTAACGAATATTATTTGGATTAGAAAAAAAAATCCTATACTTTGCCATTATAAATATTTTCACTTTAACACATTTCAGATTTTAACAAATTAATGAATTTATTGAGTATTAAAAAGAACACTCATTTCAGTTTAACGAACACTGAGCTTGCAAGAAAAATAACTTTATCGAAAAACTAAAATTCCGAACGACATTTTTCCCTATTTTCAGTATCCCATGATCTTCAAATTTTCAGCTATCTCGAATTTATTTTCGAGAGAAGGAGTGAAATGGATTTCCTAGATTCATCTTTAAAATTATGAAATCCTTCTTTTACATTCACATCTAATATGTTTTCTTTTTAGTTTCTTTGGGTTGCCTTACGCATGTTTTAAAAAATGTAAAAAGTCCAAAGGATGTATTTTTTCAGCAGTCATTTATGACCAAATTTGGAAATAAATAGAATTTCTAATCTGCCAAAATTCACATTTACAGTTAGATTTCTTTTTTTAATGGATAGAAGTGAAGAAAAAAAAAGCCATTTAAACTAAAATAAATAATAAATATTATACAAGCATTAAGTACTGAAAGAAATCAGATAAATGTTGCAAAACAATTCATGTTTTCGGTCTATATCAGCTGTCATTTTAAAAGAAAAGGACAAAATTTTGAAGCACTCTGAAATGTCCAAACAGTAAACAATTGCTGAAGCAAAAGGGAGGAGGGGAATTTCGTGGTTAAAACCTGTCACAGAGAATTTGAAAAATGATAAGATGCATACAAAACCTCGTGTTCAAATAGAATAAGATGTGTAAAAACTAGAGTAATGAAAAGCATTAACAACATAATTCTTTTCAGCATTCAACTGTTTCAAAGCTTCATAATAAAAGACTCCATTTCACTACAAAATTAATGAAAAAAAAAATTAGAGCTATGGCAGCAAAGTAGTATGTACGATGTACATACTCGTATGTTACTGGTTCTGCTCTTTCTGCATCTCTTCTTTTTTTCTACCTGAAGATTGAAGGAGATGCTCTTTTATGAGACCTTTAACACCCAAATGCTAACTTTGTTATGGTTGTTTGTGCTTTGGTCATTGAATTAAATTGCTTTTTATGTGTCACATATTTATTAAACACTACATTATGGCCATGTAACAAAACAAAATTGTTCATTTTATGTATAACAATGGTTCAAAACCCTCCCAGATGAGGATCCTGGCTATGCCAGTGAGTAAACCAGTGCGAATTGGAGACTACCAAGAAATTTATGAAAATGCAACACTTAGTTTCTAGATCAAAGACTAAATGTTTGCTCATTGCAGCACCTATATTACGTGGTAAAGCTAAAGATGTTTTCATAGGCCATACAAATTGAGAAATTTTAAGAGAGTTCTGGCTGGCTGTTTTATTTTTGTAATAGGTACAGAATAGCATAGAAACAAATCTCTGGTAAAGAAAAAAGTAGTGATGTATGTTGAGTACAATTTAAATGTTGATGAAATTGCTTTTGTATTAACTTTTACCAAACACAAGATTGCACCATAGCAATAAAAAGAGAAAACTGCAAACGCTGAAAAGAATGCAGATTTAGAATTTCAGTTTTTTTTTTCTTTTTTCTTTTTTTTTTTTTTTTTTTTTTTTTTTTTTTTTTTGCTGTAACATCATTGTAGAGGGAAAAAAAAAAAGAGTTACAACCTTTTCAAACCCTTTAAATAACTAATTAATTAAATTTGTTATATTGCAAATTATAATGCAAAAACATAAATCTTTCTATATTTTCAGGAGATAGGACATTTCTTTTATTATTGTTAATTTGGCCTGCCTCAGAACAAATGCATTCACAGCAAGCACTGCTAAAATAATTTGTATGCTATACATGTGAAAAAATAAACTATAAAGCCAATGCAGATTTTTTAATCAAAAGAAAATACTGTGCAGTTAGAAAATATGAAACATGTTGCATTATTCAATGAATTGCTACAGCAAGCAATAACCATTTTTGATAGACAGATTTCCGGTATCAGAGTGAGTAATGATGGGTTAAAGAATCAGTTTTAATTTCATATTGGTTAATTGTACTTTTTAAGTATCAATTTCCTTTTTTTTTTTTTTTATATTTTTTTAATGATGCTTCTGCTTTGAAACTATGGAATTTACAAAAATTGTCTTTAAAAGGTGCACAATAAATTAAATTTTAAGTTAATTTTAAAATTATTTATAGTAAAATTAAATTTCAAGTTGAAGTTAATTTAAAAAATTGATTATATGCTCAAGATGCATGTTTATGTATATAGCACAAGATAGGAGCGTTACTCCTAAGCTCACTTCATGTGTGCATCAGTGATTTTTTCTTATACACAATTACTCCACACTCGGTAGAGTAGTAAATGGCCAAGTACTCGATACTCGGCCAAAGTACTAGTCACTACACCAATATTATTTTTGTAATATAGTCATGAATTTCTTTTCATTATAAGTAAAATTTTAAAGTGATAGAAATATTTCTATTTGAGAATTATTGTCAAAATGTTAACTTTTTACATCATAAAAAAACATCCAGTTCACATTGTTAATTATTGTGATGTGGTTACATATAGAATTTTAGGCATTTAACATTTTAGTACAGATTTAGATAGCAAATACAACCTGTACTATACAAAATTAGTTTCAGATGCCCAAAACACTAATTCTCTAAAGCAGCGGTTCCCAATTTATGGGTCACAGCCCATTGGTGGGTCGTGGCGGGTGTTTTGGTGGGCCGCGGAAAAATCCAGGCTTATCACAAAAATATATATTTTATTTCATCTCTTTTAAAAATATAACAATTTCAACAGCAAATAATATCTGAAGGGAAAATCCTTAATTTCCTTCTGGATGAATATACAAGCAGAATATCCAGAAATATCTAAATCAGCTTTGAGGTCCTTGATGAGGTTCAAGACTTCTGTGAACAGGCTTTTTCTACTTTGCTGTTTTTGTAAAACAATACAGAAACAAACTGAGTGTAGAAAGTGACTTAAGGTTAAAACTTACCAGTTGTCAACCTGATATACATGTCCTCATCGGTAAACACCAATGCCAAATACCTCATTGATTATCAGTTATATTTTGATAATAATTAAATGTGTTTTTAATTATCTTTTTAGTTTGTCTGCTGTTTTAATTATTATTCAAGTTATACACATTGGGATTACCAATTCTTGTTTTTGTGATTAGTGTATTCTTCACACAAAAATTTGCCTTTTTAGTAGGATAGAATAGCCGATGAGGTCATACAACAATTTCCATATTCATATACACCCTTATATTAGGTGGGTCCTGAAATTTTCTTTTTACTTATAAGTGGGTCGCATACCAATAAAGGTTGGGAACCGCTGCTCTAAAGGATAAAAGTATAACCAAAATTGAAAATTTTCAATTTAAATAACATAAAAATATCAATTTACTCACCTTACAGGTGATGGCTTTCCATGTGGCTGGACCATTCTAGGATCTGCAGGCTGCCTATTAAGTTTTTGTGGCTCACTACCATCATCTGATCTAGGAGGATATCCAGAAGGTCCATATCTGTAGCTTACAACAACAGGAGGTGGTGGCTGGTGATTCATTCTAGGTCCAGTTTGAGGAGGGATATGTCCACTAGGAATGCCATCAAAAGAATTCACTTCATGTGGACTTGAATAACCAGGTGGTTTCTGGAACCTTTCAGGTGCATTACCATAATACTGCGGTCGGGGTTTAGGTGCAGGAGGTGGGGGTCCACCAGGATAGGGTGGATGGGGATGACCAGTCTGTTGAGGTGCATGGTGATAGCTAGGAGGTCTAACTAATGGATTAGGCCCTCTAGGTAATGAATAACTTCCTCCACGCCCCATCGGATACTGATGATGTTGCTGCTGTTGCTGTTGAAGCATGAGTCGTTCTCTATCTTCACGCCTTCGTACTTCTTCACGCATCTCTTCCATTTTGGCTTCTTGTCTCAGTAGATCCCTCTGTCTTGGATCCATATGCATTTTATTGTACTCTTGAGAATGCATTGGATAAAGTCTATTTAAATCAGGATGAGACATACTGTCAGGATAAGCTCTTTGTTCATTCTCATTTGGTCGCAACTGATCTGCACTATGGAAATCCCTATTTAAACAACAGTTACTTAGTACGACAGGAATAAAAAAAAAAAAGCCACTTAAAAATAAGCAATGTTATAATAACTAAACAGTTTGATAACTTTAACTCATAAAAAAGTACATTTTTTTAAACATTCATTTATTTCACTCAATTTCTCAATGGAATTATTCCTGACTAAGACATTTATTTTTATTTTGTTGCTGAAGATTCCAGTCAATGCATCAATGTTGACAATTTCTCCGTAGAAGAGAATTCTGGGCAAACTATGTTAAACCAGAGATGAATAACATTGAAATTTCAGTCCCTCCAAACATAAACAAGAAAGAAAAATCATCCATTAAGCATAGATTATGAAATACTTTCCAACACTTCCAGAATACTTGAACAAAATTTTGCCATTTAATAAGATGAAGAAGAAACTAAAGTAAACATTTAAGAAAACATAACACATTTGAAAATAAGATTTCAACAATTACCACCCATAGCCGGATAAGTACTCATATTCTTTTGTGCAGCTTTGTATATGATCTATAGATATGTGCAGATTCTACATAGTATGCTAAAATTTAGTTCAGTAAGAAACAGCTGAGAATTCTCCTGAAGCAATTTCTGCCAACAGAAGGAAACATACTTTAATTCTTTTGTACAGCTCCGTATATTGCAAAGATATTTTTATACACACCACATGTTAAGCTGGAATTTAATTCAGGCAAAAAAAATGCTCAAAAACTACTGCAATCACACTTCCAGAAATTACTACTCATAAGAAGTCATGTACCCATTTCTTTGCATAGCCCTGTATATGATTTTATTTATATGCTGCAAACATCTCTTAGTATACTAAATGCAGTTGTGCTTAAAATTGCATAACTCAAATTAAAAAATAACTTTAAACCATTCACGCTCATTCTCAGTAATGCTTATGAATTCTGTTGGGTAGCCCTGTACATAGCCTATAGAATTTATGATGCACGCCACGTAGTATGCAAAAATGTAGCTAAACATAAAAACGTATACCATAACTCAAAATGCACTTTCAGCAAACATCCATGATAGACAACATTTCGGATAGTATTGTTTTTGAAATCTCATGTGCCCCTGTAAATGAAGGATAAACGAAATGAACATCATATTCCACTACAAGCATCTAATAGTAAACCTCAGTAATGTATATCAATTTCAACGTGTTTGAAATTGTGCAACATAATTGAAATATGTTACAAACAGTTTTTCCCTGTAGGTGATTATATAACTGAACTCTTTTGTGCGACTCTGTAAATTTAGGAAGATAAATACTTTACAAGCCATATTTTATAGAAAGCATGTATTAGTGCATCCAGAAATTCATATCAATTTTATTATGCTTGTAACAGTATAAACATCATTAAAATACGGCACAAACTTTTTCTTCACAGACCATAATACAATGGATTACTTTTGAGTGCCCCTGCACATGTACTATAAGTGCTACACATAACATATTCTATAATATCCATCTTCTAGTGCACCTCAATAATGTATATAAATTTCATTATATTTAAAATATTGAACACTATTAAAATATACCATAAATGATTTTTCCTCCATAGACTATAATTTAATGGAATACTTTTGAGGCCCCTGTAAATGAACTGTGAATGGTACACACTTCATTTTCAATACCGAACATGCCACTGTGAGCCTCAATAATGTATATCAATTACATGGTAATCCAAATATATTTACGAGAGTTAGAGCACAGACAGACAAACCCAATTCATAAATACTTTTCAAGTATGTTGGAATCACTGCAAGTACACTTAGTTTTTCTTGCTGAAAGTTTATACAGAATACAGTATTTTGTACTTTAAAACTAAGTATATAGCCACTGAAAAAAATTCCAATCTGAAAATTGACAGAAAAAAAAGCATGATGATCACACTTTGAGGCAAGAGTTAAAAGAAAAATTTTCTTCTTACCTCTGATCATGCAATGGGCGAGGTGGATAGCTGCCCTGAGAGCTATGATGCGAATCTATTGAACCTTTAGGAGAACGTGGAGGTGCAGAGTTTGGGTGCATATATCCCATTGCATTAGCATACTGCTCTTGTTCACGAGGAGACACTAAAGTCGAAACAGGTCGAGTACGATCAACAGGAGATACTAAACTTTGAGGATCTGTCCGATTGAGTGATGACTGAGAACTATGCAGAGATCTTGGTGGTTGTTGAGGAAGAGGTTGTGAAGGTCTGCAATACAATACGCAGCAAAGTATGTAATAGAGTATGTATGCATGAAATGTATTAGAAATGCTTTTGTACTTCAATGGATCAATAAAAATTTTATTTTCCATAGATTAATTGGTCTTAAAACTATACTAAACAAAAATTGCCATAACAACTATAAACTTTGACACATTTATGGGCTAATTTTTAGAAGTAAAATCAGGAAATTACCAGGAATGAATATTGAAGTGATTTAGAATTGAATAGTGTTTTTAATTTTTTTGTATAAATGTATTACAACTTCAGTCATAAGTGATTGCTTTTTCATAGCTAGATTTTTCCAGGCTGTCACATTTTAAAATCAGTTCAAAAAGGTTAAACTTGACAGCATTTTCAAAAAGATCCATCATATTTATTGTAGAATGGAAAATGCTATTCAATTTCTTAGTTTCTGAATAAGAGCACCTGCATATATCATGACTCTAAGAATAAAATTTACTTTGTGAAAATGTCAGAATTTAGTCACTTTGAATTTTTCATTTCTCTGATCAAATATTAAAATCTTTTTCACTAAATTACAAAAACAACTTCATCCCTAAAAAATTAAATTTAAGATATTCTCATCTAATTAATTTATCAATAAACATTTTTAAATTAGAGAAGATTGCTACCTGGCCTGTTTGCCACTTTCAGACATTCAGATCTAAAAATTTGAAACATCAATCTTGATGGAATTATCTGAAATACTTTATTTTAATAGAAAAATGAAGAACATGGGCTTTCAATTCCTAGAAAACTAACAAGAATGTTTGAAATTTGTATGAATGCATGAAACAATATTTTTTATTATTATAATTGAGACAGAAAGTAACAAGTTTGGATTTACAAATAACCTTAAGCACAATAAATTCTATTGAAATAAATGTAAAAGCAAAAAAAAAATTTTTTTTTTAATTATAACTTTCGAAACATGAATTACAGTTATGAAATTAGGCATGTATTGTAAGATAAACATTTGAATGCCTATAAAAGTTATAACAATAACTATTTTTACTTTTATATTTACTTTCAATGGTATTTTTTTTTTTTTTTTTTTTTTTAAACACTCCCATTACAATACATAAATTTAGAGTGGACCCCCTGATTACTGAAAATTTCCTGTAAGTAAAAAGTGCTTGTTCAATTCTTTTTAACAATATGGCAACAAGAAAGAAAAAAAGCATTTTTATATTCTGCAAATGTTACATTACTGTAACAATCAAATGGCTATTGTTGAGTTGTTTACTTAATGTATTACCGTATTTACTCGTGTGTAACGCGCACTTTATTTTCAAAAATTTAGGGCAAAAACCCCGGGTGCACGTTATGCACGGAATAATTTTTTACTGCTGTATGTAATTACACTATTTTCATTACAAACTGGATAAATACTACTTAAGAGTAATGCTACATACAGAAGTATTGCTACATCTTTATTTCACTCCTTGCACTTTTTTATACTACAGCGCTAGTAACATTATTTAAATGCTAATTAGCAATGCTCATTGTCGCTACTGCTGTTATCCTCGTCTTCACTGGCACAGTCAATATCCTCGTAAATTACATCGTCTTCAGTTCCATCCATCTCAGTGGAAATTCCAGTCACTTTCAAGCTCTTTATTATCATCTCGGCTGAGATGGATTTCCAAGCTTCACAAATCTACTCCCATATAGTTGAGAAAGAGGCATACTTCATTCTTTCACTTGGAGTGAAGTGATCTGTTGTTGTCATCTACCGATTGTAGGCATGTTGAAATGCAACCTTAAATGCTCGGGCGATGACAACATCTAAGGGCTGCAGTACTTTCGTCAGCCCAGCTAGTATCACAACCAAATCACTTGAGCGACTAATTTTCGATTTTACTTCAGGTGTCGTGTGTCCACGGAAGCTTTCCACGACCAGCATCGATGGCGGGCGTAAAGCACCTAGCCGACGTTCCCACACAATGTTAATCCAATCTTTCATAGTGCACGTTTTATACGAGATAAAAAAAATTCTGAATTTTTTCTTGTAAAGTTCGGGGTGCGCAGTATACACGAGTAAATACGGTATTTAATATTAATCTATTAACTAATAATCAAGTTCTGAAATTGTGAAAATACTGATTATTAGGAGCACAAAATTGTACACAACTTCTAAAACTCTGTAACACATCAGGAAGTCAGTGAAAAATGAATTGCAAAATCCCATCTGTACATATATATGAAACAAGTTAAATGACAGCATGTAAAAAAGGTTACTACATTGCAAAGAAAAAACACCCTATTTGGAGGTTTTTGATAAAGTATGTTTCTTAAGCAATTGAATTTGAAAGAAACTGTGTGCTCAAATACATAAATATTCATTAATAATTTATAGCTTAATTTTACAATTTAATAACTATAAATTGAGAATATCTCCAACATATTTAATACAATCAACTTACATTTTAGATAAGTTTAGAAGTTTTACAGTATTTAATTTGAATACAGGTGGTAATTAAAAGTTTTTTAAAAAGATCTAGTACATAATTTTCATAAAGTTACCAAAATCATAAGATAAAATTTATCAGTAACACATTTAATGGCTTTTTTTATGAAGAGACCAAAGCATTTCATTATAAGAGCATAAAATAACGTAAACATTGTCTTTAACAAATTAAGCATTTTTTATAACAGTTAAGCAAAAATCATTTTGTAAACAGAAAGTTAATCTAACCAAAGTATTTCTTTATTTTTTTAAAAAGGAGGGGGGAGAGAAAGGCAGAAACATAGACCAGAGATTTTCAATAGTGCCATGAAAAGATTTCATGTGTGCCAAAAACACTATTCCCTTTTAGTGATTTCTCAAGAATGAATTTTTAAACATAACAAATAAATAAAAAAAACCAAAAACATTTGTTCCACAGTGTGCCTAGAGATGCTAATTTTTAACTACCACTATTTTCAAATTCCACTTTATTCAGAGATCATCCTGTTCTATTTTCCATACGATATTTGTGTGATCTAAAATTCAACTTTATAAAGTCTATGAAAGTTAAGTATGACAAATTCATTTATTTCATTAAATAATAATTTTAATAAAGAAAAAATAATTTGAAGTAGACAAGTTCTTAATATTTTCATTGGGACTTCCTTTGTAACAAATTACAACACACTGATTTTTCTATCACAATCTTTGTTTTATTAATAATTAATAAATCACAAGATTGATTTTTTTTTAAATATGTAACGTAAGTGTGCCAAGAAAGTTGCACTGTACATTAAAGAATATGACAGGCGCACACAGAAGGCTGCAGGGAAGCTCCCCCCACCCCTCCCAAATCTTTGGAAAAAAAAAAGATATTAATTGAAATACTAAGAGGGATAGGCATCAGCAGAAAGACATCTAGGAAGGAGCAAGATTTTAGAACAGACATGTGTATGGTCTACAGCATAGTCCATTATTTAAAATGCAGAATATAAACATGAAATAAGCAAAGCTAAGAAATTTTTTTTAGAAGAAATTAGAAATTTTCCCTATGCAAGATAATTTTCAAACATATGAACATAGAAAGAAAATACAAAAATTTAAAAAGCAATACAAATATTTAACGATAAGGAAATATTAAACATTCAAATACAAATTTTAACCATTATTTTACAAAATGACAGTTTATTTTTCATCAAGGAGAAGAGGGGGGGGGGGGACTTGAGCCCTCATTTAAGATAAATTAGAAACATTAATAATCCTCTTTAATAAAAAGCTACGTATTGCTGACAACTAGCTTTTTCGGTAATTGTTGCCACAGATTAATCTTGGAAAATTTGGAATTTAAAGTTACTGAAAAAATTAATAGCTTGAAAAGTATGTCAGAAAATTGTTAAACTGCGTTAGAAAGGTAAAAAATTGTATTTTTCTTAATATAAATTTCAAATATAATGATTATGCCATTTTTCAAATATTGAATTTTAAAAATTAATTTCACGATGGAGTACCATAGCGAAAGCTTCACGCATAAAAAGATAATGATAACGGCAATGTATCCTGATGTGTATAACAAGTCACAAATTATAGTAGCCTTCTAATTCTGTTAAAATATAAAAGTGAATTATGATGTCATGAGTACATGATTTTTATTTAATTCTTGCAAATACTAGATGTGCCATTTCTTTTTAGTTGGGAATAATATAGTTCACATAGTAATTCATGCATGACCTCATATTTAAAATGGATATATGGTTAATGCATGGCTTTTACAAGAGAAAGTGATATCATGAAGGGCTTTTCATGAATTTACATTTCTTTTTCAATTTTTTTTCAAGAATCAAAACTATATTTATTTAGGCTTAGGGAACTTTTTTTTTTTAAATACTGGTATAAAAGCAAAATTTCTCAAGACTTTCAATATATTAAAAAAGAGAGCATATTTGCGCGAGATTCATAGTCCGTACGGTGTTTAATTTCAAAATAGATCTTTCTAATAAAATATGTTTAAAACCCTGGGCAATGCCAGGTATTTCAGCTTGTATAACATAAAAAGAAAAATAGAATTAAAAATTATCTTTAATGAGAGGTTCAAGAGTCATTCTGGCAAAAAATGCATAGTTTTATTTTTTATTTTTTAATCAGAAAAAAAAACCTAGTTAATTAAATTGCAAAATCCTGGATAAGCCCAAGCTTTAACACCTTCAGAACCATGGGTGCAAATATGCATTTTCAAAAGATTCATACTACACTTGTTTTTGACGCTGGTAAAAAGAAAGGCAATATTTGATTGTTTAATTAAGGCAATTTTGTGATTATTAAAATAAAGTTAAATGTTTTTCTTTTAAAAAAAAGGTAGTGACAAACAAGTAAAATTCATGTAAAAGATACTGGTCTTGAACGAGTTAAAGTATGCAGCGAGACATAAGATTGAAAAATATTGCTATACACAGATATAAGGAACAATAATATTTACCTATTATGCATAGTATAATGATTTTGCTGTGGAGGGGGATGTTGCTGAGGAGGTGGAGGTTGCTGATACATGCTGATGTTTTGGTAATGCCTCTCTTCTTGAATAACAGGTGCTGAATGAGGTGGAATAGTTGCTGAATGAGGTGGAATCTGAGGCGAATGATGCATGTTCATCTGTGGCTGATGCATGCCTGGATGAGGAAAAGGCCTGTTAGCCATACTGCTTTCAGGAGGACCGGGGTATGGAGGAGGATTAGGATCATCAGGTTGATTTCCATAATGCACTCTTGGATCTGGAACAAGATTATTAGTTGATTTTGAACGAGAATTAGGATCAGGGTACTCAGTTGCTTTAGGAATAGATGCAGTTGATGATGTTCGACTATAGCCAGGATTGTAAACATCATGAGGCCGCATTGGCCCATTAGTTTGAACTCTGACTGGTTCGGATTCATGGTTACCTAAAAACATTTTTTTAAGATTGAAGTGTCACATAATTTCAAAATCAAGTAGAAACATTTATAAATACTAATTATAAAGAAAATTTCAATAATTCAAGACAAATTATAATACACATTAAAAAAATTAAGAGATGAAAATGACTAGTAGTAAGAGGAAAATAATTTAAATAAGAAAATTAAATGTCACAGGCATAATAAGAAAACTAATTATACTCAAGATAAATTTATGTAATAGTTTATAATTAATATTTTTCAAATGTAAGTATAATAAGTAAATGAATTTTTTCGTTAGGAAAGAAGCTGAAAAGATTAGATACAGATAAGAATAAAGTTTAAAACTTTTGTAACAAAGATGTCATGATAGAAATAAATTAAGAATGTAGAGTTTAAATAATATGCACAACACAACAGCATAACAAACTTTTCAACTTTGCAAATATACAAGCCCTTAACTTCTTTAATATCATACAATCTCTATTTATCCAACCTCCCTTTTGTACATTCAAATATTGGCTTTTAAAAAACACTAAAAACAAGTAAAAATCTTAGGCAGGTCAAAGATTTATAATTTTTTAAAAATGTTTATTAATATATGAAAGGAAAACCTTTTTAAAATTAAAAACTAAAAAAATTCTCAATTTCTTTCTTTTAAATCAAATACTTAAAAACTAATTTGCCTCTGTTAAGTGTGCTTCTCAGTCCAACATTTATTACTTCGAGACCACAAATTCGAACTTTAAGATAGAAATTGCTGACCTAAATGCAACTTACTTTTACTGCGATTAGACCTGCAAGCGCATTGCACAGGAAGCTTTATACAGCCTACCTCAGATATCAATCAAAAATGATTAAATCAATTAGGGATGCACCAAATAGTGATTTTGGTCGAATGCAGAATATTCGACCTACAGGCAAACCGAATATTCGACCATCCGAATACTAACTATTCAGCAAATACCGAATATTCGACTTGTCGAATAATATTATATTTCAAAGTTTAAAGGCATTAAAATGTTAATTGAAAACAGTTTTACATAATATTTAAAACAGAAACTTTCATTCTGATAATCAAGAGCTTTTTTTTAAATAAACTTTATGCTGAAAAAAAGTCTGCTTTGAGTTATTTAAGAAGAGGATAATTATAAAACTTTTTTAATTAACAAAATTTTAAATTTCATGACTTCTTCTGTGAATTAAATAAATGAATAAAATTTTCTTAAATTCTAAAACAAACATTTTAAAATCTAAGAGAAATTGTGAAAAAATTGGAAGAAAAATTGTACAGGATCATATATTATTTGTTTGTCAGGAAGAGACTAAAGTAAAAGTAAATAAATAATACAATCTATTCAAATTTTATATGGTAGCAACTCAGCAAGAATAACTGTTCTACTCCCTTTGATTAAACAAGGAAGTTTTTAAATGCACCCTAGATCAGTGTCTGGAGTGAGCGATCATTTTCAGAGATTGTAAATGTTGGTCTTAAAATCTTAGCAAGAAACAGATTATTTACTGGACAATGTTCAGGAACTTGCATTTGTACATAATTAATTCTTATGAAAATCCTCGTGATTGTTAAGTATTATTTAAGAAAATTAACGAAACAGCAAATAAATAATGTAAAAACATTCTCTTTATTTAAATATATGATTCTATTTCTAATTATTCTGAATATCTTTATAAGTTGACTGTTAAACATATAAGTGGTATAAGGTTTTTAAAAATGTTTTAAGTTTATTTAAGTATTCGGTTGGCCAAATATTTCAATATTCAACCAAACTGAATATTCAGCAGGCTTAATAGTTTGCTATTCGGTGAAGCCGAATATCCAGTATACCGCATAGTCTGATATTCGGCCAAACCGAATATTTGGTAGCATGGCCGAATAGATACCGAATATTCGGTTCATCCCTAAAATCAAAGTTTCCTCACATTTTGACAACTTCGTCCACTGGGAAAAACCCAAAGTACAAAATAAAAATAGCATAAACAAGAAAAATGCACACTTATTTGATTATTGCAATACTCTCAGGTGCATTTTTGGAACAATGAAGGGTTCAAAGTATCAAGACTCTCTCTGTGAAAGGAATTGACTTGAAAAATAATGTCATGTAACTTAAAAACAATGAAGTCAGGTTTACAAACGAACTTGGTCTCATCATTTGATTTATGACTACAAATAAGTTTTATACTCTTAAGTTAAATCAAATGGTAAGGGAATTAAAATAACAAAAGCCTCCCTTACATGTAAGAAATGTTAAAAAGAAGAAAACTTGCTAATCACCACTTATTAACACATTCGCTGCCATCTACGAGAATACTCTTAGTTGGCAAACTGAGTTTCCTTGCCAGCTATGAGATAACTCATTATTGATCTCCTTATCTAAATCACCAATTATGAGTACTGCCATAGAAAATACATGCAATGTTTAGCACACAGGAAGATATTAAATAATACACTTAGTGTACTGAAATGGATAATTTATTTAAGGTATATATGATCTTGGTGTCTGAACAGATGCACCATCTCAGCTCTGGCAGCGAACATGTAAAAAAGATAATTATTTTGCATACATGATAATCACCAATCTCTTACTTCAAGGAGGCCCTGATTACAACATGTCATTTTATTTATTTTATTTGTGTGTGTTTGTGGGGGAGGGGGGGGGGGGAGCATATGCATTTGCAATTCCAAAAATTATTAATGAATAGAATATCAAATGTATAACAAATAATTTTAGCTTGAAAAACTTACTGTTCAATGATGGAACACTCTTGCTGCTTTGAATTCTAGGTGGCATCAAATGATTAGCAGTAGTAGGTAACCTGTTATCTGGAACATGCTCATTCATGACTCTACTTGGAATGTCTCGTTCACTCATGCGCCGAGGACCTAATGAAACAATCAATCAAAACACAGAAATCAAATATAAGTTACAATAGGATAACTTCAACTAATGTAACTCTAAATACATTATTAGTTATACGATTATATAAAAATTCCCAGGAGAGGCGAGATTTTGTAACAAATGTGCTTGTAATCCACTGCAGTGATGGAACAGCATGGACCTCATTTTGGAGCAGCAAAAAGCCATTTTGGAGCAGCAAAATCGCTCATTTTGGAGCAGCAAAAAGCCACTTTGGAGCAGAAAATAACTATTTTGGAGCAGCAAAAATGCTCATTTTGAAGTAGAAAATAACTATTTTGGAGCATCAAAACATGATTTTGGTATTCTTTGACGAAATTCACGTTTTTTCTGCAATTCTTTGACGAAAGTCAAGTTTTTTCTGCGACTTTCACAAAATTTGCATTCTTTTACAATCCTTTGACGAAATTCGCGTATTTTTCGGATCCTTTGTTGAAATCAGCATATTTTTCGCTATCTTTTGACGAAATTAGTGTGTTTTTCAAAACCTTTTGACGAAATTTGCAGTTTTTCGTGATCTTTGGACAAAATTTGCGGTTTTTTGTGACCTTTTGATGAAATTTGTGGTTTTTTTCCCCACAATCTTTTAATGAAATTCGCGTTTATTCACAATCTTTTGACCCTATTGTGTTCGTTTTTTGACGAAATTAGCGATCCTTTGACAAAATTCACGATTTTTCGCGACCTTTTGATGAAATTTGCGGGGTTTTTTTTTTTAGCGATATTTTAGCGAAAGTAGCATTTTTTCATGATCTTTTGACAGTGTTTTGTTCGTTTTTTGACGAAGTTAGCTATCCTTTGGCAAAATTCATGTTTTTTTTTTCGTGATCCTTTGACGAAATTTGCATGTTTTTCGCGATCTTTTGACAAAATTTGAGTTTTATTCGCGATCTTTTGACAAAGTTTGAGTTTTATTCGCGATCTTTTGACAAAATTTGAGTTTTATTGTTTTTTCAAGATCTTTTGGCAAAATTCACGTTTTTTTTCGCGATCCTTTGACAAAATTAGCGTGTTTTTTGCAACCTTTTGATGAAGTTTGCGTTTTTTTTGCGATATTTTAACAAAAGTAGCATTTTTTCGTGATCTTTTGACCATGTTTTGAAGATGTTAGCGCTCCTTTGACAAAATTCACGTTTTTTTCGCGACCCTTTGACGAAATTCGCATGTTTTTAGTGATCCTTTAACAAAATTTGCATGTTATTCACGATCTTTTGAAAAAAATCTTGTGTTTTTCGCGATCTTTTGACGAAAATCTCGTGGTTTTCACGATCTTTTGTCGAAATTTGAGACCTTTTCATGAAATTTGCGGTTTTTCTCTCTATTTTTAAAATAAATTAGCATTTTTTTACGATCTTTTGACCGTTATTTATTCATTTTTTGACGAAATTAGCGATCTTTAGACAAAATTCATGTTTTTCTCGCGATCCTTTGATGAAATTCGCGTGTTTTTTTCGATCTTTCGACAAAATTTGCGTCTTTTCGCAATCTCCTGACAAAATTTGCATTTTATTCGTGATCTTTTAACGAAATCACGTTGTTTCGCGATCTTTTGACCGCGTTTTGTTCGTTTTTTGACGAAGTTAGCGATCTTGTGTTAAAATTCACTTTTTTTTTCGTGATCATTTGAGAAACCTCGTTTTTCGCGATCTTTTGATCAAATTCGTATGTTTTTCGCAATTTTTTGGTGAAATTCGGGTGGAAAATGATCGATTTAGCTCAAGAATTATTATTGAATTGGCGCAGTTGGGCGCAATTTTGTTGAAAAATGATCGTTTTGGCGCAGGAATGCGCAGCATTATCGATTTGGCGCAGCTGTTCCATTACTGCCACTGCCTAGGCCACAGTTTTAAATTGGAAAATATAAATACTAACAAATTGAACTAAGGATTTTTGATAGAATACACTATGCAAAACATTTTTTAAACATGTCAATATAAAAAGCAGTACAGAAAAATAAAAAATAAAAATTCAGAGTTTAAAAGTAAGTTTCTATGGGTGAAATGAAAAATGGGAGCAATTTATTGTGTTTTTCATCAGAATCCTCTATTTAAAATAATTTAATTAAATATTGTCTGTCTTCCATGGGGGTGTAGGAAAACCCTACCCTCATGACAAAAGGGGAAAAAAAACTTAGTTACTTTGTGATCCAGAAGAACTTTTTAAAAAATAACATAAAAAATACATAATTGCACAAGGATTACTCATGCAAGATGCCTCGTTTTGCTCCTGCTTTCAAACTACAAGCTTCATGAAGCCTAATGAACTCTTTGCGCCTGATGAAGGAAGACTAAGTTCTTTTGACAGGCCTGGTGCATTTATGTATTTTTAATAGTGTTTTAAAGAAATTCTTTTCGATCATATTTTGTCACACCAGCTTATATCAATATTAAACTAGTTTCCTAGTGTTCAATTGTTTCAAGTTACTTGGAAAAATTTTTCAAAATCAGATAAAAAGAAAAAATTTTTTTAATTCGAAATCCGGAGAAGGGCGATGCCCTTCTTTGCAGGCACCATGGTTATATCTATATGTACTATTGTTTTGTAGCTAAATATCTGTATATCTTACAACGTTTTAAATAATTCTTTGAAGGAAAAATGTGAAGAAATTACGTACTATTAGGACTATAATTTGAATAAAACATAACTAAATTGAAAAGTTAAAACAGGGTGGCCAAACTGTAAGTGCAAGTGCTTGAAGGTGTCAACAAGCTAAACTATTTGTAAAATCTTTGTATTTATACTGTTTTGTGAAAGCAGAAATAAGTTTTCAATATGAAATTTTTTTAAAAACTTTTCTAGCAGATGACACTGTATATCATTAAATAATATTTCTAGCAGATGACACTGTATAACATTAAATAATAGTTTTTTTAAAGATTAAAGAAAGGAGAATTCATACCAGCTAAATTTTAAAACTTTATCAAAAATTTGCTGTAACACTAAAGTCAAATTTTAGGCCTGACGTTGACAGAAATAAATAAAATATGCTCTATTAATAAAGTGTTTTTATCAAAATGCTAGTAATTATAGTGCTGGCTATAAAAGAATATAGTTGAGACCCAATGTGTGTAAATGGTCTAAAAAAAAAATGATAAAAAACAAATTTGAAGCTAAAGGAGAATTTTGAAATGAATTCTGGAACCAAAGGGCACCATATATTGAAACCTGAAGTGGTGCAAGCTGTTAAAGCAATTAATTCATTGCTAATCAATTCATATTATATTTTCCAATAAAAACATCTTTATAAATATAAAATATTGATTTAAAGCAAGTTATGTTTGGTAAAATTTGCTAATAAAATCTCCCTAACAATTCAGCACACTTGTAAAAATGTTGAACTAAATATTATTATTGCATATTTCGTTTTAACATACTCTAAACAATAAATACCTAAGCTTTTAAAAATATTCCAATTGCTTTTTAACTTATAAAGCCCTTCAAACGCTTGCACTTTAATATCCATCCAGTACTTAAGATAAACAAAAATATAGATGCTAGCACTCATATCAAACAAAGACTGAACATTTTTCAGAGAAAGGCAGAGCCATCAACAAAGGAGCTACAAAGACTGGAATTTGATTTGCATGTTAAAATTAATTAAAAAATAAAAGACTATGATTTAAATTTTAATAATTTATAAAATCCCTATTAAATAGCTAAAATATAACTGATACGATGCATGATACAAACATGAAATGATACAATGATTTTTTAAAAATTGGTCAGAAAATATATGAAGGTCAATTTACATTTGCATTGCAATTTGAAATACAAGAAACAAGTTTTAATTTACGGATAATTATTTTTGAAAAAAAAAGCAATCAAAAGGAAGCATATCAATTAAAATAACTATTCAATACAAGGATACTTGGATTAAAGATGCCTGATATACTATCTGTGTACAAAACATATGAAAAATAATTTTTAAATGAAAACTAATAATTTTTTTACATTTAGAACATTTTTTTTAGATTGCCAATCAACTACACCAAATAGCATTTTTGATACAAACCTTTTCAATTTTGATTGTTTCTGTGTTTAAGTGCGTATTTCAATTACATGTCTGTTTAAACTACTGTATAATTAAATTGAGAAGTTTTACTTTTGTTTGTAATTTAGTTATGTGATATTACACACAAATGCTGACTAAGACTGTTTTAAGTACAAACAAATTAATCTTCTGTAAGAGTGATGCATGCTCATTTTTCGGATAGATTTTTAAAAATTCATGCTCAGAAAATATTTTTTTTAATCAGAAAAAACAATAAATTGGGATACTGCATTTGAAAGTATATTTTGTTATTTATTTAATGATGCCAAAATCTGAAATTGTGGAATGTTTAGAAGGTAAAAAATTTGTGATAAGAGCAAAATTGACTTTCTGATCGTTGCCACTGTCAACATGAAAACAGAGTTACTCAAAGACATGTTTTAGATTTTTAATACAGATATTCAAATAACATATATAATTATTACAATTTAAAGTACTTGTTAGTTATCCCGTTGACCAATTTCGCAAATTATGTAAATCGCTAAATTATACAAATTGACACATTTTTTAAATTTTAAATAACCAAAGAACAAATAAATTAGTATAACAATAATAAAAATACAAATAAAACATCGAAATAAAAATCACTTGATGACGTAAACACATATTGTCAAGTGAATGTGACATTAACGATCAGCCATTATTGGCATTTAATCTTACAATTTGGCGACAGTAATTTGGTCATGGGATAACTAACAAGTACCCAATTTAATTATGTTTACTTTAAATAAATGATTTAATATTTAACACATTAGAAAATACAGCATCAGTAGACTTAAAAAATAAATTTAAATTGGCTTTGATAAACTTTAAAAATGTTTAAAGATTCTGAAAGAATATTTCCATAGGAGAAATCTGCTGCAAGGCTTAAGTTTTGCATCCATGAAAAATATTTTGAAATTAAACAACTGTGAATGCTATGGTTAATTTTTTTTTAAACTAACATATGCAAAAACATATTAATATTAATCTTTTATAAAAGATTAGCTAAAGTACCCAGCGTTACCCGGAATTTTAAGAATGTTTGTTTTGAATAATCAATGATTGTGTGTTAATTTATGTAATTTTCGCTCTTTTTTTAAACTTAATCCGGACGACAGATTACCTACTTACTTAGTAAATATAATCTGTGATCTGGATTGAGACTGAGATTAAAGGCTTTTGATGACAAGTTGTTTCCGAGCATTTTGTTATTTAATTTTTTCATTGATTAAAGAAAAATGGCAAATACAAATATTCTATGAATTTTATTTTTAAAAAATCTGAAATCTTTATTTCAGTTTTTCACTAAGAATGAGCTCGAGGGATCTAAACCTTCGTGGAAATTCTAATATACATGCATACACACACATACATATATGGAATGAATTTAAAAATGGCGAAAACAAATTCAGAGAACCTCAAAATGTTAAAATATTCCAATATTTTCATAATCTGGTTTTTATCATGTTTCAATATATTTTTTCAAACTCATACAACATTACATTATATATTTACCTGCTGATATCCATTATATTTCCAATATGACGTAATATTCACATTTTTTTTAATTCGTCAAACTAACTGTTTCATTTTTATTTTTCACGTGGAAGGTCTTGCAATAGAAAAGTTATGACGTAATATTCACTTTTTTAAAATTTGTCAAACTATTTCATTTTAATTTTTCACGTGAAAATCTTGCAATAGAAAAGTAATTGTTGTGGTAAGAATTTTATTGTGGATTTTAAATTGTTGGCAATTGCTATAACGAAAAATGTTTAAATTTGATAGGAAATTGCTGGTTTTTTATAAATTAAAAATTAACTATAAATTATTTCAATTCCGGATTACTTTAGTTGCCTCGGCCATGTACGTACATATGTACATAACATTTCACAATTCCGACTTCCAAACTCTCGATTTGTATAGAATTACAGACAGAAAAACTTTTATTATTATATATTAGATTACATTACTTTAATTAAAAAAGAAAAATTCAAACAATTATTGTACGTTTTTCCTAAAAAAATTTATTGCTGCAAAATATAAGAGAGTATAAAAATCTGTATATGCAAAAAGTATTCAGAATAAATACCAAGAAATAAACAACATAAGCTGTCAAAAGCACTCTTTAAAAAAAAAAAAAAATCAAATTAGAAAAAAAAAATTAAGAAAATATGTGCACAAAACTAAAAACTAAGTTTGGTGTAAAACAAATCATAAGAGGAAATGAAAGAAGGAAATTAAAAAAAAAGTTATATGAACTCAAAAATCAAAGTGCAACATCAAATTGAGAAAAATGTGAAAATTCTAATGTGAATGCAGAATGAGAATATTTAAGTGAGAAAAAAATAAAAAGTAAAAGTAAATTCTTTCAACTGGCAGGCAACATGCTTAATTTTTCTCTCCACTTTTTAAACATTTATACATACGTAAATATGCATCACTCTGACAACTTTCAGTGCTGCACAGTGTTTCAGAACTGCTGCATCTTGCAGGTAAAGGGGGAGCCAGTGGTTGTTTCTTGACTGCACAAGTAGAATTTTTAGGAAGCCAACAAGTGTTCTTATAACAACAATGCTGATTTCTTCTATAGTTGCCATTGATATCATCTATAATCTGATGAGAGTAACTCTGATAATTGCAAATGTGAGATTTCCCACACTGATGAATGTTATCCGATTTGCAAATGCTACAAAAATAAGTCCTACTAGTCTGTTTGCTCTTCATCTCGAAATATTTTCCATGGCTGCAAACAGGGCAGATATCTTCGTAAGTAGATGATACTTCATATAATGTACTTCTGTCGGTTTTAGAGCAAACTGAGAAATTATCATACTGTGACTGACAAAAAGGACATGGGCATTCTGTACTATCATTCAGTAAAGAATCTTCACTTCTTGGCTTAACCAGATTCTTCCTGAGAGGATAAACAGCACACTGTGATGAAATATTTGGATGGAGATTCAGTTGTGTATCATTTGGATTACGTTTATCAGCCAAAACAGTCTGAGAAGCATCCCAATTGTTTTGTGGCAACTGTGGTAAACTAGCTATATATCTACTCTGTGCAGCAATTGGCAATTGCATCTGGTTGTATCGACCACTAACACTATTTGAACGTTGATATTGTTGTACAACTGATGTACAACTTTCACATCCACTAGGAGGTAATCCAAAAGCATGTTGTCTCTGCAAAAGCGTTATTTCTAGCAGCATGAAAGAGAGAGTTATTATCAGCAAAGTTAGGAGAGTACTAAGAAATTAGTATTAAATTAGTAATAGGAATGTCAACAGATATTGTTATAAGTTTGATTAATGTACAGAAAAATAAAGCTTGAATACAATAAAATGGATGTATGAACTAGATTGTATAAATATTTGCATTAAAAGGGACACTTATTTTAAATTTATTTCATTGTTATTTAATATACAATAGTATTTACTTCCAACTCATCATTATATCACTTAGAACAGTATGAAACTTAAAATTATAGTCTAATTTTCCTACCATATATTTCCTTGTATAAGCCAAGTATACGGCTTTTCAGAGAAAAATCGTTCAAAATCGAAAACCCCGATTTAAAAAAGTGGCAATGAAAGATTCATCTTGTGTATAGCTAATAGCAAAAAAAAAAAAAAAAAAAAAAAAATGTTCTAAAATATTGACCTGCCCTATTCTGTCTTGGCGACTGCCAAATCTGCTTGTGTTGCACTCATCCTGTAATGACTTGCTTGTTCATAAAAACCAAACCTCCTATTTTTGTAAACCTTTCTCTACTTTTAGATTAATTTTTAATAGAATTGAAAAATTGGTAAATAAATCAAATCGGTTATAACTTTCCAAATGGGTGAAAAGTTTCCGGGCCAAGATTCAAACCAGGAATGTCTTGGCTGAAGCTGTCAATGCTCTACCAAACGGGTCATCCCGGACAAATCTGGAGGTCTAATTCAGCCAGATTCCCTTTAACAATCACAGCAGCTGGTCTGCTATTGGAATCAGCTCAACAGAATAAAACATAGGCTTTTTTTTCTTTCTTTCTTTCTCTACTTCACATGACAGGTAACTTAACTTTGACTTAAGGGTACCAGGAAAGCAAAATTCAACCAAAAAAACAATTTTTACTTTTTATATCATTAAATAGCTTAAACTTTTATCTTTCCAAAGATAAAAGCATGTTTATATATACGCATGTTTATATATAAAAAAATAAGTGTTGAAATTATTCATTCTTTTCTAAGAGTACTTCACAGCTTAATGACCATTTAAATCTTTAATTGACTTTTTCTCAAAACTTGGATTTTTCATGTTTATGTTCCTTTTTTTCAATATCTATTAAACTTGATAATTCAGATTTTTTTTTTAATACTTTTATATTGTATAGTTTAACACAGGGATTTAACAATTTGTTGACAATTATTTATTTTAGGCAGTGGTATCTTACCAAAAATGCTAATTTAAAAATGACTTTCAATAAATAATTAATTTTGAGTTTCACTTAGAAAGAAAATTGTCTGTTAAAATACGTAAATCATGTTATTCTAACTACTCTAAAAAACCTAGACCTCTATCTTTCACCATTTCTGAGAAAAAGGTACATAAAGTGGGTGAATTTAACATGACGGAGATGGGGTTTTCCTGGTCCCCTTAAGGACAGGTGGTTGGACAAAAGCACACGCTTTATAATGCAGGCTCTAAATTAAGTCCTCAGTTTTGTAGAGCAGTTGAATAACTCAATGACTGCTCGTAATTTCACACTCAATGTAAAACAAGTGTAAGAATGGAGAAAGAAAAAAGATGAAACTTCAAAAATTCCAAAAGTAATGAATGCTGCACATGGGCACAAACTGTCATTTTGGGCACTTGAAAAAAAACTGTCCGATTGGATGCAATCGTTTTAACAATCGATATAGGCTGTGTATCCAAACTCTTACTAAAATTATCCAAAAGCTTACTCTTTTCAAAAGCATGAAAGAAAGCTATTTTAAGGAATTGCTAACATCTTTATTTTAGAATACCAATTTTGGAAATTTTCTTAGACTCATGTATAAGGCAACCACTTCACTTTGAAGTAAAAAAGACCAACAATTCTCAACTTACACAAGAAAATATACGGTAACTATGTTAATAATATTTATGATACTAATCTTCATGATATTTTAAAAAGTAACATTTTAATATCTAACCTCGTCAGACCCGAGGTACACAAATGTGTACCTCTATTCTTTACCTCATAAAAACTAAACTGTTTGATTTTTTTTTTTTTTTTTTTTTATCATTTTGACTTTAGTTCTATATAGCTGAGTGTTTTCGGCTTTAAAATTAAATCTATAAACAGCAGCATCATGCTAATTTCCTCATAAAATAAAGGTTATTTTCATCAGAGTTAGCAAAATACACCCAAGACAGTGTGGTCAGAAAAGCAAGTAATTTTCATAATTATTTAACTTAAATACTTAAGAATAAAAATCTTTGATAATTTGTAGATCATTCACATATTTAGAGTCCTTAAATTTATTATTACATGAATTTAGGTTATTGATAATTAAATTGATATTTTAGGGAATTGGTAATTTTAGATCCATAATTGTGAACCTAAATTACCTGTTCCATAAAATATCAATTTCAGAAAAAGGGTTTTTTTTTTTTTTTTTTTTTTTGGCATCTATGGTATTATTTTGTTTGCGCAAAAGAAATGAATATGAGTATTTGTTGCATTATTTTAGCTTCAGGTCTCAAGAGACTAATTTTTAAAATGTTAAAATTTTCTAAACATTTTACATAACGAGCAATGCCAAGATGAATAAATGAGGCTTCTGCCAAAATCTGTATGCATAAACTATCACAAATACATGTTCTTTTTTGTGTGCATCAAAGACAAAATGCTGGTAATACAGTAGACTCACCAAATCTGCACAGCTTGGGACAAGAAGTTGTGTGGATTTTAGAATTTTGCAGATTTCTGATCATTGCTTTTTTTACATTTTCTAAACAGTAATTCGAATGTAATAATGCAATCGAAATTATAATGAATGCTTACAATATAGTAAAGTATTAAAATAATTAAAGTATTAAATTAAAATAATAAAAATTAATAACTTTAAAAATGATTAAAATATTAAAAATAAAGGTCAAGTAAATAATAATGTATAATTAAAAATGCAAAATAAAGATGAGATACATTTTTCCTAAATTATTCACTGAAACTTGCCTCATAAAAGTACCCTACTAATTCACATCAAAATCATAATTAGATTTAGCCAGACTTAGTAACCAAAAAAGCTTGATTAATATATATATTTGGTCAAAAGATTGTGATTACAAGTGATATCAGCAATATCTTGAATTTTTTCAGAAATAAATTTATGCTTCCTTCATGAAAAAGCATGAGTTCAGTAATATTAACAAGAATTACATATTAAAATATATACGGAACCGATATAAAAATTTAAAAAGTCTAATTTTGTCTCTACATTTGAACTGAAAGTTTCATTGTTTAAATCTGCGATGATCAGCAGATTTTAGGCATTTGTGGATCTTATGGCTGCGGATTTGAGGGAGTCTTGTATTTTTCTTATTCCAAGAGAAGAAAAAATGGTTCTTAAAGAATAATCTATGACAGGGGTCGATTTAGAAAAAGAAAGTTGCATAGCAGTAACTGCTATACAAAGTCAGTTTCGAATAGCAGTTAGACACTTTTGTATAGCAAGTAAAAAATAGCTAATGTAGCTTTTAAATCTTGAAACAAATTAAGTATTGCTCATAAAAATGTCAAAAAGATGTAGAAAACAACAAAATTGATAAAAAGTATGCAAACGACGCACTACAACACGCACGTCAAACTTCTATGAGCAAACGCCGTGATTAGCGAGTAACAGTGATTCAGTAATCAATCACATCGTCAGAGCGGGAACAAATCATGTGTTTACTGGGAAAACTGCGCCCAGCAATGGCGTCTCGCTGTACTTCCATTGTAAATAAACACTTGGGGAGGGTGAAAACATAATGTATGTCGTGTAAAAACACCTTTAAATTTTAACTTTAAGTTTACATGACATAACAAAGGGTGTGGGAAATATGCATCGCAATGATTGTGATTTAATGCATTTCTTAGATCGCATTTTAGTTAAATTTGAATCGCAAATTGCGATGCGATACCGCTTAAATCGAACCCTGATCTATGATCACATTTATTATAACCGTCTTATTGTTCTTTAATTACATTTTCATTCATATTCAAATACACATGTACTTTCATCTGAAACATAATATTCTCAAACTTTTATGAAAATCCCTAAATACGATCTACCTTGCAAGAATTTTTCTAGTGTGAACCTGACCCACAGACAGGTAATTAGAGTCAATGTGATCAGAAAAAAGAAAATTAGGGACAACCCGTCCCAATGTAGGATTCTATTCAACAATCCCGAGGTATCCGTTATTCAGAGATTTTACCACACTTGAATATTAAAGAATAAAGATTAGTCCGTTTTCTATATAAAAAGATAAAATTGGTATTAGAGATATAATTGTAATTACTTTTCAGAATTGCATTAAACATGATTTACTTTTCTTTCATTTCGGGCATTTTGAAATTTGTTGTGTTGCAGGTTGCCAATAATTATTTTGTCAAGTTCAGGATTATTATTATATTTTTTTTTTACCTAGCTAGATTAAATATGAAAGGAAATAGGAGGCA
Source organism: Maratus speciosus (assembly GCA_963932465.1). Taxonomy (NCBI): domain Eukaryota; kingdom Metazoa; phylum Arthropoda; class Arachnida; order Araneae; family Salticidae; genus Maratus; species Maratus speciosus. The sequence continues at coordinate 92,801,193 of OZ010799.1, forward strand.
AATTTTATTCATAATTATTCACATTTATGTTCTAAAACACTGAAGAAAAAGCTATAATCTGATAAGAGAAGTTATTTCCTTTTCAAAAAATATTTATAATTATAAAAGTTTCTGTTAAATGCTTATTTGTAAAAAGTAAGAAATTTGAAAAGAAATTAAAGTGAAATATATCCTAATGTAAAGAACATGTATTTTTTCAGTTATGAATGTCAGACTCAGTATGAAAACAATAAGAGCATTTGTCATAAAACTTTTTGAAATATTCAATTTGACAGAAAAGTTAAAAAATGGATGAAGATGCAATTTACAGAAATCTTAACATGTAAATTTCTAAATATGTTTTGTAGTCCTGTAAATAAAAATAGGCATTAAGGGATAGTAGGTTTTATAATATCTTTTCATCCTTATATTGTGTTTTACAAACAGATTCCTTAAAAAGAATTTTTTTTAAAAGGAAAGGTGTGGGGGAGACAATATACATATCACATAAAAGTTTTAAGTGCAAATTACCATATGAAAAATTATGCATCACATAGAAGTTGGTACATGATACTTAAATTAGTAAATCAAATATGTTATTTTTCAATTACATACATATTTTCAGAAAAAATATCCAAAGTCAAAATGCATGTTTTCTACCTCTTTGGATAATTGGGGAAGGTTTGCTGAGAAGATCAGATAATCCATTGTATATAGCTCCTTGTTTTGCAACTTCCAGTGTAACAACAGGCCCAGTGCGAGTCATTAGTTCAGCAGCTCTAAAAGTGTAAGAAAATAGTCATTTTTCTAGATTTAATAAAAATTTCATTTTAATTAACAGTAATTATCAAAAGCAAATTTTTAGGCATCATTAAATTAATAACTGGATTCAGATCATTAATAACTGATTTCATCTAACAACATACAAAAATAATGATAAAGCCACTAACAATAAAGCCCGATTCACTAAATCATTTTATTTCAACAGGAAAACCAAAATCATGAAAATAACCAAATATGAAAGTACATAATAAAAGCAGAAATATTAATTAGTGATAAAGATTTGATTTAAATATGACAGTAGTCATGGCCGAAAACATTTAAAAATTGCATAGATTTCATAGCTACTTTAATTCCAGTTTTAAATGCTGACATTTTCATCATTTGAGATTATCATTCAATATGCAAAAATAAGATAACTGAAAATGTCTCAAATTGTCTTATGAAACTGTCATATTCAAGTTAAACTATAGTACTTTGCATGCATTACTGAGATCTTAAGAAATTGTAAATGTATAACAGCAAAGTACAAAGTAATGTAAAATGGAACAGTAAAGATACCATCTTTTGAGCAAAATTTTATTCAGAATTACAGCAGTTTATTTAAGTGTACAGTGAAAATCAAATTAATTTTAGTGCATTCTATTTGCTATATTACTGTTATTTTAAAAAGTGTGAATAACCAGGATTTTATATAATTATTTTTGTGAGTCTGTAATACATGGTTCTTAACATTATCAAAAGTAGAATGGCAAATTCTCAAAACTATTTCATACAGCTGAGGTTAAATTCACAATTAAAGAGCATTTATTAATTATAAAATGTTCCTACTTTGACTTTCAAATTGCTAATTTCTTTTATACTATAATACATGTTATCAGAAACAAATTCTCATTTTTTAAATAATAAAAGATAGAAATTAATCTCTGAAAACAAACAAGGCATGTATCCACAAATACGGTGAGCCCAGCCAGATTCTGTTCTGCCAAAATCAAAGTGTGCAGCAACATAATTTTATTTTGCAGAAACATATCTGGTGTTGTTTGCCCTTATAACAGTGAAAATCAAAATTGAGCTCTTTTTAAATAACAACTGCATTGCTAAAATTGTCTGTCTGTTGATCTCTTGTCAGCAAAATTTCAAAAAAGTTCAATTGGGAATTAATTCTATATGTATTTTTTGTAATCTCTAATTTGAAACCAAAAAGTTTATACAAATCACCAAAATGGTACATAATCAATTCTTAACAATCAGTTACGACTCAGGGTTGTTTGGTTTAAACCAGGTTGGTTTAAACCAAATGTTTTTTTTAAAAAAACCATGCTGGTTTTTTTTATGTGGTTTTTTTCTCATTTTCCCTAATGTTTTCATTTATTTTACACATTATTGAAAAATGCAAAAGCCAAGTTAGGCAGAAGCTAAGAGCAAAGCTTTAGAAAAATGATGAATTAATAAATTTGTAAAGGTGACAAACATTTTTAATCAATCAAACTTTTCTCATAAGTTTTAAATCTACATAGCAGACTAACTAATTTTTCTTAAATTAGCTGGGGAGAAAAAAAAAAAAAAAAAAAAAAAAAAACCAAGTAGTTAGCTATTTTTCTTCTTTTTTTTTAAGCCTTTTATTTTTAAAAATAGCCAAAATGGCAGATTTGAGCTAAAAATACACTTTTACTACTTACAAAGGAACCACTTTTGGTGTTGCTCGCACCTAGCATTGAGACATGGTGCATTTTAAAGCCCTATATTACGAAGTTTGAGAATCAGTAAAATTTTTCTGTTAAAATAATATTTCTTGATTTTACAGCAGCATAACTTTCTGAAAATGTAATTTTTGAGACCACTTACTGGACTATTAACATCGAAGTTTTTTTTAAAAAAGCATTTGCAGACAAAAATTAGTTAATAATAAGTATAAAATATTGAAAAAAGTTTAAAAATTCCTTCAAGAACCCACGAATTTGATTTTGAAAAACTGCAACATTATATTCACATTCTTGGCGGAGAAACAGTTGGTGCTTTTTTTCAAAAGTAGAGCTTTCCGGCAACCCTAGCCAAATGTCATAGCTGTTTGTCTTGTGTGAGGAGTGGTTTGGACTTCAGTAGAAATTGTAATGTCCGATGTTACCTAATTAGTCACAGTAATTTTTCTAAATTGTGTAAAAATATTAATTTACTTTATAATGACTTTTACCAAAGGACCACTTATAATACAGCAACATTTCATTTTAAACATTCGAAACTTTATTTCATCCGATTTCAAAAATAGTTTGCTTATTCTGTATTTCACTAAAAAATAGTTTTCAATGATCTTGGAAGCTTTTATAGAATTATGTTTACTATTTAGTATTTATCGTCTGCATAGAAAAAAAAAGAAAAACCCAATATTTGCTTCTTATGATATCAATTATTTAAAAAAATCGCAATATATGTACCGTAAATTTACTCATCAGATAAAGCAGGCGGAAAAATTGTACCACCACATTTGGCGACTTAACTCACTTTTGGCGTGAAATAAACAAATAAAAATGTAATAATAAAAAATTTAAAGTATAAAAAAGTATATAAAATATTATTTTAACAGAGAAATTTTATCCGTTCTCTAACTTTTATGTATAGGACTACAAAATGCACCAGGTCTCGTTGCTAGGTGCGAGCAACACCAAAAGTGGTTCCCTTGTTAGATTGCTTGATTAGTTAAGATTTACTAAGAATTACATATGCCTAAATGATGACGTGATCATAAGTAATTCTCTCCATTGGTTACTTTTTGTTCTGTATGCTAATGAATGATTGGCTGTGAGTTTTCTTTGCTGTATCATGGCTATTGGGTTTAGTAAGTTTTTGTTTTTCTTGAATTCCTACATTGGGATTGGGGTTTTGCATTATGATTTTATTCTGTTACCAGCAATATTGGCATGGTTTAAATCAATTGGTTAACCAACTGGTTTTTTAGAAAAGATCTAACATAATATTTTCTCATTTTTGTAATTTAAGTGTTTCAAATTATTGGATATAAATAATTTCTACTTTTAAGTCTTATCCCAGCAGTCACCGTGAGACATAGTGAGTCTAGGTTATATTTGTATGCATGTAGAATGCAAATTGCATGTATTGATGAACATATCTGAAGCTCTAAAGATAAAATTTAAAACATGTGAATGTAGCAAAGATAAAATAGATTAAAAATATTCAATATTCTGAATAAAATATTTTCCTTTGAGAAAACACAGATTATTTACAATTAATAACATAAAATGACCTTTAAGATTTCAGTCAAGCTGCAAAAGAAAATTTTCTTGATTGGGGAGATTATCTTTTAAGGCTGTTCTCAATTGCTCAAATCAACAAGTGCAAAATGCTTTGACACGTTTAAAAATTCATTTCTTAACAGAAAGATAAAATTGGAAGGCCTGACTGGAAGCAATTTGGAATCGAACTGTGTTTTCCATTTTTGATGAATAAATTACCAATTGAGTTATAAGCAATTTTGATCACGTGACAAAGATGTTTTTAACCTTCCTTGAGTAGTTATTTTCTTTTGCGCAGAAATTCCGTTCAAAACGCTAACTTTGACACTATTTTCTAAAAGATCTATTGCATTTGCAAAAAAACGGAAAACGTAGTTCTATTACATAGTTTTTGAACAACAACATCTGCTAGTTTCATGCATTTCTGAACAAAAATAAATTAAAACTTATTTCATAAAGTTGCCCTTTCGGATTTTAGAACAGCCTTAAGAATAAAAAAGAAACTCAAGATATGAAGTCAAATAAGAGGACACTGAAAAATTGGGTGCTAGCGAAGCACCTGATTACTTTTAACTAAAACATGCAATAAGATATTTAAATCGTCTATTGTATAATAGAATCCACTATTTAGATCTGACAAAAAAATGGGTAAAAATCGAGATAAGGTTCACATGAGACATAACAGAAAAAAGTCTCATAAAAATGCCGAGAAATATATATTATTAATTTTTAGTTTAGACATATAAAAGTAATACATATTATAAAATAGCTTAGAAGAAAATCCTGTGTTTTAAGTCTGATGCCTGTTTAAATGTTTTAGTGGATGACAACTTTTATAAATCTACTTTCCATTTTAAGATCAATGTTTTCAGTAGTCTAAAAAGCTGGTAAATAGGTATTTGTTTATTTTACTGTTGTCTTTTTATAACAGCATGGCAGTTTCTGAGGAGAAGTGTCAAATGACAATACACAGTACTTCTTGAAACGTGTAAAGACCCCACTGCTAAATTAAAATCATTCCAGGAATTCTTTATAAAAAGCTTTACTTTCAATAAAAGATAATTGTTCATGTAACAGAAAAATCAGATATCTCAGGTTGCAAATATTTCAAAGAAATTATTTTGAATAGCCATGGAAAAGTATATTTATGAAACTACACCATATATTTATTTATAGTACTAGTAATCAAAAGATTGTTTATTAAGATTTTCAAGGTATCAATGTTTCACTATGCACAGCATTTTATTCATGGAACATAAGACATAGCTTTTACTAAAAATGTTTAAATTTTAAATGGTTTCAATTTTCTACACAATTGATTGTAATTATTTAATTTAAATTATTTTTAAATGAAGTTATATTACTTATATATCCAACAAAGTTAATTTTTATCAATAAATATGCATGTATATGTAATAGGAAAATATATTTTTAAAAAACCCAGTTTAAACCAAAAAACCCAGGTTTTTTGGGTTTTTTTTGAAAAAAACCCGGTTTTTTATCAACCCTGAGTTACGTTCATGATTTTATAATAGATGACACAGAAAGGTTTACAGAATGTTGTTAAAATTGTCTCGTGCATAGTAATAGAAATGACTGATATATTATTATAACATTACAATTTTTTCTTTGAACAGTTCAACAAATAATTTTACTTTCAGAACAGATTTTCAACATACCCATTTCAGTGTATGAGTTTTTGGCAAATAATCATCTGTATAAAAATATACAAATAAATTTAAAAACAACTTCACAGCAATATAAGTTAGACAAATTCCACTTCCATATTTTCTGTAAGAAAAACATTTTTCTCTGAAAAGAACAGAGTTAGCAATCCAGTAGAAATACTTAGAATGGATAGAACTAATGATTTTTATCCACAATTAATTGAATAAAAATATTTTTGAACAATTTTTATGGCCATAGGTCTACTGTACACAAATTCTGAAGAAATTAAAAACATTGGTACCTTCTTGAATTTACAAGTATGCTTTTCTCAACATTTAATCATGCACAGCCAAAAATATTAAACTCTGATATCTCCTTTCACATAGCATACAATAAAGAGAGTGAGAAAAAAACAGGTTTTTATTAGCTTTAATGGTGCATTTTGTTTGTATTTACAAATAAGTTGGAAAGATATAGGACCTTTCATATTTTTTTTAATCATTAAAAATTAAGCCTGCCATGCATGTATAACTATGCACTCAAGTTTGTCGAAAAAATATAACTACAGTCGAGTCTCTATATAACGAAATTCATTGTCGCAGTAAAAAATTCGTTATATAGAGGGATGAGTAAAAATTCCTATTTAATGTGTAAATTTTGAACAAAAATTACTTTTGAGGTGTTTAATTAAGAATTTGAAATGTTTAACTATAAATATTAACCTAATATTGTATTTCTGAATTATTTAAACAGTTTCAAAAAAGAAAACAGACATTTATTTGAAAGCATAATAAAAATCACATAAGGAAAACTTACATTAATTTTAGACGAAGAAATCTGTAACTTTTCGCTGTTTTAATTTCAAAATTGTTACACTCTCGAAAAAATGTTCACACTTTAGCAAGAGAGGAAAAATTTTATCGGAAACATTTTCCTCCATTTCAATTCTCATTCACCTTAAACTTCAATTACCTCTCTGATCCCGCTCTTATATGTGTAACAATCCAGTTGACACTGTTTTAAGAAGTATGCTGGAAGGTGTGTGGGAGAGGGGATGGGGAGATGAATTCGTTGGGCATAAAAATAAGGAGATTCAAGGTAGAAAAGTAAAATAAAAAACTCAGCACTGAACAATAAATCACTAATCAGCGATAGAAAATTGATTCCATGTGATTTGGTAGCTTTTTTAACACAATAAATAAAGAACATTTTATCAAAAAATTCGTTATATGGAGATAGATATTTCGCTATATGGAGACTTTTTTTAATGAAATCATGGGAAAAAGGGACCGTTCCTACTAAAAATTCGTTATATAGAGAAATTCGATGTATGGAGTTTCGTTATAGAGAGACTTGACTGTATATACATTCAAGTGTACTCTATACATTCAAGTTCATCATGAGATAAAAAATGTTGGAAAACTCTGTTCTAGGACATGATATGCAGACACGTATGCTGGCTGATAAACACAATCTTGACATGCATGCAGGTCCCGATCATGACTAAATGGGGGCCTGGGCAAAGATAAATTAGGGGGCCCTATTCAAATCGTTGCAACATTACTCAAATAGATCTGATGGTTGGTCATATGTGTAACACATAAACAACATTTTCGCACCTTGGATTTTAAATAGAAGAAAATTCTTAAATCCATCAATTCTAAATTAAGGAACTTAATAAAAATACTTCTTTTCTTAGTACAGAACAAAACTCTTTTATATAACTTTAGCAGCTTGTTATACTACTTTAAGATGAATTTAATAACTTTAACTTATAGAAGAGTGTCAAATACTCTTCCGTGTAAATATGAGTTTATCAAGTTAATTTCTTTTACATCTTTAAGTTGTACTACACATAACATAATATCAAAACATTCTACTTCCCAAGTAAAAAGTGTTTTTTCAATAAATCTAAAAAAAAGTCAATTTTGGGTTTGTTTTCCATATTACTCAAAGTTAAAAGAAAAACTTTGAATACAGAAGAAAATTTAGCTCACGACAGTTAGAACTAATTATATTCAATCACTAAAGTTTAGATATGATAAGTTAATTGCTAATACAATCTATTAAAATCAAAATATCATTTCTTACTTATTAGTGGTTGAGGTTAGCTTTGCGAAAGAATTTAGCTCTCTGTTCAAAATGAAATTTGTTTTTCAAAGAGTTTAGTAGAATCTTTTAAAGATGAAATTTTTGTTTTGTATTTGAAAATTTTCAGAGCTGGAATTGGACAAAAAAAGTAAATATTTTATAAATATGGATTTATTTTTTATTTTTTTTTATTTATTTTTTTTTTTTGGGGGGGGGGGGGGGCTTGCCCCGATTTGCCCATGTGATAATAAGGGCCTGCATGCATGCCACCCCAGCAGCAGATTTTTTTTCTGCAGTCTGCAACACAAGTAGAAACTTTAAAAACAGTCTGCAGAACTTAAGGACAAACGCCTTCTTCCCAATCCTTAATGTACTCAAACCCCCCAAGTATTTGCGATTAACATAAAAGGAAAGTACTTTTTAAAATAATTTACCTTTGTCCTCAAAATTTTTAACACCATTGTCTGAAAAATCTTTCATATAATGTCAAAATTTCTGTGAAGTCAGAAAACAGAATAACAGTAAAAATAACATATGAACACCAATTTCTAAAATTTTTGAAAAGATTTACAATGTGATAATATCAAAAATTATATATAGATGTGATAATACAGGATAAAAGTGCACTAAAGGCACTTTGTAGCAGCAAAAATCTAATTTTATAGCAGTAAAATTCTAATTTTGTAGCACCAAAAATCTAATTTTGAAGCAGCAAAAATGTAATTTTGAAGCAGCAAAAATCTAATTTTGAAGCAGCAAAAATCTAATTTTGAAGCAGCAAAAATCTAATTTATCAGCAGTAAAAGCAGTTTTTGGAGCAGATTGAAATTCTGAGAGATTCAAATTTGAGTAATTCATGCAAATACTATAAGTAATTTTAATGCAATGTTTTACCTAGCAATTTTAGCTAGTTGTGAAATTCAAAATTTAACATGCTTTCACTCAAAACATGGCTAACTAATATTTAACCTGCCACTCAGCTGTAAAAAAAATGTGGTGAAAACATTAATGTTTCAGCAAATATTTCCGCAATCTTTCGACGATGTTCCCATTTTCTTCGCGACCTTTTGACGATGTCCGCGTTTTTTTATCGCGATCTTTCAACGATGTTCACGTTTTTTAAATACAATCTTTCGACGATGTTTCCGTTTCTTATGTGATCTTTTGGTGATGTTCGTGTCTTTTTGCGATCTTTCGGCAAAGTTCCCGTTTTTTCGCAATCTTTTGACGATGTTCCCGTTTTTTTCGCAATCTTTTGACGATGTTCCCGTTTTTTTCGCAATCTATTGGCAATGTTCCCGTTTTTTCACGATCTTTTGGCAGAATTCGCATTTTTTCCGTAATCCTTTGAAAAAAATTCTCATTTTCTCTGCAATCTTTTAATGATATACATGTTTTTTCGCAATCTTTTAGCGAAATCTGCATTTTTTCGCAATCTTTGTGCAAAATTTGTTTTTTTTCTGTGATCTTTCAACGAAATTCACATTTCTTCCGTGATCATTTGACAAAATTCCATGTTTTTCTGCGATCTTTTGAAAAAATTTGTGTTTTTTCTGCAATCTTTTGAGAGAATTAGAGTTTTTTCCACAATCATTTGTCAAAATTCACGTTTTTTTCCCCCCGATCATTTGATGGAACTTTCTTTTTCCCGCCATCCTTTGAGGAAAGTTGCTATTTTTCCACAGCTCTGACGAAATTCGCATTTTTTTCCATGAAAATTCGAAAAATTCGCCTATTTTCCATGACCTTTAGACGAAATTATCATTTTTTAGCGATCCTTCGAAAAAATTTGCGTTTTTTCCGCGATCCTTTGGCAAAATTTGTGTTTTTCCGCAATCCTTTGACGAAAGTTGCTATTTTTCCATAGTCCTTTGACGAAATTCATGTTTTTTCCGCGATCATTTAACAGAAGTCTCATTTTTCTGCCATCCTTTGACGAAAGTTGCTATTTTTCAGCAGCCCTTTGACGAAATTGACGTTTCTTTCACGATCTTATGACAAAATTTAGCTTTTTCTTTGCAATCTTTTGACAAATTCGAGTTTTTTTTCCACGATCCTTTAATGAAATTGGCTATTTTAACTGGAAACGATTGATGAAATTGTTTTTTCGGCAGACATTTGTCGAAATTCGTGATATTTACGTCCAAATTTTCAGACTAATGACTGATTTTTTTTTTTTTTAATTTCTTAAGAAATCACCACAACGAGGATTAGCTCATTTAATAATGGGCGTTTCACGATCGCATGTATAGAGTTGTCTCCATGAATTATTTATATTTTAAAGGGAATCAGAGCTTTGTGAATCGCATGTAGCACGGATCGTATTATGGCAAGCTTTTTTTTTTCTAAAATTTGACAGTTGAAAAATAGTCTGCGGACCTACCTGAAAGTCTGCGACGTTCGTCGCAGTGTTGCGCTGATTTCCCCCGGGCATGCCACACTCAGTTTTCCTATGTTAATGTTAAAATCTCTCATTTTCCCTAGAATTTTTGAACAGTGATACATGTTTTCCAGTTTTAAGGCTTTAACATTGCTAAACATCTTAAATTCAAAGCATTTAAAGTATCATGACTGGTCAGAATAATTACTTTAGCAATAAATTCATCTCATTAAAAATCAGATACCATTTTATTGCCAAAATACAAAATGTTTAGTTGAAACAAGTTAGAGTAAGGATGCAAACATACAAGAAAAGAAACAGTAAAAATTATAAAATCTTACTTTTCTTGATTTACTCCAACCAGGGAATGACCATCAACTTTTAACAACTGATCTCCAGCTTGTAATCTACCATCCTGAATAACAGAAAAGGATGACATTCAGAAGGGAATTTAAATGACTAGTGAAATTACAAATTGAATAAATGCACAGCAATTTTGGCACATGTAGAATATCAAACTATATTTATATAGCAACGACCATTAGTATGATGTACAATAACAACAACAGTATAATGGTACAATAAACAGCTTTATAATATATAAATAGAACATGCGTTATTAAAAATAATTTATAAAAATGCCAAACACGTTTAATCTAATAGTTAAGGAGTGGGCAAATGTATGAGAATGAGAGCAAGATGAGAGTTATACTGTAATCTCTCAAGAAGGATTTTACTGGACAGGTATTTCCAGCTATTTTAGCTAGCCACCTGGCTATAATTTTATCATGTCTATTCAAAATTATTTCTTAGACATATTGCAATTTAAAGCATTGCTAATACCATGATCTGCATTGCATATTTTTTCATATACTATTTGTGCAAAATCTCAAGATAACAATCATTAAAATGATATGAACATCAATTTTTACAGTAATTTGTCTATGAACCTTTAACTGATTTGACAGAAATTGTCACATACAGTGGCATAGTTAGGGGGAAGGGGGGGGGGGGCGACCATTTTTTTTTGTGTGTGTGTGTGTGTGTGAATATTTTCTTTAGTAAGATATTTTGTTATAGTCAAATAATGAAGAAAGAAAACTGTAAATGTTTCTAGGGCTGGCTCAATACACTTGGTACCTAAGATAATTATGTACCTGAATTGAGGCACAAAATGGTTAAATAGGAGATGCTAAATTGAAAGGAGCTTTAAACCGAAATTATATTACATATTTTGATAATAAATAAGAATTGTTGACTTTCTTTTGTGTGTGTGTGAGACTGTTTTGAAGAAATTTGGTGAAGATGAGGAGAATGGAGAGATCCACACTTGTCAATTGCTGATGGAGGTTTCTAACTGTCTAGCCCAGTTTATAAATCAAAAGGCCTGTTGGCGACTTGGAGTCACATTTGTGGTATCATAAGAACATTTTTCATTTGTATATTAGCTGAGATGCCCATCGATTTTTCCAAATGAGCAGCAAAAGATTAAAAGTTCATATTAAAATTTAAAACAATATAACGAATATCTGAAAATGAACCTTTGGGATGACTCCAAACTGTCTTTGGCAATGTAGATCGAGTGTGCTATGCACGTAACTCTAACCACTAAAAACCTCAATTTGAATTTCTCTTTCAAAATTAATCTTCGTCACAGATCCCCGCTGCCTATGCCTCCATATAGTGGACGTGCTGCGCATGCGGCAGAAAATCTGAAGAGAATCATAAGATGAGTTGAAAGAAAAAATACCGCAGAAATCGGACCCATGAAACCTCAGGTAAAAATGCACCATGACAGTGAAAGTTAAAACTAAAAACTGAAACAATCGAAAAACAAGTTGAATAAGCAAAACCCAGATGAAATTGGGCCTTAATATAAAACCCGAGATAAGAATGCGCCCCCTGCACTGGAAGGTGAAGTTAAAAACTGCAAGCCAAGTTCTCGTAGAAATCTGGAAAAAAATGCATCATTAATGTTCGATAATGGCGGTAAAATAAATCTATATTTTGGAAAACAGTTTTAAATGCAAATTTAAAAAAAAAAAAAGGGGGGGGGGGGACCCTTGTGGACGAACTCTTAACTCATATCACGTGATTCTTGACAGACACTAATAATCTGATTAAATTTTGATAAAATACTTTTAAATTATGTTTTTATCATTTGCCACATTTAATAATGAAGTCGATTGCCTACATGTCATATCTCTGATCTATCGATTTTTGGAAATTAAAGGGAGAGGTCGGCCGGAAAAAGATATCTTTTTAGTCTGATTTTTAATGAATGTTCGTCCCTGTTTGGCTCTTTCTCTGAATTTTTGTACTTTCGCCGTCAATTTTTTGAAAAAATCAGGAACAGTTACAGACTGATTTTCAAACATTTTATACATAGGTGTAAAATATCTTTCTACATGTGCTCTGAAATTTTCAAATCGATATAATTAGTTTTCTTAATTTTTGTTCATTATTGAAAATTCTTATTTTTTTCCATTTCGGCTGTGGAATCAGGTTCAGATGTGCATGCAAATTTGCATTTTTTTGTGAAAAAAACTGTGTTTTGATGAGATTTTAATTAATATTCTCGGCTAATTATCAAAAAATTAGAAATTGGACCCTCATGTCCATCAGGACCAGCCTAAAAGTTAAATATATTTGATTTATACTTAAATTCAGTGCATATGCATTAGAGAAAACTATATATCTATTTAAGGAATAACTAGGAGATTAATAGGAGAAAAGAATTTGACTCGGGAATCTCTTTGTGGACCGAACTTAAATTTTCGTCTTTGCATCTTACAATCATCCCCGTGAGTTTGATCGGATGTCCATGAGCCATTTACATCAATTTTGGGACCTACATGGTCATAAGTTGTGCAGGCATCTCAAATGGGCAAAATCTAATCGTTTTCCTGCGTGTTCTTACTAATATGTTGAGGCTTTAATATTTTCCAGCAGGGGCCGAAGGTATCAATTTGGGAGGAACATTTAGTTTAGTTGGTTAATTAGCTCATGATTGACATGTGGTCAAGACCTGCACAATTCCTGGGAACTGTAACATACAAGGCTTTAACCACAAACGAAGGAGAATTGTCCAAATGTCAGCATTTTCTATCTTAAGTTACTACTCTGATTTTAATGGTCAACATAATAAATGTTATGCTGAGATTTTAATTTAAATTTTTGAAATTTAATTAAAAGTTTTGAAACTTAATTTAAATTTCTAATTTTAAAGGGATTTTAATTTAAATTTTTGAAATTTAATTTACATTTTCAATTTTATAGGGATTTTAATTTAAATTTTTGAAATTTAATTAAAATTTTTAATTTAAAAGGATTTTAATTCTTATCCTTTTCATCTCTCTCTCTCTATATATATATAGTATGTATCTCTCATTCACCATATCGATATCTGATCATTGTCATGCGACTGCGCTCGTATTTATAAACCGATTTGGATGTGATTGAGCATATGTTAAAGGTTTATTAAGATCTCGACCAAATTCGTTGGACATCTTGATCCACCTTCATCCTGTTTCAAAATGGCGACCCCTTAACAATTTCAAACTAGAAAAAATTTATTGAACAAACTTATTTAACAATTAAAAACATTTCACATTTTACAATTCAAACTAGAGAAACTTTATAAAATGGAAATTTATTTCTTGCATAATCATCAGATCTTGATAGAAGGATTCACGACCATTTTTTGGTTTCTTAAAAAATAGATGAGTATAGATATTTGAAATTCCCACTTTTAAACAGGAGAAATTTTCTCCATAATCAGGCGTAAGTTAGGCATTTTTATCAAATGTGGTTTTTGAAACTTTATTTTCAATATTGCTGCTCACATAAGCTTAAAACAACAATCATATCCATGAACATTCCGCTAAGTTCTTGAAATTCCCATTCAAATTCAGTATTGACAAAACCAGAAATCTACAGTTGGGTTTCTTCGTATTTCAGTTTCATGTGTGAGTAAAATTAGCTGAATCCTTAAAAAACAAGGAAGAGCGAAGCTGTCTTTTCCTCCCGGTACAAGCCAAAAAGATTTTTTTTTACACCTTGAAGAAAAATAATGTGTTTTTTTCTTTTTTTGGGGGGGGGAAGGGTGCAAAATTTCTTCCTGCCACGGGTGCCAAAAATCGTAGCTACACCACTGGTCACATAGCTACTGTGAAGTGGTCTGCGAGACTGCTCCATCGAAAGATGAATAAAAGGCGTAATTAACTCATAAGATAGTGTGTTTTTGTACTAAACTTTTTGTACAGGGCTGTTATAATTAAAATTCACCTATTCAAAAGTCTCCGGTGATAGTACTAAAGTTCCAAACAAAACAAAATTTTGGTAGTGTTTATAGTTAAACTGAAAATTACTATAAAAATTGAAAAAAGCAGCAGGCTGTGAGACCAATAACATCAGTTAAAGGTTAAACTCATTAAGGCTTAATAGATATTGGAAATTTTGTTCAAGTAGTACTGTATATAGCAATAGAAAATTTATGCATATTAACAGAATTGCCTCATTTAAGAGATTTTTCTTTTAAATAATGATTTTTGCTGGACATGCTACACATGCTAAGCATGCCCAGAGGATCCACCACCTCTAACAACTATTTTATGATATAAAATATGTAAAATAAGTTGCAATCACAAAATCAGCAATTTTACCTGAAATTCATTTCACAGTGGGAAGAAAAAAAAAAAAAAAAACCTATCATTTAAATAAATAAATAAATTCATGACACTTTGCTCTTTAAAAAAGGGATATTATCCTGAATGAAGATTGATAAAATACAATGGCAAATACTCAAATAAAAGAAAAAAATATATTAAATGTGAAAATTATTTAATAGCATGAAAAATAATATGCAGATGGAAGAAAAAGTGCAAAATAAATAAGCATAAGATTTTGCAATACTGGCAAGGAAGGAAGGGGGGGGGGGGGGAGAAAGAGAAGATAATCATTTTTCATTTACATAAAATCACAGAATTTGCAAAATTATAGTTATTAATAATTAGTTAATAAATACTTTTTAATCAGATTCTCAAATCAACTTTCAAAATTAACCTTTATTTAAATAAATAATTATACACGTACCAGATCAGCAGCACCTCCTTTAACAACAGATTTTACGTAAATCCCAAGTTTATCCTGATCTGCTCCCTTTTAGAATAAAATGAGAAATTATTCTTATTACAATTATCATTTATTAAATACTTACAGTGACAATAATAATATTAAACTTAAAAATATCTAAAAGAAAACACCTTTATTACTTAAAAAATTATTCATCAGTCCTAATAACTTTGAGCCATTTAATTTTAAAATAGCTTGAATTTCAAAACATGAAACTTTAATTAACTTGCAAATTTTGTTTATTTAGAATGCAAAAAATAATATTCTTTGAATAATAATATACATGATATAAACTGTTTTCTATATCTGTCAAAGAAAAAAATAAGGCTCATTTCCTGTTGATGACAATTTCAACTCCACATCAAAATGGAGGATTTTTTTTTTAATAAAAATTAATAAATTTTTTATTTACTTTTAGAAAAAATTTCAATATTTTCATTTTCATCATTATCAAATCCTATTTATTTTTGAAACGTCAACATTTACAGAAAGTTCAGAAACTTTTGGTTCATTATGCAATTTAGACTTCAGTTGGATATATAAAATCATTAGATGTAATGAAATTGTATACTACTTCCATGGAGATTCATTATGATTTTTTTGAGCTATGCTAGACTATTTAAATATTTCGTGTTTTAATAGTTTTAAATTGCTTATGGTAATAAGCTGCCTTTTTTAATGCCCTATTTTGATAATAAAGCTAGCTATTTCAATAAGTTTTAAACTATTATATATGAACCTATCAAAACCAAATTAAAGATTTTATATTGATAAAAGAAGCTTTAATTACCCCCACTCACACACACCAAAAAACAGTAAAATGATAAAAATGAAATACTTACACCAGCAGCCACAATGCTTAATCCTATCCCATTGTTGCTTTTCTGGAGGCGAATTGTAGCTATTTCAGGTTCACCTTGTTTCCATGTATTTGATCCATCATCACCATGGCTTTGAACACTGGGACTACGTGCCTGAAAATAATGAAAAAAAAAACAAAAAAAATTAATTAATGCTTTATTGTTGAAGAATACATAATTTTCAAAATTAAACATACTTAAATATCACAGAGACAAATTAATAAATCTTCTCTAGGAAACAGAGAATAGTGAATTTAATTTCTTAGAACTAATCAGCAAACCTCATCTAAATATGCAGAAAATTTTAAAATTGCGAATGTAATCTACTGCCTGCTTCAAAAACTTCTGTAAGAATAATTTGCACAAAATGCTACTGAAAAATAACATTTAAAATACAATAGAAATTTCTAAGAAGCTAGTGCAAATGTAAAGGGCAATAACTGTAGTTACATTTATTTATATTGCAAATTCTTTTGAAATTTGTACTGTGTTTGTCTGCAATCAGTGTTCTATAATAAGCATCCTTTTGTTCTGAATACAGAAGAAAAGAACTTGCTGCATCCTCTAAATAAGTGTCCCTTGATTCAGAGACTGCTGGAATAGCAATATATATTATGAATTTCGAATTATCAGATATACTATTTTACAGTGCATAATAAATTATTGTTTCATATATCTATGATCTATTTTTCATGTGATTAATTTATAATTACAAAAAGTTTTATTATATACATATTGTAAGGATAAGAAAATACAAACTTTTTAAAATTCAAAATTTAGAGTTCTCAATTTAAAATTCTCAGTTTCTTTTTTCTAACTTTCTTTTTTTTAAAATACTCAAAGCTAATTTTCCCCTGGTAATTTTGTTTCTCAGCCCAAAATTTATTACAAGTACTCATTAAAACTGAAGAGCTTTAAGAGTAGAAAGTGCTGAGTTGGAACATCTTGCAAACATTTGTGGTTAATTGCACCCAGGTTTTGACCAGGAATTTTTTACTTTCATAAAGCCCCAGAGAGCTAATCATCTAATAAAATTAAACTATCCTTGCTGTTTGACACCTTCGTTCCCTGAACCAAAATATTAGCAAGAACTCTGTAAAAAAAATCGGAATTTGTAGATTTGCCTGCAAAGCCTAAAATCATGTAGGTCGCTAAAATATTTATGGCTTGCAAGGCCTCCAGTCAAACTCGCAAAGATGCCTGTAAGACAGAATGGTGGAATAACTAAGTTTGGTCCACAAAGAGGTTCTTGAGACAAATTTATTTTTTAATCCACTCTCACCAAGACATTACAAATATCTATAGATATGCACTTTTAGCAGGAACATTTAACAATATATATATCAAAGTATACTGCATTTAATGGTCTTCTAAAATCTTACAAAAAAAAAAAAATGCTGTACCCATGAAGAAATTATAGAAGAAGCTTGCAATATAAATCATCAAAGAATGGGATTTGAAGACAACAGAATAAATAAATCTTGAAAATCTTTGAATAGTAAATATTTAAGGCAACAAACCCATTAATAAAGTGTTAATATCACAGAATAATATTTAGCAAAGTCGTTTTACACCACAATAAAAGTTGCTTGAGAAACTAGAAACTTAATTTTTTTCACAAAACAGTTTTTGACCAAGATTGATTATAAATCACAGAAAATTTCTCGGCAAGAAATTTCACATATACAGTTTGTAATATTACACTTTTGATTTTTACACCAGATGCCACTAGCATAAATGGAAATAGATGGTTCCCATTGAAACTCAAATGGACAGTTAACCAATCATGACTCCAGAATTTGTCCAAAAGAGCTATATCATAGCTCTTAAAAAATTCTAATTAACTAATTATAGTGAATTTTTTCATAAATAAAATGTATTTGAATAAACTTTTATTTTCAGACTAAAAAATAGAATCAGTCACGTCATTTAATTTTTTACACAGATTTGATTTTTCCTAATCTTTATGAATATTTTAGATTACCTAACATTAAACATTCAATATCTTTCTCCCCCCACCACCCCTCCCCAAATAACACAACTTATCTATATATTTTTAAAATAGTTCAAAGAATATAAAAAAAAATTAAATATATATTACCCGAGATGGCATCCTTCCAATATCTTGATCCGACATATAAATAGTCCAATAACCTGATGATGTTGGCTGAATTGTGAGACGACAGAGGCCTAATTAAATTAAAAGACTTAAGTATATGCTTAATTTCTACATTTTGAAACTACATTAGCTTAAAGTAAATCCAAATTTTGAAACAGAAAAAGACATATATTCATTGAAAAATAAATACCTGCATGTATGAGAGGCTGCAAAAATTCTTGTAAGCCAGCCGGAACACCACGAACAATATCACAGGAATAACCATCTTCTGGTAACAGAAAAGGGAGCTGCAAATCAGAATCTTCTTCTAACTTAACTTCCCTGCCTTCACTTCTAGCCAATTCATCAGCTGTGCTCTCCGATACCTGTAAAAAATTACCAATATAAATAATTCCTAAGCACTATACATTTAATCAGTTCAAAATAACTACAAAATAACACACATCATGAGATGAATACAACTAAAAAATAAAAATCATTCCAAAATATAATTGGCTATAATGATTAACCTTGCATAATCTTCAAGGATAAAAATAGAATGTGTTACGAATAAAATACATGAAGATTTTAAACAATTAGAAGAACTGATCAACAAAAAGATATGATCTATTATATATTTATTTTTTATAAACAATTTTATTAAGATGACAAAAAGCCTGACAAGACAAATTTGTTCTCAACATTTCAGGAATCTGCTGTGTATGACCTGATCTGATCAACAAAAATAATTTGAAAGAGTTCAATAATTGTACTTAAACATCTATTTCACACTGGAATAAAAACTAGAAATTACTGTAAATAATTATAAAATAAAACCCATATATCTGCATTTTAGGTAGCTTTCATTACAAAAAGCTACCTATTGCAGCCGTTCGGAGGAAAGCGATTTCAAAAAATTTTGGTATATTTTCATCGATCATGACCCCCAGACCCCGAAACCACCCTCCGTTCAAAATTGATATATATATATATATATATATATATATATATATATATATATATCTGACCTATGTCACACTGTAACTCTCGTATTTATGAACCGATTTGGATGTAATTCGGTGTGTACATAGTACACACCAATGTCTCGACAGAGTTCGTTGGCCAGCTTCATCCGCCATTTTGTTTCAAAATGGCGGCCATTTAAAATTTTTTTTAAAATTTTAAATTTGAAATGTGGTACCAAAAAATTGAAAATGGAAAAATATTTTTTTCTTATGTATTTGACCTTTATACAAAGACTCCGGAGCAATTTTTGTTTCGTCTATATCTTAAAAAATGGCTGAGTTATAGCATTTTGAATTTCTAGCGTGGCTGACATTTTGAAACGTCCTGAAATTTGTCACGCGATAAAAGGCGTATTTATGAACCTATTTGGATGTAACTTCGTTTATACATAGTACATACCAATGTCTCGACCGAGTTCGTTGGCCAGCATCATCAGCCATCTTCTTTAAAAATGGCGGCCATTTAAATTTTTAAGAAAAATTTAAATTTGAAATGTGGTACCAAAAAATTGAAAATTGAAAAAATATTTTTTTCTTATGTGTTTGACCTTGATAAAAAGATTCGGGAGCAGTTTTTGTTTCGTCTATATCTTAAAAAATGGCTGAGTTATAGCATTTTGAATTTCTAGCATGGCTGACATTTTGAAGTGTCCTGATTTTTGTCACGTGATAACAGATGTATTTATGAACCGATTTGGATGTAATTCGGTGTGTACATAGTACACACCAATGTCTCGACCGAGTTCGTTGGCCAGCTTCATCCGCCATCTTGTTTCAAAATGGAGGCCATTAAAAAAAATTTAATAAATTTAAAATTTAAAATGAGATACCAAAAAATTGGAAAATGAAAAAGATTTTCTTCGTATGTGTTTGACCTTAATACAGAGATTCCGGAACAGGTTTTGTTTCGTCTATATCTAAAAAAATGGCTGAGTTATAACATTTTGAATTTCTATTCTGGCTGACATTTTAAAACGACCTGATTTTTGTCACGCGATAACAGGCGTATTTACGAACCGATTTGGATGTAACTTGATCTGTACATAGTACATACCAATGTCTCGACCGAGTTCGTTGGCCAGCTTCATTCGCCATCTTGTTTCAAAAGGGTTGCCATTTAAAAAAAAAGTAATTTAAAATTTAAAATAAAGTATTAAAAAATTGGAAAATGAAAAAAAAAAAAAAAATTTGTGTGTTTGGCCTTGATACAAAGATTTTGGAGCAGTTTGTTTCTGAAAATTTGTTCTTTTGTTTATATCTTAAAAAATATTGAATTATAGCACTTTAAATTTCTAGCATGGCTAACACTTTGAAACGATCTTGTATTTGTCACGCGATAACACACGTATTCGCCTATTTCGATGGAAGAAGGCATGTGGATAGGATACATCAATATCTCAACCAAGTTCGCTGGCCAGCTGCATCAGCCATCTTGTTTCAAAATGGCGGCCATTAAATTAAAAAAAAAATTATATTTAAAGTGAGGTGCAAAAAAAAAAAAAAAAATTGAAATTGAAGAAGATTTCTTTCATAAGTATTTGACCTTGATATAAGCATTCACGAGCATTTTTTGTTTGTCTTTATCTTAAAAAATGGCTCAGATATAGCAGTTTCAATTTCTAATGAGGATGACATTTTGAAAAACTTATTTTTTGCCTGCGACAGCACTCGTATATATCAACCGATTCCGATGTGAGTGAGCATGTGCACAGCCATTACTAAGGTCTCGACCAAGTTCACTGATTAGCCTCATCCACCATGTTGTCTTAAAATGGCAGGAACTTTAAGAAATCGCCGAATTTGGCAGCCAAATATAAGTTAGTTTAAATAAAAGCAGCTTGGATAAAGCTGACTAATTTCGCGAAATTCTCATTCATAATGATTTAGTATTGATAAAAATTAATATTGAATCTCCTATATTCTGTTTCCACTAAATTGAGCTTCATGTGTTTGAATAATATAAGTTGGCTTTTTTAAAATAAGGAAAATGAAAGCTACCTCTTCCTCCCGGCACTGGCCGGAAGGACTTTTTTTTTTAAGGACAGAGTTTGACCAAAAACAGGTAGATTCAAATCAAAATCTGTAAAGTTGTATCTCTTGATTGTGAAAAGTCCCTATTGGTCAACAAATTTGTAGGAATGAGTTTTTCTAAAATCAGTTCACAGTCTTAAAGAACTTTGTATAACTTTAAATTTAAATTAGCAAGAGACAAAGTACTTAAAGTATAAAATACACATCTAACTTTTGACAGTGAAACCAGCATATACACAACACAAAAAGTCCTACAACTTACTCAACACATATTGAAAGTGTACACAGACATTAGAAACAATATAAATTGCAATGTTTTGTAAATATATTTAACTGTTCTTAAAAAGCTGTTGAACAAACCAAATTTTTCTCATACAGTCATAAAGCCATTTTTATATATGCATGAAATTTACAGACATTTATATCATAGTTTCAGAATCTAATATTTTTCCATTTTTCTATAAATATATTACGGCTTGGGTTGTAACTAATTATTCCACAATGAAGACTTTTCACAGCAATTTTTTCTATGATATTGATTGAAGTCTCCAACTTTTACACTATTTTTTAAGAGATATCTAGCCTGTGTAGGAAATGCTATTTGATTTTTTAATGATCAGAATATATGAAGATGAATCAGAATAGCTGTACATTTCTTACATTTAGGAATAAAAATGGTTACATGAGTATCAGAATGCAGCCAGTTTGGATATAAAGAAAGTATTGAAAAAAAAAAATTATCTTCAATTCATTCAGCTAAATATCCAACAACATTCAGCAAAAGTACCAAACACTTGTTATGTCACCTAATTTCCCCAATGAAAACTTTTTAAAAATTTATTGGGGAAAAAAAAAAACCATTTTATTCCTGAATTTTGCATTAATTTACCTTGTATAACATTATTTATCTTAACCATACAATTATACTTAATAATATACTTTTAATAACATAATTTCCTTTACAACAAAACCCTTATCAACATCACTTGAAATTATTTAAAAGTAATTATCCATAAATAAACCAACAAGACAGCTTAAAATCAACTGCTCATTTTAAAAATCTAACGTTTTAGAATCAGCATAAAAGTTACATTAAAATTTGATTTAAAATAACAAATTTCATTGGGAAAAAAAAAAAAAAAACCCTCAAAATTGCTTGTAAACAAAAACCTGTTCTACAATTTTTACAAAATCTCAAATAAACAATAAGAAACAGTTTATTTTCAGGAAGAAAAACTTTCTAATGACCACAAAATAACAAATAATGGAGTATGAAAACCAACATTAAAATACAATTAAATCAATTAACTGCACACATGATAATGCCAATTTTCCTATAGGGCTTTACAGGTGAATTATCTCCAAAGGCAACACTTCTAATTTTGCAATAGGGCTGTAAGTAAAAACTACAACGACTAAACATCGATTTGAAAAAAGAAAAAACATTAAATATCTACAAAACATATTCAGAACAAATCAACAGACATATTATCAAACAACTGCTATTAAGCATGGACTTTCAGGGCTCCCAAATGGTCTGCCAACTGAATACCAATATTATTTTAGAAAAGTTTTCTTTTTAGATTTTTCTTACAAACCGTCCCGGATCCCGGGAACCTTTGAAAGTTAATTCTAGCACAAATCTACCATAAAATTTTCTGTTAAAATTTATTGGTATTCAGTTGGTAGACCATATGGGAACCCAGACTTTGGTAAATAATCAAACTGAATGCAGAGATTGGATTACTTTTGTAAAATAATTGAATTATCATCAAGAGAAATGATGCAAAATAAAAATTCCATACCTTGACAACGCTTTC
This sequence comes from Maratus speciosus, assembly GCA_963932465.1. NCBI lineage: Eukaryota > Metazoa > Arthropoda > Arachnida > Araneae > Salticidae > Maratus > Maratus speciosus. The sequence continues at coordinate 92,824,309 of OZ010799.1, forward strand.
AATAAATTCTCGAGGTATGGGTGGCTCATCTTCTGCAGGCTGGTATCTATCTAATAAAGTTCTTAGCTGCAATGAGTTTAGTTCTAAACATAATGAGCTGATAGTTGCAAGATCTTCAGATGTACTCTTTGGAGCTTGCAGCAAATGTGCAGCCTAGAAAATGAATTATTTTCTTAACTATTTCTGAACTAACTATCTAACAAGCAGAAACTAAATAAAAAATTCTGCACTAACAGAAAATTTATAAATGAATATAATTAAACCAAATAAATTAAGTTAATCAAAAAATATAAAGAGCAAAATAGTTTTAACACATTAAAACATTTTATTCCTAATCTTATGTTTAAATTAATAAAATTACAAATTTTCATCTTCCACAATACAGAGTCTTGTTACTCTTTGCAACTTAATATATCCTCTTATAATTATATGCAATCACAGATGTTTCTGTGTGTGTTTATAGAATTAGTAGATTAACACAAGATGTAAATAAAACAATATTGAGATTTAACATGTTACAATTTCTTGCATGTGCACAGTAGAGAGAGCTTGCAGTTTACAAGGACGCTTGCAGGTTACAAGGACCGGGGATTTTGTTACCTGGCTGCGAAAATTGCGAAATCACAGCTAGAGAGATGAGCTGTTGCGTATAGTCTGAATGCTTGAGTTCAACTGCCTCTTCAAAAGTACAATCACTCAAACCAGGAAGTGACCTTGATTCCTTGATCAAAACCATAACTCACAATAATTATTTTTAAACAACTGAGGAGATGAAAGTATCTTGATATAATAAACAAAATTGGATATAACACCATTTCAGATGATTCATGGTTAATTGCTAAAGAGATAATATCAATAAAGGTTTTCTTAAATAAAAGTTATAACGATAAATCACTCTAAAGTGATTTTAGTTGAAGTGAATGGGTTGTCATAAATCTAAATTGATAAAATGTATGTTCACTGAACATGCTCCCCCCCCTATCAGGGATTTAGCCCTGATACTGAGGGAGTAATGCCAACTTGTGCACTGGGCGTTTGAAGAATGAAGACCCGCGTTGCACAGTCACCACTCGGTTGAGTCCATCACTGCCTGGGTGGACCTCCGTAATACGACCCAACGGCCATGTTCCAGGCGGTTGATTTGCGTACGGTAATAATACTACCTGTCCCACCTCGATGTTAGGCATGGCGATCTTCCACTTAGCTCTGGGTTGCAGCGAGGCCAAGTATTCTCTGGTCCAACGTTTGGAGAAGCCGGCTTTCATGTCTTGGAGCAGCTCCCATCGTTTCTTTAGATTGGTTGTAGTGGTTGCTGACTCATCAGGCATAGAGTGCAAAATATCCCCTGTAAGAAAATGTGAGGGAGTGAGAACATTTATTGATTCAGTATCATTATCGTTTAACTGTATAAGCGGCCGCGAGTTGAGCAAGGCTTCTATCTGCGTGAGTAACGTGGTTAGCTCTTCGAAAGTGAGCAATGTCTCTCCTATGACTCGCTTGATGTGATACTTTGTTGATTTTATCGCGGCCTCCCAAATCCCGCCAAAATGAGGGGCAGAAGGAGGGATGAAATGCCATTCTAGAGAGTTTTCAACTTGATAATGTGACATAATTTCATTATCTGTAAATGAACGCCACAATTCATAAATTTTGTCCAACTTTCTGGATGCACCGACAAAATTGGTGCCATTGTCGCTGTAAAGATGCCGTGGGGTGCCTCGCCTTGCACTAAAACGTCGAAGGGCGGCGATAAATGCCTCAGCTGTCATATCACTCACAGCTTCAATATGCACTGCTTTTGTAGCCAAACAAATAAACAAAGCTATATAGCCCTTAGTTGTTTTTGCACCCCGACCCTTACTAAATTTAATAGATACAGGGCCTGCGCAATAGACACCGCTGGAAAAAAATGGACGTTCCAGGGTTACTCGATGCTGTGGCAAATTCCCCATTAGTTGAGGGGTTGCAATGGACCTTTTATATCTGTAGCATTTTAAACATCTATTGATGCATTTGTTAATGATCTTTTTTCCACCAACTATCCAATAAGATTGTCTGATGATATGGGATAGCAGTGAAGGCCCAGAATGTAAATGGGCAATGTGTTGTTGCTGTATTAATAACTCAGCCATTTTATGCTGTGAGGGCAAGATTAAAGGATGTTTGTGGTTGAAAGATAATTGTGAATTTTGTAAGCGTCCTCCCACCCGTAACAGACCCTTATCATCAATAAACGGGTGGAGGGATTGTAACATACTTTTCTTTGGCAAAACTTTCTGTTCTTGGATACATTTAAATTCTTCCTGAAAGTAAGAATTCTGAATCCAACGAACAATATTCTCTTCAGCAGCTTTTGTTTCTTTGTAAGTAAGATGTGGAGAAGAAATTTCTGTTTTGTTAGACTTCTTGCATTTTTTGATAAATCTTTGGCAATATGCCAAAATGCAAATAATTTTTGCAAGTGAAGAGTGCTTTTGAAACAAATTATCAAATAGATCATTTGATGTGTGGGCGTGAAAGGAAAAAATTGGATCAGACCTTTGTTCGGCTTTGACTTGATCATCAAATTCCTCAACATTTGAGTCGTCTTTGGGCCAATTGGATGGGTCTAAAGTTAGCCAACTTGGCCCCTTCCACCACAAATCACAACCTGGAAGACATTTTGGATCAATACCACGTGAAGCGATATCTGCGGGGTTCTCTTTGGATGGTACATGTCTCCAGTGCTTTGTAGGTAGAATTTCGGTAATTTGAGCTGTCCTATTCGCGACAAAAGTCTTCCATTTACGCGGATGTGCTGATAGCCAAGAAAGGATGACTTTGGAGTCCGTCCAGGCGAAAATATCGAACTTGTAACTCTTTAATGTTTCCATGACGGAACGGAACAGCTTAGCTAGTAGGTGCGCACCGCAAAGCTCTAATTTTGGCACTGAAATCTGTTTGATTGGAGCAACTTTAGTTTTAGAAACTAAGAGAAAAGAGTTTATTTTCCCTTTATAACTTTGTCGGCAATAAATTGCGGCAGCATATGCCAATGTTGAGGCATCAGAAAAACCGTGTAATTCAAACGGGTTACTGGATGAAAGCGTGACACATCTAGGAACAGACAATTGATTTAGTTTGTTAAAGGAAATTTGAAATTGTAACAATTCGTCTGTAAGATGTTGCGGTATAACAGAGTCCCAGTCCCCTTTTGTAAGCCAAAGTTTCTGATAAAATACCTTTAAAGTCACAGTACAGGGCGAAATTAGACCTAGCGGGTCGAAAATCCGTGCAGACTCAGCTAAAATGTGTCTCTTTGTAAGAGGTGGAGTGAGTGTTAATGCAGTTATGAAAATAAAACTATCTGATGAAGAGTTCCAGCTTAAGCCTAGAACTTTGGAGCTTCCGTTGTCACTAGGAATGATTTCAAAATTTGATTCAGTGCTAGAAGAATCTATAAATTCATTAAGAAATGCCTGTGAATTTGAATTCCACTTCCTCAAGTGGAAGCCATGCGCATCTAAACAATCTGTAATTTCTTTGCAAGTTTCTATTGCTTCCCTAACAGTATTCGTACCGGATAATAAGTCATCCATGTACATATCCTCTTCTAACATGCGCGAAATGCAAGGATTTTTTGTATAATCCTGAGCGATTTGTTTTATACATCTAGTTGCCAGAAAAGATGCTGGCGCTAAACCATATGTGACAGTTTTCAATTTGTAATTTTTTATTTCCTCATTAGGATTAGACCTCCAAACTATTTGCTGATAAATTTGATCCTCATCGGCAACCAAAATCTGGCGGTACATTTTCTCTATATCCGCTGAAAAGACTATTTTCGGAACTCGAAAATTAAGTAAGATTTCGAAAATGTCCCGTTGTAACTTAGGGCCTACACCCAAAATAGAATTCAAGGAAATACCACTTGAAGTTTTGCATGAAGCGTCAAAAACTACCCTTAATTTAGTAGTGATACTAGAAGATTTAATAACCGCATGATGAGGAAGAAAGTAGTGTTTGTTTTCATAATTATTAATGTCATTTTGTGCAACTAATTCCATGTGATCTAATTCTTCATATTCGTACATAAACTCTTTGTACTGATTTTCAAATTCTGGTTTTTCTTTAAATTTCTTTTCCATAGCAAGCAAGCGAGAAATTGCGGCAGGTTTAGAATTACCTAATTCTGATTTAAATTGAATAAAAGGTAACTTAACCACAAAACGACCCTTGGAATTAATTGAATAATTTTCCTGAAAATGTGATTCAACAAATTGCTCTTCAGGTGACAACATTTGAGTATTCTTATTAAATACTACTTCTACTTCCCAAAAACGCTTTAACTCTTTATCAATATTAACTTCATAAATGTGTAAATTATGTATTGAATTTGGAGATGTACTAGAATGTGGCATTTTCCCTGATACCAGAAAGCCAAAAATTGAATTTTGAGCAATTAAATTGCTCTGAGTATCTGTTACTTGACCAGGAAGCAAAATAGAAAAGAAATAATCGGATCCTAGAATAATGTCTATTTTACTCGGTGTCCCGAAATGTGGATCCGCTAAGTTTATATTCTTTAAATGCGAAAAATGCTTCTCATGTATTTTTTCCGCAGGTAACGGAGCAGTTAAATCATCTAAAATAAATGCCTTAACAAAGAACTTGGTGTTCGCATTATAAATTGATGTAAGATCAAACATTACGTAACCCTTAGTTACTGCGATCTTTGAGTTAGACAGACCTTTTACGGGGAACCTAGCATTTTTCCTTTTAATTCCTAACATTTTCATGCAGGATTCAGAAACAAATGTAGACTCTGATCCACTATCACACATGATTCTTAAAGTGTGCTTTTGACCCATGCAATCATTAATATATACACTAGCAGTGGGCAAAAGTGCGAAAGATGTTTGAACTGCATTTATGGAAGGAGAAATTTCCTTTTTATTCTCATCCGGAATCGAACCGGCCTCTGAATCAGGTTTGTTTTTGCGGCTCTGTTTTTCATTTGAACGAGAAGTTGATATTGCGTAATTTTGCAGCTTATTTTCGCATAAACTAGTATGATGTTTCAGCTTGCAATTATGACAAGAGTAAGAGGAATTGCATTGCCAGGTAGTGTGCTTGTCAGACAAGCAATTACTGCATAACTTGTTTTTCTTAACAAACTGTCTCCTATCCCTGATGCTTAATTCTTTAAATTAAACACACTTGTAAAGTGAGTGATTAAATTTACACAATAAACATTTGCTAATGACACTGGAAAAAGATCTATTGACGTTATACTGTTTCTCTTGTTTATGCGAACCTTCATTTTCACTTTTATACCATTCTAAAGATGAACATCTATCATTTATAAACTGAATAAATTGATCAAAAGACGGAAAGTCTTCGCTTGAGGTCAATTTTGCCCATTCCTCCCTTGTTTTAGAGTCAACCTTTTGTAATAAAATATGAATTAGCCATAAGTCACGGCCAGATGCCTTTTCATCGATTGATTTAAGGCCTCTAATTACTTCATCTGATACATCTGATAAACAGCGTAAGCTAAATGCATTTACTTGAGTAATGGGGGGAATGTCCAAGAATGTTTTAACTAAAGAGGAAACAATTTGTTTTTTCTTATCATATCTCGACAGCAATTTTTCCCACGCTTCTGAATAACTGTTTTCAGAAATAGGAATATGTTTTATAATAGAGGCTGGCTCTTCCCCTAGTAACCCTCTTAAATACTGAAACTTCTGTATATTAGTTATGCTGGCATTGTTAGGAACTAATGATAAATATAAATCTTTAAATGATAGCCAGTTTTTAAAATCACCATTAAATTGCTCTATATTGAGCCTAGGCAATTTAAAATTGTTAGAAATAGTAGAACTAACAACTGGAATCTGATCATTTATTATTTGAGGTGCATGCACATTTACGGTAACTTTTTCAAGTTCCGTCTGCAGTTTGGCTTTCGTTTTATAATATTTCTTTTCAAATTCCTCAATTTCAGATGCTTCAGTTGGTAATTGAGCATCATATTTATCAAAATCGGAGTAAACTGTCTCTAATTTTTCTAATTTATTGTACAAGTCATTTTTTTGAAAAGCTTGCTCCGAGTTAATGAAGTTGTTTATCCTTGTTAGAGCAGATTTAGCTCTGCCACGTAAATTTATAGCTGCCTTTTCTAATTCTTCAGCAGCCTTTTTTGCGGCTTCCAAGTCGGTATTCATTATTCAAATAATGATGTGAATAGCGTAAAAAACAAAAGCCAAACCGATAATAATAATAAGATAAAATGTACTTATCTGTAATAAATGTGATGCGAGGTGCTCCGTCGTCTATTGCAATTCCACATAAAACTGGTGAAAACACTATTTAGAACACTGATATGATGAGTGTACATTAATCCAATCTTGAAAAGGTATCCAAGATCTCGCAGCGGTGCCTCCAGCTTTTATGTTTCCGTGTGTGTTAATAGAATTAGTAGATTAACACAAGATGTAAATAAAACTATATTGAGATTTAACATGTTACAATTTCTTGCATGTGCACAGTAGAGAGAGCTTGCAGTTTACAAGGACGCTTGCAGGTTACAAGGACCGGGGATTTTGTTACCCGGCTGCGAAAATTGCGAAATCACAGCTAGAGAGATGAGCTGTTGCGTATAGTCTGAATGCTTGAGTTCAACTGCCTCTTCAAAAGTACAATCACTCAAACCAGGAAGTGACCTTGATTCCTTGATCAAAACCATAACTCACAATAATTATTTTTAAACAACTGAGGAGATGAAAGTATCTTGATATAATAAACAAAATTGGATATAACACCATTTCAGATGATTCATGGTTAATTGCTAAAGAGATAATATCAATAATGGTTTTCTTAAATAAAAGTTATAACGATAAATCACTCTAAAGTGATTTTAGTTGAAGTGAATGGGTTGTCATAAATCTAAATTGATAAAATGTATGTTCACTGAACAACAGATTATAATTACATCACAAACTTAATTATAATATGCATGACAGGCTTTTAATTATGTGTCATCACAAATTAAACGTTTTTATAATGGACAGGGACCATTTTGAAATAAATTTTGATTGCTTATTTTTTAAATATTTTCTTTCTCATAAAAATAACTATATTACAAGATGCCATGTGTTTCATTAAAGTTTTATGGTGTAGTTGAGGGAATTCCTCCCAGATCACATTGTAATTTTTTTTTTATTTTTACCATCGTTGACCACTATCAGGCTTTCTGGAGGCTATTCCATTTGCAAATGTTACTTCTCATTCAGTAATTCTGGAGGGAAAAAAAATTGGTGTTTTAAACAAATCAAAATTCTGTTCAGACACAGCAAATTTTCAAGAAAAAAAATTTCATGTTTTAGATTAGGCAAATTCGGGGGTGCAGAAAATGTTTCTACTCCCAACATTTCCCCCAATCCACATGATAATTTCCCCAAAATTTTATGGTATGTTATAGATAAGTGCTGTATTACTGTAGGTATAGAAAATTTATCTTTCAAATATTTCTCAACTTATGCGCGAGTATATATGGCAGGGGTGATTCTGAGTGAAAAAAAATTTCCTAAATTTTACAGCAAATTTTCTGAAAGGTTACAGCAGAGTGGGGGAAATCCACTCCCAACACTATGTATTTTTCATGGATCTTTTGACGCAATTCACGTTTTTCCGTGATCTTTTGACGAAATTTGCAGTTATTTTGCGATCTTTCGACGAAATTGGCGGTTATTTCTCTTTCCTTTTGACGAAACTCGCAGTTGTTTTGCCATCATTTGATGAAATTCGTGGTTGTTTTGCGATTGTGTGGCGAAATTTGCAGTTCTTTTGCGATTTTTTGACGAAATTTGCAGTTTTTTGCGATCTTTTAACGAAATTTTCGATTCTTTCGTGATCTTTTAACGAAATTTGCAGATTTTTTGCGATCTTTTAACGAAATTTGCGGTTATTTCGCGATCTTTTTAGTAATTTTACATTCATTTCGCGATCTTTTGATGCAATTTGCGTTTTTTTTTCGCTTTTCTTAAATTATTCGCCCTGTTTTGACGAAAATCGCGGTTATTTCGCCATGTTTTGACGAAAATCGCAGTTGTTTTGCGATCTTTTAACGAAATTCGAGATTGTTTTATGATCTTTTGACGAAATTTGCTATTGTTTCGCGATCTTTTGGCGAAATGTGCATTTATTTTCCGATCTTTTGACAAAATTTGAGTTCATTTCACGATCTTTTGATGAAACCTGCAGTTCTTTCGCGATCTTTTGAAGAAATCTGCGGTTCTTTCACGATCTTTTGACGAAATATGCAGTTCTTTTGCGATCTTTTGACGAAATATGCAGTTCTTTTGACGAAATTTGCGGTTCTTTCGCGATCTTTTGACGAAATTTGCTGTTCTTTCGCGATCCTGACGAAATGTGCGGTTATTTTGCGATCTCGTGACGAAACTCACGTTTTTTCCGTAATTCTTCGCCAAAATTCGCGGTATTTTTATGTCCGAATTTTCAGATGACCGATTTTTTTTTGGGGGGGGGGGGGGACCGAATTTCTTAAACTTTCGGAAAATTCAGAACATAATCACCCCTGATATACGGTACATATTATTCTGAGATCAATTTTGTGAAGGTCGCCATACGGATATTTTTATTTGTACTGAAATATTTCTATCTCAGGGAATTATGGAATTCGTTGTTAAAATCAAAATCAATTGTATATATGTTTCTGAAAAATTTCCCCCGATCCTAGATCGCCGGATCGGACATATTCTGCACCCCTGGGCAAATTTTTTGCTTAGACTAGGCAAAGTTAGATGTACCTAGATGTGGAAGAGGTCGTCCACATGTCGAATGGCTGAATGCAAGTTGTGGTTTTGATTCCCTTACATTTTAACAACAAGATATAGTCAGTGATAGCATTAAGAAAAAGAGCACATAGCAACAATCCTGGTCAGCATATAATGGAGCTGAATAGACGATACTTCCTTTGTATGAAATAGGGCAAGCTTAACGATTGTTATGTCATGCCATAACTGTAGCTTACTCAACAAGATCACCTTGTCTAAATGTAGCAAGCTCAGCTACTATTTTGTTATAAATAGTGTTGAAAATCTATTGTCTCTCTGACTTCTCCTTTCTAGCTGAGTGGCAGAGATGAAATTAACCTGTCCATATTTCCAAACTTGTACATAGCCTTTTTGTGTTATATATGACCAAGACCTTCATTAAATTATGAAAAAGTATTTAAGTCTTGTTACTGATGTGCACCAACCTCACTGTAATAGAGTAAAATAGCAGTAACATACATATATTTTACAATATATTATATTCACAGATAATTCAGATTCATTCAAATATTTAATAATCTATTCCAAAAAATTACTTAACTTTATATTCTTGAACAAAAATTCAATTAAATATTCTAAACTATTTTAAGAAGCTCAAAGTACAATAGTGTATTAGCCACTATGCCCATCTTGGCTCGTAGTATACTGTTGGACTTATACCTTTGAGTTCCCTTTCTTTAAAATTACCTGTAGATATATTTCAATCCTTGTGATCTATATATCATCTCATTAAATTTTATTATTTCATTGTTTCTCAATACTATAGACCCAACTTTATCTTACACCCTAAAACTTTTTTTTTTTTTTTTACACATGATGTGATTAAACAAAAAAACCAAGAACTTCAAAATTTCAAATATGCTCATCCTTGCAAAAATACATTAAATAGGTATAAAAGTAAAAATGGTTTTATTAAAAACTCTTTTATAAGCATATTCAAAGCTTATCTTTAAAAACCATGCCTAATTTCATGTTTTTTCTCAAAAATTTCCATTACAATACACTAATTTGGCGCCAGGCACCAAACTTTTATGCACTGCTTCCCCCCCCCCTTCCCCCCCCCCCATATCTAAAGCAAGTCAATTTATTAAAAAATATTAAGATACAGTAATTGGGCAGTAAAAATGAAACATTATTTAAACTATCTTTTAAAGATTTCTAAATTGATTTCTCGATATACATATAATTGTAAATTAATATCAGTGAAAAGTTGATTACTAAAGTTCATCTTTAGACACAAAAACCAGGTTGTTAACAACACAGTGCAAAATAAATGTTAAATGAAATTGTAAGAGATGCAGATCAAGTACATTTTAAAAAATCATTATCAATAATTCAGAACTATAATTTATAACAACCTGAACTATTCGGCTGAGATGACAATCTGCTGTAAGTTCTAAACCTTGCTTTTCAGACCAAGCTTCAATCAGACTTAATCTTCGCTTTAGACGAATACCCCACTGTCTTGTACAAAAATTGGGTCGTGTCTCACAAAGAACTTTATTCAAGAGCCACATGTTGATAAAATGAAATAGCTGAGAAAACATTTGAATGGCTAGAGCTGCATTTACTCGACAACGTCTCAAAATTGACATTGCTGGACCAAGTACTGCCAAAACATCCGCTATGAAAAGGAGAAAAAAATAAACAATATTAAAATTGATTTTTCTTAACAACCTTAAAAAAACAATATATGCATATTATAGACTGATAGAGGACAAAATGTTATCCCGTAAAATATCAAAATAAGTTGATTAGAAATAACAAGATTGATACACATTTCCAAAGGAAAAGAAAAATCCCTCAGTTTTCTCCTGAGTTCAAGGAGAAATAGTTTTCCATATTAATAATCCAGTTCATTATAGATCATTTTAAACAGTTCATTAATTCAATTAAATTCTTCTTTTCCACAGTATCTAGCATCTACTAAACTGAATAACTGATATGTTATCAATAAAGATTCTTACTTCATTTAGTTTTTATTCAAAATGTTAAACATTAATTATCAGAACATTTAAAAAATGACAAGAACATAAATATTTTTTTGAAATGTAAGAAAAAGAAATTAGATTTTAAATTCATTAAAATTATCTTTTATTTTCTGACATATATTCCACAGTAAAACTTTTTCTAACAATTTTTCAAAAACTATATTTAGGTAAAACCTACTGTAAATGACGGGAGTTGATGAAAGTCAAGTTAATTTAAACACCTGAATGGAAAAAATTACAGAAATAAATGTTGCTCTAAATAAATATTACTTCCAACTGCAGACAGCTAACACACAGAAGGAAAATACAGCATACATGAATGAATAATGCACATAAGCATTTAGAAAATAGAAATGTACAAGTTGAACACTTGTATGCATAGAAATGAAGACATTTTGCAGTAAAATTGAAAAAAGGCTGCAATTCAAAACAAGTTTTTTTTTCAGATTTTTTTTAAATATATATATATATATATATATATATATATATATATATATATATATACATACATGTAGTACCATCATCTTCATTTATATCATCTCTGTCTTCTAAAAATGATGGCATAACTTCTTGTAGTTCCATTTGATAGCAAGTTACAAGGCTACGAAAAGCCAGTTGAACACTTTCAGCCAATAAGTCTTGAGCATCAAGGGTATATGCACTCAAATGACGATCCTGCTTTAGGAAATGTAATAATTCTGAAGTATTAGCTAGCCAGAAAGCTAAGGCTGGTGCATCTCTGTATTTATCCTAAAAGAAAAAAGTTATATTTATGTTGTTACCAACATGCACATAAGCAAAATATTTGCTTTAAAATAATAAAATTTAAATGAATCAATTTGCAGCAACCTTTTACACAGTCAAATTACTTGTACTTATATTTAAATGAAAACATTTACATATCAATAAAAAATACAATTTATTTACATTGCAATTGTATTTAACAAATTTCTTGTTTGCATGGAATTAGATTTAAGACCACTTACGTTGATTTTCTAAGCAAATTATGATATCACTCAACTGGGATTATTAATATTTAACAGTAAAACATATTTTTACAATCTTTTATTGTCAAATTTTTAATATGGTAAAACCTTTCAAAATGGAATCTAGAATGAAACTTAAAAAAATCTGTTAGAAAGGTCTGTCTTAGAAAGTATAGTTATATGGGATTCCTCCTTCTGTGAGGGCCATGAAATTTTACAGTTTATATATGAGGGGTTCACAGCCATAGTAGACAAAGTCCATTTTTTTAAAAATGAGACAGTCCATTTAGATTATTTAGAAGGTGCATAAAATCTGATTTATCCACTCCCAAAGTAAACCAAGTCTGTAAACAGATGACATAGATGAGAAAGTATGTGAAAATAGACTTGGTTCATTGTGGGAATGGATAAAATAGATTTTATGCACCTTCTAAATGGACTATCTGTCTTTTTTTTTCAAAATGGACTTTGTCTACTATGGTTGTGAGCCCCTCATATGTTTTCCTTTTAGAAAAAGTAAGGCTGTAAGAAAGTTTTTGTAAATTTCAAATTTTTTTTGGTACATGTAAGTATTACAATTTTTATTATCTATGTAGAAATTGATCCCTTATTATGCATTATCTTAAAATTCATCTGTGAAACATTATCTTCATTAAAAATGTCAAGAAAACAACTTTTTGAAAAATAATACAAAGTACTTTTTTTTTTTAATGTATCAACTGTCCATGAGCGGTCTTTTTTCTTTTCATTAACTTTAAAACAGAATCCATATAAAATTTCCTTTAAACAAAAATAGTTTAGAAAAATGTAATAGCATCTTAAAGCGAGAGGGGAATTAAAGAAAAACAATTTTATGATATCAGATTGAAAAATAACAACTGGTGCACATACTTCCAGAGAAACAAGACTCCTGTGATTTGAAAAAGAAATTAAAGAAAAGGGGATGCCTTAAATAACAGCTTATCTAATTATCAAAACTCTATGGATTTGTGCAAAATTTTCTCAATCTGATAGGCCATTACAGCTTGAAAATATAAATGGTTTAAATAACACATATTTGAGATGAAAAAGGCTAAATATTCACTAACTTCATAGGCAAATGTTTTCAAGACTTAATTCATCTATATGACAAATTGACATCTCTGTTTTGTACATCATATACAAAGATAGCTGCTAACCATCTGGAGCACTAGATCAATTTCACCAATTCGAAAAACATGTTTTGAACTAGAAATTTTACGTGTAACTGAAACCAAATATGCACCACACAGAAGCAAGACATTTTATTAGATAAATTTTCTGGTTCAAAGCATACTTAGTTGAGTGAGTCAAATTATCACAGTATTCTGGATGGTTGGCAGCTATCAGATCAGTAGTTTTCAACTGGTGAAGCATGCCTACTTGGATGCAAGAGCCAATGGCATTTTTGTCAATCTTACCAACCAAGACAACACACCTTCAAATTAGTTAATTCACTTTTAATGAGCAATCATGGTTATAAAAATGCAGCTTATCTTTAAAGAAAAATGCAAAGATTTTTCAAAGAGATGACTGTTTTCTTACAAGTGCATCTAATTTATTACAACTTACTGGAAAAATACTTATAACCAAAAACATCAATGTGTAGCAAGAAAATAATGTATTAATGAATTGTCTCAATTTCAAGAATGATTTACATGCACAAATCACAAAGCCAGAAAATGTTTGTGCAATGAAAGACAAACACGGGTTTCACACTGATGTTGAACTTCTTAAAAATTTGGAAAATTTCTTCAGTGTATAATTTTACTAAGGAGAAATAAAATCCAGATAAAATACTCTGTTCAGATATTATCCACTTTTTTCTTAGTTAGCACAGTTTTATTTCTGCTTAATATGTTCAATTAAGCCCAACTAGTATTATTACTTTGTAAAATGAAAAGCTAATTAAATATGGGCTGTATGCTGGAGACTGATTGATGTGTATATTAAGGAGGATGTAATCATTACAAGTTATCTTTGGCTAAAAATAAGTTTGAAAAGGTTGGAGACCGCTGAACTAGATAAATCCCCATCAAATGTGCGACAGAGGAAAATTTATTTAAAAATAAGTTGAAGAATTATTAATAGATAGAAAATACCAAATGCTTAAATATTCATTTCATACATATTTTCAAAATAAAAATTCTCAGAGTTATTTTTCAAGATCAAAACATTTTCTATATCAACAATCAATGAGAAAGCATGGTGAATAGCAGTGATTGCTGACAAATATTGTATTTAGCTGGGTAATTTGCATTCCCACATGTTTTACAGACCCTGTATTTTAGAAAGCAGATTAGAGTAAAAAACAAAGATTTACATAATTTTTGCATCAAGATTATGAGGGAATTTTAGATAATAAAACTATGAATAGTCATGACTTTCATTTTTTAATAGTTCAGTTTGTTATTCAGGAGGAGGGGGGAGAGGTGAAGAAATTCTCCATATATTTCCTTTAGCTGTAGCACAACTGTGTGCAGATAGTATTATCTATACTTCTATACTAATATTATAAAGAGGTAAAAATTGTTTACTTGTAGGAGGTAAGCTCTGGAACTACCGAACAGATTCCAAAAGTAGTGGTATCAAAATGATGGTGTTAGTCCAACTTAGATCATAGGCTATATTTTATGTCCGTTGGCCAAAAGGGGGTGCAGGAGAAAAAAAACATTCTAAAAATGCGATTATTGTGTTACTGAAGAGCCTAGAAACATGAAATTTGGAATGGTAGTTACTTATAAGATACTAATGATCTCTAAGGACATTTCTTAAAAAAAATCTAAATTAAAAAGGGGTGAAAAGGCACGAAAAGCATTCTAAAAAATGTTCTAAATGGCGATTTTTACGCAATTTCAGAAAGTACCAAACCGATTTCAAAAATAATGGTGTCAAAATGGTGATGACAACACTTGCTCCAACATAGGCTACATTTTATGCCGGTGCCACTACCCTAAAGGGGGTGCAGGAGCAAAAAAAGTTCGAAATTGCGATTTTTGTGTTACTGAAGGGCCTAGAAACATGAAATTTGGAATGGTAGTTACTTATCAGATATAAATGATTTCTCAGAACATTTCTTAAAAAATTCAAAATTTAAAAAGGAGTGAAAATGCACGAAAAGAGTTCTAAAAAACGTTCTAAATGGAATTTCTACACAATCTCAGAAAGTACCCAACCTATTTCAAAAGTAATGGTTAGAAATTGATGATGACAGCCCTTGCTCCAATATAGGAACTATTTCATGTCGGCGTCACTACCACCTTGCTGTTGCATTTTAAAAAACGTTCTAAATTGTGATTTTTGTGATACTGAAGGGGCTAGCAACTTGAGATTTGGCATGGTAATTACTTATGAGATGTAAATACTCTCTGAGAAGAGTTCCTTAAAAATTTGAAATTTAAAAGGGGTGAAAACCTTCTAAATAGCGATTTCTACGCAATCTCAGGAAATAAAACAGTTTCAGAAGTAATGGTTTCAAACTGATGGTGACAGTCCCCGCTCCATCATAGTCTATATTTTACATTATTTTCTCCATCACATGGGAGTACAGGAGCAAAAAATGTTCTAAAATGTGTTTTTTGTGTTACTGAGGGGGGGGTCTAACATTTTTAATTTGGAATGGTAATTATTTCAAAGATGCAAATGGAGAATTGTCGAAAGAAAATTCCAAATTTAAAAGGATGAAGTGAGCGAAAAGCGTTCTATAAGCGTTCTAAATTATGATTTTTTATGCAATCGTATGAAATACGAAACCGATTTCAAACATAATGGTTTCAAATTGATGGTGATAGAACCTGCTCAAACATAAGCTATATTTTATGTCGAGGGTTGCAGGAGCAAAAAAAACTCTCTAAATTGCGATTTCTGCGGTACTGAAGAGGCTGGAAACTTTAAATAAAGTAACTATAAAATATAAATGTCCACTAAGAATAGTCTAAAATAAATTCGAAATTAAAAAGGGGTGAAGCGAAGGGAAGGAGCGAAAAGCATTCTAAAAGAGTCCTAAATTACGATTTCCATGGAATCTCAGGAAATAATAAACCGATTGCAGAAGTTATTGTTGGCGAATCAAGATTGATAGTACCTGATCCTATATGGGCTATATTTTATGCCGGTGTCACTACCACTTGGTTGGCAGGAACAACAAGAAAGCCTTTAAAAACATCTAAATTCCGTTTTATATAGAATATTAGGAGATACCATCCGATATCAAGGTTAATGTTGGCAAATTAATGGAGACAGTCTCCATTTCAATATTTTTCAAGACATTCTATTTCAACTCTATTTCAGAATTTTATGTTGGTTTCACTAACACCAGAGAGATGGTAGACTGTTAGACAAGAAGCTTGGAATTTGACATGATGGTTAATTTTAAGATGTAAATGTGTTAAGATGGTTTCTAAAAAATTCAAAACTTCGAATGAATACTGAAATGAGCGTATGAAATGAGCATAAAAGCCTCAAAATACTTTCTAAATTATCATTTATTTGGAATTAGTTTTAGTTCTTATTAATTAAAATTTTCATTTCTGCCTATTGCACTTTTATAATGAAGTTTAGTCAAACTGTGGCTTAATTTGTAATTTTTGAATTACTTCAAAAATGTTCTTCTAATAAAAAATAGTCATGCAAATATCACTTGCCATATTTCAACTATTACGCAAGCAAAGCCACGGGGTTTGCTAGTAACTGATAAAGCAATATCACCAATACTGCAATAGATAAATGATGATTTATTTACACTGGCAATGTTATATTCATTGGGAGGGGGTTGTTCTGCTGAATAAAAAAGCAGCAAAAGGGCAGAATTTGGGGTGAATGAAACATATGATATTAGCATAAACAGTAATTTCCACTAAGAAAAGTAATTTGAAGTTTATTTTGTGGCCACAAATGTGGGAAATACATCCCATAGAAGATTCTGAGGTGTTCCATACTTCAAAGCATAAAAAGATTTTTTACATATTTTTCCAGAAAACAGATTCCACTTCAAAAATTATCTACAACTTTTCTAACTGTTGTGCATTTTGTTTAATCTTAATTATTTATTTATTAAAATGTTGTATTCTTCTTATAGAGGGTCATTTCTCTTTTTATTCGAAGTTGTCCTTTGTAAAAAAAAATAATTTTATTTTTAAAAAAACATTTTTTGCATCTCTCACTTTTAGAACTGAAGAAATGTTAAAGAAAGTGCACAAAATGCATGAGTAAATACGATTTTAACACGAAAATCAGACCAAATGTTTTTCTCCAATAAATGAACAGTTTTTTTTAAATTCAGGTTTTTAGTGAAATTAAGGGCTTCCCTGGACTTTAATTTTTTCTGATTACCAGGTTCTCCTTGAGGCATAAAAATCCCGATACAACATAAGTATTAGGAAAAAAATACTTTATTTTTTCCTGTACTTTATACAATGCAAATTCTTCTATGCTTAATACAAATTTTCCTTATAAATTTGTAGTTTGTTAATATTTATTTTTCAAAGGTTATTTTTTTAATAATTTTGATTCAATGGTAAGCTTTCACTTAACTGATGAAATGACAGTTTATACATTATTAAATTTTAAGAAAGCATAACAAAGTAACTACTATTTTATTACAAAATAATTTTAGTTACTATTAAGACATGACACCCACAATTTTTTATTCCTAGTCAAACAGTTGTGATAAATGTGAAAAGCAACTTTTTTTTAATATAAAATAATGCATAGAAAGTACAAATAGAATAACTACTGTTATAACAGAAAAGTTCTACCAGAATTAACAGGTAATATAGGCACTTTAGATTTGGTTAATTGCTTCAGGAGGAGCATATCACTTATACAAGCTTTCATTGGTGTGTATGGTTTATATTTTTAAGTAACACAATTTCGTAATAGTAATTTTTGCCTTAATTGCAGAAATTCTGAGAATAAATATGGGAAATATTATTAATAAGAAATAGCGGTACTCAAATATATGAAGCTGTATGTGGGATGTTAGTCCCAAAGTGGTTAAAAAGGAAACAAAAGGTAGAAAAAGGATTTAATAATTTATAATTTAAAGCAAAATGGTAATAAGAATATTGAAAAACATAAAACTCAGAATGAGCTCAGAGTGGAATGACACAATCACCTTGCGTTAAAATAACTTAAAAACTTTACTAAAAAGGTACATAAAAATTTATTAAAATATTCCATTACAAAATGAACTGGCCTTTAAAAACTTAAAAACCATTGATGGTAAAAATCATATGAAACAGAAAAGATGATTCTTGAGATCTTTTAATCGCAAACACGATCATTTTCAAAGGATGCTTTCACTGGAATGTCGCTTTCACTGATCTATTTATACACCAGTCTAGGAGAAAAGGATGTCTATTATTTGTTGGAGGCGTCTATGAAGCTGTTTCGTTCTGATGCTGAAGTCTTAGATATTTTTAAAATATTAAACTAAGTATGAGGTATGTCATAGAATAAAACATCATTACATACACCATTTTCTTTACTTAAAATCTCCAATGATTCCGTAATTTTCAAAGCATAATAATTTAATGTAGGTATAATAACTTTTGTGTTCTCGAAATCTATTTTTATACAACGCCAATGTCTATTTTAAATCAACGCCAAAATTTAAAAATAGATTTTGAGAACGCAAAAGTTATTATACCTACATCAGATTATTATGCTTTGAGAATTAGGGAATCATTGGAGATTTTAAGAAAAGGAAATAATGTATGTAACAATGTTTTATTCTATGAAATACCTCATATTTGGTTTAATATTTTAAAAATATTTAACACTCCAGCATCAGAACGAAACAACTTCATAGACACCCCCAACAAATAGACTGATCCTTTTTACCCCAGACTGGTGTATAAATAGCTCAGTGAATGTGACATTCCAGTGAAAGTATCCTTTGAAAATGATAGTGTTTGCGATCAAAAGATCTCGGGAATCATCTTTTCTGTTTCGTATGATTTTTAAGTTTTTAAAGACCAGTTCATTTTGTAATGGAATATTTTAATAACTTTTTATGCACCTTTTAAGTAAACAGTTTTTAAGTTTAGTTAATAAGAATATGCTAGCAAAAATATTATAGACATTTATAAAAGTTGGGTTGTAAAAGGAAGAGTAACAGTTTATACTAAATTGATTGTATAAAAGTATTTTAAAAAACTTACTTGAATAACTTGATGCATGACTGTGGCTACTTTATTCATTAAAGCTGTTAACCTATGAGCTCTGTCATTTGGTGTTGTGTCTGGTCTGAAGTGGGTAGATGCACGATACCTTGCTGCCATATACAAAGCATATGTGGGAGATAAATTGAATTGCACTTGACTAGGATCCAAATTTGTAATAGCAGCAGCTAAGAATGCATCTTCACCTAAATGAAAAGAATGGGGAATTTTATGATAAAATTCAACATTAAACAAAAGTTGAAACACAGAGAACCTTTTTTAAGTACCTTAATTAGAAAATATGTTAAATGTTTATCAAAACCAATTGAATATCAACTTAAATATTTGTAATTGCAATGATACTTCTTTAATTTACTATTACATTTCTATATTTTTTTAAAATCAATACTGCAGATGTCATAAGATTATTGAAAATATATTTATAAAAAGCTATTTAAAAACACTACAATAAAACATTTTCTCACAAGTATTATTGCCATTTATTTCAACAGTCTTCCCCAGAGTGATAATATGGCAGAGAAAGTATAATAAAGATATTTTTATAAATTCAGCAATACTACTATAAACACTTTTAGCATAATAAGGTTGTGATCAGAAATCATGAAATATCCTACATATTGTATGCAGGGGCGTAAATCCTGGGGGGGTACGGGGGGGTGCAACACCCCCCCTACGAAAAAATCAGTCGGAAAATTTCCGTTGGATCGGAAAAAGTACGTTTAGTCGGAAAAAATGGTATTAACCTATAAAAGTTTATAAATTGGAAAAATGAAAAAATCAGTCGGAAAAATTCCCGTTCAATCGGAAAAAAGTAAGTTCAGTCGAAAAACTAGTATGTTGTGGCCATCACAAAACTTTCTTCTATATAAATCACGTCAATTAAATCATTTAAATAGTACAAGAAATTACATGAATTTAGCACCAATTCATATCAAAGTATATCTGAATTTGAAGTTTGATGAAAATTCGTGCATTAGTTCTTGAGATAGAGCTACAGCGGGAATTCTGAAAAATGTAGCATAGCAGCGCCACCTGTTGAGCGATTTACACTAAAAATAAACAGCACTAAATGATATCAAGGTATACCTGAATCTGAAGTTTGTTGAAAATCTAAGCGTTAGTTCTTGAGATAAAGCTATTGCGGAAATCGCAAAAAATACAGCATAGCAGCGCCACCTGTTGAGCGATTTACACCAAAAATTAAACAGCACTAATTTACACGTCAATTCATGTCAAGGACTAACTAAATCTGAAGTTTAATGAAAATCCGTGCAATAGTTCTTGAGATACAGCTCTTGCGAAAATCGTGAAAATGCAGCACAGCAGCGCCACCTGTTGGGCGATTTACACCAAAAATTAAACAGCACTAATTTATATCAAGGACTAACGAAATCTGAAGTTTGATGAAAATTTGTGCATTTTTTCTTGAGTTAGAGCTATTGCGATAATCATGAATAATGCAGCATAGCAGCGCCACCTGTTGGGCGATTTTCACCAAAAACTAATCAGGTCTAGTTTATATCAAGGTATAACTAAATAATAAGTTTTGTGAAATTCTGTGCATTAGTTCTTGCGATAGAGCGCCCACAAAATTTTTGTCACATACAGACTCACAGACAGAGTGACAGAGTGACAGACAGACTCACAGACAGACATTTTCTAAAAACCATCAAATCGTGTTCTGGGCATTCTAAAACGTGTAAATCCGTCGAAAACCGGAAGTCGAAAATTTTCACGAATCCAATACTTTCTTCTTGTAAAGATAGAAGAAAGTAAAAATGGCATTAACGTATAAAAACTTATGAATTTGAGAAATGTTTTTGTAGTTTTTAATTAGTAAATAAGAAAAACAAGTTAGAGCGAAGAAAAGCTATAAAATTTTATTTTTAGTCGGATTTTTTTCCCTTGTAGTTTTTAATTACAAAATTAGAAAGAACAATTTAGAACGAAGAAAACATATGTAAATTTATACTTAGTCGGAAATATTACGGATTTTATTTTTGTTATTAAAACTATTCAGAAAAACTTTGACTTGTCAAATGTTGTGAACTCGAAAACCTCGATATGAAGAAACAAAATATTTATATACATATTCCAGTAATGTTAATATTATTTGTAACCTTGATATTTTGATCGAAAACTTTGATATTCCGAACTTTTTTCTGTTCCTTTTGACTTCGAGATATCGAGATCCAGCTGTATTTATTTATAGTCGGAAATTTTAAGACATACTGATTGAAGTGAAGAAACTTCTATTTTTTTTTTTATCTAACTTTAAATTTAGTTAGAAACTTGTATCACGGAATTTAGGTGATATCCGATAAAAATTCAAAACTGAATTGCAAATATTTAGTACTTTACCCTTATCAAAATCTGGATATTTTCCACTCTACACGAATCTTACCTTTAATCGAAAATAATTATGGTTTTATTTTTTCTACTAATTTTGTGTTTTCTTTTTATTTTATTAAAAAAAGATGTTAATTTTTTTTTACTTTTTTACGTAATTTTAGATTGATTTAAAAATGTGTTTCAAGAAATGTATATGATACCAGAGGAAATTGAAAACACCCAATGAATTTTTATCTC
This sequence comes from Maratus speciosus, assembly GCA_963932465.1. NCBI lineage: Eukaryota > Metazoa > Arthropoda > Arachnida > Araneae > Salticidae > Maratus > Maratus speciosus. The sequence goes on from OZ010799.1 coordinate 92,845,917, forward strand.
GAAATAATCTGGATATTTTACAATCTATACGAGTTAACTTCTATCAGAAATACAATACTTTCGCTTTCTTTTTCTTTTCTCAATTGTATTTGATTTTCTTTATATTGTTATTATTATTATTACTGAATTTTGTTTGGTTCGAAAAAACAGGGGTGACAATAAATTTTTACCCAGCTTTAAAGTATGTCGTTAGAAAGAATTAAGAAATCCCGTATTTTTCGCGCACTTTTGTCTTTAAAATATTCCCCAAGCAAACAAATTTCAATTTTACTCAGAAAGAAACAATTTTAACAGATTACTTACGAAATTATTAAATTTAATAGATGAAATTCACAAGATAATTATGACTTCGCGTATCGTATTGAGATAGTAAAATAATTTTAAAGCGTTGATGTCGATTCTTTTCGAATTATTAATAAATTTATATAAAAATTAGGGGAGAAAGTCTATGATTAATATGTATAGGAAAATGCGGATTAGAATCAACAAGTTGGAAATTGCTCGTCAAACGTGGCAAATGAGGTGCGTTCGTACTATAACAAATTTTATAATTATTTTTTGCACCCCATATTGTACGGAATGTATAATTTTTTGCACTTCATAAAGTGCATAGTCTTTAACATCATTAAAATGCACTCCCAATATTTTTTTTCCCATTCCCCGAACACTTTTGACTGTCCCTGTAATTAAACTATACATCCGATTTTCCTAAAATTTGAAATGGCTCGACTAAATTTTGTAACAATTATTTAATATATTTAAAATTTCAGATCATTTGGAAGGCTGTAACATCATTAAAATGCACTTGCAATAATTTTTCTCATTGGCCGTAATGTAAAGAAAAACTTTTGACTGTCCCAGTAATTAAACTATACATCTGATTTTCCTAAAATTTGAAATGGCTCGAAAAAATTTTGCAACAATTATATCTTTAAAATTTCAGACCATTCGGAAGGCTGTAACATCATTAAAATGCACTTGCAATAATTTTTCCCATTGGCCGTAATGTAAAGAAAAACTTTTGACTGTCCCTGTAATTAAACTATACATCCGATTTTCATAAAATTTGAAATGGCTCGACAAAATTTTGCAACAATATTATATTTCAAATTTCAGACCATTCGGTTGGGTAGTTTTTGCTCTGTTATATGCGGACAGACGGACGGACTGAACGACGACTATAGGTGCTACGTATTTATATAATTACGAACGCACCTAAAAACGGCTTTGTTACATAGCGATATATCTTGTTACTAAACGTACAAAATTTCATTAACTTTTATTGAAGTACTAAGAAATGGATATAAGTTTTGTTCATTCGAAAATTTTCAATCTTTTAAATTTTGACTTATTTTTTATGTTGTAGTCGTACATCGTACACTGGTAACAGGATTCCTTATGCTTAATTCAGAATTTGAATTTTTATTCGGAGTGGAGTCTATGTGAATAAATATGCCATACACAGAAAAAATAAAATGCATTAAGCCCTTTATTGGTTAAAAAAAAAAAAAAAAAAAAAAAAAAAAAAAAAAAAAAACGGGCATCGAATCCCCAGATATTCAATCATCCAGTTTCATCAAATTTTGTACATTTAGAAACAAGATATATCGTTATCAAATAAAGCAGTTTGGAGTTCCAAACCGCAATTTTCTACACATATTAATCATAGTACTTCACCACTAATTTTTAGAAACATACATTAATAATTCAAAAGGAATCAACATCAGCGCTTTGAAACCTATTTGACTATCTCGATAACGCTCAGTCATAATTATCTTGAGACTTTCATCTATCATGTATAAAGTTTAATAATTTCGTAAGATATTTACGATATCCTTTCTTCGTTTTTATCATACATGCTAAACTTTTGGACATAAGTGTATATATATATTAATTAGTCGGCATTTTGTTGGCAATAGTACTCGGAAATTTTTCTTCTTGGAGTCGGAAATTTATGAGTCTACACCCCCCTACGCGACCAGAGTGGTTTACGCCCCTGATTGTATGTCAAAGCAGGCATTGAATAAAAGTCTTCTCAAGGTTATAGCAAAAAATTATATAGCTTTAAATTACAACGAAAATTATACAGAAGAAAAATAGACTGTAATATTGCAATTCCAAACTATGTATATATATATTTTTTAGTAAACAATACAGTATTTAAATTTGTTAAGAGAAATGACACAGCATAACTTCAAGTATAGCTTGCTTATTAGTAGATAATGACTAAAATAGCAAAGAAAATTGATTCAATTACATTACAGGGTAGTCTGCACAGACTGAAATGTTCTGGCTCAGGCCAGAAAATTTCAGCCAATGCAACTTATATTCAAAAGTTTTTTTTTTTTTTTTTTTTTTTTTTTGGGGGGGGGGGGGGGGTGGAATACAGGATTTACTGGGTTTTTATTACACCCCTCCCTTCATCACTGGATTTTTGAAAACCCCTTTTTTTTTTAAAAAGCTTGGCTCATTACTGTGTGTGTGTGTTAGGGGAGGAGGGGCAGTATTTAAAAAACAAGTGTTATTTAAAACCCTCTTACATTCTATAATCATTCAAGTTAACTTTTATTTTATATTAATTTTTATAGAATTTTCTGGTAACTTAAGTCACTATTGTAAGTATTTCTCGAATCAAACTCATTTCATTTTTAAAAGTGTATTCTTAAAATTGTATTGATTTGTTTTGGGAGTATCATTATGCTATAAACAATAGATTTTAAAAAGTACCACTTTTTAACCCCGATACGGGTATGCTATTTCTTTCTCCCAGCTTATTTTGTGTCGTCTTCAAAAAATAACGTTACCTTACAGAAGCCTGGCGTAAAACAAAGCAATATGATTAAATACGCTATAGCAATTTTTTAAATTTCTAAACATCGCACATTTTCAATTTTTATACCGTTGTATTGGGAAAAAAAAGGTACTTTAAAATGCAATTTGTTTGAAAACTGCATCTCCATTTATTTTTCAAATATTAATTTTTTTGTAGTTTTCAGCACCATTTGTCTAATTTTGGCAACTCAAGTACTCCATTTATGTAGAAAGTAAAAGGGAAAATAGCTGAAAAATAGAAATTATATCATTTTGTTGCCATTTTCTTATAACAACCAAAAGAAAATGTAATTAAAATACGTGCTATTTTGAAAAAATATAAACGAAAAATTTGTGTTAAAACATGGAGCTACTGTAAGTTATATTTAATTTGAAGTATCTCAGACCTGCCAACCTTTGAAAATGAGAAATCGTAGCACATAAAATTAATCTAGAGGTTGGTTGGTTGTTTTTTCGTGTTTCGCAGACATCTTTTGATATTCGTAAAAGGAATAAGGTTTCAGTCTTTCAACTCAATATAGTAATTTTTTCCCTCAGAAAATTTTTATACGATTTTTAGAATTTCTTCTCGTTTCACAGCGTTTTTTGGCATTTGTAAAGGGAGTCTGGTTTCAATTTCTTATCCCAATGCAGTAAAAATTTTGATGAAATTCACGATTTTTTTGTTTTCTCAATTGGGGAAATTTCTTTATTCGGCAAGGAAAAAAAAAAAATTCGCGAACTTCCAAGAAATTTCAATATATACTTGCAGAAGAATCATAGATCTGTGGAAGAATTTAAAGGGGAAAATACTGCACAACATTTTTCATTATGCAGGACTTTCCTTTTCCGTGCGCAAATCGTGCAATTTTGCACACTATTTCAAACCTTGCCCCTCAAAGAACACCCCCCCCCCTTCAGAGATTCTTAAAATGGCACCCCTGTTTGTAATGAAGGGAATTCCTGTACTATAAATATTTACAGAAACACAATTCACTCGTGGTTAATATACATAAAAAGTGTTTTATGTTAATAAGTTTGTTTTGTAGCCCAGATTTTTTCTCCCATGAGCATTTTTTAATGACTGAATTTTCAGGCTAATGGCCAATTTTTTAAAACTTTCGGAAATGAATACTTTGAAATTTTGGAAATTTCAGAACAGAACCACGCTTGAAAAATATGCTGCGTGGGATAAAAATTACAACTAGAAACAAAAAAATGCATTTGTGTTTTTTGCAAAAAATCATAGTTTAAGACCGATTTTCGTAGCGTCGTAGTTTATAGGTCCAAATCATAGCAATTACGATTTTTTCATAGCAGTTGGCAGGTCTGAGTATCTGTAGACGCTTTGAGTTTGACGTCAGTCATGACGTTTTGGTTGGAAAGTGACTCCAAACAAATGGTTGCTGTACGTCATTTCTTTTTAAATATAAATCGTGGAGAATGTCACTAGTACATATCAAGTATTAAAACGCTTAGATGTGAGATATAGATATAAGATATAGCTGCAACACACAAACAAAATAGAAAATACAACATAGAAACCGTTTGTTTGGAGTTTGTTTGGTGTCAGTTTCCAACCAAAACGTCAGGTCTGGTGTCATGACTGAAATCGTCTATATTAATGTTACAAACAAATGAATGCCTATGAATCATTAGATAGCCCTTTTTTTCTGCCGAGTTTCTTTAATGACGGCATGTTTTGCTGCATTTGTGTATTATTTTGCGATAGTGACATCCTATGCATGCTTTACTGTAGATGTTTAAGAGTGGATCGTAAATGTGGAATTCTTAAGCAGATGCGAATGACATCATTTTACATAAAATAAAAGTGTGTGCTTTAAGTCTTAAAATTGAAATATGTTTTGTACAATTTATATATACATATATTTTTTTTCCATCGGGGACAACACTAAATTCTGAAAAAGTAGAATTCCTATTTTCTAGTATGTTATTATTTTCCTGGTTTGAATTCTTTTTTTTTCCCCTAGAGGGAGGGGGGAAGGATCCTACCAACATTTGTAAATTGTGATGTATAAAACTAATTTGAAGAGATAGAAATTTATCTTGAACTCTATACTTATTTGAACATACTGTTAAGAGCCACAAGTATTAACACATGGCAAATTATCGTTGCAAGAATTTAAATCAACAATTTAGAATAACAATGCTAAAAGTATCTTTAAATCTTTAAAAACAAGTGTTATTACATCTATTTTTATCAAAAGTTATGTACCCCGAATAATTGGGTTTTATTCAGTTTTTACAAATTTTTATTTAGCTTAATGTAATTCCTGTATGTAAGGATGGAATTTTGCAATCTGTGTTTTACTCAGTGATCTGTTAGAATTCTAGAAATTGTATATTCTTACGTGTTCTTGATGCCAATTATTTCATATTTTTAGGACATCTGATTAATTATATTTTGATTTTACATTTGAGAAAACAATTTAAAAGTCCTAGCTAGTTTAAATTTTCAGGCATGAATTTTTTTAAATCCTACCATATGACTCAACATCAGCAATAAATATTTATTAGTTACAATGATATTGTAAAGTAGCGCTTGCAGTAATATCATTTTTTTTTTCTATTTCTGTTGCCACATCTAAAAAAAAAGAACTGGAAAAATTAAAATTCCTTCTATAACAATCCATTAATTCTGAGCCTTTAATATATGGTTTTCACATGAGAATGTAACAATATATAACAAACATAGTTTTTCAAAAACCACTGTATTTTCATTGTAATCCCAATTTCTTAATGACAATAGCATTGCTTCTATACTTGATTGCTGTTCCAGAAAAGCAAAATTTCCAAAAATTAATGGAATTTTTTCGATGGAAGATTCTTGCCTAAAAAATTTTGCACTTATTATGAAAAAATTCTGCTATTATCTTTAGCGGAATTTCAAACTTTTGGATGTGAATCTTGCAAACCTGATTTAAATTTCAAGATCTGATACAAAGGTAGAAAATCCATGTCTTAAAAATGTAGCATTGTCAAATGAATTATATAATAAACATTCTATATACAGATATTTTACTTTCTACTTCAAAATACATATATATTAAATAATATTCTGCTATAATTTAGCATTTGAAAATTCTAGAAAGACCATGAACTCCCCCTCCTCCCCAAGACAAAATTTTATTCTTACTCTGTATTTAATAACTATGCAATACTTCTAAGCAAGTAAAGCGTACCTTCTTCCCAAAACTCCAGAACAGCAGGTAAAATGGGATCATTGCCTCTCTTCTGTTCAAATCTGTCATAGCTACCACGACCATGAGTACTATCCCTTCCCAAAGACCTATGGGAAAGAGCATCATCTGACTTCTTTGAAAGACGATCATCTCTGGAATGTGTTGAAACAGTCTCCACATTGCCATCAGCATCAAATGTAGTTTCATAGCTGCCATGATGATGAAGAGATATCTGATCCTCTCGGCGACTCCTGTGGAAGAAAAAAAAATAAGAAAACTAAGAAAGAAAAAAAAAAATTATAAATTTCCAAAAATTACTGTAAGGATACTACGTTTTCATTCATTGATGAAAACTTGCTTCATTTAAAAGTCAAATGAAAAATTACAGTTAAAAATGCATAAAACAAGACATATTTAGAACAGAGACAAAGAACAAACAATGTATCCAGGTGTTTTCTCCCTGAGATATTTGTATTTTTTAATTTCTAAGTGATATAGCAGTTTCATTTCTTTAACCAAAAGATAGTATATAATATATACCATCGACAATATGAAAGACATATACTAATGGTAACCTTTTCATCCAAAATAAGGATAAAATACAAAGCTTTATTATAAAAATTCATGGTTGTATCAGGATATTATACACGCAATATTCTCTATCGAATGATACAATCTGGGAAAAAACTCATTGGGTAGTTTTTGAAATTAGCTAGGGTAAAACTTTTATTGCCTCCTGTTTTATAATATATATATGATAGACTGGATGAAAATGAAATGCCTATTCAAGTTAGTAAAGCAAGCAATCTAAAAATATATTTTGATTAAAAAAGGAATACCAAGAAATTTTACCTTTCAATGAATTCAGGATGCTGTCTAGGATCTGGCATCATACCATGTTTCTGGAAATAAAAAATACAGTCTCAATCAATTTATTATTTTTTTAAGTCCCTCTTGCTGCATATTTTTTTTTATAACATACTTCAAATCTACATACATTAGAGAGTTAAAATATGTCAAATTTTTTTGTAAAAGAATTCTTTTTTTAATATAGAATTAGGTCATATTAAAAAAAAAGGATCCCAGAAATCGTGGGTTGTGCAAATTTTGCTAATTTTACATTACCCATGGAAATCGCGGGATGCACATCGAGAACGTGAATATTTTTATTATTTCAAAACAATCAATCACACAGACATACAAATTTTGGACTAAATAACAGAATTTTTTAAAGAGTGAAAAATACATCATGTTTAAACATTGCTAAAAACGAGAAAGTTCAATTTTTGTAGTTTATTTTTTATTTTTTTACTCTTAGTAGTCAAATTTTGCAGCTGTGTGCAAAATAGATATTTACATTTATTCTTCAAAAATGTAAAATTGTTAAACAAATTTAACAGTTATTCTTGAGAATAGCTATACAAAATGCCAATTAGTTGACACTAGAAAACTTTTTTTTTTTTTGAGGGGGGGGGGGGGGGGGCTCACGTTCAAATAAAAATAACATTGACATTTATATAAATTAAATAATCGGCAATTGTAATAAACTCTAAGTAAGGAATTTGTTTTTATACCTAAAGAAAAAATTAGCAAATTCATTTTAAATCTTGAGTTACCAATTCCATAAACTTAATAGCTTATTATTATTTAATAACTTATTATTTATTACCTTAAAGTTATGTCTTATTTATTTTTTAATAATTTGAATAAGTATTTTATAGCACATCACTTTTATAAAATAATAATATAGAACTAAGATTCAATTTAAAAGAAAAACAAAGGAGGAGAGAGGAGATTCACTAAATAAAGCTTTTTTTTCCACATATAACAGAAATTGTATCCAAAACTAGCGATGTAAAATTTCCAGAAATTTTGAAGTGGCAGAAGAGAAAAAAAAAAAAGTTTCTTTTAATGGAAAAATTGATTTCTTAGAAATGTTCCTCAAAAATAAGTTATATTAAAAAATAATAATAATAAATATTTAAAAAAAATTCTTCACACTAACAAAATTGTTTTCACTTGACACGAGTATATTATAAAAAAGAAAGAAAAGCCAACTTTTAAAAATTTAACCTTTCAGTCTCAGAATTGTGACAGTAGCTTTTCTAGCTTAATTTAAGAACATTGTAATAAATATATCACGTCTCTATTGAAATAATGATTTTTTAGTTGAATTTGTTTAAGTACCAGTAGAGTTAATTTTAAGAAATACAAAAGTTTCCTCCAATTCCACTAGTTTAAAAACAAATTTAAACTTATACATGCCATCTACATAATATTGTTTTTTAAGAATATGAATGATACCATTTAAAAGAAACAAATGATTGTGGTTCTGGCATTATTATAAATATCATGATTTTCAAATCTTCTTTTATTTTAAAATTTGGTAATACTTTATTTTGTTTTCCTCTTACAATCTGGGGGCACAGCAGTGCCTCTGCCAAGTCGAGAAAGCACAGCCGTAAGCATCCTTTTCTGGAAGCAACTCGGTACTTTTGACAGCCCTATATCCCTTCGCTGGAATTTCCCAGGAACTTGAAACTTTGTTTTTCTAAAAGTATTCTTTGAGCGGAAGCAAATGGAAAAATTTCCGCATTTCTATCTTTTCTAGTTCAGAAAATATATAAACTCAAAGTTTCGCTTTTTCGACACTGACTGACTGACTTACCGATCATCAAAAATCTGAGGTACATCCTGTAGCCCTAGAAACTTGAAATTTGGTAAGAAGGAAGTATTTGGGATACAAAGAAAGGAAAAATTAAAAAATTCGGAAAATTCGAAAAAAAAAAAATAAATTTTTTTATTTTCCGCAATCTGAATTATTGCCAATACTGTTGCTTGCTGATTATCAACATGATAAAACGCAGTTTGTCAACTAAACCACCAGTTTGTCAACTATACTGAATTGAGCACGAAATAGCTGTGTCCTTAATACAGTAAAATTCGTTTTAATTGACTAGAACAAATAAAGGTACTACTTGATTATCCAGTCAACCGAAAAACTATCGCCAAACTATAAGATTAAATGTCAATAATGGATGATCATAAATGTCGCATTCACTTGACATTATACACCATACACGTGCCTGTTACGTCATCAAATGATTTTTAATTCGGCTTTTTACGTGTAGTTTTATTAAGGTTTTATTAATTGATTTGTTTTTCCGTTATTTAAAATAAAAATTATGGCAATTTGTATAATTTGGCGAAATTGATCGACGGTATAATCAAGTAGTACCCAATTAAAATCAATTTATGTTACCAAATGTTGATTTGGTGAGTTTAAATACTTTATAATCATTCTACAAATATGCTAGAGTTTCTTGATAGATATCTGCTCTTATACTTTTGCTATATTTAACATCACTACCATATTATTTTAAACATTGCTATAGTTTGATGCAATGGCAATAGACAATGGTGCAAAATTAGCAGCAGTTTTAAAAGCAAGACAATTTTGCTGCCAAACTTACCTCACATTTACAAAATAGTTCACATTTGCTCCAAACTATTGACGTAGACAACAATTGTTGAAGAATAATAAATTTAATTTTTATAAAACAAGGAGAGTGGCACTCAGGATATGACTAACATAATCGCATACGTAAAAATGTTATTTTTTTAAATGGCAATACAAACTCCTTTCGATGTATAATTTTTTTAAATATGTTTTTTTAGGTACTCAAATTATCGTTTTGGACATCAAAATCAAAATTCTACATTCCCCTTTCCCCTTTCCCCAGAAAAAATGACATATTTAAAAGACATCAATTATTTTTATGTTTAAAACTTAAACATCATCATTTTTGCACCACCATGATGTCATTTTCCATGACTTTTCACTTTCAACCGTGCTAAGACTACGAGCGGTAGATATAAATATTCAGTGAACAACCGTTAGTGCAGACTTGGGAGGCCATTTTTCATCTGCACTAACCGAAATCCGCAATAAACGATACCTTTAACATTTATTAAAATATGATGGGGAAATGAAACTGTCTGCATTAACCAGGGATACGTCTTAAGAGGAGATGCATTAACGAAAATTCTGCTATATTCTCCACAATTTATTGATGTTTTGCGGATAGTATCTATCACTTTTCTACATTTACTAAAATAAAATAAATATAGAAAAAACTACCGAGCGATGCTCGGTCTACTGTGTACTAAAATCATTTAAATAAAAAAAATATTACGATTTACTTTAAATTCGAAAGTATGAAGGTTTGAAAGTTTAGTGTAAAATTCCTTTACTTACTCGTTTGTAAAAATAACTTGATTGTAAGTGTTACATATCAAAAAGAGAAATAACTGAATTTCAAATTTTGGCGACACAGTTTTTTATTGTGTAAAATTTGAATTCTAGATGTCAGTGTGCATCTGCAAAATTGCTGAAAAGACGCGATATTCCAACGAAAGACATTGTTGATCGAAGAAAGTCATCGAGTAGTTCCTACATCTGGAGATGGTTTGTGTCTGTTTCATTCTATATTTTCTTTTCTGTGTTAGGTAACATAGTCTCGCCATATGATATCAGATGTGCTATAGTTGAGTATGTGGTTGCGCACTGGGATTAGCTGCAAGCATACACTTGTGATAAGCATGGAAATGTTTCCCCTAACACTGAACTGTAATTGAAGCTCATGCTGAGTACTACTTATGAGTCGGTCTCTGAGTTCATGGTAGCCACCAAACTGTATCCGTATATGTTCGAGGTCTATCAAAATGGCCTTCAGGGATCACTTGGTGATAACTCTCAAACTTTAGTGAAACATTTACTTTTTTCTGATAGTTTCTTAGGAGGTCACTTTGACTTTCTACTTCCTCTTCTTAACAGCTCGCAAGAATCTATTATTTTTCCAAATTAATACCTATCACAGAGAGAAATCAGCTACAGAAATAAATTGGAAGACCTATTGAGGTCAAAAGTGAAGGCCTAATCATTCCGAGAAATCACGTTCTCAACAGCTCCAAGAAGCTAGAGCTCTCTATCGTCAAAACCATCTTCGAAAACAAAAACACACATTAACACGTTACAGCGATTTACACCCTGAAATGGGAAGCAGTCGCGGCTGTTCTGTTGCACATCCTGGCATGAATATTGGAGCTTACTGACGATAACGGTTTAGAGGTCTACTTCAGTTTAAAATAAACATTTTAGAAAACATTACGAGAGCTATAACTAAAAAAATGGGAAATAGACTGGAAGCAGACAAAGTTATAAAATGGACTCTGCACAATAGAAATTAACTTTGGAGGACTTTGATTGAACAGCTGATAAATTGAAACAAAAACTAATATAGTTGACCTTGCAACATTCAGCGCCCATCTATTGAGAAAAGATGTCTTCGACATACACTCTCAAGCCCATCGGGAAGCAGTCACACACTGTACTGTTTCACATCCTGACATGAATATTGGAGCTTACTGATGAAAAAGGCCTAGAGGTAAGCTGCAGTTTAAAATAGACACTTTAGATTAGAAAACATTAAGAAAGCTGTAACTAAATAAAATGGGAAATAGACTGGAAACAGACAAAGTTATAAAATAGACTCCGCACAATGGAAATTAACTTTGGAGGGCTTTGATTGAACAGCTGATAAATTGAAACAAAAACTAATATAGTTACTATAAAAATTGAATGAATGGATTTCAAACAGTAGCACACATGACAAATTCGCTTTTCTAGGAAAAGTGGAACATTGAAGCAATCAGGAGCCATTTTATGCACGTGAAGCTTATAAAGTCTATGAAGTTAAAGATTATGTAATTGAAATCAACGCTACTGAAAAGGCTTTCTTTGACTTTCACCTTACAAAAAGAAGTGAAATCCCATCAAAAACGTCTTATGTAAAAAATAAGCCAAGTTTTCTGTTTCTTCGACCGTAAAAAGTTCTGAGATCATGTGTAGAGCCAAGCTTGCTCTCTTATTAACTCTGATATTTTAATTTACAAATTACTCCTAGTCTCTCACCTTTAGTTAATGATTATTTTGTGACTTGCCAATTACGCAGCCCGAGAATGTAAAGGCTGTTGTTTACATTTTAATATTAACGTTTCTTTATAAAGTATTGCATAAAATAGTTTCCATAAGAGCACTTAACGTATATGTATTTGTAGCATGGAAATAATTTTACATTACATTGTAAGCCCGGATGCGAAAACTCTCTACTAGTCAAGCTTGATGTCCAGAGTTTTGGGTGATTTTCTTCCTATGTAACGTGAATACGAGCCAGACCCCTCTTTTACAAAGACTCCCCAATCGGTGCACCCTCCTTTAGGCTTCTATCCCTCGCGTTCATATTCAGCCTTAATCAAATAATCTAATCCCAATTCAAAACATAGTAAAGTGTTAACGTAATAACTTTCCCGTGCAGTGTAATTGCCAAGTCACAAAATGATCATTAACTAGAAGTGTAGAGACTAGGAGTAATTTATGAATTAAAATATCAGAGTTAATAAGAGAGCAAGCTTGGCTCTACAGATGATCTCAGAACTTTTTACAGTCAAAGAGTCAGAAGACTTAGCATATTTTTTACATGAGATGTTTTTGATGGGATAGACTCTTTTAGTGAGACTCCAAACAAACAGTTCTTGTATTTCATCTCTTATTAAATATAGAATGCAAAATTGTTAAAACTGCATATAAAGTATTAAGACACTTAACTGTGAGATATAGCTATAATATACAAACAAAATAGAAAATACAACATATCAACAGTTCATTTGGAGTCAGTTTCCATCCAAAACGTCATGATATATCCCAACTGAAAGCATCTAATTATAATTTTCATTTCCTGTGAATTTAGTTTTCATATAGCTTTCAAGTCTAAACACAAACAAACCTACGCTTTAGTTTAAGTTTTATCTTCTTAATATGAAAGTAATAGACATATATTTTGTAAGTTGTAAAACAGTTGGATTTTTGCATATTTATGAAAGTTGTTTTCAACTGAATTTTCACAGATAATTGCTTACATTTTATTTGCATGCATTTATATTTTTTAAAAATACATATACAATTAAAAAAGTCTAAGAATCTATATTTAAGGAAAAGAGTAAAAGAGCATGAAAAAGAGTAAATAATTTCAACTTATTAAAAAAGAATTTATTTTCTTATAATAGATAAATATTTCTAGCAATTACCATCTGATTATATGAAGAATTGCAGCTATGGCAATAAAAATAAATGCATGTTTCAATTTTATATTAAATTTTCAACCTTGTTATTTTCATTAATTGGTATTATTGAAATAATTTTTCACATGAATTTTCATTTTTAACAAGAGAAGTTGCATTTATTTACCTTACAGAGAAGTTGAATTAAGATAATTTTCATTTAATTATCTTTGCTATGACTTTTTTTCATGCAATCCTGTTTTGTGAAATTGTTGACTTTAGTATATACTCGTAAAAATATAATCAGAATTTTGTGAATTAAAAATTGTTATATTTAGGTTCCTATTTACACATTAATAAGGTCAGAAACAATAAGGTGTTACATATATAAATCTAGATAATAGATTCATTGGCGATTTCACCTGTTACGTGGTGGATTTTTTAATTAAATGATTTTTTAATTTTAAAATCATCACATTTGTGAAGGATTGAGCTTGGAGAATTGATTTAAGATTGATTAAAGATTGTTTAACTCCTTAAACTACAACTACCTGTGAGACATGGGGTCTTGTATTCGGGCTAAAACTGATTATCACAGGCCTGGCCTGTAGTACATCGGTCCGGCCAAATGTAAATATTGCGGGTATGGCCCCTGGTACAATGATCAAGCCAAATGTAAATATTGCGGGTATGGCCCCTGGTACAATGATCAAGCCAAATGTAAATTCTTACCACTAAAATTTTATAAGTAAATACTGTCTTATTTAATCGTCAAAATCTCATGATTAAACAAGGCGAAAATCTCTATTAAATTTTAGTGATAGCAAAAAAGTGTAAAAGTTGGCAGCTATGGATTTGCTAAACTGTGGAATAGCTTGGAGGCAGCGCGATCTTGTTTACGTTATGGACCCAGGCTGTTGAAACGTAAATCGTAGGTTAAGGGGTTAAAGGGCTCAAGATCTTCCTAAACTGCTTACAAATCATATTATCCATGTTAACATTTTCATGTGTGTAACTGAACAGAAAAAGTAATCTGAATATAGCCATTGTAAAATTTTTAATATATTTTATAAATAAAATTTCAATTTTTACAATTTGGAAAAACTGAATAACCCTTTGGAAAAAACAAACAAAAAATTCTTTCCCAAAATTTCTGGGGGGTTTTCCGAGCACTCCCATCTCTGCCCAAAACATGTTATAGTCAGAAGTATAATCATTGTAAGCATTAGAATAAAAAATACCTGATCATGCAGGGGATCAACAAATCTGAATGTATGCAGTTTACCAAATCGAACCACCATTCCATTCTGCAATATAGTTGTTTCATATATCCTCATGTTATTCACATATGTCTCAGCATCTCTACTGCTTGGGGTGACAGTCACAATTTGTTCTGTATTTGCTATGACACAATGACGAGGCTGTACATTGGGACCAAACAGCTAAAAAATTGTAATTATAAAGAATTTTAAATAATTTCGGTCATTTATTTTGGAAAAAAGTATATACAAAAAACTCAAGTTGAAGAAATGACAGTAAAGCAATTATGATACGAAATAATAAAAATCTGATCTCTTTGATTCAAAACAGGGTTAGAAATTGGGAGGAAAAAGTCAGGTAACAATGGCCTTTAACTACTTTTTTCATTGCCAAAATGTTCTACCCAGGTGTAACTTTGCGTGTATACGGAGACACTAATGATTTATGATAATAAATGAAATAAAAGCATTTTACAATTCAAAAAGAAAAACTTTTATCGAGAAAAAACTTTTTTTTATTTCTGGCTTCCTTTGTTTGCCCATACTTTAGATCCTTTCAACATAAACCAAGTGCAGGCAGTGGATTATATTCAGTCAAAGAGCCTAAGAAATATAAAGTGATTGGCTGCAGGAAGTGATGGACAGAGTTCTATAATTACTATAAAGCATAATTGCAGAGCAAAGTGAAATATATATTTTTAGACTATTACGTCAAAAAGAATATTTAGATGAAAATAATGTTATACATATTTATATATATAATAACCAGACTGTTCTAATACTATTTATAATCTATCTTTATACAAAGTTTCAATGGAATTAGTTCAGCTACTTTTCTAAAGAAAAAACACTTCCTAATTAGATGTGAAAGGTGAAGAAAGAACTTTAAACAAACAGGAACAACCAATTGACAATTGTGATAGAGTCGCTTCTCCTTAGTTTTGCATATTTACCTATATTACTGCAAATGCTAATTTACATTATTGTAGCAAAGTAATATTTACTGAAATAATGAAAATTATTCAAAAAATCAAAAATTCAGTTACAGTTTTCCAACAAATTTTGTTTGAAAGTACATTTTTTTGGTTCTATTTGATGGTGTATAAATTAAAAGTATGAAATATTTAGAAGTTAATATAAGTGCCGCATAATTAACTACATTGTTGTCAAAATCATTATGACAGCAGTATCACTGAAACATTTTTGCTATATAAAATACATTTAGCTAAAACCCTCTCTCATATTCCGATATACTTAAAAGCAATGCAAAGACAAGCTGAATCATTATGAAATGTAATATTTTGCTTGATTTACAAAACAATGAAGATAAAGAATCTACCAATAAATGCTGCCAAGCAAATTGATATTTAAAGATCCTTACTGATTTGAATGAAATGGGTATTAACTGATAGTAATCATCTCGTTTGTTAAAAGTTTGATGATTTTTATTTTGAAAATAATTCTGTGAGAAAAAATATGAGATCAAAGTTACAAGACAGCAGTGTAGAAACAAGAACTAATTTAGGTTGATCAATGAAATTTCTCGGAACAAAAGTGTTGTAGCAGGCTACGAAGTGAAGGAGAAATACCTACAGAGAAGTTTTATCCTCGCATATTATTTATTATTTATCACATTGTTATTATTATTATTATTATTACCTCACACATTAGAATTTTATACCACAGTTTGAGCTGAAGTATTGTTAAAGTAATTTCAAACTTGATAGAAAGTTGCAAAGAAAAAGTAACTTAAGCTATGAGCACGTCAAGAACAACTAAAGGAAAAGAGATTTTTATATTTCAGCTTCAGTGAATTTGTAAAACAAAACCTGGCATCCCCTAGCATTTCTCTGGGTGCTCTTTCGAATGAACCTACTTTTTCAAGAATTCATCCAAAGCAGCTGAAAATTTTCCCTTATAAAACTAGATTACATTATGAGGGAAAAGACTAAACAGTTAATTGGTCAGAAAAAAAAAACAAATTTCATTTCACAAAGAAAGAAATCATATGACAACTAAGTAAATCACAAACTGCAAACTAAAATTTGTAAAATGCAAAATAAGATGGATGACTGCTAATTACAAACCCTAATTTGAATGTAGAAGTTAATACACTTTCATATGTTAGCACAACTGAAATTTTAAATACAAAGGACAAACTGAAATTCAATGCAACAAAGCACAAAAATGCTAGATTAAACAAATCAAATATAATCACCTGTAAATACTGCCCTCCTGTTGAGCTGCTTCTTTCACTTCCCACTTCTGTGACATTTAAATAGAGTCTGTGCTTCTTAGGAGGACCATGAGGTTCTGTGCCATCTTTAAAAAAAAATTAGAAAATTGTTGAATTTGCATGTACATACATATCTAATTACGTGAGGGTAGTCATTACACACACAGAAATTCTGTAACATTAATAGGTAGCATCATAGTTATTCAAGACAGAAAGGAATTATGATAGAAATTAATGTGTTACAATGTACACATACGTACATGTGTGTATATATGAATATGTGCAATTACATATACAAAATAGTTAGAAATTAAGAATATGTTTAAAGCACTGTAGGGGAAAAAAATTATCTTAATGAATATCAAAATATACACAGTATGAATACCCAAACTTTCAAAAATCACTAATGAGGAAAAATTAGTTTTTTAAAAAATGACAATAGTAAAAGGCTGCACTGTCCCTAATAGAAGCTAAATTTAATGAAATAACCTATTAATTACAAATTATAAATGTGAAGCAACCATCAACTGTTAAATCATTAACATAAAAACGTATGTAAGTATTTGGCAGATGTTACACACAACTGAAACGAAAAAACTACCTTTGATAAAAATTGTTTATGCTCAATTTGCTGTTTAAAAACAAAATCAAAAGTATTGTGAAAACATTTGACATTTGTAATGGGATTCACATTGCGCAATCATGTTTTATTATTAAAATTGTTTTAGAAGAACAACAAAAATGGTACTGGCACAAATATTGTACAGACATTTAGAATCAACCTGTATAAGTCTTCTCTGACAGAATGCGACATACAGAGAATAGTTCAATGCTTTGAAATGACTAGATATTTTGTGGCCAGACGATGGTTAAAGCCCTTATTCAATGGCAATTGAAGAGGTTGAAATAGCTATTGTTGAGTAGATCAATAAAATCTGGCAGAAATCGGCAGTACTAGAGATGAAGAAAAAAAAAGGAATTTGCCCTATGCAACAATATATGGCATAATAACTGTGAAGTCATTAAGTTTTTTACCAATATTATTTGCAGTGAATGATCCTTCTCTGCCGTGCCATGTCTTTTCATGCAAATTGTTTATTATTGTTATTTTTTAAATCATTTGCTTCTCCATGTTCTGAAAGACACACATATAGATTTGGCATCTTTATGACTGCTTTTCTGCTCTCTCCATTTTCTTTACAACACGCTGAGGAGAGAAGTTTTAACTCTAACGATTGGATATATACACAGAGGTATTATATTAAACACGCCAAAATCACAGAAAAAAAAAAACGGGTTTTCTTAAAAGCATGGGTAAAAATCAAATTTACACAGTTCTGAAATATAGCAGTATGTTTCTGTAACCCTTAAATAAAACATGCATAACTCATATATAATGTGACATCCCAATTTTCAAGACGTTAATATGCATAATTTTTTTTTTTCTTCTTGAATAAAACAATACAATTTATAATAATTAGTTAAAATTGAAGTTTGCAATATTTTAGAAATTTTCTTATTCAATTTTTTAAAAAATAGTTATATATTTGCTACAAAAATTACTTCAATCAAACTGTATAAATAATATAGTTTATAGTAAATATTATATTAAATGAAGCGAGAATAAGTCTTTTCTTCAAATAAAGAATTATATATGTACCATAAAATGTAAATTACTTTTTTTTTTTGTTTTTACATTTACCAATAATAAATAAAGCAACAGTCTCATGACCAAAATAAATTTTCTCAAAATTCACACTGTTATAGAGTCAAGTCTAAAATAATAGAAATAGTAATAATTGGTAAAACATTTCTGGCAATTCCAAAAAATAAACATTGAAATTTAAGATTTTGAAGAAAAGAGTTTATAATCATCGATGACTTTAAGGCTTTTATGCATTTTCTATGTAGTATTTTGAACTTAGCAACACTAAGTTGAATTTTTAACATATAGATGCTGTTATTTCAGATTTTTTAGAATCTTCATCTATGGAAGAAGTACCAGTTACTGTATGTAGTTTTTTATGGCATCTTTAGACACATTTGAATAACTCACATCTTTGTAGCACTATGTCCAATTAAAGATGAATAATTTTTTTTTTTTTGCATTCAGTCTCCCCAAATATAGACACAAGTTAGGAGACACAAGATAGAAACTTTCTAAACAGGGTGCCATTTTTATAAGACATTTGATATACAATTTAAAAAATAATTTAATTACTT
The DNA here is from genome assembly GCA_963932465.1 of Maratus speciosus. NCBI lineage: Eukaryota > Metazoa > Arthropoda > Arachnida > Araneae > Salticidae > Maratus > Maratus speciosus. The sequence goes on from OZ010799.1 coordinate 92,864,768, forward strand.
TTAAACTTTATTTTAAACCTTGGTTTATCAAATTTTTAAGTTGATTTACAGAGTACAGTCATGGAAAAAAAAAAAAAGTAAACAGTCCTTACTAACTCTGCAAAAAATTATCGTAGAAGAAAGTTACTGGAACCAAACGATTGGTAATAAAGTCTACTTTTAAATGATGTACATAAAATTTGCTTAGGGGGCCATCTACATATTAGAACGAACCATAACTTTGTTTTTTTTTCAATAGCAGTACACAATTCTGACAGTATAAATGAACTCTACAACCTTCAATTAGCCTAAAAATAAATTTTTATGAAATTCGTACGATAAGTTTCCGAGAAATTAATCATTTTAAAGCAAGCATATTTTAGGGGCTGTATCCAAATTGAACATCGGTGCTCGATTGTTGACCGAGAAAGCCCTCTTCTTGATCAATGCATCTTAAGCGCCACTCAAGGAGTCATTGAAGACTGCTAGATTACAGGATAGCATAAAAAATTCCAAAATATCTAGTCACTTCTATTATAGACGGCCCCTTAAACCATGATTTTGCCATTTTTTAAGGATAATTTGAAATCAACTTGGAAGAAAAATGTGAAATTATGGATTTCCATAAAGCAGGGAAGAAAAATGTGAAATTTTAGGTTTCCATAAAACAGGACTTAATAAATCTAAATTATCAAAAAAATTGTAGGTTACAATTTATAGTTTTTTTTAATATTAATTTCATAATTCATAGCATAAAATTATAAAAATTGCAAATTCAAAGTATTTATATTTGGGTATATTAGTATTATTCCTGCACAAAAAATTAGCACATTAGGAGTATAATTTCAGGAGATATAAATAAAAATATGAAAATGTAACATTACAACATTAATTTAACATTAGAAGCACTAAATTTTGAATGTTTATAATTCAAAAACTTATTATTCAAATGACTTGAAATTTGGTGTCTAGGCATAGCTTGAACCGAAGATTTGAAATATCTTTTTAAAATTGGGTATTGCCATTTAAAAAAATTAAGTTTGGGTTCATTTTAATATGTAGATGGCCCCCTAAGCAAATTTTATATGCATCATTTAAAAGTAGACTTTATTTACAATCGTTCAGTACCAGTAACTTTCTTCTATGATAATTTGTTGAGGAGTTAGTATGGGGTGTTTACTTTTTTTTCCCCCCACGACTGTACATTGTTATCAACACACAAAGAAAGAAATGCAAGTGAGCAAAACACAAATTGATCATTTGAGTGCAAACTTGAAGTTCTTTGGTTGAAACAAGTTCTCACTTCACAAACATTAAATCCTTTGTGAGTATAGCGAAATTGCAGCAAGCAGTATTGCTGAATCTGGCAGTTCTTTTATTCAGAAATTCTGAATTCACACTAGGAAATTTTGAAATAAATAATTTTTTTTTCTTTGTTGTTGTTTAATAGAATATCTATCATTTTATAAAGCAAAAATAACTTTAAAAACTTTCTGGTGAGATTTCAAAATTTCTAAATAAAAAACCAGCCAGATGCAGCAACACTGAAGACAAAGAGCACATAGCATTAAAATTTAGATGCTGAATGACCACTGGCAGTCACTTGCACTTTTCGCTGATTGGCTGACACATATATTTGTAAAAGAAGCCTGGTTCCAATTTTTAGCCCAGTACAGTAAATTTTGACGAAATTCTCGAATTTTCTTTCCCGCGACCATTTCAGGATATTCACAATTTTTTTCCCCACAATCATAATTCACATTTTTCTATCACGATTCTTTGTTGAAATCTGCACTTTTTACCATGAACTTTTGACGAATTTTGTGTTTTTTACCACACAAAATTGAAATGTTTAATAATAAATAGTACAAATCGTGCGATTTTGCACACTATTTCAAATCTTGCCCCTCAAAGATCCCCCCCCGCCCTCCTCCAGAAATTCTTAAAATGACATCACTGTTTCTAAGGAAGGGAATTCCTGTATAAATATTTACAGAAACACGATTCACTTGTGGTTGATATACATAAAGAGGGTTTTATGTTAAGAAGTTTGTTTTGCAGCCCAGATTTTTTTTTTCCCCATGAGCATTTTTAATGTCCGAATTTTCGGATTAATGACAAATTTTTTAAAACTTTTGGAAATTAATACTTTGAAATTTTGGAACAGAATCATTCCTGAAAAATATGCTGTGCGGGATAAAAATCGCAATTAGAAACAATTGTTTTTTGCAAAAAATCGTAGTTTAAGACCGATTTTCGTAGCATCGTAGTTTATAGGTCCAAATCGTAGCAACTACGATTTTTTCGTAGCAGTTGGCAGGTCTGCATATCCCACAGAAACAGAACAATGTATATCACAGACAGAAGGAAAATATTTGAAAAGCCTGCCAGCAGTACATTATGACAAAAAAGTGACCACGAAACGTGTTAAACAGGCTACCCGACATATTCTACATGCTGCTAATATTTTTACTTTTCTTTTTTTTTTTCATTCTTTTCCCAATAAAAATACAGATTTTTGAAAGTAAATGAATTTTTGTTTAAAACACTAGAAGTTAATTTTCATTTAAAATCTTTACAAACAATGGGGCAATAATTAAAAAATTGGAACATTTTATGACACTTTTTAAAAAATTTGGAATTTTAAGAAAATTAGAATTTACTAAGCTAAACAAATATGACTATATTCACAGGATGATCAAACAAGCAAAAAAAGATATGATGTGCTTTAATATATTTCTTTATATTGTAATTTTTTTTCCAATAAAAAATTTCAAGAGCACTGAAATAACTACTAAAATTTTACATACGTTCATTTGCTAGCTAATTTTTAAATTATCATAAATACTCATTTTCAATAACTGACATTGTAAAATGGACACTGAACACATCTAAGAGAAAGTTTGAAAGACAAAAAATTGGAAATACATACTTAGTCAAGTTAGAAGACATAAAATCTAGTAGTAAGATAAATTAAAAGCTAATTCAAATAAAAAGAATCATAGCAATTTTTATTTTATTTTATTTTTTTACCAGGATTTAGCTCAAGCAGATAAGGTAACTTTTCTGATGGATTATCATTATAATTTGGATCATCTTTTGTAGGCTTCGGCTTTTTTTTCCGTTTTCTTGGTTGATAGTCAGCAGGCCGTCTTCTTACATGAAATGTGAGAGTACCTGAAATGCAACAGATGACAAAATCCTTTAATGTCACAAGTAATAAGTTTTATCAATTAAGGTCATTACACTAGCTCTACAACATTTTAGTACAATTTTATTTTGGTTTGCTTTTTTTTAAGTTTAATATGAACAAATATAGCGCAAAATCAAAAAGCTTAATTCTTAAGAAGTGTCACTTGACACCTTTACTAAAAGCACTTATATTAATCAGAAAGTTTTTTTCTTCTTCTTTTAATATCTATTGATAGATGCTACTACTTTGTAAGTACCTATCTTAGTAATTTAATACAGACATAATTTACAGTTTGTTTATTATATTACAAATTCAGCACAAGTAAAAATATGATCAACCCATTTTTCAAATATTTAAATAGCTTCAAAATATAAAGTTAAAAAAACATGGACAGATAATGCATAACACCATAAATTTTATGTATCTTTTATTTTGATATTATATTATTCTTTTACTTTGATATTATATTAGCATTTAAAAAATAATAATAATGGTGGTATGAGCACTTCATATTAAAAAAAAATAAAATTAATATACAGTAAGCACTGTCTAAGGCGGAATCGATCAGGACCGAGAAAATTTTCCATCACAGACAATGTTCTGCCTTATGCACACACACAAAAAAAATAAAGAAAAAAGATCATTCGTCTTTTCCCCCTTCATCCATAGATTGCATCATTGCAGTAGTATTCATTGAAAGAAATTGTAACTTTATATTCGTCACTTTGACATCTACATCTTCATGACAAGATGCAAGGAGAAAACCAAATTTTTTCGATTTTCTGTAATCATTCTGCAATTATTTAAAACTGAGCCAATAACAAGTTTGGCAGATATTGACAGCATGTTAGCTGCCAGGAGCAGTAAGGAAGCTCAGACAATTTTTTCATAAGAAACCAATGAAGTTAAGGAGTATAACATCCAGTTCCCACACGCTCAAAATGAAAGAAAGATTCTACTGCTGCATTCTAAAGTTAATGTTGAGAAAATATCACAGTTTTTTACTATTCTTTAAAAAGGTAACGTTCAGTCATGAACATTAAATAACATGCAACCTTAAATTTTATCATACATATTATTAAAGTAGAAAAAAAATACAATTTAACATTTTATTTGTTAAGGATGCAACATATAAATTTCAAATGAATTCCACACATGACAATCGAAATCAAGATTAAAAAAAATACACGTACCTCTGTTACGATTATGTTGATGCTGTATAGTCAACGGACAATCGTCATCATCCAGAATATACTCTTTAATTCCACCATTATTTTGTAAGTCTGCACTATCATTTTGCCCATGAGGAGGCACAATCACTTGTACAAGACAGTACAGAGCTGGATCTTCTTTATCATAACCATACTTTTCTAAAATTTCTTTAACAACAAATGAGGCACTATCTTTAGTTGAAAGTAACAATGTTTTATAAGGCACATCTTTATTCAAAGATTCACCAAATATTCTTAAAGTTCCACCTAAAAATATTGAGTCATTCAATAGGTTGACATTTTTGCTTCATTTATTAAAATTAACAAGACAGAATATTTCAGAAATAAAGATATTTATTGCACAGCCACCTAAATAAGAGCTAACCTAAAGTTAAATAAAAGAAGGAATTTACAATAAAGCATTAAACAATATACAATCTTAAATTTTATCAAATCTATCCTGAAGTAGAATTTTTTTTAAATACCTAAAACAAGTTTGAAAGTTACATTAAAAAAAGGAAGGATAATAGCCTGTTTTCTTGCAAACTAAAATAAAATATATACAGCTCATATTCAAAATATTAGAATAATTAATTGAAAATATCATTTGGTAATTTAATGTCTTTTAATGCAAATATGCAAACGATATTTTTATTAAGAACTTAAAAAAAAATTATTTTGAAAAGTCAAAATATTAGAATACTTATTCAAGTGGTTCAAAATATTAGAATATTTCACATTAATTCTCTTTTAATTATCACCAATACATAACTGGTGGCATAATTGATTAAATCCAGATGATTTTATTTAAAATCAGTATTCTTTTTGCAGTTTGTTTGCTTTTTCCTGAATCTATTAAACTTCGTATGGTTGATTTGTACCAGCACGATAAAATTTAATGTTATATAGTGAATTATTTACATTGTTTGCAATCAAGCATTAGTAAAATACTAACACAATATTAAAAAAATGGAAAATTTCAAAATAATCCCCGAAATGGCGGCCAAAAACCAAAAACATCTGCTAGAGATGACAGGAAACTGAAGCCTATAGTTTAAAAAAATTGTTTTAAAAGTGTGCGATTCTTGCACCGAAAATGGAAAGGAGGAAGTTTCTACATCGACAACATTAAGACGTCTCCTTAAATTTAAGTTCGAATCTTGTGCACCGAAAACAAAATTCTCATGACTGCAAAAACAAAAGCGTATAAGACTGAATTGGTGTAAATCAAGACGTTTATGGGACGAAGAAGATTGGAAAAATATATTATTTAGTAATGAAAGTATGTTTTGTGTTTCATATGGTAATCAAGGTATTCGAGTTTGGAGAATGAAGCAAGAAGCATTTGATAAAGAATGTCAAACATTACGTAAAATTTGCTGCTAGTGTCATGGTTTGGGGTTGCATGGGTGCAGAAGGACCTGGGAAGTTATGCATCGTCTATGAAAAGGTTAACTCTCAGATATATCAAGAAATTTTAGATTATTATTATATTATTATTTGGATTATTACTATTATATTATTATTCCATCATCACAAGATTTATTTGATGATGATTTCATCTTTGAACAAGATTTAGCATCACCACATACCTCGGTGTCAACTAAGAATTGGTTCCGCCAACGCAATATTAAGGTACTTCCTTGGCCACCAAACTCACCAGACCTTAATCCCATCGGAAACTTATGGTGTATAAACTCCAAGAAAATCCTCCTTCAAGTAAAACTGAGTTAGTGGCACATATAAAGTCTATTTGGGCTAATATTGATAGAAATGTTTGTAAACACTTTATATACAGTATGCAAGATTGATTGTACTCTGTTACAAAAGCTAAAAGGGGATGCTACAAAATATCATTGCATAAAATAAAATATTCTAATATTTTGAACCAATCTAAATTTTATTCTAATATTTTGATGTGTTTCAGAAAGCAGTATACCTAATTTATTATACTGTATTTTATATTTGTAAATGTTAAAATCTTATCTAAACATTCCAGATTTAATTTATAAGAAATTTAATTGCATTTACTTCGTATCAAAAATATTTTTTTCTTATTATTTTTTCTCAATTATTCTAATATTTTGAATATGAGCTATACAATATAAAAGCATAATTCCCAAAATATAAAGAATTACTCCTTTTTCATACAATAAATTAATTAAAATGTAAAAATCATTTATTACATGTAAAGGAAATAGTGTTTTATTCTTAACATTAAATAAATACACTATATTTTCTCATCAAGTCACCAAATTCATACAAACTAAAATAGGATAAAACAACTATGCATCTAAATCTATAATACATTTTTTAGAAGGGAGCAAAAAAGAACATAAAATTAAAAAGACATTTGAATTAACTTTGAAAAGAAAAGAGTAAATAAATCTAACAATAAAAATAGTTATCAAGAAGCTGTAATTTTTAACTAACAGATATGAAAGCTCTGAGTGAAATGAAAAAACAGAAAATCCCTCTTCCCAAACTTACAAGGTGCATAGAGGGAAAGGAATACTCAAGCTATTTTCCATCTTTGGTGTTTGATAATGCATTTCAGAAAAGAATAATTCTATACATAAAGAAGTAACATAAAAATCCATTACATTTTAGCATGTAAATCTACAGATCATCCTCAATATCAGCTCTACAAGTTGTGCTTTTATTTTGAAATAATTTTACTGAAGTATTTGAAACTTTCCAATGAACCCACAGTGCCATTTCTTTTATATTAAACTCTTACAAAATCCAATGTGAAATACAATCACACACTGCATCACTGTTTAATTTCTATGAAAATATTTTATTATATCACAGAGTCTATGGATCTTTGAATACCCATTGCCTATCTTAACTTTCTAAAATTATATTATTTTAAATCTTCTAAAATAATTAAAATGTTGATTTTGTGATAATGACAATAACAATAAATTTGAATAAGAATTCCTTTAATTAATTTTTTTTTTATTAATAATCCTAATTCTTCAATTCAAAATGACAATTTGAGCACTTCTCATAATTACTTTTCGAACACAGTATATGAAAATTAGTGCAGTCGTGACATGTGCATGTGAGCACAATAGCTTTTAAAAGATACTTCCAACTGACCTCCCATTTGACCATTATGTTATAGACCACTGTCGCAAGAATGGTATAGATTTTCATACCGATCTCAACATGTTAGGTACTTAAACCTTTTGTCAAAGATTCTAGAAGGGAGATCACAAGGGAAATATGACAAGATATAAGTGATAAACATTGCAGCAATGTAATCAACTATTAATGGCTCAAAGTCATCACCAAGTACATCTCCAGTATCGAAATTAGAGGTTCAGTGACTCGGCTGAATTCAGCTGATTCTATTATGTTAGAAATTTATCTGAATTCACAGTATTACATAAAATGATCAGAAATTTGTAGAGTCACTTTCTTTATTTTTGGCACTATACTAATTAAAAAAATAAATGCAATGAAAAAATAAATCCCAGATCAGAAGATTTTTATCCTTGATACTGTATGTAAAACATTGTTTCTCAACCTGTGTACTTAGACAGGTATGTATGCCATAAGAGAGCTTTAAGTGTGCAATAGAACTATAAAGTTTTTATTTATTAATTTTTAAATAAGTTTAGCACTGAAATTCCACTTAGCTTTAATTTCCAAACACAAAAAATGGTAAAGAGTCTATATGAATCTGGATGTATCTCAATTAAGAAAAATAGCAAAGAAAAAATTTGAAATTATTATGTCAGAAATTTATTGAATTCATAGTATTATATAAAATGTTCAGATATTCATGGAGTCCCCCCCCCCCCCGCCCCACCTTTTTTTTTTTTTTTTTTTTTTTTTTTTTGCACAATGATAGTAAATAAAAAATAAATTTCAGATCAAAAGATTTTTATCCTTGAAACTGTATGTAAAACATAGTTTCTCAACCTAAACAGATATGTATGCCACAAGAGAGCTTTAAACGTGCAATAGAACTGTAAAGTTTTAATTTATAATTTTTAAATACATACAGTTTGCTTCCTCAAATTTGCAAACCTAAAATCTGCATATCATCACGGATGTCGACAATGGAACTTTCAGTTAAGATGTAGGGTCAAAATTACAGACTTTTTTAATCATTCTGTACATATTTTAAACATATTCTCATTAATATGACTGAATTTATATGCTTTTTCATGAAGGAAGTAAAAATTTCTCAAAAAAATAAATGTTTCTTTATGGTGCATATTATGCATTATTAATTATTTACTTGACATTTACTTACAATAATTTGATCATTTTTAAAATCTTAATTTTTATTATTTTAGTTTATTACTTAATTGCTTTAATATTATATTATACAGTAAACATTCATTATAATTTCGACTGCATTATAACATTCAAATTACATTTAAAAAAATGTAAAGTCAATGACCAGAAAACCACAAAATTCTAAAATCCACACAACCTCTGGTCCCGAGAAGTGCGGATTTGAGGGCGTCTACTATATAAGCTCTGCACTAAAAGTAAAGAGTCTATATGAATCTGGATGTATCTCAATTAAGAAAAACAGAAAAAAAATTACATTTTTGGGGGGGGGAGAAACAGAGGTGGAATTAATTTGCTTTCTATTCAACCATTAATGAATAAATTATGCAGACAGTAGTCCTGAGAAAATATTAAATCCTTTTACTGAAAAATGATTTAAAATTAAAATATATAATTAATTTTAATGTTAAACCACATTCATGTCTACATTGGCTTTGATTATTTCTCCTGCAAACATTTATAGTAATACTCATTTAACATCCCACCGACACCACCCATGTATCCTCAGAGCGTGGACATGAGAGTATGGTGGGACATTGAGTTCATTAATTTTAATCCATTAGTGAACATGTTAATAAAATTTGGCCTTTTATATTTAAAAAAATTGAATCAAACAACTAGAGATGTGTGAAAAGTTGAGAAGGAGAAGAAAGCACATTTGAAAACACTACAAAATACAGGCATCTCCCGACTTACGTAGTAAATCTCAAAAATTACATTTATAAACATACTAGCACGTTTGATACACAGTTCCATACATTTGATATTTATTTTATAAATAAAATATATAGATGTAAACCACAACCGTCATATAGTTTATGTATTAGATAGAGTTTTATTTTTATTGGTATATACAATCAAACCTATAGCAAAACGACTTAATCTTTATTGTTAGTTATTCATAGTAGTCATCTAATTCATAATAAATACAGTTTGTGCTTATCAAGGATTATTTTATTTTGTGAGTGCTACTCATGTGTCTTGCCATCAGAAATTCATGGAGAGTGGGTTAAATTAATCCTCTTTGATTATTTCTTATTTTTACAGTCGTTTGATGTAGATTCAAAATTGTTATAAATCAATTCAAGATATTTGAAAAATGTTCTTTATGTTTGTTTTTATATATTTTCATACTTTTATAGTTTTTATACGAGTAAATACTCTTGTATGATGCTTTATTTATAAAATAACACGGTATATAATAAATATTGCAGTTTGTTACAAAATTTTACCTAAGCAACTTACAAATTCGACTTACATAAAATTCAAGTTACGTAAAACTTTAAGGAACGCATCACTTACGTAAGTCGGGAGGGATGCCTGTATTTTTGATATATTTAAGAAACTCTCAAATGAAACAGTAAAAAGAATCTCTGCATTAAGGCATTATTTACAACTGAAAGAATAATAAATTTTGAAATGCAAACTATTTAAAAAGACATAAAAGTCTCTTGATCAAAGACATGTCAATGAAAGAAAAAGGAATTGCTAATTTATAACCAATTACACCTCTTCTCCTCTCTTTTCAAGAATTTCTTTTTAAAAATAAACACAACTGCAAACAGAATTTTTAAATAAGTAGTCATTCATTAATACATACCAGCATTAGTACCACCTTCTTGACAGAATTGGTGCAACTTCCTTTCTAAATTTTGTTGCCGCCGCCTTCTCATCACAGCTTCAGGATTTGAGATTGAACGAGTAAAGCTAGTTTCAGGAAGCTCTGAATAAAGCCGCTCAGCAATACTATCTTTTTTACTTTCTTCAGCAGCCTAAATTCAAGGAATATAAATTAATTTTTTTAATATAACAAACATGCAGTAATGTAAAACAAAAACAACATTTCAATGGCTGAAATTCATATTTCTATTTAATAATAATCATATACAGTAAAACATTCATAACAAACACTCCCGAATAGCAAACATCTCTAACTGCCACTTTTTTTTTTTTTTTTTTTTTTTTTTAACCCACCTATACAACTTTACTTTTATCATTGAATAGCAGATATTTCCAAACAGCAGACAAATTACTGTTATAAGTGTCTATTATTCAGAGGTTTTACTATACAATATTTCTGTTGTCAACATACTTTTTTCTAGGCCCATACAAAACACACAATGATGAATAAAAAAAATATCATTTGAAATGTTTTCGAGTAAGCTCCTGACATAGTACACTCATGTTTTGTTAAAAATTTCAAGCTAACATATTGCCCGATTGAAAATTTCAGCTAATTAAAAATTCTTATAAATAAAACTATAAGGGAAAAAACTGAATGGGAACAAGAACAGCAAATAGCACTGATTTTCTCAAATAGCAACATAGATTCCATGATCAACCAAAGTAATCAAAATGGCAGAATTAATTACTTTTAAATGTTCTATAAGTGGAATATAATCAACATAATAATACAGGCTGCTTTTTATTCAATTTAATCACGTAGATTTGTATTAAGCTAAAAATGTTATTTAAATGCAGAATAACTAATATGTAACATAAAATGTATTTTTGTAATATGCTGTTACCACATCTTACAATGAGAGCGAGTTTGGGGAAAAAATGTCTTGATAAATTGAGTTCACATGTGGTTTTTTAAATCTAAAAGTGACATTTATTTATAAAGCATGCATGAATTTTTAAATGTAAAAACAAAATGTGAATTTAAATTAATTTAATATTATTATTATAGAATTAAATTGATGTAATTCTCACTTATCTGAAAATAATTTTTTTCATCCTATTGTGGGGCCTCTGATGAGGGTGGTAGCATGGTAGGTTCTCTTCAGAGGTATAATGACGAATATTTAGGTAGAGAATAAAGAAATTTATTCGTACAAAACACTAAAGGTTTTCTTGACTAATATAAGCATATGTACACAACAGAATTAAGTTGAATTAAAGGTTCCTGATGATAACAAAGTTTGTGAGATGGCAAGGTAATTAAAGTCTTAAAATAGTGGTTAGAAAGTTCAGCAATATTAAAGGAGTCTCCAAGATCCTATTTATCTACACTTTAGAAATGTCACTTATGAAGAGTTAAAGAATTCTTTTCTCCGTTGACAGCCTGTCGCTGTACTTAACTACATGGCTATTCCCTGCGATGAAAGATGCATCTTTCACCCGCAGATTCTATTCCTGAGAAAAATATATGAGTGATCTCAGAGAGATTTATCTCTCATCCCTGATAACGACCTGTAACCTTCACTCTCGAGTCCAGAACTTAACTCCTTTTCTTAATCAAGGATCTCCTATATCCTCCGATTTCTTTTTGAAAAATAATAGAGTTTTTTAGCAACTAGCAATGTTTTGCTGTCAAAATCATCTGCTGATTGTTCTCCTGATAGGCCGGCCTTGTCCTGGCCCATTTTTTTCACTCTCATTTTTTTCACTGGTCAACTGAGTGTGGGAAAGCATTGATTAGTTTCACTATGTCGACACATGAAAGGGACCCCAGGTGGTCAATGCTTTATTCTCGCTGTCTCCAAAGCACCACTCTCTAAGATGAATTATGATTGACCTGTTCCTTCTGATCTTCCAGTCTAAACTTGGAACTTATACGGAAATTCGAGTATTTTTTGGAAACACATGGGGTTTTCTATCTAGTGATTTTGTATCACTTTTAGGGCTTTTTATGTGGAATACTGAAAACAGTCTGAAGTTCCACACTATTACTGTGATTTTTGTTAAAATTAAATAACAGTAACTTTATCTTAGACCATACAAAATGAAAACTGGAGAAATACGAATTATGGAATTATTATACAGTCGGACCCCGATTTAACGAATTCATCAGGACCATAAACTTTATTCGTTAAATCGGTGTTATTTGTAACATTGGGGTCCAAAACTAAAAATAAAAAAATTCTGCATTTATCTTATGGAAAAACTAATAAACCACTACACAAAAATATCCATAATTAGAATTTTGCAATACTGTGTAACAGATATTCGAGAATTTCTTTGATTCTTGACTCGAAAAAGTTCTTTTTTGACTTTATAGAGAGAAGAAAACAGTCATGACCTGCTGCATGAGGTATGTTTTCACAGTTCCCAAAACATGTAAAGCACGAGAAAAAGTAGTTTCCAAACCATGTAAAGTACGAGAAAAAGTAACAGTTTTAATAAGAATTTCATTATTGATTTCTGCATCAGAATCACTATTCATTAGTTCCGACAAATTATTTCATTAACTTCAGTTAGACAGTCCGTCATCACACATGACATAATCGTTATAAAGTCTATCTGAGGAGTGATTTCTTTCCATATAACTTCTGAAGTGGCGACATCATTTTCACCACCTTCCCCTTATGTGCCTGGAAATCCTGCTTTCTGAAAGTATTTTTCAGTTCCATTTTTCAGTTTTTCTCTTCCAGACAAGATGGATATATCATTTGAAAAATAATCTAATATTTTTCTAACACAAACAAAAAAATTTTTTTTTTCGGCTGTTGAAAAAATTCGTTAATTCGGGGATTATTATTCATTAAATAGGGGTTTTCAGCTTCATTTTAGTCGGGGGGAAAAGAAAAATTTGTTAAATCGCGAAATTCGTTAAATAGGGGTTTGTTAAATCGGGGTCCAACTGTATATTTTTTTTTATGTCAACATACCTTTTCTCTATGCACATACAAAACGCACAACAGTTAATAAACTATCATCCAAAAGACTTTTAAACAGGCTTTTGGCATAGTATATGCACATTTCAATAAAACACACTGTTTAATTAAAAATCGAAGTTAAGTTAGAAAATAATATCAAAGATTAAAATGTGAAAGCCTCCCACAGGTCTAGTGGTAGGTAATAATATGCACAATAAACATTTACAAAAAAATCCCCAAGAACTATTTGGAGATCATTCAAATTTGCAGATAATTACCTTCAGCTTTTCTCTCTTTTCTTTTTTCTTCTTATCTTTCTTTTCTCTTTTTGATAATTTTCTTTTAAAGCTCTCATTATCACATGCATCCATACTAGAGATCTATTAAAAAGAAAAATTAATAAAAAAAATTATTTATTGAATTTTAATTCCGATGGAATAAGTGCATTTCAAAAGGGAATTCAAGCAATGATTGATAATAATGGTGACAATTTTTTTTTAAGGAAATCTCAAACTATTTAAAAAAAGAATGATGCTGATGAATTTGTACATAATTGGATAAATGTGGAAACCATATTCTCATTTAAAAACTACTAAACAAAATAAAGAAAAGTTAGATAAATTAATTGTTAAAACAGTGATTTTATAAGAACATTTTTTAAAACTTTCATAAATAATTTTTTTCTCCTAAATAAATACTTACATATGACTTTTCATCCATTCGCCGTAACAAGAATCGCCCCTCTCTATCATCTTTGTGCCAATCCAGCTGAACCCAAAGAGGCATTTCATCAGGCCGGAGTTTTCTCTCTTCTACAGAAGGAAAAAAACTTCTTAGGAGAAAAATTATACTTAAATAAAGTACACAGATTAAAAGGGAAGAGAGAGCAAGATCATTTATAATTTAAAAATATATATCATTTGCATGAAATTCCTTCTACATAACATTGAACAAACAATGAATCTTATTTTTGAATGAAAATTACCAATTCTTCATATACTCATATAAATTATATATTTTTATTAATTTAATTATTATCATCCTTAATTGTTCTACAACAAAGCAATTGACTTATGGCACACTTTTAGGCATATTCTGCTTTAGGGCTCAATATAGAAGGTCAATACTAGAAGTGCTTAGACGCCTATCTAAGAATAAAGTGTAACAAGATTTTTTAAATCAGATTATTAATATTATTATTTAAATTGGATTTTTATATTTTATTGCTGTATTAAACTATTGAATGGTTACAAAGACTTGTAGGTTTCTAACTTCTAACTCAATTAAACCTCTACTTAAATTACAATTCATTATCTATATTTTTATGCTTTAATTAATAAAATTGTAACTAACAATTATTAAAACAACGAAAATTGAAAATAAGTAATTTTATTCCAAAATAAGTAATCTCACATCTGTTATATGTGAAAAACATTTCATTCAAGCAATTTGCAAATAATAAAATATAACAGCTCTTCTTCCACAAGCAATTTGTAAAAGTACTGTAATCACATAAAATTAAACTTAACACATATGTATGCTAATCAAAAGAGAAGGATGTAAATTTTTACATCTGTTGTCTTATACATACTGTAAATATAATTATAAGGAGTAATCATATCTGCCATGCACATTAACTTTTCAAAATATTGATTTACCCATTCAATGGGCATTATTGGGATTGAACTGCTTTGATCAGACTCCTGCATCGGATCGGGTTATCTGCTTTTACCCACGGTTTGGGTCATGTAGGGTTGACTTCTACTTCTTTGATGCGGGTCAGATTTGGATTGAACAACAGGATTTCATTGTTTCAGATTAGGATTACATTTTAACTCTTGCGGGTTGAGTTGTTCGGGTAGACCCGATATTTCAAAAGAATGTCCAAAATAATTTTCCAGGTTAAAGATCAATATACAATAAAACCTGCATAAAGGACACTCCCGAAAATCGGACACCTCCATTTAACAAACTCTTTCTGAATTCCTAACACTTATATATTTGTACGCTTTTACTGTGAATAATGGACATCTCCCAATCTACAGACACATAACATGTTACATAAACTATCACAAATATGATTAATGCGTTTGTGTATCAAAAACGAAATGTTTGTAATATATTTCATATTCAGAAAGAGAAGAAAATGGTTCTTAACTGCAACGTAAAGAAAAAATAATATATGATCATATTTCTTATATATATATATAACCATTAATTAAACATAACCTACCACCGTCAATATATATATAGATATATATATTTTTTTTTTTTTTTCTCATGCAGTACATGTAATATATACTCATTCATATCCAAATACTTATTTATTTTTATGTGAAATATAGTTCTTCTCAAAATTTAAAAAAACACCCGACTTGCAAAAAAACGAAAATTGACCTTTAAGACTTATTCTAGAGCGAGCCCGGCTCAAAAAAGAAAATTAGAGTTACCCCAATCTAAAGAAAAGAAAATTAGGGACCAGACCCGATGCAAGCCTCTATTCAATGATCCTGAGGCACACACTATTTAAGAGGTTTTTCTGTATTTAAATTATTAAAGAATATAGATAAGTCCATTTTAGTATATAAAAGGTAAAATTGGTATTAGAGATATAATTGTGGATTACTTTTCATAATTGCATTAAAACATAATTTACTTTCCTTTCATTTCAGGTTGAAGACTGAAGTATCTTGGGGTCGAGTCGGATGTGGGTGTGTAGTGTACATCAGGTTTGGGTTGAGTACAACCTGATCCTTGCAGGACTTTACTTTGATTTTTAAAAAAAGTTTTGTTGCCCTTCTTTTTTTTTTCTATCTCTAACTCATTTTTTTATTTGTTGTGTATACTCCAAAAGTAGAAAACAATTATCGCAACTTCAATTGAAATAGCTCTTGTGGTACTTAACATAGATACTAGGGTCACCCGGGGTAATTCCTGGTCAAAAAGCATCAACATCTAATTATTATAAAAACTATTAAAGGCATTGTTCCCAATTTTTTTGTGGAGTAAGCCCCCTCTCATGGCTATATTATAAAATGCTTACTTAAATATATATGCACTTATAATTAAAATAATTATTTTTAAATGACCAAGAATTACCCCAGAAATGGGGTAATTCTTGGTCACTTCTGGGGTAATTATCGGCCAGCATCCTTTTTCATGTAAATAAAGTAGTACAGTTAATTTTTTTTTATGACTGAGTAATAAAATAAGTAGAATCAATCTTCTAAAAGTTTTGTTCATCTCATAATTGTGGAATAATAAATAGACTTTGTTTTGGGCATAAAAAATCAATGTTATTTGATGTGCAAAAGACTTTTGTACCTTTTACAAAACATTAATTAGCCAAAGAATTTTTATGCATTTTTACAACATTTATAAGCAGTACTTATTGCTTCATTAGTATCTACTGTGAATGGATTTATTAATAACTTGCAAATTTATTGGTCCATAAAAAAAATAATGTTATCAATTTTATTTTATTTAGGCCAACTGAAGTTTTTGGCTCCCTTTTCAAGAAATTTCCAATACAGACCTTTAATATAATACACAGCATAATAATTAGGTTCCTCTATTGCATTATGTATATTTTTATGCACCATTTTGGCATTTTGCATTGAGATAGTATTTCTATTTAAATTGTTCAGTCATAGAGTGTGTCTTATTCTCTGAGCGCTTACTGTTTTCTTCTTTTAAAAGTCTCTTTAAAAATTTTATCTTTTTTAAAGACTGTGATATGTCATTAGCTGAAATAAAATAATTAAAACTTCCAAGAATGACAATGATCTGTTGTAAAATGCATAAAAATCAAGATCGATGTTTTGCAGAAATTTGAGCAGCAGTTTTGAATATATATTTTTTTTTATATTTAATTTCAACTAAATGAATAATTGGCATATATTTCAAAGCAAAGGATTCAAAGTATCTTTGAGATTTTTTACAGTTTCATAAATTGTTATTTTTATAACAAAAGCGAAAATGATCAAGAATTACCTCAGAAACTCAGTGACCAGGAATTACCACGGGTGACTATTTTATTAAGAACTACAATTAACTAAAATGTGGTGAACAGTGTGGTTGCAGTTAATTCTCAAAGGATTTGCGACAATTAAAATCACTAAATATGGCAATAAAAAGGAATTATATGATGATAAAAACATTGACCAGGCATTACCCCAGTGACCAAGATTTACCGCAGATACATGGGACAGTATTTGACAAACTTTTGTAAAGTATTTAAAAGAGTATAAAAAATTTCAAGATTATTTTTTTATAGCTAAAGTAGTTGTTAATTGAACCAAAAAGAAAGAAAAGAAAAATATTTAAAATTTGATATGTGACAAAGATCTTTGTAAAAATGTATCATAACTAAGGTCAATGTTATTTTACAGAAATTTAACAAGCCATTTCAAAAAGATTTTTTTTTTCAATAAATCAACAATAAACTCATAATTAAGTAATAAATTCCAATGAGGATAGTTCAGAGTACCCCTATGATTTTTTTCATTTTGGTGAAGCATTCTTAAAACATAAAAAGGACTGTGACCAGGAATTGCCCCAGGAACTTGCTGACCAGGAATTACCCCGGGTGACCCCAATTAGTTTATTATTATTTCAGAATAGCTGTTGAGCGGATGTTATTCTTTGATTTTTCTTTAGCTCGAATTTGCTGTTATATACTTGTACGTGAAGAATAAGAAAATAAATTTCTTTAGTTATAAAAATGATTATCTTATGATTTTTGTGCTTATTTTATAGAAATTGCCTTACTCAAAAGAAGTTATTTTGACAATGTAAATTACAGTAGATTTAATTAAATATCAATTTTAAATGAAATGCTATTTATAGTTGATAAAAACTTACTATTTACAAGTTTACTATACTTAGTTATTTATAAGTTTGAGGAATATTTTAAAGCTTCTCATTTATTTAACAGGCAAAATATCTTTAAAAATGCAAATTATGTTCAATATAGTTTATATTTTTTCATATTTTGGAAATCAATTAAAAATTATTTTTATCGTTGATTTTTTTTTTTTTTCTTATTTAAATCATGATTTAAATCGTTTTATTAAAACATTGACACCCTATCTAAGAATGTAGTGTACTTTTCTTTGATAAACAGCAACCTATATCACATTATTTTTAAAGTAAATTCCATAATTTATTTAAGAATATTTTCAAAAACACAATATACCAATGATATATTATTACTTGATGGCACAAGTAATAACATAATTATATCAAAAATATATAACTGGAAATTTTTTTTTATAGTATTCAGAAATAAAACAAGAGGGTTGCCAATAAAATAGCACTTTGTCCAAAAATCAAGGAAATTAACTAATAGTGCAATACAGTATCCATAGTGGTATGAAACTATAATAACAAATCAATATGATGGGTCATTTCATTTTCCTAGAAACATACAAAATGTTACAGAATATTTATTTAAAAAGTAATTGGAATTGGGGAAAATGTTATGTTGGAAAATAGGGATGCACCGAATAGTGAATTTGGCCGCTGCAGGTAAACCGTATATAGCCGAATAGTACCTGTTAGGCCGAATACCAAATATTCAGCCAGCCGAATAGTAACTATTTGGTCGAATACCGAATTATATCTCCGAGTTTAATGGTATTAAAAAATTAAATTTTAAACAATTTTACATAATATTGAGCGAAGATACTTCTATTTTGATAAACAAGGTTTTAAGTAAACTTTGCACTAAGAAAAATCTGTTTTGACTCTGTAAAAAGAGGGTGGTTTAAAACTTTTTTAATTAACAAAATTTAAATTCCATGCCCTCTTCTGCGATTTCAAATAAATGAAAACAATTTTCTTATAGTGAACGAGAAACAACTTATCAGGTGTGGGGGTCGATTTTTTGATGAAATTTGCGTTTTTCCGCGATTCTTTGGCGAATTTTTTTTTTTTCTTTTGCGATCCTTTGACGAAATTCGCGTTTTTTTTTTTTTTCGCGATCCTTTGGCAAAATTGACGATTCTTCCTGAGAACGATTGAAGAAATTTATTTTTTTTTTCGCCGACCATTTGTTGAAATTCGCGATATTTTTTTTTAATGTCCGAATTTTCGGATTGATGACCCGATTTTTAACAATTTTCGGAATCGAATGCCTTAAATTTTTGGAAAATTCGGAACAGAATCACCCCTGGAACAAAGAATCTACATTAGTTTAAAATGCAATTTCAATAAATATTTCTCATGATCTGGGAAAACACTGGAATGATGTTAGATAAGCACAAAACAATATGGAAACATTTTTTAAACTCTTATTTATTATTATTTTTTTTTTTATCCAGAAATCTTAACATGGAAAATGTAGATTTCTAGAATGACGTTACATCCTGTGAGGCAAAGTTTTTATTGTATTGTAGATGAATGCCTGTTCAGAGACATTACATCTCTAAAATTGAATCTTATACAAGTCCCGTTTTTGTGTAAACTTTTCAATTTTATACTTAATTATAGACAAAATGAACTAAAAATTAAAGGCCCACATAAGGATAATATTTAAATTAATTAATTAATAATCAAATACAAATATAATTGCTCTTTGGTCACCTATGATCCATAACTAAGAAATTAAATAATATAATTGTTTCAAACACCACAGTTTTTAAAAATACAACAGCAGCGGCTATATTTAAATTTTCTTAGAAATAAAAGTAGCAAACTTGCCCCCCCCCCCCCCCCATACCCAAAAAAAGGGGTGGGGGACTTTTTTTCTTTAAGAATTTTATTTCATTAAAAGTAGTTGAATAAATGTCACAAAAAATTAGCTATTAAAAAAAAAGAAAGAGAAAAAAGAATGCTTTAAGATAGTTAAAATATCAAAATATTTTACAATTATCCGCCATAAATTGATACTTAGAATTTAATACAAAATTTGATCACTATACCAAACCTTGTTTGTTCAATTAATGATAAATTTTAACCAAAGGGTACTAAACAATTCAAGTTATTTCTCTGGAAGTATTCTGATGGCACAAAAATACTCATTTATACTTTCATCAAAAATATTCGAAAAATATAAATTTATATTAACCTCCATTTTCATGAATTTCATACAGAGCATACTCGGGAATTGAAAGCATTCGAATATCTGGACGGAATTTTTCTATTAAAGTTTCTATGACATCTGTTGTTGTAGCTGTACTTGATACTCTAATGCACTTTGTAGCAACTTTCTGGCCAGCATCTTGAAAATAAAATCGCATAGCTCCGTGAAATTCCAAGTCCTGAAACATTAAAAAATCAATGATTAGGTACAGGATTTTTTTTAAATAAAATTAAAAGCAAAATATTTTTATCAAAAGTAAATCTAAGATAATTATTTTATATCAGCACTATCCTAGTAAGATTTTTTTCTGCCACTTTTCTAAAAAATGTGGCTCTATCGCCCTCTATGCACACATAGCAACCAACAAAAGAGACAGGCCGCGGCACTTTTCTGGGCTGCTTTTCAGCCTACTTTGACCACATGGCAGTCCGACGATGGGTGGAAACCAGCCTATCTTTATCACGTGACAGTCAAGAGAGGTGGAAATATCGTAGCTTGCCGACACACATACATATACAAAGAGAGAAACTAAGAAGTAAAATGCATGTTTCGTTCCAAAATTCAATGTATAATCTTTAGAAAAAAAAACAATGCAGTAAAACTTCAACGAATCCCAACTCCAGTCATTTGGATCCATATCAGGAAATAAAAAATTGCACTTAAAGGGGGTTAAAAACTTGTTGAAATGAGAATGGAATGCGTTCATCCATTACAAATTTCCTAATTCCTATTTAAACGAGCGTTAAAATTCATAATAGGGATTGACGAAATCAGAATAATTTTAAGACTGAATTTACAGTATATGGGTAAAACAAATAACTTGTGAATGTTCAACTAATTCATCTAAATGTATGCAAGTACCATATTATTATTATTATTATTGTACTATTTGTAGTAAAAGCGATCCTATTAAATATTAGGCCAGATCACTACCCCCTACATACTAAATGCCTCTCGCATTCACTGTTTTCTCCATATAAGAACTGGAAGTCAGCTTAGCCCCAAAATGCTCTGCCATCTATCGGTGACAATTGACATGATTTTTAAAAACCTATAGAAAAATAACGTAAACAAAAGTTGTTTTGAGAATATTTAAATAGAAAATTTTAAAATAAATTAGCTTAAAAAGCAAAATCTGTTAAAAAATTTTTGTTATTTATTCCTAGAATTTCACTTTTTTTTTCTCTTTTCGTATTTATTTTAATTGTTGTATTAAATGATATTTTTTCTATAAAATATTTGAAAAGAGAAATTATTTCATAATTTCTCGTCAATTTCAAATGATGAATGATAAAATAACGCACATAATTTATTTTATTATATGAATTTTAAATTATATGTTCTTTTTTAAAATTAATTATAATATATAAATTAATAACACTTACATTTACTTGTAAATAGATTTCCATCAAAAATAAAATAAACAAGGTTTATGAAGTGAAAATATTTATTAACACTATAAAATGGTACATGAATTTTAATCAATGGATCAAAAACTATGAGCAAGTTTAAAAAGGTTATTGCAAAACATAAAAGTATTTGATTAAATTAAATTTTACTAAATAGTAAGACATGTATTTCTTTCAGGCAAAATATTAATAATAAACAAGGTTAATGTGGGGTGAATGTGTCAGTGAAGGACAATATTAAGGAATTGATTTAAAAATAATTTTTAATTAATAATTATAATTATTATATTCCTGTTTTTTTACATTATATTAATCTATCAATAATGTTTAACTAACTTCATAGTTGTACTTCCCATTGTGAATTAAAATTTAATTCTAATAATAATTACTTGACACTCTAGTACTAGTACCATACAGTTGCCTCAATAAATAGATTGCAATATTTTTCTGAACTTCCCTATTTAATATTTTCTATGTAAAATAATTAAATCATTGATATTGTGATAATAATACTATAAATATTAATTATCTTTATCATAATAATGAAACTAGCAAGTCTTTTTTTTAAGTGTTTAAAAAACATTTAACTCACAGTTTCATTTCTTTTATATTTGAATTATTAATTATTATAAGTAATCATCAAGTATTTTCAGGAAATTTAAATAGTTGGAAATATGATTCTGTTCAATGATGCTCCAAGACACTTTTTTTTCATCTTTTTTGACTACCCCCCCCCCCCCCCACACACACACACCAGGGCCGAAACTAGCCTTTTTTGCACCCGGGGCAAACATGGATTTTGGCACCCCCCCCCCCCCTCCCTCGTCCACAAAGTATATTTACAAAGAGAATTTTACTAATTTTATAATAGACGACTTATTTCAAAATTTAAAATATGTAATACTGAACTACGTAATCTACAGTGGCGGATCCAAGGGGGAGGTCCCTCTGAACACCAGCAAAAATATTCTAAAGATCATTTTTAAAATGAAATATACAGTAGAGTCCCGATTATCCGAGTCCTGCCTAACCGAGTTTCCGCTTTCACCGAGTTATTTTATTCTGATGGACTGATGGCTTCCATTATTATAAAACAGCCATTATAAATGAAGTGTTAGGTGAAAATGAAAGAGCAGTCGTAAAAAGTTAGAACTCTGATTTTCTGGTCAGAATGGGAAAAAAATGGACATAATTTTTTTGCCATTTTTTTTTTCCATTCTAACCAGAAAATCAGAGTTCTAACTTTTTACGACTGCTCTTTCATCTTCACCTAACACTTCATTTATAATCGCTGTTCCATAATAATGGAAGCCACCAGTTCGTCAGAATAAAATGATCCATTCTAAAGGTAAAATCCTTCGTTTGGCGCCCCTTCATTCTGGTGCCCGGGGCACATGCCCCCTCTGCCCCCCCTTACTTTTGGCCCTGCCACACACACACATACACACGCATGTTGCCTGAATAAATTTATTACAATGTTTTTCTGAAATTCCCTATTTGATATTTTCTATCTAAAATAATTAAATTATTGATATTGTGATAATAATATTATAAATATTAGTGACATTTATTGTAATAATAAAATTAGCAAGTCTTCGGGTCAGGACCTCAAACGTCAATTCTGCAGCTTTTTTTTCTTTCTCCCTGTCTCTCTCTCTCTCTTTTTTTTTGCAGTGTTTAAAACAGTCAGCTCACAGTTTCATTTTTATTTGCATTATTAATTATTACGAGTAATATATGAAGTACTTTCAGGAAATTTAATAAATTGGAAATACGATTCTATGCACTGATGTTCCAAGACACTTTTTTCATCTTTTTTTACTACACATCTTTTTTTCGGGTCAGGACCTCAAACATCAATTCTGCTCTCTCTCTCTCTTTTTTGCAGCGTTTAAAACAGTCAACTCACAGTTTCATCTCTTTCATATTTGCATTATTAATTATTACGAGTAATATATCAAATACTTTCAGGAAATTTAATAAATTGGAACTCTCTCTCTCTCTTTTTTTTTTTTTCTTTTCTTGCAGTGTTTAAAACAGTCAACTCAGTTTCATTTCATTCATATTCGCATTATTAATTATTACGAGTAATAGATCAAGTACTTTCAAGAAATTTAATAAGTTGGAAATACGATTCTGTGCACTGATGTTCCAAGACATTTTTTTCATCCTTTTTACTACCCCCCCCCCCCCCCCCCGATACACACACACGTTGCCTCAATAAATTGATAATAGTATTTTTTTAATTCCCTATTTTATATTTTCTATATAAAATAATTAATTTATTGATATTGTGATAATAATACTATATATATTAATTACATTTATTATGATGATGAAACTAACAAGTCTTCCGGCCAAGGCCTCAAAACGTCAATTCTGCAGGGTTTTTTTTTTTTTTTAAACATTTAATTTAGTTTCATTTCTTTTATATTTGTATTATTAATTATTACAAGTAATAATCAAATACTTTCAGGAATGAAATTATTGATATATTTTAATTACATAATATTTATATTGCTTCAAAACACAATGCTATGAATACATATTTATTTTGATCACATTACTAATTCGTATTCGATTTCATCGTGTATCATTTATTATTATTATCATTATAATTTTGCTGGAAGAAATTTAAATAATTTTGAATGTTATTGTATTTTCATTTTCATACAGAAAAGGCTTAGCATAATTATTTGATAAAAAGAAATACTTTGATCTATCATTTTTATTATTAATAATAACAATATTATTTCATATTCTTTCAGATTAAGGTATTCTTTTCCTTTTAGACATTGTAAATTAAAAAAATACATCTTATTAATAGCAACTGTACATGAATTTAATTTATTATTATACAACGGAATGTTATTAGAAACATGCAAATAATAGTAGTAAAAATATCTATTTGTATTTTTAAAAATACAAGGAAAAAATGTTAAAAAGACTCGTTGACTGTCTTCTACAGGAATGGTGAAAAGAAATATTTTCCTTTATTTTGCTGGATGAACAGCAGTAAGGCACACAGCAATATGGCAATTTATAGAGAGTATATTAACTTCATTAAAAGTAAACATTCTGTTTAAAAAAATCACAAATTACTGCAAAAAATAAAAAAAATAGTAGCTTTCAAAGGCAGGTCTATGAGGCGATCCATGTAAATACAGCAATAACATACCCCAAACAGTAGCGCCATCTATCAACCTTGCTGACTTCCATTTTTGAGTCAAATGCGAGAGGCATGTAGTATGTAGGGGGTAGTGGCCAGATAGAAGTTGAATTCATTAGGCATACTTTTTCTTTCCTCAAAAGCAATTTGAGACGATTTTTTTTTTTTTTTTTTTTTTTTACAATGTAACCCTTTTTTACTTTCGTTTACCTTTAAAAGAAAATATTGGATTCATAAAAAATTTCGATTTCCAGTTTTCAACGGATTTACACGTTTTAGAACGTCCCGAACATAATTTGACTGTTTTTAGAAAATGACTATCCCGGAGTGTGTGTGTCTGTTCAAGAACTAATGCACGGAATTCCATCGAACTTCATACACTGTTAGACCTTGACATAAATAAGATCATTATTAAATTCGAGTGTATACTGCCCAACAGGTGTCACTGCTACGCTCTGATTATCACAATTTCCGCGATAGCTCTATCCAAAGAAAGAATAGATCGTCATTTAATTTTGGTTGCAGACGATTTGATTCATACAGAAGAAACTTTTTTGATGGCCACAACATACTAGTTTTATGAGTGCCTCAGTGATT
Organism: Maratus speciosus; assembly: GCA_963932465.1. Taxonomy (NCBI): domain Eukaryota; kingdom Metazoa; phylum Arthropoda; class Arachnida; order Araneae; family Salticidae; genus Maratus; species Maratus speciosus. Next base: position 92,890,325 of record OZ010799.1, read on the forward strand.
TACTCATATCTGGATTACTCCTAGAACGCATTAGTCCGATAAATTAGAAATTCACTGTATTCATTACAAGACAAATTAAAAATTTACATGAGGAAAAACAGGACACTTGGGAATATTTTGGAACATAAAATTGTTTTGATAAATTTCATTATTTTCATAAATATCGTTCAAATGGATGGTGCACAATACACATGTACTATAAACTGGTGCACAATATACGTGCTCGTGCATCAGAGCCTGGTTCGCAATACACATATATTATAAATAGAGATCGACTGAAAATTCGGTTGCGTTTTCGGTCCAAAATCACAGTTTCACCGAAAATTCGTTTTCGATGAAAATGCTGGCGAAAATTTGGCCGGACCGAAACTATCTGCAGTCCAAAAATCTCGTTTCTCCCTTCCGAAATTTTTAACATTACTCTTTGATTTAAGCTGCATCGACTCAAATGACACTTTTAGGTAGCTTTCATTACAAAAAGCTACCTATTGCAGCCGTTCGGAGGAAAGCGATTTCAAAAAATTTTGGTATATTTTCATCGATCATGACCCCCAGACCCCGAAACCACCCTCCGTTCAAAAGTTGATATATATATATATATATATATATATATCCATATATATATATATATATATATATCTGACTTTTGTCATACTGTAACTCTCGAATTTATGAACCGATTTTGATGTAATTCGGTATGTACATAGTACATACCAATGTCTCGACCGAGTTCGTTGGCCAGCTTCATCCGCCATTTTGTTTCAAAATGGCGGCCATTTAAATTTTTTAAAAAAATTTTAAATTTGAAATGTGGTACCAAAGAATTGAAAATGGAAAAATATTTTTTTCTTATGTATTTGACCTTTATACAAAGATTCCGGAGCAGTTTTTGTTTCGTCTATATCTTAAAAAATGGCTGAGTTATAGCATTTTGAATTTCTAGCGTGGCTGACATTTTGAAACGTCCTGAATTTTGTCACACGATAACAGGCGTATTTATGAACCGATTTGGATGTACCTTGGAGTGTACATAGTACATACAAATATCTCGACCGAGTTCATTGGCCAACTTCATCCGCCATCTTGTTTCAAAATGGCGGCCATTTAAAAAAATTTTAAAAAAAAATGAAATTTAAAATGAGATACCAAAAAATTGGAAAATGAAAAAGATTTTTTTTGTATGTGTTTGACCTTAATACAAAGATTCCGGAACAGTTCTTGTTTCGTCTATGTCTAAGAAAATGGCTGAGTTATAGCATTTTGAATTTCTATTGTGGCTGACATTTTAAAACGACCTGATTTTTTGTCACCCGATAACAAGCGTATTTATGAACCGATTTGGATGTTACTTGGTCTGTACATAGTACATACCAATGTCTCGACCGAGTTCGTTGGTCAGCTTCATTCGCCATCCTGTTTCAAAAGGATTGCCATTTAAAAAAATTAAATTTAAAATTTAAAATGAGGTATTAAAAAATTGGAAAATGAAAAAGATTTTTTTTATGTGTTTGGCCTTGATACAAAGATTCCGGAACAGATTTTGTTTTTGAAAATTTGTTCTTTTGTTTATATCTTAAAAAATGGTTGAATTATAGCACTTTGAATTTCTAGTATGGCTAACATTTTGAAACGATCTTGTATTTGTCACGCGATAACACACGTATTCGCCTATTTCCATGTAAAAAGGCATGTGGATAGTATACATCAACATCTCAGCCAAATATAAGTTACTTTAAATAAGAGCAGCTTGGATAAAGCTGACTAATTTCGCGAAATTCTCATTCATAATGATTTAGTATTGATAAAAATTAGTATTGAATCTCCTATATTCGGTTTCCACTAAATTGAGCTTCTTGAGTTTGAATAATATAAGTTGACTTTTTTAAAATAAGGAATTTGAAAGCTACCTCTTCCTCCCGGCACTGGCCGGAAGGACTTTTTATTTATTGCTAACTTCGCTGAAAACAAACGTTAGTCATCACTGACTCAAGACGTAGGTATAAATTATAAAGCAAGCAATACATATGACTAAACTTAGAAGAAGCTTTTCACGTGCTCATTAAAAGCTGCAGACTTAATAGAAAAAGATTTTTAGTTTAAAACCGCAGAAGTGTTTCGAATACCCTTTGAGCAAGTTAGTATAACAGATGTTTGCAAATATCTTTATAAAAGATAAATCGAGGTATGTATACCTAAAACATTTTTTAATTAGATGAAATTTGTAGGGTCAGGTGGGGTAAAGTGGTCAGGCGGGGTAAAGTGGTCAGGCGGGGTAAAGTGGTCACAATCCATAAAAAGGGCTAAAATCCTGACTAATATAGAAATTTGAATAATCTTCTTTTCATTTTAGATTTATTAAGTATTGATCAAAGTTTCTCACTCAAAAAAACATTTTTAGTAACATGTTTGATCCACTGAGCACTCATTTTATCTGTCTTTGTTACACCTTGTTCTTTTAACTCTAACTTTTCTGTTGCATTTTGTTTATTCCAAATTTTGTTAAATTGGCAGTTCAGAAGGCAGTTCAAACACATATCTCAAGAACATATTTTCATTTATAGCTAAGTTATATTTATCACAGATTTTATTTCATAATAGTTTTAGTTACATGGGGTAAAGTGGTCATAGGGTTAGGCTTAACTTATAGATATTTGATCTGAGTTAAATTATTCATAATATACAATGCTTGTTTATTAAATACTAATAATTATTAAAAACTAACTGCAAATAGTTATTTAATAATAGTTTATAATATGGGGGTTAAAAAAGGTTAGGTTTAATTTTTAATAGGTTCTGAATAGTGAATGAATTAACTAAGTGTAAACTCAAATTGCTTGCAAAGGTTACATCAACTAATTTAACAACCAACACATTAACTACTTTTTCTAATACATATACTTGTATTATGTAAGAAAATGGTCCACAAGAAAGTCCTGAAAGAATTTTCAATGTTGATGAGGCTGGAATGGATATGGATAGCCAAAATAGTCCAGTTTAAAAAATTTTACGCAATGCAATGCATTATATAAAATTCAGAAACCAAAGGAAAGATAATGTTTAGTGTTCCTTTTGGTATATCAGATAGTGGTTATTACATTCTTCCATTCGTAGTTTATGAGTGAGTATATATGAATTATGGATAAAGGGTGGTGGTGCAGGAGCATTGTATGAATCATGGAATCTGGCTAGATGCAGGATTCTGTACTTGAATCTTGAGTGAATCATTTTATTAAGTAGATAGTACACCGAAAGCTTACAAAAGCCTGCCCTTTATTTATGATTCTGATGGACATAAATGAATTATGACGCTGTGAAAAATAGCTATCGACAATCACATTATAATACTCTGCCTGCTACTTCATACTGATCATAGTCTACAACCTCAACCATTAGATCTAGGTGTATTTTCCCCCATTAAAAAAAGCCTGGAAAGGAATTTTAAAGAAACAGTATCAAGAAAGCCGACTGCAAAATATGTAAAAAAATTAAAATAAGCTACATTGGCAACATTATCTACACTCATTTCAGATGTGAATAGAATTGTTAAACATAGTTTTAAAGGAAAAGGAAATGTGCCCAGCCCAAGATCGGGGTAGTATTGACAGAAAAAACACTTGCATTATATCTGCAAAAATAACAAGAGGAATGAAATGCTTAAATGTTGCACAAATTTCCAAGAGGAAAAAAACAACAAAAAAATATCCCTAATCAACATTCTCTTTTGAATCCATTTATAATCGCTAAAGGTGACACCTCAAACCATATCTATAGGACCTTGAGTGTTGTTAATATATGAAATGAAGAAATCAATAAAGCAATTTATTGGGGGAAAAACTGATTATTTTTCGTTAAAAATATCCAAATTTGGCAATCATTGTACTTTTACAGAATCAGATGTGATCAAAATCATTGAAGAACCAAATTTTAACAACAAACAATTTTAACATTACAAATTTACACTTTAATAAAATAAAATGGCAGATAACTTATTATAAAGGTTGTTTAAAATGTTTGTAAATAATAAAATGTCACTTTTTATTCATTAGTTTATTTATTTATTACACTTTTTCAATGTGACCACTTTACCCCACCCCCTGGGGTAAAGTGGTCATAAAAACATGCCTGAAAAAATATGTTATAAAAAGGTGTTAATCCCCAAAAATATTTCTGAAATGGATATGGATGTACTGTAGAGTAATGTAATGTAAAATAACACCCAAAATTTTAGAAAACATCACAGAAATTCTGATGTTTATATCCTCTGAAAGTTTGAAAAGCCTGTTTTTATCACCACTTTCCCCCACCTGACCCTATAATTAGAAAATCATTCTATGTTGTTGATGAATTAACTACATTTTATTTTATATGAAAATAAAAAGTTTTGTCAGAGGCAGAGAGTCAACTTGGCTCACACGCGTAATTAATAATTACTTATATTTAAAAACACGTATAATTAATTAATAATTATGTATAATAAGTACAGAACTTGTGTGAAAATATAAATTATTTGAAAACAACGTTTGAACACACAATAAAAACAAGCAGATTTGACCATACGTATACGTTTCGTGAGTATTTATGTATATTTGTTTACATGTATTAAATACTTAAAATTGGTGTTTTCGTTTTCGGCCGAAAATAGAAAGATCGCCGAAATTCGGTTTCGATCTTAAAAACTTGTTTCGGTCGATCGTTAATTATAAACTAAGAGATGTGAAAACGTTTCTTTTAAAATACACAGCTTATTTTCGTAACATTGTCAAATATAAAGATCAAAAGGACAACGTTATATTAGGAGGGGAAAAGATAATATTCAGTACTGTCTGAAAACAAAGGCCATGACATTGATAAGCTTTCAAGGGAACGTTATGGCTTCGGATCTTCTAAATCACGTATTAAGATCTTATCCCGAAATAAAGATGGGGGGACGAACATGGAACAAAGACTAAAGCAGGGGGAATGAATCAGCACCGATTCGATCTTGAGACAAGGGATTATAAACAAATTTAATTCGGAGAAAATATAGCGAAAACAAATGATCAAAACGGCAGATAAGTATATTTTTATAAGACTTCATTTTCTTACTAAGATATTCAATCAACATTGGTAAAAAGTATTACCGACCTCAGTAGTTTGCATACGCATATTCAAACTGCCGCAAAATCTTATCTTATGATGAATATGAAATGGATTAGAAGCATAATGATTGCATATGATTCCATAGTAACAAATGGAATCTAGTCGATTTATGAGCGATTCGAAATTGTTTAGATAGCTCTAATTCCCTAACTTATATTTCCAGAAACGAGAGGTATGACGGGGAAATCCCTATCCTACTTTTTTCCCCTTCTTCTAATCATAAGTACAATTTAGCTTATTTCACAATTTTACTGCTCCTCCTGAGGTCTTCCCTTCCTCGCTCCGCCCTATCTTCCCACAGTGAAACCAATTCTGAGTATTACTAGGTAGGAATTTAGACATGCAAATCGCAACAATACATTCTAATGGGGTAAAATAACTTCGCGAGCTATCTGCAGGCAAATTTCGTAAAACTATTACTTATAAAGGGGTGTTCGACCACTTTATCGAGCAGCAGGGGTTGTACATCAGCAATAACGCGGCGAATGTTGATTTCCAAATGGTCCAACGTCTGTGATTTATTGGCGTAGACCAGCGACTTCATATATACCCACATAAAATAATCGACTAAGTGTGAGATCACATGAGATGACCGAGGAGCCAGTTCACAGGTCCATTACACGAAATTATGCGCTCACCGAATAACCTCCTGCAATATGGTGTTTTGCACAATTTGCAAACGTTTTTCTGGCGTAAGTATATTCATGGTGAAATGGCAAAACGTACTGAGCACAAATCATCAGTCAGCTGTCAAACTGACTGTAACTAGAAACGGTGTTGCCAATTTCAAAACTACAACTCTTTAAAAAACAGATATTTCTATGTATAGATTGATATGTCTAATAAGCTCTCCCCCGCCCCCTCCAAACCACCAAGCACATATTTATATTTTATTTATTTATTCAAAATATTGGGGGACACGCCTCGCTTATTCCCGGGAGATTTCTATTATCTCAGGTACAGAGACTTTTCATCTCAGGTACAAGGATGTTTCATATTAATAAGCAGAAAATCAGAAATCTGTCGAAGATATTTTTATATGCGGGAGGAGGGTGGGGGGTGAGGGGTTCGCTGGCCATCCTTAGCTTTTTAGTCAAGCGAAGACACACGCAAGCTAAGGCTAAATCTATGGGAGGTTCTTCTCAAATTTCTCATTTCAATGTTTTTAAACTTTTTTTTTATTTGGAGGGTGTGTGTGTGTGTGGGGGGGGGGGGGGGGCGGGGGACCGTTCTGAAAGTGATAGTACTTTTACTTTTTAAAAATCTGCAACCAAAATTGAAAAAATAGAAAATAGCTCTATTAGAGATATACTTCAGCTATCCTATCCCCCCCCCCCAAAAAAAAAGTTTCAGATATTAAAATTTAAACGTGAAATTTGAAAAGAACCCTCCCATACATTTAACGTTAGCTTGCTAATGTCTTCAAGTGATTGAAGAGTCCCTTCAATATGCAGGAGCGTGCAAAGGAAGGAAGGGGAGCGGTTGTGCTAAGTTCTAAGATCAATAAGTTTCTATCAGGGACCAGACCTCAGAGTAATCATATATTAGAGGGAGAATTCCCCACACTTTCTTCCGCCAGGATAAAATCACGTGACTCGGGGCAAGAAGCTTCCCGGTCAGCTTGCAAATAGCATTGATTTCTACGGAAGATATTAGACAATTTCATGTTTACGATTCAAAAATACCACGGTAGCAAGTTGTTGTGTCTATGGATGTACAGAAAGAGCAAACAAAACAACTTCTGTTACCTTCCATTGCTATGTATTTATTATTTATTTATTTTTATTAATATTTAAAGGGTCTTAAAAAGATATCGTTGAACTAAGATATCGTTTATTCACGTTGTTACGATGAAAATACAAAATATTTTACTTTTAATAACATAATTGTATGTAATAATAGGATTTACTATTATCTAGTGTTATCAGTTTAAATATTAAAATTGTAAGTTTGATTAATTTGAATTTTAAGAACATTTCGTATTAGGTGTTTGGCGATACATTTTTTCGCCAAAAGAAACTTGTTTTCGTCTCTTTAAAACCTAAATACTTATGTTTTTGTTTTTTTAAATCTTGCTTTAGATTAAATTTATGCTTTAAATAAAGTATGCTTATAAAGTACGTTTAAAATGTATTAACAGGTCTTTAAATATTATCTAAATTTAATATACTAATAAGATACGCAGCTACATTTAATGCACTCATAACTTTTAGCAAAAAATAATTATAAGAAAAATTAATTAATCGCTACAAATTTATTAATAATGCCAGTATCAAGAAATCACTATTTTAATTACACAAAATATTTAAAATTCAAAACTTCGCAGAATTACGAATGAAAGAAGAAAACAGTGGCTTCGTCGCGCGGGGATAGGGGGTGGGGCAGAACCCCTTGTTGTATAATAAATTTAAAATACAAGTCTGGGCATATTCTAAATGCAATGTATCTTTTTAACCAATGTAACTTAGCTTGATGCTAATTTATATATTAATATAGCTGATGTTAATTAACCGAAAATGAAAATTAGCACTGAAGTGCGGTAGCATATAGTTAATCCGCTTTATATATATATATATATATAAACTACTGTTTTCTTTCTTTCTTTATTTAAACTAAATATATCATTTAATAAAACTAGTTTGTGGATTATAATTTTATTTATTAACGGATTTTTTTGTGGAATAGTTAGGATTCATTGTTATATAGATCGGAGGTTGCCAACCGGTGGTCCTTGAGAAAATTTCGGTGTTCCTCAGAAAATTTTGGACATTATTTGGATTTTTAATGTAAATTAATAATTGTACTGTATAAATATTAAAACTATTAATGATAACATGATAATACTCTAAAAAAATCCTGTATTTGTAAAAATTTAGATGTGTAGTTTTGAAAATTTAAATTATAGCGGGCATTGGTAATTATATTAATAGAGATTATTTAGTATACGCTTTTTTTGTTGTATTGTATTAACACAGATAAGTATTAACTTTGGACTCTCCCGAAAATATGAATATTCATTACTGACTGGATAAACAACGAAAATTTTGGCTTAATTTTGAACTTACATTTGTGCGAAACAAATATTTCGATGATCGGGTCACAGCAATTAAAACTCGTTACTGGTCTCAGCGTGAAATAAAAACTGCTCTCTGTGTTCATGGCGATGTCATGAACTTATTTTAAAGAAACAGTAATAAATATCACATCAAAATGCGTGATTCTTAAATAAGCTTCAATTATTTTGTAAGATTGAAATTAACGTTGAGGTTGTTCTCAACTGCTCTGCTCAACAAGCGCAGAACGATTTCACGCATTTACAAATTCATTTTTTAAAGGAAATATGTAAAATTGGAAAGCCTGACCATGGAAGCGATTTGAAATCGAACTGTGTTTTCTATTTTTTTGATCCATAAATTGCCTATTGAGTTAGAAGCGATTTTGATCACGTGACAAACATGTTTTTCATCCTTTCTTGAGTGAATTTATTTCTTTCGCGCGGAAAAGCAGTTCAAAACGCTCACTTTGACACTATTTTTTTGAAAGATCTATTGCGTTTGCAAAAAAAAAAAAAAAAAAAAAAAAACAAAAAACAGTACATAGTTTCTGAACAACAACACATGCTACTTTCATGCATTTCCGAACAAAAATGAATTAAAACTTATGTCATAAAGTTGCCCTTTTGGATTTGAGAACAGCCTTAATAATTTTGATACAATTAAACTTTTGAAGCTTTTTGTTATGATTAAATAAGGCGGTGATTATCATTAAAAAAATAGTGGTATCAATCTCGTAGGCAAGAAAGTGATACCCCACATTTATAATTTTATTTTATTGAATATGTACATTTCATTTTAATAGAATAAACATTCTCTGATAATTATTGTACAAATACATTTTTATTGTTAAAAAATTCTTATTAGTAGTCCGTGTGATTTCAAATTATGAATTTAGTGTTCCGTGAGGCTCAGAAATTGGCAACCGCTAATATAAATGAATTAAGCATAGACAAAAACCTTTTTTTTTATTATTATTATTTCTGAAACTCAAATTTTGCATTTTGGACTTTTTCTATTTCTAACTACTTTGTGTGTATTTATGCAATTTATATTGTAAAATAATTCCTGTATGTGTGTTATAGTTGTGTACTAAGTTATTATTTATAAACTTGCATCCATGAAGCAAAATTTGTAAATAAAATTATGTGTGTAAGTTTGAGTTCAGTTAAACATTTCAATTAAGGCTGTTCTCAAATCGAAAAGGGCAACTTCCTGACATAAGTTTTAATTTATTTTGGTTCGAAAATGCATTAAACTAGTTGGTGTTGTTGTTCAGAAACTATGTCATCGAGCTGTTTTTTTTTTTCATTTTTTTTGTAAACGCAATAGATCTTTCAGAAAATAATGTCAAAGTGGACCTTTTGAACCGAATTTCCGCGCAAAAGTAGAAAAATCATCAAAGAGCAGGCGAAAAACGGGTTTGTCACGCGATCGATATCGCTTATAACTCAATGGGTAATTGATTGAGCAAAAAATGGAAAAACCAGTTCAATTCCAAATCGCTGCCATGGCCAGGCTTTCCAATTTAATATCTTTCCGTTAAAAAATGAATTTGTAAATGTGTCAGAACGTTTTGCGCTTGTTCAGCGAAGCAGTTAAGAACAGCCTTAACTGAATGTGTTGTTATAGATGTATTTTTTTGGAAAGAAAAACAATAAACATTTCATGAATTCAGAAAGCTTAAAGCTGACATTTTTTTTTCAATTAAAATGTCCTTTGTGTAATAGCGTTTTCCAATTAAAATAATTATTAAATTCTTTAAATTTTTTTAATTTACAAAAAAGACCTGTTTGTTAAATTTGTAATTTTGTAGTAATAATAGGTAAATAATTCATCACCTAAATTTCACTTCCCTCGAAATTTCACCTTTCTCTCCCCCTCCTCCCCCTATCCTTTGGCCTTCTAACACACAAAGTTAAACTTCTTAACTAATTTCTTTATTCTTTTTTTGTCCTTTTTTTACTTTGTATTAATAAAAAAAAAAAAAAAAAAGTATTTAATGACATTAAATATATAAACAAAACCATATCAAAGATTGAAAACAGCTAAATTATTAATTAAATATATACATACATATTTGCCTAAATAAAAGTTTCATAATTTTATTATTTATTTACTATTACTGATGAGCCAATCTTTCATTGATAAAGAAAACATTAGGATAAATATCCGGTGTACATTCAGATTTCTTTTACTACTGATTTGTATTTCTGTCAACTCTCAAATTTCTGAATCACAGCAAAAAAATACTGCACTCCTGCCAAGAGCTGCAATAAAGCGACAAAACTAGCGTTGCTTCTAGTAACCTTTCATCGCCAAATGCCAACTGTCACGTGGGTCATCCTGGCCCCACTTTTTACGAGCGAAAGTAACGGGGATGAGCTCTCTATTTAATATTTACTCTGAGGACCAGACCGATTTCGTATTTAGTATAAGCAAATAATACAAGATATTTAAGGGGAGGGGGGGATTACAATTTCTGTACACGTTCCTGTTAATATATTTTTTCATTGGAATACACAGAAAGAGTCGCGTCGTTCGGCAATTCTCGTGAGAGTTTTCTTGGAAAGAAATAATCTAAGTAGTTTCCCCTTCTTCATTCTATTTTATTCAATTTCAAAGGAACAGTCATGACATAGCACGTCTGTGTGTGTGTATGTGTGTGTGTGTTGGGGGGGAGGGGGGGGGAATCGTAGATATTCTGCAAAATTTTGCATCAAAAGTTCAGATTTCGCCCAATGTAACCTTCCTTTATTTATAATCTTCTAAGGGCTGGATTACATTTTGTCTACATTTTATTCGTTTACCCCAGAAAAAAACTAGAAACATTCCCATTAAACGTCGCAGAATTTCCTGAATGAATTCCAAGAATGAAATAATTTAGTAATGATTAATATCAGCATATAAACAATTATAATTTAAAACGATAAATTTATGATTTATACAAAAATTTAACACTGGTAATTTTCCACTGTAATGCTTGTTTCTGCGAAACTCGGATTAAATAAAAATGCAACCTATGGAACGCCGCATCCGGTAGAATCGGCGGTTAACTATCTTTCTCTCAAGTCAAATTCAACAGACCATGTTGGACATGGTTGACCGTTATTTCGCCCATGAGCAAACATGCGCATGCAGGGGCGTATTTAAGCAGAATTCATTAGGGGGGCGTATATGGCGATTTTGCCGACTAACTTAAATATATATATATATATACATATATATCTTTAAAAGTACGTTTCTTTGTATATATGCATCTACTTAGAGTCCTAAAATAGACTGATTGATTTTAAAATTCAATAACTTGCAAATGGTGACAGCTATAAAATTAAATTCTTTCAGGAGTGTTATGTAGGATGTCAGGAATTTTTTTACTGTGATTCTCGATTCTAGTTTAAAGTATTGGTGGTAGATGGCGCTGCTTGCAATAGGCGCTAAATCGGGGCCTGATTTTTGGCCTCTCTTTTTTCTCAATATTGATGTGAAACAAGAAGATTAAATATTATGCAGTGGGACCCTAAGAACAAAACTGTATTGGCGACTGAGAGTCATTCCATATATTTAATCTCCTTCTTTCGCATCAATACTGATAGAGAAGAGAAAGAAAAAATCAGATTCCGATTTAGCACCTAATACTAGCAGTGCCATGTATCGCTGCTATTTTAAATTAAAATCGAAAATAGCTGTAAAAAAAACCTCTTGACATCTTATATAACCCTCCTGCAAGAATTTTTTTAAATAATTGCCACCATTTTCAAGTTTATTGAATTTTAAAATCAGTCAATTCCTTTTAGGACACCCGGTATGTTCTATATAAAATTCAACATTATTAACCCATCGAGATCAAATTGTTCACTTTAGAATGTCGAATACTTTACACTTTATAATACTGAGGAGAATATAAGGTAGATTTAAAGATGGATATACACACGTTTCTCGCTGGCTTTTGACCAACATTAGCGATTTGGCGAATAAGAAATAAAAAACAATAGCCAAATGAAAAAAAAAGTTAGCAAAATAGATTTGGCGTGAAACACTGAAAAAGATATCTCTAACCCCTATTGTATCCCTTTTTTTTTCAATATGTTCTAAAATAACCTATTCCTTTTTTGTAAGTGTTTATAAAATAGATATTCGACTATCTGCTGCAGAATCTATTAAAAATAGGTGTATTCTAAATGTTTTCTAAATGTGTAAATATTTTAGACATTCTTTTAACAGTCTAAATAAAAATTTAAAACGGCTATCTTTGATTTATCATTGTGAAAATATGCACTAAAAATTGCTGATATTTCGACTCTATCTGATAGAGAAAAAAAATGACCGGCCAATGATACTTTGCATACAACTAACAAATAGTATGGTAAATGACTAATTTCAACCTGCATTCCAGTAAAAATTTTCTTTATTTGGCATTTGATGAAATTTTGTTTTTATGCGACGCAGGCATATAGATAGCGATTAACTGAGAAGAGAGAAATAACTATTGCATATTCCTTTCTGTGTCTTTGGCTGTTGCTGAACTGAATTGGTGCTGAGTCAGCATCTCTATAAATAGAGCTATGTACAGTAGAGCCTCGGTTATCCGAAGTAACTGGGACCGACCATCTTTCGGATAATCGAGAATTTTTCAATTTTAAGATTAAGGAGAAATATATGCAATATTTCTGATTATGGTAACAAGTACTTAATAAAAATAAAGCAATAGCAAAATATAAACAAGAATAAATTACGTGAATTTTAATTTTGAAATTAAGTATCTTTTACATATATCACAAGAGTTTGAAAAAAATGTTTTGTTTGTTGCAGTTTCGATTGCCTTTGCTTTGAAGTTCTATCACGAAGTTTTTTAATATTATTAGTTCACCAGTATCACTGTCATTCTGCTGCTACAGCCATGTCAAACCTTTTGCAAAACATTCAAAAGCCTCAGAAATGATAATTTGTTCGTTTTCTTTGTTTCACTCCACAGCTTACGGGAGCTGAAGTTAAATTCAAAGTTCAAAGGAACTCTAAGAAAGGGGATCAAAAATATTTATATATACTCATAGTTCGCAAAGGACCGCATGCACACAAAGAATATGATAGTTCAAAAAAAAAACTTTCAAAATGGATTTTGCACACAAGGAATGTGATAGAGAAAAAAAAAGCTTTAAGAATGGATTTCGGTTAACCGAGAGCTTCGAATAAAAGCGGTTCTACTGTAAATGGCACGGTATGATTGAACATTTAAAGCGACATCAATCGTTCAGTAATGTGGATAAGAATCTCGACGGTATTGGAAAACACACACAAAAAAGAGCATAAATTGAGTACTCTCAATTTGGCGAGTCTGCTTGATCGCTTAGTCGCCAAATCAAGCATTTTGTCACGATTTGGCGCAATGGTGAGCGGCAGCGAAAAACCTCGATACACCACACCTTCACTTATGTTACATTGTTGTAAATGTTCTAGTAAAGTATTTTGATATTTTTTGCTGAATGTGCAGATGGAAATCTGCAATTCGGTTTAATTAAACAAGTTGAAGTCTACGTAAGATGCTACTTGGAACTTATACAGAATCAGCTTATTTATATTTACATTAAAAAGGATTAAATCAAAACTTATTTTAATTACATCTTTGTTCATTCATCGCATAACATGCATTTTAACCCACCATTTTTTTAGACGAGCCCATCTATTCACGACAGCGCCCAAATCTAGGCATTTCAAAATATCCTTCTCAAATGTAAGCATCATGAGTGTATTCAAGCGTGGATATGTCATTGTTGTTCTTGGATATTTTTTCACAGTTGTTAATTTACAATGTTCTTTCATTCAAGGCAACTGTGACTGGAGAAGTTAGAGCCAGACGACTGACATGGTTCGCAAGTGGCAGAATGTATCTCAAAGGTTCTGTTTTCATGTAAATATCGTCCATTCTTTCAGCCTGTGCGCAGAAGTCTGACAAAACTTTCAACTCTGTGCGTAATGCTTCCATATCAGGAATGGCCAATCTTTCATGAAAGACCGCTTTCGTGAAACATTTCGTTACCACCTTCGGAACTTATTCGGTACTTATACCGAACTTGATTCTTAACCAGATTTAGTGTTTATTTCTTTCTTGTAATGGTAGGATACATTATTTTATCCAGTGGTGAGATTATATGCTGATGCAAGAATTAAGACTTTCAGCTATCACCACTGTAAGAGTATTCAGTACTTTCTGAAACTCCACGCGTTAGAACATTAGAAGTTCGGGAGCAAAGAGATTGTTTCAATTACCGTCTAACTTCTTTGGTGCCAATCTTCTTCGATACTGCATATCAAATTCATTTAATGGATCAACACCTTACATGGTTTAAAAGAGAATTACACCCTATATTTCCCTATTCCCATTTTCATTGTCATTGTTGAATGTTTTCAGTGATTTGATACAAGTCTTCAGTATTTTTGTAGCGTCTATTTTAAAAGTCTTAGACTTCATTATTTCAGTAACTAACTTACACTTGTACTGAACGTTCTTGAGAAAAATCATAGTGAAGCAATGAAGTCAAGCGATAATATTTTCTTTCTTAAACCTCATGGCTTGATCATTGTTTTGCTAACAAAAGTAGAAGAATCAATCTTTTCAAAATTTGTTGGATACATTCATATGAGATCCAAACCGCTTTCAACGATTCCGCTCAAGCAGTCCATCTCGCCTTAGAAAGATTCCGCAGCAGAAGAGCATTTTGTATTTCTTTGAACTTGTCTACTAATGGCTTCTTTCGTTTAGTACTTGCTATGAAAAACACAAACATCTTCCAGCACGTCGAACACATCGCCTATAACATTGCTGGCATTGTAGATATGCGAAACGAAAGTGTTGAGTCTGTGACATTGACAAGGAACATAGGGCACAATTCGACCCACGATTTCTGAAAACGTCTCCTAAGTGTAGCTGAATTCTCCAGACGTGCTGCTTGTAAAATCGTATGACTGGAAATGAATCGTATGACCTGTTCTATTTTGAGCTCATTCTTTGTAAGGATGTGCGATATCTAGCATGCAAGGTCGATATTGGTTTTGACGACTTCTTTTAAAACTTGCAAAAGCCGATCGGAGTTTTTCCATCTTTGTCGACATATTTCAGCCCAACAGCTTATCGATCGTGGTGCGAAGCATCTGGTGTCGTATCTGCCATAAATCCATAAAATTATGCTTCTTGAATATCCCTGACTATCGTTTTGTGCACTGCTGTAGCATGAAATTCAATCATCTTGTTTTGTGATGAAGCAGAAAGGTAAGTTATATGGTATGGGCTGAAACGTGTGTCCTCAAACATGTCCTCTGTTGTGGGTTATGCCTGGAAATTAATTTCACAATTTTTCAAAAGTTTCCATTTTCGTCTTTGTCACTTCCACAAACCAGACCTTGTCTGCTCAGCATTCGCGTAATATTCATTAAGATTACTACAATTGCTGTGTAAGGTGTTGCTGTTGCTCTTCCAGAATAATCTGTTTGAGGTTACTCTCATCGAGTAAGTGATTATGCGTCATCATAAACTTGCAAAATAGGAAACAGCAAATTTAGTGGAAGTTGGAAGAGAAATGTGCGAACTTTCTGTTCTTTTCATTTCCTTAAGCTCTTCATTTTGTGTCCTTTGTTTACACCACTCTCAACTGAACCATTTTGTATTTTTTCTCTCCCAGGTCCTTCATGAAACACGCAAAAAAAATTGGCATTAAGTTCTGTGCTATATTCCAAAAACGGATGCTCTTTTGTACCAAGCGCCGTTGAAATGTCGCTGTGTATCTTACGGATGGAACCATTTATCGGATATACACTGAGTTTTGGCTGATACGGACCTAAACTGATCAAATGTCTCTGATTGTCTAACTTCATTTTAGATCTTTCTCCTGGGTCATGTTCAATGTTGGAATCGTTCCCACTTTCCGTAATGCTAACCTCTCGACATTTCTTCTCGATTTCTTTCACGATCTTACTATAAATATTTGACGCAGACGAACAATTTTATTTTTCCCTCTCAATATCTATGGTCTTCTTAAGGAACTAGAAAACACTTAATTCATCAGATGGGGTAAATTTTTCAATAATCGGCTTGCAATCATTTAAACAATCAACTAAATGATTCAATTGTCGAGCACATTCCAATTTACCACGAGTAATATGAATGCCTTCACCAAAGTCGTCATCAACTTCAGTGCTAGTCGATCATGTAGATGTTCAGAACCCTACTAATCCGCTGCGGACTCTCAAAAAGACTCCTTTAAATATTGAGAAACTAGTCTCTCCTGGTTCTTTCTCAATTTATTTTCAGCAGTCACGCAAAGTCTAAGAAAGGAGAGGCAAACTTCGGATTTTTGAAAGACATTAAGTCAAATGCTAAGGCTTGGTGTTTTTTAGTGTGTTTTAAGAAAAAACGTAGAAAATTTGAAAAAAAAATCGATTGTTTCAGAGTTGTATTGATCGGTACTGACTACCTAGAATTTGCCGACTGTGATCAAAGTTGCCGACATTGGGGGGGCGAGACGCCCCCCTACGCCCCCCCAGTAGCTTCGCCCCTGTGCGCATGGTCACCACTCGGTTTAAAAAACAATGAAGTTATGTTCCAGTAGCATATTTTCTTTATCAGCATTAATATACCGTTATATATAAAACGGGTACGACAGAATTCAAGGAAAGTACAAGAAAATTCCCGCTGAAATACGCACATTTGGAAAATTACTTTTCGATTTCACAGTATATAAAATAAGAGCGCAAGTCTTTTTTTATTCAGAAACTATGTAATCAAATAGGGATTTCCATTTTTTTTTTTTTTTTTTGGTACAAGGAATTTTTTTTTCCAGATAATACTGTCAAAGTGGGCGTTTTGAACGAAATTGACGACGCGGCAGCGCGAGAAAGGGGAAAAACTTGTGACTCCATAAGAAATATATCAAAAAATCGGAAACGCTACTCGATTCCAAACCGCTGGGCATTTCCAAGTCAATGTTACCATTTTTAGTATTTTACCCTTTACATTAAATCAGTAATATATATTTTTTTTCTGATAGTATAAACATGTATTTTTTGTATTTGCAATGCATTTCATACAATTTTGAATAGTTAAAAATGAATAAAATCCACTATAATCTATAGCACAAAATTAGCACTCGCCAGGCGTCGAGTAACACTTAAAACGTGGCGATTAACTTTGTCCTCACTCGCCAAACGCGATGGTTGAAAGATCGATGCCAGGGGAAGAAAGGGGTGAAATTCGTTCGGAATTTACGGCGTCCAAAACGGCGATTCTCCCGAACGTAAGAAAAGAAAGTAGCAGGGGTGATTTTGTCTCGAATTTTCCGAAAATTTAAGGCATTCGGTTCCGGAAAAAAAAAAAAGGTCATCAGTCCGAAAATTATTGCTAATTTCGATATGGTCGCCGAAAAAAAAAATTTCGTCAATCGTTCACAGAAAAAAAATCACCAATTCCGTCAAAGAATCGCGAAAAAACGTGAATTTCGCCCAAGGACCACGTAAAAAACGCGAATTACGTGAAAACATCGCGGAAAAAACGCAAATTTCGTCAAAACATCGCTGAGAAAACGTAACTTTCGGGACAAGATCGTGGGAAAACGCAAATTTCGTCAAAAATCGTGGAAAAACGCAAATTTCGTCAAAAAATCGAGGAAAAACGCAAATTTTGTGAAAAGATCGCGGATAAAACGCAAATTTCGTGAAAAGATCGCAGATAAAACGCAAATTTCGTGAAAAGATCGCGGATAAAACGCAAATTTCGTGAAAAGATCGCGGATAAAACGCAAATTTCGTGAAAAGATCGCGGAACAAACGCAAAATTCGTGAAAATATCGCGGAACAAACGCAAAATTCGTGAAAAGCTCGCGGAAAAAACGCAACTTTTGAGACGAAATCGGGGAAAATCGCAAATTTCGTCAAAAGATCGCGAAAAACACAAATTTCAAGAAAAGATTGCGGAAAAAACTCAAATTTCGACAAAAAATCGCGAAAAAGAATCACAAAATTCTTCAAAGTATCGCAGAAAAAACGCAAAATTCGTGAAAAGATCGCGGAAAAAACGCAAAATTCGTAAAAATAGCGCGGAAAAACGCAAATTTCAACAAAGAATCGAGAAAAAGAATCGCAAAATTCTTCAAAGTATCGCGGTAAAACGCAAATTTCGTGAAAAGATCGCGAAAAAACGCAAATTTCGTGAAAAGATCGCGGAAAAATGCAAATTTCGTGAAAAGGTCGCGGATAAAACGCAAAATTAGTGAACAGATCGCGGAAAAAAATGCAAAATTCGTGAAAAGATCGCGGAGAAAACGCAACTTTCGTAACAAAATCGCGAAAAAAAAACGGAAATTTCGTCAAAATCACGGAAAAACAGAAATTTCGAGAAAAGATCGCTAAAAAACCCGCAAATTTCGTGAAAAGATCGCGAAAAAACGCAATTTTTTTCCAAAGAGCATGGAAAAAACGCAAATTTTGTGAAAAGATCGCGGAAAAAACGCAACTTTCGTCAAAAGATCATGAAAAAAACGCAAATTTTGTGAAAAGATCGCGGAAAAAACGCAACTTTCGTCAAAAGATCGTGAAAAAAACGCAAATTTCACGAAAAGATTGCGGGAAAAACACAAATTTCATCAAAAGATTGTGAAAAAAACACAAATTTCGTCAAAAAAATCTTGAAAAAAAAAATGCAAATATTTTTAAAGAATGGCGAAAAACCCCACAAATTTCGTTAAATGATTACAAAAAAAAACGCAATTTTGTGAAAAGATAGCGTAAAAAACAGATTTCGTGAAAAGATCGCGAAAAAAACGCGAAATTCGTTAAATGGTCGCAGAAAAATGCACATTAGTTAGTGCCGAGGGGGGGGGGGGGTCCCCCCCTCTGCTGTAACATTTCTGAAAATTTCCTGTGAATTTATTTCATTGCAATTAATAATAAAAATAAAATTTTTCAGTTGAGTGTAATCATATCGAATGGTAAGTAAAATTGTATATATTAGTACAATGTTGATATTTAGAAAAAACACATTTTTGTATAAAGCGTACACAACTTTGTTACTGGCCAGTGGTTAAAAAAAAACTGGCCAGTGAAAAAAATCAGTGTACTGGCCAGTGGGTAAAAATGTTAATTTTGACCTATACTATAATCAGCATAGCTTCTTTTTATGTGTGTGTTTGTCTGTTCATATTTGATATTGGTCTGTTACAGGTAAGATTATACATTTTTCATAACCATATTGTGGCAACAGTCAATTTTTGTGAAAGACGTATGTTTCTGAACTCCCTCTGAATGACAATATATTTTTGTTATAGTAAACTTATGCTATTTTATAAGTAATATAGATAAACATTAAGGTACCCGAGAAATAATTCCTGTTTGTTACTCTACTATTTTTTAATAATAATTAGTTACATTAAATAATTTATTCATAATCATTATACTAATTTATCTTCTAATATATGCTAATTGTAGCCATCTTTGAATTACATATTTATTATTTTTTAACTAAGGTAAGGCCATTTTTTTCCCTCTATGACTGTTAGTCTGTTACAATGGAATTGCCCGCTTCAATAGTCAGCCATTTTTAGGCCTTTACGTTTAACAATGAGTCAGAGAATGTGTCAAAAAGTTTCGCGATGTTGAGCAGGGAACTTGGGAACCACCTTAAAACAAGCCCGATCAATCGTTGAATTTGACTAAAAACACTGAAATGAAAATATCCATAAATTTTATACGCATCTCGTCAGCATTTCAGAACTGACTCTAATTATGTGCATTTAATATACGCTAGAGACCGGAATTCGGTAATAAAATTGATATGGTTTGTTGAACAAGAAAAGATGCCACCCTCCTCTTCCTTCAAAATTTAAGGAAATAAAAGCGAAAGGATGCGGAAAGAGATACTAAATCCTTCCATGTAACGTATTTTACTAATAGGTATATGCTAAAGGAAATTGAATATTTTTTTTATTGGTGTAACATAACGTTTCAGTTTTTTTTTTTTTTTTTTTTTGAGGTGGAGCCTTTCATCAGGTCGGTAAAATCGTTCGGGTTTAGTTTCAATACTTACTGCTTACGAGCTGAATTAACTAGATTTTTCAGAAGAAAGATATTGATTTTAGATTTTAAAAAAAAATTATATATCTGAATATGAATGAGTCTTCACGCGTTTATTTTGCTGCATGAAAGATAAATTTATTATTAAAGATATGGTTGTGGACTATTTTTTCCTAATTGCATTATTTTATTTATTTATTTAATTTCTTTTTTTCTTTGGGGGGGGGGGGGGGGCAGGTTGACTTCAGGCAGTTTTTGGGTACGACTCGACATGCGCAAGTCTACTTTGTTTTTATGTAAACAGTAAATATATTGGTAAAACTACCAGTTGTGAAAATTATTAAATGGCTTTAAAAAAGAATCGCGTTAATTTATTCATATTCTATGTGTAATGTCAAAATATTACGAAAGAGTAAAAGAAACAGAAAAGTAATGATTAGACAATTTGAAAAGTAAAAAATATTTTAGGTGAATTTAAAAGAGACATATACGAGTATATAAGACTTATTTTTTACAATACTACAAAGACATTTGTCTTTGTAGCACGAAATTAATTTTAAAATATAGAAAATTACCCTTACGGGTAGATTATATTCACTGATAAAACTGACATATATTAAAAAAACTAATAATTTTTTTAAAAATTTTATTTTAAATGTTGAAGTTTATTAGTTTTAAATTTTAAACTTTGGAGAGTGTCAATAAAATCTGAAGATGAGGCAGATTCTTAGTGCTTTCAATGGATAATTAGAAACTAGATTACGGTAGTTGTTCCCAACCTTTTGCCAAACACTATACTTTTTTACAAGCCTTTTTACACATTCAGTACTTTATTATATTTTGTTTAACTATTAAATACCTCCAATTAAACAAATAGAAAACATCACCATTATAGTGAATAGAGATGCAACGGATGTCAATTTGGCCGGATGCCGGATATCCGCCATAACTCTCAGTCGGGGAATCTGGCCATCCGGCCGCAGTATACTTTGATCTGACGTTTTTTAATTTTTATTCATCTTTAAAGTGATTAAGCATGGGTTAGATTAATTATCTATTGCTATGTTATTTTCTTTTTTATCTAATTTTTCTATTAACAATTATTTTTATGATAATTTCAGTTTTAGTGTCAATGTCACAATTACATTATTTTAAATCATTACTTTTAATAGTTGGAGTTAAATAGTTTAGTAATAATAAATTTTATGAGAAAAATTTACAACTGAATATTTTAGAAAGACAATATTCAATACTTTTATCTTTCCCTTTTTCTTTAACAAGGTATGTTCAAGCTGTAAACTCCCCTCATTAGTTATCATTCCTTTTCCTTTACCACTTAAAAAAGTTTTGTGTTGTGATAATAAAAAACTTGTTCCTGTTAGTTGCTACTAATATAACAACAGAATTATCAAATTAATAATAAAATAAGATTATTTGTAGTAATAGATTATTTTCACGAAAAATTCTTAAAACTGAATATATTTGTAGCAAAAAGTTTTAGTTGATATCTTTTTCTTTACCTTTTCTTTTTTTCCCCTCATTAAACTTCATTCTATGCACCACTTTACCAAATAAAAACAAGTTTTGTGTTGTGAAAACAGAAAACTTTCTTGCTATTAACTTAAAATTGCAAAAAAGAGTCATTCTGCCGCTTTTTTCTTTATGTAGCTAAATAGTGCATAAATAGTTATAGTTGTCTGCTTTTTATTTTTTTAACTTGCCATAAATGTAAATAAATTACCTTTAGTTTAATCTTGCAAAATACAAAGCATTAATTTATTAAACTCTCAGCTTTATAATCTGGAAATTTTAACAATGAGATCAATGAACAATAAAAACATAGTATAACCTTATAATTTCAGGCCGAATGTACTGCCGGATAATCATGATATCCGGCTACTGCCAATTATCCGACATACTGGCCGGATCAGCCTGATGCAGTGCGTTCGCCAGATATCCGTTGCACCCCTAACAGTGAAACAGTAATACTTAATTTGATTTTTAACTTGATTTTTAATTTATAATTAATTTGGGCAAAACTAAGTACTATTATTTATAACCTCCGAATTTTTAGGTTAGAAAATACTATAACCTAACAAGACACTATTACTAAATATCAACGGTTGTTTCCCTGCATTTATTCTACTACCGTAGTGAAAGTAGTTTTACAGTAACAGGAAACTACAGATTATCATTACGAAATATTACCTTAGTGAGAAACTAGAAACCACAAATCGGCAAGCAAATTAAATGGTATCAAAACCTATAAATCCACAGGATGTGTTTGTTGTCTTGTGAGGAAAATTTCTTTTCAGTTAATAATTATTTACTTGAAAATCTAAGAACTCTTCTTGTTAAACTGCATTCAGCTGGAAAACTTTTTGAAACAAAAGGAGTTAAGATGGACTGACTTTAAATTCGACTGACTTTATTTATTGTAATGTAAAATTATTCAAATCCGAAGAGGGTATTTACGATAGTTAATAATATGAAAAACTATATATTTAAATATGAATGAATCTTTACGTGTTTATTTTGCTACATGAAAGTAGGGTGTAAAAAAATCATGACTTTTTTTTTAAAAATCAAAAAAATCCGATTTTTTTTTATTTAAATCGGATTTTTTTTATTTAAATCGGATTTTTATGATTTGTTTCCCCGCATTCAAATACAGAATAGCTACCAAGAGTTTTAGGTTTCCAAAACAATTAAACCACTAATTGCTAACATAATCTATGTTTTTAAAGTTTAATTAATAAAATTATAATTATTAGTTAGTAATTACAGAAATTATAAAAACTGCAAATTAGTAGTTTCATTAGGTAGTATCATACAATAATGTTATATTCATTAATATTGTAATAATTATTATGTAAAACTTTATAAATACTAGTGATATTTAACATTTATTAAAATTATTAACTGCATTTTATATTAAATAGTTAACACTACTTCAAATTAATGATTATTAAACAATTAACTCTCTAATTAGTAACATATTATACATTTTTAAGACTGAATTATTAAAATGATAATAATGTAGTATTAATTTTAGAAAGGAAAAGGGACAGGATGCTAGTTCCAAAAAAGGGCACTATTTCATGAGGAAATATATAAGTAATGATATAAGAAAAAAGAAAAAAAAAAGAACAATTTTTAGTATGATGAATAAAGTGTCCTTGATTTTTAATAATTTTATGAATAAAAATTTGAAAAATACAATTAAATGACATATTTTAATAATATCCTGTATTTTCTAAAGAAATAAAGTTCTATGTTTTTGCGAGATCTTGGCCACATGAATTTAGAAATACTGTTGAATGGGGAAGTTTTTTACAAGAAATCTCTGGCTACAACTACAGGTGAATTTCAACTATTTTTTTTTTAAGGCATGGTGCATTTTGCCAATTTCAAAAGGGGCATGGTGCGGCACCATTTAAAAAAGTCCTAGAAGAAATAGTATAAGTAATTACAGGATTAATAAAAACTGCAAATAAGTAATTCATTAGTTAGTAACACAAATAACAAATATTATTTGCAGCTCGTTTTGCATTTGTATTTAGGAAAATTACTGTAAACCACCAAAATCTAAACTTACACACATGTATGTGTATGATAACCAAAAGAATTACGAAAATGAGTTAAACCCATGCATATAGGATAAAGTTAGCCATTTATATCTGAAATCCTCAAAATATTTAAGTAACAGCATTATAACCTTTCAGTGTTGATTATTAGCTTTCAATGGTTCAATTATTTTTTTTTTCTTTTTAAGAAAAATTTTGCTGCCTTTTCAATCCCTAATCATTATTTTTTATTTAGTATTCTGTGAGTTACAAAGTTAAAAACATTTATTCAACCTATACCGAAGAAGTTCTTGATGAGCTTAGCATTTTTATACCAATTATTTCTTTTTCTCTTATGCATTCATTTACAATTTAGCTTTGAAAAGATTTCATTCTTTCATTCTTCTTAAACTTGAGATTGCTACTAATTACTATTTATTGTTTTACTTGTAGAAATGTATTACACTTGCTATGTGTAATTTTATATAAAATAATGCATAAATTGATTACCTAAAGGAATTTATGACATTGCAAATTATATTAGATTTAAATATAATTTTTAAATTAAACTGTTTTAATTTGGATAAAAACTTAAAAACAATGCTTTTTATAAACTCAACTGTTTTTAATTTTTTACAATACTTATGAATTAAGCTTAGAAACAATTATTTAAAGCTCTTTTTTTGTTTATTCATAAGTCAAAATACCTGTAGAAAGTTTCAAATTATGTTTATGTTAGATTTTAATATATTTTTTGACATTTTAAACATTTAGAAAATTTTTGATTTAAATCAGTGATTTTTTAAAAAAAATCGGTTGATTAAAATCATGATTTAAATCAACTGATTAAAATCGTTGACACCCTACATAAAAGATAAATTTAATATTAAAGATATGGTTTTGAAGTATGTTTTCATAATGCATTATTTTATTTATTTATTTGGGGGTGTCGGGGGAGGGGGGTTGACTTTAGGCAGAATTTTCGGGTACGGCCCTACATGAGCAAGACTGAAAACTTTGGAGAGTGTCAATATAATCTGAAGATGAGGTAGATTCTTAATGCTTTCGACTGAAAATCTTAGAAACTACATTAGGGTAGTTGCCCCAACCCTTTTCCCCCTTCTATAATTTGTTACAAGCATTTACAAATTCAGTTGTCTAGGATTATTTTATTTAACTATTAAACACCTGCAATTAGACAATAAATAGAAAACATCAACCATTATAATGAAACAGTTAAATACTTAATTTGATTTTTCGAGCAAAACTAAGTACTATAACTTATAACCTCCGAATTTTTAGGTTAGAAAATGCTACTCAAGCTAACAAGGCACTATTACGAAATATCAACGGTTGTTTCCCTGCATTTATTCTACTATTGTTGTGAAAGTAGTTTTACAGTAACAGGAAGGCAACAGTTTATCATTACGAAATATCAGCTTAGTGAGAAACTAAAAAACACAAATCGGCAAACAAATTAAATGGATCAAAACCTATAAATTCATAGGATGAGTTGTCTTGTGAGAAGAATTTCTTTTCAGTTGAGTTAATTGAGTTGTCTTGTGAGAAGAATTTCTTTTCAGTTAAGTTAATAACTATTTACGTGAGAATTTAAGTACTCCTCTTGTTCAACTGCGTTCAGCGGGAGAAATTTTGAACAAAATGAGTTAAGATGAACCAGCTGGACTGACTATTTATTGTAACATGAAATTATTCATGCCTGAAGAGGTTACTACTAGGAGATTTACTATAGTTAATTAAAAACTTACTGTGTTTCTGTTTTTTCCCCCATCCTAAAACCTTTCCTTTTATTAAAAAAAGCTAGGAATAATCTTTCAAAAAGCTCTGCTTAAAGTTATTAATAAATGCAAAAGCCCGGCCCTGCTTGAAAAAAAAAAATCATTTTGAGCATGTAAATATATTTTTACTTTCTTTTTCTAAAGAAGGGAGTACTGTCATCGAAATTCCTTTCGACGGCTTTACACGTTTTAGGTGTCCGAGATCCCGAAAAACATGTTTTTCAAAATGTCTGTCTATCCATGTGAGTGTGTCCTCTTTGTATCATCGAAAAGTGTATAAAGTTATGCATAGAATTGAACCAAATTTCACACGCTTTTGGCTATGGTCAGCAGGTCCCCCTTGAGCTTGAGAATATTCCGCCGAGAGGGGGCGCTGTAACAGCGACTTTTGAGCCATTTTCATTATTGTATCATCTAAAACTATGAAGTTGTACGCAGAATTGAACTAATTTTTATAAAATGTTTTTGGCTATGGCCAGCAGGTCCCAGATGTATTGTGATATTCCGCCAGAAGGGGGCGCTGTAATAGCGATTTTTGTGCCATTGTCATTATCGTATCATAGGTAAGTGTACGGAGTTATGCAAAGAACTGAATGAAACTTCATATATGTTTTTGACTATTGACGTCAGGTCCCAGTTGAAAATGGGGATATGCCCCATCGTCCACTCCCCGGAAGGGCTGTTTTGATAGCTAATTTTGTGCAATTTTCTCGATTTTTCGTTTTTCTGCTCTGCATTGGCTTTCGGCTAACCCAGCTATTCGTAACCAGCTGACGCACAACAGAATAACGAAAAATATTGATTTTATTGAAAAATATAATCGAGATTAACTCCCTTTTACCCCGATTAAAAAATGAAACAGAAAATAAAAGTTGGTGTAGTACTGAAGTACTAACACGCGACACAACTTTTTAAAATATTAACATGTATGAGATAGAAGAGAGTTTTGGGATTGGCATATCCGACTAGTTAAAATTTCACTTCTATTCCAAATTTAATACATCGTGCGTATTGTTGTAAAGAAATTTTAGATAAAATTCAAAACTTCATTGGGGGGGGGGGGGGGGGGTACAAAACAGTACAACCAGTAATAATAATTCATTCTTTAATCCATTATTGCTGTGTTTGATATCAATTCAGTATATCAAAAATGATTATTGCTTGCTGTAACAATTTTCATATCAAGAATTTAAAATTTTCCTGAACTTAACATATTTTACAATTTTACCTTATTTTTTCGATTTTAGAAATTATTTTTAGTTTACATAAAATTATAAAAAGCATCATTTGGTATTACAGCTTCTTTCCATTTTTCATGTGCAGAGCACAACATTTGTAATAACTTATTTTAGATCTTATTTTTTTTTTCTTAATTTTCTATAAAATTATTTTCAGATGGGTAAATTATCTATAAAATGTATCGTTAAAATGCCTTTTTAAAATGAGATTATATGCACAAAATGCATGTTTTTATGAAATGCTGCAGAACCAAGATGTATGACTACACATAAAAATCATCTGCCGAGAATGCAGAATGTTTGGTACTTTTGCATCAATAATTTAAGATGCAATACAATAAATTTAATTATTTTTTTTTACAAGCATTTATTGTATTTTGTATTTCTACGAATTATTATTTATTCGAAATGTAACTTTTTATTACTGTTTCAAAAATTACGACTTATTGGTATTAATAGAATCAAACTTGTTATATGTTAATTCTACATCATTTTGTTTTAACTTTTGTGTAGACACTTTTTATGCATCCGATAATAGTTTGAATTACTGTATATATTATATTAAATATTAATATTTGAATCAATTTTTACAAGTTACTTGAGTATGAATTTGTCTTACAGCAAATCTGTAACACCATTCGTTATTGGTCGAGCACTCAGACTGAATTTGGCATAATACCGAGTACTCGACAAATTGACTGAGTACAAAGGATATACCAGGCACTACTCTAAAAGGAGAAAGTATGAGAGTCAATTTCTACTTAGCTTTAAATAGTGCAATTGCGTTGCAACTGCTAGATATATATTTATTTTTAAGGTGTTGTAAAAGATCCAACGATGCATAAAATCAAGGCCGAAACTAGCCTTTTTTGCACCCGGAGCAAACATGGATTTTGGCGACCCTCCCGTCCTCTGCAAAGTAAATTTAAAAAGAAAATGTTACTAAGTTTCTAATAGCCGACTATTTTAAAATTTAAAACATGCAATCTTAAAATTTGTAATACTGAACTAAGTAATCAGCTTTGTCAAATATTGATTTATTAAAACTTTGAAAATAGAAAAGAAATGAACAGAAAAAAAAAAAAAAAAAAAAAAAAAATTCCGCTTTCTATAGGATTCTTATCCCATATCATCCTTATGCTTTGGCATACCCCAAAAAAGTACGATTTTAAAAATACCATGCTCTAAACATACACTTCAGAAAAAAATGACAAACAAAATCTCCCTTCTGGCGCCCGGGGCACATGCCCCCTCTGCCCCCCCCCCCCTAGTTTCGCCCCTGCATAAAATATTCATAAAGAATGTGCACAGATAAACTTAGTGATTGCACCTTAAAAGTAACATACTGGTATTGCAATAGTACTACTAAAAAAGTTTAAAAAAGGGGCAACATTCACGCAAAATTTGAAGGATAAGCGTTAAACTATTCCGAGACATGTAGGTTACAGTTGGGATTCAGTAGTAAGAACACTAGAGTATAATAGTCTGTTAGTACTAGTCTCCAAAAGTATTTCCAAAAAGACCCAATGATAGATGAAATGGTCTTGAAGACGGCGTAAATTTCTTCCCAGTTGCTTGTATCTGGGCATGTGAAATTCAAGCATTGCAATAACACTAAAAAATTTCTATTTAAGAAAAGGGGGTTAAAAAGAAAAGCAACATCACTCAAAATTTCAAGGATAAGCGTTAAATTGTCCGGAGACATGCAGATTTCAGTAGCAAGAGCAAGTCCGCTGCACAACACAATAGTTCCAGACAGACACTTGCCCTGCAGTAAGCAGAATCGTTGAGCTGTCCTAATTCTCAGTATCTTTGGAATGCATTGTTCGGCGATATTGAAGCAGAAAAGAAAACAGCAGAGTTCAAAGTTTTATTTCTTTATTCTTAGTCTATAGCCGTTATCTAAAGATATGACGGACTCTGTAACCTCTTGTCATACGATACAAAATAAACGCACAATGAACAAACTGCATTGACCATTTGATCATGAATGATAATTTGCTTTTATAGGAATGGCTGCTATTCATTAAAATGGACCAGAAAAAAAATAATTACATACGTTAATATAAAAGTTAACTGATAATTGACGTTGAGAGCTTTTTGATTAATTTCTTAAATATTTGTTTTGCAGTCCTGTAAATACAGTTATCACTCGTCTCGATAAGAAGGTACAAATGCTAACATGTTGACTGCTTTTCTTCCCCCCTCCTCCTTTGCACATTTTGACGACAGTTATAAAATAAGAACTAGATTGTATATGTATCCATCAAAACTTGGCGGGAAACAACTTAGATTCAAGATTTTAGAAGATGAAGAAAAAAAAAAGATTCGTAATATCATTAAAATGGTCAGAAATTTTTACAGAATATTTGTTAGTAATAGTTAAGAAATAAAAACCTTTCCTTTTATAACCGGACTGAGGACCGGCTGCATATTTATTCTATTTATTTAATCTATGCTAAACATGCCAAATCTTTTAATTCGAAATTTTAAATACAAAAGCATCAATTAAAAAATATTAGCTATAGTAAATTTTACTTAAGGGTGTATTCCAATCCAAACTGCTTATTTCCAGATTCATTTTTAAATTCATTTTTGCTCTCAAACGCATCAAACTGGGAAATTCTCTTATTTCGAAACTGCATAATGTGCCGTGCTTCTCCATTTTTGATAAATGCAGAAAATATTGTAAAAATTGCTATCAAAGTTGGCGTTTTGAACAGAATTTTCCGAAGCGGGAGATCTGGTAATGAAAAAAAAATGATCATACTGAGAAAATAATTGCTTAAAAATCAAATTGTAATTAATTGAGCGAAAAATGAAATCACACGGCCTCTTATACATTTCTTCAAAAATCATCTCAGAAAGTTTCATGTTTTTACTTTTAAAAATGAGTCTGAAAATGTCTCAGAAAATTTCGAGCTGTTGAGGGTGGAAAAATATTTTTTTCGAATACAACCTTAATAATAATAATAATGATGAAGAAGAAAACAAATTCTGTTGCCTTTCCTCCTGAAATAAAATAAAATTTATTTTATTGAAATCAGTTATCAAAAATCTAACGGTATCAGAGGACCATCTTATGACAAAAGTGGATTTCGAGCCCATGCATTTTCTCTACAGAACCTTTTATATACTACGCCGATGTGTAAAATGAAAAGAAAGAACACAAATAGCCAGAAAAACATAGTTATTTCACGGCTTCATAAAAGAAATCATTTCTTTAGCGAAAACTAGGAAAGGGTAACAAATAAAAAGCTAGTACAAATGTTAAAAGTTATCCCGCCTGTCTGTGTTTTCATTACGTTGTTTTTTGCATATCACGTATCCACTACGATAATTTTATGTATAGTTTAAAACAATGGATATTCAGTTTCTGTACTTTTTGTGGGCAATATTAACATTTTCCTAATCAAGCTTAAGAGAGCGTCTGTTTGAAAAATATCAACAAAGAAAGCAAGAAAAACAGACAAAGTTATTCAGGGTAAGCAAAAAATTTCCTTGACTTCTCCAGATTTTCCCTGACACTTCCAGGTATCGAGATTTTGTGATGTTACCAGGGTTGCTGGCTTTTAGCCAGGCCAAAAAAAGCCGGCCGGCTTTTTTTGGTTTTAACCACTTAAAAAAAGCCGGCTTTTATTGAAAAAAGCCAGTTTTTATTTTTTAAAGTTGGTTTACAGTAAATTTCTTTTAAATTTGGATCAATTAATTTTTAATACACTTATAAATATTTTCTACTAAAAAAAATAATAGATTTCTATTAAATTTTATCAAATAAATAAGTCTTTATAACTTCTAGAAGACAACTGTGAACGCATTATGTCTGAAAAAAAATGTATATAAACATTGAAAAGGATATAAGTTAGGCTCCGAACTGGTGTTTTGAAATTCTATATTATATAGCTCCACATATACTACACATTTTAAAGATTATATTTAGGTAATTAAAACTGTTCTTAACTGCTCTGCTCAACAAGCGCAAAATGTTTTGACACATTTACAAATTCATTTTTTAATGGAAAGATGTAAAATTCGAAAGGCTGACCATGGAAGCGATTTGGAATCTGTTTCCATTTTTTGATCCATCAATTATCTATTGAGTTATAAAGAGATTTTGATCACGTGACAAACATGTTTCTTCACCCTTTTCTGAGTGGTTTCTTCTTTTGTGCGGAAATTCGGTTAAAAATGCTCACTTTGACACTATTTTCTGAAAAATCTATAGCGTTTGCAAAAAAAAACCCAGAAAAAACAGTGCAATTACATAATTTCTGAACAACAACATCTGCTAGTTTCATGCATTTCTGGACAAAAATAAATTAAAACTTATGTCAGAAAGTTGCCCTTTTGGATTTAACAGCCTTAATGACAAAATGTAACACATCAAAATGGAAACGAGGAATTAGAAAAGATGTTTTATTTGAGGAGAGTGGTACATAAGTGTATAAAAAATAGAGCATTTAAACAAGAAAAAAAAAATTCTCAAAATAAAATTTTGAAAAGTTTGTTGCTATGCATATTCATGCATATGCTATTCATAATGTTTTTAATAGTGAGAAATTGTAGTGTTTTTATTAATATAACTATATGTTTGCTAGAAATAAAATAAGACTTGTATATTAATAGCTCTTAAAATTAAGTAATAAAACATATAACTAAGTAACCATTGTCCTCTTTAATTTTATAAAGCAGTAAAAATGAAAAAAATTGGCAGTTGGTATGGCCCTTTTAAAATTTAGCTGACATATTTGCAATTCTGAATACAAATCACTGGAAAAATCATCTAAGTTTTATTCCAGTATTAATGTCCTCATTATTGAGAAATTGGGTTACTTATTAAACTGTAAATCAATTAAATGTCATTAAAACTAATTAAAAACACTTTAAAATGTGTAGTTTATAATTACAATGCTTTATTGTATAAAGGCCAATTATGGCCAAAAAAAGCCAATTTTGGCCAAAAAAAGCCGGTTAAAACCAATAAAAGCCACCGGCCTGGCTTTTTTTAATTTTAGCCGGCTTTTTTGCAACCCTGAATGTTACACACAAAAACTCTTAAAAGTTGTGAATTTGAGAGTGGAAATTTCACAATTGATTCTGAAGTAACGAGCTAATGAATTGTTAAACAAATTCTTGCCAAATTTATAACTTGTTGACCATTTTACATGCTCAACATTTTACAGATACACACTTTTAGCATCAGGTTCTATCAATTTTGTCCAAATCAGGATGAAATTCTTTATCGCACCAGACACAGTAAGATACAGATTGCTTCGACATATTTTAATTCAAATAAATATTGAATAAATTAAGCTACCAAGTTAAGCATTTGCAAAACAGAGATAAGTAAACAGACTGAACCATCTAATCATTCCTACAACATTCAGTACAAAGTTTCAGTGAAGCTGGAGTTCAAAATCTCCGAGTTAAAAGGAAAGATTAAAAAGATGTAGACAAAATTATTTGCTCAACGGGTTGAAATACTCTTTACAGTACAGTAGTCTCTCGAAAATCCGAGTCTCTGAAGTCCCGCTTAATTCGAGGAGTCAAAAATAAAAATTTCTATTTTTTTTTCCCCCTTCGCCCGAAAGAATGAGCAGAGATATTGTTTATTGGATAGAAATTCAATCTACAACACTGAATACATCGTGGTTGAAATTTTTTCCTAAAGTGGTAACATCCACTGAGAATTTTAATGATAACGATGGTGAAAACATTGTTTTGAAAGATTTGGTAAGGCCTGGCAGTGAAAACTGTAATACAGATGGCGTTAAAAAATGGCTAAACAGTGATGAAATACTGGAAATAACTGAATCGACTATTGTAGAAATGATAGAAGATGAGGAGGAATGTAATGATACAGAAGAAAACGACTCTCTGCCATTTGAAAAATACTCTCTCATAGTGAAGGTTCTGCATCTTTAGAAATGGCTTTAAAATACGGAGAACAGCAAAATGAAGCCACACCTGCTAAAGTTATGCTTTTAAGCGTTGGCTAGATATTGCATCTAAAAACAGAAGTAATGTGTTAACGCTGCAAAAGATTGTCATTTTTTAAAAATTGTAAAGTATCTTGTATAATATCATTACAAAAGGAATAAAAATATGTACATTTTTGTCATCCTAATTGAGTAAAATTATAAAGAATTTTCTACTTTTTCGGAAAATCCGAGTTTTCAGTAATCCGAGGTGGTGTCAGCCCCAATTACCTCGGATTTTCGAGACTCTACTATACTTAAAGAGCAAAATTTGATTTTTCCTGAAGCTGCAACTTCAAATCCTTAGTTTATAATACTAATTTTTTTCCTAATTTTTTCTTGGAAGTTTGAAATTTTTATACTCTTTCTCGGAGTTGTTTCCCTGAGTTTTCCTCACGAATGGTAAGTATACCTGACTTTTCCAGGTTTTCTAGGTGGCTAGACACTCTGGTTATTCAGAGAAAACACAAACACTTTTTTTTTCATTTTATTGCTTTAAATTACACACAAAGTAAACATCTAGTTATAAACAGGAAGCAAAATTTAAACAAAGTGATACTTTAATACAACATTTCTTAACAAAAGATACGATTTATGGCCCACAGCAAATATTTCTAGCGTAAAAGCAAATATGCGTGCCAAAAATCACTCAACAGGAATACACACAATAAGAGGAAGATACTAAAGTAGACTAAATATCTTCAGAAAGGTTTCTGAAATACACTATTAATAGAATTTTTATTTGTACGATGACATAAGGCAAGTTTACTAAGATAAGAATAATACACAAAACCTCTTCCACCACATACAGCAGATTTTTAAAATTTTTAACAAGAGAAAGGTTAAACATATACAACTAAGGAGGAAGCTATGTATGCGTTGAAAAAAGCACATTTAAAAAGTTTACCTGTGTTTATTTTTCTAATAAGAGGTCGATGCACTCTTAAAAATAAATTTTTACATAGCTGCTAACATCGCACGGCTAGGAGAATGACGGCACGATTTAAAAAAACTCCCCTCTCCATATTACAAAGAAAAAAAAAATCCAAGCTTTACATTTGAAACTGAATTTTTAAAAGTAGAACTAATAATTATGTAGTACAATATTTACATAAAACAGCTATTGAAAGATCAAGTTGTCTAATTTAGAGAAGTTATTTACAGCTTCATTAGAATCTTTTCCGATTTTGATTTTCTTCAGGAGGGGGGGATACTTTTTCGCTGTAAAATTAATCTTGATAATAAATACCATAGTTTTTTTTAATTATTATTTTAAGTATAAAAAGCAAATAGTGTCTTGCTTTCAATTAGTTGGTATTCAATTTTGCAACGTAAGTGGGGTAGGGGTAGCACATTTAGAATATTGTTTTATTAAGTTTTCATGCTAAAAGAGTATACAACAACGACGACACTTTAAAACACAACTTAAAAAAAATTTAAATATTAAAATGAAGAAAATATATGGATATGTTTAACCCTTAAGTGGTGATATGATTTTTTTTAACGTAAGTGGTGAGGTGGGGTGCATCTAACCTCAAAATTTGATTTCTTGTGCACTGCACAAAATTTAGCGAATTAAAATAAGAAAATTTCCTGGGAATTTAGCATTATTTACTTGTGTAAAAACAACTGAAAAAGCACTGTAAGTGTACAGTCCATCTAGTAATGTAAAACGGCAATATTTCAGAATTTAAAATTTCTGTGGGGTGCAAAACACCCCACCTCACCAATTAAGAGTTAAATCAAAACTGACTTGCAATGTGAAAGAGTAATTTAGTTTTTATTTTCTACATATAATCATCCAACACTGTCCATATTCGTAGGTCATAACCTTAAACCGCAGATGAGTAAATACTGCCCTATATTATTTTAATGCAATATTTTCAACTATCAAGCTTATTGAAGCCTAACATGAATGTATAAAACATGACAAACAGAAAGAGCATCAATCAAAATAAAAAATCCTCTTTAATATATTAAGACAAATCGCCCTGTCAATTCAACGTAAACGTCGGCGTTCTCCTCCACCCGATGATTTAATACTAATCTCTTACATTATACGAGATCAATGTCGAAAATCAAACATCGGGCTTAATAATGCTGTAATTTTCAAAAAACAACTACAAAGATAGTTTTTGCTTAACAATCTATTTACACACTGAATACAGATGAGTTTAAAGATATAACATGATATTGACAAGGTTCCCAAGCATCTATTATCTCACAGACGTTTTCATTGTGACAATCTTTTTCTCAGTCATCCATAATGAGTTCTGCTATATATGGCTGTATCCTCTACCATAACACGAAAACATTACTTGTCATAAGATGACTCTAGCGATAATGAGAAACATCCTGTCAAGCAGTACGCGGGGAAGCTATTATTAAAATTGACACAGAGAGAGAGAATGGAAAAGAGCATGCAGAAAATTATTAAACTGGAAAATAATTAAAAATACATATATTTATTATGAATTCTGCGTTAATACGAAAGGTCGCGGTCATCTAAAGTTTGTATTTTTAAATAGCCAAATATACGAATTTAATCGCCGATTTTTATGTTACAGGATATTGAGCGTAACATAGAAGTTCGTGGACTAACTACATAATATTGTGGAACTTTTATAACAAGGACTAGGACAAAATAACCACAGTATTTGCCCACAATACAGTTCTTGTAAATTTTTTTTAACTGAGATTGGAAAATAATTTATGCAACAAGTTGAAATTTTTAGTGAGTGTCCAGGCAGGAAGTGGAACCCAGAAAACTTGGCCTAAGTCCCTCAGACAACCAACCTTATGGCATTAGCAATTAGCATTGATCTGCAATATGACTTTTAGGCTTCTGGGTTCGACTCCTGACTTGGACACTTTTGCACTCGGTTGGAGAAATTTAACCGTGTACAATATATTATATTACGAAAATAAAAGAGTAAAAATTACTGAATTATCACTCTAATAAATTCGATTTTATAAACCAAAATTCATAAAATTTAATAATTATACCTTAAAATTTGAGTAATCCAATCCCTGATTGTTATACTACAGGATATTCTACTGAACGGGCCTTGCGCTCGTGGCAAACTATAATACTGTGGAACTTTTATAGGGCGAAATAGCCATAGTATTTTCTCATAATGGGTGATTCCGTGGAGAGTGTCACACACGTAACGCAGGCTTTAATTTGCATTTATTCAATTATTTATTAAATTTTAATGTTAATTCTGATTTTAAGTGGTATGGTAAATAAGTTATTAGCATATTTTTAAATTTAAATGTGTGGCAATAAAACTCACAGAAGTATATCATTTAATTTCATTACTCAAAATGTGCTTTTTTTCTACTTCAGAAAAAAAGCACATTTTGAATATGAAATTAAATTATACATTTCTGTGAGTTTTATTTACACACATTTAAACTAAAAAATATGTTAATAACTTATTTACCATACCACCTAAAATCAGAATTAACATTAAAATATAATAAATAATTGAATAAATGCAAATTAAAGCCTGCGTTACGTGTGTGACTCTCCGCATGGAATCGCCCTAATACAGTTCTCGTGAAAAACAAATTTAAGATTTTTTAATATTCCGATTGGTAAAGAATTTATACAAGTTGAAAATTTTCCTGAGTGCAAAAGTGTCCAGGCTGAAAAATGAACCCAGAACACTTGGTCTAAATCCCTCAGACAACCTTACGACATTAGCATTGATCTGTAATATAACTTAAGGCAAGGGTTCTGGGTTAGACTCCTAGCCTGGACACACTTGCACTCAGTGGGAAAAATTTTAACGTGTACAAAATATAAAATAAATTTGTGTTACGAAGAGTAAAAAATACTGAATAATCACTCTCATAAGTTCGATTTTATAAATCCAAATTAACAGCATAAAATTTAATTACCAGTTATACTTTAAAATTTGCATCATTTTTCATTCAAGAAACAATACTACAAGAGTAACTAGATAAATAAAAAAAATTCATTAAACTGTTTATTGCCACTTTCATTGTAATATAATTGAGGGGCGGGAGGAAGAATTAACCATTTTTTAACTACCTGACAAGTACTTTAAGTTTTAATCTAGAGCATTTTATTTTTAACTAGTATATCACCCCTGTCAAAAATGAGGTAATGTTGATCTGCGTTTCATTTTCTCAAGGCTTCATACAAACAAACAGCATGAAGATTTTATTATTGAAAGGTCTGTACTGTAAAACATTACATTTTAAAAATGTCAAATGATTTTTACAAATACAAATGACGATATTTTTTGTACTCGATATTCAATTTCAAAAATAGTTCAACGACCAATAACGGCTCAGATTCTAATCCTTAGAATCAAATAGAATTAAGAAATGAAAAATCCGTCAGAATTACGTCATGTTGACACAATCCGAGGCTAACGAAAAAGACAGGCTACTGCGGTGCATACCACGTGTCTTTTTTTACAGACAGCTAGAGTGACGTAATGTTCTTTTCGCACACCTTCATTGGTGCACTCGAGCATCACGTGACTCCAGCGGTCTGTAAAAAAAGATACGTGGAATGCACCAGGGCAGCCTGTCTTTCTCGTTAGCCTCAGACACAATCATATCAATTTTTCTCCTTAGCTTTACTAATGTAAGAATACATTTCAAGCTAAGCATAACGCGGCGCAACTTTTCAGACTACTTTATATACGTACTTTTATGCTTAATCACAATGTATTTGAATAAAAATGTATTTTTTAGTTAATTGTAATGAAAAATGTTAATAATGTCATAAAGCATAACGATAAAATAAATCCAATAGACAATATTTTCGTGATGTCGCAATAAATATGAATTTTTATTCGCTTATAAAAAGTACGTGTGCATTTTCTTTTTCTTTTTTCTTTCCGAGAATAATTTGCAAATGAAAAAATGCGTCCAAAAAGCCACATGTCTGAATAGTTTTCTTTATTTCTCTTTTATCTGAAAACAATGGAAGTAATCCGATTGCTACCATTTTGAAGAAATATCATAAAATACTTAAAATTAAATATAAAAATTAGGGATGCACCTAATAGTGAATTTGGTCGAATACTGAATATTCGGCATACAGGCAAACCGAATACCGGATATTCGGCTTGTCGAATACTTTTATATTTTTAAGTTTAAAGGCATTAAAATGTTAAACTTTTATTCTAATAAACAAGAGCTTTTTTTCAAGTAAACTTTAACCTGACCAAAAAAAAATCTGCTTTGAGTTATTTAAAAAGAGGATAGTTATAAAACTTTAATAAAATTTTAAATTTCATGGCTTCTTCTGAGAATTAAAACAAATTGTCTTAAAATTTAAGAAAATTTTATTCAACATTTTAAAATCAAAGAGAAATTGTAAAAAATTGGAAGAAAAATTGTACAGGATCATATATTATTTGTTTGTCAGGAAGAGACTGAAGTAAAATTAAATAAATAATACAATCTATTCAAATTTTATACGGTGGCAACTAAGCAAGAATAACTGTTTTACTCCCTTTGATTAAGCAAGGAAGTTTTTAAATGCATCCTCGATCGGTGTCTGGAGTGGGCAATCATTTTCAGAGATTGTAAACGTTGTTCTGAAAATCTTAGCAAGAAACAGATTATTTATTGGACAATGCTCAGGAACTTGCATTTGTACATAATTAATTCCTATGAAAATCCTCGTGATTGGTTAATTTCCTTAAATAATACTTAACAAGCAGCAAATAAACAATGTAAAAACATTCTATTTTATTTAAATATGATTCTGTTTCTAATTATTCTAAATATCTTTATAAGTT
Organism: Maratus speciosus; assembly: GCA_963932465.1. Classification (NCBI taxonomy): domain Eukaryota; kingdom Metazoa; phylum Arthropoda; class Arachnida; order Araneae; family Salticidae; genus Maratus; species Maratus speciosus. The sequence continues at coordinate 92,928,944 of OZ010799.1, forward strand.
GATTATTAAATGTTGAAGTTCTATAAGGTTTTTAAAAATATGTTTTAAAAGGTTTTTTTTAAAATGGTATTTGGTTCAGCCGAATAATTTGTTATTCGTCCAAGCCGAATATTCGGCATACCGATTAGTTTGATATTCGGCCAAATCGAATATTCGGTAACATGGCCGAATACCGAATGTTCGGTGCATCCCTAATAAAAATGGGATTTTTTTTTTTTTTTTAACTAGTGCGGGTACATCTACAAATGAACAGCTTTCATTAAAAAATAATCACAACAAAAAGTTTTCGGTATAAAAAAGCGCCAAGTTCTCCTTAATGTTTCGGCCAGAAAAAGTAGTGATATCTGAAGTTCGCACAAGTTAAAAGCCAAACATCCCAAATCTTTCATTGAAAACGGCTTCCTGCGACTTGGCCGTTAATGCCTTCTACAACCTTTCAAAATTAATGATTGGAAATTACGCATTTATGAATTATTTAAATATTAAAAGTGATATTAGAATGCAAAGAGGCAAATTCACATAAAAACATTATAAGTAAAAGATTTCTGATAACTAACATTCAGTTTCAACAAACATTAGTTTTGATTACAGATCATTTAGTCCACTGGTGGTTTAATTGTTATTTTGTACGGTCTAAAGCTAAAGTCATTAACGTAAAACCCAAGAAATAAAACAAAATTTACTTACTTCAAATCTCACATGTTACATTATATTTTATTGTATAATATTGAAATCTTCTGTATTGACGAAAGAGATTTTTTTCGTTTGAACATTTATTATAGTTTGTTTGCATACATTATGAGGTATTCGATTCATAATAGACTGTTAAAAGATGATACTAATTATGTTTTAGCAATTAGGGATATTATCTCCTGAATACAAGTATTTTGTTATTTTTAACTTCTAAGCATTTAAATAGACTGAAGTTGTTTAAATGCTTTTTTCAAATGTGTATTTTTTTTCTGTACTCTGTACCACAAAATGCCTAAAATAATCAAAAAATGTAGTTGGCATGTAGCTCATTTGTACATATTTTAAAATTTGAAAAACTCTCTCGAAGGCATTAACGGCCAAGTCGCAGGAAGCCATTTTCAATGAAAGATTTGGGATGTTTGGCTTTTAACTTGTGCGAACTTCAGATATCACTACTTTTTCTGGCCGAAACATTAAGAAGAACTTGGCGCTTTTTTTTTTTTTTTACCGAAAACTTTTTGTTGGGATATCACTACTTTTTGTAAGTGTTTTCAAGTTTGTTATTCTAAACTATATTAATATGAAAAAAATTAAATTTCGGTACTTTTATGTTACCCGGGAGCAAATCTCCTCATTAGTCTTTTGTTTTTTCGCCAATAGCAGTTTTCATTTTTTACATACGTAAATTAGAAACAATGCTTTGATTTTCAAATAAAATATTTTGGTTTATGTTATTTCTTATTTATTTATTTATTTCTATGTTAAATATTCTATTAAATAAAATGAGGGAAATGCATCTATTTTAAATGAGATGACTGAAAAGTATATATCTTTAAATGAAATTAATGCAATATGCACAATGGAGTTGGGAACAGTATTTGGCGATTTGCCACTTTCGCCCGGCTAATATAAAAATACCTAAATTTATTTTATTGAGCTTTACAAATTTATAGTTTATTTCCTTTTATATTAAAGTACTGGCCGCCTCTAGCAAGCAGTATTTACCGTATTAATTCCATGTTAAACGTTGTATCATGTTACTGTTATTCATAATTTAATTTACTTGCCCATTCTTCCGCCAAGTCGGAAGCTTTTGTTAGAGAAATCAAAAACTCTTTACGATCATGGAAGCACATCATATATTTTGTGTTGTTATGTATTCCATCTTTCGTGGCAAATATCTCTTAACTCACTTATGCATGTTTCCTTAGCAGTTACGATTCGTTCTCCAATGCGAAAATTTTTAATCCTATTAAGTAATCTTTTCTAATTGGGCTCACTGCCAATTGTATTTTAACTGATACGATTGGGTACAAGTGAAATGGTTCTTATGAAATCCTTTGACAATATCTGCAAGTAGTAGGGAAACGACAGTTCTGGGACAGCCGCAGGCGGTATTGCGGTATGCACCGCCTGCGGCACCGCCAGCGGCACCGCCGCCTGCACCGCAGCACCGCCGCCTCCACTCCCGTGCCCCCTCCTCCCACACCGCCTCCGGTCCCGCCTGCGACAAGGCACCCCCTCCAACACCGCCCCCTAGCGGGAAAAATAGCGTTTTTAGAGTATTTTTCTGCTATAACATGAGAGTTGAACGTTAGATCGACTAGATTATCATACTATAAGATGAAGATTAAATTTACATTTGAATTTTGAACAACCTTTACCTTAATGAGTATTATTAATTAAGCAAAATAATGGAAAATAACAATTTTAAAGGAAAAAAGCTGATTTCTGTAGATTTTCTTTCAACTGCAAGATCAGAATATCAATGAAGTAAAATTAAATAAATTTTATACTTACATGGGGAACTTACATGGAGAAAGTTAAACATATATTTGAATTTTGGTTGATTAACATCTTAATGAGCATTATTAATTAAGCAAAACAATGAAAAATATCAATTTTTAATGAAAAAAGATGAATTTTTTCAAGTACAAGATCAGAATATACTCTTAAATGGAGAAAGTTAAACGCGTACATTTGAATTTTGAAGAATCTTTACCTTAATGAGCATTATTAATTAAGCAAAAAAAAAATGAAAAATATCAATTTTTAATGAAAAAGCTGAATTTTTTCAAATACAAAATCAGAATATCAACTTAAATTGAGAAAGTTAAACGCGTACATTTGAATTTTGAAGAATCTTTACCTTAATGAGTATTATTAATTAAGCAAAACAGTGGAAAATATAAATTTCTTAGGAAAAAAAGCTGATTTCTGTAGATTTTATTCAACTACAAGATCAGAATATCAACTTAAATGGAAAAGGTTAACCATATATTTGAATTTTTAACAATCTTTACCTTAATGAGTATTATTAATTAAGCAAAACAGTGGAAAATATAAATTTCTTAAGAAAAAAGCTGATTTCTGTAGATTTTATTCAACTACAAGATCGGAATATCAATTTAAATGAGGAAAGTGAAACATACATTTGAATGAACAACAGCTTAATAAGTATTTTTAATTAACCAAAACAATGAAAATATCAATTTTTAATGAAAAAGCAGATTCTTTAGAACCTTTAGATTTTTTTTTTCAACTGTAAGATAGGGATATCATCTTAAAAGGAAAATTTAAACATATAATTTAGTTTTTGATCCACCATTACCTTAATAAATTTTGATAATTAAACAAATAACAAAGAATATTATCGAATTTTTAAAGAAAAAGATTAATTTTATTAATCCAATAATGATTTTTACATCTTTATATAATACTTTGAACCTATCCAACGTTTTTATTCGTTATTGGCTTTAAATTTTATCATTTTCATATAAAATTTCGAGTTTTCAAACCAATTAACTTAATTTTACTACATTTTAAATGTGGATATTTCTAGATAAACAGCCAACTTAGTAATTTTTGCACAACTTGCACTTAGTAATTTTTACACCAACCTAATTGATTTTACTATTCTTAGACCACTGTAAGATTATAATTCAATGTATCAGTTCTTCTAAAAGTAAAAATAACCAGATTTCCCGCCCCCCCCCCCCTTTCATGAATTACATCTACGCTCTCTTCAAACTCATAAGAAAATCCTGCGTTTCTCCCCCTTGAAGGGAGGAGGATACAATAGCGTTACGTCACTTGTTTACAAAATATCGATATGTTGACGATTTGACCATTTTCCAAGATGTATAAAAGAAAGTATCAATATTTTTACATTATTACAAGTATAATTTTACAGTTTAATGAATAATTATTTATTTATTATTGGATACCCAATTTTATCAACAGATGAATTAACTATATCTGTGCTGAAACTACATTTCACATACTTAGCCACACTTTAAAAAATTTCACTTCAATATGTAAATATTAAGAGCATTTTTAACATAACACATGTTTTTCAACACTAGTTCCTATACGAGAATTTTGTTTATTAAATAGTATGTATTCACTTTCAAATTGCTTTTACTTGAAATTATATAAACCCTTTTAACAGAAAATTTGTTTAATCACAGAACGAACTGTATTTAACACGTTCAACCTCAATATCAATAATTAAACAAAACAATGGAAAATATCAATTTTTAAGAAGAAAAATAAAAACAGATTTCTTTAGATTTTCTTTTTTCAGCTACAAGATAAGAATAATAACTTAAATGAGGAACGTTAAACATATATTTTAGTTTTTGAACAACCATTACCTTAATGAATTTTAATAATTGAACAAATAACAAAAGGAAAATATGATTTTTAATGAAAAAGACGAATTTAAACGAATTTGATTAACTTTTACAATAGTTTGAGATTTTATCATCCTTTTAGATGCTAGCTATGTAGAATTTTAAACTTTCAATAAGACACACTTCAAGAAATACTCATTACTAAACAAAAATAAATTAATTTTAATCTAATCAATGACTGAAAATTTCACATTTAAAAAATATTTTCATGAATGTGCATAAAAAATGAGAGTTTACAAATTAATATCCTTATTTCTATTACATTTAACTGGATTTTTCTATATTCGAGCTTAATTTTTATACGCAAAGCATTATTTAATCAAATCCAGTACTTTCAGATTTAACGAAATTCAGCGTTTTTCGCTTTTCAAACTAATCCTATGAGCTAAAAAACAACAGCGCCTCCTATAATTTTATAGTGTTGAGTGAAACGAGTGGAATTTTTCATACTGTTTGCTGTTTTCGTTATATGAAGACGTCAGCTTATATTCTCTAGTTTAACTAAAATGAGTAATATGCAAGAAATGTCTTTAACAGAGGAAGATTCAAGTCAATCTTACTTAAAGGATATGAAATCAGCTATACCCAGCCAAGAAGTACATGCTTCGAACATTGAAATAATACCCTCTTCACCAGAACAACTAAAACCACCTTTTACTTGCAATCAATGCGAGAAATCCTATTCCAAAAAGAATACATTAAACAGACATCAAATATCCCACTTGGAGAAAAAGCCCTTTGAATGTGAAATATGCTCAAAGACATTCATTCAAAGCAGTGATTTAAAACGACATAGTGTAACTCATTCCAGGACATCTACTACATATAAATGCGATCAATGCGGCAAAGATTATTTACAAAAGTGTCTGTTAACAATTCACAAGAGATCTCATAAGAAGTTTTATGATTGTGATAAATGTTCCAACTCTTTTTTAACAAAGTCTGCTTTAACTAAACATAAAAAAGTTCATCCCAAGGAATATGAATGTAAATACTGCAACATTAAATTGTACGATGAAGTTGAATTTTTACATCATAAAAAAGTTCACCCTAAGAAATATAGTTGTAAACACTGTAAAATTATCTTTTATCTCCAGAGGGAGTTTATTCATCATCTGATCAACATGCATAAATGAAAAATGCAAACTTTGTTAAGTCATAAACTTGATTTGAATATCTGTATATTTTAAAAATGTATATGTCCTCCTATAACTGTTGAAAATGATGAATAAATATTGTTTAACTGAAAAAGCTTTTGTCGTTTATTTTTGCCATATCAGCTTGTGATTTTTCTTGACTCTATCTCATCAAGTCAAAACGATTTTACTAAAATTTTAAAATACATATTGTATATTTTTTTAAGTTTATAATTTTTTTTTAAATTTCTTATCGAATGAAACATGAGTTAACTATATTTTATTAATTTCATATTAAAAACCTAACGTTTACCATATAATTTTATTATGTTCCGTCTAAATTTTATCTACCCAATTAAATTCTATAATCCCTTCTTATTAGCAAACATTACTATTTAACTGGAAATTTCACATTAATGTTTTTCTTTTTTCATGATTGTACATATAAAAATAAGAGTTTCAAACTAATTTCCATAATTTATCACATTTGAACTTAATTTTTATACTCAAAACATTATTTAATCAAATTTTTATACTTTCTGATTCAGTGAAATTCGTTGATTTTTCATTTTTTAAACCAATACCACAATATTTATCGACATTGGACTTTATTCTCCCCTTGTATATTTTTACATTACACAATTAAGATAGATATAGACTTAGGACAGCAATAGAGTTAAAAATTGATTATACTCAATTTTCACCTTATATGAATTGGTCCTACATGGCATTTCTTATTGCTACAATCACTTGATATATTAAAATTAGTCCGAGTTATTCAGTCTATATTATTAATCAAATTATCATATGCTTCATCTTACACTTCTAAGATTTCTGAATTATCATCCATCAAGTTGCTTAAAATATTAATACTACTGTGTTTATAGTTCTATTGATACATAGCCTACATGAATATAATCTTTAATTTTAACATTTCATATTTTAAATGACTTATTTTCAAAACTAAACTATATGAATTTTTACTACATCACTTATCAATATCACAGAATGATTTATGCTTCACACTTTTCTAATAATTATCAGATTCTTAGAACATAATTTCTTGATAAGATATATTATACTACTGATTTGTACGCATGAGTGAGTTGTCACGTGATCAAAACGATTCAGAATAATATAAATTTTCGAAAAGCAGCGCAGTATTTCTCATTTCAACTGTTAAACTTGGAAGAGAAGGTGACTTTAAGTGCGCAACTCTGATAAATTTCCAGATTTTAATTCAAGTGAGGAATCGATTTCTTTGTTAGTGAATAAAGTAAGTTTTAGTATATCATTACAACATATATGTATTAATAAAAATAAATAAATAAATGATTACTTATATATTAAACCTTTCCTAAGTATATAAATATATTTCTTTTATTGTACAGATGTTGCAGCAAGATGAATCAAAACAGCAGCAATCCTCTATCAGAAATGGATGATCTGAATGATTCGCTCTTAGCACATGTAGAGTTAAAGAATAATAAATATGCAAGTACTTAGATATGAAATACTATAATTCATGTATGAAACGTAATTAGAGTAAATTTAAAATCAAATATATTTTATTGTTTGTACTTTAACAAATGTTTTTTATCCATATCATTGAAGAGAATTCTAATTGTTTACATTTATTTCTCTCACAGATGTGTTCTATTTGCTACAAACAATTTTTCAGTAAATGGAATTTAAAAGAACATACACAGATCCATACAGATGAAAAACCCTATACTTGTGAAGATTGCCAAAAGCCGTTTTCAAGAAAATATGAATCAAAAATGCATACTACATCATATAGTCTATCACCAGCTGTATGTAAACTTTGTGAAGATATTCAAGAAATAACCAGACGTTTGAAGAATTTAACAATCAAGGAAGAGATTTAGACTATGTACTCAACCTATTTGCATAAGAGTTACCACATTATCCCAAAATTGAAATTTCGAAGGCACACAGTGGATGTAAAGAAATTCTTGTTACCCATGATTCTCGTAACCACAATGAATTTGGATATTATTCATAATGTATTCCTTAAATTGTTATGATAAATACTCTTTTATCTGCACTTATCGACGTGTTTATTTATATCTCCTAACATTTTAAACGAAAAACGCTTTTCCATCTTAAAAAATTTCATAAGAACAGATAAAAATTAACAGATGAATGAAAAAATATGCATGTTCACAAAGTTTTCTAGATATATTTACAAAAATGTTTACAAAATAAAAAATTTGCAAGAGTAAAAGACAAAATTTCACAAAATTAAAAAAAAAATACAACATTTTTTTCTTCTTACACATGTGAGTTTTTCGAAAAGTAGGAAAAAAAAAATTACACTTAGATTTTTTTTTTCAAAAGTGAAAAAAAATATTTTTACAAAAAAATTTTTACAAAAAAAAAATTTTTTACAAAAAATTTTTTTACAAAAAATTTTTTTATAAATTTTTTTTTTACAAAAAATATTTTTACAAAAAAAAATTACAAAAGAAAAAAAATTATAACATGAAAATAATAAAAAAAAAATTACAAAAATTTGTGAAAAAAAAATTGCAAAAAAGTTTGAAAAAAATTTACAAAAAAGTTATGAAAAAGTTTCAAAAAATGATATTTTAAATATAGTGTATAATGGTTGCCAACCATTATAATACTATTTAAAATATCATTTTTTGAAACTTTTTCATAACTTTTTTGTAAATTTTTTTCAAACTTTTTTGCAATTTTTTTTCACATATTTTTGTAATTTTTTTTTATTATTTTCATGTTATAATTTTTTTTTTCTTTTGTAATTTTTTTTTGTAAAAATATTTTTTGTAAAAAAAAAATTTGTAAAAAAATTTTTTGTAAAAAATTTTTTTTTGTAAAAATTTTTTTGTAAAAATATTTTTTTTCACTTTTGAAAAAAAAAAATCTAAGTGTAATTTTTTTTCCCTACTTTTCGAAAAACTCACATGTGTAAGAAGAAAAAAATGTTATGTTGTATTTTTTTTTTAATTTTGTGAAATTTTGTCTTTTACTCTTGCAAATTTTTTATTTTGTAAACATTTTTGTAAATATATCTAGAAAACTTTGTGAACATGCATATTTTTTCATTCATCTGTTAATTTTTATCTGTTCTTATGAAATTTTTTAAGATGGAAAAGCGTTTTTCGTTTAAAATGTTAGGAGATATAAATAAACACGTCGGTAAGTGCAGATAAAAGAGTATTTATTATAACAATTTAAGGAATACATTATGAATAATATCCAAATTCATTGTGGTTACGAGAATCATGGGTAACAAAAATTTCTTTACATCCACTGTGTGCCTTCGAAATTTCAATTTTGGGATAATGTGGTAACTCTTATGCAAATAGGTTGAGTACATAGTCTAAATCTCTTCCTTGATTGTTAAATTCTTCAAACGTCTGGTTATTTCTTGAATATCTTCACAAAGTTTACATACAGCTGGTGATAGACTATATGATGTAGTATGCATTTTTGATTCATATTTTCTTGAAAACGGCTTTTGGCAATCTTCACAAGTATAGGGTTTTTCATCTGTATGGATCTGTGTATGTTCTTTTAAATTCCATTTACTTAAAAATTGTTTGTAGCAAATAGAACACATCTGTGAGAGAAATAAATGTAAACAATTAGAATTCTCTTCAATGATATGGATAAAAAACATTTGTTAAAGTACAAACAATAAAATATATTTGATTTTAAATTTACTCTAATTACGTTTCATACATGAATTATAGTATCTCATATCTAAGTACTTACATATTTATTATTCTTTAACTCTACATGTGCTAAGAGCGAATCATTCAGATCATCCATTTCTGATAAAGAGGATTGCTGCTGTTTTGATTCATCTTGCTGCAACATCTGTACAATAAAAGAAATATATTTATATACTTAGGAAAGGTTTAATATATAAGTAATCATTTATTTATTTATTTTTATTAATACATATATGTTGTAATGATATACTAAAACTTACTTTATTCACTAACAAAGAAATCGATTCCTCACTTGAATTAAAATCTGGAAATTTATCAGAGTTGCGCACTTAAAGTCACCTTCTCTTCCAAGTTTAACAGTTGAAATGAGAAATACTGCGCTGCTTTTCGAATATTTATATTATTCTGAATCGTTTTGATCACGTGACAACTCACTCATGCGTACAAATCAGTAGTATAATATATCTTATCAAGAAATTATGTTCTAAGAATCTGATAATTATTAGAAAAGTGTGAAGCATAAATCATTCTGTGATATTGATAAGTGATGTAGTAAAAATTCATATAGTTTAGTTTTGAAAATAAGTCATTTAAAATATGAAATGTTAAAATTAAAGATTATATTCATGTAGGCTATGTATCAATAGAACTATAAACACAGTAGTATTAATATTTTAAGCAACTTGGTGGATGATAATTCAGAAATCTTAGAAGTGTAAGATGAAGCATATGATAATTTGATTAATAATATAGACTGAATAACTCGGACTAATTTTAATATATCAAGTGATTGTAGCAATAAGAAATGCCATGTAGGACCAATTCATATAAGGTGAAAATTGAGTATAATCAATTTTTAACTCTATTGCTGTCCTAAGTCTATATCTATCTTAATTGTGTAATGTAAAAATATACAAGGGGAGAATAAAGTCCAATGTCGATAAATATTGTGGTATTGGTTTAAAAAATGAAAAATCAACGAATTTCACTGAATCAGAAAGTATAAAAATTTGATTAAATAATGTTTTGAGTATAAAAATTAAGTTCAAATGTGATAAATTATGGAAATTAGTTTGAAACTCTTATTTTTATATGTACAATCATGAAAAAAGAAAAACATTAATGTGAAATTTCCAGTTAAATAGTAATGTTTGCTAATAAGAAGGGATTATAGAATTTAATTGGGTAGATAAAATTTAGACGGAACATAATAAAATTATATGGTAAACGTTAGGTTTTTAATATGAAATTAATAAAATATAGTTAACTCATGTTTCATTCGATAAGAAATTTAAAAAAAAAATTATAAACTTAAAAAAATATACAATATGTATTTTAAAATTTTAGTAAAATCGTTTTGACTTGATGAGATAGAGTCAAGAAAAATCACAAGCTGATATGGCAAAAATAAACGACAAAAGCTTTTTCAGTTAAACAATATTTATTCATCATTTTCAACAGTTATAGGAGGACATATACATTTTTAAAATATACAGATATTCAAATCAAGTTTATGACTTAACAAAGTTTGCATTTTTCATTTATGCATGTTGATCAGATGATGAATAAACTCCCTCTGGAGATAAAAGATAATTTTACAGTGTTTACAACTATATTTCTTAGGGTGAACTTTTTTATGATGTAAAAATTCAACTTCATCGTACAATTTAATGTTGCAGTATTTACATTCATATTCCTTGGGATGAACTTTTTTATGTTTAGTTAAAGCAGACTTTGTTAAAAAAGAGTTGGAACATTTATCACAATCATAAAACTTCTTATGAGATCTCTTGTGAATTGTTAACAGACACTTTTGTAAATAATCTTTGCCGCATTGATCGCATTTATATGTAGTAGATGTCCTGGAATGAGTTACACTATGTCGTTTTAAATCACTGCTTTGAATGAATGTCTTTGAGCATATTTCACATTCAAAGGGCTTTTTCTCCAAGTGGGATATTTGATGTCTGTTTAATGTATTCTTTTTGGAATAGGATTTCTCGCATTGATTGCAAGTAAAAGGTGGTTTTAGTTGTTCTGGTGAAGAGGGTATTATTTCAATGTTCGAAGCATGTACTTCTTGGCTGGGTATAGCTGATTTCATATCCTTTAAGTAAGATTGACTTGAATCTTCCTCTGTTAAAGACATTTCTTGCATATTACTCATTTTAGTTAAACTAGAGAATATAAGCTGGCGTCTTCATATAACGAAAACAGCAAACAGTATGAAAAATTCCACTCGTTTCACTCAACACTATAAAATTATAGGAGGCGCTGTTGTTTTTTAGCTCATAGGATTAGTTTGAAAAGCGAAAAACGCTGAATTTCGTTAAATCTGAAAGTACTGGATTTGATTAAATAATGCTTTGCGTATAAAAATTAAACTCGAATATAGAAAAATCCAGTTAAATGTAATAGAAATAAGGCTATTAATTTGTAAACTCTCATTTTTTATGCACATTCATGAAAATATTTTTTAAATGTGAAATTTTCAGTCATTGATTAGATTAAAATTAATTTATTTTTGTTTAGTAATGAGTATTTCTTGAAGTGTGTCTTATTGAAAGTTTAAAATTCTACATAGCTAGCATCTAAAAGGATGATAAAATCTCAAACTATTGTAAAAGTTAATCAAATTCGTTTAAATTCGTCTTTTTCATTAAAAATCATATTTTCCTTTTGTTATTTGTTCAATTATTAAAATTCATTAAGGTAATGGTTGTTCAAAAACTAAAATATATGTTTAACGTTCCTCATTTAAGTTATTATTCTTATCTTGTAGCTGAAAAAAGAAAATCTAAAGAAATCTGTTTTTATTTTTCTTCTTAAAAATTGATATTTTCCATTGTTTTGTTTAATTATTGATATTGAGGTTGAACGTGTTAAATACAGTTCGTTCTGTGATTAAACAAATTTTCTGTTAAAAGGGTTTATATAATTTCAAGTAAAAGCAATTTGAAAGTGAATACATACTATTTAATAAACAAAATTCTCGTATAGGAACTAGTGTTGAAAAACATGTGTTATGTTAAAAATGCACTTAATATTTACATATTGAAGTGAAATTTTTTAAAGTGTGGCTAAGTATGTGAAATGTAGTTTCAGCACAGATATAGTTAATTCATCTGTTGATAAAATTGGGTATCCAATAATAAATAAATAATTATTCATTAAACTGTAAAATTATACTTGTAATAATGTAAAAATATTGATACTTTCTTTTATACATCTTGGAAAATGGTCAAATCGTCAACATATCGATATTTTGTAAACAAGTGACGTAACGCTATTGTATCCTCCTCCCTTCAAGGGGGAGAAACGCAGGATTTTCTTATGAGTTTGAAGAGAGCGTAGATGTAATTCATGAAAGGGGGGGGGGGCGGGAAATCTGGTTATTTTTACTTTTAGAAGAACTGATACATTGAATTATAATCTTACAGTGGTCTAAGAATAGTAAAATCAATTAGGTTGGTGTAAAAATTACTAAGTGCAAGTTGTGCAAAAATTACTAAGTTGGCTATTTATCTAGAAATATCCACATTTAAAATGTAGTAAAATTAAGTTAATTGGTTTGAAAACTCGAAATTTTATATGAAAATGATAAAATTTAAAGCCAATAACGAATAAAAACGTTGGATAGGTTCAAAGTATTATATAAAGATGTAAAAATCATTATTGGATTAATAAAATTAATCTTTTTCTTTAAAAATTCGATAATATTCTTTGTTATTTGTTTAATTATCAAAATTTATTAAGGTAATGGTGGATCAAAAACTAAATTATATGTTTAAATTTTCCTTTTAAGATGATATCCCTATCTTACAGTTGAAAAAAAAAATCTAAAGGTTCTAAAGAATCTGCTTTTTCATTAAAAATTGATATTTTCATTGTTTTGGTTAATTAAAAATACTTATTAAGCTGTTGTTCATTCAAATGTATGTTTCACTTTCCTCATTTAAATTGATATTCCGATCTTGTAGTTGAATAAAATCTACAGAGATCAGCTTTTTTCTTAAGAAATTTATATTTTCCACTGTTTTGCTTAATTAATAATACTCATTAAGGTAAAGATTGTTAAAAATTCAAATATATGGTTAACCTTTTCCATTTAAGTTGATATTCTGATCTTGTAGTTGAATAAAATCTACAGAAATCAGCTTTTTTTCCTAAGAAATTTATATTTTCCACTGTTTTGCTTAATTAATAATACTCATTAAGGTAAAGATTCTTCAAAATTCAAATGTACGCGTTTAACTTTCTCAATTTAAGTTGATATTCTGATTTTGTATTTGAAAAAATTCAGCTTTTTCATTAAAAATTGATATTTTTCATTTTTTTTTTGCTTAATTAATAATGCTCATTAAGGTAAAGATTCTTCAAAATTCAAATGTACGCGTTTAACTTTCTCCATTTAAGAGTATATTCTGATCTTGTACTTGAAAAAATTCATCTTTTTTCATTAAAAATTGATATTTTTCATTGTTTTGCTTAATTAATAATGCTCATTAAGATGTTAATCAACCAAAATTCAAATATATGTTTAACTTTCTCCATGTAAGTTGATATTCTGATCTTGCAGTTGAAAGAAAATCTACAGAAATCAGCTTTTTTCCTTTAAAATTGTTATTTTCCATTATTTTGCTTAATTAATAATACTCATTAAGGTAAAGGTTGTTCAAAATTCAAATGTAAATTTAATCTTCATCTTATAGTATGATAATCTAGTCGATCTAACGTTCAACTCTCATGTTATAGCAGAAAAATACTCTAAAAACGCTATTTTTCCCGCTAGGGGGCGGTGTTGGAGGGGGTGCCTTGTCGCAGGCGGGACCGGAGGCGGTGTGGGAGGAGGGGGCACGGGAGTGGAGGCGGCGGTGCTGCGGTGCAGGCGGCGGTGCATACCGCAATAGCGCCTGCGGCTGTCCCAGAACTGTCGTTTCCCTACTACTACTTCTGCATTTGCATTAAACCATATTGATGCTAATATCTTTTTGTTTCATGTTAACCTTTTCAATAGGCTCGATTACGGAAGAATAGAAGGTCTACCGGCTCACTGCCATGATCCATTTGAAAATCTATCATCCTTCTCATCTGATCGTGTTAAAGAATTAGTCAGTGTGCCATGGTTTTAAGATTTTAGCTAATTTTATTCGAAACCTGAAAACTAAAATGCGAGGAACCGGATTATAGATGATTCATTCTAACGTACATATCGATTAACAGGTTACATATTATAGAATTATAATAATCATAAGGAGAACTGGCAGTTTCGGTGCTTTAATAGTTTCCGTAAATTCTCTTTATATAATACAGAAGTTTTAGCGGTGTAAAGATTAAACAACATAGTCACAGTAAGTATAATAACAGTACAATATAATAACAATAGCAGAGGTTTTGGGCAATGACGAAACTATTAGCACTTTGGAAATATTAGTACGTTATATCATTTAACTATTCAGATGATATGCGGAAAAACAAAAATAATGGCTCACATTAATATTTAACTCATTGAAAAATAGCCAATAGCGTCAAATATTCGCCAAGCTTGGCGACATTCAGCAAAGTTTCGCCAAATTTGGTAATATATCATGTCAATTCTCAAATTTGGCGACAAAAAATGTTTTGTTTATTCTGACGTCATAATGATGCATATGTATTATGTATTATACACATACCTATAATATGTATGATGCAAATGTATTACGTATTATATGCATATGTATAATATGTATGATGCATATGCATAAGTTCATTAACATTACTAAAACGCAATTAAAGGAATAGTGTTCCATAAATAGTAGGGATAGTTGCCAGATTGACCAGAGTGCTATTGAGATTAGAATTTCGACGTTTATAATAAGCAGGGAAGCGTCTGCAAACACCATCACCTCATCGAGTTTACAGCTGAAATTTTAGGATTGGTTAAAACTAGATTAGCATATTTCAATGCAACTGGTCTATTAAGTCATATCTTGGTAGAAACCACCTGAAGACCTAATTTTAGTGGTTAACTGATAGGTTTACTATTGTATTTTCCTGCATCCAAAAGTTTGGAAACATGGAGGAATGGGGGCAAGAAAACACAATGGAAAATCCACCAATTAACCCATAAAATCGGGTCTGTAGGTGGTTTCCATAAAGGTATGACTTGGCAGACCAGTTACATTTCAATACGCTAACCGATATTTAACTAATCCTAAAATTTCAGCCGTCAACTCGATGAGGTGATGATCTGTGCAGACGCCTCCCGGTTTTTAATAAAATTTGTTTTAAGGAAGTAAAAGATAGAAAGATGGACAGATAAACTGAAAGATTTGCCTTAAGATTTTTGTAAAAGCATATAAAAATTCATTCAGCTTGAAATCATGTAACACCTTTATAACTCAGGCTAATTTTCTGTAATCTGGTTTTGGCGACCAACATATCTTATTTATAACTATAATCTTTCTTTTACAGATTTAAAATTAACAATAAGTTAACAGTAAGAAGGCTAATAATACAATATAATAACATTAGCAGCGGACTTCGGACGCCGCATCTGTCGCATATCGTTAAAGACAGTTTATTAGTTACACATTTCATTTAATTAAAAGGAGATTTTTAAAAACTTTCATATGGAATTGGGATATTTTTCCACTATAGGGACCTTGGCATTTTTTTTAAAATCTTGGCGCAATTCGGACTTCAGAAACTGAGATATGCTGCCAAATGATATAAACAACTATGAAAACAAACCTGATGAACTTTTATGTTATTTATATTATGTATTTATATACATATAAACATTTTATTTATACATGTATAAAATATTATTTTTTATATACAAATTATTTATGTTGGTATATAAAAATAAATAAACGGGTTCCTTACATTAAATAAATTGTATACATATGGAAAATATTGCTTGTGTATATGACACGGTAAATAGGTTGCCAGAAAATACGTTATCAAATTTCTTTTCTCGTCAAGGCTATTTTCTGTATTTCGCCAAGGCTACTATATCGGAAACATACCGAATTGAGGTTATATTTTGTTAAATGTTTTATTGTTTTAATATCGTAAATATATCATAACCTATACTGATTAAAATTTTTAGGTATATTCATTTTTTTCTATTTAACAAACATCTTTGGAAAAGCATATATATAAAGTTTTATTCTGCTTGAAATTACGTGACCCCTTCAAAACTCTGTAATCGAGTATTGGCGACCAACATTGGCGCAATTGAATGTGGAAGAACTGTTTACGGCCAAATGAACACCCCCTGTTTGAAGGGTTTAGAGGCGGAAATTCTGTGTTTTCAAATTTTTCTGGTTAATTGTGCTACAAACCCGACTTACTTGTGAAATTTCATGATTCTACGACTTTTAGAAGTACCTTAGTTATTTGATGATGCGAAGTGAGTCAGTGACAAAAAAGCGCTTTTTCGGAATTTAATATTTCGAAAACTACTAAATATAGAAACATGAAATCGTGGAACCTTAGCTCAGTTTGACCATACGAACATGTGTATAAAAGAAAAATTTCTACATCTCTCCCTAAAACGACGTTATGAGGGGGTAAAAAGTATGCCGAAATGGTTCAGGAAAAGGTAGCTTACGGCTTGTGCGAACTTGGCGGACGCACTGCCGTGCTCCCAGATCCCAGATAATTGGCAAAATCGGTTTTGTAGAAAGCTCAGGGCAGATTATTAAAAACAGCCTTGTATTTTAAATACATAGATGGCACTATTCGCCCCGGAATAGTTACCTACACTTTGATTTTATATAGGTAGATTCTATAGATTTCCAAGCAAAATAAACCCGTGCTATGCTATTATTTTTTTTTCCCTTTTTAATAGATAATGATTATTTATTTCAAATAGAATTTTTTGCGAATTGATAATGTTTAAGAAGAAATGAGAAAACTTTAGTTTTAATTTAAAAAAATAATTATTATAAAGAAAGCAGTTTATTCCATAAAAATCTAAATCGTTACGACTAATAAATGTTTTTAATCCATACAATATTTAAATTTTTAATATAAAATAATCATAGCCATTCTTCTTAGAGTTAAGTCTCATTTATTAAATGCTAGCGAAATTTAAAATTAAAACAATTCTATAATTAATCTTGTTTGCATACTTTTTTGCACCTAAAATATTAGCGACTACAGTCTCTTTCAGTTACATTTTCACATTAATAAATACCAGAAAATCCAATCTGGGTCACAGAACATGATAGTCGGTGTACAACACAAGTTGAAAATCATGCCAGGGGTTTAACAGCCGAAGAAATCGTTAAAAATTTCACTGTTTACAGTAGCTTTTTTTATCGTGATTATTTCAGTGTTCAAGAGATTCGTCAAGTATTCGTCATATCTGTTAAATTTGTGTATTGTTTATTGTTTATTTATAAGTTTTAGTTTCGTTATGGAATATTAGCAGGAGACAACGTGTTGAATTATTTACATTGTTTTATGTGCAAATAGGTTAATCTTCCGTATTGACGTTGATATTGCAGATCAATGCTAATGCCGTAAGGTTGTCTGAGGGACTTAGGCCAAATGTCCTGGGTTCAACTTCCAGCATGGACACTTTTGCACTCAGGAAAATTTTCGATTTGTTGTATAAATAGATTTTGACGGACTGCACGCGAGATTATTATTTATCATGCTTAAAAAAATCATTAAATTAACATATAGTTAAAAAAAAAATTGTGTTTAAAGTACATCTCCCCCCCCCCCCTCCCGATGTGTAAAATTTGAAATTGTGCGATGTTTAGAAGTTAATAGATTTGCAATGAAAGAAGCGAAATTTGTCGTTCTGGTCGTAGCCGTAGTCGATATGATGTCAGCGTTACACACGAACGTGGTTTTTGCTTTCTAATATAGATAGATATATTAGTATCTTTATACAAAACATATAAAACAGTTATTTGAAAACCATAATATCGTTATAGTAAAATTTTATAAAGTACATTTAAATTCATTTTCGAATACACGTTTTGCGATCGACCTTGAATGAAGCAGGCCAGGCTGCATGCCAAATGACTTCGCATTTTGCTAATCGTAATCAACTCTATCAGGTAGTAGATGCAAACATCCAGCCATTTTATGTCACGAGAATTCATAAACAGGTAGGCAGCTTTTAATTAACATCTTCAACAATATTGCAAAACAGCTATCTCGTAAAACGACCGAGAAGAGGAAGAGGTGGAGAGGAATGTGCAACGACCAAATTCAAGTGACCTTGTGGCGCATTTCCTTTTCACACTCTCTCCCCTCTTTCTCCCAATAGAATAAAATTGATGGATCCACGGGTCACATATTGAATTAGAAGGAAATCCAATCCAATTGCAGCAATGTATTTTAAATTTGTGGTTTTTCTTCTTTTAATGAAACACTGCATTTTCATATTTTTATGACAGTTGTGTTTAATGAATTTTAATGATTACCACCTTTTTTTTATTGAAGATTATAACGAAACTAGGTAACCGTTTAAAAAGAAATTGGATTCGTTAAAGGACCCTCCATAAAATTTTCTATTTCAAAACAGCATCCTTCAAAAAACTTTTCACATTAAAACCCTTCACATAATTCTGTGTCTTAAAAATAGACTTTCCAACATATATATACTTGTTTAAAATGTGTAAACAAGAACCTACGGACACACAGAACACAACTATAATTTAAAATTCACAAAATTACGACAGTTTTTCACAAATATGAAAAGCTGCTCGCAATTTTACAAAAACGGGATCCTGTTAAAAAATCTCGGCAGATCCCTGAAAACAGTTAAAAGTACCGTATTTATTCCTGTATGCCGACCAGTTTTCATACATAAAATTTATTTACACAAGAATGAAGAATCACCAAGCAGTGGCGTAGCCAAGGGGGGGGGGGGGGGGTCCAGGGGGTCCGGACCCCCCCCGAAAGTAGACCTGGTTCATTTAATCATGGATACAAATACAACAGTAAAAACTGCTAAGACAGAATCACAAAGCATCTATAAAAAATTCCGCTTTAGAGAGGTGTTCGTCTTAGAAGGTATAATTCTAAGGTATGTCTTTTTTCGGAAATATGAACTTTTCCGTTTTAGACAGGTTTTCGTTATAAACACTTTCCGTTTTCACAATATCCCTTAAAACTGCTAGAACGTACTCACTTCCCAAACTTTTTCCTTTCACGTACTCGTGGCCGAGAGGTTCTGCTCTCGAAGCTGGTAGACGGGAGGTGCTGGGTTCGATCCCAATCGCGCCCGTCGGCCTAATCGTTCGGAGTTTTCGTGGTTTTCTTTGAGCCGTGGATCTTCCATGCGTTAATACGGATTAGGTTCCCTTAGAAAGACCCCCACGGAGGGCACTCCCACCGGGCCTATATCCCTCGTGTAGATAATTGGCTGTCAAAAATCAACCCAACCCAACCCAACCCTTTCACGTACTCCTTTCTTAGGTTTTTCATTTCGGAGTACCCCCATTTCTCATAAACACGTCCCCCTTCCCCCCTCCACTCAAGGAGATAACGTAAACATGCTTTTTTCCATTAGTAAATTTTTTATCACAACCTATAATAAATTGATGCAAATTACACTGATATTCCCAACATTTTTGTGACTTCCGCCATTACCGATATTATTTTCACATACCCCAGCAGACCCGCCACGTACCTCCAGGGGTACGCTACCGCAGGTTGGAAACAGCTGCTATTAACACCACCTCTGAAGAGTATAAATCCATTACAGGAAAATCTGTGAAGATGACCTATCTCAAATGAAAACAATTCAAGGTTCGATGAAAACAACACTATATATTTGTGCTTGCTAACGTTTGAAACCTATCTGAAATGAAACTTGTTCCAATTGTGAATCCTTCTTGGTAGGTTTTCTGAAAACAGGGAATCCTCTCACAAAACAACAACAAAAAAAAAAACATTTTAATGTCCCGAGACGGAAGGATAACTATACAAGTATACCTCCTATTCCGTTTACACAAATTTACTGTAACTAGATTAAACGTAAAACTTCTTTATCTTGGACTTCGATGGGGTTCTGTTGTCGACACTTATGGGAAAGAACGAGTTTATACGAACGCAATAACGGTACATTTGTTGAATTTCGTGACCCTTATCTTTGTTCACATTATAACGGACAATATTAACAATTACTTTAAATCTGCTGCCTGCAATTAATAAAAGTAACTTTATTTTTGGACTGGTTATTTGTTACCACTTTCAAAATACACTGAAGAGAAAAATTAAAGGAACCATAAAAAGGTGCTTTATGTTAATTCTATTAAGGGAACTTCCAGAAAGGTAACTCAATGTCAACGTTATCACGTAGTTCAATGGGATTAACATTCGCTACAGAAATATATGCAAATTTTTCAGCCTCAGTCCGTTCTTTCGGTTCACGTGTGAAAAGGAGCGCACGTGGGTAATTTGAAGTCTAATTTTAAGGATTGTACGTGTAATTAGGTAAAACTTTGCTTGTAATAGGTGGAATATGTCGTCCAGAAGACATTTGACCGATTTTGAGAAATTGCGTGCGATAGGGAGAATGGAAGCAGGACAGACACTCTTAGGGGTCTCTAAAGACTTATAAATAGCCATACGCATCATGTCAAGAATCTGTAAACGGTTTAAAGACACTGGTATAATGTCCACAGACAACCAGATCCAGGTAGAAAACGCACCACAATAGGCTCTCAAGACTGTAATTTGCCAACTATTGCTAAAAGAAATAGGCAATTGACGTCAGTTCAGATTGCAGGGAGTACAAGAACTCGACTATCCTGGTTTACTGTGAGTGACAGGCTGCATGCAAGGAAACCTTTGATTTGTGTTTCACTAACTCCGGTAGCGAAATGCGCCCGGTTAAAGTGGTGCAGAGATCATCGTCATTGGAGTACCACGGACTGGAGCCAAGTTCTCTTTACCGATGAATCCCGATTTTGTTGAGAGAGTTACTACAGATGTGTTATCATATGGAGGGAGAAAATCAAATGCAATAAGGCTGCAAACATCTGTGAAAGGCATCGATACAAAGGTCGTGGAATCGTGGTATGGACGGACATCATTTTGAATGGCCGCAGTGACCGACACATTTGTACCAGTGTGTGAATGCTGAAATATACAGAGATGAGATTCTTGACTCTCCTGTCAAGTTGTTTAAGGGTGCAATTGGAAGATTCGGAATTTTATGATTATTAATGGTCTAGAAGGGCGCTACCACATTCCACGGAACTCCTCAGTATCCCTTCCAGAGCTGCATAAATCCGACCCGTCCGAAGCTTACTGCTGAACTTGGAGAATGTTCTAAAATTGTTTTGAACCATCTAAAATAAATTGGCTGGGAAGTACAGAAACAGAAACCACCATGAACCATTTTTTACACATTCTAATACTTCCAAAATAGTGCTAATCCATCACAAATAAACTTATTACAAAAATTTAACTTCCTTAAAGACGACCAGATATCGTAAGCAACTATTAGATCGAATATGGGTATCAAAAGTGGCGAGACATGAAACATGGAAACCCAAAAGAATTATGGCTGAATAAGACAATTGTAACAAAACTGCTTTTTCCAGCATGAACTATATTTGATGTGTGTGCTTCTTACATTACTAGTTTCTGTAGCTGAAAATGCCAGATCTTTTTCTTAAAGTTAAAACCTTCCCACATAGCATTTTTAGTTTGCAGAAAATTTGCAACAGTTTTGCTTTGAAAACCTGCAAAGTTGCAGTAAGCTCAGCGTGACAAGACTGAAAGTTCATAACAAGACTGCAGCAAGATAACGCAAACGCCGAAGTCACCACACTTTGAACTTGCAGCTAACTTGTGCAAGTTAAATTCATACTGTATCAAATTTATTGCAAACTAACTGCAAACAAGTAATCAAAAATACTGCAGACTTACTGCAAAGTAGTAATCTTTCCATGTCACACTATAAGTTTAACACCTTCGAAGGGGTACATAGACCTGATCAAGTCAATTGATGCGAAAGCGCTGTCAGAAGGTGCATGCATCGGTTTTATCACCACAAACAAGTTTAGGTAATATTTGTATTATTCATTTCGAGCATTTTTTTGGTATTTAATAAGTATAGCGCTTAGAAAAAGCGGTGCCTACACTGTAAAAAAAATCTGTAATTTTTACAGAAAAGAAATGCATTTTTTACAGAAAAAAACTATTTTGAAGAAAAACAGCTTTTTTCTGTAGAAGGAACTGAATTTTGTAATTTTTGCAAAACAAATCTGTATTTTTTTACAGAAAAGGACTGTTTTAAGGAAAAATTACAGCTTATTTCTGTAAATTAAACGGTTTTTTACTGGCGCCAAAATTCACAGTTTTTTCCTGTCAATTTGACAGATTTTTTTTACAGTGTACCGAATAAAATTTCTGCAATTTCTGGGTATGTGCTGATTGTCTATTCTCTCAACAGAGGGATTTTTTGCTTTCGTCACTTTCGTGAATTAAAGACAGTCTTGCGACAGTTTCACAACAAACTACTCATACAAGTGGGCGATGGTGTATACCTTTCGGGAGATTTGCTGCGAATTTCTCGATTCAAATTTGTCACGGTAAGATAATATCAGAAAAAATAAACTTGCTGCTAATGTTCATGCTATCTGGGTTATCTCAAAAACTCCCATGGGGATCGCGGCGGATCCCATGAATGGCTCATGCGATTGACGCTTATGTGAAATCATTATCCAATATCTATTACAGCACAAGTTCTTAATCCAGTGGCAAGAAATTAAACATAGAAATTGCTGTTTTAAACTTAACCACTTGATCCTAACTTTATTGTAGGCAAATGTTATGTAATATGAAACTTGATTTAACCCATTCGCTGCCAAAACTATAAAGTAATAATTTTCAAATTTTTTGTTAAAAGTCGTTTGCTACCACAAATTCAGAAAGGTAAATTTCGCTTTACTAATACAGCGAAATTTCTCCCAATAAATGGGGCAATTTTTTTTATTCTAAAATAGTGGTGACAAAGTAATTAATAAATTAAAGCCACGAGTATACTCGTGGATGACAGCGAATGGGTTAATTGAATTTAACTCTTCAGTATGTGCTCAGCTTTTTACATCATAGTGAATCTTTTTCATTGGTAAATATTAATGTGACTTCAATGTATTATTAGTTGCAGTTATAGAGATTGGCCTTACATTTTTTATCTATGCTTTTTTTATAAATTAAGAAATTAAATAAGGATATACCTAAATTCTTAAAGTTACTCGAAATACTTCTGTTATACATACACAGTCAAGACAAGATTCAAAGGGACTAGTAAAATGTTCCATTTTAGACAGGCTTCCATAGAAAGAAGTGTAATTAATTATGCTTCTAAGATACACAACCTTAATAAGATCTATTGTTCGTTTCGCAGGGATTCTGAAACTCTTCCGTTTGGGACAGGATTCCGTTATAGAAAGATTCCACTTTCACAAGTTTCACTATGTTTCACTAAAGAACAATGAAAATCCCCTTTCAGACAGGTTTTCAGCAAATTTAATTGTATCGCAATTCATATTAAGACCATGTAACGCTTCCGTTAAAGACAGGATTCTGTTGTAGACAATTACTATTTTGACAAGTTTTATTCTATTCATATGACATAAATAAGTATATTTATATAAATACACGAAACTTGTAAAAATGGAACCTGCCTATAACGGAATTCAGTCTTAAACAGAAATGTTCCATGCTACGGAAAAGAATACTATACAAATACACCTAATAACACAAAAACCTGTGTAAAACGGAATTTTCCAACAATATTTACGATTGCATCTTGACAGGTTTTACTATATATATATAACCTGAAGGAAAATTTTTGGACCCCCCCCCCCCCCCCCCCCCCCGAAACGAAATCCTGGCTACGCCACTGTCACCAAGCACAGATTTTGAAATTTTAAGTACATAAAAAATCCCTATTAACTTTGAAATTTCCATTTGATTAGATTTCATCTTCTTAAAAAAACTTAAAATTTACGTAGACAATTTTTTTTTTTTTTTTTTAAAGCACATCAACAGGCATCTAACGTCTATTTTCTGTTGGTGAAAACGGTATTTTAATAATTATATTACGTAATGAGTAATCGCGCTTCAAGATTTTCCGACAGGTTAAACATGGGATTTCGCGATCGGGGAGTTTCAGTGCAGCGGAGCTTTAAAGATACCTGGACCGACAACCGGAGGACACATTTCACATAGATAACTTTATTGGTAATAACATCTACCGCAAGTAATGGAACTACATTAACCAGTGGAAATGTAGATGCATTTTATTATTTGCCATGAGTGCTGGCATTTTAAGTCAAAAGTCTTGGATTCGACTCAGGGGCTGGCCACTTTTTCACTCAGTTGGAAAAATTTAATTCGTATCTTATTTTTAAATTAAAGCCAACGTCCGAAATTTTTACAAAAACAAATGTAACCTCATGAAACTGGAATACAACAATTATTAATTTCACGTTTTGGTTGAAATGCGAAACATTTTAGAGTTTAAAATAATATCTAAAAGAAGTGCATATCAACCGATTAAACAAGTCGTGAGACGTGGCAAATGAGATGCGTTCAGACTATAACTAGTTTTATAAATAGTCAGATCTTGGTGCAATAGATGTTGCACTCTTATGTGAAAATGCATGAATACAAGGTTTATTACGATTCTATATATTAAATTCAGCAATACGGAAATAATATGCCCCATTTTAAATAGGACATAATCACCATGGCAACCTAGAATCATGACCTATCACGGGATATCATTGAATTAATTGCGTATGATAGGATTTAATACAATGAAGAAAACTATTTTTTTTTTAAAGTTTTGATTTGATTTCATAAAATTTGAAATGACAACAACATTCTGCAACGATTAAATATATATTAAATTTCAAACCATTCGGTTGAGTAGTTTTTGCGCTGTTACATGCAGACAGACGTCGACTAAAGGTGTTACGTACTTATATAATTTCGAAAGCACCTAAAAATGGTTTAATTCAAACCAAGGGGTTGCAACAAAAAGCGCGTGTTGAAAAGAAAAATGGAAAAGAAAACTCACTCAACGGACGTACTTAAGAGAGCATTAGTGAAAGAAAAAGTTGCAAGCGATTTCCTAGTTTTTTAAAGGAAAAGTTTTCATGTTATTTTGAAAGAACTTTCAGGATCCCCCCCCCCCCCCCCCCTCAGATGTATAAAACCACTAAATATTTGGAAGTAATCTACAAAATAGGTGCCATAAAAAACTTCCACAGAAACAAGGGCACAGTCAGAGATTTTTATTCATCGGAGCATAGATTTTTATCCAAAAAGTACATCAAAAAGACATTTTCTCAAAAATCAATTCTTCCAATCATAAGTAGCAAAGACAGAAGTATAGCGAGAGGGTTTAAAATAGACGAGATATGTCTGCTAGAAGGAAAGAGGTCGCATTAGATGAGTCTAAAAAAAAGATAGTATTCTATCGATCGTTCCGGTTTTACACGAAAAGCGTTCATCACGCATAATTTATGGCTCATCGATGCACACCAAGTTTTCCAAACCGCCGCGCCCTAGGGCGTGTGAAAGCATTCCAACAGGATTTTTCAAGAACGCCCTGCTTTAGCATAAAAGCTAAACTCAAACTCATGTGATTAAAAGTTCGGAACAATTAATAAAAATATCACAGGTCAGAAGTACAATTTAATAAATTTTAGATAATTATTTAATAACCAGTTAGTAAACTAGAAATAATATTTTGTTATTGCTTTAATAGTCAGTAAACTAGAAATAATAATTTGTTACTCCTTTAATAGTCTATCAAACGTCGCCAGTCTGATCCAGAAAAAGACTAATCTGCTATCAAGTCTTTCTACCTTACGCAATACAAGATACGGCGCTTCAAAAAGTTGAAAATAACTTCTCGCCTGTCGCCTCCTGGCGAGTAAGTTTTGAAATATGGCGATTAAAATTTTTTGCTGAACCGGCCAGATAATTTTTTCTTTTTCTTTTGATCGATTTAATTCCAAAGCAGCTAACTTCCTGAAAGGAGAGAAAGTGCACATTTTGAAACCATCTACTTTATACATTGCTTTTTCAGTTTTCAAATGCTACTTATGTATGTTTTGCCAATTAACCTCTTCAGGGACAATTTTTTTATGGTGAGAAAAAAATAACATTTTTTTTTTTACGATTTATTCATTTTATAATATTTATAATATATTTATTCATAAGAATTCAAAAAGCAAAAAAAGGGATAAAAAATAAAAATTCACAAAAACGTCTACATCTGTGACCTCTGACGGTCAATGGTAATTTATGACTGAAATGATTTCTTATAAAATAAAAAAAAAAAAACAGCAAATTTCTTTCTTACATTTCTGTAAATTATTAAAAACTTAATATATTTAATATATCTGATATTATTTTTATCAAATAGGAACGATTTGTTCAAAGGGGCTGTGCATATATAACGTTATCATTTTAAGGGGGGTGGGGTCTGGCACATGATATCGTAAGATATCTCTAGGGGGAGGGGGGTTTGCCTTTTGATATCGTGATCATTTTTGATCAAACCAAAATTTTCGCTTTACTTGTAACTTGGTCTTTACATCAAGATAGTATGTATCTGTTTTTTTAGTCTGTTATCTATTTATATCAAAATACAAAGTTGTTATTAAAATCCTTAAATAATTATAAAATTATTTAATTCCAAAATATGGAATACCGCAACGTTTGGCATTCCTATTCTTCTTCATACTTCTATTCTTCTGCATACATATATAATCTGCTGTTCGAGAAACCTTATGCGAAGTATATTTGAAATGATATTTGTGTTTACTATAAATTATATAGTAAATAAATTTAATATAATAAAAAGTAAAGTAATATAATAAAGTTTTATAGTAAATAAAAGGAAAGGAGAAAGAATATTGTCCACCTGTTTTGTTGATAAGTTCTATCTGCCTCCCCACCTCGTGCGGGGTAAGTGCAAGAAAACATTATTACTGTTGAATGCATTATGTAACAAAAAGCTATTATAAAATACTTTTAAATAGTAACTATTTCTTTTAAGTGTTATTTGATATAAAATTTTATATATAAAGTGATATTTTATTGACTTATCTTCATTTGAATCAATAAAGTATGCGAAAAATAAATTTAACCATTTTTGTATATCACTTCAAACAAACTAAATCAATAGAGTCAAAACACTGTATAAAAACTAGTGTCGAAGGAATTTTCACCTTGTTATTAATATAAACTTTAAAACATACTTACTTAAAAAGGTGACTTACAAACAAAGATATTATTTAATATAATCTTGAGATCTTTCAAACGCACACGCGTTCACTTTCAATGGGCAAAGATGATTGACTGGATAGACAACAAATTAAAAAATAAATAAATAGTAAGAATTATTTTTTTGTTTTTAAATTTGTTTTCTATTCAGTCAATCATCTTTTCCCTTTGAAAATGAATGCGTGTGCGTTTGAAAGATCTCAGGATTATATTAAATAATATCTTTATATGTTTGTAAGTCACCTTTTAAGTAATTATTTCTTTTATAAACTTTAAAACATACTTATAAATTCCAAAAAACAAAAGAATTTTTAGACATTGATAACAATATATTTACGGGGGGGGAGTCCAAAATTACCAAAATGTTGATAACGTTATATATGTACACTGTACAGCCCCAACAACACTGAATACCGAAAAATTCACGCTTTTTTATATCTCTAACTGTACATCGGAAATAACATTATCAGTGCAGCCAAACCATAATTTTTTTACTTCTCTTATAGAAGGATTCCGTAGTGAATAAGTTATTGGCAAATTTTTGTTCTTTTTATTATTGATAGAATTATAATTATAAAAAACTAAACGTCCACATATGTGGCCAAGGGCGTGAAGAGGTTAATGGAAATATTCACATTGACCAGAAGTAGAGTACTGCATCGGGTTGGGTAACCAGAGTTTACCCGGAACCAACCCGGCCCGCGGTTCAGAATGACGTTAATTTTCTTTTCGATGCGGGTCGGGTTGATTTTAAATGTTTTGGGTT
Organism: Maratus speciosus; assembly: GCA_963932465.1. Classification (NCBI taxonomy): domain Eukaryota; kingdom Metazoa; phylum Arthropoda; class Arachnida; order Araneae; family Salticidae; genus Maratus; species Maratus speciosus. The sequence continues at coordinate 92,957,235 of OZ010799.1, forward strand.
TCGGTCGGATTTTAACTCATGTGTCGGTTCGGGTTGATCAATTTTTCAAAAGAATGTCCTATATATTCTTCAGATGAAAAAACTATATCTGAATGAGTGTATATGTGTTCATTTTTATATAAAAACTAGTGTAAACGCCCATCCGGGACGGTGAGCAGAAATCGTGGTTTTCCCTTAAAATTTTAAATAATTGATAAAAATATTCATATACTATTATTCCGTAATCGTGGTTTAAAAATCATACAAAGACAGTAAATTGAAATATACAGTTCAAATATTTTACATTCGAAAGTACACCCTCCCCATTAAACCTAATTAACGAAGCAAAATTTAAAATTATGCTATGTTGAAAAGTAATTAAGTTGGGCGGGGGGAAGGAAAATGGATTACTGATTCATCAAATCAATTTTTCCAAATTAAATTAAACGTACAAACCTGAAACAACCAAACTAAAGACCATGTTTATTATATTAATACTCTGAAAAATAGAGTACTTTTAAGTTAGATTGGCGATGTGATAAATCGCCAAATATTGTTCTCATTGACTCATTCATAGAGATCTGCACGGGCCGGCCCGCGGGCCGGGCTCGGGCCTATTTTCCTTCCCGGCACTCGGGCCGGGCCATACTTTTTTCTGAAGACTCGGGCCGGGCCTAGTCACTACTCTTTACGGACCGGGCCGGGTTCGGGCCTTACTTTTTTCCTGATGGTTCGGGCCGGGCCTAACTTATTTTTCTGCACAGAGCCGGTACTGGTTTCATTCCTAATCTTCGCGGCCAAACATTTTCATTCCTAGTTTTGAACTAGCCCGCATGAAAATCATTTTCTCGGCGTGGCCTAGTCCGTTCAAAGGTCAGTAAAATTAGGCTTGGCACCATTAAAAAAAAAAAATTGCATACATTTTTAAATCGCCATTATTCTACAACTAAGCATTCAAATTCATCCTTTTTAAGGAATAGTAGATTTCTATGCTTATTAAAATATAGTTAAATTAAAATATAGTAAAACGTGTGAAAAAGAACCTGCCTATGACGGAATCTTGTTTTAAACTGAAAAACGTGTTGATCCATGCCAAATTAATAACTACTACGTAAGAAAAGAATATATAATACATTTACACTTGCTAAGAAAGAGAACTTGTCTATAACGCATTTTTTTTTATCTTTTCTATGCAATTCCATCTTAGATTTTACTGTCTAGCATTTTTCAGATTTTTAATACTTCAATACATGGAATATGGATTAACAATATTAATGATAACTGAAACATTTACATACAAGAAATAGAGATTCATTAAAAAAAATAACTATCGTACCCTGTGGCACTTCTATAAAAATGAAGATTATACACATGAAAAGATAAGTTAAGATAAAAATTTTGGCCTGAACTCCTCGTACGAGACAAAATTTTAACCAAATCGACGTAAAAATCAATGTTTTGTAAAAATTCACTCGGGCCGGGCCGGGCCGGGCCAATAATTTTTTTTTTACGGGCCGAGCCGGGCTCGGGCCGAACTTTTTAACTTTTCTACCGGGGCGGGCCGAATTTTTTTTTCTCTCAGTCGGGCCGGGCCCGGGCCTAGAAATGTCAGCCCGTGCAGACCTCTACTCATTCATACTGAATTAAATTCACTTAAAATATAAAACTTTAACCCATTTCATTTAAAAAGCATAACTTATTTAAAATACAAACATTCAAAATACATATATTGCATACAATTAAAATACATGTCTTTCACTCATTTCTTTAAAATATATAATAATAATAAATACTATAGCATTTTATTTCAACTTCAAAGCATTGTTTCTAAAATCACACACGCGAAAAAATAACTATTGCCGAGGGGGGGGGGGGGGGGGACTCTGTTATTGGCGAGATTTGCCCCCGGATAACATAACAGAACCGAAAATGGATTTGAGTTTTCTAAGACTTTGCTTTTAAATTAAAAAATATTTTCATTGGTTCATAGGCGAATGACGTCAAAGGCATGTTAATACTACAGGGGTTAAAATATTTAATGCGCGAAAGTTTTTAAAATTTTATCAATGAATTTCAAAAATGAATGACTCACTACACATTGTTTCCATTTGTAAAATTAATCACAATTTCTGAAATGTTCATTTGTTTATATCAGTAATCTGTTTTGGGGAGCTGGTTATTTTTAATTTGGAGCGTAAAACATAATTTTATAGTTTAAGGTTTTAGAGAAAATGAAGAATAGATGTGATACAATCGCCGTATGTTGATAATTTAGATTAACTGTGTTGAAAAATACCGGGTGTCTCAAAAATGACTGATGGATTTTTAAATTCAATAACTTGCAAACGGTGACAGGTATTTAAAAAAAAAATTGCAGAGGGTTATGCAAGATGTCAGGAGTTTTTATGCTGCGATTCCCAGTTTTAATTATAAATAGCAGCGACAGATAGCGCTGCAAGCAATAGGCGCTAAATACAGGCTCAATTTTTCGGCCTCTTTCTTCTCCCATGCGAAAAAAGGAGATTAAAATGTTTTGAATGAATCCGTAAGTACCAAAAATTGGGTATGGAATTAGCACCTATTTCTCGCAGTGCCCATCTATTGTTTGGAATTCGAACTAAAATCAAGAATCACAGTAAAAAAAACTTCTGACATCATACATAACCCTCCTGCAAGAATTTTTTTTAATATCTGTCACCGTTTGTCAGTTATTGAATTTTAAAATCCATCAGTCATTTTTGGGACACCCGGCAGGATCAATAAAATAATAGCGTCTTTTTAAGTGACTTTAAAATGACTGTGTAAGTAACTAACTTTTGTGTAAATTGCAGATAAGCAACACGTGATACTAAAGGTTGAGGTGTAAGCATAAAGTCTGTTGTGATTGGAAGAGAAGCAATTATAAAAATTATGGCAAGGGCTCAAATAGACACTTTCAAACAATCAAAATAACTGTGTTATTACGATTATTAGATATATTTATTAAATACTTACACGATACAAAAATAATTAAAATTAATTATTAATACAAAATCAATATTTTAATTAAAACTAATAAGAGAAGGAAAAAGCAAAAAATAATAGTCGTATAGGAACAGCTTAAGTGAATTTGAGCTTTTAAAAAATTGTTTTTGTAATGTGGAGAGCTTGAACCTTCCGAAACCCCGTTCCCTTTCCTTACACCCTTTGTAGTGATAGCACATATGGGTTCTCATAGAATTAAGACTTCCATAAAAAATGTTATAAAAAATATACAGATTAAAGATTTTTTTTTCTATCTTAATTTAGCTTGGTACCTTTAAAAAGTTTTCTTATACCTACAGCTTTACCTTTATGCTAAATTTCACAAATCATCCAAAAACAAAAAGTTTCCGAGATTTTGAATAAATATTTATTTATTTATTTATTCTTTTTTAATTGCCAATAATTTTAAAAATACATTTGCATTAGTGTTTTCAATTAAACATTTGCTTTCTAGCTAATTCCTGAGAAAGAACTGCAATTTAAAATAAATTAACGTAATGTAATAATTAAAATTACTTTTTAAATACTTCATATGATTACATTTTACATTAAGAGCGAAATTTTTTAAATTATTTTTCAGTTAACGTAATACTGCTTGAAAACGAATGCAAGTTTTGAAGCAAGATTTAGATTACTTTATAATTAACCTTATTTTCTTTTTTTACCCCAATACTGCCTTTGATACACTAATTCTGATTAAACCTGATTTTTTATACAGACAACGTAGGTAGTCCCCCCCCCCCCCTAAATGCCGCTTATTGTGAAATCTTTGTTAACTAGATCTATTGCCTACGCCGATAATGCAATGAGTTCAATCAGGATTTTTTTTTTTTTTTTTTTTTTTTTTTTTTATACAAACCAAATGTGCGAAGAACATAGAGGTTTTGAATAAAATGTATTTTATAATTAAGATACTTTTCTTGAAATAGTGGCAGGCGTTTTATAATTATTATTTAAAGATAAAGAAACAGACATACCTATTATGAAAAGAGAACGAAGAAAAATAAAAATAAAGATTGTCAATTAAAAATATAAAAAATATGCCTCATCTGCGCATTTAATTAAAGTACCAGCGAATCAGGCAATGTTTATTAAGACTCTTCTCAAATCCAAACTGGCTACATTCTAACACATTTTTCAATTCATTTTTATTCGCAAACGCATAAATATGGCAGATGCTCTTATTCAGAAACTTTGTAATCGACTTGTTTTTAATTTTTTTAGTAAAAACAGAAGATGTTTTGAAAAAAAAAAAAAAAAAAAAATGCTGTCAAAGTGGGCGTTTTGAACCGAATTTTGGGACACGACAGCGCGGGAAAAGAAAAAACTGATCTCGTGGGACAATAATCTCTTATAAATGAATATGATATTTATCAAAAAATGAAAAAACCTGTTCCGATTACAAAATCACTTAAATAAATGTGTCTGCATCCTGCAAGTGCCATGCTTTTACGTTTATTAAAAATGAGTAAGAAAATATGTCAGAAAGTTTCGCGTTGTTGAGCGGAGAAAATATTTGTGAGAACCGCCTTAAATAAAATTAAAAAGTTATTTACTATACTAATCTTAGTTACTCTGCCAAGTAAATAAAATCTATCAATAAGCCAGTTATCTTACATTTTATTTTGAGTAATTTTTTAAAATACTATTTTCATTATATGAATTTGAAACATTCCGATAAATATAAAGAAGAAAAATAAACATTTTTTATAAGTCTTTGAACAGTCATTTCTGTTAACTTTCACTAAGTATTAACATAATTTCTGATAATTTGACAAAATTCATATGTGCTGTCAAAATTAACTTTTTCTTTTTTGTAGGTCATGCGGTCAACAGCTAATAGCGTGAGGAAGATGATGCGAAATGGTCACGCAATTTACTCGTTCTCTTTCAAACCCACCTACAATATATAATTGACTGTCATTAAAAAGTTAAATGAAACTGCGAAGTTTTATTGGTTGTAAAAACAATTTTATTGTATATACATAAAATGAAGGTTATAAATGATTATCCCCTTAGTTATTTATATTGCACGGTTGTTTTCCCTTCCAGCAAAATCGTTGAAAGGAAAACAAAGATTTTGGTCCAGCTCGAGCTATACAATGCAAGGTTGGTTTGATTTTGTCCAACCCGAAAAAAAACGACTAAGTTTTATCCAGTAACTCGATGTCTCACTTAAAAAAACTCACAAGGAAAGAAAAAAAAGAAAAAATGAGTTTTTTTTTTTTTAAACCTTATTAAATTGCGTTTATCTAGCTAATAATAATAAACATTTATTTAAATCAAACATAAGGGGCTATGCATATATAACGTTATCATTTTAGGGGGGAGGGGGGGTCTGGCACATGATATCGTAAGATATCTCTAGGGGGAGGGGGGGGTTCGACTTTTGATATCGTTATCATTTCTGATCCAACCAAAATTTTCTCTTTTTATTTGTAACTTGGTCTTTACATCAAAATAGTATGTTCATTACGATTATCTTTTACAATTGTCATAAACGCATGTTACATTTATCTTTTTTAGCCTATTATCTAGTTTTATGAAAATACAAAATAATTACTAAAGTCATTAAATGAATATAAAATTATTTAATTCCAAAATATGGAAAACTCCAACCTTTGGAATTCCTATTCTTCTGTATGCATATATAATCTGCCGTTCGATAAACCGTATGCGAAGTACGTTTGAATCAGTACTTGTGTTTACTACTAAATAAAATGGAAAGAATTTTGTCCACCTGTTTTGTTGATAAAAATTTTTGTCTGCCCCTTCTCCTGCGGGAAAGTTGCAAGAAGACATTATTACGTTGAATGCAGTGTAAAAAAAAAAAAAGACATCATTGAATATTTTTAAATAGTAACTATTTCTGTTAAGTGTTATTTGATATAAAGTTATTTCATATATAAAGTGACATTTTATTGACTTCTCTTTATTTGAATCAATAAAGTATGCGAAAAATCAATATAACCATATATGTGTAGTATATCACTGCAAACAAAAGAAAAAAAATGCAAAAATATAAAGAATTTTTATGCATTGATGACGATATCATTACCGGGGGGGGGGGGGTCGAGGAATGATAACGTATGATATCGTAAGGGGGGGAGGGGGTCCAAAATTTCCAAAAAATTGATAACGTTATATATGCACAGCCCCTAATATGTTTTATATATATCATAGACATGGAGTTTTCAGAAATACTAATGAAGCCCAAATTGCTCTACATAACTAAAAGCTTGAAAAATTCTCAGGGAAAAATAATTCTCATGAAAAACACATTGAATAAAATTATTTAAAATGATGCGATATAAGGAAACAAATTAAATTAATGTTCTTGTTTGCTAACTTTTCAAATTAGAAATGACGAGGAATCTGATCAGACAAGTTTAGAAAAGGGTAAATTTGCGTGAGTGGATCAGAAAGAAAGAAAAGTGGAAAAGCTTCATTGCAGGAACTAGAGTTTTTAATATTTGAGTATTTTCCAGGGCTGCGGAGTCGGTGGGGAAAATGGTCAACTCCCGACTCCGGTAATTTTAACAGCTCCGACTCAGACTCTTTCGCTCAAAAATGGGCCTGACTCAGACTCCGCAGCCCTGGTATTTTCTCAGTTTACACTTTCATTTTTCTTCAAAAGTTTCACTTTGATTAAAAAACCTCAATGTGGAAGACACCATTTTTGTGCCACAGTTGCACAGTATTTCATTGATATGATAACGGAACTAAGACATTTATTTTATTGTCTGGTTACAGGGATATGTTTAGGAAAATTTTAGGTCCTTTAAAGGACCCTTCACAAAATAATTTATCTTAAAACAGGACCCTTCACAAAACATTTTATCTCAAAACAGGACCCTTCACAAAATTATTTGTCTCTTAAATAGACCTTTCACAGAATTTTTTCACCTTCAAATTGAACTTTTCACAAATTTAGTCATTTAAAAATAAAATCTGGCCTGCAAGTAAGCAGTTGAACTCACCAAAGAGCATATTACTTAGCTTTTTATGTATGAATGATGGAACATGAAGACATCGATAATTAAAAATTCACAAAATTATGACTAGAATTTTCACAAAAATAAGAAAAACTTCACAATTTCACAAAACCAGGACTTTGTGACAAAAGTCTGGACAGAACCCTGGGTTATTTACACTTGACATTATTATAAGCTAAAAGCATCCTTACCTTTTTTTTTTTTTTTTTTTTTGTATATTTATCTCAATGTATGTATTTGTTGTTTGAATACCTTATTATTTTTATTCTAAACACAAACGTTTTTTTATTTTTTACGATGCCAATTTCTGAAATTTTCCAGGCCATAACTGAATTTTAGAATATCTTGATTTATTTCGATTGCCACAGTTAATTTTCGATTTATAAAAGGGAAATATGACTGCAAAATTAGTAAAGACAATACTGTAATGCAAATACAATTAGAAAATAATAATCATAACGATTACCTAATGAACTATTTTTATGAAAAATTTCCAAAAGAAGATATTTGTTCTGTCAGTATAGTTTAGAGATGTGGAAAGTGGCGGTAGTGTGAAAAACCCAAAACTAACTAGTATAAAAAAAAAAATTCCACTTGTTTTAGGGGGGAAAAAATCTGGCGACAAAGAAACACACGAGTAATGCAACAATTTTTTTATTAGCGGATTGTTGAAAATTGACTATCCATGACATATGTTTCTTTCCACAGATTTAAAAATCATGATGTAAAAAAGTCATTCTAATTATTCTTTAAATATAAAGATGTTTCCGACTTTTATTTATAAATAACATTTAAGTAAATGTAAATATGGGAATAACTTGTGTGATGATAAGTACTAGAACTGTTCATATAACTACCAAATCAAATAAAAAATCGGAATAATTTAAGAACAAAATACTGCTAATTAGTAGCAAGGTAATAATTCAAAACATTTGAAGAAATTCTATTAAGTTAGAAATATCTAATAGAACAAAACTAAATAATTGACTATTTAAATCCAATTTTTATTTGTAAAAGACACAAAAATTTTAGAAGATTACTTTTACTTTTCATATTGTTTTTTTTTTCAACTCAGTCATAAAATGTGTTTAAAAGAATTACTAATTACAAAATTGATTTTTTTAATCTTTTATATTAATAAAAGGAGTAATATTTATTTTTTTAAATCATCCTATACATTCTTTTACAAAATAACAATTGGAAAATTCCCAAAACCCTGTAAAAATAGCAACCCCCCCCCCCACCCCCCAAAAAACCCTGGAAAAAAACCTATAAATCCCCCAAAACTCTGAAAAAACACATTGGGTTGGGGGTTTTCTGGGGGGGGGGGGGATAAGGTTTTTTCCCAACCCTGATACAATGTCAATTGCATATTATTATTATAAATTCCCGTATAAAAATAATATTTTGTAAATCCAAACCAGATCATTTTTAAGAAATATCAAAGGTGAAAACAAATTTTACGTCAAAAATGCGTCTTGCATTTTTTTGTGTCAGGAAACATTGGAAATTCATAAAATTCAACGCAAGTTTTCAGTAGTTCACAATAAGTTATTGTCGTATAAAGACTGTTTTATTGCTATTATGTCATCCTTGGACGCAGAGCAGCATTTAAAAAAAATATGTTACCATATATGTAAAAAGCTATACTTGATTTGTTTACTTTTTGTAATTGGAAATATGTTTCTAACATAAATGTTTCAAGAGATTGCCACCATTACTTCTATGTTGAATGCCCTAATATAGACTAATATTTTAGTGAAATGCTAATACCATTAAAAAATATTAATTTACTTAGAAAACTGTATATTTTTTAAACCGTGAAATGCATAAGAATTTTGTGTTAAGTAATTGTCTTACTTTTTTTAGGGGGTTGGGTGGGGAAGGGGGGGGGGGGGGGGGGTAGTAGGGTTTTTTTTTTTTTTTTTTTTTTTTTTTGAGAAATATGTATATTTTTAACTGTGAAGTGTATAAAACTTAGCGTTAGATTCTTTTCTATTTTTCCCTTTCAAGATATTTTCCCCCTCAGAAAACTGTATATTTAAATCGTGAAATATATAAGAATTTTGTGTAGAGTGCTTATTATATCTCACTTTCCTAGTACCTTTGTTATTTTAAAACTCTAAACCGTGAAATGTATAAGAAGTCTGTGTAGAGTGCTTACTATCTCACTTTCCCGGTATTTTATTATTAGAAAATTTTATATTTTAACCGTGAAATGTGTAAGAATGAGTGCTTATTATATATCACATTCCAGGTAAAACTTCATTAAGAATTTTGGTTCTTTAAATGACCCTTCACAATTTTCTTTTTTAAATTGAACGCTGCACATTTATTTATATTTTTAAACAGGAGTCTTCACAAAATTCTTTGTTTTAAAAAAAGACCTTCACTTCACAAATCCATTTCAATCTCACAAATTTAACCATTTTAAAATAAAACTGGGCATCGCAAAACAGCTGAAGTTGCCAATGCATCTATTATCTTGTTATGAACAAATATAAAGGAATGTGGTCCATGTAAAATCGTCTTACAGGAACCTAATATAACAGCAATTTCAGAATCACAAAATTATTATTAATAGTATTTTAACAAATAAAAAAGTTCATAATTTCACTAAAACAGGACAGGTCTATGTGAGAAGACTATGGAGACTCCTGCTTTCAAACAAAAATTAATGTATTCTGCGACGGATTTCGCCTTTATGTTGGCCAAATATTCGTTAATCGATCAAAGACTAGTATTCGTTGCATCCCTACAACATAATATTTCCATCTAAGAATTACTTAGAAAATAACACAATTTTTCAAGTACAGCACCTGGTAAGCATGCAAACTGGCATGACGAAATACGTTGCCAGTTTATTTGCATTGCAGATTATGGGTAAACAGCCGCCGACATAACTATCTCGTAGACGACAGGCTCAAAAGAGTAGCAACTCGTAAGTAGGAAATTCAAGTTTCTGCCTCTAGGCTACTGTCAGTCGCACGTGCAGATATTTTAAATGATGGGGAACCTCTATTGGTGGTAGCTCTCTAACCAAGCGCGCATTCCTCAACAAGTATAAATCGTTCAGCCGTTTAATATGCCTAAAAAGTTACTTTTGGGCTTATAGGAAAAAAATACATATTATAGAAAAGTGATCACTAATGTAATGAGTTGAGAAGAGACAGGATGTGTTTAAGAAATCGATAAAGCGATAGTGTTCATTTATGTAATGAACAAATAAACTATGAACATGAAACAACACAGCAGTTACCAATTTTTTCGTATGAGTTGTTTCATAGCAACCATGGACATCATTAAGACTCTCTACGTCTACGTTGGATTTTCGGCGAAAATGCTGCCAAAAATTCGGCCGGGAAAAAACTATCTGTATTCCAAAAGTTTCATTTCTTCCTTCAGAAATTTAACATTACTCATTGATCGGCTGATATATTGGCTCAGATGAGACACTCTTCATTTTTTGCAATGAACTTCACTGTTAATAATTATTAGTCATGACTGCTCTAGACGTGACGGTAAATTATAAAGCAAGCAATGCATATAGGACTAAAATTTGAAGACGCTTTTCACTTGTTCATTAAAAGCTGCAGACTTAACAGTAATAGAACATTTTTTAATTTGAAAGCGTATAAGTTTTTCGAATACTCCTTGAGAAAAAAAATTCAAGAAACAGATGTTCATTTACAAAAAAATAATAATTAGATGAAATTTGTATAATTAGAAAATCATTCTGTGTCGTAGATGAATTAATTGTTGAAATGAAAATAAAGTTTTGGTCAGAGGCACAGAGAACAAAAACCAACTTGAGCCACACGTTTAATTAATAATTCTGTATATTTATATATTAATTACTTAACCCCTTCGCGACGGGAGCCTTTTACGAAATGTTTATTACTTTGCTACCGGTTTTAAAAAACAGAAGTTTGTGCCTATTCAAATCGGGAAAATGCTCGGATTAAATAAGGCAAATTTTACAGTAAAATTTTACTGGTGAGGATAAACGAGGATCCTTAGGCTTAATTCCGGAACGTATACGTGTCACTCGTCCCCAAGGGGTTAAGATTACTGAAATTCGGTTTCTATATTTCTCAATTAGCCTACGACATATACATCCAAATGAGCCATGTAACGAAGCGTTGGGTCATTCTTCCTTGAAAAAGGTGTACAATTTCAACACAAAGTTTTCCTGTAGAAAAATTTTGTTTTTCAAGACAAATGTTATTTTTAGAAACTTACCACTTTCTGCAAGTAAAATCCAGCAATGGCCCAGCTACTCTTTTTTTTTTTTTTTTTTTTTTTTTTTTTTTTCAGAAACACAGTTATTTTATTAACCTTTAACTGATGTCACAGAAAATGTCACATAACTAGTGTGAAGCGGTCTGTGAGACAGCTCCTTCGAAAGATGAATAAAAGCAGCGATTAACTCATAGGATGTTGTTTTTGTACTGAAGTTTTTGTACAGGAGTGTTATAATTAAAATTCACCTATTCAAAAGTCTCTGGTGATAGTACTAAAGTTCCAAACGAAACATAATTTCAGTAGAGTTTATAGATAAACTGAAATTTGCAAGTTAAACTATGAAAATTGAAAAAAGCACCGGTCTGTGAGACCGGTAATATCAGTTAAAGATTAACATAATTCACGGAGATTAACTTTATGCTACAAATGTTTTTGTAGTGAGACAAAGCTTAAACTATTTATTCTATTAGATATATAACTAAGGAGCAATTCTATATAAAAATGCATAATGAATTTTTTTTTTTTTTAATCACCCATCTTTTATATGTAATTCAATTCTTATCTTTTCAAGCTTTGAAACTATCTTTTTTGATTTAAAGTTATTGTAAATTCTTGTTAAGCATTTTTCTCTGAAATATACATTTTCAAAATTGACAAATTCACGGAGGTGAGGAACATGCTCTAAATATTAACCTACATATTTATTATTTTGAGAAAAATTATTTTTGTTCTTTAAATCAACATCTGTTGATATAATTACATATATTAGTGTTGATTGATTGTTCCTTGAATTATTGTTCCCCCGGATGTGAGAACCTCCAATAACCATGGTTTTATAACAAAATCCCGAGTATAAAAACAAATTTCTGACTTATAATTTAACAACAGCAAACATACTGGCTAACTTTAGCAGCATGGGAAACAAAATGTGATGATAATTTTGCCACCATATCAACATGAAATGCAACTTAATGTTTGGTTCATGGACGTGAGAATTTTTTGTGTGACACTCTTTTCTGTACTCTGAAAACAAAACTACAAAAAAAGTAATTAACTATGCTAAGTAGAGATTGGCCGAATACCGAATCAACTATTCGGTATTCGGTGGTTCGGCATGTAAACCGAATATTCGGCTTCGGCCGAATACTTTTAAGTATTCGACCGAATAATTGCAGATAAGTATTTTGTTAGAAGTAGAAGAATTCTCTTTTACTTAGCAGTAGAATAGGCTAAACAATGAGTTTCAATATTATGTGCATGAGTTCAGAGTTCAGCTGCACTACAAAAAACAAGTCAGAGGCCATTTTTAATTTTAAAAAAAACTTTTTTCGTCCTAAAATAGTCTACGTAGGTGTGAAATCAGAACAACCGTCTACAACAGAGAAAAAAAAAGTAACGAAGATGCGCATCTTTCCCTTATCATTTAATTTTATTTAATTTTACATTATTTTTTTTTAATTTAAATTTATTTAATGTGTATTTTCTTTAATGTACACATCAAATAAGTATATCAGAGTTCATATCTGTATATCTAAAGTGTATATTAAAGAAAATACACACAACAAATAAGTATACCCATATGCCTATCCTATAGCTTTTATAACCACTATATCAAAATCGCTCAAATTTCTTTTCTTCATCACCACAATGTTAAAATATTAATCAAAATACAAATATTCTATCAATAATTTCACAGAAAATAGTTAAATGTACAAATTGATATGATACCTTTTGTATTTTGAAAACATACCTATTCAATATGTTTATAATTAGACTTAGACAATCAGTAAATCAGCTTAATGACAACATCGTTTCTTTGTATTTGAATGAACGTTTTTTTTTACAATCCTTATCCTTAATAATACCCTGTATAGTTTAATACTTTCATAGGTTATTTTTGGGTATTGACTAGTGATAAAATAATAAAAAATAAGTGATGAGTTAATGAATTTGTGAATGGAAAGAAGTCATTAAATTTTCTTGTGTAATTAGATTTAAGCATAAAAATGTAACTGAATAAAATTATTGAGAATTTAATTTCAATTGATGCTTATTAAAAAAGCTAATATATGCAAAAATGCGTATTAAAAAGTTTCAAGTATTCGGTTGCCGAATACCGAATACACCGGTATACACTTCGACCGAAGCTTCGGTATTCGGCAAAATTGCTGCTTCAGTCAATCCCTAATCTTCATCACCACAATGTTAAACCATTAATCAAAATATAAATATGTATCAATAATTTGACAGAAAATAGTTAAATGTATAAATTGATGCACCTTTTGTATTTGGGAACATTCCTATTCAATACGTTTATAATTAGACAATCAGTAAATCAGCTTAATGGCAACATTGTTTCTTTTTATTTGAATGAACTTTAGTTTTTCTAACAATCCTTACCCATAATGATAGCCTGTATAGTTTAATACTTTCATAGGTTATTTTGGGTATTGACTAGTGATAAAATAATAAAAAATAAATGATGGGTTAATGAATTTGTGAGTGGAAAGTAGTCATAATTTTTTTTTGGTGTAATTAGATTTAAGAATAAAAATGTAACTGAATTAAATTACTAAGAATTTAATTTTAATTAAAGTTTACTAAAAAAGCTAATATATGAAAAAATGTATGTTAAAAATTTTTAAGTATTCGGTTGCCGAATACCGAATATTCGGTGTACACTTTGACCGAAGCTTCGGTATTCGGCAAAATTGCTGCTTCGGTCAATCCCTAATGCTAAGTTACTTTGCTCTTGAGATAGTAGTAGCTAGAATAATAATTATTTAACTTTTTTTTTCTTCAATTAAATAAGTAATCAAACATTTTCCTTAGTAACATTGTGTGTGTGACATGATACGGAGGTGAGATCTCACATACTGTGAACTGAGACAGTGGCGCCAACTTTTGAAATATATTGGGTGGGCTCAAAACCATTTTAAGGTAAAATGACAGTGCCATTTTGCTTTCTTTGAAAGTTTGCGAAAAGATGATATTTATAGATCGCACGGTTCGCATATATCATATTTTCGAAAATATAAAAAACACCCGATATTTTCGATATACATCCGATATTTTCAAAATTGTCAACTTATTGATAATTATTAATATTTTCAAACCTAATATAAATTAGAAACTAAAACATATTGCATTTAGCATGAAATTTAATAAAACAATATTCTAAATGTATTTTTTCTTTCAGAAACAAAATTGGAGAACAACTAATTGAAAATAAACACAATTTGCTTTTTACACTATGGTATTAATTATCAAGTTTCCAGAAAAATTTGTGCTTTATACAACAAAATTATATACAAAATACTTTGTTTTTATTGAACATTTTGAACACAAATGTAAGCTTGTGTGCTTTTTCATTCTCTAACCTGTTGTGTAGTTTAAACTAAAGAAAACCAAAAGAGTATAACGAAGCAATAAATAACTTCTCTAAATTACAACTTTTGTTTTTCCAATAGCTGTTTTAAGTAAATAAATATTGTCCTACATAATTATTGGTTTTACATTTAAAAATCCAGCTTCAAATGTTTGCAAAGTTTGAAAAAGATTTTTTTTATGGAATGGGGGGTGGGGAAAAAGCTAAAAACGGCTTGTCAAACAAAGCAACAGTTCTTATCTACAGAATGAGACAATCGATAACAGTTTAAAAAATTCATTTACACTTGTTTTGACTGAAAATATCAAAAATATACACAATATTTTGAAAATTAGGGTCAAATACAGTCGGACCTCGTTATCCCGACACCCAGTTTTCACGTCACCCCGCTTATGACGTCAGTTTTTCAAAGTCCCGATTTTCTGTATATGATTTTAATGTAAATAAATTCCGTATTTTACGTCGTTAAATAATATACCACTCCGGATATCCCGTCGGTTCATTTTTCTTAATCCATCTTATAAGCACGGAAATTAAGCGGTAAGAAATACCTTAGCCAAACTTTTCACAAAACTGTCTAAAATACCCATTTAGATAAATGAGAATTTTTTCTTCAATCCTTTATCTGAATAAATAAAGCCACACTAGAGGTCTGCACGGGCCAAAATTTCCAGGCCCGGGCCCGGCCCGACTCATCGAAAAAAAAATTCGGCCCGGCCCGATAAAAAAAATTAAAAGTTCGGCCCGAGCCCGGCCCGGCCCGGAAAAAAGCTAAAATCTCGGCCCGAGAAAAAAAAAACCCAGCCCGAGTGAATTTTTTACAAAACATTGATTTTTACGTCGATTTGGTTAAAAATTTGTCTCGTACGAGATATCTCTGACCAAAAATATTTATCTTAACTTTTCTTTCTCATGTTTATAATCTTCATTTTTAAAGAAGTGACACAGACTGCGATATTTATTTTTATAATGAATCTCTATTTCTTGTATGTAAATGTTTAGGTTATCATTAATATTGTTAATCCGTATTCCATGCATTAACATGCATGTATTCCATGTATGCCAAAAATCTGAAAAATTCTATACATTAAAATCTTCTAAGACGGAATTGCGTAGAAAAGAAAAAAAAATGCGTTATAGACAAGTTCCGTTCTTAGCAAGTGTAAATGTATCATATATTATTTTCTTACGTATTAGTATATTAATTTTGCATGGATCAACACGTTTTTCAGTTTAAAATAGGGTTCCGTCATAGGCAGGTCCCTGTTCACACATTTTACTATATTTTAATTTAGCTATATTTTAATAAGCGTAGAAATATACTATTCTTTAAAAAGAAAAAAATTTAATGTATAAGTGTAGAATAATGGCAATTTAAAAATGCATGCATTTTTTGCCAAAAAATTTTGGGCCAGGCCTTATTTGACTGATCTTTGAATGGATCTGGCCAAGCTGATACAATGATTTTCATACGGGCTGAGTCAAAACTAGGACTGAAAAGCTTGGCCCGTGAAGACTAGGAATGAAACCAATCCCGACTCTGTACAGAAAAGATAAGTTAGGTCCGTCCCGGCCTGAGAAGAGTGGAGCCCGAGCCCGGCCCGGCCAGAGCCTTCAGAAATAATGTACGGCCCGGGCCCGGCCCGAGTGCCGTGAATGAAAATCGGCCCGAGCCCGGCCCGTGCAGATCTCTAAGCCACACACTATGAATGATCCACTTAAGCTTTAGATAGACGTATCAGTCTACTCGCTGTCTTTTTGTTTTGGTCAGGCGGAGCTTTCTTGTGGTTACACGGCGTTTTTTATCCGACTAAAAACAATGTATTGCATTGCACTGAAATGATCAGAAATTTTCTAATATCCATTTCTGAAACAACGGATATTGATTACAATTCATTGTATAACATTGAAAAAAGAATTGTAGGAAGCACATCTAGGGATAAGAAATCCTTAATTCATCAGTATTTCATATAACAATAAAAAACAAGTCATCATAAATCTGATTTTTATTCTTTTCAATTTCGTTCTTGTGTTTATTTTGAATAATAATAATAATAATATTTTATTGATTAAAACTGCAAGAAACAGTTATGAATTTAAAATTGTCTTAAATTTAAAATACAGCTTTTTATAAACATACTTTTCTCCAAATCCGGTTACCGCGACACTCCGCTTTTGACGACACCTTTTTCTGGCCATTAGAGTGTCGGGATAACGAGGTTCGACTGTATATGAAAACATCAAACTTCATGATATTTTGAAAATAAATATCGGATATATATCAAGATATATATTCATTGATATATATCACCGGACCCTAACAGACAGAGAGGCTACGAGGTTAGTTTGGAAAGATGTTTATTTAAAATTATTAATTCATACAAAATCAGATTAAAGGTATAAAGTCTTTCAAATTTGGGGTTTATTTAAGGCCGGCCAAGCCCGGCCAACTAGTATTTTATGACTGCTAAACATTTAAAAGTTTTATTACTGGATTGAAAAGATAATGTGTTCCCATTATATTAAAGAGGATAAAATTGATTTTGTTAAAATTATATAATGAATATACAATAAAATTTGCATATATTTCCCCCCGAATTAATATTTGTACATTTTTGTATACTTTAGTATCACACTGGCACGATTCCAAAGTCAAAAGTTACTATGACGACACAAATTATGAGCTAGAATTAAAAGTACTTTTTGGATTCGTACCAAAGCTACTCATTCAATGAAAAGGCAAGATATTAACCTAGCTTCAGATGTACTTCACTTTTGTAATTTAGAAAATGCTACTGTCAAGCACTTGACATGATACTTTGATTTAGGAAACTTGTAAAATATGGTATAACATAAGGGTCATTACCCTAGGAACGTACAAACGATGTCATGAAATATTTATGAAGATTTTTCAAGTACTGAAAATGTACGTTTGCGGGAGAACGACCTATAAATAAAAATTTTAAAATGGCCAATTTCATCATTATTTTTAGATAAATTCTTCGAAGGGAATTTCCGTAACAGGTTGCGATTTTCAAGGTAAAGGTTCAAACATATTTTACATGCTAAATGAATGAGGAAATACATAGCACGTTATTTGCATTAATGAAGTAGTAATATAAAATTGAATAAGTATGATTGAATGCCTTGATAAGTTACAGAAAGTCAAATTACTTAAAAAGAGTAATATTGGTGTGTGTGTGTGTGGGGGGGGGGGGGGGGGGGCGTCAGATTTCTTTGTCTTTGATTATAATTTTTTTTTTATATTCTTTAGACAACTAAACCAAGGATTATTATTTTATTTTTACCGTTTAAAAAGACCTTCTGAAAACTTAAAATTGTAATACATTTTATTTAACACTTATTATTTACTTATTTATTAAAATATTAGGCATTTTTACAGAGAATCTTTTTCGTTACTGGGCTTTCGATTTATATAACACTCTCGGTCGATACCAATGTTAGTTGTGAAAATCTAAATACAGTAAAGCACCGTTACGTTTCTTATTTATAAGTCTTACATTTATAAGTCGTTTCAATGGTGTTCCGATTCACCCCTATTTATTTTAATGTTGTAAATTTTTTTTTAATACGACGCATAACTTCCGTTATACGTAGTTTCTTTCATGCCCTAACCGATTTTCTCCTAGCGTCGTTCTTTTTTGCTTGCAATTTTTGGTGAAATAGGAAGAGAAAGAACATGTATGACTGCTACAGGGGTTATTTCAAGTTCGTGGAACCTTGGGGGGGGGGGGGGGGGACAAAAAGAATGGACACTGGGTGGTGTGTCTAACAATACTAGTGAGAAAAATTTTCAGTAGCTTAACTCCATGCATAATGTTTTGTTTAAATCTTAAAGTCAATCGGCATGTCACACGACGATTAAAGATTATTTTAATTAAAATATGTTTGTACGTCCGATAATGGATTTTTAAAAAGAAGTGCAATTCAAGATGTGCAATTAATAAAAGGTTTGATAATTCTCCCTTTCATTTTTCAATTTTAGAAATGATTATTTAATTTTGTGTTCAATTTTAAAACTTTTTTTTCATTATATAGTGCATCTTAAATAAAGGAAACTGGTAGCAAAGTAAGTTTCTATGATTGCAGCATTATATATTTCTACAGTCAAAGATTTTACATTTTAGGCGACTACAATTTCGACTGTACGTCTTTCTCAGTAATGCGTCTTTCTCATTAGCTATAGTCATTTACTGTAGTCGGATAACCGGGAGGATCTATAAGCAAGTAGGGGTTAATTTGCGCCGGAGCCCACCGGTACTTCTCTGTTCTTGGTAATTATTTAAATATTGGTCGGAGTTCACAGGAGCTCATAAATACAGGGCTACGGAGCCCGGCGCATTAGAGATTCTAAAAAACCGAAGCCTAAATTTTCATTTCCTTCTTAACCTCTTCACTCCCAGGACGTACGCTGCGTACGTCCTCCCAGGCTTAAAAATATTAAGCCTGGGAGTGAAGTGGTTAACTTAACGTTTCTGCATTCTGTTCTTTATGTGACGTAGTGTGTTGCACACGTATGAGATTGACATGAAACGGAGCGTAAGATTTTCTGAATTTTTTTTTTTTAATGTTTTTGCTAGTTGCTCATGCACGATATATGCATAGCTACGAACAATGCCTTTTTTGTGTTAACACTATTTCCGAATCATAATTCTTTTAAATGCAGAATTCTACGATTAATTAACATTAACATTAGGATTTCTATTCGGAAAGAGTGATAAACTAAAAAGTGGAATAGTTGACAGTTAAGTATATGCAAGTAGATGTGTTTAAAATTTTTATTTTGCTAAAGGGGGGGGGGGGGGATGCTTTAAATTTTGCAAATCATGGAAACTCGACAGAGTTTCTCGCCAAGCAAAAGAAACAACAGTGCAATGAACCGTAAATGAAAGGAATTTCCGCCAATTAATGCCAAACGATTTTGTAAAATTTTTTTAGTACTCTGTCTAGTTTATATTTTCCGGACTGACCAAAACGGGATTTTGACACATCTATAGTTCGAGAACTATTTATGATAGAAACAAAATTCTTGTTCCTATGGAATGGGGCGTGCCACGTGACTCAGAAAACGAAAGTAAAGTTGAATCCGGCGAATAGGTTTTTAGTAAATGCGATTTTAAAAGTGCTGTTTTTTGCAATTTTTAAATTCTTGTTCCGACCAAATCTGTTGACAGGGCTACAGCAATGTGTAATTATCGGATTTTTACGCGCTTTACGGTATTTGAACTGTTTTTATGAGTAGTTCAAACCTTTGAAAGTTTCGTGTAAAAATATTAATTAGTTTTTGATTTATACCAGTTTAAAGTAATTTACTCCTATATTTCAGCATGGCGTACGTAATAATATCACTACTTATATTTCCATGTGAGCTCAGCGTGGCGTACGTAATATGTAAGGTCATTGTGCCTAAACGAGACGCGATTCCCAATAGTTTTGTCGCATTTAGGGTATACAGTGAAACCTCTCTGTGCGACCACCTCCATTAAGCGACCATCTCCCTGAACGACCATTTTTTCATGGAACGAAATTTATTCCCATAGGCTCAATACTAATTTTACCTCCATTCACAGACCATCCCAGTAGAACCCCCTCCATGTGCGACCCATTTCTTTGAAAAAAATAAAACAAATTAAGCTTTTTCCTGGTCGCTTGAAGAAGGTTTTATTAGAAAAATAATTCCGGAGAGCGCATTATTCATCAAACTTCTAAACTAAGTTTAGAAATTTTTTTTAATTACAATAAAATTTAAGTGTTTAAGCACCTTTGTGCCTTTTTAGGCAATGAATTTAACTCTGATGACAAATTAAGAATGACGGTCAATAAACTCCCCTGCCCTATTCTGTCAGGAAACTCTCAAAGAAATAGATAAATTAGTGAAATTATCATTATTTGTTCCCGTCCAAAAAAACATTTATTTACGGAACTTTGAAAGGACTTGGTAAAAAAAGTTATAAAAGATAAAACGGTAAAATCAAAGCAAATGTATTCATTTTTTAAACTCTGCAGTAGTTAATTTATCTAATTAACATTTGTTCTTATACTTAAATTTGCATATTTTTCCCTAATGCAGGGCTCACAAATGGTCCGCCAACTGAATACCAATATTTTTTTAGAAAAATTTTCTTTTTAGATTTTTCTTACAAACCGCCTCGAAATCACATTCGAAAGTTAATTCTAGCTCAAACCTACCCTAAAATTTTCTGTTAAAATTTATTGATATTCAGTTGGCGGACCATTTCGGAGCCCTGCTACTGTGAAAAATAAATTTTAGTAACATTAGTTGTTACCTTTTTACAACAGTTAAAATCTATATTTAAACATGACCTCCATTAAGAGAACGTGATCTCTTTAGGGAGGTTTTACTGTATTTGGAATTTTATTATATAAACATACATTTTATTAAGCAGCAAATTACTGAATACTGTAGCTATAGTTCAAAATTAACTTGTTTTGTATAAATTTAATAATTATCTGTAGTCACCACAATATACGATTGTCGGTCGCATTTAGGTAATTTTTGTCGCATTTACGGCAGTTAAAACTTGAATGAGGTGTCCATAGTCCTAAATGTAATAATGCATTTTACACATGAGAATTCATATGAAAAAGTTCATTTAACCCTTAACTGCTGTTGCAGAAAATTGCCACATAACAATTCAGAAAGGTTTGCGAAACCATTCGATTGAAAGATGAATAAAAGTCGCAATTAATCATAAAATACTGTTTTTGCACTAAACTGTTTGTAGAGTAATATTTCTAATAAAATCTTGCTTTTTCAAACATTTCAAACTTGGACTGCAAATGAAGCAAAATTTTACTGTATTGATAGTTAAACTGGAAATTAGAAGTTAAACTGTGAAAAAAAAAAAAAAAAAAAGCTGTACTAACAGCAGATGAGGGTTAATTGCAATTATTTTTTGGAATTACTTAACCATTAACTGCTGTGACAGGAATTGTCGCATAACTACTGCGTGTGTTCTCCGAGACCGTTTAAGTAATAGATGAATGAAAGGCTCTATTACCTCACAAGTACTGTTTCCAGGACTATTATAATTAAACTTCAAATATTCAGAATGTCTAGCAATAGTTCTAGAGCTCAGAATGAAAGAAAATTTCACCGGTATTCATAGCTTAACTGGAAATTACAAGTTTAACTGTGAAAATTGAAAAATATGGTGGTCTGCGAGATCGCTAACAGCAGTTAAGAGTTAATAAAGAGTTGAAATACATAAAATTGAAAGATAAATAACTTATTATTGAACTACTAAATAAATTTTATTTAATACTAATTTAAATAAAAAAACATTAACTGAGATGCATAATCTTAAATTATAATTAAACATATCACATTTCAATATTCATACTTTTCAACAGATCCATCAAGTTTGAATTGTTTATCGCGGGCAGCGCAGCACCGTTCTTTTGCCAATTTTACACTGCTATATCAGCCAAGAAATGATGTAAGATGTACGACTTACCAATACGGACCAGCTACTTGGTTTTTAACAATAAGTCCGAGTAAATGGAACTGGAATGATCTTGCTACTTTTATTATAGAAATGAATCCTTTAGTGAAAAATATACATAAAAAAAGTACAAGTGAGCTAGTTGCATTTGATCCGGTTTCCGCATCGCGATTCATTGACAACAAATTTCAATCAATCATAGATTTTATACAATCACCAGATGCACCATAATGGTTTTGAATTAAAACGTTATCCGTTTGAAGAGAAATAATTTCCATTTTACTAAACGGATTGTTTTAAACTTCATATAATTATCAAAGGATAAAACAAATAAAAAGATTTTATAATATTTTATTTGACCTTTAATGTTCTCTTCAATTGTAAAATGGAAATATTTTTTTAAAGTTTCAAATATTGGACTTTACAAAGGGAACAAGCAAAAAATATTGCTTGTTAGTTCGCACATTTTATCATCTCTAAAAAATAAATGATTTCTTCTAAGATTTGTAGGGATCGATAAAATGGTTCTGAATTATTTTTAAAAAGTCCATCATTATGTCTTACTAGATATATTACACTTTTGAAAAGTTTATAGCCTCACTATTTTATTATTTTTTTACTTCTATAATCTTTTGTTTATCTTTTCTTTTCTGAATTAAAATGGAATATGTATAATGCAAATGAAATACCTTACAAAAAGAAGTGATATCTAATCAAAAACAACTCGTTGTAAATGATCCCGCCAAGCCACAAACCTAAAACGTCAGTCATAAAAAGAAGTGATAGTAGTAGGAAAACAACAGTTCTGGGACAGGGGGCGGAACGGCGGGACCGTCCCGCCTCACGCAGCACGCAGGTCCCCCCTCCGGTCCCTCCTCTCGTGCACCCTCCCACCCCTCTTCATCCGTGTCGCCTCCGCCACCACAGCACCGCCCCCTAGCGGGAAAAATGGCGTTTTTAGAGTATTTTTCTGCTATAACATGAGAGTTGAATGTTAGATAGACTAGATTATCATACTATAAGACGAAGATTAAATTTACATTTAAATTTTGAACAACCTTTACCGTAATGAGTATTATTAATTAAGCAAAACAATGGAAAATATCAATTTTTTAGGAAAAAGCTGATTTCTGTAGATTTTAATTGTAAGATCAGAATAACAAATTAAATGGAGAAAGTTAAACATATATTTGAATTTTGAACAATCTTTACCTTAATGAGTATTATTAATTAAGCAAAACAATGAAAAATATCAATTTTTAATGAAAAAAGCTGAATTTTTTCAAGTACAAGATCAGAATATACTCTTAAATGGAGAAAGTTAAACATAGATTTGAATTTTGAACAACCTTTACCTTAATGAGTATTATTAATTAAGCAAAACAATGGAAAATAACAATTTTTAAGGGAAAAAGCTGATTTCTGTAGATTTTCTTTTAACTGTAAGATCAGAATATACTCTTAAATGGGGAAAGTTAAACGCGTACATTTGAATTTTGAAGAATCTTTACCTTAATGAGTATTATTAATTAAGCAAAACAGTGAAAAATATGAATTTCTTAGGAAAAAAAGCTGATTTCTGCAGATTTTATTCAACTGCAAGATCAAAATATCAACTTAAATGGAGAAAGTTAAACATATATTTGATTTTTGGATGATTAACACCTTAATGAGCATGATTAATTAAGCAAAATAACAAAAATATCAATTTTTAATGGGAAAAAAAAGAATATTTCTTAGGATTTTTTCTACTATAAGATCAGAATATCAACTTGAAAGACAAAAGTGAATCATATATATTTAATTTTGATCAACCTTTACCTTAATGAGTATTATTAATTAGGCAAAACAATGGAAAATATCAATTTTTAAAGAAAAAAACTAATTTCTGCAGATTGTTTCTCAACTACAAGATTGGAATATCAACTTAAATGATGAAAGTTAAACATACATTTGAATGAACAACACCGTAATGAGTATTATTAATTAAACAAAACAATGAAAATATAAATTTTTAACGAAAAAAGCATATTCTTTTAGAGTTGTTTTATTTTTCAACTATAATATAGAGATATCAGCTTGAAAGGAAAATTTAAACATATAATTTAGTTTTTGATCAACCATTACCTTAATGAGTTTTGATAATTAAACAAATAACAAAGAATAATATCGAATTTTTAAAGAAAAAGATTTATTATATTAATCCAATAATGATTTTTACATCTTTATATAATACTTTGAACCCATTCAACGTTTTTATTCGTTATTATCTTTAAGTTTTATCATTTTCATATAAAATTTTGAGTTTTCAAACCAATTACTTAATTTTACTACATTTTAAATGTGAATATTTCTAGGTAAATAACCAATTTTATCTTACACTTAGTAATTTTTACACCAACCTAATTGATTTTACTATGTTTAGACCATTGTAGGATTATAATTCAACATATCAGTTCTTATGAAAAAAATATGAGTAGATTTTCTTTTCTTTCGCAAAATACATCTACATTCCTTTCAAGTTCATAGGGAAATCCTGCATCCCTCCCCTTGAAGGGTGACGGGTACAATAGGTTGACGTCACTTGTTTTCAAGTATGTATGGTGATACGTTGACAATTTGATTTTTTTTTCCATATTCTGTAAATGAAAGTGTCAACATTTTTACATTATTACAAGTATAATTTTTAGAGTTTAATGAATAATTACTTATTTATTATTTGATACCCAATTTATTGACAGTTGAATTAACTATACCTGTGCTTAAACACTATATTTCACATATTCAGACACATTTTGAGAATTTTTAGCTCAATAAGTAAACATTAACTGCATTTTGAACATAACCCATGTTTTTCAACACTAGTTCCTACACGAGAATTTTGTTTATGAAATTGTATTCACTTTCAAATTGCTTTTACGTGAAATTATATGAATCTTTTTAACAGATAGGAATTGTTCTAGTTAACACGTTCAACCTCAATATCAATAATTAAACAAAACAATGGAAAATATCAATTTTTAAGAAGAAAAATAAAAACAGATTTCTTTAGATTTTCTTTTTTCAGCTACAAGATAAGAATAACAACTTAAATGAGGAACGTTAAATATATATTTTAGTTTTTGAACAACCATTACCGTAATGAATTTTAATAATTAAACAAATAACAAAAGGAAAATGTGATTTTTAATGAAAAAGACGAATTTAAACGAATTTGATTAACTTTTACACTAGTTTGAGAGTTTATCATCCTTTTGGATGCTAGCTATGTAGAATTTTAAGCTTTCAATGAGACACACTTCAAGAAATACTCATTACTAAACAAAAATAAATTAAATTTAAGCTAATCAATGACTGAAAATTTCATATTTAAAAAATATTTTCATGAATGTGCATAAAAAATAAGAGTTTACAAATTAATATCCTTATTTTTATTACATTTAACTGGATTTTTCTACATTCGAGCTTAATTTTTATACACAAAGCATTATTTAATCAAATCCAGTACTTTCAGATTTAACGAAATTCAGCGATTTTTCACTTTTCAAACCAATCCTATGACTTAAAAAACAACAGCGCCTCCTATAATTTTATAGCTTTGAGTGAAACGAGTCGAATTTTTTATACTATTTGCTGTTTTCGTTATATGAAGACGTCAGCTTATATTCTCTAGTTTAACTAAAATGAGTAATATGCAAGAAATGTCTTTAGCAGAGGAAGATTCAAGTCAATCTTACTTAAAGGATATGAATTCAGCTATACCCAGTCAAGAAGCACATGCTTCGAACATTGAAATATTACCCTCTTCACCAGAACAACAAAAACCAGCTTTTTCTTGCAATCAATGCGAGAAATCCTATTCAAAAAAGAATGCATTAAACAGACATCAAATATCCCATTTGGAGAAAAAACCCTTTGAATGTGAAATATGCTCAAAGACATTCATTCAAAGCAGTGATTTAAAACGACATAGTGTAACTCATTCCAGGACATCTACTACATACAAATGCGATCAATGCGGGAAAGATTATTTACAAAAGTTTCTGTTCACAATTCACAAGAAATCTCATAAGAAGTTTCATGATTGTGATAAATGTTCCAACTCTTTTTTAACAAAGTCTGCTTTAACTAAACATAAAAAAGTTCATCCCAAGGAATATGAATGTAAATACTGCAACATTAAATTGTACGATGAAGTTGAATTTTTACATCATAAAAAAGTTCACCCTAAGAAATACAGTTGTAAACACTGTAAAATTATCTTTTATCTCCAGAGGGAGTTCATTCATCATCAAATCACCAAAACGTTTATCATCCAAAAGGATGATAAACTCTCAAACTAGTGTAAAAGTTAATCAAATTCGTTTAAATTCGTCTTTTTCATTAAAAATCACATTTTCCTTTTGTTATTTGTTTAATTATTAAAATTCATTACGGTAATGGTTGTTCAAAAACTAAAATATATATTTAACGTTCCTCATTTAAGTTGTTATTCTTATCTTGTAGCTGAAAAAAGAAAATCTAAAGAAATCTGTTTTTATTTTTCTTCTTAAAAATTGATATTTTCCATTGTTTTGTTTAATTATTGATATTGAGGTTGAACGTGTTAACTAGAACAATTCCTATCTGTTAAAAAGATTCATATAATTTCACGTAAAAGCAATTTGAAAGTGAATACAATTTCATAAACAAAATTCTCGTGTACGAACTAGTGTTGAAAAACATGGGTTATGTTCAAAATGCAGTTAATGTTTACTTATTGAGCTAAAAATTCTCAAAATGTGTCTGAATATGTGAAATATAGTGTTTAAGCACAGGTATAGTTAATTCATCTGTCAATAAATTGGGTATCAAATAATAAATAAGTAATTATTCATTAAACTCTAAAAATTATACTTGTAATAATGTAAAAATATTGACACTTTCATTTACAGAATATGGAAAAAAAAATCAAATTGTCAACGTATCACCATACATACTTGAAAACAAGTGACGTCAACCTATTGTACCCGTCACCCTTCAAGGGGAGGGATGCAGGATTTCCCTATGAACTTGAAAGGAATGTAGATGTATTTTGCGAAAGAAAAGAAAATCTACTCATATTTTTTTCATAAGAACTGATATGATGAATTATAATCCTACAATGGTCTAAACATAGTAAAATCAATTAGGTTGGTGTAAAAATTACTAAGTGTAAGATAAAATTGGTTATTTACCTAGAAATATTCACATTTAAAATGTAGTAAAATTAAGTAATTGGTTTGAAAACTCAAAATTTTATATGAAAATGATAAAACTTAAAGATAATAACGAATAAAAACGTTGAATGGGTTCAAAGTATTATATAAAGATGTAAAAATCATTATTGGATTAATATAATAAATCTTTTTCTTTAAAAATTCGATATTATTCTTTGTTATTTGTTTAATTATCAAAACTCATTAAGGTAATGGTTGATCAAAAACTAAATTATATGTTTAAATTTTCCTTTCAAGCTGATATCTGTATATTATAGTTGAAAAATAAAACAACTCTAAAAGAATATGCTTTTTTCGTTAAAAATTTAAATTAAAAGTTTTCCTTTCAAGCTGATATCTGTATATTATAGTTGAAAAATAAAACAACTCTAAAAGAATATGCTTTTTTCGTTAAAAATTTATATTTTCATTGTTTTGTTTAATTAATAATACTCATTACGGTGTTGTTCATTCAAATGTATGTTTAACTTTCATCATTTAAGTTGATATTCCAATCTTGTAGTTGAGAAACAATCTGCAGAAATTAAGTTTTTTTCATTAAAAATTGATATTTTCCATTGTTTTGCCTAATTAATAATACTCATTAAGATAAAGGTTGATCAAAATTAAATATATATGATTCACTTTTGTCTTTCAAGTTGATATTCTGATCTTATAGTAGAAAAAATCCTAAGAAATATTCTTTTTTTTTCCCATTAAAAATTGATATTTTTGTTATTTTGCTTAATTAATCATGCTCATTAAGGTGTTAATCATCCAAAAATCAAATATATGTTTAACTTTCTCCATTTAAGTTGATATTTTGATCTTGCAGTTGAATAAAATCTGCAGAAATCAGCTTTTTTTCCTAAGAAATTCATATTTTCCACTGTTTTGCTTAATTAATAATACTCATTAAGGTAAAGATTCTTCAAAATTCAAATGTACGCGTTTAACTTTCCCCATTTAAGAGTATATTCTGATCTTGTACTTGAAAAAATTCAGCTTTTTTCATTAAAAATTGATATTTTTCATTGTTTTGCTTAATTAATAATACTCATTAAGGTAAAGATTCTTCAAAATTCAAATGTACGCGTTTAACTTTCCCCATTTAAGAGTATATTCTGATCTTACAGTTAAAAGAAAATCTACAGAAATCAGCTTTTTCCCTTAAAAATTGTTATTTTCCATTGTTTTGCTTAATTAATAATACTCATTAAGGTAAAGGTTGTTCAAAATTCAAATCTATGTTTAACTTTCCCCATTTAAGAGTATATTCTGATCTTACAGTTAAAAGAAAATCTACAGAAATCAGCTTTTTTCATTAAAAATTGATATTTTTCATTGTTTTGCTTAATTAATAATACTCATTAAGGTAAAGATTGTTCAAAATTCAAATGTAAATTTAATCTTCGTCTTATAGTATGATAATCTAGTCGATCTAACATTCAACTCTCATGTTATAGCAGAAAAATACTCTAAAAACGCCATTTTTCCCGCTAGGGGGCGGTGCTGTGGTGGCGGAGGCGACACGGATAATTGAAGAGGGGTGGGAGGGTGCACGAGAGGAGGGACCGGAGGGGGGACCTGCGTGCTGCGTGAGGCGGGACGGTCCCGCCTCCTGTCCCAGAACTGTTGTTTTCCTACTGCTTGTGATATCACATAAAAAGAAGCGATATAGAAGTGCCTACTACGAGTGCCGTGTAAAAATCTATCACTACTCATAATGTTTCCAAAGGACTCGGAGTGAGGTACAGTATGTGAAAACTGCTTGGCGACCTGCAGGCGTATATTTAATATATGCAGCACCTAGATCAATTTCGAAAAATTGTGAAAATCGAAAAAATTTTAAATTCTCATTATATAAGTCTTACAAATATTTGTAGGAGGAAGATCTGTAATAAATCAGAAAAATTTGTAAGGCAAGCAGAAAATAGTATGTAATTGTGGTTATCATCGATTTTTACAATTATACTTTTCAATATTTTAAACATAATGTTTAATTACATAAATACGTTTAATAATACACTGTTTCAAAATTAAAGGGAAAACTGGTAAAATGAATCCTGTTTATGACAGAATTATTTCTTAAACGTAAAATGTCATGTTTCCGACATAAGGAATATTATATAATACTATTGTAACAAAGCCTTAGTACTAGAACAGATTTTTCCCCTGTCATGTGCAATTCCTTTAACGCAGACTTTACTGCAATATATCTTAGTTTAGTTAACGTCCATTATTAAGTGCATTGTTAGTAATATTCATATGATCATTATTTTTTATTATTATTTCAGAAACTCAAAATGTTTATTAAATTTTTACTTAGAAAATCCTCCGCGTAAAAGTGGTCTTTCTTGTTCAAATGATGGTAAATAAAATCAACAAATCGATCTCCTATGATGTTAAATAAGAATGGGCATGTAAACACCAAAAGCTTCAACTTTTCACAGTTTAATGGGATCAGTAATTAAAGAAGAAAATTGTTAAACAAGTAGTCATATGTAAGTGCAGGAAGAACAAACATTATAAAAGCCTGTTGGTCGCCAAGCAGTTTTCACATACTGTACCTCACTCAGAGTCCTTTGGAAACATTATGAGTAGTGATAGATTTTTACACGGCACTCGTAGTAGGCACTTCTATATCGCTTCTTTTTATGACTGACGTTTTAGGTTTGTGGCTTGGCGGGATCATTTACAACGAGTTGTTTTTGATTAGATATAAATACAGACCCCGAAGTGCCTTTCCCCCCCCAAAAAAGCAGGAAAATAGGGAGGGGAAAATCAATAAAACAGGAAAAAAATTATCAAATAAATAGGGAAAAAAAAGGAAAAATTTGTTTTAAAAAATAGGAATAGAATACACATATTGAAAGAAATAATAATTTAAAAAAAAAAATACATTTAAGATAATTAATCGAAATATAATGTGTCAAATATACAATTACTCTTAAACAAAATTTTTCTTTAAGTGTTTAAGCCAATCTATAACTATAAGAGAAGAAGCTTGCATGTATCTCTGAAGTATCTCCTGAAGAGACCATTGCATTCACAGCTGCGAAATTTTGCAAGAAGGCACTTCTATATCTGATGTAATGCACCCCGAAGCTCGATTTTGGATTTTTCATTAGATTTCTTTAAAATTTAATTTTATATATTTTTTAGATTTGTGTTTTGGGGTAGTTTGAATACGCTTTTAGTGATTAAACTCAAGTTAGAAGAATGCCAGGGGTGATTCTGAGTAAAAAAAATGTTCTGAAATTCACCTCAAATTTTCTGATAAGTTACAGCAGAGGGGAGGAAAGGGGGAGGGAGAAATCCAATCCCGGCACTAACTATGCATTTTTTCCGCGGCCCTTAGACGAAATTCGCGTTTTTTCGCGACTTTTAGACGAAATTTGTCGTTTTTTAGCGACCTTTAGACGAAATTTATCGATTTTAGCGACCTTTAGACAAAATTTATCGTTTTTTAGCGACCTTTAGACAAAATTTATCGTTTTTTAGCGACCTTTAGACGAAATTTACCGTTTTTTAGCGACCTTTAGACGAAATTTATCGTTTTTTAGCGACCTTTAGACGAAATTTGTCGGTTTTTCGCGATCTTTCGACAAAATTTACCATTTTTTCGCGACCTTTCGACGAAAATTGCCATTTTTTGCGCGATCTTTCGACGAAATTTCCCCTTTTCTCGCGATCTTTTTACGAAATTTTCGTTTTTTCGCGATCTCTTAAAGAAATTTGCGGTTTTTTCGCGATCTTTCGACGAAATTTGCGTTTTTTCGCGATCCTTTGACGAAATTTGCGTTTTTTTCGCGATCCTTTGACGAAATTTGCGTTTTTTTTCGCGATCCTTTGACGAAATTTGCGTTTTTTTCGCGATCCTTTGCCGAAATTTGCGTTTTTTTATGTCCGAATTATCGGATTGGTGACAGATTTTTTTAAATTTTCGGAAAATTCGGAACAGAATCACCCTAAAGAATGCCAAATCGGTTCCTATAGCACGAACAAAAAAGCTGTTTCGATTTGTGTCAAAATAAAAAAATAATTCTAGACTGGATTTCTTTTATGTATGTCAAAAATACGCCACAAAATGAGAAAACACCACCAAAAATTGCAAAAAAATTAATTAAAAGAATTCGCAAAAAATTCAAATCGCTATACGTTTTCTGCTTTTCGATTTTTTCTTCATTTTGACGAAATCGCATCTTTTCCGCGGCACTTTGACGAATTTTCAGCGGTCCTTTCACGAAATTCGCGTCTTTTTCGTGATCCTTTAAGAAAATTCGCGTTTCTTCCATAGATCCTTTGCCGAAATTTGCGTCTTTTCTGTGGTTCTTTGATAAAATTTCAGTTTTTTTCCGCTGCCCTTTTACGAAATTCGCTTCTTTTCCGCGGCCTTTTAACGAAAATCGCATCTTTATCGCGGTCTTTTGACGAAATTTGCGCATATCTCGCTTCTTTAACGAAATTCGCGTTTTTTGCTATCCTTTGACGAAATTCATGTTTTATCCGAGATCCTTGGAAGAAATTCGCGCTCCTTATTGGATGAAATTTGCGGGAGTTTTTTGCGATCCTTTGGTGAAATTTGCGTTTTCTCCGAGAACTTTTGATAAAATTTTCTTTTTTTAGCTGTCCTTTGAAGAAGATCGCATCTTTTCCGCGATCCTTTAACGAAATTAGCATTTTTCTTCGGCCTTCTGACGAAATTAGCGTCTTTTCCCAGATCGCTTGACGAAATTCGCCTCTATCCGAGATCGTTTGACGAAATTCGTATTTTCCCGCTATTCTTTGACGAAATTTGCGTTTTTTCGCAATATTATTGAAGAAATTCGCGTTTTTTTTTCGCGATCCTTGGATGAAATTTGTTTATTTTCGCAATCGTTTGACGAAACTCGCGCTTTATACGCTATCCTTTGCGGACATTCGCATTTTTTATGCGATCCTTGGACGAAATTTTCTGGGTTTTTTTGCGATCCTTCTTGAAATTCGCGTCTTTTCCGTTATCCTGACAAAATTCTCGTTTTTACCAAGAACTTTTCATAAAATTCTCGGTTTTTCCATGGCCCGTTGACGAAATTAACGTTTCTTCCGCGACTTTCTGACGAAATTCACGTCTTTTCCGAGATCGTTTGACGAAATCTGCGTTTTTTCCCCGATACTTTCCAGGAATTTGCGTTTTTTCGCGATCGTTTGAAGAAATTCGTGCTTTTTCAGCTATCTTTTGAAGAAATTCACATTTTATCCGATATTCTTGGATGAAATTTGCTTTTTTCCGCGATCCTTTGACGAAATTCGCGCCTTATACGCTATCCTTTGATGACATTCGCGTTTTTTCCGCGATCCTTGGAAGAAATTTGCGTTTTTTTTTTCAAAAACTTTTGAGAAAATTCTCGTTTTTACCAAGAACTTTTGATAAAGTTCTCGGTTTTTCAGCAGTCCTTTGACGAAATTAGCGTTTTTTCCGCGGCTTTCTGACGAAATTCACGCCTTTTCCGCGATCCTTTGACGAAATTCGCGTCTTTTCCCAGATCGTTGGACGAAATTCACGCCTTTTCCCAGATCGTTTGACGAAATTCACGCCTTTTCCCAGATCGTTTGACGAAATTCACGCCTTTTCCCAGATCGTTTGACGAAATTTGTATTTTTTCCCATGATTCTTTGACAAAATTTGCGCCTTTCTCGCTATCCTTTAACGAAATTCGCGTTTTTCCAGCTATCGTTTGAAGAAATTCAAGTTTTATATGAGATCCTTGGATGAAATATGCGCTTTTTTCACGATCCTTTGACGAAATATTTCTTTTATCCGCAGCACTTTGATGAAATTAAGAGTTTTTTCCGCAGCATTTTCACGAAAGCCGCTGTTTTTAGATGTAATTTCAGTTATTTTTAGCGGGCCTTTCACGAAAATCGCGTCTTTTCCGTGATCCTCTGACAAAATTCGTGTTTTTTCCGAGAACTTTTGATAAAATTCTCGTTTTTTCTGCGACCATTTGATGAAAATCGCACCTTTTCCGCGATCGTTTAAATGACGAAATTAGCGTCTTTTCCGTGGCCTTTTCACGAAATTCGCCAAATTTTCTGACTGATGACCGATTTTTTAAATTTTTTGGTAAAAACCGAATCACTCCTGTGACGTAATAATGACGACAGATCGTTGGACATAGAAATTAAAGCAGGCTGTTTTACGGCCGAAAAATAGGAGAAAATAGGGAAAAAAGGCATGATACCTAAAAAATAGGAGAAAGTAGGAAAAAAAGGAGCTCTGCGGGGTCTGTAAATATGTGGATGTGACACGGTGGGTTGAGTTAGTACTTCATAATATTAGGGCTCTGGTACTTTGTTAGGAATTAAGCCCTATAAGCAAGTTATTTGGGATTAATAAGACGAGTATTCAGATACTCAGGTATGTTGATTAAGCGGGTGTTTCGCATAAATGATCCTCGGATAAGAGATTTCTTCTACACGTTTAGAAATTCGTGATTTTATTTTTCTCCCCCGCACACCGCACTTTTGGACAGACAAAACAGCTCAAAAACAGGACAAACAGAAATACTGTGAACAAGCTTGGTAATTTATGTATTCGCATTCTTCGAAACACATAAAAGCAAAGAACTTTCTTTTAAAATTATTAGATTACATAGATTCAAAATATTTGTACAGCACATATCCCAATCTTTTTTAGTACAAATAAAGAGATTAAGTTATGATTGAAAATGCAATTTTACTGCCGAACGTGCTGTTTTTTACTGCAATAAAGCCTGCTAGTAATTAAAATGTATTTTCCCTGTTTCCGTTTATTTTATATTCCGTGTTCGATCATTTGAGTTTCTGGTTTCGTCAGAAAGAAAGACGGAAAATAGCACATTAACAACAAAAAAAAAAAAAAAAAAAAAAAGGAAAGAAAAAAGAAAAAAAAAAAAGAAAGTTCGTGACGCTGACGTCATTTTGTTGGTGGCAACACCAGATGATTAAATTTAACTTTTGCTGTAATTTTTTAAAAGTTCTTAGGCTAATGTCAGACGAACGTCATTTTTCACGCTTTTTTAGCTTTTTCACCATCCCTACGCCTTCGCTAGCATGTCTAGGGATGGTGTAAGAGCGAAAAAAGCGTGCAAAAAGACGTTCGTCTGACATTAGCCTAAACATCGTACATTTAAAATTTTTACACCGTCGAATAGGGGGAAAAATGCTCTTTCAAATAAAATTTCTTTGAAAACTGTATCGCAATTTGAAACATGAATTGCCATTTACGCAATTTTCACTGTTTCTAAAATGGTTTTCAAGCATGAATCTGACATGTAAATTAAACTTTGCACTTAAACCATTGAAATGATCAGAATCAAAAGGCTAATTGTAAAGAGTGATTTTTGGCGATAATTCGGCTAACTCTTGGCACAAGACCAACATAAAACTATCGTTTTAAATAAATTTCAAAACTTTGTTTAAACGCATAATTGCTATTTTTCAAATAAATATGAGTTTTGATATTGATGGTGTGCATACTAAAAAACATTAAAATGTAAAAAATCTATTATAGTTAATTAAAAAATGTTTTTCGCCTATATTCTGTAACCCAGGTATATCGGCTTTGTATTTTTAATGTCAAAAATTTATTTTTCTTAGTTACCATTAGAGAGCCACCGTAGCATTCTTGCAGTGCATGATAATAAAGATGAGTTTGCAAAATAGTTTTAAGATTAATTTTCTATTTTAAAAATATCTCCTTGTATAGGAATAAGTATTATAGTGCTGACTCTAGGCCAATTTGCCAGGAAGCAGCGCCCGGCGACCCTTTTTAACTACTTTATGTGACCGGCTGCCCCTTTTTATTTTACGGACCCGGTGTGACCCTTACTGTCATTTTTGACATACCCTTTCGATTCTTTTCTTTTTCTAATTGCGCGAGGAAAAAAACTAACGAAATATGTCGGAAATTTCATCATTCTGTCGTGGGAAAGTATATCACGAAATTTGCAAATTGGTCGTGTGAAAAAAAACCGCGATGACGGTTAGGAACTACCAGGCGGTTAGGGAAAAAAATCGCAAGATTCTTTGGTCGGTAGCGAGAAAAATCGCGAAATTTGTCCATCGACCACGTGAAAAGAAAAAAAAAACTTACGGGTTTCACCCATAAGTCGAGGGGGGGGGGGGTGGGGGATCCGAAAATTCAGTTCATTGGGAAAAAATCATTAAATTCCATCTGTATATTTGAAAAAAATCCTGCGAGTTTCGCCAATTGGTAGAAATAAAATATCGCGAAATTCATCAATCAGTTGTGGGAAAAAAATCGCGAAAATTGTCATTTAGTCGTTGGAAAAAAATAGAGAAATTCTTCAGTCGGTCGCTTTAAAATATTGTGAAATTCGTCGATCGGTAGCGGGAAAAACATAAAATTCGTCAGTCGATCAGGGGGAAAATGGCGAAACTCAATTGGTCGCTGAAAAAAATCGTAAAATTTTATTAATAAAAGGGAACTAAGTTGAGCAAATTTGTAATCTCAATTATCCGAAGTAATTACAGATTAATTGCATGCACTTGATTATAGTTACACTCATTCAAACACAAAAATTTCATCAAAAAATGGGATTTGGGGGGGGGGGGGGGCTTTTCCGGTTACAGTGCTGCAAGAATTTTTTACGGCATGTAATTTTAACTATAATTAATTACATACAATTAAACTGTAATTACATTGCAGATAATTGTAATTACTAATTTTCCCAACTCTGCTCTAAACAAACCAGTTCAAAATATTTCTTTTTAATAAAGTACAAGAATGTCCTTGGTCATACTTCTTACTGTTTTAAAATACCATTGCAGAGCTATGGGGAAAAGACATGAGTTCTGCATTCCAGTAATTCTGGTAAAGGAATTCAAACAGAAAGCGTGGATAGACAAGGGATATCCCACGGCTTCTTTATGTTATTGTTATTAACAATAAACGTTCAAAAACTTCCGAATCGGGTAAGTTATTTCTCCTTATATGGCAAAAATAACAATTTAACTTTTTCTTTTAAATTGATTTTCAAAGGATTTTAAAACACTTTAAAAACTTAATTCTTGTTTCGCAAATAGAAAGGTTCCTCCCCCCCCCCCCCCCCCCAATTTGTGAATAAATAAAATTTTTACTTTTTCCCGAGCCCGTTTCGGCCTGACTGGTCTCGATCTTAACCAGTCTCTTCTGTAGTACATAAAACATTATTTTAGAGGCAAACTTCAAAAGTTTCTTAAAACAAATTATATATATATATATATATATATATATATATATAATTTGTATATTTTCAACTACAACAGTTACTCTAGGAATTTACAGAGTTGTATTGAGAACAGTATTTGTCATTGTAATAAAGTTGAATATAATAAATACGTTAATTCAAATTACGGACATATTCTTACCGGGGATCTTACTATAGTGGCAGACACAAATCTCAGAAATTACATGAGGTATGGTACAAAATACAGATTGAGGAGAGTTGTGAGTAGAGGGTTAGCTATAAAACGTTTGTCAAATAATATAGATATCTTCATTCAAAAATTAATATATAAATATGGTTTACCAAAAAGCGTTTTTGAGGAATGGAGGCACTATATTTTAAAAGAATTTCAAGGCTTTTACCAAAAAGATTTTGAGGGTGTCACGGGAGAATCTTACAAAGATTTGATTAAATCAGTAAAAAATCTACAGGATGATTTTATCATTACGTATGTGGATAAAGCTAACACCAACTATGCTATAATATGTAAAAAATTATACGGAGATATTCTAAGGGAAACCTACAATAATGAGGGAAATTATCAACTACTAAAAACTACTAAACAAGTTATTGTAAACAGAGTGAAGGCGTTTTATAAAAAAATAAAATCAAAGCAAAATAGTGTGGAATTTCCTTATCTTGTAATGATTCCAAAATTCCATAAAAACCCAATTACTTTTAGAACTGTAACTTGTGGGTTTGGTTCTTACCTGGAATGTGTAAATAAAAAATTGCTGAATATATTACAAAAGATTTTCGATCAGGTTATAAATGAATATTCTTCGACAGTAATAAAAAATAGCTATGAACTTATAAAAAGTTTAAAAAAGCTGAAAAAAATTACAGGATTACATACATACGATTTCGAGGATTTGTATAATAGCATAAATTTAGATGATTTGAAGTACAGAGTTATGGATTTTTTCAAGAAATCTAAAGAGAAAGATATCAGTATTGAAATATTCACCGATTTATTTCAATTTGTTGTTTACGAAAATTATCTGTATGAAGGGAAACAAATATATAAACAAGTGAGAGGTATTCCAATGGGGGGGAGTTGTAGCTCCATCCTTGCAGATATTTATCTGTTTACATATGAAGCCGGTTTATTGTTGGAAAAAGACTTAAAGATATACAGATATATAGATGATGTTTTGGTGGTTGAGCTGAATAACAATAAAGAAATTTATCAATTTAAATGTTATCCAGACACTTTGAATTTAAAGAGTGCTTCGGATGATCAGGGCAGTGTCAACTACTTGGACGTTAATTTGGAGATTATAAAAGGAATTTTAGTATATAGTATTTATGATAAAAGAAATTATTTTGATTTTGATACAATAAAAATATTAAACTTTAATAGTAACGTGCATGTTTCAATTTTTAGAAATATATATTTAAATGGTTTAAATCGTATTGCAAATTTGTGTTCAAATGTTGATAAATTGGTTGGTGAAATTTATAACCTTTACATAAACGCCAGTAAACAAAATTACCCAATACATTTTCTGAATGATTTAACTTTCAATTTTATCAAGAAAAAAAGCTATCGAAATAAAATATTGGAATTGTTCGATGATGGTGATTTATCGATACGTGATTCCTATCGAAAATAGCTTAGCGGTGAGGATATTCACAGACTTCATTTGACGGCTTTCGGGTTAGTTTGTGGTTTTCATTTCTTTCAATTTCTATTTGTTTGGTCTCGGCAAGTGAGGGGGAATGTTGTGCACGTAAAACATGTTTAACCCCGCAGTACAAGTCATAAGCCTTGACCACTTGTCTTCATGTTTAGTTTTTTCTTAGTTACTCTTGGTTTTGTTAATTATTGTTTTAGTTACAGTTTGTTAGATGTTTTTTCGTGTAATACATTATGTGAATTTGGATTTTTCAATATATATATATATATATATATATATATATATATATATATACTTATATCATTATGAACGTAATTTTACTAATAATAATCTACATTTATATCGTTATATTGATGACATAATTTTAATTGATACTGATCATTCTGCAATTACTCAATTTCCAGTAGATTATCCCACTAATTTGGAATTAACGGAAAACCTTTTATCTAACAATACAATTAACTTCTTAGATCTTAAAATTACAATAAAAGATAACAAAACAATCACAGATTTATATGACAAACGTAAAGAATTTAAATTCAAAGTTAATACATTCACAAATTTTAAATCTTGTCTACATCATTCTGTATTTCGAAATATAATACTTAATCATTTATATAGAATAAAATGTTTATGTTCTTCTCCTCTAATTAATAATAATATTAAAAAACTAATTTATGATGCATTAAATCATGGTTTTCCAAAAAAATTCATATATTCATTAATATACAATTAGTATTTTTCTTACATGATCTTTTAAAACAAATTAACACATGCGTAAACAAAATTACAAAAAAATTATAAAATAAAAAAATATCTATAAAAAAATAAAAATTGTAAAATAATATAAAAAAATTATTATAGGTTGGATGGGTGGGTAGATGTTAGAGTACGGAGGAGGGTGGTGTTGTCTGGATAATATGCAATGGTTAATTTATAAAAAATTGGGGGCTTTTGTATTAATATATTTTTGATACGTATTTTATAAGGATGTTGATTTGATATTTTATATGTAATTGGTGAATTTCATTAATAATTAGCTTAATTATTGTTTAATCTTATTTACAATCATTTGTTATAAATTTTAATTTAATATGGACAATATCATATTAATTACTAATAGTATGCCATTTTTATAGTGATTAATATACATATAAGTATATTTAATATAAATAAAGTTATACTGTATGTATTAAAATTGGGTAATTATTTTTATTATTATTCCTCTATTCTTATTAATATTTTAATATTTATCTATTTTCACTTTGTGTTATAAAATTTATCATCGGTTTAATGTTTTTGAATGTCCCACATTCATACTTTTAGGATTTTTATGGATGTATGAAAATAATCCACACACTATATTTGTGCTTTTTAGGTAATCGGAATTTAAGTATCTGTTTACCTTCTTTATTCTCCCATATGTTTTTTATTTCCTGTTCATTTTATAATTATCTTATATATAATAGTTTTTATTAAAGATTTTTATATTTTTAATAATTATTTATATTAATTATTAATGAATTTATTTTGTTTTATAGCATATAGTTATATGCTATATATTATCGATGTTCTAGAATTATTTAAATTCTTAGTGTAGTTTAAATAAGTTAGCTAATAGAATATTTTGTATGCTTTTTAAATTTTATTAACAATAGTTTTTTTTTAAATACATTGTGTGGTTTATATTCGGTTTATAATTATCTATATATAAGGATTTGTTTGGTTTGCTGTTAATAAAACAATTGTTACATTCAAATGCTTACAACTGTTTATCTTGTGACAATTGAATCATAAAAGTAATACTAGATGGCAGCACCAAAATTTGTATTTTTTCGATAAGTTCTAAATTTTACTTTTTCCAGCTACATTTCAGTTATTTACTACACCAGGGGGAATTTTTAGCTAAATTTTGACGATATTGTTAAGCAGTTTTTATTTAATTAATTTAATAGTGCATTTTAAATATGTAATTACTTTCTATTTATTTTATTTTATATTATATTAAAAGTTATTTAACATTTATTTAAAAATGTATTAACTGCATCCTATGGTATCATTTACTGTGATTTCTTAACTGTTTTATTCACCTTAATCTTTACGATATTTTGGGTGCCATGTGCGAGTGGATTTATTCTAAAATATTGAAATATTAATCGGTATGGTGTTTATTATTTCTATTTTATATCCTATAAATATTTAAATAGGTTTTATTGTTTTTTCCATTTCATATTATTTGTTTCTATTCTGTTTTCATTTTTAATCAATTCACTTGATTTTAATGGTTGTTTGGGCACAGGGGAAAATAACTTTTAGCTTTAGCTTATTTTTCTCACAGAAAACAACCATTTTGCTTATATCATTGAATTCTGTGCCCTTGACAACGTAATTCAATATATAAGCATTTCCATTATTTGTCGGTGTCCACTTTCTTATTTTTCTTCCATAATAATTCTTATAATAAATTAAAAAAAAAAAAAAAAAAAAAAAAAAAAAAAAAAAAAAAAAAAAATTATACTTACAGCTTTAATTCATAATATTACGGTTTTTGATGGTGGTAGGTTATGTTTAATTAATGGTTATATATATATATATCCGTTTCATCGTATTATGATTACGGCAGTGTAATACAGTAGAACCCCGCTAATCCGAACTAATTGGGACCGGTGCCTGCTCGGATTACAAACAAATCGGATTATCCGTAATTCCGATAAAAATAGAAAAGTAAAAGACGCATGCTAAAAAATTGCAAGTCATAAGTACTCAGTAACATAATCGTCCTCTAATCTGGCATCCTAAAGTCCGGCATGCTGGATAATCTGGCACGAGTTTCGGGGAAAAAAATAGTATTCCTTGTTTCATCACTCCTGGTGTTTATAATAATCCAATGAAACTTCAGAATGAGGAATTATGTAACAACCAACCCATTACAAACGGTTCAAAATCGCAAATCTATAAATAGCTCAGTCACCATGTCGACGAGGAGGAAAGAAACATTTCTGTAGATAATTTGCAAAATCATATTTTTGAAAGTAAAAATAAATTTTCGTCATTTGAATTAAATACTTTTTTATCTTAAAAGAGAATTTTATAGTGAATGGCAAACAAACTGACATTCGAGATTTTTTTTTAAGGTGACTTCTACGAACAGGCCTACAGTGCACGTTTTCATTTTATATTCGTGTACATATCACATATGTTGTACTTTTACATTATTCAGTATTTTTTTTTAATTCTATTCAAGCTGTTTAAAGAATTAAAAAACATGCTCTAGTACCATTTTATGTTTAATTCTAACTTCTACACGTTTGTCCCGACATTCATCCTGTAATTCCGAAAATTCTGTAAATTAATCTTTTCAGTTAATTTGTTTATGTATAACTTTCGAAAATAAAATCGGTTCGGATTAATCGGTATTTCGGATTAGCGGGGTTCTACTGTATAATCAATTCTTTCAAATAGATATTTTTTATCCAGTCTTCTGAGCACGTTAGTGTAAAGAATTTTCTCTCAAAATTCTTCACATTAGATGATGTTTGTGGCAAAAGCATGCGCGAAATATAAATAAAGTGATTACGTTATAATTGAAAATGCAAATTTATTGATGATCATGCTGGCTTTTTTACGCAGTAAAGCGTGCAGTCTTATGAAATCATTTAACATGATTCCACAGCAACCTATCATTTGAGTACCACCAGAAATCGAGTAAGATGCAAAACAAGCTCATAAAAAAGGGATAGAAAAGACAACTTGACGCCTTTCAAAAAGTTTGAAGAATAGCTTAAATAGCTTGTCATTTCACAACTATGCTAATGACACGATCTACTTTTATTTAGGTCACAGTAATTTTAATAGATATGTTGATGACACCTTACATAACATGACAAAAATACATCTAAATAAACAATCACTAGGTTATCTTGCTGATTAAAAAATATAAACCATTCATTATCAGGGCTTAATTTCTAAGAAAAGAAGTACCGGAGCCCCAATATTCTGCAGTACTAAAACCGTAGCGCCTCCCCCCCCCCCCCCCGGGCTACGCCACGCCATCATTCCGATCCGCATATTTATATTTCATGCCTTATTTGCAAAATTTAAAGCATCTTTTTTTTTCTTTAGCAAAATAAGAATTTTAAATATATCTGCCTGCATATACTTAAACTGTCAACTATTCCACTTTTTAGCTCATCACTCCTTCGAATAGAAACCTTTGCCTAATTTTAATGTTAATTAATCGCAGAATCCTGCAATTTAGTAAGGTAAGGAATATGATTCGGAGATAGTGTTAACACACACACACAAAGAAAATTGTTCGCAGCTATGCATATATGTAGATAATGAATGAACGACAAGTAAAAACATTTATAAGAAATATGTTCAGAAAATCTTACGCGCCGTTTCCTGTCTATCCCCTACGTCAGCGATACACTACGTAAGCGTTTTGATAGAAAAGAATGCAGAAACTTGGAGATCGGAGGGAAAGGAAAGAGTAATTTAGGCCTCGGATTTTCGGAATCGCTATTGCACCGGGCTCCGGAGCCCTGGTATTTATGAGCTCCGGTGAATTCCGACCAATATTTAAATATTTACTTAAAACAGAGAAGTACCGGAGCCGAGCTCCGGTGGGCTCCGGCGCAAATTAAGCCCTGTTCATTATATATATAGAGATTTACTTTTTTATCATAAAATGTTAGAGGTGTTTACTGACAACACTTGATTTAGGTTGAGAAACAGACTCAATAATCAAGATACACCATATCTATAAAAGAAATCGATGTTTATTCATATAAATAAAATGCAAAAATAAACACACAAGCTTTAAAGCGAAGAGAACTAGTCGATGGGCCAATTCAAAAGCTTTCTTCGATCTCATACATATCTTTAAAATTCTCTATCAGAGTGCCAAAAATAAATGGCAATCTATGCCCATCATAAGGATTCTAAAGATATGAATTTCCGTGCATTAGTTCTTGAGATATGAGTATCGCTAAAATAGTGTAAATCCTGCAAAATGCAGCACAGAAGCGCCACTTGTTGGGTGATTTACACCAAAACTTAATCAGCAAAAATTTATATCAGCGTCTAACTGAATATGAAGTTTGATGAAAATCCGTGCATTAGTTTTATTTTAGAAACAGAACTATTGCGTTAAAATCGTGGAAAATACAGTTTAGCAGCGCCACATGTTGGGCGATTTACACCAAAACATAATCTGCAAAAATATTTATCAAGGTATGCCTAAATCTGAAGTTTGGTGAAAATTGGCGCATTAATTCTTGAGGTAAAGCTATTGCGGAAATCGTAAAAATGCAGTATAGCAGCGCCACCTGTTGGGCGATTTACACTGAAAACTAATCAGTTTCAATTTATATCGGGAGCTACCTGAATATAAATTTATTAAATTCCTTGCATTAGTTCTTGGGATAGAACGCTCAGAAAATGTGCCACATACAAACACGCAGAATCACAGGCAGACATTTT
Organism: Maratus speciosus; assembly: GCA_963932465.1. Lineage (NCBI taxonomy): Eukaryota > Metazoa > Arthropoda > Arachnida > Araneae > Salticidae > Maratus > Maratus speciosus. The sequence goes on from OZ010799.1 coordinate 93,000,968, forward strand.
GTAAAAACATGTTCTTCGGGATCTCTGACCCGTAAAACGTGTAAATCCGTCGAAAACTGAAAGTCGAAAATTTTCACGAATCCAATACTTTCTTCTTGTAAAGATAGAAGAAAGTAATAAAGTTTAAAATCTTGCTTAACTAAGCACTAAATACCCTAAAACAATTAACTTGGATATTTAAAGACACCCCCCCCCCCCCCCACACACACACACACAGAGACACACACTAATCATGAGGAAGTATGGCAGCATAGAAAAGTAACATTTTGGTTTGTCTGGCAATCTTGCTATGTTAATTTTACTAATTCTTACTATGACTTATTTCGTACTTATTTGGCCAGGTACAGAAAGCTCGTGCACATCTAATACATACGAGAAATATAGGCGCTTTTCTTTTAGTTGAAATATCAGAAGCATCCAGAAAATCTTTCATAACTTTCTTTTAAACACAGAAAAATAACAATCGTCGTCATAATAAATTGCTTAGGCTGGGGAAAATGCTTAGGCATTGTTTCATTATAGTAAGACATGTTTTATATGTTTTCAGAAAACAGCAGTGTAATTTATTAAAGGGCAAAGTGGACCATGGTATATATAAAAACAGCAATTTCATAAAAATAGCAGAAAAGGCTTTTTTTTTTTCCCCTCCTTCATTGAACAAAAATTTCCTTTTCTGCCAACAGTAGCTTCAGCGAAAATAGAAAGTACGATCATGAATCATACTGACACAAAGTACGACCGTCCACACATTCCAGAAGTTGCACCAACCGTACATGACATTACAAGAAGACAATACAGAGCCGGTTGTACGCAGCTCATACTTTGACATTACGTCAGTGGGAACAGATGGATTTATACACAAATTTTACGCTCTGTTGGTGCAGCAGTGAAATACTACTAGTAAAAGCTTCATATAAATTTTACTGGTGTGTAGTGTGCGTGTTTAAACATTTAACCTTAAAATGATAACTTTTCGTCTGCTGGTCGAAGCTCTTGACATATAAACCCGCCCTGTCTCCCGCAAGACATAAAACAAAATGGGCTATACACCTCCTTATAACACTGGGAAATACAAAATAAGGCTACTTCTTTATTCGGAAAAATTTTTGTATGTTGCGAAATTTAAAGAGACTGGCGTGTACTTTTATTTTGAGAGGCTTTTTATTTGTAATAATTTTAAAACTTTTTCACTGAGAACACACTTTTCTGGTAGAACTGATACTACTTGGGAATGGAAATTATACCTCCATATAACACTGGGAACTACAAAATAAGGCTACTTCTTTATTCAGAAAATTTTCGTATATTGCATGCTAATTTAAAGAGACTGACGTCTGCTTTTATTTTGAGAGTCTTTATTTGTAATAATTTTGAAACTTCTACACAGAGAACACTTTCAACTTACTGAACTTATACTACTTGGGAATTACATCAAGAAGTTGGTGATGAATGAAATAGTAATCTAAATACCAAAAATATATCACTTATTCAGAAAACATGACGTTGGCGCCTATGTATGATTTCATATATGGTTAAAATTTATTTTGTTTTCTTTTGAAAAAGTATGCATTGCGTATTTTAACCAAAAACCTACGGAGAAATTTCTTGCTCCTTGTATAACGAAGCTTTTTTGTGCACAAATTCGATTCCCAAGGAAGGAGATCTAATTATTGTAGGTAAATCAGCATGACATGACGCATTGATGGAAGCATTCAAAATCTGATTAGTATTAAAAAAATAAAATTCAAACTTTGTGAAAATAATATCTATTACTTTCTCAGAATAACTCCTTACTTTTGTGCAAAGTGTTCAAGGTGATATGGAACATAACAAATAACTCAGTTGGATGTGCCAATCCCAAAACTTTCTTCTATCTCATATATTTTAATATTTCAAAATGTTGTTACAACTGTCAATATTTCATTTTTATTAGTTCAATACTATATCAACTTTGACTTTCATCTTAAATTTCTGCTTCAGTCAATTAATCGGAGTAAAAACGAGTTATCTCGATCATGATAATCATTAAAATCAATAGTTTTCCGTTATTCTGTTTTGTATCAGCTGTTCGCGAATAGTCGGCTTATCAGGATGGGAAGTTCCCGTCGCTTCATCAGCCGCCGGTGTACAATAGAACTACGAATTATCAAGAAAATTACACAAAAATCGCTATTATAGTGCCCCCTTTCGGCGGAATATTTCCAAATTCAGGGAGGACCCTCTTCGTTCAATTCTATGCATACCTTCATACACTTTTCGATGGTACAATATTCAAAATTGCACAAAACTCGCTATTACAGCGTCCCCCATCAGGCGGATTTTTTTCAAATTAATGAAGGACCTGCTTGCCATAGCCCCCCCCCCCAATAAAAAAAAATTGGTTCAATTCTATGCCTAACTTGATACACTTTTTGATGGTACAATGGCAACAGACAGACGGACACACGGACATTTTCTATAAATATGTTTTTTGGGACCTCTGACCCCCTACATTGCAAATCCATCGAAAACCAGAAGTCGAAAAAAATTTCGATTACAATACTTTCTATTGATGATAGAAGAAAGTAAAACTACCTGTTATATATATATATGAATTTAAATATAAAATAAATAAAATTATAGCTTTTAGTTAAATTACATTTAAATTCATTTAAACGACGCATTCTCTGAGAGACGAAGGGTCATTATTTCAATAAATATTTCGAAAGGTAGCATTATAAGTAAGCCAGTACAAATTGATAAAATTCGAAGACCTAATCTAAGAACAGTGTAATTGTGGAAATTCTTCCGCGCGAATATTTAAAATGTTCCAGAAATATTTTGCACGCAACATAAAATACTTTAAAATTCTGTATGTGGGTTAGAAGTTTTTTTCGTTTACAACTAGCTAACCGCGAAACCAATGTTTGTAGCCCGCGAGCTCTTTGCAAAAACTAACTTCTTATTCTATTATAAACTTTGTTTCTGTCCAATAACGAGGGAAAAAATATCTTACAAACATATTAATACTATATTTAAAATCACGTATATTTTTTAGCCACCTGATATTCATAAAACATTTTGATACGCCATGGATGATACGGTGGCCACTTGGGGTCTTGTACCTTTTAAACGCGTCGAAAATTAACGAAAAACTTCAAAGTTTGAATTAGTCTATCTTCAAAGCCTTTTTATGTATAAACATGAAATTTTGGATATTGATTAAACAGATTGCGCTTTGTAATATGCTACCATTAGAAATTTATTAACCCTTTACAGAATTTGTGTATTGTTGAAATCAATATAGCTCTTTTTTTACCCCATAAGTCATTGCGCGCATGATATATCTTGATTAAGTATGTACGGATTGGCATGAAATTTGGTAAATAAACTAAACATATATGTGTGTTTAAAATGATCTACTCTTAGGCTAAAATCTTTTCATTAACTATATAAAAAAATATTTTCGCAAAAAAAAAAATAAAAATTTTGTATTTTTAATGAATAAAAATAGTCATAACTAAAAATATTACCATTGTAAATACTTAAAAGTAGATCATTTTAAACACACACATTTGTTTAGTATATTTACCAAATTTTATGACAATCCATACATACTGTCTCAAGATATCATGCGCGCAATGACTTATGGGGTAAAAAAAAAGAGCTATTTTGATTTCAACAATACACAAATTCTGTAAAGGGTTAATAAATTTCTGTTGGTAGTATATTACAAAGCACAATCTGTTTAATCAATATCCAAAATTTCATGTTTATACATAAAAAGGTTTTGAAGATAGAATAATTCAAACTTTGAGGTTTTTCGTTAAATTCCGTCGCCTTTAAAAGGTACAAGACCCCTACCATATTTGTATGGACATTTGCAATCCGCTGGCACATATAAATTGAAAATGGAATTATTTCATTGTTTAACTTAATAGTAAAAACAATTACAGAAATATCTACCGAAAGTTCATAAATTCTCTGAGGATGTGACTGTATGTATGCATATTATTAAACAACAGTAAATACAGGATTAACCGTTGAAAATAAACTTTATAAATTTGCTTAAAAAGATAAATTAACCCATTATTTTGAATAAATTGCAAAAAAGGTATACGTGCAAGTTAAATAAGGCGTTATTAACTTCAAACGTATCACATTCAGGGATATAGTGGAGCTAAAAGCAATAAACTGCTTTAATCTTTCAGTGGTCGCAGTTTTATTTCTTGCACCAGCCTGTCGTATTGTTTTTACCAGGGTGGTTAAAAACCCGGGGTTTTTTTTATATATAAAAACACAGCCCGGGCGAATTTTATTAAAAAACCCGGGCTAAATGAGCAATTTTCCCCGGGCAAATTGGATTAAAATGCCAAAATGTGGACTATGATTCCACCTTCCTCACAAATAATAATCTTCAGGGTTGCCACTGTATAGGGAAAACTGGAAAAACTGAGGGAATTTTAAAATGAGTATTAAAAACAAGGAATTTTACTAAATTTTAGTACTTTGCAAAATTTATACATTGAAAATTTTGAAAATTCTCAGAGGGAATTACTCTGGGAAAATTTAATTTTTTGCTCAGGAAAGTGCAAGGAATTAAGACTGCCAAAATAAATTGCAATCCTGATCTCAAATAAATACAATCTTTGTGAACACTTCATAGTCTAATAGATGGGAATGACTTCATAGTCTTAAATGGACAATTTTATCCGGGTAAATTGGATTAAAATGCCAAAATGTAGACTATGATTCCACTTTCCTCACAAATAATAATCTTCAGTAATAAAATACAGTACACCCTGTGATAACGGAATCTGTTTACAACAGAATGTAAAAATGTCATTGTGCTTTGTGCTTACCGTAAGAATACCATACCTGCTAAGACGGTAACCTGTTTAACACGGAATTTTTCTTCTGTCGCTTGAAATTCCGTCTTAGTCGGTTTCATATACCGTATTTTATGGAAGAAACGCCCGGCGTTTACGAGTTTAAAAGTTAATTTTTTTTCCAAATGTCGCGTTTACGCCATGTGCGGCGTTTACGATTTTTTTAAAATACCGAGTTTCCTTAATTTTAAAATTCATAAAAATATTTAAAACCGGATTTAAATATTTTAAATAAAACTTCAGACATCTTAAGATATTAAAAACGAGGCATCCTACAGCTACACTGCTCAGAAAACTTTGATTAAAGTTAGGTCAATGTGACGTTGTCGACAAAAGTAGCGTTCCGACGGATGCGGCGTTTACGATATTTTTAAGCTTATTCAGGCCGATTTGAGGAGTGCGGCGTTTCTTCCATAAAATACGGTACTAAATAAACATAACAATCTTATCAGGGTTGTAAAAAACCCTGGTTTTTTATAAAAAGCCCAGCCCGGGCGGGCAGCTGGGCGGGTACCCGAACAGCTACCCACTACAACCCTGGTTTTTAAACATGCATAATACTTACATTACAAATGCAAGACATTTCAAAAGAATAAGATATGTTAGAAGAGCAATTACATATATATTAGTAACAATTTATTTTAATTTTAATCCCATTTGGGAAAACAAAATATATACGATAAATCACGTTTTTTTCATAAAACTTATAACAGTGTGCTCTCTGAAAGATTAGTAACATGCAAAAACTCGTCAAGGCCTTGAAAATACTTTCTGAAAACATACTCACAAATTTAATATTAAACAGAATTTATAATAAACGAAACATTCCACCTTATTTAAACAGAACGCAGATTTGAATAAATCAGTATACGCATAATTTGATTAAAAGTTTAAACATAAATTTTGAAAAGAAACTCAAAATGATCGGATTAACCCTTAACTGCTGTTAGCGGTCTTACAGACTTCTGCAATACTACCGCTAGAGACTTCAGAAGTGGTGGATAAGTATAGGTGGATTTTAATTATAATAGTCTAGAGACTTCAGAAGTGGTGGATAAGTATAGGTGGATTTTAATTATAATAGTCCTGTACGTACATAGTTATGTACAACAGTCAGGGTTTGCTCAAGTGAAAAAAGGGGGGTTGCTCAAGTTCGTCTGAAAAAACCCGAGTTATGTACAACAAACAATAGGGTCAGGTGGGGTGGAATGGGTATAAAAATACAAATTTTTGAAATGATTATGGAATCATTCCTATTTGGAAAGGAATTTGTAGAAAGCAATGATTCAGTGTTTACATTGCATTTATAGACATCACATTTTCATTGTAATTGTTTTTCAAAAGATTATTTATTAATGTTAAAAAAAAGTTTTTCTGATGACTGTTTTTATATCCATTCCACCCCATTGGATGGGGTGGAATGGGTAACCAAGTTTAAAAAGCATTCAAAGCAACCAATAATACAAATTTCAGTGTATTATATATTTTGTTGCATCAAATTATTTATTGACAATTATATTGACCAATTTTTTTCTCATTAAATACATAATGTCCCTGATTATTAAGTGTTGGTTGGCTAAGCTTTCTTAAAGTTGTTTGCTGTCGATTTCTACCTTGTCATCTTTGTTAGGAAAGGTATAGAAGTTTCCTACTGATGATCTATGCAGGAATTTTACAATGTAAGTAAGGGGATCTGGTGTTTCAATCACTTGGGCATTAAAATATTTTTTAGATTTTTTTCCCTAAGTATTTTTTTCTTAAGCCTAATCATATACCCATTTCACCCCACTTTACATTTTTAACTTAAAGACTTTTTCTTACATGTTTGTTTCAGTCAATAAAGGACACTGCTATGTACAAACTATGCAGTGAAAAAAATTATTTCTGCAATAAAATAAAAAAATACGATAAAGTTAATGTAGCACTAAGTGACGTTGACATTTACCACGTGCCTTTCAAAACTGATTCTAAATGGACAAAATGTTGCCAATATTTTTTTTTCTAAATTTAAAATGGAAGTTGAATGGTTAATAAATTATATACATGATTTACAAATATTTTTTGTACATAGTATGATTTTAATTGAGACACAAAACAGTATTACCCATTCCACCCCACCTACGCATTCCACCCCGCCTGACCCTATCACATATGAGTTGATCGAGGCTTTTATTAATCTTTCGATTAAGCGGTTTCAGAGACCACTCAAGGTAGCTACGCGACAACTTCTGTCAAAGCAGTTAAGGGTTAAACACAAGCAGATCTAGAAAAAACATCTAGAAGCGTGAAAACAAAGCTTAAAAAAATTGGACAAAATTTACTATTTCATGTTTTTTCGGCGAACATTTATCATACATTAATATTGCATGTGCACAATAATTCAATAGCAAATAAACGAGAATGGCCTTTAATTCAATACACAATATGCTAAATCGTTAAAAAGAACAAAGGCAAGATTTGACATGAAGTTACAAAGAAATCAAGCAAATCTAACAACAGTAGAGTAGAGAAATAAGTAAAGCATGAACTACAGTAAATGAAGAACCGCCAACGAATATCGAAGTTATTCTTTCCTTTGCAACATTTCTATTTTCTGGATAGTAACTGAAGCATAAACACCCCCCCCCTTTATTTTTCTTGTATCATTACTATTATTATTTACAGTAAATTTAATGCATGTCAACGCGAATCTAATTGAGCAAAGTAGAAGGCGGCAGAATTACTTATTTCATAGTCATTTCTCGGTTTGTAAGCAGAGGCGTAATGATTCTAATAAAAAAAAAAAAAAAAAAAATGTGTTTTGAAACCGATAAAGAGCAAGACAAAATTACATTAAAAAAAATAAATAAATAAATAATAAGAAGGAAAAAAAAAAAAAAAAAAAGATATCAACAGCTAGCACCTATAGGGGAGAGAGCGGGGAGGAATGGGGCACTTTTTACAAAAGTAAGAAAAACTTCAATTTATGGAATACAAAATGAAACATTCTTTAATGTCCTTGAACAATATAGAAATATAATTTGCAGAAACAATTTTATAATTAAAGAAATTGTATGTTTCAAAATGTGTCCTATACCTCCCCCCTAACAGGGAGGTATGAGACACCATAAAAAAAGCCATAAAACGATGATAAGTATAAACGATGATAAGATAGTATGATAAGGCACAAATAGTATAGTGTCAGCCACATATACAGTCTAACAAAGATTGTAGGTTGATAATGTTTGTGCCACAATATCAAATTCCAGTATCGTCATCACTTGAAGGAAAATTCAGGATTATCAGCCACAGAGGACATTAAAAAATCATCAATTCAATTTATTTACATTTTGAAGTAAATGAATATATTATCAATGTTATAATTAATATATTATAACTAGAGATGTAAATTTTCCGGAAAAGTTGAAGTGGCGGAAAAAAACCGGTTTTTTCCAGTTTTTTTCTGGAAAAATAGGAAAAGTTGGAAAAATTGATTTTTAACAAATGTTTCTCCCAGATAAATTATATTTCTTAAGAGAGTATTAAATAATAAAAATTGTTTAATTTATCAGCACTAAAATCAAATTATTTTCACTTTATATAGTAATTATATTGTAAAAAAAAAAAAAAAAAAAAAAAAAAAAAAAAGCCTGCTTTTAGAAGTTTAGTTTTTCAATCTCAGACCTTTCACAATGGCATTCACACTTTATTTAACGCTATTGTTTATTATATCATGTCTATGTTGAAATATTTTTTCAGTTTTGTTTATTTACCAAGAGAGCTAATTTAAAAAACAAAAAACCTCATAAGTTTCAGCCAATATCTCTACAGTTTGAAAACAAATGTAATATACATCTACATTGTGTTGAGTTTTAAGTATATAAATGATGCCACTTTAAAAGAAACAAATTGTTGCAGTTCTGTTATTATTATACATATCATAATTCAAATCTTCCTTTGTTTAAAAAATGGTATATTTTTACAATATTACATCTTCCTTTCTTACTGTTATAATTTTCATTTCCTGTAAAGAATATATTTAGTTTCGGTATAGTTTATCTATCTAAACTGAAACCAAGTATAAAAAGTTTTGGCAAAGTAAAGCAACAACTCTCAAGTTACCGAGTAAAACAAGATGGAATGGAATTCTAATCATGTTTGAGAGTCTGGAAAATGGAAAGCAGTCTCTTAAAGAAATTGCTATAATGAGAGACGTAAATATGGATAAAGATATCCGGCGGTTAATATTAGATAATGATGTGTTCTGGGTACAGTTGCAAAACTCGTTAAAGATTTTAAAGCCTATAGCTCTAGCTATAACAAAATCGGAGTCAAATCATGCTTTGCTGTCCTGATGTTCCTCAACTTTGGTCGAGTTCAGCAGATGCAGTAAGTAGTAATTTAACTACTTCACCCTTAAATCCTCAGGAAGAAAAAAAATGTCATGGAAATTTTAGAAAGAAGGAAACTAATTTTCTGCCAAGAAATCCATGCTGCAACAAATTTATTAGATCCTCGTTATAAGGGGCAGTATCTGTCAGATGATGACATTTGTAGTGCTTTTGATTACATCACAAAAAAAGATGATCTTGGATTAGATATCGAAAAAGTTATGTCCAATGTGGCAGAATACAGAAGTTCGCCTGGTTTTTGGAGCAGAAAATCAATATGGGAATCAGCCCGACACATTAGCCCTATTACTTGGTGGTCTGGACTTTGCACTGCACAACCACTCAACCCACTTACTACAAGTTCCACCATCAGCAGCAGCATGTAAAAGGAACTGGTGAGCATTTGGTAACATACACACAAAGTTGAGGAACAGGTTGACTACAGCAAATGTTGGAAAACTTGTAGCTATCCGCTGGAATTTAGACCTATTCAATTAAGAACCCATTATGCAAACAGAGTGGTCATCTACGAGCAGTGCAGAATCAGATAATTCAGATAATTCAGATTCTGACTCAGAGTGAAGAATTTAATAAACATTACTATACATTTTGTAATAAGTTCGTGAGTTTGGAAACTAAAAAAGTTTGTTTTTTCTCTCTTTAATATGAAAGTTATAAAAGTATTTTTTAATAAGATTAAAAATTGCTTTCAAAAAAATTTAGCACTGGAAATTGCTTAAATTTTTTTTGAAAAGTTTATTTAGTATATATTTATATAAAAAAAAAAAAGAAATGAAGAAAAAAGTAATTTCAAATGCATTTGTTATTAAAAAAACTTTTTTTTTCTAATTAGTTAAATATTTTTATCTTACCATCTGATTACATGATTAATAGCAGCTATGACGTTAAAAATAAATGCACGTTTCAGATTTTATGTTAAATTTTCAACTTTACCATTTCCATTAATTGGCATATTGAAATAATTTAGCACATGAATTTTCATTTTTAACAGATTCCTGGTAAGATAATTAAATGTAACAGAAGTTGCATTTAATTATCTTACCAGGAATCTGTTTAGATTTTTTTTTCTCATGCAATCCTATTTTTGTTAAATTGGGAACTTTTGTATATACCTGTAAAAATGTAATCGGAATTTGGTGAATTAGAAAGTATCGTTATATTTAGGTTCCTATTTTAGTTAATAAAGTGTGCCATAGATGTATACAACTAGATAAGTTTCATTGGTAATGTGGGCTGTTATATGTTGATTTTTTCCCCATTGAATCATTTGTGAAAGATTCAGTTTGGAGATTGAAAAATTTTCTGAAATGTCTATTTTTAAGAGAAAACATTTTGTGAAGTGTTTTGTGTTTTAAGGTGAAAAAGTTGTGAAGATTCCTTTAAAGGACTTGAGTTTTCTTAAACAGATTTTTGCTTAGAGATCAGATCTTCCACATTAATGTTTTCATGTGGGACACTTAACATAAAAATAAATATAATAAAAAGTATCTGAATGTAGCATATTGCAAAATTTTGAATATATTATTTTGTAAATGAAATTTCAATTTTTCCAATTTGGAAAAGTTGAAAAATAGCCCTTCGGAAAAAAACCGAAAAAAACCGGTTTTTTTCCCAACTTTTCCGGTTTTTTTCCGAGCATTCCCATCTCTAATTATAACAAATAACCCTCTATAAATATTTGCATATTAGCAATTTACATTCATCTTATTAAAAAGAAGGAACTGGACTTGTCCCATACCTCCCTTTTCTGGCATGTCCCATTCCTCCCCACTACCTATTTTATGTTTAACTTCTTGTATGCTACTTTTAGGCTGTTTAAATTATGAATAATATACAGTATAATGTTCCATAAATAGGGAAACTATTACATCTACATATAAACAAGTCATTGATATACAGAAAGTATATGAAGCAAATTTACTTTTGATTCTTGAAATAATCTTTTTCTTCATATAATTGTAAACTTATGCAGATCAGCAACTTTTTTTAACTGAAGATTGGGCTACCACTGCTTCATCTAGTGTGCGATTGATGAATTGTTTGGAATGATACATAAAGAGAAAAATCTACTCTCCCACTCCACCCGACTCTCCCCTCCGATTTACACTGATAAAAATCTTTCAAAAAGTGATTTTTAAAAGTACGGGGCCGACTTCCAGCTTCTCCTGCTTTTTATTATTATAATATATATATATATATATATATATTATATCATTTCAAAATGCTAAAACAACATAACTTCAAAAGGAAGGTGTATATCTGTAGAAATTTTTAAAACGGTAAAATATTTATAAAAACAAAAACAAGAAAGACAGGTAAAAAAACAAAAACAGTCTGTTCTTCATCAGTGGGAGGACAGACAGAAAACTAACTCCACCCCCCACTTTTTAAAATTTGCAGGTTTCTGAACACATGTTGTAAATAAATATGTTACGATATATATCTAGATAAAAAAATGAGATATTATAAATGAAAAGATAAACGTTGTAAAACTTGTGTTGTTGCTCATGCTGACAGTCCACCTCATTTAAATGATTATATTCCTTTTTGTAAATATAATAACGTAATTTATAAAATTAATTGTTTAACTTGACAGCAAAGCTATGTAGGGCAGACGGAGGGTGAACTACATGTTAGAATTAATCAGCATAGATCAGATGTATACAATGATAATAAGAAATGCCCCACATTTGAAATTTTACATTTTAGAATTCATAGTTTTAATAATATTAATATTCAAATTTTGGATCATGTTGAAGCTAAAAATAATAGATTGGAAAAAGAAAATGATTATATGTTGAAGTTTAAAACTATATATCCATTTGGATTAAATACATTGGTTAATAAAGTTAATTTATTGAAGGTTAAAAATGTATATGATTTATTTTATAATTTTAATGAAAAAGTTGATATAAAAAGAGGAAAGAGGGGTTCTCGTAAATATAATAAAAGTACTAATTATATAATTCCTAATATATGGATTAAAGATATGGAATTTGTTTTTGATAAAAATTATAGTGTTAAAAATATTAAAATGGAGGTTTTTAAATTAAAGATAAATGTGCTTAAGAAAATTAAAAAATGTTTGGATGTTTTTAAATTTAAAAATTTACAGTTTAAAGATTTATTATATGATTTAATTAATTTTAAGTTAATGAATAGAGAGAAAGTTAATAAAGAAGTTATTTATTTTAATATAAAATTTCAACAAAAATCTTTTGATAATTTGAATTTAAATGCAATATGCAAACAGATTTACGACCTTTTTCCTCTTAAAGAATGTATCATTTCAGTTGCATATAATTATAATAAACCATTAAGTAATAAAATTTTCAATTACAGACAAATAGCTTTTTTAAATGTTAATACAGTTTTAACTTGTTGTTGTAATAATATGGAATTTAAAGATTTTATAGATAATTATCATGGACATATAATTACAGGTAATCTTGATATAATCAAGAATAAAAATGTAAAATATCTAATGAATTTTGGTACAAAGTTTAGAATCAATAGTAAAATTAATAGTAATAAGGTAGTAAAAATTTTTAAGGATAATGTCAATAATTTTATAAAGAAATATAGTTATAAATTTAGTATGCCTTTGGAGGCATTTTTTGAATGGAAGTCTCAAATTTTGGGGCATTTCAATAATTTTTTAAAAGATTATTTAAATTCTGATGAATATGAATATCAAAATTTTAAAGATGAAGATATAAAATTTATCGAAAGTTTACAAAATAATTTTGTTATAGTCCCTGTGGACAAAGCAGCTAATAATTATGCAATAGTATGAAAAAAGTTTTATGTTGATAAAATAGAGAGTGAATTAGGTAATGAAAATTTTTATTCAAAAATTAATATTGACAAAAATCCTGTAGTTAAAAAATTTTTTGCATATAAGAAGAAAGTTAAAAATATGTTTTCTTATAATTTTGATGTTTCTAATCATCACTGTTTGCCATTTATTTTCTTAACACCTAAATTTCATAAAGATCCGATTAAATTTAGATTTATTTGTAGTACTTCTAGAAGCATTAATAAAAATTTTAATATTGGTTTACAGAATTTATTAAAAAAGATTTATGATTTTTTAAAGCATAAATTTAAGAAGTATAGTTATTTCTGGTCAATTGACAATAGTGTTGAAATTTTGAGCAAATTGCCTTTGACTCCTCTGACAATGCAGGTGTTCGATTTTGAAAATCTGTTCACCAATATACCTATTGATTCACTTTATGAAGTTTTAATGAGTATTTTTGATGTTTTTTGTATAAATGATGAATTAAATATAAATAGAGATTTATTTTCAAGTTTATGTCATTTCTGTTTTTATAATAATTATGTAACTTTTAACAATAATACCTTTAATCAAATATGTGGTATAGGGATGGGAACAAACTATTCTAGTACAGCAGCAAATTTATTTTTATTTTATTATGAATTTAAATATACTATGAAATATAATAAGTCTTTAAAGGTCTTTAGGTATATTGATGATATTTTAATTTTTAATTTTGATTTTTCTAATGAATATGATATTATATATCCAAATTGTTTAAAATTGAACAGAGCAAACAGTGATGATTATAATGCAGAATTTTTAGATATTTTATTCAAAATTAGTGATAATAATTTGATTTTGGATTTGTACGATAAAAGAAATAGTTTTAATTTTTTTACTAGAAGCATGCCACATTGGTTTTCAAATTTGCATAAAAAAATTTACATAAATATAATTATTAATCAATTGATACGTTTCAATAAAATTTGTGGCAGAGACAGTAATTTTTACAAACAAATTTTTAAGTTATTGGCTAATTTATTTTACAATAACAATTACCCTATTAAGTTTTTGAAATATTATTTAAAGACAGTTCTTAAAAGTGAATGGCAACGATGTGGACTGTCGGCGTGAACATGTGATAGCAGCCTTCTGGATCTTTCTGTATGAAATGGGCATCCTAAAGTCTTGATAAAAGAACGGGTGTCTATCGATGAATTGAAACGAAAGAATGTTGCAGACCTGGAATTTCTGGCTTTTGATAATGGATTTGGAAGAAAAAAAAAAAAAAAAAAAAAAAAAAAAAATCTATTTGTTTATAGTTGACGGGTGGAAAACATTATACAGGTATTCATGTTTTGAGAAATTTCATTTTGCGGGTTTGGGGGGGCGCATGTTTATTCTGCATTCATGCTATTTTCTTATATATTTTTTTCTTTTTGTTTTCAGTTTAATGATAATTTAAGCATTCCTCTAAAAGACCTTTTTATTAAAGCTTTTTATTAAAGTTTTTTGTTTTTGTATGGTTAATATTATGATTGTTAGTTTTTAATTTGAGTTGTTTTAGTTTGTTATGTAATTAGATTAATAAAATGACAATAGTTTTCAGTATTGAATGCGGGGTGAACATGTGTTCAGAAACCTGCAAATTTTAAAAAGTGGGGGGTGGAGTTAGTTTTCTGTCTGTCCTCCCACTGATGAAGAACAGACGGTTTTTGTTTTTTTACCTGTCTTTCTTGTTTTTGTTTTTATAAATATTTTACCGTTTTAAAAATTTCTACAGATATACACCTTCCTTTTGAAGTTATGTTGTTTTAGCATTTTGAAATGATATAATATGCTTTATTGCATTTGATATGTGCTGCTGTAGCGCCATTCATGCAGTAATTTATCATTAATTTTGGAATAAAATATATATATATATATATATATATATATATATATATATATATATTTATTTCATTGTTGCCAACTGTATAACTGTCAACCTTTTTTTTTTTTAGGTAAAATATAATACAGCACATGCTACCATAAGCTTTATTTAATCAAAGTATTTAATCATGTGACTTGTTTTTCTGTGGTACTTATTTGATTTCATCTTTAAATATACATATTTATTTTCTGATTATATATTCTATAATCTTATTAAAATATATGAAAAGTTTTCCTGATGAAGGTCACAGATGATGATCGAAACGTTGAATATCTTAACTTTATTTCAATGTTTGTTTAGTTTTTAGACTTTACAACATTTTATACACCGTTTAGTAAGCTTGTGATTTTTTATTTTCACGTTTATATTTAACTTTCATGGTGTAAATGCCCAGCTCTTTTTATTATTGTTATTATATATTTGTGATTCAAAGTGTTTTATTTTTTGCGATTTAAAATAACCGGGAGGTCGGCTGTTATGCAATTGACATAACTGGTTAATACCTTGATAATGACAATATATCAATTTTAGAGGCATTTGGCATCCCTAAGCAAATTAGAGACCGAAAAGGAAGGAACATGTCATTTTTTAATATCACATCAACCCGATAAAGAGTCCTTTTCCAACAAAAAGAATGACAAATAGAAGAATCCATTTGCAAAGTTATTAGTGAATTTTAAATAATAAGTGTCTATAAACTTTGGCACCTGCTAAAAATTGATTATGATTCTATACAAAATTAAACCCTATAAGGTACTTAAAAGTGTTTTAAAACTTCCATACCACCCATTTTTAATCCCCTTTTTCATTAATAAAATATATTTAGAATATTCTATTTATCTTTATAAGTTGCCAAAATTTTCGTAGTCTTCAGACGATTTTCTGTTACAGGCTACTACAATTAATGTTTTATAACGTTGACTTTGTTTATTAAATATTGCTGTTTTCTTATTCTTTTTACTTTGGTGCGCCTTTGAGTTTTGTTAAACTGTATTATAAGGTATCTGCCAAAAACTTTTAATTATGTTATAGGGCAATGTTTTCTAGAAAATAATTGGGCATTCCCACTGAACCCTAAAACTATCACAAAGAAAATAGCGTGGAAGTTTTTCTAATATGTGCGTGCTACTTTTAAAAGCGAAAACAATACAAGAGAACATCCACCCGCGGTTGAGTCAGCAAAACGGAGAGTTACTACAGGCACGCTGCCTCTGGTGTTCCGAGTATGACGTAATATTTGAACAAACCAGCTTCCCTCAACACATGTTTGCTGCATCGCTGAAATTCCAGAGCCAAGAGATAAACCATAATATTATCGGTGAGCTCTGTAAACATGGGCCATGAGGCTCAGGCGCGAGATGACTGAAAAAGAATTACTGTGACTGTTAGAACGTTATCACTATTTATTTACAACATATGAACAATTTCAACAAGTAATAAACTAGTAAATCTGCAGATCAAGAGCCTCAACGTCATCTCTGCAACTCATTGTTTTTATCAAACTTTGCGTAATATTAATCTTTCTACAAAAACAAAATTTAAACTATTTAAATTACACAAACATTTATAAAAGGAAAAAAAATATTTCGATGGTTTCAGACATTAAAAGCGTTAAATTAAACACGTTGTTATGTAAGGATATTCTGAAATTCTCACGAGCTACTTATTCTAGTAATTTTTATATAATAAAGCAAATTTCTTCAGGGGGGCTCTGCCCCCCTGAACCCCCCGTTGTGTAATTTATTTTGCATTTGTAATTTTCTACTGATTGAGTTAATGATTACCCTATATCTTAGATTTCTTTTTACACTGCGATTTATAAGGATAAGCAATTATTCGGTCAAACATTTTACGTTATCCTAATATCCATACAGCAGTATTTACTTGCCTGCTAACCACAAATACCTGTATCTAATGGATAAAGAGCTTTTGGAAATGTAAACTGAAACATCTAATTTATAAATCTAGTAATACCTTTATAAATTTTGTTTATAAAAAAAATAATTTTGATTACCATTCTGCAATATTTATATCTAAGATCTAATCTAAATATCAAAAAATGTACTCGATAGCATTAACTTACTAAAATCACCCTAAAGTAGGGGGGCTTCTAAACCTAACAGTTAATAATTCATCATCGTTAAATAGATAAACATGTTTTGGCGCCTTTAAGTATTTTTTGCGATTTTCTTTTAATAGTATCTACATTTAATTTAAAATCATGATGTTACAAATACCGTTGAAATTTGACGCAAACCTATGTTCAGGTCAAATTACGAAAGGTTAACTAACATTTCATTTCCCTTAGCCGGACTTTGTTTCATTTTTCGTAATAAGGATTATTTTAATAATTTAATTTATTTTACACTCTACAAGCTGTTACACGGGCGTTGTTCACGTAGCATTAAAATAGAGATAAATGCATTAAGTAAAACATTTCACTCCCCACCAGACATGCCAAGTCTCAAGCTTTTTGCACATCACTATTATCTTAGAGAAAATGTTCTTTTAAATCGCGCAAATGTTTCAATTAAATAAAGTAACATTTTCTGTATTAAAATAATGGTATCCAGAACGCCGGAGGCTTGGCAGCTCTGCTCCTCTTAATAAAAACATATATGATTAACCAACACTTTATCACATTTTATAGGAGACAATACGGAATTTCTTATTTGTATGGCCTTACATATATCTCAGTCATAAAAATGTAAAATTTTGTGCCAATTAATGCACGCAATTGCGAAAATGAAATCGCAAAGAATGAGAAAAGGAAGGCCAAGTAAAATCGTGTAAATCGAGGAATCTTTCTTCGTAGTGCTGGGAAAATACTGCTACAAAAACTATTTTAGGTGGTATTTGGTGTGAAATGTTTATATATATTCATTCCTGTCCTATATATCCTTTTTTTTTTATTTTTTATTTGCTTATTCCATTTTTCTTTTGCACGTGAAAATCTTACAAATTAAAATTAACTCTTTGGGAGAAATTGTTATTCATTTTTCTTTTTTGGCAACAATAAAGTTTATAAAATTTAACAGAATAATGTCAGTTTATTCTGTATGAAAATAACGAACTTTTTCATTTATAATCAAATAGTTGAATAAATAAATGAAAATATTATTCTATATAGTATATAAATACTATTTTCATTTCTGCGTTTAAATAAATCTATATGCAAATATCTATACAAAGGCATTCATTAATTCATTCCTTTTGCTTTGATTTGACTTCAAAAAACCATACATACTTTCACATTTATGATATTTTTAGATGAGATGCTGTTGCTACGCAACGGTTAAAAGAAAAAAATGAAATATAAGTAAATTCATAAAATAAAATGTTTTATATTATTCGAACACATGTATAAAATTCTATCATAAGTTATACACCTAATTTAAAAGCTCTGACAAATGTTTTGACAAAATTGCAAACT
Organism: Maratus speciosus; assembly: GCA_963932465.1. Taxonomy (NCBI): domain Eukaryota; kingdom Metazoa; phylum Arthropoda; class Arachnida; order Araneae; family Salticidae; genus Maratus; species Maratus speciosus. Next base: position 93,019,377 of record OZ010799.1, read on the forward strand.
AATAAGAATAATTTAATACTCTTATTTAAAAATTTCAGCATCCAAAATTTACCATTTAAATCTATTATTCATATGAGCGATTTCTTTCAACAAATGAAAATTTGAAAATCGTCTGACTTCCCATAGAAAAGCATTATATCACAAAATAAAATGTTCTGTATATTCCGAACGAATGAACCAAATTTAACCCAAAACTATACAGCTAAATCCGGGGAGCTCATCAACATGCCCAGGGAATTTCAAGCCGATCGGATGCTTTTTGCGGCAGTTATCGCGGAACAGACAGACAGACTAACAGACAGACAGACTAACGGAAACCAAAACTTTTCGTGTCTCCACAGTAAGCCTTCACTGACGTTTCGGCAATTAAGGAATTTTCAAAGGAAAGAAAAAAATACGCTGTTGAATAATATATTTATCAAATTCACAAAATAAAGATGTTAACAGGAAAAATTAGGTGTAACACGTGAAGAAGTAGTGTATGTATACCTGCCGTTCATGATATAAAGCCAAAAAAAAAGTCACAAATCATAATTGAAGGGTTTGCTGCAAGAAGGAGGTAGCTCCATTTTTTACATGTTTGAGATGACCACTTTCTTGTTAAAAAGAAAAGTCACCCAGAGTAGGTATTTTTGGTGGAAAAACATTCATAAGTGTAGGGGACTAATGCATGAGTAGAAAAAAATGCTTTTAACGAAACTTTAAAATTTAAATTATTTCCCAAAAGTGCGAAAAAGGAGCTACCTCTTTTTTTGCAGCAAGCACTTTTTTTTTTTTTTATCATCATCAGATATGCTTTAAATATATTATGCAAAAACAAACACAAAATAATTACCACGTACCGAAAAAGTAACCATTTTTTGTAAAATAAATATTTGTTTTGTAGAATATAACAATAAATACATGCAATTCTATATTGTTAATTAAGAAAAAACTTATGTGAAAAACTAACATTTGGAGGGAAAATGTAAAAAATATTATCCTCCAATTGGAAGATTTTTTTCAACTTTATATTTATTAAGTTTTAGTGTGTAAGAAGTGTAGATGTGTTTAAGCATGATGAAATAAACATTTTCTCAAACCCGCTAGCACGTAACTAAAGATATGCCATATGATTTTTTTTCTTGTTTTTCTCTTTAAAAATGTTTTTAAAAACGACCCATCAGCATATTTATTATATTTTACCTCCTTAGAAAAAATTATCAAATTACGAAAATTTTAACCAAGGGAATATGTGAAAAATACAATAAAAACTAATAACACTACGCACATCGCGAAGAAGGGGGTGGGGAGTAGAGACTGCATTCATTATTCATGATTGAACAAACTGCATTAGTATGCTTGTTTATCACACACTTAAGATTGCGAAAACAGTCGTCATTAAACTGGTTGGCATTTCGCAGCATGGAACAGGCGGTGTGAAAAGAATAGAAGGTACAGAAATTTAAAACCGCTGTTGCATGTTAATGATGACGAGACAAAGCAATGCAAGAAATCAAAACTAATTAGGATTTGCGCAGAAAAATACTAAGGGTTGGTACTCTTGGTACTTCAGGAAATCAACAGACGAAAATTTGGTAAACATCTAACGAAAGAAATAAGATCGTATAAGATATAATACAACAAAAATATTATGTCTTATTACAGATTATTATTTCATACACTATTACAAAATATTTCTTATAAAAAATATAATTTATAATAAGAAATAATGAATTTCCATGGGCACCGGCAGAATGAAATCCAAGATAATTAGCCCGTCTCTCTAAGCCGTGTATTTTAAAATAGAATAAACATAAGCTAAACAAAGTCCCCCCCCCCCCACACACACACACACATACACACACCACCACCACTCTTGTCATAACCTCCACGTAAGATCATTTTTAAACGCATCAATGCATAAAAGCAATACAGAAGGGAAAAATAATAAAACAATGAGTACAAATGAAAATCTTAAAAAATCCATAAGTTCTACCGGCTCATTTCAAAATGGAAATTTGAAACATTTTTTTTTTTTTTCCCCTCATTCGAGCTTGGTATAATACTAAACACAGAAATACCAGGGAAAACCGCGTTTTTTACTTTAGTTTTAATAATATGGAAACTTTTTTTCTTTGCTATAATTCAGGGTTGTCAAGGTTTTGGACACAACGGTAAAAACCACGGTAAAATCCATGGTTTAAACCGTACTGTCCAAAACCCTCCTTCTGTCTAAAACTGTCTTAAACTGTCCAAAACTATATTTTGTACTAAAATTGTATTTATCAGAACAATGCTAAAAGTTTAAAAAATTGGCAAAAAGATTACAATACAAAAATACCAATTTAGTATTAACAACCTAATTACCCTACGTTATACTACCTAACAATTTAGTAGCAACAACCTAATTGCCCTACGTAACAAAGTAATTACATTAAGAAGATATTAAATTTAATTATGTATCATAATTTTAATGTTATTCATTTAAATAATAGTAGTTAATAGAAGTAATAATGATTTTTATGAAGAATACATTCTGATTCTGTTACTGAAAGTCCCGAGAGTTGTTACTGGAAATAATTGATAAATGGAGTTCAGGTTCAGCATACTGATTAAACCAGCTTACGGCTGGCAACTATGTATATGTATATATTAAGAAATAGTATAAATAAAAATAATTGATTTTGTTTGATTATGAGATATTTAGATATTGACTATTATTATAACACTATTATATGACTATTATTATAACAACACTATTTAACTCTTAAGAAATAGAATGTTCACTAGAATTAGATTAAATTCATAATAAAAATACATAATTTAAAAATAACTTCTAGATTTTAAATTAAATATTTGTGTTTTTCTTTCATTATCCTATAATCTAGAAAAGATAATTTACAATGAAATATTATTTAAAAGAAATTTCTTTGTAACATTTTCTTGCACAAAAAGTGAAACAAAAGCATTAGTGTTAAGCAAATCTCCCCTCCCTATACTACATGTGTGGTATTATAAAGAATTTCTTATTATTATAACTCAATTTTAACAGAAACAGAACTTTTTATGTTACACAGATATAAGAAAAATTTGAACTTTTTTTTCATTTACCAAAGAATTAAATGGAATGTTAGTAAAATATATTGTGAGATATTTATATTTATTCATATGTTTAATAAGTGTGCAGTGCTTACATGTGGAATGTTGCTTTTTTTAAGGTTTTGGACACTTTAGTACAGTTTTGGACGCTTTAGTACAGTTTTAGACACTTTAAGTAGTTTTGGACAGTAAAAACCACATGTCCTGTCCAAAACTAGTTTTGGGCGTCCAAAACCCCAACCCTGCTATAATTATTACTTACATTATAAGTATTCAATTAATCTGATCAGATATGTGACGTGTAAAGAAAAAACCTCGCGCATTTTTTTTTACTTTTACAGAAACAAAAGATATAAACTGGGAGAGAAAGGGATGGGAGGGGGGGTTAAAATATGCAAAACATAGTTTAAGGGACGAGACAAATCGGGGAAAATTACGACAGTGGATAGGCTATAAAATAAAATGTACAATTGCACGAAAATGAGACTCACAAAAAGTTCTTTTCTAAACCGAAATAACTAAAAAAATTTCAGAAATTAGAACATTTCTAAATCTTACATTTAAAGAACTCTTACAAATCCCTGAGGCATATTCTGAAATCCTAAAATATTCATTCTTACATTTTTTTTTACAATATAAATAGATGAGGGGGGAGGGGGGGGGGGACAAATATTAATACTGCAATTTTGTTAGAATAAAGAAAATATATTTAATTATTATATAAAAGCATACTTGCCAACTAAATTTCGGTAAAACTCAGAAGATTTTGGCGAAAAATCAGAAGAAATCAGAAGATTTTTTAAGTTTTATAACACTTTCAGTAAGGATTAAAAAACAGCTGAATCCTTATAAATAAACAAATTTCAAAGAGAAACTCGAATGAAATATTCACTAATTTGCAATTACGCAATATATATTATGACAAAAAGAATAACTTCAATATATTAAAAATTACTTTTTTTTTTTTTTTTAATATTCATAGATATTCTACCTTTTACATTAAAAGACACTTAAAACTTCTGACTCCTAAATATTTTTTTTTTTTTTTTTTACTGTGATTCTGAGTAAAAAAAAAAAAAAAAATTCTGAAATTCACAGCAAATTTTCTGAAAAGTTACAGCAGGGGGGGGGGGGGGATCCACTTCCGACACTAGCTATGCGTTTTTTCCGCGACCCTTTGACGAAATTCGCGATCTTTTGACGAAATTTGTGTTTTTTTCGCAATTTTTTGACGAAATTTGTTTTTTTTCGCGTATTTTTGACGAAATTTGCCGTTTTTTCGCGATCTTTTGACGAAATTTGCCGTTTTTTTCGCGATCTTTTCACAAAAGTAACGATTTTTCTGCAAACGATTGACAAAATTATTTTTTTTCGGCGAAGATGTCGAAATTCGCGATATTTTTTATGTCCGAATTTTCGAATTGGTGGCCGATTTTTTTTTTTTTTCGGAAAATTCGTACTAAAATCACCCTTACGCGTTGTTTACGCAATCTTTTGACGAAATTCGCGTCTTTCCCGCGATCGTTCGGCAAAATTTCGGTTTTTCCGCGATCCATCGGTGAAATTTGGGTTTTTCCCACGATCTTTTCACGAAACGCGTGTTTTTTCCGCGATCCTTTAAAGGAATTCGCGTTTTTACGCGATTTTTTTAACGGAAAGTGTTTTTACGCGATCTTTTGACGGAGCTTTTTTTACCCGATCTTGTGACGAAATTCGCGATCTTTTCACGGAATTCGTATTTTTACGCGCTCTTTTGGGGGAATTCTCGTTTTTTACGCGATCTTCCGACAAAATTTGCGTCTTTCCTGCGGACCTTCGGCGAAATTTCGGGTTTTCCAGCGATCCTTTGACGAAACTCGTGTAAAAAGCGTAAGAAAAGGGCGAAAATCGGAAGAAAATGACGAAAAGCGGAAGAAAACGCATTACGCGCGTAAAATCGGAAAACATGCCGATTTTTAGGAAGAATTCTTAAAAAATCGGAAGAGTTGGCAGCTATGTAAAAGCCAAAGAAATTTTCAAGAGGATAAATTTTGGCGGAAAAAAAGTACATTTAATTTTATATCCGTAAAATTTTCTTTAGAAAAGAAACTAAGAATGCGTCCCTAAATTAAGAATTAGTCCCTAAAATATTCTGTATATAACGAGTTAACGCAAAGAAATTAATACAGTTATACACTGTTTTGACAGTAGCAGAAAAATAAAGGCAGTCCATCAACCGTAATTACGCGTCGGAGTAATTACGGTTTATTACAGAGTAATTACGGGGAGGGGGGATTTCTTCTGATCCCCAAAAAACATATGACTTAAGAATTGAGTGTAATAATCTAGACTTATAACTGCCTCTTATTATTAAAATTTTGCTATATTTTATATATAAAAACAGAATGCAATAGACTAGAGACTTATAGTACAACTCCCTTATTGTTAAATTTTAAAACTAACGAATGAGAGGGAGGATTTCTTTGGATCCCGAAAATGCATAATTTGACTGAAGAGTCGAGTGAAATAAATCGCTTATAATAGCCTCTTATTGTTAAAATTTTATATTTTATACATAAAAATAGAAAAGCCTTATAATAGACCTTCCTAACTGTTACATTTTTTAATATTATTGTAGATATTATAATTAAGAATAAAACTTTCCCGTCATGTTTTTTCACAAATGATAAAAAAAAAAAAAAAAAAAAAAAAAAAATACTAGCAACGAAATAATGATTACGTTTAAAACAATGGTTCCCAACCTTTTGTTAGCTACGCCCCACCAAAGCTTCAGTAACGTCACTATCCACCCCCCCCCCCCCCCCCCCCCACACACACACTCACTCTGTAATTAATGTCTTATTTAAAAAGCTAACTCTTTTCACACCACAGAAGCGTAAGAGAGACTTAACAATAACTATTCAATTCACATTTTTTAGTCTATCAAAGAGATTAATCTTTTGCCACAAATGTCTTTTTAACGTTCTATAAATGCAATGAGGTTGTACATCTTCGCCTTTGTGGCAAAAAGAGTTTTTTATTGTACTATTTTAACTTACTTCAATGTTAAAGATATTGCTATACGGTCTGCATTTTTATCTTCACAAAATATCTTGAAGAGAGACTTGCATTTGACCTTAAAATTGAAAACAGACATACATAATTTTCTTTCTATAGATATTACAATACACAAAAAACATTTCAAGATTCCCATCTTTATCAATTTTAAGTAGCCGTTATTCCACATCACAACAAATTTTTCTCTGTTTTCCAATCTTGTTATCTTCCATTTATTATCTAATTTTAAAATCTAAAATGTACATGTGATCATGTAAATTTATTTACTGTGTTACATGTAAATATATTACCATACTTGCACTAGAGTCATAGATGTTTACTATCTCCATTTCCTTTTCTAATACCATTTAAGATTTATGAATTTTATAAAGGTTTACCTCGTTTAAATATTTCGTATATTTTTTAGGTTAAATATGATCAAGACTGTCTGGTTTTTAGTTTTAGCAGTTTAACGTGTAAAAGATTTTTTGTGACATATAGCAGAGCGAAAAGAAAAAAAAAAAAAAAAAAAAAGGAAAGCTCATTCAATAGACAATCGAAAATGTTACAAAGAATTATAAAATACAATAACAACGAGAATATTTATTAAGATTCTAATAACAGAAACAGATATCAAAATATCTTAAAAAATTACTCGAATAATTATTCCGGTTTTGATTCTATTTTAATTTTTTAAACTTTTGATTTAAAATATTTTTTAAATTCAGTAAAAAAACTGATTCGTTAAATTTTGCTTGTATTTCATTTATTTTTAGTTTACAAAATTCATTCAAAAAAAAAATTAAATGACTGAGAAACAAATTTGGAATTGCCCCGTAAAAGGTCAAATTGTACCCCCCCCCCCCCCCGGTGGGGCGTGGGTACCACTGGTTTAAAACAATAAAAAGATTTTATTTTTTTCCAATTGCTATATAAGATTAAATTTTCACAGGAATATATGTTTTAGCGAGTACTTAGAAAAAGAGGAAAATTTAATTACGTCAGAAGAACTACAAAATTATTCAGCTAATTACACACGAACGTACTGTGCAGGACGAGTTTACGCGAAGAGATTTGTACAGCTTATATTGTTTTGACTGTGTCAGAAAAGTGAAGACAGTCTCTCCACCGCAATTACACGGCAGAACAATTAAAGTAATCGATGCCAAATGAGTTGGGTCAATGATCCGGCAAGAGAAAAACTGTCACGCAAGATAATTTCTCGGACAAAGGTCAGGAGAGAACTTTGCCAATTGGACGGCGTTCACGAATGAGCAAACACCAAGATCCAAACGTACTATAAAAAGTCGGGAATATAATTAAAAAGAAAAAGAAAGCAAGGTATGACAGAGTGATAAAGTCTATAACAAATTATTACTTAAAATGTTTATTTAAGAATCTTTTTTTTTCTTCCAAAAATGAAGGGGAAAAAAAACTGATGTTTCCTTTTATTTAGATTACTATAATTATATTCCGGTTTCTTAGAAATAGCGTATAAATTCTAATTCCTATATCGTGTGTGTAACATTTTAAATAAAGAGTTTTTAAAAATTAGAGAATATGTTAAGAAGAATGATGATAAATATTTAAAGTGCAAGTACAAACTTAAAATGCAAAAACAAAATATTTATTATTTATTTATTTTACTTGACAACTGAATGTTTTATTATTGTACAACAGTTATGTCAATACCAGCCTTATTTAACTTTACTTTCGCGAGTGGCAAAATTATAATGTTCGTTACGTTAGGTAGACCACAACACATACTTACAATCTCTAATGTAAAAAAAGGCAACGTAACAAAATTAATATGCATTAAAATTAACTACATAAGTATAAAATGCAGTAAAATAGTGCAGAATTTAGTATTAAAAGATAAAAAATCAGAAGATTTTCTTCAAGAAAACCCATTCTGAATGGAAAAAAATTACATTTTTCATATATAAAAATATAAACAGTGTAAATTTAATTTTAAATGTTTGATTAGTGTTACAAGGTTATATTTACCACTGTAAAGCAAATAGGCTTACATGAAAAAAGAGCTTTGACTAATCAGATGGCATTTAAGATTTTTTAACATAATTTTAAATGAATTCTAAATTAGAAAGCAATTAGTCGTCCCATAAAAACAGTAGCGCCAACTTTTCAAAAATATTGGGTGGGCTCAAAAGTTTTTGAGTAAAATAACGCATATATATATATATATATGGTATGATCCATGTCAATTCAGGCAGCCAAAGAAAAAATCTTACCTTCATAGTCTCAGAAGTTTTTGAATTGAACATATGTTAAAATTCAATAAAAAATAAGATACTTGTATATTTTGGTTTTGCCCAAAAAAATTCCTGGCCCGAGATGCAGGCCGCCAAAGATGGCATCCTGGGCACCATTTCCAATTCGCCATTTTCGATAAAAATTTTAAAGTGCTCTATCTCTAGAACGGTGCAAGATATTTTGTTGCGGTTTTTTTTATTTTAAAGATAATATTCTTCTGTTTAAAATGATATACCCAATTTTGAAAAACGTATTCAACTTTTCTTGTGGCAACCTTTTGAAAAAAATAAATTTTTTTTCAAAAATAAATGTTTTTTCGAAAATGCCAATCCTAAAAATTTTGATTTTTTTGCTGTTAATAAATACCATTGGGAACTATCTTCACTGTAAAGGAGAACTTCCACTTTTGAGTTTAACAAATTTTAGAAACATTTAAAAAATTCAGAGAATTTTACAGGAACTGTATACATACAGTTCCAGTAAAAGTGACTGAATTTTTGCTTATTTGTATCATATTTGTAAGGATAAGCCTACTATATATCCTAAACCCAGTAACAGAAAGTTTTGTAGCTGTCTGCGACAAGCTTTTAAAATTTCATAATCTGTCTACAAATTTTGCATGTCATTTTAAAGAATAAATAATAAATTAAAATAGGAATTTTTTATCGTTCTATTTAAAACATGGTAAGCATGATGCATTCTCATTAACTTTGCTTATAACATTTCATCATCTAACTTCTTGTAGAATTTCTAAAGTGTGAAGGATAAGCAGAACCACACATAGGCAATAACGATGCTTTTAAAAACCTTCGGAAGCTTCAGAGGCCTCAAGCGCGAAAAGCGAGTTTTTTCTAAAACCCCTGAATAAAATCTGCAGACTTTTGAGGAAATTATTTTTTTGTAATTCTTTGATGAAATTCACGTTTTTTCCATGGCTTTTTGACGAATTTATCGTCTTTTCCACAATTTTTGGACAAAATTCACGTTTTTCTCGTGATCCCTTAACAAAATTCGAATTTTTCTTTTCTGCGTCCTTTTGAGGAATTTTTTTTTTTTTTTTAATTTTTCGGTGAAATTCACGTTTTATCCATGGCTTTTTGACAAATTTCGCGTTTTTCCCGCAATTTTTGGACGAAATTTGCGGATTTTTTTTTTTTTCGTGCGATCTTTTGACTGTATTCGCGTTTTTTCTACACTCCTATGACGAAATTCGCGTTTGTTCCGCGATCCTTTGACGAAATTCGTACTTTTCCGCGATTCTTTTATGAAATTTGCGTTTTGCTCGCGATCCTTTGACGAAATTTTTGTTTTGTTCGCGATCCTTTGATGAAATTTGCGTTTTGTTCTTGATCCTTTGACAAAATTCCCGTTTCTTTCACGATCTTTTGACGAAATTTGCGTTTATTTCACGGTCCTTTGACGAAATTTGCGTTTGTTTCACAATCCTTTTCCAAAATTCGCGCTTTTTACGCGATTTTTTGCTGAAATTCGCGCTTTTTAAACGACCTTTTGCCAAAATTCGCGCTTTCTAAACGATCTTTTGCCAAAATTCGTGCTTTTTAAAAAATCTTTTGCCAAAATTCGCGCTTTTTACGCGATATTTTGCTGAAATTCACATTTTTTACGCAATCTTTTGCCGAAATTTGCGCTGTTTACGCGATCTTTTGCCGAAATTCATGCTTTTACCCGATCTTTTACCGAAATTAATGCTTTTAACGCGATCTTTTGCCGAAATTCACACTTTTTACGCGATCTTTTGCCAAAATTCACGTTTTTTACCCGATCTTTTGCCAAAATTCACGCCTTTAACCCGATCTTTTGCCGAAATTAAAGCTTTTAACGCGATCTTTTGCTGAAATTCACACTTTTTACGCGATCTTTTGCCGAAATTCATGCCATTAACACGATCTATTGCCGAAATTTGCAATTTTTACGCGATCTTATTTCAAAATTTGCGCTTTTTATGAGATCTTTGGCCGAAATTCGCGCTTTTCATGCGATCTTTTACCAAAATTTGCGATTTTTACCCGATCTTCTGCCGAAATTCACCCTTTTACGCGATCTTTTGCCGAAATTAATGCTTTTAACGCGATCTTTTGCCGAAATTCACACTTTTTACGCGATTTTTTTGCCGAAATTCACGTTTTTTACGCGGGAAAAATTGTCCGAAAGTTGCAGACAATTTTTTAAATTGACTTCATTAGTGCAGACAATAATTGTCCGCAAAATATTTTTTGTGTCCGCGACTATGTCGCCGTGTCGCGGTGTTTCTGCCACTGGGATCCTAAACAAGTTAGAAATTGCAATATCAAATGTGGCAAATGAGGTGCGTGCATAGTATTAACTAGTTTTATAAATATTCAGATCTTGGTGCAATAAGTGTTACACTCTTGGGTAAAAAGGCATGAATACAAAATTTACTATAATACCATATATTAAATTCAGTAATACGGAAGTAATATGAATCTATCTTAAAAGGACTTAATTACCATGGCAACCTAGAATTATTGCCTATCATGGTATATCATTGAATCAATTATGTATTATAGGATTTTTAAATAGAATGAAGAAAACTTTTATTAATGTCTTTTATGTTTTAATTTGATTTTCATAGCATTTAAAGTGATACATACTTTATTGCAGAGGTTTACAAAAAATTACTTCCTGTGTCATAGAAAGTGCATAGTGTTTACAGGGGCACACAAAAGATTTCGGATACTTTACCTTATTGGAAATACTGTACATTAGCGATGATTGCTAGAGGTGCATTTTTAGTTGCGATATGAGTTTTTAAGTTTAATTAAATATTTCCATATTACGTTGTGTGTATAAAGGCTGTAGATCATATACAGGGCTACACAAAAGAAATCATAAGGGTATAGCTGGAAGTGCATTTTTAGTTGTGTTTGAGTTTTTAAGTTTAACTAAATTTTTCCATATTACGTTGTGTGCATAAATGCTGTAGATCATATACAGGGCTACACAAAAGAAGTCTTAAGGGTTTACTGAGTATGAATGAAAGTACCTTAAAGGTGATTTTTAAATGAGTTATGCATTTTTACGCTGAACTACATTTAGTATACTAAGATATGTTTGGAGAATATAGATAAAATGATATACAGGTCCACGCAAAGAATTAGATACATGGCCGTCTATGGATGATAATCTCTGGAAGTGTGATTTCACTGGTTTTAAGGATGTTTTAATCTTAATTAAATATTAGCTAAATAGTGGCATGTATATAAAGATAATAGGTAAAATACAGGGTTGTATGAAAGTATTCAAGTATGCTTCCGTCTATTGACATAAATTTCTAAAAGTCAAATTCCGACCTATTTATGTGTTTTTAACAATTTCCAACATAGTTGAAAGTCTTTATGGATTCGATTTGTCTGCCCATCTGTCTGAACTCTAACTTGTATTAATATAATTTGTATTGCTGTGTAATTGATATGTTATTGAGATTGTTTTACTATGTTCGGTATTGAAAATAAAGTATGTATCACTTCAAATGCTATGAAACTCAAATTAAAACATAAAAGACATTAATAAAAGTTTTCTTCATTCTATTTAAAAATCCTATAAGACATAATTGATTCAATGATATACCATGATAGGCAATGATTCTAGGTTGCCATGGCGATTAAGTCCTTTTAAGATAGATTCATATTACTTCCGTATTACTGAATTTAATATATGGTATTATAGTAAATTTTGTATTCATGCCTTTTTGCCCAAGAGTGTAACACTTATTGCACCAAGATCTGAATATTTATAAAACTAGTTAATACTATGCACGCACCTCATTTGCCACATTTGATATTGCAATTTTTAACTTGTTTAGGATATATAGTAGGCTTATCCTTACAAATATGATACAAATAAGCAAAAATTCAGTGACTTTTACTGGAACTGTATGTATACAGTTCCTGTAAAATTCTCTGAATTTTTTAAATGTTTCTAAAATTTGTTAAACTCAAAAGTGGAAGTTCTCCTTTACAGTGAAGATAGTTCCCAATGGTATTCATCAACAGCAAAAAAATCAAAATTTTTAGGATTGGCATTTTCGAAAAAAAAATTGTTTTTGAAAAAAAAATTTTTTTTTCAAAAGATTGCCACAAGAAAACTTGAATACATTTTTCAAAATTGGGTATATCATTTTAAACAGAAGGATATTATCTTTAAAATAAAATAAACTGCAACAAAATATCTTGCACCGTTCTAGAGATAGAGCACTTTAAAATTTTTATCGAAAATCGCGAATGAGAAAGGATGCTGGGGATGTCATCTTTGGCGGCCTGTATCTCGGGCAAGGAATTTTTTTTGGCAAAAGGAAAATATACAAGTATCTTACTTTTTCTTAAATTTTAACATATGTTCAATTCAAAAACTTCTGAGACTATGAAGGTAACCCCCCTGCCTGAGTTGATATGGATTCAGCCATATATATTCTCTTAATGTGTATGTGTGTGGAAAGAGAGGAGAGGAGCGAATGGCTAAAGGTGATAATACGAAATTAAATTTTGTTTTTTCTAAGCAAATTTTTAAAAATTATTCTAATTCTATAAATAATTTTATTAAATTATATTCTTATAGATTCTTCCTTATATTAATACATTGGAACTGCTAACTATTGAAAGTGCAAAAAACCAAATGTCAAGAAAAGCATACATCTTAGTCACATAAGTGCTTTATCAATTCAAAACAAATGACAAAATAGGCAGGAAATTTCTTTTTGTGATAAATTTAACTATATATCCACAGAAGAGCTTTTCAGTGGTCCTGTAAGCTTAATTTCTATCCTTACTATTTTTCAAACAAAACTATTTTGAGAACGTCAATATACCAAATTTCATCTCAGCGACTAAACAAATAAAAAAAATAATGCAGAATTAAATCAATTGAAATTGGGTGGGCTCGCGCCCCATGGGCCAGGGTTCGCAAAAACCCGGGTTTTTCTGAAAAAACCCAACCCACATGGGTTTTTTCAGGTTTTTTCAAAAGTATACTACATGCGTAATTACATTATTGTATACTATATTTTTTATATATTATATACACTATACATAAAAAAAGTACATTGTTCCCTTATATACAATATAATTGTAATGCTATTTTACAAGTTATAAATTGTATAAATTATATGAATTTAAATTAATTAAATGTCAGTGTTTCTCACAAATTAGTTTTATAATAGAAGATAAAAAATTATTAATTTTCTTTAAATCAAATAATGAATAGAATATTAAAATTTAAAACATATAAGTAGGAAGAAAAAAAGGAGTAAACTAGTCGGATGTGCCAATCCCAAAAGTTTCTTCTATCTCATATGCGTTAATAATACAAAATTCACTATCACAGTGCCAAAATTAAATGACAATTTATGCCCATCATGAGGATTGTATAATATAGATTTGTTGAATTGGATGCATTTAACAAGGAGATATAAGTATCACCTGTTGTGCAATTTACAACAAAACCTGATCAGTAACAATTTACGTCAATATCTAACTGAATCTGAAGTTTGATGAAAATCCATGCATTATTAGTTCTTGAGATAAAGCTATTGCAAAAAGTGAGATAAATGCAGCATAACAGCACCGCTTGGGCGATATACACCAAAAACTAATCAGCACCAGTTTATATCAAGGTTTAACTAAATCTAAATTTTTATTCAAGTCCGTACATTAGTGCTTGAGATAAGAGTTATTGCTGAAATCGTGAAAAATGCAGCATAACAGCACTACCTGTTGGGCGATATGCACCAAAATTCAATAAGCAACAACTTAACTTGTAACTGAATTTGAAGCTTTATGAAAATCTGTGCATTAGTTCTTGAGATAAAGCTTTTGCAAAAATTGAGATAAATGCAGCATAGCAGTGCCACCTGTTGGGCAGTTAAAGCTTTTGCAAAAATTGAGATAAATACAGCATAGCAGTGCCACCTGTTGGGCAGTATACACCAAAAACTAATCAGCACCAGTTTACATCAAAGTCTAACTCGATCTAAAGTTTTGTGAAATTCTGTGCATTAGTTCTTGAGATAGAGCACCCACAAAATTTTTTTCACATACAGACAGTCATTTTCTAAAAACTATCAAATTGTCTTCAGGACCTTTTTAAAACGTATAAATCCATCATGAACTAGAAGTCGAAATTTTCACGAATCCAATACTTTCTTCTTGTAAAGATAGAAGAAAGTAAAATTACATATTTTTTATTTTCATGAATATAGTTGATTTGAATTTTTTATATAAAGACATACCTATAATTATGTACTATGTATGTTGCCTACTAGGTTCTATGTTAGTGAAGTATTTCAATGTGCTGAAATACATTTTTATTTTACTTCAGATGTGTATGTAAAGGCTTTTATATATTAATATTTTTTTCAAAATTAACCGAAATGACTTCATTAAATGTATATGTTGTTTAAATTTTTAAATTATATCTGAAAGTTGAAAAAACCCACTTTATGGGTTTTTCAGTGGGCTTTTTCAAGTGGGCCCATTCTGAAAAAACCCACCGGGTTTTTCCGAACTGGGCCCAGCTTTGCGAACCCTGCCATGGACCGATATAAGTTGGCGCCACTGCATAAAAATACAAAAAATGTCAATGAACGTCTTAAATAATTTTTAACTAAGAGAGACAAATCGATAGTAAATAGTAGCATACACAATGTTTACAGTCATAAAAACAATCATAAAGTCAGTGAAAAGGAAATGTCAATAATTTAAAAGTTTTTAACTTTAAGTTAGCAATTGCATTGCACCAATTTTAATGAGCATCTAAATTCTTCTTAAAAGATGAACTAATGGTTGTCTACACGGGGTCACAAATGAAAGATCAGTCAGGACCGCAGCAGGGTTGGGGTTTTGGACAGGACATGTGGGTTTTACTGTCCAAAACTGTACTAAAGCGTCCGAAACTGTACTAAAGTGTCCAAAACCTTAAGAAAAGCAACATTCCACATGTAACCACTGCACACTTATTAAACATATGAATAAATATAAATATCTCACAATATATTTTACTAATACTCAATTTAATTCTTTGGTAAATGAAAAAAAGTTCAAATATTTCTAATATCCGTGTAACATAAAAAGTTCTGTTTCTGTTAAAATTGAGTTATAATAATAAGAAATTCTTTATAATACCACACATGTAGTATAGGGAGGGGAGATTTGTTTCAATTTTTGTGCAAGAAAATGTTACAAAGAAATTTCTTTTAAATAATGTTTCATTGTAAATTATCTTTTCTAGATTATAGGATAATGAAAGAAAACAAATATTTAATTTAAAATCTAGAAGATATTTTTTAAAATATGTATTTTTATTATGAATTTAATTCTAGTGAACATTCTATTTCTTAAGAGTTAAATAGTGTTGTTATAATAATAGTCATATAATATAGTGTTATAATAATAGTCAATATCTAAATATCTCATAATCAAACAAAATCAATTATATTTATTTATATTATTTCTTAATATACACATATACATAGTTGCCAGCAGTAAGCTGGTTTAATCAGTATGCTGAACCTGAACTCCATTTATCAATTATTTCCAGTAACAACTCTCGGGACTTTCAGTAACAGAATCAGAATGTATTCTTCATAAAAATCGTTAGTACTTCTATTAACTAGTATTATTTAAAAATTAGGTTGTTACTACTAAATTGTTAGGTAGTATAACGTAGGGTAATTAGGTTGTTAATACTAAATTGGTATTTTTGTATTGTAATCTTTTTGCCAATTTTTTAAACTTTTAGCATTGTTCTGATAAATACAATTTTACTACAAAATATAGTTTTGGACAGTTTAAGACAGTTTGACAGAAGGGTTTTGGACAGTACGGTTTAAACCGTGGATTTTACCGTTGTGTCCAAAACCTTGCCGACCCTGGGCCGCAGGTTGAGTAATGGCTGTTACTGTTGAAATTTTTCAGAACTTTGTATTTTCAGAAAAATAAATAAAAAAAAAGGTAGTTGCATTTTTCCAGCATTAAACGGAAATGTACAACCACATTACGCTACACATTCGTCAATGGTGTTACCACTGAGTAGGGACAATTTAAGTTTTATGAAAATTTTATGTATAATAAACTATAATATCTACACTATAAAGTAAAAAAAAATGTTCGTGAGTAACACTGACGTGATATCGAGTGTTGCAACACCTAACCAAGAACTTTTATATTTACTTCAATGTTTTAAACTTCTAAGCATCGCACAATTTAACTTTTTACACCGTCGAACAGGGGGAAAAAATGTTTTGCCAAATGCAATTTGTTTGAAAACTCAAATTTACTGATTTTCTATGGTTTTTAAAATAATTTTCAAATATGATATTTTAAATTAAATAAAATTTTAAATAAATAGCACATAAATTCGACAGGGATGTAATCGAACTATGCGCTTAAACCACTGAAATTATCAGAATCAAAAAAGGTGCTGTAAGTAGTGAAATGTTTGGAGATTTCTTGGGCTAATAACTCCTGGCATACGGCTAACACGAAAGTATCGTTCTTAGTGAATTTCAAAACTTTATTTGAATGTATAATTGATGTTTTGCATATAAAAATACTTTTTAGTGTTAGTGGCCAATCCATAAAATTTATATATTATATATTCATTAGAATTTTCAATTTAAAAAAATTGTTTTCATCTATAATCTGTCACCCGGGAAGCCTGGTTGGATCCCTAGTTATTATAAACAAGTCGGAAATTGTACACCAAACGTGGCGAATGAGGTGCGTTCGTAATATAACTAGTTTTACAAATATTCAGATCTTGGAGCAATAGCTATTGCACTCTTATGCAAAGATGCATGATTGCAAAATTTATTACGATTCAGTAATACGGAAATAATATGACTCCATATTAAATAGGACATAATCACCATGGCAATATAGAATCATTACCTATCATGGATTTCATCCAATTAATTACGTATGATAGGATTTAATAGAATGAAGAAAACTTTTATTAATATCTTTAAGTTTGGGTTCGATTTTCATAAAATTTGAAATGACTCCACAAAAGTCTGCAATGACTATATATATATTAAATTTTAAACCATTTAGTTATGTAGTTTTTGCGTTGTTCTATGCGAACAGACGGACCACACGATGACTACAGGGCAATTTCAAGCCAATGTTACCATTTTTAATATTTTATTTTTACATCAAATAGGTAATATGTATTTTTTCTTATTCTATTAAACCTATATTTTTAATTCTTGCAATGCATTTTATAACATTTTAAATATGCAAAGTAAAAAAAATCCATTACACTCAGCGTTAGTTTCTTTTTATGTGTTGTTTACTTGTTTGCCTGTTACATACTTGATGTTGGTCTGTTACAGGTAAGATTATATATTTTTCATAACTATATTGTGGCAACAGTCAAATTTTGTGAAATATGTATGTTTCTGAACTCTCTCTGAAGGAAAATGCATTTTTGTTACAATAAATTGTATGTTATTTTATAAGTAATATAGATAAACCTTAAGGTATCCGAAAAGCATGTTAATCCCTGTTTGTCTGTTACAATACCATTTTTCTAATCATAATTATTTAAACTAAATAATTTATTCATAATAACTATATTAATTTATCTTCTAATATCATATGCTAATTGTTAAAGGAGCAAAATTAGCACTAGCCACCGGCCACAAGGCCAGTAAATGAGAAAAAGTGGCTAGTGAAAAATTGCCTATCAGCAGCCACCTTACGACCACTTTTTTACAAGGAGAGAATAAAATTTTCTTGCATTTCATCAAGAATTCTACTTTTTTTTTGTTGTTGTTGTTCCAATATATTTAAATTAACATATTTATTTGGGATATTCAGTTATAGATTAATACTTATAGAAATTTTACTGTTTAGTATTTTTTAAATAAAAAGTGGCCACTAGTTTAAAAGAAAGGGGCCACTTAAAAAACTAGTCCTAACGGTCAGTGGCCGCCAATGAAATTTCCCAGTTTTGCCCGATACTAATTGTAGCCATCGTTGAGTTACACAATTATTTTTTAAATAAGATATGGCCCTTTTTTTTTCTATAACCAAGTCTGATACGATGGAATTGCCCTATAGTTGCTACATACTTATCTTACGAACGCACCTACAAATGTTTTATTTATTGAGTTGCAGCTTGTTTCCTTTTCCCATGGACTAATCTCTCATTAAACAACCTTCAACAGCAACAAATTTTGTTTTCCTTTTTGAATCTCATTGTTTCTTTTGGACATGATATGAAGCATGTTAATTTTTCTTTTCCACAGATATCCGATTAAGTGCATTGTAAATCATTTTAAGATTACTGAACCACATACCAATCATCGCATCTATATTAATGTGATAGAAAAATGCGTTCGATTTTGTTAAAAGATGAGAAAATTGACAATTACGATGCAAATCAAATACGAATCCAACAAATTATCTACTTTCTGATCAGTTTGTGAAACAATATACGTAAAAACTATTAGAAGAAAAATAAATCTGAAAGATTCTATCTTAATATTACATTTCTTATTATTTATTTATTTTTAACGCCTGGCACATTTGTTTAAGTATATTTTTCATTTTTATGCGGTTACTTTTATTTATACAGTCAAGTTACATTACAGAATTCAGAAAATACGACAGTATTTTCGCAATTCGCAATCAAATCTACATTTAAAAAATGTATAACAAAATTAAACATACTGGACAAGACTGGAGTTAATTTAATGAAAGGCAGGGTTGGTAAAAAACCAGTTTTTTTTTTTTTTTTTTTTGTTTAAACCAGGTTTTTTTGGTTTAAACCGGGTTTTTAAAAATATATTTTCTTATTACATATTACATGCATATTTATTGATAAAAATAAATATTGTTGGATATGTAAGTAATATAACTTCATTTAAAAATAATTTAAATTAAATAATTACAATCAGTTGTGTAGAAAATTGAAATCATTTAAAATTTAAACATTTTTAGTAAAAGCTATGTCTTATGTTCCATGAATAAAATGCTCTACATAGTGAAACAACGATACCTTGAAAATCTTAATAAACAATCTTTTGATTACTAGTATACTATAAATAAATATATGGTGTAGTTTCATAATATTCTTTTCCATGGCTATTTAAAATAATTTCTTTGAAATATTTGCAACCTGAGATATCTGATTTTTCTTTTAGAAACACTACATGAAAAATTATTAACTTTTATTGAAAGTAAAGCTTTTTATAAAGAATTCCTGGAACGATTTGAATTTAGCAGAAGGGTCTTTACACGTTCCAAGAAGTATTGTGTATTGTCATTTGACACTTCTCCTCAGAAACTGCCATGTTTAAAAAGGCAACAGTAAAAAACAGAAATACCTATTTACCAGCTTTTTAGACTGCTGAAAACAATCTTAAAATGGGAAGTAGATTTATAAAAGTTGTCATCCACTAAAACATTTAAACAGCCATCAGACTTATACACAGGATTTTTTTCTAAGCTATTTTATAATATATATTACTTTTATATGTCTAAACTAAAAATTAATAATATATATTTCTAGGCATTTTTATGAGACTTTTTTCTGTTATGTCTCACGCGAACCTTATCTCGATTTTTTTTTGTCAGATCTAAATAGTGTATTCGATTATGCAATAGACGATTTAAACATCTTATTGCATATTTTAGTTAAAAGTAAACAGGTGCTTTGCTAGCACCCAATTTTTCAATGTCCTCTTATTTGACTTCATATTTTGAGTTTCTTTTTTATTCTTAAGGCTATTCTAAAATCCGAAAGGGCAACTTTATGACATAAGTTTTAATTTATTTTTGCTCGGAAATGCATGAAACTAGCAGATGGTGTTGTTCAGTAAAACTATGAAATAAAACTGTGTTTTCAGTTTTTTTTTTTTTTTTTTTTTTTTTTTTTTTTCAAACGCAATAGATCTTTCAGAAAATAGTGTCAAAGTTGGCATTTTGAACCGAATTTCCACGCGAAAGAAAAATAACTACTCAAGCAAGGTTAAAAACATCTGTCACGTGATCAAAATTGCTTATAACTCAATAGGTAATTTATTTATCAAAAATGGAAGACACAGTTCTATTCCAAATCGCTTCCAGTCAAGCCTTCCAATTTTATCTTTCCGTTAAAAAATGAATTTGTAAATGTGTCAAAGCATTTTGCGCTTGTTGACTAAAGCAGTTGAGAACAGCCTTAAAAGACAATCTTTCCAATCAAGAAAATTTTCTTATGCAACTTGACTAAAATCTTAAAGGTCATTTTATGTTATTAATTGAAAATAATCTGCGTTTTCAAAAAAGGAAAACACTTTATTCAAAATATTGAATATTTTTAATCTATTTTATCTTTGCTACATTCACATGTTTTAAATTTTATCTCTAGAGCTTCAGAAATGTTCATCTTCAACACACGCAATTTGCATTCTACATGCATACAAATATAACCTACACTCACTATGTCTCACGGTGACTGCTGGGATAAGACTGTTAAAAGTAGAAATTATTTATATATCCAATAATTTGATGCACTTAAATTACAAAAATGAGAAAATATTATATTAGATCTATTCTAGAAAACCAGTTGATTTAAACCGTGCCAATCCTGCTGGTAACGGAATAAAATCATAATGCAAAACCCCGATCCCAATGTAGGAATGCAAGAAAAACAAAAGCTTACTAAACCCAATAGCCATGATACAGCAAAGAAAATTCACAGTCAATCATTCATTAGCATACAGAACAAAAAGTAACGAATGGAGAGAATTATGATTATGTCATCATTAATGCAAATGTAATTTTAGTAAATCTTAACTAATCAGCAATCTAAGTAGTAAAAGAGTGGCCGAGAGGTTCTGCTCTTGCAGCTGGTAGACGGGAAGTGCTGGGTTCGATCCCAATCGCGCCCGCCGGCCTAATCGTTCGGAGTTTTCGTGGTTTTCTTCCAGCCTTGGTTCTCCAAGCGTTAATACGGATTAGGTTCCCTTAGAAAGGCCCTCACGGAAGGCACTCCCCCCCTAGGGCCCATATCCCACGTGCAGATAATTGGCCGACATAAATACAACCAACTAAGTAGTAAAAGTGTATTTTTAGCTCAAATCTGCCATTTTGGCTATTTTTTAAAAATAAAAGGCTTAAAAAAGAAGAAAAATAAATAATTACTTATTTTTTTCTTTCCAGCTAATTTAGAAAAATTAGTCTGCTATGTAGATTTAAAGTTTATAAGAAAAGTTTGATTAAAAATGTTTGTCACCTTTACAAATTTATTAATTCATCATTTTTCTAAAGCTTTGCTTGTAACTTGGATTTTGCATTTTTCAATAATGTGTAAAATAAAAGAAAACATTAGGGAAAAAGAGAAAAAAAAACAGCATGGTTTTTTTTTAAAAAAACCATTTGGTTTAAACCATGGTTTAAACCACGGTTTAAACCAGCGTGGTTTAAACCAAACAACCCTGATGAAAGGTGTGCAAATAATCTCACATAGCCATTTTATATTTAGATTAGGGATGCACCGAATATTGAGTATATATTCGGTATTCAGCCTATTCGACCATATTACATAATATTCGGTTTAGCCGAATATCAAACTATTCGGCCGGCCCGAATACATAAAAACTTTTAAAACAAATTTTTGAAAACGTTACACAACTTCTACTTTTAACTGTCAACTTATAAGGCCATTCCAAACAATTAGAAACAGAATCATATTTAAATAAAAGAGAATGTTTTTACATTACTTATTTGCTGTTTGTTAAGTCTTAAGAAATTAACCATTAATCAGAAATTTTCATAGGAATTAAATCATGTACAAATACAAGTTCCTGAACATTATCTAGTAAACAAACAATTTGCTTTTTCACATAAAAGGGTGCTTCTAAACAAAATAGAAAATCTTTCAGGGTTGATAATAGACGCCAAGACAGACAATTTCTGTAAAGGAAACCATAATCGCAATCCACTTATTCAGTCTTAAATACAGTGTATCTCATCTCACTCGAGGTCAAACATTTTCGTTTGTTACTTTAACAATAATGAAGATATGACTATATTATCAACAGACTTATTTCGATTTCTGTGAAATATTATATCATGTTCATGATGAGAAGTGATGGAAATTGCCACAATCCATATCTAAACAACTATGAGTTAGACATTCCTTTATTCAGAATGCAGTTGACAATATTTAAACTGTGTCACTGACAAATAGTATATGGCTCTATAAAGTTTTTCTTCCAATGTTTTCACAATTTCTCCTTGATTTTAACTTGTTTTAGAATTTAAGAAAATGTTATTCATTTGTTTTAATTCACAGAAGAAGCCATGAAATTAAAAATTTTATTTATTAAAAAAGTTTTATAACTATCCTCTTTTTAAATAACTCCAAGTAGATTTTTTTCAGTATAAAGTTTACTTGTAAAAAGCTCTTTATCAAAATGTAAGTTTTAGTATTAAACATTATGCAAAATTGTTTTAAAATTTGACATTTTAATGCCTTTAAACTTTGAAATATAAAAGTATTCGGTTAGCCGAATATTCGGTATTCGACTTGCCTGTAGGCCGAATATTCGGTGCATCCCTAATTTTGATTTAAAAGTACTTTACATTCAATTATTTTTGCAGATTAAAAAGAAACATGAATAAAAATTCGGTTATAACGAAATGTTCTTACGGGAAATATATTGACTTGGTGGTCCTATTATATTAGTTGTTTTTCAATAAGCACAACCCAAATAAACAGACAGATTTAAATATATTTTGGCTCTGTTGTTTACACCTTTCACTCTGATAAGGACAGAATAAACTAATCCTCGGTAATCTGTTTTGTCTCTCGATTAACTTTTACTGTATCGAACGATCCACAGATATTAAGCCAAAGTTTCATATCAGCAATTCTTGGACATGAAGTATGACTCACGCCTTTCTTGTCCAATTTAGCTTTTCGGCCTTGCACATGATGGTATTCCTTCTAATTGAAGGTGGCAGTTTTCCCACACCAAAGGGTAGCAAACCGAAGCGACTACATCCATAGCATACAAATAAAAAATAAAATCCCATCATCATCAAAATGTTGCCATTGTGTTTAATTAATTCATCCGGGATATGCAGAATTAACCGCAGATGCCAGGCAAAGTCACACAGGAAAAATTATGAAAAATATTTTACAAAGAGTTCACCAGTCTAAGAATTTATCAAAAGAACATAGGAATCGTCTGGTTTTTCAATCACTTAATCACAAATATAAAGTTTCTTTAATGGAGTTCAAGAAATAATATCGATTTAAAAAATTAAAAAAAAAACTATCAGAGAAAAAAAAGAACAGCCAAACTGCAGAGGATCCCACCCCCCCCCCCTTTTTTTGGACGGGTGGGGGGGGGGGCATTATCTAGAAATTCCTTCTTGGGAAGTCAAAGAAAGGGGAAATTTCAGCGAAAAATTTTAAATGTTTTATTATTTAGAGCACACATTAATTTTTTAAGACAGTATCTAACATCATTTAAAAGAAAATTAATATTGTACTTTTTATTACTGGAGAAATTTGGCTGTCGTATTAGTAATGCTCATTCTAGAAAGGAAAAGGCCACAATGCTAATCACTAAAATGGGCATTACTGAAGCGGAAAAAAAAAAGTTGAGTTACAACGGGTAAAAGAAAACGTAATCTGTGTTTAGCAAGTAACGATGCAAAAAAATACATATATACATATACACAAAAATTACACAACATTAATATATCCCTCTTTTTTAATAAAATTAAATTACGAAACGATTTTATAATCTCGCGTTTTTCATAAAAAAGGGAGGAAGTTTTATAAGCTCTCGAGTAATAATCTCCTATCAGAGTAGGGTGTATTTTCCCAACTTTAAAAGACAACTACACTTTGACTATAGGGGGAACAATAATATTGGGATAATTCATTTATTTAAAAAAAATAAAAACCTTTTACAAAAAAGGTTGTGGGGGAAGGACATTTTTAGTACAATATTAGTCAGGGTTGCCGGCTTTTAGCTAGGCCAAAAAAAGCCGGAAGGCTTTTTTTGGTTTTAACCACTTAAAAAAAGCCGTCTTTTATTGAAAAAAGTCTTTTTTATTTTTAAAAGTTGGTTTACAGCTAATTTGTTTTAAATTTGGATCAATTTTTAATACTTAAATATTTTCTACTAAAAAAATTATAAATTTCTATTAAATTTTGTCAAATAAATAAGTCTTTATAACTGCTAGAAGGCATTGTCTGAAAAAAAAAAAAAATTATAAATATTGAAAAACATATAAGTTAGACTCCAAACTGGTGTTTTGAAATTCTATATTACATAGCTCCACATATACTACACATCTTAAAGGTTATATTTAATTAAATGACAAAATGTAGCACATCAAAATGGAAACATTCTTATGTGTCCATATGGAGAGATTAAGTTATAAATGTTAAAAGAGAAATTAGAAAGGATGTAATATTTGAGGAGAGTGGTACATAAGTGTATAAAAAATAGAGCATTTAAACAAAAAAAAAAAAAAATCTAAATAAAATTTTGAAAATCTTGTTGCTAAGCATATTCATGCATATGCTATTCATAATGTTTTTAATAGTGAGAAATGGTGTTTATTAATATGACTATGTATAATTTTAAATGTTTACTAGAAATAAAATAAGACTGTATATTAATAGCTCTTAAAATTAAGTAATAAAACATGTAACTAAGTAACCATTGTCCTCTTTAATTTTATAAAGCAGTAAAAATGAAAAAAATGGTAATTGGTATGGCCCTTTTAAAATTTAGCTGACATATTTGCAATTCTGGCTACAAATCAGGGTTGGCAGGTTTCTGACATGTGTCAGTTTATGACGGTTTAAACCGTCATGTCAAAAACCTCGTCAAAAACCTAAAATACTAAATTGATCTGTATAAATTCACATTAAACGTCACACATAACAACATTACATGTGATATTTTAAATTCACATTACTGTATATCAATAATTAGTACATAGTTAAGTATTATTGTTAAGTGCAATTTTTTAACAGGGTAATTTTTTTTTTTTTTTTCTAAAAAGTAGACAGACATTAAACTCACCTGAGCTGTAAATTTTTTCTCTTACCGCATTTTATGGAAGAAACGCCGCACCTGTCATAAGCGCCGCGCTACTGAAAACTGGCCTGAATAAGATTAAAAATATCGTAATCTGTTATCGTAAAAATATCGTAACCTGTTGCAAACGCTGCACCCGTGGCAATGCTACTTCTGTCGACAGCGTCACACTGACCTAACTTTAATCAAAGTTTTCTGAACAGTGTAAGTGTAGGGTGCCTCATTTTTAATATCTTAAGATGTCTAAAATTTTATTTAAAATATTTAAATCATGTTTAAAATATTTTTATGTACTTTTTAAATTAAGGAGACGTCAGCTGGTATTTAAACCACCCAGAGCGCGGGACTCAGACCCTCTCCTTAGGTATTCCATGTCTTTTTTAAGTTGTCGGCACAACTTGGCACGCTTTTTATGAGTGGGTCGTATCTACTTTAAGCGATCTTTAGTTTCTATTCGAAGCCCTCAAAATCTGAGTCTTCAATATCAGAATGGATGAGTTGTAAATTTTCTTCATCCACACTGTATGGTTCGCTGGCTATCATCATCAGAAATGTCACAGTTTTCATTATCAGCAAAGTCAGAAAGTTGTTGGGCAGGGGACTTGAAAACAGTCTAAAGGAATTTTTATTTTAACCCAATTTTACGCGTGCAAAAAAAAAAAAAAAAAAAAAACCCGTAAACACCGCACTTGAAAGAAAATTAACTTTTAAACTCGTAAACGCCACGGCGTTTCTTCCATAAAATATGGTACTTAAAATCGTTTTAATTTCTCTTACTTTTGAGAGCTTAAAGCACTAGCTAGGTTTTTTTTTTTTTTTTTAATAAGAAATAAAAACTTAGAAAAGTGCAGATTTTTTTGTATATATAACAAGATAATGTGTATCAATGTTATTCTAGTCTAAGCGATAACCATTCCATTCAAAATTGAAATTGGATTATTAATCTTAAACATTTACAAAATAAGAGAACTAAAAAAAAAAACAAAGCGTAAAGTCAGAATTCTTTTTAAACAGCTTTCTTTTAAATATATAAAAATATGTTTTCGATTTTAAAACTGAACAAAACTGGCTCGGTCTTCTAAAAGAAAATTCACTTAAGCCCCATATTGAAAAAGTGCATAATAGAAGGGATCAAATCATGAAACCATACCATTGTTTGGCTTATATTTTGCATCCCAACCATCAGGGGCAAGGGTTGACTGATGTATCAGTTGATTCATCTCGTGCTTGAGCTACAGAGAGAATTTATGGATGCTTACCCATAACTGATTGTGTATGAAGCTAAAGAATCCCCTTTCCTGTCTTCTTATTTCAGTGCTATAGGGACCCCATTACTTGGTGGAAAGGTATCATTAAATGCAATAGCTTTTTGAGCCTGCTTCAAAACTTGCTCATCTAGCAATGTTTTTGCTATCAAGTCCTACTAGTTCAGCATCAATTAAGAGACAGGCTATTTTCTAATGCTTCATACACTCTAAACTCAGAAATCATTTGGGTGTAAATAAATGTGAACACGTTGTGTGCTGCAGCATGCTGGGGTGGGGGGGGGGGGGGGTGAAACTGACCCAGATTATTTAATTGTACAAAAGGATTTTCTTCTGATTGAAAATTTAAAAAAATAAAAATATTTTATGGCAATTAATAATTTAATTTTTTAAAATTATTAAATTACAATAAATTTAAATAAAAGATCACATAAATCATTGACTTATTTAATGTTTACCTATTGCCTATTGTTGTTAAAATGTTTTAGTGTTTTACATGCATTTGGCAGTTTTTGACGGTTTAAACCAATTTATGACAGTTTTTGACGGTTTAAACCTGTTTATGACAGTTTAAACCAGTTTTTGACGCTTGTCATGTCAAAAACCAGTTTTTGACGTCAAAAACCCAACCCTGCTACAAATCACTAGCAAAACCATCTAAGTGTTATTCCATTATTAATGTCCTCATTATTGAGAAATTGGGTTACTTATTAAACTCTAAATCAATTAAATGTCATTAAAATTAATTAAACACACGTTGAAATGTGTAGTTTATAATTACAATGCTTCATTGTAATAAAAGCCAATTATGGCCAAAAAAGGCCCAAAAAAGACGGTTAAAACAATAAAAGCCTGGCTTTTTTTAAATTTTAGCCGGCTTTTTTGCAACCCTGATATTAGTACAAAAAAATATGTAGTTAAAATCTGCAGAAGATTTTCTCTTAATTAAAAAAATTAACATAAAGGTATTTAAAAAAAAAAACAATTACACATGACTCGTTAGAATGACCTAAAATATCAGAAAGTGGAATTTTTTAGAAATATACACCGTCTCATATAGCCATATATAAATATTATACAAAACAAACAAGGGAGAAAAATTAGCTTTAATCACCGAAAAATGACATTACTTTTTATATTTACTATATCATATATACAGAATATAACTAGATATAATACATTTTAAAAACACAATAAATAATGCCTGAAAAATAAAGGGTTTTTTTTTTTTTTATGTTACTGAAATTTATAACAGATTAACTGAAATTCACCTTAATTTCAGTAATATAATTTTACAGATTGCAAATAAAATAAATGTAATTTTCTTGACTCGAAATACTTAAAATATCAAGATTTCTTTCCCGTTCTTCTTACAAGATTTTCTCCTACGGTCATGCTTCTTACTTTAACTTCTAATGAAATTAAGTACTTTTAAATCGAACTCTTTTCCCCTTTTAATTAGATCATTAAAACTTAGTTTATTTGTAATATTTTAAACAAAATCTCATCTATCTGCGAGATTGGTCAGCCAGATTTTCAATATTACATGAAGTAGATTAATCCCTAAAATTTCGATCTTTCAGCTAATATTCTTAAATTATTTTTCAATTAATATATATATTTCTTTTCTTTTCTTAATAAAATTATTAGACGAAATGCAATATTCCATCTTGATTAAATCACAAACTACATGATATGAACTTTAGAAACGTTTTCTTTTTACTTAAAAGGTGGCAGATAACACTACAGATGTTACAAATTTAAAATATATATTATATTTAAATTTCCTAGTACTTTTCCCTCTACAAATGTTTAATCCAGAGTACTACTACTTCTATTCCCAGCTACCCTAAGAATTATACTCTCCCATTTCAAACGAAGAGGCGTATTTGAAATGAATAGAACGGTAATTAATAAAAATATCCCCTGAGGATGGCTGCAGGTTTTGCAGACCGAAAGTACTGGAAATTTAAAATGTATATTTTAAACTTGTAACATCTGTAAGTATTTTTATCACCTTTTAAATAAACAGAAAACGTTTTTAAAGTTCATATTTTGTTTTATGTTTAAAAAAAAAAAAATCTAAAGATTTGGATTTTTATGTAATATTAAGTTCTATTTTTGAAATAGTACAAGTTTTGTTCCGCTAGAACGCATTTTTAATAAGATACTATTTGTCTTAAGCATTTTAAAAATAAATTAAAATCAAAAATACCTTGTACAGCTGAGACCCTGTGCAGAGTATATTAATTGCTGGAGAAAAATAGATCTAATTAAAAATTCAAAAATAATTTATAAGTAAAAATAAAAATAGTTTCTTGAAAAGCAAAATTTACAGAAAAAGGGTTATTTCAGGGCTCCCAAATGGTCCGCCAACTGAATACCAATAAATTTTAACAGAAAATTTTATAGTAGGTTTGCGCTAGAATTAACTTTCAAAGGTGATTTCGGGGCGGTTTATAAGAAAAATCTAAAGAAAAATTTTCTAAAAAAATATTGGTATTCAGTTGGCGGACCATTTGGGAGCCCTGTTATTTAAATATTTCTTTAAAGTTTCGTACAAATAGATTTAAATAATTAAGCTTTAAAACTTAACTATTGACACTTTAAATGCATCTGACCATTATAGTCTCTATTGTTCTAATAGAAGATGGTAATGAACCATCTACGCAACATATTTTTTATACTAAAAATTGGAAAACAGAATAAAAAGCAAAAACTTTAGTACTCACATTCGTACATCCCGGGGTGTAAATAATCACATTATTCATTGTTTACCACGATAAAAACAGAAAAAGCCTACTTGAAATCAAACAAAATGGGATTTCATTAATTGAATCAAGTATTCTAATATTTACGATGATTTCTTGGGTCAAATTTTTCATCACTTGTAAAATTAACGATCAAAGAGCAGGATGCTAAATAACAATGGGCCTCTAATAACTAAGTCAACACGCCATCTACACCATCGGCTCATTGGTTAAACGCTAAAAACAATCAAGTCCCTTGTAAAGCGAAGAATAAAACTTTTTAAAAGGAAGTGGCAACTTGAGTAAAACCTAGAATAGGCACCAGCGCCCTAACATAAACTTCAAATACGTGTATCAGCATATAAAAGGATTCTATTGTGCATTCGTCGACGCAAGCAGACTCCGAGGGGCTAAAAAAGTGAAGTGGTAGATAAAGGGTCTACTTATGATATCTTCATTCTTAGCAGCTACTTGAAAGCGATGAAAAGTGACGTCATATTACGAAAATGGGAATTTATAATAAAAATAGAAAGTATCATAAAGTTGTCTCAAATTAGACTCTGCACTGCATCAACGGAATAATAAAGATAGGATGCTTATCTTACAAATTACTATTCTTGATCAGACAGAAAAAATATATCACGATTTTAAAAAATATATAAATCAGATTTTTTTCCCTACTAAAATCAGTTTTTTTATTATAATTCGTGTGATTTATTATAAAAAATATTAAAAAAATTTATTTTTTTTAGACATTAAAACTACACATTATAATTAAAAGAAGAATGCTTGGAAATATATTGTGTTTTTAATTATTTCTATGATCAAATGTCCATAATAATTTACAGTAATGATTTTTAACAGTGACCCGGAGCTGAACAATTTTTGATGCTCCAGCTCCGCTCCTAGAGAAAATACTGTGGCTCCAGCTCCGGCTCCAACTCGGCTCCGACTTCGCGCTTTTGAGTTGCAGATTTTAATTTACACGTTTAATTTTTTGCTCACAAATACTTTTCTACCTTCATTAAAGATCTGACAAAATGCATTTTTCTTCTCATCAAACTTCAAATGCTTGTTCAGAAAGTATGACATCTTTTAGCATTTGCTTTTAAAATAGAAAGTTTGGAGGAATTTTAAACACAAAAATCTTAAATTTCTTCTATACTTTTCAAACAGCCAAAGTTTTACAACTACACATGTAAACAACAGGCGGCCATATTGGTTTTCGAATAGCTGTTGTCACTTAGTTCAAGTAGAAAGTAGAAGTAAAGTAGTGTTACCATGTTTTGAGAAGGTTTCCTTCTCTAATAATAATAATAAAAACCTAAAAAATGATATAATTAAAATACTGAATAATGATGTAATTAAAATATTTTAAGCCTAGAAATTTAAACTGGAAAAAAAAAAAAAAAAAAAAAAAAAGATTTCAAAGAATATTAAAAACTAAAGGAGCCCTGGAGCTGGGGAAAATTTAGAGCTCCAGCTCCGGCTCCAGGGAAAACACAGCTCCTGATTTTTAATACAATATGAATTTACTGAATTGGCTACCAGGCACTGTTAAGTTTTCATAGCAATTAACCCTCTAATTAGATAATGGAGAGCATAAAGGATATTGTTTATACATTAACCCCTTGGGGACGAGCGACCAGTATTCGTGCCGCGTAAGGTGCTCAGAATCGGGCATTATTCTCACCAGTAAATTTTACCTTATTTAATCCGAGCATTTTCCTGATTCAATTAGGCAAAAATTTCTGTTTAAAAAAACCGGTGATTAAAGATTAAAAATTTTGTAAAAGACGCTCGTCCCGAAGGGGTCAATACATTCAAAATAATTGTAGAAAATGTGCAAATTGATAAAAAACAAAACGTTTAGCATTTGTCGTCTGACAGAGCACTTTCCCCATGCACTTTCAGCAGGGTCGCCACTCTGCCTGCCGTTTGGTTTACAAAATAGCACCCACCACCCACCTTGCTCCTCATCCAAACAATTAGCACCTTTCTTGGCTCTCAGTCAAAAAAAGTGCCCTTACTCCTTTTTGTATTAAAAAATTTATTTGCATAGTAAAAACTGCCTCATTGTTGTCTTGAAAAGAGTACTCTGAATTGTAAATATTAAAAGTGGCTTTTAAAATCTAAAAAGTGCCCTTTTACTATCGCCTTTTTTAAACCTGGCTGGAACTGTTGTAAATGCGGTTCTTCAGAGCTGAACGTAAACGTAGACAAGTGTTCGACAAACATTATCATTATTTGTAACGTTCAGAAAAATTTAATACCGAATATTAAGGCTACTCAGTACCCTAAAAATGACAAAAATATCGAATATTTTTTATTGAATTTTTCAGTGGTCTATACGGTTGTGAATCGTGACTCCAAATTGTAGATCTGAAATCCAAACAGTTTTAAAAGATATTTGAACTTTTCTGAGTGTTCCTTTACAAACTTTAAATGCATTTTCTCGGACTTTTATTTTTGTTGATGTTAGTGTTTGCTAATCCCTAAGGCTTTTTTCCTGTTGCAGATAGAGTCTTGAAATTTTTTGCAGACACTTACATGTATATGTACTACAATAATTAGTATGGATTTAGGTCTGAGGGTTAATTATTTTTTTTTTAATGTCAAAAGTTAATATTTCCAAAATTTTCGTCCTTTTTTTTTTTCAAGGTTTCGCGCTACAAAAATAAATAAAACTTTAAATAAAAGTTACATCTTTAATTCCATACTAACTTTTGTTCCCAATAATCCTACGAATATAAATCACTTAAAATAACTAAAAAATATTAAAAATTAAAAATGTTATAAAAGTTTTAAAAAACAGTTAGGTAGCAATTATAATAATTCATTTAGTAATAGAATTTCATTTGAAGTAAAATGTGTCACAAACTAACAAAAGAACATATGTATGAATAAAATAATTCATAAATTTGTTACATAAAGATTTTTTTTTTCTAGCAAACAAATTACAAGTCAAAATATCAATTAGGGACATTCAATCTTTCAGGGTACTATCTATTAAATACGGATTATTTTTAAAATTAAATTAAATCAAGTATTGAAACATAATCAAGATTACATTAGTAGCATCATAACTGGGCACTACAATAAAGTTTTTTTTTTTTTAATTAAAAAGAAAATAACTGCTCGATACACAATTATATATTTACAGTTTTATTATACATTATAACATGGGGGAAAGAAAAAAAAAAGAAAAAGAAACTATGTTAATAGAAGTTTTCACGAGACTTGCTTCTTTCTAATCATGCTGGCCTTAATTGAGCATTGAGCAAAAACGGGTCTGTCAAGTTTATTATTATTTAGAAATGATTTTAATGTACATAAAAAAAAAAAGAGCCAAATATAAAACAATCTGTACAATCACAGGTGTCAATGTAGAGTTTTCTTGAGGCCCATTTTCAGAAAAGTAAAAGTTTCTTTTGTGAAACTTATTAAATTTTTGTGAAAAATAATATTGTGTAACGAAAGGTGAAATCCAATTACTCAAATTCGAAACAAGCATTTGAAACAACTTCTGTAAGTCCTTCTGCTAAAGTTTTCCTTTCTGGCGAAATCGTTTTGTTTGCAAATAACCTAAGGCGCTTTTTTTTTTTTTAAATCAAGAGGAATTTTGTGGAGGGCCCTGTTTTTATCAAGAGGAATTTTGTGGAGGGACCTGTTTTTATCAAGAGGAATTTTGTGGAGGGACCTGTTTTTATCAAGAGGAATTTCGTGGAGGGACCTGTTTTTATCAAGAGGAATTTCGTGGAGGGACCTGTTTTTATCAAGAGGAATTTCGTGGAGGGACCTGTTTTTATCAAGAGGAATTTTGTGGAGGGACCTGTTTTTATCAAGAGGAATTTTGTGGAGGGACCTGTTTTTATCAAGAGGAATTTTGTGGAGGGGCCTGTTTTTATCAAGAGGAATTTTGTGAAAGGACCTGTTTTATTAAGAGGAATTTTGTAAAGGGATTTGTTTATTAAAAGGCTTTTCGTAAAGGGGAACTAAAATAGGATCTAAATTTTGCCTGGATCTACGCATAAATCCCTAAATAGATTAAAAACATTACTAGTTCAATTGAGTGTGATTCAATAAACAGATTTAAAACAGCTACTTTCACAAAATTTGAAAAAACACCAACTACATGCATTGTTTGGAAAAAAATTTCATATGTAAAATTTTGTAGTTTGAAATTAAAACTAATTTTGCTTTTTAATAGTATATTCGCCCTCCTTTGTCATCATTCACAGTGGAACATTTATTTAAGGCAAGATGAAATCAACAGAGTGCTGGCAATGTTCCATATAATGACATTTTTGACAGAGCAATATTGTTAAGCATTTGGAGGAAGAAAAAAATCGGTCAATGACATTATAATTACAAAACGTCTTTTGCACTCAAACATTTCAAACGATACATTAAGAAAAGAAAGAATTATGTCTACTCTTAACAACACGGGTTTAAAAATGTTAGAGATTAAACGACTTACTATAGAAATAATTTTTTCCTATTAGCCGTAATGTAACGGAAAAGTTTTGACAGTCCCTGTAATTAAACTATACTCCCGATTTTCATAAAATTTAAAGTGGCTTGACAAAATTTTGCAACAATTATGTGTTTAAATTTTCAGACCATTCGGCTGGGTAGTTTTTGCTCTGTTATATGCGGACGGACGGATAGACAGACAGACGGACCGAACGACGACTATAGGTGCTACGTATTTATATAATTACGAACGCACCTAAAAAGGATATAGTGCCCAAAATATTTCTCAAAGATTCAAATATTCTTTTAATAATTATTTAAATGTATACATATTTTTCACCAGCCATTTCTTTATCATCCACTAGCATACAAAATCACGTTAACAAGATTTTTATGAAATTTGTTGCTTGGATTGAGTAAATCTAGTGCCTAATAATATGCTTATGCAAATGAGATTTTGTCCTACATTCTGCAATGATTTTAAGAGAATAGTTGAAAAATAATTTTTGAAATATTCAAAACATTTGATTATGTCTTGCACACATTGAAAAATGTAATTTTTTAGATTAAAACTGTAGAATTTCTTTGGGGCCCTTGGCACTTTGTTTTGGTCTCCGAATTCGAAAGTGTAATGGCATTACTGATCCAAATCTGATGACACTTTAGTAATTATAAACTGATTATATATACACAAATAGGCACCTAACCTCGAAAAAGTTCGCTGCATTACGGGAAAAGAAGTGGCTAATATGACAGTTGGTGAAGAAGATGCAATATTATTTGGAAAAAAAAAAGGGGGGTTATACTTATTACATTATTGAATGAGTAAGCTAAAAGATGCTGCCAACTAATCATGATAGAATGACACATGCACATATACGGGGGTAAATGTTTTCAAAGAAAAAAAAATACTATTCTTAAGCACTCTTTTACATAAACTATAGAACTGGAAAAGTTAATGGAAGTAAATTTTACGAAACGCATTTTAAAACAAAAAGTCCTTTTTTAATTACTTTTTTAATAGATAAGAAATGTACAGCATTTAAACAACTTTTCTAAAATGATAAAATTTAAAGAAAAAGATAATTTTCACAGACAAACTTCATACATCTTTAAGACGGTAACTTTATAGATATTGTATGATATTTACACAATGAAATTTAATTTTTGACACTAAGCTAAGCTCATATTTATTTTTGAGAAGCATAAAAAAGAAAAGAATTAGTAAAATTCATTTTAAGACAAGTGAAGCCTCAGACAATTGCTAATCCTATCTGCTTTAAACTCATGTAAAGTATAATGAAAAATCAGCAATACATTATATCGTAATGATGTTTAATTAAAGAAATTAAAAGGAAAGCATCCATTTAACATGAAAATGTAATCAGTCATCGACAGTAATTTTCCTAGAAAGGGATTAATTTTATTGAACTACGAAGTATACGAGGTATTTAGAGTTAATTCCTGCGATTTTTATTAGAATCTTTTGTGACGCTATTAGAAAAATGAAAAATTATTTAAATGATTTGGATTTTTTCAAATTTATAATTTTTTGAAGAAATGTGTGTGTTTTTGTTAACATGGTAAAACACCGCGCTATTTTGGGGTTCAAAAATACATAATATTTTATCGTGCATTATACGGGATGTCTTCAGTGCTATCTTTACTGATGTATAAACGGGTTTAAACTAGGGTTGTAGTGGGTAGCTGCCCGGGTACCCGCTCGGACTGGGTTAAAAAAATGCAATTTAACAAATTACAACGACCATTTGGAAAAAGATTTTTACAAAGACTAAAATTTAAGACATAAAAAATAGCACGGAGTTGATCATACATTACGTACGCCATGAATTAAACATTAATAGTGTTATTACACGTAAAAATTGCAAGCGACAAAAATCACCTGCGACTCGTACGTATTATCCACCTGAAACTTACGTATTATCCAAACATTTCATTGGCTGTTCGGGAAAAGGCTTTTCCATCGTCAGATTTCCAAGAAATCTGACGGCCAATTTTAAGTGAAATTTATTTCTTAAGCCAGGGGTGTAAAAGTACCGGGCGACTAAATTTTCGACACTGGCGCCTAGATATGACTTAGGAAATGAAAAATAATTCACATTTATAACCTTGATTATTTATGGAATTGTTCTCTTTCACTGAACTTATTAAAATTATTATTAAAAATCATTTCCAGAGATATTTTGTCACATTGAATGTTGATTTGGAAACAACTGAAAGTATTGCTCTTGACGAATGGTACGAGTTTAAGGTACTATGCAAAGACTTGAAATTTAGTGAGCTTTTGATCAAATCAATGAAAAATTATTCTAAATTTCCAATTTTATCAAAGTTACTTCAAATTGTATCTGTAATACCTGTGGAAACTGCATCCTGTGAGCGAGGATTCAGCACAATGAATTTTATCAAGAACAAGTTTTGCTCTACTTAGACATAACAAAATTTAAATGATTTATTATTAATAAATTTAAATGGACCTTCTGTAGAAGCATTTGATCCAACAAAAGCAGTTGAACGGTGGACTTTACATCAAAAACAACAAGACACATGAGCGGTCATAAACATCATAAAAATTTAAAAGCAAATGAGGACAAACAATAAGTTAACAGTATTAATTTATGGCATATATTATAGTCCTTGAAGTGAATTACATATTTGTACTTTTGCGGTGTTTAAAGAAGTTTTTAATGATTATTATTTGTATTTTACATCAGCACTTCCAATTTTTTTATATCAATATTTATAATTTTATGTAACATTACTTTTTTATACAAGAAAAATTTACGTCATGTGTCAGATATATTTAATTAAAAAGAGTAACTTGTATGTACTATTATTAACTTATACAGTAATTTCATTTTACAAATTTGTTATCGATAGTAACTGGCTCCTAGATTTTCAAAAAATTTTTACACCCATGTCTTAAACTTCTAAACATCCCACACTATTACTTTTTATATCGTCGTATAGAGAAAAAAAAATGTACTTTTAAATGCAATTTGTTTGAAAGCTGTATCTCAATTTGTTTTTTTAGTTTTTATTACTTTTTTGTCATAGTGGCAACACTCTGTTGTCCACCTCTGTTGAAAGTAAAGGGAAATACAGATTACTGTATAGACCAATCAGAAAACGAATAAAATGATGATTAAACCAATAAAAACCTTCAGATATGCTTTTGATTTCCTACCCTGACGAGGGCAATAACCATTTTTCCAAATGGTTAAAAAACGGTTTTTTTACAACTCTGGTTTAAACCCAGAGCCCCACCTTAAAGCCCAGTGATTAATAGAATCTGGGTTATTAAATATTTTCTTTTAAAAAATTTAAACATAATAATATATACATTAAAATTAAGGAGAATTACTTTTCAAAAAAAAGTATCTAAACCTCATTTTTAATGATTTATCATCATTATTACTATAAGATTTTCTGAATTATGGTATTTTCTATAGCATATTAAACTAAAATTTATGTATTTAAGGTATGCGCCTACCTTCGGGGCACTTTTTTTTTTTTGAAAAATGTGACATTTTTATCCAACACGTGTTTTTAGTTAAAACAGGGAATAAAACTATGAATTCATATAAATTTTAAATGGAATTTTAATAAACTTTTCAAATTTAGGTAATATTTAGTCACATTTTAGTAAAGAATTCAGTTTATGCCAAATCTTTCTATAACAAAATCTATTCCGTATATTTCACTTTTTTTTCAACAATATATTAGCAAACCACTTACCTGCGTTATGAAGCAAAAGATTTGCAATATCTCTTAAATTTACTAACATATACCAAATTTTGTATACAAAACGCGATTATTTTTTAATAAAAATAACTTTTAAATTAATATATACATATTTATAAGCTATATTTTGCTTCATAACATACCAATAGATGAGCAGAACCTTGTAACAAAATTTTATTTCAGTATCTTAAAAACTTTAAGAAATTTTCTCGTAATCGTACACAAAGAAAAACGCAGTTTTCCAGAAAACGCCAAATAAGATTTTGATATAGCACAAAAAATTATGTATAAAGTTTACAGCTTTAAAATCCACCATATTTGCAGGTTTTATATATTTGTGTATTAAAATGTATTGTTTACCTTTCTGTGGCTCTTTAAACGGTCACTTCTGGTTTTAGAAAGTTCATTTCCGGTTAATATTTTGGGCTATATCTTTGTTTCTAATTATCGCTGAACCAAAAGTAAGGCATTTTTGTAATCCTAAATGTCTGAACTTTAATTTAAATTAATAAAAATAAATCGAAATATTTCGCAAAATAGCGATTTGAAGGTAGACCTTAATTTAAAAAAAAAAAAAAAAAACAGTATGTCGATAAGAATAGACTGAACATACAGAGTTCCTTTTATAACCGCAACATATATTTATAACATTCCATGTGGGACTACTTTTAGAAAAAATAACTGGATATATTGTAATAGCTTTCAAAATGAGCCTGGCTCAAAGTATTAAGACAACCAAATGCATTACACGACTTAATAAAGCACCATTTGTAATAAGTATGGTTCATTTTCATTCAGTACTAAACAAGAATAAAAACGGTGAACTAGGTAAACAGAGAAACAGCAAAAAACAGCATATTTTATTTCGTTTAATAACTCCCATCATTAAATTATAAATAATATTTAAGTAACTGAAATAGAAAAAATATTAAAATGCACGGAAAAAAAAAAAAACTGAAAATCGCGTGACATCCGAAGATTTTCATAATCGAGTTAACACATGCAAAAAGCTTGTTCTGAACGAAGCGGGGTACTGTTATGTTAGGTCTAGTTTGATAATCGCTAAATTAATCGTATCAAAGGGTTACGAATTTTTCTTTTTTTTTTCAATGAAAATCAAGCATCAGTAAAAGTCACTCATCAGTGCTCACGTGAGATGTCGCGTTTCCGCATACCTTCCAATTTTCTCACCCAGATTATAAAATACACAATTCGTAACAAATGTATTTCTTAATAAAACGAGATGTAGTAGCTGCTCCTGAATTCATGAATGAAGAAATCTCGATGTTAATCGCATACAATGTACGATCCAATAGAAGATGCTTTTCACAATTCTTAATGCCTCGATGAATCATACAATCAGAAAAATTTACCCGATAAAAGATTTTAAAATAGCTAAAACTGTATACTTTTATTCCTGTTATCAAGTACATGTACAATATGATTTTGGTTGTTGTTGTTGGGAGGATGGGGTTGAATGAACTATACCATTTAAAGATCTAACGTAATAATAACCGTTGCCGTACCCTTGGTATAGCATACTATACCTAAACAACTGAAGCCTACAGCTACTGATGCGGCACTTTTTAATATTGTATAGTCAGGATAGCACTAAATGTCTGCGAACAAATACTTCAAGAAATTGAGGGAAAAAAAAAAAAAAAAAATCAGTCAAACCATACGCACTAGAGCGCATAACACTCACAACTCAAAGCATGAGTTGAGAAAACATCGATGTTAAAATTATAGCAACTTGGAATTAATTTATAATAATATATAATTATATTTAATAATTTAAATTAATTTCAGCCGCGTAGAACTGGTTAAGGCAGTTGGCGTTTCCGTTAGCCATTTTGATAGAGACTTTCTATATTTATGCCAACTAATCATTATTTTTGGAAATGAATAACATACAAAACTCAAGTAAAAGTCGCTTAGTGACCCCAGTTAAACTTGCGCTCTGTTAAAAATAATTAAGTCTGAATTTAATATCTTATTTGGCATCTAAGACAAAAGAGCTAAAAAATAGCATTTAATTTAAAATTATTATTACTTTATAAATTATATGTTACCCATATATTTATAATCCTAATAACATAATTTTACAGTAATTTTAATTTATAATTTGATCCAATAAATTTTTGGTTGTTGACACGTCACGTCGTATCAAACAAAAATTGGCAGGCGGATGTGAAAAAATTTGCCATCTGTAGACTAGACTGAGAGCTCCACATCATTCGCTAGAAGCTAGGACTGAAAGTTCCAGAAAGAAGACGAAGCTAAATCTTACTGCTATATTTACACCCGCAAGCCAGGTATGTATATATAGAGATCTGCTCTGCACGGACCGAAATTTC
Source organism: Maratus speciosus (assembly GCA_963932465.1). Lineage (NCBI taxonomy): Eukaryota > Metazoa > Arthropoda > Arachnida > Araneae > Salticidae > Maratus > Maratus speciosus. Next base: position 93,059,473 of record OZ010799.1, read on the forward strand.
CAGGTCCGGGCCGACTCATCGAAAAAAAATTCGGCTCGGCCCGATACAAAAATTAAAAGTTCGACCCGAGCCCGGCCCGTAGGAAAACAAATATTGGCGCGGCCGGTAAAAAACTTAAAAGTTCGGCCCGAGCCAGGCCCGGAAAAAAAGTTAAAATCTCGGCCCGCGCCCAGCCCGGGTGAATTTCTACAAAACATTGATTTTTACGTAGGTTTGGTTAAAAATTTGTCTCGTACGAGGAGTTCTGACCAAAAATATTCATATTATTTTTTTTTCTTTTATGTTTATAATCTTTAATAGAAGTGCCGCAGGCTGCGTTATTTATTCTTTTAATGAATCTCTATTTCTTGTATGTAAATGTTTCAGCTGTCATTAATATTGTTAATCCATATTTCATGTATTGAAGTGTTAAAAATCTGAAAAATGCTATACAGTAAAATCTTCTGAGACGGAATTGCATAGAAAAGAAAAAAAAATTGCGTTATAGTCAAGTTCCCTTCTTAGCAAGTGTAAATGTATTATATATTATTTTCTTATGTATTAGTATATTAATTATGCATGGATCAACACATTTGTCAGTTTGTCAGGGTTCCGTCATAGGCAGGTTCTTTCTCACACGTTTTACTATACTTTAATAATCGCAGAAATCTACTGTTCTTTAAAAAGAATACATTTTGATGTTTAAGTGTAGAATAATGGCAATTTAAAAATGTATACTTTTTTGCAAATATTTTTGGGTCAGGCCTAATTTTACTTATCTTTGAGTGGACCAGGCCACGCTGAGACAATGATTTTCATACGGGCTTGGTCTAAACAAGGACTGAAAATTTAGGGCCGTGAAGACTAGGAAAGAAACCAGTCCCGCCCATGTACAAAAAAAATAAGTTGGGACCGGCCAGGACCGAGCCTTCAGAAAAAAGTATGGCCCAGCACGAAAAGAGTGGAGACCAGGCCTGGCCCGAGTTCCGTGAGTGAAAATCGGCCCGAGGCCGGGCCACGGGCCGGCCCGTGCAGATCTTTATGTATACATGTAGAACGCAGTTAAAAAGTTTAAAAGAATATAAATCTCATAGTCTTATTTAGAAAAAACAAATTTTCACAAAATTATTTTGTTCCTAATTAATATAAAAATACTTTAAATAATTTATCCTCGTAGAAAATTAGCTTGGAGCCAGCGGTAAGTATATTTTGTAGGTACCGAAGAATATTGTAATATCCATTGTCTTTAAGTTAAGATTGAAAAAAAAAATATAGCAAAAATATACCAACATTTTTGATATTGCTTACTTTAAAAACACACGGCGGAAACAAAGACGTTACATTTTTACACAGTGATACTGAACAGAACACATTCCCAAACGTATTGAATTTCCTTCCGCAGCGTTCTCAGCGGGTGTTTTTCCCTTTCACCCCACTACAAATTTCAGAAAAGTCACTTCTTTCCCCGATGCGTCAAAAAGGTGACATCTGTTTTATGTAAAGACAAAACAATCGGGTGCGATGTGTAAGTATTTACACGGTGGTGAGATTTTTAAGCAAGCGGCAAATTGAATAAGATCCAAAACACTTCAGAAACACAGCCTAAATGGGGGATGGTTGATAAAAAATAAAATACAGCAGAATCTCTTTTATCCGAAACTCTTTTAACCGAAATCCATTTTTATAGGTTTTTTTTTAACTATTACATTCCTTGTGTGCAAAATCCATTTTGAAAGTTTTTTTTTTTTTTAATTATCATATTTGTTCTGTGCAAGCGGTCCTGTCCGAACTACGATATACTACTAAATACAGTCGGACCTCGTTATCCCGACACCCGCTTTTTACGTCACTCCGCTTATCGCGTCAGTTTTTCAAAGTCCCAATTTTCTGTATATGATTTCAATGTAAATCACCTCCGGATTTTACGTCGTTGAATACTTTTCAACTCCTGATATCTCGACGGTTTAGAAAAAGTGTCCATTTTTCAAATTCATCTTATAAACACGGAAATTAAGTGGTAAGAAATGTATTAACCAAACTTTTCACAAAAGGGTTTAAAATACCCATTGAGATAAATGAGAAATTTTAATTCAATCCTTTATCTGAACAAATAAACCCACAAATTTTGAATGACCCACTTAAGCTCCAGATAGACGTATTAGTCTACTCGAGGTCTTTTTATTCTGGTCAGGCGGCGCTGGTTATTGTGGTTACACGGCGTTTTTCATCCGACTTAAACCGAAGCATTGCATTGCATTGAAAGGATCAGAAATTATTTAACATCCATTTCTGAAACAACGAACACTGATTACAATTCATTATATGATAATGAAAAAGGAATTATAGGAAGCACATACCATCATAGATCTAATTTTTATTCTTTTCAATTTTGTTTTTTGCGTTTATTTTGTTTAATAATAATGTCTTATTACTTAAAACTGCAAGAACAATTATGAATTTCAAATGGTCTTAAATTAATTAAAAATACAGCTTTTTATTTTATAAACATAATTTTCTCCAACTCCGGTTACCGCGACACACCGCTTATGACGACACTTTTTTCTGATCATTAGAGTGTCGGGATAACGAGGTTCGACTGTATTTTCGATCCCCCTTTTTAGAGTTCCTTTGAATTTAAATTGATATCCCGTAAGCTGAACGCAGAAAACGAACAAATTAGTATTTTTGAATGTTTTGTAAAAGGTTTGGCATGGCTGGAGCAGTAGAAAGACTGTGATACTCGTTAACAAATAACATTAATGTAAAAAGTTAAAACCAGCATAAAATTACTTAAAAGGTGCCAAGACCTACAAAGATGTTATTATATCCCGAGATATTTCGAACGAACCCTCGTTCATTTTCAAGGGAAAAAAGTGTGACTGCTCACGGCACTAGTTATCTAGTGTTTTGATTTTATTTAATAACATTAAAAAACTTCAAGCTTCAAAGTAAAGGGCAATCGAAACTGCAGCAAACAAAACATTTTTTCGAAGCCTTGTGAAATATGTAAAATGTACTTAATTTCAAAATTAAAATTCTGGTAATTTATTCTTGTTTCTATTTTGCTATTGCTTTATTTTTATTAAGAACTTGTTACCATAACAAATAGCGCATATATTTCTCCTTAATCTTAAAATGGAAGCATTCTCGATTATCCGAAAATTTCGATTTTCCGAAAACTGCTCAGTCCCAATTACTTCGGATAATCAAGGCTCTACTGTAATTGAAGTAAAGAATTGCACCGAATGCTTTATCATATCTTTACGAAAGAAATATATGTACCGACTGTATTTAATAAAAAACAATAGGGTGGATAAACATTTTTACATAACGTTTTATATCCCACATACTTCCTCTCCCCAGAAAACTCACAAAAATTATTTTTCATATATATATATATATATATATATATATATATATATATATATATATATTTATATTTTTTTTTTTTTTTTTTTTTTCTTTTTTTTTTTTTTTCCCGGCAGGACATTTAGAAATAGCCACGACAAACCGATACGCATTTTCCTCCATCACTGTGCGCACTTTTTTTTACGAAAATAGAGGGAAAGAAAAAAATCAAATTTAAATAATTTATGGAGGATTTATTTTCATAACGATTGCAACTGTTCAAATTTAAATATCGTAATGCATTTTCTAGAAATGTATTTATTTTTATTTAAAAACCTAAAAATCGATTATTTTAAGATTTAAAGAACACGAATCCTCTTAAATGCACTAAAATAAGCAAATTGAAAAATTCTCGTGTCAATTAAAAAATATAAAAAGGTATTTCCGCAATGAATAATTCTGATTCGTAAATCTCTAAAAAGACCGACGCATAATAAAGATGCTTCAGAAAAAAAAAAAAAAAAATGTAGAATACTTTCATTAAAGAATTTGACCGCGTAGGTGTCCAAAAGCCCAGCAGCTACTTACTTCCTTTGCCTCCTGACACTTTGAAAATGCAAAAGCACTCAGCGACGGACAACTCAATTACGGCGCAGTTTGCTAGAAAAACAAAATTCCAGGCAAATATAAGAGTCATCATTCGTTAAGACACAATGCAACAAGAAACAATTACCATAATCTAGAAAAGGGAAAGGACAGAATCATGAATGAAGAAACAGCTGAATTCATTAACAAAAAAAAACGTGACAGGCAAAATTAGGGAAAGCAGATTCAGCCATAATTCAATTCAAGTCTTAAACGGATCTAGAATAAGGCCAACTTATGAAAACCTCAATGCCACTGATGCCTAAATTCAATACACTAAAACCTCGTTAACTCGTCACTCGCACACTATATTATAACACCAGATGAGCTATCTAATTTTGTTTCTCGTGTATTTTTAGCGACACTAACGAACTGAATTCATTGTTTACCCGTCAGAAATACAATGCTAAACACAGAATATAAGGTGTACTAGGACAATTCCATCCGCACTGTAGATCACAAAGCAAGGAAACAAAGTGCAATTTGCTTTTCATACTTCGCCTATCTTTAGAATCATTTATTCGAAATACCAAGAATCCCATGCCTTTTAAAATGAACTAACCTTTTTCTTCAGCCGTCTTTTTTTTTTTTTTTTTTTTTTTTTTTTTGGGGGGGGGGGGGGGGGGCACCACCTATTGCAGAATTATGCAGCTACAGTTAATACAAAGACAAACATAATCACAATTGCTCGTTAGTGGGTTTTTTATTTATTTATTAAATAACGGGAATGCAGGATTTCCGGGACGCATTTGGCGACGGGACATTTCAGAAACATTTTCTAATTGGTATGTTGTTTGATAATTGTAAACTCCGTAGTACAGTACTTTATTTTTTTTTTTTTCGCCAATGCTATGATATTTCCTGTTTATGGCAAGATTTCATTTCGTTATTGACAGGATCAATTATTACAAGTTTTACTGCATTGAAATTAGAATGTTAAAAACTAAATCAATCTAAGATTATTCTTACAATTGCAGAAACGATTCAGCTTTTAACTTTGTGTTTTTTTACTTACGCCTAATGAGTAGTAAAATTAAATTTAATTCCCGTCTAATAGATTAAAAGTACTATACGCTCTATAGTTGTAATACAGTAAAACATGTGAAAACAGAGCCTGTATATAACCGAATCTTGCATTTTACGGAAATGGTTATGGTATTTACGAAAATATTATCTTACATTTGCAATGGAGGGTGTCTGTACCAGCTAAGATGGAAACCTATCTAAAACGGATTTTATTTTAAATCTCTAGCTATTCAGTCTTAGGATTTTTACATTATTTTCAGTTTAGCTTTTCACAGAATACCTTTATTATTATGATTGCTCTGCAATAAAGTATATGCATTAATTCAGTTTAAATTTTTTTTAAAGAAAAAATAGTTTTTCATAATTTAGTATTTGCAACTTGAAAAAAAGTGTAGGATACCACTGATATTTTATAATTTGAAACAAACTGAATAAGTTCACGTAATTTGGCAAACTGTCAAATTGGAAACTTGCGCCTTATAAAAAGAAAAAATATTACCATAATAAAAAATAAATGGAAAAAAATCTACATAAGAACACTTGTTAACAAATTCCGTTGCATAACAGCAAATGAGTAAGATCTTTTCTGAATTAGAATCACTAATTCAAGCAGTAAAAAGTCGAAACTTATTTTTATATGTATTCAGATTTGTAAAGAGGTAGAATTACAAGGAAAATAATCCTCCAGACAAAAAATAAAAACTCTTAACATAACCTCGTTGAACAATGCAAAAATAGTTCTGATGTACTAAAATGAGCTTATTCAGATATAAAAAATAAATAAATAATGTCCGGTATCCCAGATAAAATCATGTTTAAGGTACATCACTATCTTTACAGGGTTGTCTCGGTTTTAACCATGGCGGTTTTAACCAGTGGTTTAAACCGGTTTTAACCGTCCTGGTCAAAATCAATTTTGACCATTTTGACCACTGAAATTGACTATTCAATTTATTTACTACTAATCAAATATGTTTTACTAGCATATGTTAAAAACTAAGTTAACATTTGTTAAAAATGTCATAATTAACATAACATCAGCAAATACCAAATTTAAAATGTCATAACATAAATAACATAACACCAAGATACTCATGCATCACAAATGTTTTAATTATTTTTTTACACAAGCTTTTTTACGTTTTTATGTAATTTGTATTGAATTTAAAAAATGATTACAAGTAACAAATTTTGCGATTGTCTCTAAACTTAGATGGTTTCGTAATTTATTTTGGATTATTCCAAATTTAGAAAACAATCTTTCAATTGATGACGATCTGGCACAACAATTCATTAGATGTAATGTGAATTCAACAAATTTTATATCAATTCCTTTAACCTTCTTCATTGCTACGCACCAGATATCAGGCCCAATTGTATCTTTTACACTTTCAGAAAAACAGGATTTTGGATATGGGAAGGGTTCTGCTTGAAATGCAATCACAAGATGCAAAAAGGTAGGATCAATATTATTGTGTAACCATTGCCTTGCTATTTCTTTCTGCTCTTCATAAATACTTTTACCCATGACCCATGTCGGCAGGATTAAGCATAATAAGCCAGAAAATGAACTGGGGTAACATTTTCATTAAATTGAGACTATCATTTTAGAATAAGTTTTAAGATCTTTCTCTTTTAGCAATCTTAACCATTCGTCACATGCATCAGATATAGTAGCATCTTCTTTTTCAAATTTATCTATAGCAAGGGAAATAAATTGATTTTGTAAATATTTTACTTCTTTGTATATGCCTACATTGTTAATGATTTTAACAATGTTAGCATCAATATCATTCTTCATGCTCATCTGCAATTTTTCATTTCAATAACATCTTCATTATTGAACTAACTTTGTTTGTGTTTGTAATATCTTGTGCCACAAGATTCAAATAATGTGCAGCACATCCATAAGAAATAAACAGTTCGTCTGTATATACATTTTAAAAATCATCTCTCATGCGTTTAATCTTGTTTTCATTGTCACTTACAAAACTTCTTACTTTACAAACTTGTTTTCTACCTCTTCTTTAGCATCAGCTGCTAGTTTTAAACAATACTGGGCAGTTTTTTTTAGATACCCTTGTATCAACAGCTGAAAGGAAGAATGACTTTTTCCCTGTTGATACGCAATTAACAATGAAAGGGGAATTATGAATCTAGCTTTCTTATTGTATTGCATAAGCATATTTTACTAATGAGCCTCCTTAACTTATCAGTGTATTATTTTTTTAACTACCTGTTACTTCTATTACTTATTAAGTTACTTTTAATTGGAAAGAAAAAATTATTAAAATTAAGACCATTTTTAGCAGTTTTGACCATTTCTGACCACTTTTGGACGGTTAAAACCACTTTTATCCAGTGTCCTGGTCAAAATCAATTTTGACCGGTTAAAATTACAACCCTGTATCTTTAGCTTCAATTTATTATACAAAGCAAAAATTAATACTATAATACTGATTGTTTCACATAGGTTAATATATGAGACAGGCAAATTTCCGCTTCGATTTCATATATTTTACTGTATAAGACTTGTGTTTATCGAATATAATAAACCTTGTAAGACGAACTCGCAAGGGAAGGGGGGGGGGATTCCATTTTAAACAGGCTTTTGTCTTAACAGATTGCATGGTACTGCTACCGTAGGGATAATGAAGTTTTTACGTTTAAAACAGGATTCCGTTACAGGATCACTTCACCTGGAAGCCAACCAAAATTGGCAAAAGCTGAATAACCAGGTGAAAAATGTCTACCACCAGCAAAGCCCCACCAAGGAGTGGTATTTTTTACAATTAGAATCACAAACCACTGTTGTCCCAATAACAGTAAATAATAAAATAACAATAATAAACAGATTTTCAGACATTTACACATATGATGTCTATTAAAATATCCAAGACAACAATAAGCCAAATTGCGCCTCAACAGAAGACGAAGGAATGTCATTGACAGGATTTTAGACATTTACATATATGACATTAAAAAGATAATGTGTAATGTAAAATAAATATGTTGCAAGCAATATTACAGACAGTTAAGTCAGGGATAGAAGCAAGCTATACTCTGGAACTTGTTCTTAATCTAAAACAAAGTCCATTAAATTAGTAAAATTCAGTCTAATTCTGTAATGTTCATTGTATAAAAGTCCAGAGTTAGGACTGGACTGGCCCCTGGTTTGGGCCCTAAATAGAGCCCAAATTTTGCCTGGATCGACCCCTGATTCCGTTGCATTACGTTCTATGGAAAAAAGCTTAAAATGCCAAAAATTGTTAAAATCTTTTATAAATTAACAATTTAAAGCCTTTATTATCTGCAATGATTTCGCTTTGTTGAACATGATCTAAAAACTTAATATTAAGTATTATTTGCAGATTTTTTAATACCGAAAGGTAAAAAGGCAGGTAAGAATAAAAAAAAATTAAATTACTATAGCCAATCTATTTTCTTTTTACGGAACAAAAAGTACAAAGGTAGAAGCTGTATTTTTAGCAAAGTATCCGTGTTTCTGATGTCACAGTTCTGATAAATGTAGCTAACATGCAATCATTTGACATGACAGTGATAAAAAGGAAACATTTTTTCTTATCCCATCACCATGACATAATTCAACAAAACAATCTTGGTGTTCTCGCAATATTCATTATACAATTCAGACTACCGTGTAAATTCAAACTTGCTGGGATTTTATTTTTTATTACAAGTCATTTTTATCCATACATGCAAAGAATTTTCAAATATTCTTATTCAGGTTTAAAAACATTTTTTCGTTTAAAAAAAAAAAAAAAAAAAAAACTTTCAGGGAAGACAATCAAAATTAATGTTTCAAACCCATTTTCAGTGATATGAAAATCAAGTTAGCCATCAACCTATCCATTTAAAAACTATAACAGCATCATACAGTGATACCTCAGCTAATGAAGATAATTCATTCAAGAATCACATTCATTAGCTGAAGTCTTCGTCAAGGGAATTCTTCACGCACTTTAAAACACACGCTCCATAATGTTAATCCTATGGGCAGGCTATTTTCGAATTTCTCGTTTCAATTTGAATTTTTTTAATTTTTTTTTTTTTTTTTTTTTTGCATAGAATAGCTGAGCTCAATCTTTAATATGACTCTTTTTTACTTTTTTGATTTTGGTTGCAGATTTTTTTTTTTTTTTTTTAAGTACTTTCCGTTTCGAAACCGGTTCCGAAAGTGAAAGAACCTTTTAAAAAAAAATCTGCAACCAAAATCGAAAAAGTAAAAAAGAGTCATTAAAGATTGAGCTCAGCTATTCTATGCAAAAAAGTTTAAAAATATTCAAATTGAAACGAGAAATTCGAAAATAACCTGCCCATAGGATTAACATTATGGAGCATGTGTTTTCAAGTGCGTGAAGAATCCCCTTAACCCAAATATAACTTATCTTCCAATTAAATTGCAACAAAATTACGTGTGTTAGGTAGATTTCGTATGAAATACTACCTATTGGGATCGTTCCTATGTTGGAATTTCTGAAAAATTTTTGCAGATCTACACCGATCATGACCCCTAGATCCCAAAACCACCCTCAGTAAAAAACTTTATATATATATATATATCTATCTGTCTATCTATCTATCTATCTATCTATCTATCTATCTATATATATCACTTTCTTCTGGACACGATAACTTTCGTAATTCTGCACCAATCTCTTCCAAACTGATACATAAAATCAATGGGCATAAAATCTCGGTCAAGTTCGTTAATGGGCAAAATCGGACCAAGGGGAGGGAAATGGGGAGGGGTTTTGTGAAAACAGAAAACCCCCCATAACTTCTTAATTTTTGTACATATCAAATCAATTTAAAGTTTTTATTACTTCTAAAAATAGGGCCAAAAATTTATGTATCACAGATTTTTGATAAAGTTAAAAATGGGCTCAAGGGGCGCAAAAAATAGGGTTTTTGGGACAAAAAAATTCATAACTTCGTCAATTCTCAAGATATCAAATTCAATTAATTTTATTATAAATCTCCTTAACATTATCTAAAACTTTTATATTCACAAGTTTTTGATAGGAACAATTCGTACCGCAAAAAAAAAAATTAAAAACGAAAACAAAAAGGGCGTTTGAAGAAGAAAAAAATCCATAACTTCGTCAATTCTCAAGATATCAAATCCAATTAATTTTATCATGAATCTCCTTAACATTATCTACAACTTTTATATTCACAAGTTTTTGATAGGACCAATTCGTACCGCAAAAAAAATTAAAAACGAAAACAAAAAGGTGGTTTGAAGAAGAAAAAAATCCTTAACTCCGTCAATTCAAAAGATATAAAATCCCCATGAATTTATCATATATCTTCTTAATATTGTCTACAACATCTATATAGACGAGTTTTGGATAGGACCAATTCTTAGAGCAAAAACAAATTAAAAATACATACCGGTTGAAGTAGAAAATGATCTTAGTAAGGGTGTTTTCAAATCCAAACTGCTTATTTTCTGACTCATTTTACAATTCATTTTTGCTCTCAAAGGCTTCCAATTGGTACGTTTTCTTACTCAGAAACTATATAATGTACCGTAATGGTCGATTTTCTGATAGGGGCAGAATATATTTTTTTAAATGCTGTTAAAAAGGGCATTTTGAACCGAATTTACCGAAGCGGATTGTGTTGGAAAAATCATTGTATTAAGGATGCGCTTAAATCCAAACTGCTTATTTTCTGACTGGTTTTTAAATTCATTTTTGCTCTCAAACGCATTTAATTGGTAGATTCGCTTATTCAGAAACTATATAATGTACCGTAATAATCGATTTTTAGATAGAGGCAGAATATATTTCAAAAAATGATGTCAAAGTGGGCATTTTGAACGGAATTTCCCGAAGCGATTGTGTTAGAAACGAAAAATATTGTCCTTCTGAGAAAATAATTGTTTATATATCAAGTTTTAATTAATTGAACAAAAAATAAAAACACAGGTCGCTTATAAATCTCTTCAAAAATCACGTCAGCAAGTTTCATATTTTTTTTTAATTAAAAATGAATCTGGAATTATGCCAGAAAATTTCGAGTTGTTGAGCATGGAAAAGTATTTTTTTGAATACCGCCCTAACATGATTCTGATAAAACCAGCTATTATATGAAAATGAAATAAAAACTCGTCAAGAGCGGCCAGATAAAATTGTTAAAGTGGATTTATCTATAATCATGATTTAGTTTTTGTTTGTGAAATTAGTATATTTGACTTCGAAATCTACCTCTGCCTGTAGGCCGGGCCGGCAGGGATTTTACCATGCGCCTCCAATACAACATTCGTTAGCCAAATCTATGTTCATTATCGTTAGCAGAATCTGAAAACCAGATTATGCAAATCTTTGTTAACAAAGGATACATTACAGTCATGTTATGTCGAATATTATGCGAATTGCTACTCATATAGAAAAATGAAATTCCCTGACTTTTCCAGGTGAATTTCAGGGAAATTTCAGTCTAGCAGTGTAGTGTGAATTGGACATGCCGAGAGTAAAATAAATATTGTATCACTCGAAAATATTAAAATTTTTCTAATTATAAGTAACATTGAACAAATCTTTCACATTTGCACTCCTTCAACAACAAAAAAAAAAATTATGAGCGTTTCAAATAAAGTTTTCTTCAAACTGAAAAAATATATAGACAATACTTTTGTATTGAATCGCAATTCGCTTCAACAAATATTACAAACTCACTATGTCCAACTTTAGGCAAAGAAAGAGGAGTGTGCGGTTCACGGTGGTGGTTGAAGAGATGTGAAATGATTTAATGACGCAAGATTTTCCCACTTATAGCAAACTTTATTTTGATTATTTCAGTATTTAAGCATGTTGTTTGATTAGATAACAGTTAAATACACGTGGCAATTTAGTTACGGAACATCACACGGAAACAAACGTCGAATTATTTACACAGTTCTAACTAAGTGCAAATGGGTTAATCTTCCGCAATCGAGTTGCACATTCATTTTTGAGATGAGATTTAACTCCCTCTGGACGAGCGACCGGTATACATGCCACAAAAGGTGTTGAGAATCCTTCATTATTCCCACTGGTTATTTTTAATTGTAAAGGTATTTAAATCAGATTTTCGCGATTCAATTACAGAAAATTATGTTTTGAAAAACGGGTGGTAAAAGA